>OZ007555.1:230220456-231582836 GCA_963931855.1 Philhelius festivus | reverse complement strand
GTCTTTACGCCTATAAAGGTGATAAAAAGTGACCCAGAGAATATCTAGGACATGAATTATATCAAGTTTTACTCCTATAGCTATTTGACTTCCAGCAAGAATGGTTATATGAGCACTATAGCTACGAATGATTCTTTAATTTCAGAAATCGGAAGCAAAATTGTTAGTTGGGCTGCGCAATGAAAACACCAGTAATACCTTTGGTAATGCGTTAGGACTCGCCCTATAATCACTTGATTTAGGGAGAGTAAGTCCTGGAGCCAGTATGCTGGGCGTAAATGAGAAGTGGACACGTCTTAAAAATACTGTCATTAGTACTGCCAACTCCATCTTAGGCAGCAGTCGTAAAAATCGGAACGACTGGTTTGATGATGAATGCAAGCTAGAGACTGAACATAAGAATGTTGCTTACCGAGCAATGCAACAATCTCATAGAACGCGGGCACGTGAAGAGGAATATAAAGAGCTCAGAAGAATAGAAAAACGGCTACACAGACAAAAAAAATCAGCCTGGGAGAAGAACCTAATCTGTGTAATAGAAAATAGCCGAGAGCGAGGTCCGCACCAGGCGCGGAAGTTCTACCAATCCATCCGAAACATGACGCAGTACACACCACGCTGCACATACTGCAAGGACGGAGAGGGAAATCTGATCACCGATCCTGAAAGCATACTGGAGCGATAGGAAGTGTACTTTATCTAATGAATTGCTAAATGGTCAGCTCACTGCAGAAGTGGAGGCTCCACTACTTCAAGAAGAATACCCTATGTTGCCGCCACCAAGCATAGAAGAGGTTGAAAAGGCTATATAGGCCGGCTTAAACAGAACAAAGCCCTGGGAGCCGATGGCATACCAGCCGTATTATTCCATCACGGCGGGCCAGCCTTACGTCAAGCAATTCATGATATTACAGTGCACGTATGGGAGCAGGAAGAAATGCCAGAAGACTGGCGAAAAGGTTTAATATGCCCCATACATAAGAAGGGAGATGTCACAACGTGCAGCAATTATAGAGGTATCACGTTGTTGAGTACCGCCTATAAGATACTCTCCTCTATCCTACAAGACCGGATAACCCCATACGCTAAAACCGTCATCGGACAATATCAGTGTGGTTTCATTCCAGGCAAATCAACAACTGATCAGATCTTTACCCTTAGGCAGGCGATGGAAAAATGTCTAGAATTTAACATCCCAACATACCATCTGTTTATAGACTTTAAGGCCGCATATGATAGCATAGCCAGGGTAGAACTTTGCAAAGCCATGAGAGAATTCGGCATCCCAAATAAATTGACACGACTATGTAGGTTGACCATGACCAACGTAACAAGCCAAGTAAAAATAGCCGGATTGCTATCCAGACCAAACAACATCTTTAATGGACTCCGAAAAGGGGACGGTTTGGCCTGCCTCCTCTTCAACCTGGCGTTGGAGAAAGCAATCCGTGACTCTGGCACGGCAACAAGAGGGACCATCGTCAACAGGTCCAGCCAGTTACTGGCATACGCAGACGACATCGACATCATCGTAAGAACCGAACAAGCTGTACACGATTCCTTCATCCAGATCGAGCAGGCGGCACAAAATCTGGGGCTGCACATTAGTGAAGGTAAAACAAAGTACATGGTGGCGTCGAATGCGAGAGGAACAGTTGGTCAAACAATCAAGGTTGCGGAGCACGAATTTGAAGTGGTGCAATCCTTTAAATACCTTGGGTCAATAGTAGCAGCCGATAACAATATAGAAGAAGAAATACGCGGGCGGCTTCTCAAATCCAACAGAGCCTACTATAGTCTGTCAAAGCTCTTCAAATCCAGAAATCTCACCATAACTTCAAAACTGCTGCTGTACAGGACCATGGTCCTGCCAGTACTCACATATGGATCCGTGACTTGGGTGGAGAATTGTTGGCCCCATATCTGAGGAAAGACGATTTCGGAGACGGTACTCGTACAATCATGAACTGTACGCAATCTACCTTGAAGCAGATATCGTGACAAAAATTAAGCTCGGTAGACTCCGGTGGGCAGGGCACCTAGCTCGCATGAGCGAACAGGAACCTGCTCGGAAAGTTCTTTGTGGTACATTCTATGGAAGATGACAGCGTGGTAGACCATGCCTGCGCTGGAGAGATGGCGTAGACCAGGACGCCCGAAGCCTTGGGGTGCGCAACTGGATGGCGTGCGTCGGCATTTTTTAAAACTCTTATAGAGATAAAAACGGAATGCCATGTGATTTCTTAAGCGAATATGAATTTAAGTCGTTTTAGTGGTTTCTTGAAAAACCAAGCTTTTTATATATAATATTTTTAATCATTTCTGAGAAAAAAAAATTGGTACGTAACATTTTATTACTGTACAATTAAAAATAAAATTTCCAGAAAAAATATATACCCGTTTTTGAGATACCGAATTTTCAAAAAAAAATCAGTTCTTTTTTTTAAATTCAAAAAATATTTTTTTTTTAAGTTTTGAAACGCAATGTTCTTTAAACTTTTTAGAACCTTGTCTGCGGAAAATTTCATTAAGATCCGTTAAGCCAATAGGTAGAAATTCGAAAAAATCGTTCTATGGAAGGTACAGTCAGTATTATCCTTATTCAAAATTTTTTGTATTGAATTATAGATCGAAAGATATACATAATTGAATGAAAAGAAAATTTATCAAAATTCTAGGCCCTGTTTTAAAGGAAAATATCATTTTCGAAAACCATTTTTAACATTTTTGTGGTAGGTACCGTTATTTTTATATAAAATAAAAACATTGTATCATTGATTGTATCAAAAAAATTTCAATTGACAAGTTTTAAAAAAATTGAGCATGGCGTTTTTCAAATATTGAGTTTACGAAAAAAAATTGAAAACTATTTAAAAAATCAAAATATTTTTTTTTTGAAAACATGAATACCAACACAATACTTTCAAACCTCTTGGGGAGCTTTAGCATAAAAAAAAAATATGAAAACCCGTTGACCCGTTTTTGAAAAAATCAAAAACAAAAAAAAATATTTTTTTTTTTTTTAATTTTTGTAAAAAAAAACTGTGGAACAGTTTATGAGAATTTTTTTATAAAATTTCGAAAAAAAATTCGTATGGCAAGAACTGTTAGTTCTGGTCCTAAAAAACACGTGTGGAGGAAAATTTAAAAATACTATCTACTGAGTCTAAAGAAAATCCACCGAGCCGTTAAGGCTGTAGTTGAAAAGACAGACAGACAGAATTGCGAGACCCTCTTTTTTTGTATTCTTTTATTAGTTATTTTTAATTTATTTGGAAGAGTCGCTCCGAAGAACTATAGTTTTTTTTTTCAAAAATTTGGGGGCGAGTACTATAACCTGGACGGCAAAATAATTACAATGTTGACTTTATTTCATGAGGCACGTATGCTCGAATCGCTTTTACACTTTCCGACCACATCATATCATTATTTACTTACCGAATCTGTTCTTTTTTAATTACAATGTCTTGTATAGAGAGACAAAATCAAAGCTTTTCATACTATGGACTTAAATTTGAAAAAAAAACAAACAAAAAACAATGGCAACACTTACAAATAAATACTTTATTTTATTTATAAATCAAGTTATTTTAGTTAAATATTTTCGACAAATCTACATCAAATTCAAAGCATACATACATAGACCAATCGTCCATAAATACAGGACACGGGAATGTATCTTTCTTTATTTCAAATGTAACCCCACGGCAACACTAAGAAGATCAAAAGAAGTAAAGACAAAGGCAGAGACAGATAAGCATTATGTATCCTGATTTGGCATCGAACGGTCGTGCATATCATTTTCTAGTCTAGTCTTGAATCATTAAGAAGTTAAATTAAGATTGATATTAAAAGTTGATGTTTTACAAAGGACGAGAGTGGTCAGATCATTCACCATTATGCCTTCTTAGAAGAATGAAACGCGTTCGATTGCCGTTGAAGTTTACTTTGAAAATGGTCCACGTCTCACCCTGTACAATCGTAGTGAATAGAAAGTTGTTTTATACTATAAAGACATGTGGCAAATTGTGGTTAATAATAGTTATTAAAGTTTTTAATATAATGGGTTATATTTTCAAATAACGTGAACTAAGGTAATGAAGTGTAATACAAGTTGTATTTTGATAAAATAAACGTTAAAATAGAAAAGAAATCCTCAGAGCCAATGGCAAATGTTATTTTTTTTATACAGTGCCAACACCTTCGACCTTCTACAAATATATCAAGAAAATGTAAAATTGAATTTGCTGTTGAATAAAAATCTAATCTAATCTATATCATTTTGGTACTTAATTCCTAAATGGACTTGTAAGACTAAGAAAATTAATTTTAATTTTTTTAATGTTCAAAATTAAACCACATTTCTATATAATTAAAATAAATCCATTTCCTTCCCGAGGAACGTGTCAATCTAGATAAAACTAATTATCTTGCTTCCTTAGTTATTTCGGCTTAATGATTATAATATTGCTGCAATTATTTTAAAACTAATTTAATGCATGCTTCTGCGTCTCGCCTTAAAGGGGTTACATATTAAGCTTTGAAAGAAAAACAACTTTCGCTTAGGTGTTACTATGTTCTATGTTTTGGTATATAAATTAAAATTGATTTTAGGTAAATGCACCTCCATTTTTACTTGCGACTTATAGGTACATACTATAAGGCAAGTTATGCATTCGTAAAAAAAATAGAACTCGAGATTTTGATCAAAGTTGATTGAGTACGATGATAGTGAAGACTAAAAAAGTGGGTCGCGCAATTCTGTCTGTCTGTCTGTCTGTCGGTTCGACTACAGCCTAAACGGCTCGACCGATTTTCTTTAAACTTGGTAGATATCATTTTTAATTCTTTCCCCCCACACGTTTTTTTCTTTTTTTTTAAGACCAAAAATAACGGTACCTGCCATACGATTCGAAATTTTATAAATATTTTTTTTCTCAAAAACTGTTCGATAGATTTAAAAAATAAAAACACAAGAAAATTTCTTTTAGTTAAAAATGGTTCGAAAAATGGTTATTAAGGATACCCCCCAAGGAACCATTTTTTGGTTTTTGATTTTCTCAAAAACGGTACAACCGATTTTGATCATATATTTTTTGCTAAAGCTCCCCAAAAACCTGAATAGAATTGTGTATTCAAATTTAAAAAAAAAATGTTTGGATTTTAAGAAAAACTTTCAAACCCCATGCTAGATTTTTTTTTAAACTTGACAAATAGAAATTTCTCAATATAATCTACTAGATGTGAGAAAAAAATAATTATTTTACCTAAAACTAAAGGTACCCACCATACAAATGTTAAAAAATGGTTTTCAAAAATCGTATTTTACTCGAAAACGGCGCGTAGAATTTGATACAATTTTTTTTGTTTCAATTAATTCTTACGATCTTTAATTTAATAATAAACAAAATTTAAGTTACAGCTTGTACCTATCATAGAATCATTTTTTAAAATTTTGAATAACTCACTATCGACATAACGGATTTTAATGAAATTTTTTAAAGAGATGTTTCTAAAAATTAGAAAAAGCATTTCAAACCGTGAAAAAAAATATTTTTTGAATTTTTGAAAAAAAAAAATCATTTTTTTTTTGGGAAATTCGATATTTCAAAAACGGCTTCGTATGTTTTTTGGAAATTTAATTTTCATTCGTACAGTAATAAAAACTTAAAGTTGGTGTAGCAATTTTTTTTTTATTTAAAATATAATATAAAAGCTATTTTTTTAAGAAACCACTACAACGACTTATAATTTTTGTTCTTGCATAAATTCATATTCGCATAGCATTCTGTTTTTATCTCTTACTAACTACTAAATGAATTTAAAAAATTAATTTTATCCTTATGAACAGTTTTCTCTAATAACATTCGTTTTTAAAATTCCTAGTCTATTACATAGGCGCAAGTTCGTGCGACCCAGTCGTGCATTTTATTTTTACAAGATTATAGATCGTAAAAGTTTATCACAAAAAAAAGGTGTCTAATCATAAATACTGCAAAGACTACAATCAAACAATTTACTTAAAGAAGGAATTCTGCCAAACATGAAGCCTCTTAGGTTATCTGGCGAACCAGAACGGAGGTAGAATATCTAGGAATTAAACTAGATAGCAAACTTCCTTGGAATAAACAAAAATACCCACTTAACTTTCGGAAAAGCCACAAAAGCCCTTATGATATGCAAATTTGATACCGTGTCGTACCTACGTTGTCCAAATATTTATCTAATGATGTTGTTGAAGGCGACATTAAGCGCGTAAAGGTTATTCCGAGATTTCGGATAAGAAATTGACTTTATCTTCATCCAGTGCTTGACAAAGGTCCTCAATTACATCTAGCAAAGTGTTAACACAGTTGTTTTTCTCTCGAAAACCACTCTGACTTGCACTTTAAAGATTATGCGTCTCAAGAAAATCGTCCATTTGATTTTTGAATATCCTTTCAAAAACTTTTAACAGGCATGCTAAGATTGAAATCGGCTGAAATTCATTGCATTTAAATTTTTTGGATATGGGTAGGACTTTTGCTAATAAAAATAATAAAATAATAATAACCTATCGATTGAGCAATCCACAAGTATTTTCCAAGCACTAAAAAATGCCATAGAAATATTTGTCGGAAATAATCTCGAAAAGAATTTTTTTTTAAATTTTCCCAGTCCTTTTCTCAAAGTGTATCCCTTTAAAATGTCTGGAGGTATTAGTTGTTGATATTGGAAAGAATTTTTGCAAAGGAACTATACTGTACTGTACTCTACTACCTCATAGAATTTCAAGATGTTATTCAGTTGATGATAGAGTTGTAGTAATAGAAAATAATACTCGAAATGCGCTTGAAGAGCCACACCTCTAAATTCCAAGTCATCAAAATATAAATGTTCAAGTCTGCTTAAAAATTATGAACAATAGTAATACAATCAATAAATAATGCATAATTTAGCCCGAACTGACCTTTTACATCTAAGAATTTGTGGGGTAAATTGGAATAACCAGCATTTGGTGACATACGATTTATGGAAATGCAAGAAATTAAAAGTTCCATTGACGTCAGACTTTGTTTTATTCGCAAATAAAAGTTCGTAATTACTTTCAAAACGGTTTTTAAATTAAAAAGATTATGTACGTATCATAAACAAATATAAATAGAATTGGGAAAACCAGTCAGTCATAAGACGATAAATACAGAATTAGACATACATACGAGTATAATATTTGTAGCTTCTATGACATAGGTCACGTCCGTCGGTTGCGTGGTAGAAACAATGGAAACAGTTCAGTAGGTTTAAGTTCTTTTTTTTTTTTAATATTTCATTATAAAAGAATTGCTATTACATTCAAAGTTGGGCTCGAGGGTATTTCTAAACGCGTGACTCTTAAGGTTGAATTGTTAAAATAGAGGAATGCAAAAGATCATGTCAGTAACATGTCAGTAGTGGCTTTCTTCGGGGGTTCGTTGTTCGTTGAACAAGGTGCTGTGGTAGCTGTTAACTCCTCAAAGCGAGATTCTACCTCTTCGATATAGTCAGACGAGCGTGATGATTTTTCTTCGTACACGAGGTAAACTCGTCGATGATCAGGATTCTTCGAAATGAACCAACAAAACTTGGGCTTGGAGGGTCTAAACTCCGAATGAAATAGCTTTTATTAATACTACTAAACTCTTAAATAATGGGGAGCTAAACGGGTGAAACTCTCTGAGGACAACCTTTCCAGTGAATTACTTGAATAGGAGCTCAGAGGAACAAAACTGTCGGATTAGTAAATAACTAAATAATAAATAGTATTCCTAATAATAACAAGGCTTGCTCTACCCTAGCTAATACCCTTACAATTTATACCAACTATTAAATCGGCCATCGGCTTCATAAGTAGAGTAAAACCTCTCTGTCAGCGAAACACCTTATAAAACGTTTTTCTTTACGGCCCGATCTTAAATAATCAATATTTGGACTAGAATAAAAGACAGTTTTTTTTATACAATTGTAAAACTTATACTTAAGGATAATATGAATAAAGTAGAAATTTGTTGGCACATAGGGGGCCTAACTTATAAAATGACTTAAACTCAAAAAAATTATAACATTTACATAATAATGTACAAAATTAGGATTAAGATAAATTGGCTTGGTTTTTGTTTCGAATTGTTCCGTCCCGGTTGTCCAGTTGGTGGGTTTGTTGGGGGTTTGTTTTTCTCATATTTTCAGCCACGGTGATATGTTGACTCCTTTCTATCATATCCAGAGCACTAAGGTATCTAGAATCTAGATGTCTTTCCTGGGTGGTCATCTTTCTCATCAGCGGGTTTGGGTGGTTGGTGGTGCTAAATATAAGCTTCTTCGCTAATTGCACGAGAAACTGGTCCAGTGGCTTGATTTTTGCTTCTTCGTAGACTCTTGGTTGCTGAAGTGCTTCTTTCGCTGTCTATCGAAGATAAGTCCGGTGCTTATCATTAGAATTTTCCTTTCGAAGATTTGGAGCTTCAGCATTGATGTCTTCGAGATGGTGTACCATGCCGGAAAATTATAGCTGATGACGGGTCTGATGAGCTGCTTTTATATCAGTAGCTTCACTGGCTGGCTTAGTCCGGTTATTCTGACTAGCAACGGGTACAAGCGGTGAAACGCGAATTTGGCCTTCCTTAGTACCTGCCTTGAGTGCGGGTTGAATTTGGACAGCTCGTTGAAGTGGACTCCGAGGTATTTAGCATTTCTTTTGGCTGCTATCGTCGACCCATCGGGGAGCTTCGCGGTCAGGTTTCTGCAGGCGGCTGCTGAACGACATCGGTTGCCATTGGTGATGGGTCTCCTGGAACACACAAGCTCCGATTTGGCAGTGTTTATTCGGATACCTCACTTTTTGTAGTACTCGTAGACTTTGGAGATGTGGGCTTCCACCCTCCGAGATGCAATTTTTGGCGCTATCGACGAGGAGTAGGTCAATGAGTCGTCAGAGAAAAGCAAATTCTCGCAGTCAGTTGGCACGAGTTGATCGGACGTCATCAGGTTATATAGGAAGGGACCGAGCTTTGATCCTTGGGCGACTCCGGCATTGATGGATTTGATTGAAGACTTGCAGCTGTCTAGCTGAACGAAGAATTTCCTAAAAGAGAGAAAAGAAAATAATATCTTTATTAGTGGCGAAGGTAATCCAAGTACTCGAAGCTTCTGGATAAGGGCTTCTATCCATATGCTGTCGAATCCTTTCTCGACATCCAGAAAGCATCCCACGGTGGCACGATGGCTGTTGAGTGCTGAGGAGACGTCAGACTGGAACTTTAATAATGGATGCAGTGTTGAATGCCCTTCCCGAAAGCCAAACTGCATGTCTGGGATGAAATTGTTTTCATTGCAGTACTTCTTGAGTCTCCTTAGGATGACTTCTTCCAGAATTTTGCTGACATTGTTGAGGAGGGATATAGGCCTGTAGTTGGAAACCAGGTTTCTAGCGTCTTTCTTCGGGATTGCCACGATTTTTGCCGTTTTCCACTTATGAGGGAAGTAGCAGTTGTTGACGCAGTTGTTTATGATGATTCTGAGTAGTATCATCACTGCATGTTGAAGCCTTTTGATGATCTAGTTGGAGACTCCATCCGGCCCTGTTGACTTCTTTGGTTTGGAATTGACGATGATTTCCGGAATTTCCTCTGGTTGGCACAGTTGGGGGTTGTCCGTTGGGCAACTAGCTGGAAGATGGTCATCAAACTCCACTCCTTCCAAATTGGGCTGCAAAGTCAACTGGACAGATGTCCTGATTTCATCCAGGAATACAGAGTCCGTTGATGGGCTAGGTGTGTAGTTTTCCTCGAAGTGATTCGCGAAAACTTCCACTTTGTCAGCTGTTGTTGTCACCTCAATGCTGTTGTTGATGATGACTTCAGGCATTGGTTTTTCCCTAGACAGTTGCTTATTTCGCTGAATGCGTTTGGTCCTGGTTTTATGGCCTGTAGTCTATTCTGGAATCGCATGTTGTTGTGGTGCTGGATCGAGTTCCGGAACATTATGTTTACACATTGGAGTTCGTTTTTCACTGCCTGGTAGTCGTTGTTGGTTGTGTTGAGCTCTCTTTGGTGTATTTTTTGAAGCCGTTTCCTTAACTTTTGTCTGTGGGAATAGAGATTCCGCACATACTCCGGGAGGTGTTCGTACATATCTTTGGACGTCTTGGGCAATTTTTGGGCTTCAAGGGCATTGATGACAGCTGACTTCAGGTGGTCGATGGCACTGTCAATTTCCTCATTTCTTAAGTTCTTGTTGGATGTTGGTATTGAGACGTTGGAATTAAATAAATAAAATTAGAAGTGAGTAAGAAAAAATCTAGAGTCGATGGAGTCCTAGGAAAGGTAGGTTTTGGTTGTGACACAACAACCAAGGAGTGTTCTTTGCTGTTGACATTTATCCAGTCCATGATCGCCTTACCTTCAGAGTGGATAGAGGTGTCCAGCCATTGATGATGCCTCGCATTAAAGTCGCTGCCAATAAGTCCATAGGTAGGTAGTCTGCTTTAGAGTGCGGTTAAGAATATGCAGGTCGTTATTAATATTTCCAGCAGTGGATTCACACTTGAAATAAACACTGATCACTGTCAAGGTTTCTCTTCTTCCTAGTCGTATCCGGATGGCTGATGTGACTTCACTGATTTGTAGTCCTGTAATGACGGTTTCACTGGTGTTGGGTGAAATCTTATTTCTTACAAAGATGGCACCTACATATCAGGTGTCGTTGCATTTCGCTGGGAAATATCATGAGAGGTATGTACGAGTATGTGTTGTAACGTTTGAAATCTACGAGCCTCTTCCTGAAATCCTTTTCTTGTTGAATGGAATTTTCACCAGTTAAAATTGTCGTATTGTATTTGGAATTCAGGAATAAGTCTTTACCAACGTAGTTGTTTCACTTAGTTTAATTTTATTCGTCGCGATTTAAATGTCAATAAAACAAGCGCGATAAGTCGCGCGAAAACAGTTCATTCGTTGCTGTGTGAACTGTTAGTGGAACGCGAATAGAGTTTAACAGCTCGTAACAATCACATTGGAATTTGTGACGAATTTTCTGAAATTTCTCTTATTTGAGCAATCTATTCGCATATTTTAGTATCTTTTTCTCGCAGCTTGTTTACTTTTTGTTAAAAGTTGAACTTCTGTCAAAGTTTGGGTTCCGGTAGAGGAAACTTGAGTGATGGCATTATTAAGAAAAATGCAATAATTATAACTTGAAATTCGAGGTTTAAAGGTTTCATGAATAACAATGATTTGTTGTTATTGTATTTATAACCGACATTTTATTATGAGCATTGATGAGATGATAATATGTATAAAACTACGTCATTGCATTAAGATGTTGATTCATCAGGAAACACGTTTTATCTTCTTTACATTCTACTGAGCGAATAAAAGCAATGAAATCAATCATAATAAATCCACGCCCATAATGAATGCATGGGTAAACAAATAATCTGAGAGTATGTCATTTTTTTAAATGTCTTACAAACACACCACATCAACTCAATTAAGACAAATATAATTGGAATTTTAGTATTTAAAATGGAAAGTTTGATGAAAGAGTACAAGAATACGAATTTTGAATAAATATTAACTGGAATATTTTAATATGTAAATATATTACCAGGCTTTATAGAAGATCTTCATTAAATTAGCTTTTATAATACAAAGTTTTTGAATAGAGGGAGTATATTATTTGTACATTTCATGGCGGCCATGTTGTTAATATACAAAGTATAGATAAATCATCATAGCAAGTTACAGCAAGTGGTTTTAGCCACAACAGGACGGCTGGCACTACATGCCACACAGCTGATACCAGAATGAACATTCTGCAATCGATTTGAGAGATGTTTATCTCGTGAGTTTGATCGAAATTTGATAGAGTTAAGTGGCATGTATCTTCTTAAATTCAGCCTAATCTATGAGTAAGAGTCAAGGTCAGTGGGGCCTTTCGGATGACCGCCACCCAGTGAAGATTTGGCGACTTTTCAAATAAAACAAAAAAATTATTGATATATCACAGGACTTGCTTCCATAAATTTTAACATCTACTTGTCCCTGTTGGAAGAACTTTTGAAAAATCATTTTTGTTTGGTTTTATCTTTTAACGGGTGATTTCTTAAGAGCTTGAGAACTTTTTTAAAAAAAAAAACGCATAAAATTTGCAAAATCTCATCGATTCTTTATTTGAAACGTTAGATTGGTCCATGACATTTACTTTTTGAAGATAATTTCATTTAAATGTTGACCGCGGCTGCGTCTTAGGTGGTCCATTCGGAAAGTCCAATTTTGGGTAACTTTTTCGAGCATTTCGGCCGGAATAGCCCGAATTTCTTCGGAAATGTTGTCTTCCAAAGCTGGAATAGTTGCTGGCTTATTTGTGTAGACTTTAGACTTGACGTAGCCCCACAAAAAATAGTCTAAAGGCGTCAAATCGCATGATCTTGGTGGCCAACTTACCGGTCCATTCCTTGAGATGAATTGTTCTCCGAAGTTTTCCCTCAAAATGGCCATAGAATCGCGAGCTGTGTGGCATGTAGCGCCATCTTGTTGAAACCACATGTCAACCAAGTTCAGTTCTTCCATTTTTGGCAACAAAAAGTTTGTTAGCATTGAACGATAGCGATCGCCATTCACCGTAACGTTGCGTCCAACAGCATCTTTGAAAAAATACGGTCCAATGATTCCACCAGCGTACAAACCACACCAAACAGTGCATTTTTCGGGATGCATGGGCAGTTCTTGAACGGCTTCTGGTTGCTCTTCACTCCAAATGCGGCAATTTTGCTTATTTACGTAGCCATTCAACCAGAAATGAGCCTCATCGCTGAACAAAATTTGTCGATAAAAAAGCGGATTTTCTGCCAACTTTTCTAGGGCCCATTCACTGAAAATTCGACGTTGTGGCAGATCGTTCGGCTTCAGTTCTTGCACGAGCTGTATTTTATACGGTTTTACACCAAGATCTTTGCGTAAAATCTTCCATGTGGTCGAATAACACAAACCCAATTGCTGCGAACGGCGACGAATCGACATTTCACGGTCTTCAGCAACACTCTCAGAAACAGACGCAATATTCTCTTCTGTACGCACTGTACGCATTCGTGTGGTTGGTTTAATGTCCAATAAAGTAAACTGAGTGCGAAACTTGGTCACAATCGCATTAATTGTTTGCTCACTTGGTCGATTATGTAGACCATAAATCGGACGTAAAGCGCGAAACACATTTCGAACCGAACACTGATTTTGGTAATAAAATTCAATGATTTGCAAGCGTTGCTCGTTAGTAAGTCTATTCATGATGAAATGTCAAAGCATACTGAGCATCTTTCTCTTTGACACCATGTCTGAAATCCCGCGTGATCTGTCAAATACTAATGCATGAAAATCCTAACCTCAAAAAAATCACCCGTTATATAAAACGCAAAATCAGAGCAGGCTTTATTTTTAAATCGTTATTATATCAATGGATATCATAAAATGAAAAAAATATATACTCAGTATTAATTAAGCGAACCTGCAATATATGTATATACACATACACAGATATAGCTATACGTAACGTAGCCATAACTAACTTGCAGCCTTACAAGCGGAAAATATAAAAAAAAATGAATTGAAAAAGGTTTTTTGCTTATCTTCATCTCATTAACATTTTGTGGTTGAATAAATTTGTATCATAAATCATATATTAAGGAAGGGCAATCAGTCTTCAGATTTCAAATTGCCCAAAACAGGATCAGAAACTCATAAATATTTTATTTTTGTTTTCGACTCTTTGAAAAAACTTAAAAAGCCGGTTAGGAAAAAAAGAACACAATACAATACAACTGAACTTGAAATTAAAGAAAACCATGTAAATGACGCTTTGTAAAATAATAAGATAATTTATAGAGTCTAGGGTCTAAGATTGTACAACTAAGTTGTCAATGAATTTATCTAAAATCCCCCTGTAGCTAAACACAATCAACCATAGGGATTTCCTAATTTGCTTCAATTTTATCGAAAATAGTAATGAGAAACCACCCATACTCGATTTTATCGACGAAAATGGATTGAATCAAATTTCATACACAACAAATTTCATACAATTGTTCATTTTTCAAGAATCAAGGTATTTTTGTATTAAATTGATAAAACTCAAGTCCAAAAAGTTCACAAAAAAACTCTGTTAGATTCTCTTAAACTACATATAATTATAGTCGAAATGAGGCAGTTTCGTTAATTACATATGGATTTCTTGTCTATCAAAGTTGTGAATCGGATGTAATTCAAGTTACAACAGACTTGCGTATGGAACTATATTTGGATAAGTTTGGTGCATTGTCTTCATCATCATCATCATCGGCTCGACAACCGGGTTCCGGTCCTGGCCTCTTTCAACAAGTCTCTCCACCTATCCCGGTCTCTAGCCGACGCCATCCAGTTGCGCACCCCAAGGCTTCGGGCGTCCTGGTCTACACCATCTCTCCAGCGCAAGCATGGTCTACCACGCTGTCGTCTACCATAGAATGTACCACAAAGAACTTTCCGAGCAGGTTCCTCTTCGCTCATGCGAGCTAGGTGCCCTGCCCACCGGAGTCTACCGAGCTTAATTTTTGTCACGATATCTGCTTCTAGGTAGATTGCGTACAGTTCATGATTGTTACGTTGGTCATGGTCAACCTACATAGTCGTGTCAATTTATTTGGGATGCCGAATTCTCTCATGGCTTTGTAAAGTTCTACCATAGGCGGCCTTAAAGTCTATAAACAGGTGGTATGTTGGGATGTTAAATTCTCGACATTTTTCCATCGCCTGCCTAATGGTAAATATCTGATCAGTTGTTGATTTGCCTGGAATCAAACCACACTGATATTGTCCGATAACGGTTTTAGCGTATGGGGTTATCCGGTCTTGTAGGATAGAGGAGAGTATCTTATAGGCGGTACTCAACAACGTGATAACTCTATAATTGCTGCACGTTGTGACATCTCCCTTCTTATGTATGGGGCATATTAAACCTTTTCGCCAGTCTTCTGGCATTTCTTCCTGCTCCCATACGTGCACTATAATATCATGAATTGCTTGACGTAAGGCTGGCCCGCCGTGATGGAATAATACGGCTGGTATGCCATCGGCTCCCAGGGCTTTGTTCTGTTTAAGCCGGCCTATATAGCCTTTTCAACCTCTTCTATGCTTGGTGGCGGCAACATAGGGTATTCTTCTTGAAGTAGTGGAGCCTCCACTTCTGCAGTGAGCTGACCATTTAGCAATTCATTAGATAAAGTACACTTCCTATCGCTCCAGTATGCTTTCAGGATCGGTGATCAGATTTCCCTCTCCGTCCTTGCAGTATGTGCAGCGTGGTGTGTACTGCGTCATGTTTCGGACGGATTGGTAGAACTTCCGCGCCTGGTGCGGACCTCGCTCTCGGCTATTTTCTATTTCACAGATTAGGTTCTTCTCCCAGGCTGATTTTTTTTGTCTGTGAAGCCGTTTTTCTGTTCTTCTGAGCTCTTTATATTCCTCTTCGCGTGCCCGCGTTCTATGAGATTGTTGCATTGCTCGGTACGCAACATTCTTACGTTCAGTCGTTAGCTTGCATTCATCATCAAACCAGTCGTTCCGATTTTTATGACTGCTGCCTAAGATGGAGTTGGCAGTACTAATGACAGTATTTTTAAGACGTGTCCACTTCTCATTTACGCCCGACATACTGGCTCCAGGACTTACTCTCCCCCCTAAATCAAGTGATTCTAGGGCGAGTCCTAACGCATTACCAAAGGTGTTACTGGTGTTTTCATTGCGCAGGGCAGCCGTGTTGATTCGAACCTGATCGGCGGATGCAATGCGTCTTCGCAAGGCAATCCGCCCTCGGAAAACCATACTAACAAGATAGTGATCCAAGTCGATATTGGCACCTCGGCACGTTCGTACCATCATCAAGTTCGAGTAGTGGCAACGGTCTATCAACACGTGGTCTATTTGGTTACGAGTGACTCCATCAGGTGATACCCAGGTGGCTTTGTAGATATCTTTACGCGGGAACCTGGTAATCGCAAAGTTTATTGTCATTAGTGTTCTCATGCAAACTATGGGTGACTGCGTAATGCCTGAATACCGGCTCCCGACCTATTTTTGTGTTCAAATCCCCAAGGATGATTTTAACATCATACCTTGGACAGGCATTGAGGGCCCTCTCGACTTGTTCGTAGTAAGTCTCTTTTTCTTCGTCTGAGGACTCCTCCGTAGGTCCGTGAACGTTAATGAGGATGATGTTCGTCAATTTGCCTCGCACGCGAGGTTTGCATAGCATTTCGCTTATAGCGTTAAAGCCGATGATGGTATACTTCATTTTTTCGCTGACAAGGAAGCCTACCCCGAGCACACCGTGTTTTGTATGACAGCTGTAATATACGTCATATTCTTTCTTCTGTAAAACACCATTCCCTGTCCATCTGATTTCTTGCAGAGCTTTTATGTCAGCTTTATATTTTGACAGGGCATCGGCTAACTGCTGAGCAGCTCGAGCTCTATAGAGCCATCGTACGTTCCATAAGAAAATTCGTAAATCGTTTTTCCGTTTTCTTTGCGTCGGTTGTCGTCGTGTGATCAGTCCGTTTCCGAGGCTTGTTGTCGGTCTCGTAATTCTTTTAGTTTTACGGGACAGGGAATTAACCTGTCGCCAACCTGTGGAACCAGCCTGATCATATTAGCCAAACCTTTTTTAAAAGGCTTGTTTCTAGCGGCCGCCGCGAAGAGGCTATAATCACAATTCCGCCAGTCCCGAATAGTTACGGCACGTGCATGTTTTCGTATGCTACATGTTGTTCCCCCTATTCGTCTGATGGCTGACCGTGCATTGTCTTACTATTATTAAATTATTATTATTTGATTTTTCAAAGGCATTCGATTGTATTGAACACTCAATTGAGAAATATTACAACTTTTAATAGATTTCTATACGTTTATTAAGGACATATTTCAAAGACAAAATTATTAGTCGTGTTTCAACACCACTAGGATTTCAACAGGGAACTGTATTTAGGGCCACTTTTGTTAACCCTGTTTATTAAGAGGCCTCCCTCCACCCAAAATTTCGAACTCAGATAAGAAGATCGGAACTTTGAATTAAAAAAATCACTCCCAAATTGCTCATTCAGCTTGTTTCAACTTCGAAAGTTGCGTTTGGGTTGGAGAGAATTAGAAATAAAATGCACGACTAGGTCGCACGAACTTGCTCCTATGTAATAGACTAGGAATTTTAAAATATATGTTATTAGAGAAAACTGTTCATAGGGATAAATTTTATTTTTTAAACTCTTTTAGTAGTAAAATAAGGGAACAGAATGCTATGAAAATATGAATTTATGCTAGACAAAAATTATAAGTCGTTGTAGTGGTTCCTTAAAAAAATAAGCTTTTATGTACAAAATTTTTAAAACATTTTTAAGAAAAAATTTTGGTACACCAATTTAAAGTTTTTATTATTGTTCGAATGAAACTTAAATTCACAAAAAAACATATTGAGCCGTTTTTGAGATATTGAATTTTCCAAGGAAAAAATAGATTTTTTTTTTTCAAAATTCAAAAAAATATTTTTCTTAATGTTTTGACATCATTAGGGAGGTAGCCGAGTCCACCATAGGCTATCAACCACCTAGGAAAAAGAACACGTGGTATGATAATGAATGCGCGGTATTGAAGCAGGAGACGGAAAATGCACGAATGCAAATGCTGCAACGGAAAACAAGAGCAGCAAAAGAATAGTACCGTGAAAAGAGAAGGAAGGAGAAAAAACCCTGCGCAGAAAGAAAAGAGCAGCCGCAGCTTCTCAGCTCAGGTATCTCGAGGAGTCTAGCACCGCCACAAACACCCGCCGGTTCTATAAAACAGCCAAACAACTGGCATCAGGTTATAGGACCGGCACGCAAGCTCTTCGAAACAGCGAAGGGAACCTAGTCACCGAAGCACAGGGAATTGTAGACGTGTTTAAACAGCATTTCCAGCAGCTGCTTAATGGGCATTATTTAGACGAAAACACAGGGGAGCAAAGAAGCATAAGACCAGTCAATGAAGATCCAGTTCCACTACCCAGTACTGAAGAGATTAAGAAAGCCATACACAAGCTCAAGAATAACAAATCCGCAGGCTCGGATGGCCTACCTGCGGAACTCTTTAAGTATGGAGGAGATGTCCTGATAGGGTGCATGCATCAGCTCATCAACCAAGTGTGGGAGGAGGAAAGCATGCCCGACGACTGGTCAAATAGCTCCATATGCCCAATCTACCAAAAAGGCCATCATATGTCCTGCAAAAACTACAGGGGCATATCCCTGCTTAATGTTGACTACAAGATCCTATCCACCGTACTATGTGAGCGTCTAAAACCTTTCTGCAACACTATAATCGGCACGTACCAGTGTGGCTTCAGGCCAGGCAGATCAACGATAGACCAAATCTTCACATTGAGGCAAATCCTGGAAAAGACCAACGAATTTCAAGTCGAGACCCACCATCTTTTCATCGACTTTAAAGCCGCATATGATAGCATAAGTCGCCAAGAGCTTCTATTGGCAATGTCGGAACTCGGGATCCCGAAAAAACTGATCCAGCTATGCCGCATGACGTTACAAAATACGCGGTGTAACGTGCAAATGGGTAACAGCTCATCCGAGCTATTCCAAACGTGCACAGGGTTCAGACAAGGAGATGCGCTATCATGTGATTTCTTCAACCTAGTCCTGGAGCAGATAGTGCGCAAGAGTGGTGTTAACCTGGAAGGCACTATTTTCAACAGGTCTTCCCAACTGCTTGGATATGCGGACGACATCGATATCATCGGCCGCTCCAAGCGTGCTGTGCTAGAAGCGTTCACAGCTATTGATGAAAAGGCGAAACGCGTTGGTTTTGAAGTTAATGAGGACAAAACAAAGTATATGCTATCAACAAACAAAGCCGCATCTGTCCATCGCCTAGGACAAAACGTCACTGTTGGTAGCAGTAATTTCGAGGTAGTCAAGGAGTTCACCTACCTCGGAACGAACATCAATCCCACGAATGACACCTTAGTGGAAATTCGAAGAAGAATTACCCAGCAAACTGCTGCTACTTCGGTTTGGCCAAACAAATGGGTTCAAAACTCCTTTCTCGAAAGACAAAGTGCTCGCTATACAAAACGCTAATTTTACCAGTTCTACTCTACGGCGGCGAGTGTTGGACGATAAGTAAAAAAGGGGAATTGATACTGGGCACTTTCGAGAGAAAAATTCTTCGGCGGATATTTGGTCCTATATGCGAAGAGGGCGAATGGAGGAGAAGATTCAATCGTGAATTATACGAGCTGTACCAAGATGTGGATGTAGTCCAAAAAGCCAAAACACGTCGACTACACTGGCTCGGTCACATCGAGCGAATGGACAACAACGCTCCAGCCAAGAAAATCTTCGAATCCCAGCCCCCAGGTTCGAGACGACGAGGAAGACCGAACCTTCGCTACAGGGACCAGGCGGTTATAGACGCAAGAGCGCTTAGTTCCGACGACTGGAGGGAGCTCGCGAGGGATCGCAACCGATGAAAGACCGCAATAACTCAGGCAGAGACCCTCCATGGATCGGGAGCCGGTTAAGTAAGTAAGTAATGTTTTGAAATGCAATGTTTTTTAAACTTTTTAGAATCTTCTCTCTAAAAACTTTCATTAAAATCCGTTATGCCGAAGGTGAGAAATTCAAAATTTGAAAAAACCGTTCTATGGTAAGTAGGTAAGTTAGTAATATCTTGTTTTCAATTTTTTTTTTATTTTTTTTTTTTTTTTTTTTTTTTATAATCTACCCGCGCTCAAGGGATTATGATTACCCTTTAAATGTTTCAACACAGCGCGGACGTGAAGTTAATGAAGAGAAAGAAGGATAGGAAAGATGTGTGGCACGATGTTCTGAGACTGTTGGTGGTTGTCTCAGATATTTTTATCTCCAGGGATGGCGGCTGAGCTAAAGCGGAGAAATGCCGTGTCTTATTTCTATGTCGCTTATAATTCACATTATTTTATTCGTGTTCATCCTTGTTGGGCATACTAATTTAACTCAATTACATGTTGTTAGTGTTATGCCTGAACAACATGTAATGAGTAAACCAGCAACCCATTGATGACAATTTTTAGAAGATTTTAATGGAATTAAAACGACAAAAAAAATTTAATCGAAAGAAAAAAAATTTCAAGCAAAATTCTCGTAACCGTTTTCGAGAAAAATACGATTTTCAAAAATCATTTTTTAACATTTGTATTAGGTAAAATAAATTTTTTATTCGTATTTCTTGTAGATTATATCAAAAACCTTTTATTTATCAAGTTTTAAAAAATAGAGCATAGGGTTTTCGAAATTTTGAGTTTTCAAAAAAAAATTTTTTTTTTAATTTGAATACACAATAATGTTGAAACTGCTGGGCAACCTCAACATAAAAAAATGATCAAAATCGGTCGTATCGTTTTTGAGAAAATCTAAAACAAAAAAAATGGTTCCAGAGGGGAGTACCAAAAATAATAATTTTTTGGAACTTTTTTTTCAACCATTACCTTGGTTGGTTTATTTAAATGAAATATTATATGTTTTTTTAAATATGGGACAGTTTTTGAGAAAAAAATATTTATAAAATTTCGAAAAAAATTCGTATGTCAGGTACCGTTATTTTTGGTCTTAAGAAAAAAAAGAAAAAAACATCCGGAGGGAAAAAATTAAAACCTATATCTACCAAGTTTGAAGAAAATCGACCGAGCCGTTTAGGCTGTAGTCGAACAGGCAGACAAAATTGCGAGATCCACTTTTTTGGTCTTCGCTATCATCGTAATGTCAACTTTGATCGAAATATCGAGTTCGATTTGT
Organism: Philhelius festivus; assembly: GCA_963931855.1. Classification (NCBI taxonomy): domain Eukaryota; kingdom Metazoa; phylum Arthropoda; class Insecta; order Diptera; family Syrphidae; genus Philhelius; species Philhelius festivus. Next base: position 231,561,976 of record OZ007555.1, on the reverse strand, counting down.
TTTACGAATGCATAACTTGCCTTATAGTTACGGTGACCATATTTCTCAAAGCAAAACCCGGGACATACATTTTTTTACTTTTATTAACTTCCCATAGGGAGTTATTGTAATCGGTCCGATTTGTCAAATTGGAATTTTTGACATTTCTCGACGTTTCAAGGTCCCTAGAGGCTATATCAATTATTTTTAGAGAGATGTCTGTGTGTGTGTGTGTACGTACGTTCGTGCGTTCGTACGTGCGTACGTTCGTACGTTCGTACGTGCGTACGTTCGTACGTCCGTACGTTCTCGTACCATTTTTCGTCGTCGATATCTCAAGAACGAGTAATGATATCGACTTCAAATAAATTTTGTTTAATAGATAATAACTTCGAAAGAGGCTGAAAGGGCGTTTATTAAAATTCAGTGAGCAGTTTTTTCACTATAACGGTTTAAAAAAAAATAAAAATGTTGGTTAGTTTCAAATATCTCACGAAAAATAATGCTATTGATTTGAAATAAAATTTAATGTACTCATTACAAGGTCATACAAATTTGGTATGAATTTGGAAAAAAATGAATATACTGTTATTTTTTTAAATAAAAAAAAACTGAAAAAAAATTCATAACCCAGATATTCTAAGAACGGAGAACAATTTGAAACTCAAAATAATTTTATTTTACGAAAAATAATGTGTTTGACAACTGGTGATAATTTCAAAAAAAATCAGCTCACAGTTTTTTTACAAAAAATAAAAAACTATACAAAATTCTATTGAAAATTGGTAAAAATTGTTTTTCGACTCAAATTTCTCGAGAACTAGTAGTGATATTGACTTCTAATTTAGTTTATTTTATACATAGTATAAGTTTTTACAATTGGTAAAATGTTGACAAATATTGAATTAATAGTTTTTTTTAATAAAAAAACTATTAAAAATTCTAGTGAAAACTAGTTAAAATTGTATTTCAAGTCGAATTTCTTGGGAATGAACACCGATAGTGCCTTCTAAAGTATGTTGTTTTATACATCGATAACTTCCCGTAAGAATGTATACTAAGCGACATTTCTAAAATTGTTCAGGAAACGAAAAAAACGAAGAAAGTTCTAGTTGAATCATAGTGTGCTAAGAGACAATTTTGGTTAAACTAAGTGACATCAAACAAAATTTTTTGTTGCTCACGACAATGAGATCTTTATTAATGTCGCTTAGCATAATTATTTTTGGCGGATAATACAAATTTCATGGGGCAACATTATTTTAATGAGAAAACATGCCAGTTGATAAATTTTTTTATTTGTACTCTAGTTTCCTTTTCATGCATAATAGGTTGGCGAAACCCAGGCCAAAACGTGGCCCTTAACATATAGTATATTTCCTCATCAAAAAGTCATTTTCGAAAAAAGTGTCATTCTTACGGGAAGGTATCGACATAATACAATTATTAACATATGGTTAAATTTTGACAAGTATCGAATTGACAGTTTTAACAAAAATATAAAAAAAATCTACTAAAAAGTGGTAATATTTGTTTTTCGACTAGAATATCTTGAGAACGAGCAATGATATTGACTTTGGCATTATTTAATTTTATACATAATACAATTTCTAACAAATGGTTTATATTTGACATATTTCTAGTCTTAGAGCGGATATATTTTGTAAGTACCCTTCCATCAATAACCAAACCATATCTTTTATATTTGAATATTTCGTTTTCAAATTTTTTTCAATTAAAATGTTTTGAACCGAAATAATAAAGTAATTTCTATAATATAATACATTTTGAAACAACTTATACATCAACAATCTCAATTTCAAATCTCTTTAAATAATTAAGATGCTTTTCAATCTTAAAATAATGTTTGTTTGAATTTTACAGCTAAAGTTTGTTTCGCTGAAAATTTGGTTATTTGAAAAAAAACTAAATATAAAGTTTTCAAGACCACAAATGGGAAGTTATCAGTGTGGGTCGCACCCAGCCTCTTTTTTCTTAAGAAATCAACAAAAATCTCAAAAACTAAAGAATACTAAATCCCAGCACAAAATGCTTAGAACTTAATTTTTTTTACATATTCAGTCTTTCTTTACCAAGACTTTGAAAAATAAACATTAATCACACATTAGGGGTATTCATGTAAGCGCGGAAAACCCTCGTAAACCTCGTAAACCAGATAATTTTATCTCCGCAGAAACGAGCTGTCAAAATTTGTATGGGAAAAGGTTTCTGCAAATCGCATAAAATTATCTCACAAATTTGCTGCGGAAAGTGCAGAAATAAACCTCGTAAACTAAAGAAGTATGGATTCTGACTTTTAATTTGACATTTCACAAAATATTTCCCACATTTACGCAAGTATTTCTTAGGGGGTGTTCATGAAAACATGCTGATGAAAGTTATATCTTTCTACAAAGCGGAAAATTATCTCGTTACATGAATACCCTTATTGTCCAAGAGATTATTGTTTGTTATTTTTTTAGATATTTCCATTTTCTTTAAAATATTTTCTAAATTCCTGGCAGATTAAATTATAATTTTTATTTTACCATTAACATGGCTATGGAAGTTCCAACATTCAGTTGCGTTTTTTCATTTGTTCAAATATTGTTCATTATGGAAAAGACTCTTTCGGTTGGACCATTTGAATCTGGAAGACACAAGTCGAACTCTTCAATAAATAAAAGATTTTTGAAGTTTATATTTTGTTTACGGAATTGCTCTAAAATTTCTGTCCATTTTGGGACCACAGTATTTTTGTTTTCTGTCCATTTTGTTATAATTTATTAGGTTAAGAATGATTTTAGACAAACAAATTCGTCGAACACGTTTTAATCATTGATACTTGTATCCCTATCATCTTTTGGTTGACAAAAGATAACCAAGATTCTACGAGTATATCTGGCCAGTTAGTAATGTTTTGAAAATATACCCAACTAAAAACTTCAAGTTCTTTGAAAGATACATCCTGGTTTAAGTATACTTAACACGTTATGTAAAATTGTTGAATATATGCTTTACATTCGTTTTGAGTAATTAATTTTTGTTCGACTTTTTCCTTCATCAATTTAATATTTTTCTTCTTCAACTTTAGAAATGCAAATTTCTTGCAATTTGTAAAATGCAAATTCTTTTAAGGGATTATAAGGTTTTATTATTATTAGTTATTATTATTACTAGCTTAGCTATTGAGAGTAAGGTATTCAGTCTTTTTTTCGCAAATTTTTTTAAATTTTTCTACGCGAACAGTGTGGATTTTGATGATGACAACTTTTATACCTATTGGAGAACATTCAACTCCAGTTTTTTTACAGTTATTTAAAACGTGAGCAGCACAATTAACTCCAATGAGATCGATACCGGTTACGGCTTGAAGTTTTTTCTTGCTGGCCCGCCAAAACTACAGTTTATGTTGCCATATTTTTTAAAATGATGCCAGATGGTTCCCCTGGAAGATTTTCAAAATCTAAAATCTAAAATCTTTACAACGATACCTTGTTGTGGTGTAAAATAACGAATTAAGAGCGGACACAGTTTTTTACAGCCATGATTGGAACAATCAGAAAAAAAACTGTTACAAAACTTACTTTGCATAGAGAAGTTTTAATTTCTTCGATGGAATTAGGTGCAACAACATTGCACAAAAGATCACATTTTTGAGTGTAAAGGAATACAATTGATCAAAACAACTTTTTATAAGTTTCGATGTGCAATAATTAAACCTGAATGAGTGGTTATGTTATATTGTGTGGTAGGCCCAGTTGCCTTCATTAATTGCATTCTTCTTTCCAGGTCCTTGAAAATTTGATGAACTAAAAAATCATTGTAAACTTTCGCTTGAAGCGGCAGCAATGTCGGATTCTTTGTGTGTTTTTGTTTTGCTTTTAAGTGCTGTTCAATATCACCACTGCGTATTGAAATCGTATAAGCGATTTTTGAACAGGTTACTACCTATATTGGCTTTTTCCATTTTTTTTCTTCTGAAGATCATCGTTGAATTCACATTTTTTCTTTGGAGTTATTTTACAAATTTGCTAAATTTATTGTAAATAATTAAGAGAATCAAATTCCATTTTTTGAACCAGTTTATGCTCAAAATTTTTCTTTAATTCGGTAGAAGTACATAAGCTTATATTTTAAAAAATGATGATTTATATATTTCAAATTTGTGTGAATACACATTTTGAAAAGCATCTAACAGCTCAGCTAAAATAAACAAGACTGTTTAAAATTTTGAACGTTATTCGAATAATAAAAATATATGAAAACACGGGACAAACCCGTGACAAAAAATCAAATACGGGACAGTTGTACGTCCCGGGTTTCCTTAAAATTTAGCCAGGACAAACGAGTAAAATACGGGACTGTCCCGGGAAATACGGGACGGATGGTCGGCGTACTTATAGTACAAATAAGTCGCAAGTAAAAATTTGAGTACACACACACAACATTCTTTCATTTTCGTGTGTTGTTTTCTTGTATCCTCTGCTCTGTATGATATGCATTCACAGTGTGATGGAGAGGGTAGTGGAAATGTGAATAGGAGGGGAAGTGTACGTAGGTTTTACGTATACGTTGTGCGAAGTATTAGGCTGAATTTTTGTTCATTCATTGCAAAATCGATGGAACATTTGAGCAAGGTAACTTAAATATACTCTTATTTACATACATAATTATATCATAAAACGGAAACTTGGTGATGTTGACCTTGGACCTTGAAAGTTTTCAGAGTTACATAAGATTTTGTGCCTATCTTACACGTATGAATTTTTTTCGACCTACGTATATAGTACATTATTTATCAGTAATTGATAAAATGAAGACAAAAATACCCACCAATTTGATAAAAAAAAAGTTAAAAAAAGGATCAGGAAAACGCTAAAAAAATAAAACAAAAAAGGGGAAAATTAATACGTAATTATGTACATAGGTATCTAGCTACCTACATCTATGGACTTGCATATATTTTTTCTTCGCTTTTAACTAGCTATTTTTACTTGCGACTTATAAGTAGATACCATAAGACAAGTTATGCATTTGTAAAAAAATTAAACTCGAGATTTTAATCAAAGTTGACATAACAATGATAGAGAGCACGAAAAAAGTGGGTCTCGCAATTCTGTCTGTCTTTCCGACTACAGCTGGCCGATTTTCTTTAAGCTTGGAAGATACCGTATTTAAATTTTTATCATCCCCATACATACAATGTTTTTCCTCACATTTAAAAAAAAAGTTCAAAAAAATTTCATTGAGCCTAGCTAAAGGTTGAAAAAAAATTTCCGAAAAATGGTTATTAATTTTTTTAGTTTTATTAGTGTTGATAATCGTCGACTAATATATTGCGTCTTAGAAGAGTACGACAGCATCTAACTGATGAGCCCAACTGTCGTACCTGGGCGAAACGCATTTGGACTAGAGGTCACAAAACGCTTTCAGTTGAATCATTGAAATGTATCATTGCAATAAATCAGTGGAATGCTGACTTCATTTTTTTGACAAGCCAGTTCTACCAATCATTGAAAAATTGGTTTCAGTAAAAGATCCTGTCAGTGACTGATAACAACCAATTCTATCAGCCTTATTTAATAACTGGTTTTAGCGACGGAGTAAAGTTACTTCGACTTTACAACGACTCTTGTCCTGAAAAGCTTATTTATAAGGAAAATACACGACGAATATAGGCGGAATAAGCTAAAACTGGTTCATAGGAGGTTTAAAGCCTTTATAGTATCATTTTGACATGACATCGTGTGAAATTTATAAAAAGTACTGCGCTTGGTCCATCCGCTACTCAGGAGGCGAAATGGACTTAGTAAGAGGACCAAGCTGCTTGTGTACAAATAACTTATCCGACCTGTTCTGACCTGTCTAAAGCAATGAAGAAGATGAAGCATTATGAAAGAAATATGCTTCACATTTAACTGGACTATACTGTAACTCACTGATGAAGAAACACATATATATATACCAATTAAGAAGCCTTAAGAAGAAGCAAAATTAATATCACTGGACAAGTCTTTGCTGCAGATCTCCGGAAAAATCATCAGGAACCTGGAAGATCATCCCAACTTAGAAGTGCAACAACTCCTCCAGCATGAAGCAGCCAAGGTGGCCACATGCCCGAAATCACATTCAAATATTAATGATAAAGAATTATTCAAATAAAATCAAAAAAATTGTACCCTGATTTATCTGTGATCTTTATTAAAATGTAACTATCAATTAAATGCTAAGACATTTACGAAAAATGTTTATCATCTCCAAGTCCTTCGTATTCCACAAGTACTTGTCCAATTTCTCAAACAGTCTATATTACAAGCTAGAATTCTAAAATTTACTTCATCAAATTTTCGCGTTCTAGTCAGAGCTTTCTAAAAATTGAAATCAAAATTAATTTTTTTTCTTATCAATATAATTCCATCACTCAAAATACCTGGTATCTTGAAGTAAGAATCCACAATTCTTCTTGGCCAAATATGTTGCGTACAACTTTGATTCCAGTTGCAAACTGAAGTTTTTCTGTATCAATGGCCAATACATTAAAATGGCGATAGTCGTAAGGTGTCCGAATGTTCCAACTGATCAAAGTCACTCTATCCATCGTTACACAGTAAATATTTCCATTGTTATCCATTGCTTGATTCGAGCACTGAACACCCCTTCGTCCAATTGGGAAAAATTCCCTTGGTACATTTAAACCATTTTTCTCCCAAATCGTTCGATTCAAAAGCGTCCTCAAGGAAACTGCATTCATTGTTTCACTAGATAAACTGCTAAAATAGAAGAATCGTTCTCCTTAAACCTCATAATATGAATATCCTTCACAATGCTGAAGAATCATTTAATTCTCACCTTGAAAATATCGTGGGGTAATTGACATACCAAGAATACCATCCATGATGTCGACTTTCTCTCCAGCTATGGAAAATGTACCAAAATCCGGATCAGGAAACATGAGCTTATTTTCGATTCTCCAGGTGCCATTGTTTTCGACATCGTAGACTATCAAACCATGAAAACCCGAATCGGCTATGAAGACAAAAGCTTTCGAACAAATTCCATTTGGTGGTGGATCCAAAATGTCCACAATTAAATTCACCAATCTAGAGGCGCCTTTTTTGTATATGCCTCTCGGGATTCTATGACGATGAATTAGAGTATCGGTGATAAGATCAAAAACGAGTATCTGTGGTGGACAAACGGATTTCGATCCAATAGTTCCCGTGTCCAAGACCCAGAGGCGATGACATTCATCTACCTAAACATTAAGGCTTGTTGTTCTTAACACTTATTAAGCTTTATACAAAACTTACCGCCAACCGAATAGCAGAAGTTATGCAATTGCAGTCATTTCCGTAGCTTGAATGCCAAATGTAATTCGGGTACGCACCAAGGATCCTCTCTTTCGAATGATTATGTTTAGGTACAACAGTCGCCAAAGAGTATGGGATTCCCTCCTCTAAGCGAGGAATTGTCACAAAAACTTTTTGTTCACCTTTGACTAGAAAAACGATGTACTAAGCGAATTGTAAAGTACTAAATGATTTAAACTCACCATTACAAACCACATCAAGATCGAAGAGGTTGGCATTTTGATGAGTAAGCTGGCTATTTCGAAGGGCAAAATTTATATCTTCCGAGTGGCGAAAACCAAAATCAATAATTTTCCATGCGTAAATGGTTTCCAACGTTCCAGCAAATCCGAATGTCGTCGGGACGAAAAGAAGACCGAATAAAATTTGAAAGACCATCGCCACCACCGTCACTAACAATAATGCTGCCTGCTTGTCGTTACGAAAACAAACAAACAAGGTGCATTGAGTCTGAGCTTGAAATCAGGTTCAATTCGATTGCCAATATAAAGTTGTTAATTGTTAATTTAAATTGACATCATATATTTTAGGAAATGTTTCACAAGAGTGACCATAGTCTTATGCATAATTTAAACTTGTTTCATGATAACATTTATTGGGTTTGGATTTAGAAAGTGTTCCGATAAGCATCAAGGGCTTAAGTAGTGTGAATTATTAGACTAACCAAATAGGTATTTTAGTCGCTACATTCTCTCTCTATTTTGTGATCGAAAACTAACAATTTGGCCCCGACCCAATATTCAATATGTTGGGACCACTTAAATAGATTAAATTAGTATCGATTTCTTCAAAATTTATTATTTATTCTTTTACTCTTCAATAAACCTTTCAAGAAGATTGCAAGATTGTAATTATAGGCCTTTAAATGTATGATGTTATAATATGAAATTGAACCTTCATTAAAACTCGAGAGTTCATAATTTCGTAGGGTTTTTGTTGAAGTATTTGAATTTATAAATCTAATCATAACTTTGAATAAATAATTTCTCGACGAAAACTTGTTGTAAAACTTATTTGCTTCAATGTATTAAAGCTTTTGTTAAACTGTATAATACTCGTATCAATAGCTTTTGTTGCAATTAATGTTTTCCTTTTAAGTACATAATTGAATTATACTTTGTACAGTATTTATTGAATTACCGAATATTAAACTTATCCCCCTTATTACGGCTGGCGAGTCGAACAAATAAACATGTGAGTGTGAGAAATTAGTATTACGGTTGGTGAATCGAGAACCTTTGATTCGACTTAAATGTCATATACTTGATATTTTTAATAAACAATCAATCAAATTTCGAACTCGAATTTTAAAGTTCGCCAAACGTAGTATGTCGAATGTGTAGTTCGCTAATGAAAAAATCTCACCTCGAACGTTCGATTCGCAAACCGTAATAGGGGGGTATATTTCTAACTGAACTCTGGTCGTCTCATTTAACTAAAAATCTAACAAAACTAACAAAATTAAAAACATTTTAAAACATTTTCAATTACAGACCTCTTAGACCAAGCTAGTAGTAGCAACCCAGGTGTACACTTATTTTGTATTTTATTTATTTTTCATCGACTTAATTTAGGATTTTAAATCAGGTGTGAGACGATAAATAACATAGCAAATCAAGCTCACGTGTCAAAAAACCTCCAATGGGTCAGTGACAGTCAGTCAGACAGTGAGTCACTTCTGCACCTGTTTTATTGGCATCGTTGTGAATTTTTAAGATTTGTCAAAGTTTTTTTCATGTAAATATCCGCTTTACCTTCTGATATTAGAGTTTTAAATTTATCAGCCAAAGTGTGTATAACAGAGAGTTATTTGAACGAAAATTCCTGAAATTATGCAATGAAATAAGATCATCTTATTGCAAAACTAAATAACGGTTAGTCGTTTTCGAATAAGAACATTTTTATTACTTTTACTTACACTTGTCATTCAATTAATTCAGATCGATCGATGGGTGCACATTGGTTTTGAATGTCTGTACATTGCAATGAGTGGGAAGTATTGAGCCGGATAAAGCATTCCACATTCGTGTAGTGTGGCTAAGGAAAGAACCTCTGTACTTGACAGTACATCCGATATTAGGTTCAGTTCAAGGGTAAAATGAAGAGCATTCCTAGAAGTCAGTATAAGTATGATGGTTGAATTGTTTGAGGGGAGGAATGCAACTGGCTATTTCATTAGAGCACTGTTCATGAAAATAGCGGTAAAATAGTGATAGACATGAAACATTGCGGCGGTGCTAGAGAGATTCAAATGTTTCAGTTAAACACCGCCGCCTATCATTTTTAGAACTCTCTTTTGAATTCTGTCCAAGAGACTCAAGTGGGTTCTTGGAGCACCTGTCCTGATATGGGAATTGTACTTAAGCTTGTACGAATATAGGCCTTATAGATTACAGCCAGATCAGAAGGGGTAAAAAACTTCTTGCATCGGCAGAGGAAACCTAAGCACTTAGCAGCGTTTTTTTTAACGACAGTAAATAGCATTAAGATTTCGAAGCATTCAATTCTACACGGTTTTTGACTCCCTATTGGACAATGCTGTCAAGATCAGAATTTAATGAGCTTATCATTCGCTGCCATTCGAAGTCCACATCCGAAGGACAAGGATGATGTGAATCTAAAAACATATATGACAAGCTGAGGGTATTGTCGTCAGCGAAACAATTTAGTGACAATTTTTGTTTTAATAAAAATAAAAATAAATTAAATAAAATAAATTTGAAGTTATTTTATCTTGTATAAATTTACACAGCTTTAATAAATTTGAATTTACGACGCGTTTCGGAATAGATTCCATCCTTAGGTTTAAATGACATTGAACGGTTCTACTGGAGACGAAACACCAAAAATGACAATTTAGTGGATTAGAAGTTTCAGACAAAATATAATTTATGAACATAAGGAAGAGTGTTGGAGACAAAATGAAGCCCTGGGGTACACTAGCGTTTATTTTGTGGGTATCAGATTTGAAACAGTCCAAAACTACTTGTAGTGAACGGTCCAAAAGGTAATATCCAATCCAACGAAGAAGATATTCATCGGTAACAAATGCACGCATTTTCGATAAGAGAACTTGATGCAAAGCTCTAGCAAATGCCTTTGAAATATCAAGTGCAATAATCTTACTTTCTCTGAAACTGTGTAGAGATTTGTTCCATTGTTCGGTGAGATAGACCATCAGATCACCAGTGGATCTATTAGGTGGTTTCGAATATACAGTATGTCATCTGTGGATGACCAAGTAATGTTTCTCCAAACCAATATTAATTATATTTTAAACTTACTCGCATATGTCCCATTAACTACAAAGCAATTTCGAGCGAAAGATCGATCTTGGTTTTGTTACAATATCAAGTCTTTAATAAGAGAACGTAACCTAGCACATAAACGCTGGAAATTATGTAGGCTTGACGAACTGCACAATGTGTATAAGATATTAAGAAATAAAGTAATGTACATATATAATACGTAAAACCAGAAAAATATTTTATGCACCTTAATTAGACCCTAAGATTGGCAAGGAAAATCTATGGAACAATCTTAAAGATATTGAAGTGGAAAAGCAAATGAACAGCAAACTTAAAGAATTTGATTGTGACGAACTCAACAAAAATTTCTCAGGTAGATCTGAAAATCTAATAAATCAATCTCAATCATTTGAATATCTGTTTAGTGACCGTCCCACCCACTGACCATCTGATTTTTGCTTCTAATGGGTTGATGAAGTCAGTAGTAGGAATAAGGATACTTGAGACTGGGAACTTTTTTTACGACTTTTTTCATGGTTTTATGGTTTTTAATGGCTTTTTGGGTTTTAATGGCTTTTTAAACGTTTTGTTTTTCTTTGTCGGCATGAGCGGCGCACAATTCGGTTCAGTTTTTCTTTTTTGTATGACCCTTTTTATATTGGTTTTTGTTGGCTGTGTTTTTTTATTGCTTTTTAAATGTTTGGTTTTTGTGTTGGAAAAAAAAAGAAAGTATTTTGACATTGTCATTGAGGATCGGTATTGGAAAATATCAGTCAAGTGCATTTTTTAAAATGTACTGTTGCCCGTTGATGTTTTCAAGTATCTCGTTGCAGATAGGGATAAATATACATCTGTTTGTCATCAGATATACGGACTTTTTACATGAGGACTTTGACCTAGTGCGATAGGATTTGGTGGTGGTTGTTTTTAACACGTCGTACTGTTGCTGTCCGGTTGTGTGTTTCAAGTGTCGTTGTAGCTAGGAACATATTATTTGTATAGATATTTTTGTTTGTCATCAGGTATGCTGACTGTGTTTAGATGAGGGCATCGGTCCAGTCGGATATTTTTAATAGATTTTTTATTGTTTTGTTTTTTCTCTGCGGTACGAGGCTGCTGGTTTTTTGTTGATTTGTTTCGGGGGTGGGTGAATTATGGATTGGTTAAAGAAGATGTGGTGCATGATGAAAGAAAGAGATCTTTTGTGGAGTTTTAATTGGTTTTTGTATATTGAGGATCGGTATTAGGTAATATATGTCAAGTGAATTTTATGCACTGTTGAAGCTAGAAACATATGTGTTTTATTTTATGACTTCTTAGATGAGGGCATCGATCGAGTGCGTTAGAATTTGGTGGTGGTTGAGAGTTAAAATTGATATCAATTTTGTTGTGTGTACTAGCGAGAAGTGTGTGTGTTGGAGTTTGAATTTAAATGAGTAACGATGAATAGGGATATGTTTTTGTTTCTATTTTTGTTTTAATGGTGTGCCTTGGGGATGATGTATTGTTTGATGTTTGAATTAAAAGATTGGTGGTTGCTTGTGCGCAGATGGGCGCGCGGTGGTGTGTTGGGGTCTACGGTTGCTATTTTTAAATGAAATGAGTATGAATATATCTTAAATAAAAGTAAATTGAAATCATTGTAATAAAATAAAGCTTTTTATTTTAATAATATACATAAAAGGTGGTTTTTATTTATTTTCTTTTGAAATAGGTATCCATGAATTGTGATCGGATGCAAAACCAAGCCATTTTACAAATAATTGATCTTTTTTCCTTCGCAGCACTTTTTCGATTAGATAAGTATCGGGAAACTTAGATTTTTGTAGTTCAAGCTCATAGAACCCGCCTTTTATGGGGTTTCCCTGATAGTCTTCTAACAGATATGTAACTGGATTTGTATGTTGAACTTTGGTTATTTTAAAGATTTCTGTTGTCCAATTCGGTGTGTATCCTTTATCAAATACATGCTTGTATTTACTAATTCTTACAAAATCTCCCACCTTGAACTTTGGAGTAATATGAATTTTGATGTGATCATATATAGTTGAAAGTATTTGCTTTTCATTTGTAGCATTGACTTTGGACGGCTTCATTTTAATAGTGCGATGTTTTGAATTGTTGTACTTTTTAGTTAGTGTATCTATCATATTTATCCAACAGTATGAACCATTAGCACTGAACTCTTTCCACATAAGGTTTTTCAAAGTGCGATTAAATCGTTCGACAATCGAAGCTTTAAGAGGTGAAAATGTTGAATAATGATTGATGTGAAGTTTTTTCATAAGACTTTGAAAAGTAGTGTTGAAAAATTCTTTCCCGTCATCTGTTTGTAAATTGTTGGGAATGCGGCCTTTATTTAATATATTTTCCATAGCTTCAGTGACACTCGATCCGGTTTTATTTTTAATAGGAGCTGTCCAAGCAAATTTAGAAAATGTATCAATTACCGTAAGAAGATATCGATTATTTTCATTATCTGCTGAATATGCACCCATTTCTACTAGATCAGCTTGCCATAAATCATCAAGCCCCTTGATAATGACTCGCCTTTTTTGGAAATTTCTTCTTGCTGACTTATGCAGTTCTTCGACAACGTCTCTTTTACTCATCTTTTCACAGAATGATTAAAACAACAAAACATTTTACCTTTTTATTAGTTTATTCATTTAAGATTTGTTTATAAAAATTTACAATTCTCTTAATTTTATTAATTTTTATTTTAATTTGAAAACATGCACAAGTATCTGGTCCATAGCACAAGTTTGGTGACCAGTTTGAAGTACAGTTCAGGAAATGAAATTTATTTGGTGACATAATATAATCATCCTTTTCGAATCTCTTTACAAACAAAATACAATTCATAGCTTCTGAAAAGTGTGCCTCATGTATGATATGTTGGTTGGATTTTAAAAAGGCTAGAAGATCATCAATGACTAATTTAATTTTAAAAGAAGACATGTTTTTCGTTTGAATTATGAATGGAAACTGAATTCAAAATAAAGTAAATAAGAAACATTATTTTTAAAAATATTTATTTTAATCTTTCATACAACGACATTATTTTTTTAATTCTTATCAACCTATTTTCAACCATATAGCATGCACATGTATCTGGTCCTTCTTTGCATAAATTTGAAGACCAAGGGCAGGTAGGAAAATGGCAACCATAATCAGATGTTGTCGAAGATACATTGATAAATCGTTTCAAGAAGACCATGCAGTTCAAAAGTTCCGTATGATGTTCGTCTAGTAAGATGTTCTTATTTTTAATAACGAATTTTAAGATTTGATCAAAAATCAATGTGGGGTTTATTTTGGGCATCGCGATTTAATGACTGTTCACCTAGGTATTTAAGTTAAGACTAAATTGATTTTAAGTAGACATTAGACATGATATGTCTTCCCTTGTTAAAGTATTTTCCAATTTCGATTTGAAAGCTTTGTCTTAATTGACCAGTTTGCTGATCAACATAGCTTTTGGAAGCAGCGTCTCCTTGTTCTTCAGGTTCCTGAATGTTTTTTAATCGTTTTCCATTTATGTTGTAATCACCGTTTTCTGTTTTGAGAAATCCCTCGCCAGGTGGTCCAGGCAATCCTGACTCGCCCTGCGGTCCCGGCTCTCCTTGTTTGCCTCTTGGACCCCTAGGTGGGGTCCTATATGAATAACGACCAAATTTATCAACACTCATTTTTTTATTCGATAATATCGGCTTCTTTAAGTTCTTCAATAATTGAAACAATTTCGTTAGAATGATTGTTATTTCCAGCTTGTTGTGAAGCAATGAGAAGTCTCATTCGATCTACAAGCTCATTAGGGTTATCCCAAAATATATAGTCCTTTTTCAGTTTTGATAATTGCATCAATCAATTTCCCGATTGTGGTGTTGATAGTGAATGTGTTGGATTATTATTATTATTATTATTATTATTATTATTATTATTATTATTATTATTATTATTTATTCATTTAATTTCTTACACATTAAGAATAAATCTTATAAAATTGTGAAGTTTATAATATGGATAACGAACTACAATATTTAAAAGTGAAAGAAAAAATTATAAAAAGAAACAAAGCAATTAAATTTATAAATTATACTAATCATATACTATAATATAAAGTAGGAACAAAATATTTTATAATGAAAGATTTATAAAGAAAGAAAGAAAAAAATTGAAATCAAGAATTGAGAAAGCCTAATAAATTAAAGAAAATTAAGAAATTAAGATGCTGCCTTTAAAAGAGAAAACATTAGTCGCCAAAATTTGAAAAATATGAGTGTAAACTCTTTAAAAAAGTTTGCATGTCGTCTATCAATTTTAAGTGCAAGGGAAGTGAATTCCATAGTCTCGTTACAGCAATTAAAAATTGTCTTTCTGATATCAAAAATGAAAAACGAGGTATAATTATGTCCATAGATCTCTGATATACCGGAAATTGTAGCTTATTATATAAATACATTGGTTTACCAGTTTTCATTATATTAAAAAATAGTTTAATTGAGCGATATTTAATAAAATTTTCAATTGACATGTTAAGCAGGTTCTTAGATAAGTGTGATATGTGGTCATATCGGCGAAGACCATAAACGTACCGAATTATACTATTGAAAGCTACTTTTAATTTTCTTTTACTTTCAGCGTCGCAATTTGAAACAATTTCACATCCATTTAAAAGTGTTGGAATTGCTAAAGATTTGGCTAACATTATTCTTGTTGGCAGAGGCGTGTATGCTTGGGCAACCCATAGCGAACGTAAAACTCCATATGTCTTACCAACAACATTTTTGATATGATCATTCCAAGTGAGGGATCGGTTAAACAAAATACCCAAATTTTTAACTGTTTCAACGTACTGAATATGTGAATTATTTAAGGTGATGGGAGGGAAGTACGAAAGATCTAATCTGTTACGGGATATGACCAAACATTTGCATTTTGTAGGATTTAATGTTAGATTATTCTGCAGAGACCAATTTGAGATATTCTCAAGATCCCGGTTAATATTTTCAACACAGTTCTCAATGAGACCTAGAGGACAATTCTGGTAAATCTGGACATCGTCAGCATAAATATGCATCATTGAATTTTGAACAACACTAGGAATCTCATTTATATATATCGAGAACAACAGTGGGCCTAAAATTGATCCTTGCGGAACACCTTTGCGAACGGGTAGAAAATTTGACAAGGTGTTTCTTACATACACTGCCTGTTTTCTGCCATATAAATAATTAAAAATTAACCTAGTTGACAATTCGGAGAAATTGAAATAACTACGCAGTTTGTTACATAGAACGGTATGATCGACCATATCAAAAGCTTTTGAGAAATCGAGTAGTACCAAAAAACTTACATCATCATTATCAAGCCCAATTCGTATATCATCAATTACTTTAATGAGAGCTGTAGTACAGCTATGTTTTGCACGAAACCCAGATTGTAGTTGTGTTAGCAACTCATTATGATTTAAGTATTCATTGATTTGTTTTTGTAAGATTCGTTCGTGAACTTTCGATAGGAAAGGTAGTACAGATATCGGCCTGAATTCAGTGCAGTCAGAGTTTTTGGGTATAGGGATAATCTTTGCCAATTTCCATTGGCGCGGATATAACCCTGTAGTAATTATCGAGTTAAAAATATGTGTTATGTAAGGCAATATTGTGGGCAAAATTGCCTTGATAAACACTGGATGAATGCCATCCACTCCAACTGCATTGCTTTTTACAGAGAGCACAGCCTCAACCACGTCAAGATCATTTACTACAGAAAAATTAAACATGCTTTCATCTTCGTGTATTAAAATATTGAAAGGATCATCTGCGTTATTTTGAACAGGAGAATCAATTGAATTAATAGTGTAACTGCTTGAAGGAGTTGTGGCAGGAAAATTTATAAATCCACTGTTTAGGTCATTACCATCAAGATCACAGCCATCTATAGATTTTGATTTAGCTATACCCAAATCACGAAGATTTTTCCATAGTACACGTCCTTTTAAATTGGTACTGAGCCGATTAGAAAAGTATTGAATTTTAGCTGCTTTTATCTCACGGACAACATTATTACGGAATGACCTATAAACTTCGAATAGTTCCTCGATTCGAAAACGCTTCCAACGGTGGTAAGCTCGGTCACGCTTTTCTATCAGTAATCTAATGTTTCTCGTAAACCAGGGTTTTGCATTGCAGTTAACTGTGTTTGTTTTGATTGGTATGTGGGCATCAATAAGAGAATTTAAATTATTATTAAGAAATTCAACTTGATCGTCAGGTGAATGTTTTCTGTATATATTGTCCCATGGAATAGAATAAATATGTTGTTCAAGTGCATGTCTATCAATATTTTTGAAATCCCTATACTCGAAAGTTGAAGGTGCTGAAAGAGTTGTTTTAAAATCATAAATTAGAAAAATTAAATCATGCTTTGAAAAAGCTGGGGCAGATAATTGGTCATAAAATAGTAAATTGTTTGTGTCGTTTATAAAAAATACGTCCAACAAAGTACTTGTACTCGACGAATGATGAGATGGAATTGTAGAGTTTACAGAATGGAAACCAAACGAATTCATGTTATCACTAAAATGTCTTTCAATCAAAATATTGCTGTTAAAATCCCCACAGATAATTATATTCGGGGATCGAGTAGAAATATCTTCCAAATCAGCATAAAAGGGTGTTAAATCTATGTATTTATTGGGCCTGTACACAGTACCCACTAGAAGGCTTTTATCACCGCATACTACTTCAACAAAAACGTAATTTATTGCAGACAAATTAGATGAAAACCACTTCCTTTTACAACACAAACCTTGTTTTACATAAATGGCAACACCTCCACCCACACGATCACATCTATCTACCCGAAAAACATTATAGCCAATTAACTTAATCCGCATATCATTATTACTGGCTTCTGAAGGAAACCAGGTTTCGGATACACAAATTACATCTATTTTGGATTGAGTAAAAATATCGCGAAATTGATCAATCTTTGGCGGTAGACTCTGAGCATTTATATGACAGATTTTAATACCTTCCTTCTGGGAGCAGAAAACCCCAAGCATAGTACGTAACATTCCTATATTACCGCGGCCTATGGAATTCATATTATTATCACCCATTTCGCCTTGAAAACATTAAAAGAGAGACAAACGACACGCAATGAAAGCAAAAATGTTTCCTCTTTATCAAAGAACAGCTTACAACATCATTTAACATTTTTGGCAAACGCAATACATATAAATATAAATAGGATAGAGAAGAAACAGAAAAAAGAGAAAAAAGAAAGAATAATAATAAAGATAAAATATAATTTAATATAAAAGTACATGCATTAAACATTGTTTGTAGTTTCTTCTATGGCATCATCGTTTTGACATCTCGCGGCAATTACACGCAGGGAATCGTCATTTTGTATAAGTACTGGTCTTCCAATTTCACTCTCTTTTAAAAGTACAGCACCAGAGCGGGTAAATACAGAAAAAATTTTCTGCGGATGGTGCCGCTTTAAATTGATGGCACGCCGAAGAAGCGATCGATTTTTCGGCGTTAGGCTTTCGTGTATGTAAATGAAACGATTGTAGTTGTTCGAAGAGAAGCCAGCATCTTGCAGGCACAGCTTACGTTTGGTAGCAATACGGTAATCAGCTAGGGATTTAAAAACGGAATTTCTCTCTCTGGGAGCGTTAAACTTTAAAATTATGGGAGGATCGTTGGTTTCGCTCTTATTTCTATTTTCGCCTCGAGATCGAAAGACAGCTTTCATTGAAGGAATAGGACAACTTATGGTGGCACATATTTTCTCAAAAATCATCTTTACACTTTCTCCGGGCAATTGCGGAATACCAAAGAGAACAGCATCAGCTGCAAGATCTTTCCTCTCCAAAGCATCACATTTAAATTGTAATTCAGCTACCTCTTTTTGCAGCACATCAGTTTGAATTGGAATAGAACGAGATTCGATTTTATTCACTCTTTCTCGCAAATCACAAAGCGAGTTGTCGACTTCCTTTATATGAGTTTCAATTTTGTGTTCTATGAGTCCAATGCGCTTTGAAAAATCATTTCGGAGATTCACCATTTCTTTAGTTAGGCGACCAACAATTTCTTCTGTAAGCTTAGCTAGTCTTTCCTCAAAAATTGGTTGGGAGATTGATGTTGTGGTGAGACGGGTCAAAATGTCGTCGGAGAGCTTACTTAGCTGATCCTCAAGCTTAAGTGGAGTAGTTGTTGTTGTTAATTTTGATGATGTACTGGAACTTGAACCAGTCCTAGTAACTCTAGTAACTTTTGAGGAGAGCGGCGTGACGGGTGGTTTCGTTTTCGATGCTGAATCTTTGGCTTTAGTACCTCCTACCATAATTCGTGTATCGATAAGAGCAATCGAAAGAAGAGAGTGAAAAAACACTGTGCAAAAGTGCAATGTATGTATATATAATAAATAGCGCCTTTGTGTGATATAACACAAAAAAAAAAAAAAATCAATTTAAGAATTTTATAAAGTTCACAATGTGTATGGAAATTATGTGTTATCAAGCAAGTTTAAAGTAACAAACGAATAAGAAATTCCGACTTTTTCACACAAAAAATTGATTGCTAGCACTATATCATCTTATACAAGTTTTAATTAGAACAAAAATACAGGGTTTGCCGGACAAGACAGAAAACACGTCTATTCACTCTTAAACATTGTTTAGAAGTATTTGTATTGAATCCTAATAATTTCTTAATTATTTTCGTATACTTATGACCCCGATTGCCACGTATTTGTCCGTGTGAATCATGACCAACCCTATGTGTATTTGTTTCATATAATATGGTCTTGTAATTTTTTAAATCTTCATCAGTGTAGATGCTTTTATCTGGTATTTTCTTAAATATAAGCTCATACAAACCATTTGTTCCTTCAAAGGTTTTATTTTTTATTTGTATATCTTTTCCAAGAATGATTAATTCACCATTTCCAATGTACCACTTCTCATCTTTTGAATATACCCCATACGTTTTATCAAGCGTGTTTGAATTATTTATAAACAAATCTACGTATTTTTTAGGTGTATCATGGAATTCTTCTTGTAATATGAGCTCTGAAAAGTTACGGTGGTTAAGGCTTTTCTTTGGTCGTTTTGGGGTGATGCTATCAGTTAATTCAGGTGAACTGTTAATAAAAGTGTTTGGTGTGATGAATTCATCTCTTAAATATTTTTCCTTTGCTGGGCTTTCAAATTCATTTTCTTGTACTTGTTGTTGTTTAAATTTGCGTTTTGTTTTGTTAATAGGACTTTTAATAAAGTAATTTTGATTTTGTTCTTCTTGTTTTGTGTTTGATTTTTTCACTAACTCATTTAGGGGTCTGGTAATGGGTCTTAGAGTTTCCTCAATTTCGGTTTCGTAAGCTTCTCTACCAGTCCTTAGAGCTTTGTATTTCTTTCGCAGAGCATCGGTGGTTTTAATAAGCTCCTTTGTTAGTTTTTCGTCTATGTTAATCATATTCTAAGATTTATTTCTTCATACAAATGCAGTTGAAAAATAAGACTCGAAGTTGTTGGAAAAGCCTTTCGATGGTTTTCAAACTGAATTTTATATTGTAGTTACTGGTCTTAACTGTTAAATACTGCGTCTCAAACTGGTTTGAACCGCTTTTTACTGCTATAATCTGCTCACTGAACTGCTCTGTACTGCTCTTATAGAACATAACTGTTCATATGATGCAAAAATCAAAAATTTTGTCTATTTTATAACTTGAGGAAGCAGTCAAAGCCTTTTCTATAACGACCTTCATTCAAAGGGCTGTCCTTATCAATTACCAAAAAACCATAATTTGTGTTCCAGCATTCTGCACATACCTTTTGAAACATTTTAAATGTCATATCCGAATTGACATGATCATTATAAACGTGTTTTAAATTCATATCGTCCTGTTTGAAGATGATTAGAAAATTCGCATTGTCTCGAATTAAGTGTTTCGGTATTCTTGTATATGTTTGGCACAAATAAAAACTATCGATGTGATGATGTCGTCCCATACTAAAATACACTCGAATTGTGTCTTGTTTTTCACAGGCAATATCGTCAAAGATGAATATAGAATTTGGCTTAGCGTCTTCGGGTTGAATAACATCACTGTTATTGGAAAATGTAAAAAAACCCATATTTTTCACTGGTTTTATGGCTTTTCGCAAAAACTCATACTTCGGTTGATGTAGAGATTTAGAATATATATAGATATTTTCAAATTTCAAGCCGTTTGGGTGTAGGAGTAAACTCATCATAACATTTGTTTTTCCACAGTTTGAGGGACCAGTAATTAACCCCCTTATACTATATGGAAACAGTTTACCATGTTTTTTTGTTTCAATATTGCTAGCCAATTCCATATTTTTTACTGGTAATTGGTATTGTTGTTTAACGAATCGCATATTGATAAAAACTAAATAATAACTTTTATATGCGAAGTTTATATTCGAAACCCGTCATATCGTTTTCATCTCTCGCAACGTAAAGATGATCATATAAAATGATTGATTATTTAAAAAATTGCAACAGTCAGCGAAACATTGTGAAAGGGGAAGGTTTATTAAACACTGTAATAAACAAACTACCACTCGAACTACATCTACCTGGTTATCAATACTGTGGACCTGGAACAAAACTTCAAGAACGTTTAGCTCGAAGGGATCCGGGGATTAATTTGCTTGATCAAGCGTGCAAACAGCATGATATTATCTTATTCTAAATTTACAAATACAAGTGATCGGCATATAGCTGATAAGATTTTATCTGAAAAAGCTTGGCAACGAGTAAAATCCAAGGACGCTAGTATAGCTGAACGTGCAAATGCACTATTGGTTACCAATCTTATGAAAGCAAAAGTAAAATTAGGCATGGGGTGCTCTAAGAATACAGACAAAAAGGCTAGAAATCAGCTAAAAACGAGTTGTTCAGAGCATAAAAACGGTGTTAAGAAGTCTAAAAAAGATAGCAAGACTAAACAAGTCTCATTGAGGAAAGTAATTAAGATTATTGGAAATAATCTCAAACGTAAAAAACCATTCAACATAGAAAATGCAATTAAAATAGCATTATCATCGGCTAAGAAAACTGTTAGAAAAAACAGTAATAACATTAAGACACCGCGAGTTATTTCAGTACCAAAACTTGGTGGAGTACTTCCTTTCCTCGTTCCTTTATTTGCTGGACTTTCGGCTCTTGGAGCTTTAACAGGAGGCGCTGCAGGAGTAGCCAAAGCTGTCAATAATATTAGTATTGCTAAAAAAGATCTGGAGGAGAAAAAACGTCATAATGAAAAAATGGAATCGATTGCAGTTGGACATGGCTTACACCTTAAACCTTATAAAAAAGGACTGGGGCTTTATTTAAATCCACAGGAAAAAAACTTCTAGGTTCGCTACCCAATCGTGCATTAAATGAAATAGACTTGAAAAATTTTGCAACCAATTTAATTCCAAATTTTCGAGGAGTTTTCATGCGTGATAATTTACCAACGACTGGACCTTTAAAAAATGAGTGTGGGAGTGTCAATCTTGATTGCTCAACAGGTCCTGGGACACACTGGGTAGCGTATAATAAAAGAGGTAGCCAAACTGAATATTTTGATAGCTTTGGAAATCTTCAACCTCCTATTGAAATAATAAATTATTTGGGTGAAAAACTTAATTATAATTATTCTAATTATCAAAGTTATGACTCTTTTAATTGTGGTCATTTATGTTTAAGATTTTTATATGATTGTTATTTTAAATAAATAAACAGTTTTATTTAAAAATGGTTTCATTGTTTTTCTTATCACCATGGCGTTGACACTTACGCTAAGCGGAAGAAGTTCCCATCTATCTGCTGAATACTTTCCACCTTTGAACCTGGATCAGTATTACGTTTGTGGATTGATTGATTTTCAAACCTACAACTCTATACCGAATGTAGATGAGCGTAACAATTTGTTCCATATAGGGGAATATGAAATTGAAATACCAACTGGGACTTATGAAATTGATGACATTGCAAAATTTATTTCCGAAGAATTATTATTGCGAAATTCTACGGCTGTAGTTAGAATAGAAGCAAATAATAACACAATGATGTCTGAAATCGAAAGCAACGAGAAAATATATTTCAATAAGGATAGAACTATTGGAAAATTACTGGGTTTCAGTAAATGTATTCTTGACTCCGATGTGTTACATTTGTCGGATTTACCTGTTGATATAAATAAGGTGAATATAATACGAGTTGAGTGTAATATCATTACTGGCTCCTATTTTAACAATAGTCCTGTACATACTATACATGAATTTTCTCCAGAAACTGGGGCAGGGTATAAAATTATAGAAGTTCCCAGAAATGTCATCTATTTACCTGTGAACGTCAAACGAATAAGCAGTCTTACATTAAAACTCGTGGACCAAGACGGTGACTTGATAAACTTCAGGGGAGAAAGAATAACTGTGCGATTGCATTTAACTCCAAAATCACAATAATGTTGATCTTTAATAGTTATTATAAAATAGATACCAAAGGTTATCATTCATTTAGTCCTAATACAACAGCAACACTATCAAGACCAGAACTTTCATCTGAAAACAAAACCTATCTTCTTGCATTAGGATTTAAACTAAAATAATGAGCAATATGAACGAAATATTAAATATTACTCATGGACCGAGCTATGATAACAGCATATCTAAGTTTGAGTACCATAGTTACTCGCCATTCCTCCAGTCCTTCAATCCAAGTGATGAAATTCGTATCCCTATACAACAACAGGACTTGTGCATTTTACCCTGTGAAAGCTACATTTATATAGAAGGAAGTCTAACAAAATCAGATGGAAAGCCTTCTTCTACTGGGAAATTAGCAAATAATGCTATGGCATTTCTTTTTGAAGAAATACATTATGAGCTAAATGGAGTGGACATTGAGAGCAACAAAAACGTTGGCATTACAACATCATTGAAAAATTATATATCATTGAATGAGAATGAAAGTAAAAGCTTAGAAAATGCTTCATGGACTGGAAACTCCACCGTTACACCTGTATCAGGTACTTTTAATTTTTGCATACCACTAAAAAATCTTTTGGGATTTGCTGAAGACTATAAAAAGATTATAGTAAATGCAAGACATGAATTGATTCTAATTCGTACTCGAAGTAATGAGAATGCCTACTATTCTGACGAAGAATTAAAACTTTCAATTTTTAAGTTGCAATGGAGAGTTCCTCATATAACATTATCCGATTCAAATAAACTTACATTATTGAAACAAATTCAGTTAAATCCAATTCAAATTCATTTTCGAAATTGGGAAATGTACGAATACCCAACACTACCAACTAACACTGATCATGTATGGACAGTTAAAACTTCAAGTCAACTTGAGAAGCCAAGATATGTTATTATTGCTCTACAAACCGATAAAAAAAACCAACGAACCAAGGATGCCAGCAAATTCGACCATTGCGAAGTTAGCAATATAAAGGTGCATTTAAACTCTGAATCTTACCCTCGTGAAGATTTAAATCTTAAATATGAACTAGACCGGTATGCCATTCTCTATGAAATGTACAGTAAATTTCAACACTCATATTATCAGAAACAATCACAACCACTTTTATCTCGACAAGACTTTAAGGATATCGCCCCAATAATGGTGATTGATTGTTCCCGTCAAAATGAATCAATTAAAACAGGACCAGTAGATGTTAAAATTGAGCTTAAGACAACAATTCCAGTTCCAGCTTCAACAACTATGTATTGCCTTATACTTCATGATCGTATAATTAAGTATAATCCCTTAACAGGAGAAGTTAACAAACTCACTTAATTTTATTGTCATCATTATTGTAAGCTTGTCAGTAGAAAAAGTGAGTTTATCAAGAACGTATCTTAAATATGAATACCTATATTGTAGACTTTCAAGGATTTGGAGTATTTAACAATGGCTTCATTTTGAAAGAAATCGCTGTATTTCATAATGACCACCATCATCATTTCATTGTTAATTCTCCATTTAATTTAAATCTTCTGTCCACACCACTTAGAAGGCAGGCAAGTTGGTTATATCAAAATTATCATGGATTAACCTGGAATAGTGGGTTTACAAATTTTTCTCGAGTAAAGATATTTCTTCGAGAACAAATCCAAAGTGGAGTTGTTTACGTTAAAGGAACTGAAAAATCGCAATGGCTTAGAGAATTACTCAATAGCGAAAACATAGAAGTCATTAACCTAGAAGATATCTACAGCTGTCCAAGTTTAAAGGAACTCCGAAGAATTTTTCCTAATCAAATAAAATGCCTAAGCCATGGAAAATGTTGCGCCCTTCAAAATGTTTATCTTTTAAGCAAGTTCATAAGACAAGCAAACCTGTTGTAAAATAAATACAATTAATAAATAAAACAACAAATCTTGTGTATATGTATGTATATATTTTTTTATTTCATCAACTAGAATAATGTCTTTTAAAACCGTACGGTACGGAACTATGATCTTCGAGAAAACGACGTTTTTCTGCTTTGGGTTTATATGTCTTAACCTCTTCCACAGTAATCACTTGATGTTCTCTGGTTCGTCTTATGTTATTAGACTTAATAACTATGCTGTCATCATATTCTGCAGAAAAGTTTAATACCGCTTCTTTTATTGAATCAAAATTAATTTTTTGGGATGATTCATAGTTCAGGAAGATGCCCTTTACCTTACACACAATGTGTTCACTATTATCCTTAGTGCTGTAGACTTTATAGGCGTAATTTTTTGGACCACCACTAACAAATTCAGTGATGTAACTCCCTTGACCATAGCTCTCTAATTCGTCAGTCATATCACCTATAAATTCTCCAGTAGGAGGATCCGGTTCTCCTTGACAGCTTACATAGATAACGGAATCAGTATCATAGTAGAGAACTTTTTCTTTAAGTTTTTCCAAGTAAGTGTACAATTTAAGACGGGCTTGTGTTGTTGTATATGCGGCAATACAAACATTTACCGTGGGGAGGGAGTCAGCAGCTTCTTCTTTTAACTCAAAATTAACCACAATATTGTCTTCATTGATTGGTAAAATATGCAAGACTTCAATAGAAGGATGAGTTAGCAGAAGATACAGATCTGAAGGTTTGTTCAAGATACAAGTTTTAGTATGATTTTCCCGTTGTCCGAATTTACCCCAAAAAGAATTCAAAATAAGTTTGGCTAGTGATCTTTTCCCAGGATTGTTTTCTATTTCAGAAAACTCTAGCTCTATATTTTCCTTTTCTAGAAAATCAGCAACATATTTGTTTTTATCTTCTTCAGATGTGCATGTACTCGGCCATCCTGATGCTTCTTGTTTTATTTTTAGGTATGTATTCATCATACGAGTAAATAGACCATCGGAACTTGTATCTGGATTATACTGAGTAACATCATATTCCCAAATTTCAAAAACAGCAAGTAGCTTATACCCCGTTTCAACTGCTTTCACAACTTCTTCGATTACCCAGGTTCCAAGTAATGCTCTTTCGTCATCAGAATGAGTGCAGATTTGTTCTTGAGTTTTTTTACTACTGCAAGTTCTACATAAGGAAAACATCAGCTTATTATTCTGCTTCATAGGTAAGACCGGATGAAATAAATTTTCTGGCGGAAGAATTTTGCATTTTACGAGTCCATTTATACCCTCGAGTTCCAAAGCAGAGCAAATATCATCGTTAGCAGTGTGAATTTTTGGGTGACCAACAGGGAATTTTCCATTTTTGCAAACCCAGGGGTAAAGGGAACATACGTCTATGTATTTTATTTTTTCCCCCTCCTTACATTTATAGTAATTAAATGTATTTCCTGTCCGTCCACCATAAAAAGCATCTCGAGGATTCAAAGGTGTGTTCTGTATTAATGGATGATCATCCAAGAAATTGAGTTCTTCATTATTTAGGAATTTTTGTTGAGTCTGAAATTCACAGTGCCACATTTCAATTACTTCGTAATCAAATGACCTTAATCGTGTTGTTTTGGCTAACGTTCTCTCATATCTTTGATTCAGGGTGTCGTATTTGTCTTCTGATAAAGGCTCGTCTCGTTTATGTTTTAAACAAGTAGGATGACCGTGATAAAAACAACCATGGAACTCGAAAATCTGTTTCGTTTCTTCACAAAAACCATCGACTTTAATCCCATTTACTACCGGTTCTCTCCCTTTAGCGGCATGCTTTATGTCAATTTTTCGCTTCTTTTGCTCCCAAATCAACCATTTGATTGCAACTGTTGATTGATTATCTGTGCACCTATACCCGTTTTTAGGTATAAGCCCAATTGTATTTGGTTGCAGAAAGTTCCGTCTGAACACGAGGTTACAAGCTGATGCTATTGTTGTTCCTTCCAAAAATGGTTCAACATTGCTTTGATCGAGGAACAATTGTCTAAACTTTAAACAAGTCTCAGCCAAAATTTTAACATCGCTAATGCAATATTCTACTAGTTCACGCTCCATGTCAAAGCTATCGTTTTGATGTTCCGCATACCATTTTAAAAAGTCGTCACGATCTTCAGCTTTCATGGAATCCGGACTGTAGTATTCTATTGCAGGTAGCTTCCCGATGTATTTAGCATTTTCCTTTATATTGAAAAAATGCGGAAAATAACCTTTTTTTAAAACAGGTGAAAGTTGGAATGCTTTGGGGAGTTTTGAAAGTGCCATCGGAAAGTAGTTTAATGAATCTAAGAACTTTATATTTGCAATTTCCATTAATATAATTTTACTTCCTCGCATGATTAATATTGGGGTCAATTTTGTATGTTCCAATATGTAATTTAACACAAATTGGTGATCGTAGGATTGCCCATTATGTGCTATCACAACTACTTTTTTAAACTTTTGCCGAACATGAAGTATGTGTTTCAGAAATTGAGCTACAACACTTTCGTCTTCTTTTTCCTTAATTATGTTTAGCGATAGATTACACTTTTGACAGAAGTACAAATTTGGAACATGTAAACAGTTATCACACTTTTGTTGAAAAACACATAAATTGGGTTCATGCAATTTTATCGGAGTAGCTAATGCTTCGCTTGCAATCGTTATCATTTTTTCGCCTATTACTCTCTCTTGGCGACTCTCCAAATCATAAAAGATGTACAGGATGCCTTTACATGCTGGTGTTTTGTTATCTGGCTGAATGAAGCACATGTGATCTTTTGCTACATGTTTACTACACATCTTGCAGAAATATTCATCGCAGATATGTTGGCGACTTCCTCCGTATGTTTTGAGGCATAAAAGACATTTTTGCATTTTTTCACAAATTGAATTTTTACCTGTTGAATTGCTCGCTTTGTGATTGTCGAAACAGTTTTTTCCTCTAAAATTTCGATTGCAATCTTCACACATGATTTCTTTTTCATTTCTGAGGCAGCTTGGTGTGTTTTGACATTGTGGGCAGGATCGTTTACATCTATGCTGACTTTTTGAATTGTATGGGACATGGCAATCTTCACAATAATATCCACAACAAAATGCAGCAGTTAACGATGTTATAACATTAAAATGATTGTTATAATAAAGCAAATTAATACTCTTCTTTTCTTCAGCATCTTGAGCGGGAAATCCTTCAAATATCACGTCCCTTACTTTGGCGGACACTTTTTGGCGGAATTAAAAAATTTTGATATCTGAATTTGTAGCTTTTTAAATGCTCATTTGTTGCGCAAACCAAAAATTTGTAGCTCGACTAGTTTCTGAGCTATTAAATTTTCCGCTAAAATAAGTCTGAAGTTAGCGGACGAATTCTGAAATATTACGATTTTTAAAGTTTTATTGACACCCAAAATTGTAGCTTTTTAAATGCTCTTGAATTGCCAAAAAATCGATTTTAAAACTTAAATGGCTTAATTTATATAAAAGTTTCCGCTAAAATAAGTCTGAAGTTAGCGGACGAAAATTTGAAGACAATAATTCTCTTGAAGTCAAAAATTGTAGCTTTTTAAATGCTAATTTGTTGCGCAAACATTTTTTTTTTAGCTTTAATGGTTCATGTTTTATTTGCATTTTAAGTTTAAAAAGTGCATTTCCGGTCAGTTAAAATAAAACGGAAGTTGGCGGACAAAATCTTAAAAATTTAATTTTCAAAACAAAAAAGAATGCCAGAAATTGTAGCTTTTTAAATGCTCTTTTTCTGCACCAAGCCGAAATTTGTAGCTCTAACGGTTTTTTTATAATCAAGGTTTCAAGTTACCTCAAAACGGAGCTTCCAAAACCTAAAAAAATGAGAAAATCCAAATTTTTTTTTCGCACGAATTTAAAGTCTCCCTAAACTTAATCAACCCTACAAACCCCGATTTTGTAGCTCGCATAGTTTTTTTGTTATTAAACATTCCGCTAAAATAAGATCTAACTCCCATACATAACGGTCAAAATTTTAAAAAAAATTTTAATTTTACAAATTTTTTTTTCTCAGAAATTGTAGCTTTTGAAATGATAACATTTCGCCCAAGAATTAATTTTGTAGCTGTTATAGATCATTTTTTATTTGCATTTTAAATTTGAAAAAACGCATTTCCGGTCCGCTAAAATAAGACTGAAGTTGGCGGACGAAATCTAAAAAAATGAAATTTTCAAAAAACAAAAATTGCCAGAAATTGTAGCTTTTTAAATGCTCTTTTTCTGCACCAAGCCGAAATTTGTAGCTCTAACGGTTTTTTTATAATCAAGGTTTCAAGTTACCTCAAAACGGAGCTTCCAAAACCTAAAAAAATGAGAAAATCCAAATTTTTTTTTCGCACGAATTTAAAGTCTCCCTAAACTTAATCAACCCTACAAACCCCGATTTTGTAGCTCGCATAGTTTTTTTGTTATTAAACATTCCGCTAAAATAAGATCTAACTCCCATACATAACGGTCAAAATTTTAAAAAAAATTTTAATTTTACAAATTTTTTTTTCTCAGAAATTGTAGCTTTTGAAATGATAACATTTCGCCCAAGAATTAATTTTGTAGCTGTTATAGATCATTTTTTATTTGCATTTTAAATTTGAAAAAACGCATTTCCGGTCCGCTAAAATAAGACTGAAGTTGGCGGACGAAATCTAAAAAAATGAAATTTTCAAAAAACAAAAATTGCCAGAAATTGTAGCTTTTTAAATGCTCTTTTTCTGCACCAAGCCGAAATTTGTAGCTCTAACGGTTTTTTTATAATCAAGGTTTCAAGTTACCTCAAAACGGAGCTTCCAAAACCTAAAAAAATGAGAAAATCCAAATTTTTTTTTCGCACGAATTTAAAGTCTCCCTAAACTTAATCAACCCTACAAACCCCGATTTTGTAGCTCGCATAGTTTTTTTGTTATTAAACATTCCGCTAAAATAAGATCTAACTCCCATACATAACGGTCAAAATTTTAAAAAAAATTTTAATTTTACAAATTTTTTTTTCTCAGAAATTGTAGCTTTTGAAATGATAACATTTCGCCCAAGAATTAATTTTGTAGCTGTTATAGATCATTTTTTATTTGCATTTTAAATTTGAAAAAACGCATTTCCGGTCCGCTAAAATAAGACTGAAGTTGGCGGACGAAATCTAAAAAAATGAAATTTTCAAAAAAAAAAAAATGCCAGAAATTCTAGCTTTTTAAATGCTGTTTTTCTGCACCAAGCCAAAATTTGTAGCTCTAACGGTTTTTGCATAATCGAGGTTTCAAGTTACCTCAAAACGGAGCTTCTAAAACCTTAAAAAAATGAGAAAATCCAATTTTTTTTTCGCTCGAATTTAAAGTATCCCTAAACTTAATCAAACCTGCAAGCCGCGATTTTGTAGCTCGCATAGTTTTTTGTTATTAAACATTCCGCTTAAATAACATCTAAGTCCCATACGTAACGGTCAAAATTTAAAAATTGAATGGATCCGGATCGTGCATTCGATAACCACGTTTTCTGAGACAACAACCTATAATAATAATATAATATAATATAATATAATAATCAGCTGTTCGGTAAAAAAAGATTTTTCTCAGTTTATCAGGTTTATTTCCTCTCTTTTTCCGCATCAAATTCGTGAGATAATTGTATGAGCTTTACAGAAAATTTTTCCCGTACACATTTTGACAGCTCGTTTCAACGGAGATAAAACATTTGGTTTCTGAGGTTTTTTGGGTTTCCCATTTTTGTTTCATTGAAATGTCATCAAATGCACCACAACAGCGGCTCAAATTTTAAGTTTTCAATGTTTGAAGATACAAAATGAATAGCTTAACAAATTTCACTTTCCATGCTAATAACAATATTTTAATTATTGGTTTTTAAATTACAATAAATTCATCCGACGAGGAGGAGCAACAAATAGTTATTTGCCGTGCAAAAGTATTCCGGGCTTACAGGAATCTATTCGCCGATTAGAACAATATTCATTTCAAATGAGATGCTGACTGTCGAAAGCATATGCGGATCGAATTTGTTCGTTCGTCATTTGGAACATAAAATAAACTCGCCAGTGAATTTTATTACTTTATGAATTTATGCCACAGCATTTTTTTTTGCATTTCTGGGTATTTGTTTCAATACATATTGCTTTCTCATTTTTTCTCATACATTTCTCTTATAAGAAAGAAAAACCCTATTTCTTTTTTCAGGGATGTAGAAGAGAACTCAATTTTAACAAAAAAATCCCTAAGATTTCCCTTTTATAGAAACGATTTAAGAGCCTGATAGATGTTTTGTTTCGGCCGATATTTGTGAATTGTGCAAAACTTCCCTAGCAATCAAGAACATATGAAAGAGAAAACTAGTTCATTTTTAGCAAACGAAAATTGATTAATATTTTTTCTCTCTTCTGCTTATAGAAAACAACTCAACTAGGTATTTAATTGAATGTTCGCGTAGTTTTATATGATTATGTTTAACACAAAATAGGCAAAAGCTGATGGTTGTGAATTTGTTATCTTTTTCTTTTACTCTTTGCTTAAACTTTGTTTACCCTTTTTTTTAATTTGACTGATTGTTATTAATGTTAACAGCTGTCTTCTTCATTTACCCTTTGCTTACACTTTTTTACCCTTTGCTTTGAATTTGATTTTCGATATCTTATCATACAGTTCTTACGATGTTTTAAAGAGTTCTTAACAAATGGTTAGTGTTGTTAAACGTATGATTAAGATAAAATTCTGTGGCAACAAGCAATAACTGCATAAGACGACTTATGTGGAAAATCAGTTTTAGATACCATCCGATGCGCAATAATAGTTTAGTTGCAGCCGTAGAAAGATGCACACTTCGTATAGTAAACGATAAAACATAAAAATCTAGTAAATATAATTCTGTGGCAACAAGAAAAAACGACATAAGTCAGATTTTGCTACTTTTCAGGAGAGTGATTTGAATGTTTAGTTTGCAATACAAATCCGGTACAAGACCTTATTCTTTTGTCCGTAATTCCTTAACCGTTTGAGACAAAAATATGAACAAAATATGACAGATGGAATTATTGCGCATCGGATGGTATCTAAAACTGATTTTCCACATAAGTCGTCTTATGCAGTTATTGCTTGTTGCCACAGAATTTTATCTTAATCATACGTTTAACAACACTAACCATTTGTTAAGAACTCTTTAAAACATCGTAAGAACTGTATGATAAGATATCGAAAATCAAATTCAAAGCAAAGGGTAAAAAAGTGTAAGCAAAGGGTAAATGAAGAAGACAGCTGTTAACATTAATAACAATCAGTCAAATTAAAAAAAAGGGTAAACAAAGTTTAAGCAAAGAGTAAAAGAAAAAGATAACAAATTCACAACCATCAGCTTTTGCCTATTTTGTGTTAAACATAATCATATAAAACTACGCGAACATTCAATTAAATACCTAGTTGAGTTGTTTTCTATAAGCAGAAGAGAGAAAAAATATTAATCAATTTTCGTTTGCTAAAAATGAACTAGTTTTCTCTTTCATATGTTCTTGATTGCTAGGGAAGTTTTGCACAATTCACAAATATCGGGCGAAACAAAACATCTATCAGGCTCTTAAATCGTTTCTATAAAAGGGAAATCTTAGGGATTTTTTTGTTAAAATTGAGTTCTCTTCTACATCCCTGAAAAAAGAAATAGGGTTTTTCTTTCTTATAAGAGAAATGTATGAGAAAAAATGAGAAAGCAATATGTATTGAAACAAATACCCAGAAATGCAAAAAAAAATGCTGTGGCATAAATTCATAAAGTAATAAAATTCACTGGCGAGTTTATTTTATGTTCCAAATGACGAACGAACAAATTCGATCCGCATATGCTTTCGACAGTCAGCATCTCATTTGAAATGAATATTGTTCTAATCGGCGAATAGATTCCTGTAAGCCCGGAATACTTTTGCACGGCAAATAACTATTTGTTGCTCCTCCTCGTCGGATGAATTTATTGTAATTTAAAAACCAATAATTAAAATATTGTTATTAGCATGGAAAGTGAAATTTGTTAAGCTATTCATTTTGTATCTTCAAACATTGAAAACTTAAAATTTGAGCCGCTGTTGTGGTGCATTTGATGACATTTCAATGAAACAAAAATGGGAAACCCAAAAAACCTCAGAAACCAAATGTTTTATCTCCGTTGAAACGAGCTGTCAAAATGTGTACGGGAAAAATTTTCTGTAAAGCTCATACAATTATCTCACGAATTTGATGCGGAAAAAGAGAGGAAATAAACCTGATAAACTGAGAAAAATCTTTTTTTACCGAACAGCTGATTATTATATTATATTATATTATATTATTATTATAGGTTGTTGTCTCAGAAAACGTGGTTATCGAATGCACGATCCGGATCCATTCAATTTTTAAATTTTGACCGTTACGTATGGGACTTAGATGTTATTTAAGCGGAATGTTTAATAACAAAAAACTATGCGAGCTACAAAATCGCGGCTTGCAGGTTTGATTAAGTTTAGGGATACTTTAAATTCGAGCGAAAAAAAAATTGGATTTTCTCATTTTTTTAAGGTTTTAGAAGCTCCGTTTTGAGGTAACTTGAAACCTCGATTATGCAAAAACCGTTAGAGCTACAAATTTTGGCTTGGTGCAGAAAAACAGCATTTAAAAAGCTAGAATTTCTGGCATTTTTTTTTTTTTGAAAATTTCATTTTTTTAGATTTCGTCCGCCAACTTCAGTCTTATTTTAGCGGACCGGAAATGCGTTTTTTCAAATTTAAAATGCAAATAAAAAATGATCTATAACAGCTACAAAATTAATTCTTGGGCGAAATGTTATCATTTCAAAAGCTACAATTTCTGAGAAAAAAAAATTTGTAAAATTAAAATTTTTTTTAAAATTTTGACCGTTATGTATGGGAGTTAGATCTTATTTTAGCGGAATGTTTAATAACAAAAAAACTATGCGAGCTACAAAATCGGGGTTTGTAGGGTTGATTAAGTTTAGGGAGACTTTAAATTCGTGCGAAAAAAAAATTTGGATTTTCTCATTTTTTTAGGTTTTGGAAGCTCCGTTTTGAGGTAACTTGAAACCTTGATTATAAAAAAACCGTTAGAGCTACAAATTTCGGCTTGGTGCAGAAAAAGAGCATTTAAAAAGCTACAATTTCTGGCAATTTTTGTTTTTTGAAAATTTCATTTTTTTAGATTTCGTCCGCCAACTTCAGTCTTATTTTAGCGGACCGGAAATGCGTTTTTTCAAATTTAAAATGCAAATAAAAAATGATCTATAACAGCTACAAAATTAATTCTTGGGCGAAATGTTATCATTTCAAAAGCTACAATTTCTGAGAAAAAAAAATTTGTAAAATTAAAATTTTTTTTAAAATTTTGACCGTTATGTATGGGAGTTAGATCTTATTTTAGCGGAATGTTTAATAACAAAAAAACTATGCGAGCTACAAAATCGGGGTTTGTAGGGTTGATTAAGTTTAGGGAGACTTTAAATTCGTGCGAAAAAAAAATTTGGATTTTCTCATTTTTTTAGGTTTTGGAAGCTCCGTTTTGAGGTAACTTGAAACCTTGATTATAAAAAAACCGTTAGAGCTACAAATTTCGGCTTGGTGCAGAAAAAGAGCATTTAAAAAGCTACAATTTCTGGCAATTTTTGTTTTTTGAAAATTTCATTTTTTTAGATTTCGTCCGCCAACTTCAGTCTTATTTTAGCGGACCGGAAATGCGTTTTTTCAAATTTAAAATGCAAATAAAAAATGATCTATAACAGCTACAAAATTAATTCTTGGGCGAAATGTTATCATTTCAAAAGCTACAATTTCTGAGAAAAAAAAATTTGTAAAATTAAAATTTTTTTTAAAATTTTGACCGTTATGTATGGGAGTTAGATCTTATTTTAGCGGAATGTTTAATAACAAAAAAACTATGCGAGCTACAAAATCGGGGTTTGTAGGGTTGATTAAGTTTAGGGAGACTTTAAATTCGTGCGAAAAAAAAATTTGGATTTTCTCATTTTTTTAGGTTTTGGAAGCTCCGTTTTGAGGTAACTTGAAACCTTGATTATAAAAAAACCGTTAGAGCTACAAATTTCGGCTTGGTGCAGAAAAAGAGCATTTAAAAAGCTACAATTTCTGGCATTCTTTTTTGTTTTGAAAATTTCATTTTTTTAGATTTTGTCCGCCAACTTCCGTTTTATTTTAACTGACCGGAAATGCACTTTTTAAACTTAAAATGCAAATAAAACATGAACCATTAAAGCTAAAAAAAAAATGTTTGCGCAACAAATTAGCATTTAAAAAGCTACAATTTTTGACTTCAAGAGAATTATTGTTTTCAAATTTTCGTCCGCTAACTTCAAACTTATTTTAGCGGAAACTTTTATATAAATTAAGCCATTTAAGTTTTAAAATCGATTTTTTGGCAATTCAAGAGCATTTAAAAAGCTACAATTTTGGGTGTCAATAAAACTTTAAAAATCGTAATATTTCAGAATTCGTCCGCTAACTTCAGACTTATTTTAGCGGAAAATTTAATAGCTCAGAAACTAGTCGAGCTACAAATTTTTGGTTTGCGCAACAAATGAGCATTTAAAAAGCTACAAATTCAGATATCAAAATTTTTTAATTCCGCCAAAAAGTGTCCGCCAAAGTAAGGGACGTTCAAATATCACCTTTTGTCCCTTTGACCCATACTCGTACACAGTCACCTTATATTCCTTTAAATGATTTTGGAATATTTTCAGCTCCGGAATTCCACAACCTTCAGTCGGTACACTTATGTGTGCATCATTTATGAGTTGAAGGGCTCTTTGGGATTGAATTTTCCCAATGTCTCGTCTGATTTTTGCCTTTAGGTTGTTTTCCTTATCTGCATACACTTTACCCACAACTAAAGCGCGAGGCAAGCATAAATTGTCATTGTTTTTTATGCTGATTATGCCTCGGCGATTAATGCATTCCTCAGTGAATGTATTATATTTCCCACTTTGGACTTTTCCTGTTCCTGAAGGGAGCTTAACCGACGTTATGGTCAAAGAAAAATCATCCGTGCTCAAACCTTCCGAATTGCTCTGAAAGATCTTAGCAATCATCTCCCATGCGTCGCTAAATTTCACATTTGCACAATCTTTAAAGTTGATCCACCCATTTCCTCGTTCAGCACTGAAACTCTTCCCGCAAAAAGTAATTCCTACTTTATCTGCAGGGCTGACGTCCTTTAGCGCATGTTTAAACATGTCGTTGACTGCTTCCCTGATCCATGACGTTGGTTCTTCCCTCTCGGGAATGGGTTTAATCCTGAATTGAATTTTTCTACCCATTAGGTCGAACCGCTTAATTTTTGTCTCCAACTCGCTGATTATCTGGATTCGCTAGAAAAGTAACAAACAGAAAAACAACATAATCTTGAGAAAAACCAAAACCAAACAAAAAAAAAATAATAAAAAACAATTCAATTCAATTTTTTTTTATTTATTTTAAGGTATTAAAAACATATTTTTTCTATTCTATACGTTTCAATGAGAAAACTAATAGATAGAGAAACGCATATCATATGCATTTAGCATATAGCAAAACCAAGAGGAAAATGAACGACAATAAGAACAAAAAAAAAAATGTTTTGAAGTTAGAATCAAGAAAAATTTTATTTAATATAAGGAGTTATAAAAAATATGCTTTTGACTGAGAGGAATTGAAAATTCCTCTTTATTTTTTGTTTTGCTGCCGGTAGGAAGTTTTACCTCCACTTTTTCTTTCGGTTGTTGCCGGTAGGAAGTTTTACCTCCACTTTTTCTTTCGGTTGTTGTTGTTGTTGTTGCTGCTGCTGCTGCTGTTGTTGTTGTTGTTGAAGTTGTGGTTGATGCTGCTGTTGCTGATGTTGTTGTTGTTGTTGCTGCTGTTGTTGCTGGATTTTCTCGTGAAAATCCAACTTGAATGATTGGTCCCAGGGCTCGACGACCTCTAACGCCAAATTGGGGAGCTCCGCGATGTCATCGTCGTCAAATTGCCCAGCACATCTTTTAGGCAAGAAGACCGATGAGTTTTCTAACTCCAGCTAAATTTGCTGACCGTAGCGCGTTGTGCATCGTTTTGCTTTAACAATATTATAACGCTTTTTTAGCGTTAAATTTTTAAGGCTGGTCAATGGTTTATTAATTTGCTTGTCAGCAAAAACATTAGCGTTAGCGCGTATTTTTTTCAATAAGGAAGACATTTTTTTTTTTTGAAATTTACGTATAATTATTTTTAAACTGACGTTCACTTTTTGTGTTGGAATACAACTGAATTAAAAACTAAAGAAAGACCTAGTTTTATACTCTTGAGTGCGTTTTTCTACAAATATGTATTTCATGATGGTCATTGGGAACGGGATTTTTTTTTTTATGATGAGCTTGGTTTTTTTTATGATTATAAATTCCTATTCCTAAAGTATTAAACCTCCTCTTTGTTAAAAGGAACGTGCCTTTTCTAAAAATTATTTTGTGTCAAGTGTTGAATTCCCCAATTAATGTCCCCCATTTTTTTTCCTTGTTTCGGTAATTAAATATTCTGAATTTTATTATGAAATTAAAAGTGTTGAGAATATCAGCTTACTTGCTTGTTGCTTCATGGTGAAAAAATGCATGATATGGAATTTTTCTTATTCATCTTTAGACTTTAGAAAATCAAATAAAATTTTTAATTTATTGGATGATTGACTTCAAGTAATTTCAAATTATTTCCATTGGAGTTTCATAAGTGAAGTTATTGATTGTAGTCGTATTTCGCCAAGTGACCAAATACATATCTATACTTCTCTTAATTGATTGCTTTTCTATGGCGTACATTCCTTATATTAATAATTTCGAGACTTAACGATAAGGGCAGTTATAAATGAAAAACTCAAGTGTTGGGTATATCGGCTTGCTTGCTATTATTTCTCATGTGGAGTTTTCTTATTCATCTTCCTCATTATCAATGGGCTTGATGATTATGGCAATCTGATCTAGTCGGTATGGGGCATATTGGACAGACAATGGAAATAATCGCGTGTAACTGTTCTTTGTTTAAAAACTTCATTATGGGACGACATCATCACGTCAATAGTTTTTCTTACACTCAAAATAGCGAGCGGAACCATACAACACGTTATGGCGCACAAGCAACATCATCTCCTAATTTTAACATCATATAAGTAGTACACGCTATACAAAAATATAGAAACGAACACGTATAACAAAACTACTCACACCTCATTACCCTTATCATTATATTCCTTAAAAAAAAAAAAGAAAAAAACACCACATAATTCATATCAATTTTAACCCTCAACCACCACCAAATTCTAACGCACTCGATCGATGCCCTCATCTAAAAAGTCATAAAATAAAACACATATGTTTCTAGCTTCAACATTAGTGCATAAGATTCACTTGACATATATTATATTGAGGATCGGTATCCTCAATATACAAAAACCAATTAAAACTCCACAAAAGATCTCTTTCTTTCATAATGCACCACATCTTCTTTAACCAAGCCATAATTCACCCACCCCTGAAACAAATCAACAAAAGAAAACCAGCCAGCCTCGTACCGCAGAGAAAAAACAAAAACAATAAAAACGACTGGACCGATGCCCTCATCTAAACACAGTCCAGTCAGCATACCTGATGACAAACAAAAATATCTATACAAATAATATGTTCCTAG
Organism: Philhelius festivus; assembly: GCA_963931855.1. Classification (NCBI taxonomy): domain Eukaryota; kingdom Metazoa; phylum Arthropoda; class Insecta; order Diptera; family Syrphidae; genus Philhelius; species Philhelius festivus. The sequence goes on along the minus strand of OZ007555.1, from coordinate 231,523,272 downwards.
CTACAACGACACTTGAAACACACAACCGGACAGCAACAGTACGACGTGTTAAAAACAACCACCACCAAATCCTATCGCACTAGGTCAAAGTCCTCATGTAAAAAGTCCGTATATCTGATGACAAACAGATGTATATTTATCCCTATCTGCAACGAGATACTTGAAAACATCAACGGGCAACAGTACATTTTAAAAAATGCACTTGACTGATATTTTCCAATACCGATCCTCAATGACAATGTCAAAATACTTTCTTTTTTTTTCCAACACAAAAACCAAACATTTAAAAAGCAATAAAAAAACACAGCCAACAAAAACCAATATAAAAAGGGTCATACAAAAAAGAAAAACTGAACCGAATTGTGCGCCGCTCATGCCGACAAAGAAAAACAAAACGTTTAAAAAGCCATTAAAACCCAAAAAGCCATTAAAAACCATAAAACCATGAAAAAAGTCGTAAAAAAAGTTCCCAGTCTCAAGTATCCTTATTCCTACTACTGAAGTCGATGTTTTAGAAAGCTTTTTAGCAATTAAGTCTAACTCAGTTGGTATCGATGGCATACATCCGATTTTCTTGAAAGCCATATTACCTTTTGTAATAAAATACAGACCAAAAACATAAATGTTAAAAAAAGAGCCAAGTTCTTCTATACAAAAACCTTTGAGTAATAAGTGAATAAGTCAGCCGTGAAAAGTACTGAGATCTAAAAGTGCGCCAAGTTCTTACTTCATGAAGGTTTAATACCGAATATTTAAAGTAGAATAATATTGAAACAGCTACAATGTAATAGAGAAATTTTATTATTTAATGATTACTGACTAAAATTTTATGGGTTCACTGGTCAAGTTTTTAAAACCTTTTGAAATGGGCATAAAAAAAAACTTGCCAAGTGAGACCATCAATGTCTGTCTGTCTGTATGTCTGTACCTCGAACTACAGCCTAAACTACTGGAGGTATTTTCTTCAAACTTGGTACTTAAGGGTCTTCGGTGATTCCCTAGAGGGGAAATTGAAATTTGTTTTTTAGCTCCAAAACTAACGGTACCCCCCATACACCCGTTATGCAAAATCTTATTTATCTCGAAAACGGCTCTAACGATTTTGATAAAAAAAATTAGGTGTGTTATTATGGACATGGACTACATTTTGGTAAAAAAAAATTTGGGGGGAAATGTTATTAGGGGTACCTGTCATAAAACGTTTTTTTTTTTGATTTTCGAATTTCTCACCAACGGCTCTAACGATTTTAACCAAAATTTTTATGCAGGAGCTGCTTTGCATTTAAAAAAATATAAACCAAAATTTTTTTCGAAAAAATAGTTTTTGGATTTTTACAAAAAATAATACAATTTTTTTTTGAAAATTCAATACCTTGAAAACCGATACACGATTAAATTTTTAAATTACGTTTTAAAATGTATTTTATTAAATACTAACAATTTGCATATCAATTTTTTTTATAAAAGTTAAGGAAAATTTAGTACACAAAAAACATGTTTCAGTGTGTCTGTATGTCTGTACCTCTCCCTACAGCCTAAACCACTAGACATATATGTTCTTCAAACCGCTTTTTTGATTTTCGACTTTCTCATTAACGGCTCTAACGATTTTAACCAAAAATTTTCACCAGGAGCCCCCTTAAGTTTAAAATAATATTGTAAATAAAAATATTCGAAAAAAAATATTTATTTTGTTTTTTGAAAAAAATAACTTCCAAGTTACTTTTTGAAAAATCAATATCTTGAAAACGTGTGACCGATTTTTTTTTAAATTCTTTCCCAAAATCTATATTAACACTTAAAATTGGCATCCCAACTCCTGAACTCCATTTCGCAGAGAACACCATCAGAAATTCGGACGGGCGATTCGTCGTTCGACTCCCTACATAAAAAAATTACTTTAATAAAACGATTTTTAAACTTTCTTTGCGTAAATTCATACTTTTCCGGAAATCAGACGGCAATTCCATGCATTGTATTTATAAAATGTATTTTAAATCCCAAAATACTTTTACATAAGAGCAAGTCGTGCATTTTATTTCTTCTTGTCCTGGCAAGATACCTTACACTAACATACCTACCTTAATTATAAATACTAGTACCTATGTACATCCGCTTAAAGTCATAAAAAAGCAATAATTGTTGAGGATGCGATGATGTTTTTGTTGCAATTTTAACTCCTTTTTTTTTAAGGAAGGTAGACCACCAATTAACAGCCTAATTAGTGGTTTTATAGTTCACATCACAGTTAAGAGTTTTTTTTTATGTAAACTCATAATTTTTTCAGGTATGCAAAAATGTTTTCTTTTTTCATTCATGTTAACATAACATAGAGTACCAAATCGAGCACTTTAGTTCTAAGAAAAGTTATGAAATTTCAAAATGCATGTATAGTTTCAAAATGACAATAAAAAGACACTTCGAATGAAAAATCTTAGATTTTCTATTTTTCGCTTTGAATGTACATTAAGCTATACCCTTCCACCAAACTTCATCATTCTACAGCAGTCGGAAGTGCTCCATATAAATCAAACTTTTTCTCGGAAAGTGGGTGGATGCCACGCCCCCTGAATGGAAAACCTCAATTTTTATTTTTGGTCCTTTATATACAATTTGAGCCCTACCGTTCTACCAAATTTCATTGTTCTACTGCAATCGGAAGTGTGCCATATATAATTTACATCAGTTCTGAAGAATTGGGCGGATACCACGCCCCTGAATGGAAAACCTCAAATTTTATATTTTTTTCTTTGTATGCAATTTAAGCCCTGCCATTTTACTAAATTTCATCGTTTTACAGCAGTCAGAAGTGCTCCATTCAACCAACACCAATTCGGAGAAAGTGGGCGGATACCACGCCCCTTGAAAGGAAAACCTTGGTGTTTATTTTTGGTTCTTTATATGCAATATAAGCCTTACCGGTTCACCGGTTCGTTTTACAGCAGTCGGAAGTGCTCCATTAAACCAACACCAATTCGGAAAAAGTAGGCGGATACCACGCCCCCTGAATGGATAATTTCAAATTTTCGATTTTTTCCTCTGTTTGCATGACAAGACCTACCGTTGTGCAAAATTACAAGATTCTAGGATGTCGGGAAGTGCTCCATAATTTTGATGATCTGTCAGTCAGTCAGTCAGTCAGTCAGTGAGTCAGGAAGTTACGATTTTTGTGATTTTTTAGGCCTTATATCTCAGGAACCGCTTATGCTAGAAAATTGAAATTTGGTGAGTCGCATGTGCCTCACTACCTTGGCAAATATTCGGAGTTTGTTTTAAGTTTCTGACTTCATTGGTACTGAAGATAGGGGGGGGGGGGGTAAAAAATCGCCTGAGTTTGTTCCTGTTAAAAGGGTGTAGTGCCAGAACTTGGCTGGGCACTACCGTGCCCCTTGATATAACTCAAACTCATACATTTAATACTATTCTTACGACTAGTACTTTGCCATATATTTTGAAAAAAGCTAAAATTATACCCATCCCTAAAAATCGTAATTGTGAGGACTTTCAACCCATAGGTATTTTACCCTTTCTCTCAAAAGTTTTCGAAAAGCTCATAAATAAACAAATACGAGTTTTTTTTAAACAACAATAAAATGATTTGAAACTGTCAATTGTAACATACGAATACTTTGTAGGTAAGAAACTTATATAGATCAATTTAGCTTCTCATCGCAGTCGGCTAAATTAATTTTTTCCTGCTTAACTAATCGATCTCAAGCTGTTTTTATGAACAATGCAATGTCTTCTTTCTGTTCTTTGCATAAAGGTGTTCCTCAGAGTTTTTTTCGTTTTTCTTTTCTTGTATCTGAACGCCAGTTCTTTGTACATGCCATTCGATTGTGGAATTTTCTCCACCGTACTATAAGAATGAAAAGCTGCACGACCCAGTTTGGAAGATCACTTACTTTTTTTTTGTGCACATTGATGATGTCTATAGTGATTGTGGTTGGGATGATGATGATGATGATGATGGTGATGATATTTCGTATTATTATATTTGGGATTAACTTATTTTATTATAGTTTTTTTTTTATTTTTCTTTATCTCTTTTGTATTTTTCTTATACCGAAATGTATCAATACCAGAATAATGTACATAAATTTATAGTATTGCGATACTGATATTTGCTCTAATTTATAAGATATTGTATCTTACTGAGTAATATTGTAATGAATGAAAATCTAAATCTAATGTTTTCAACATCGTTTATCTCGAGGACAAATAAAGGAGGGTCAAGGTGGCTACCCTGAGGAACGCCCGAGGTGGCATAGATGGGATCGGACATCAAGTCTCTGAACACAACATTCTATAGGCGACTTTCTACTCGTAAATAGGATCCCACTCATCAGATGAACAATTGTGGAAAACCAAAAGCTTAAAGTTTTACATAAATAACTTAGTGAATAATCTTATCGAATGATTTAATGAAGTCAGTAGTTATAACATCGATGTCATAGCCTTTTTTCCAGTGCATAAGGTCTTAGAAACAAATTGAGTAATGACCTTTTAAAAACCATGCTGTAGTTGAGACTTACAGTGAAAGCAGAGGGAGTCATGAACAATGTTTGCAAAAACTTGAGTATTAAGAAGAGTTTTGCTATCGGGCTATAATTTGAGATTTCAGTCTTACTGCCTTATTTGTACTTGTTCTAACAAATTGCTATAGCTATCCTCTAAAGAGGAAAGCAATCCATGTCGAAATCTGGGGAATAAATCAATGTAACTTTATTTTTGTCTAAAAGAAAACAAATTATAAAAAACCAAAAAAGTTATATGGCAGCTACTCGTTCTAAAAGAACTAACTTTAACAAATATTCGAATTTCTCCTCAAAATTTCTGAAACATATAGGTTCACCATTTAAAGCCATTGCATTTTGGAATATAATTCCCCACATGTGAAAAAGTTTAGTGCTACAAAAATGTCGTGTGAGTTTTCAAAGTAATTTTTCATTTCTTCACTTTACAATACTGCTGCTCTACCACCTTCTATTTTTGACCTTGGGATGTATATACTCACTTGTTTACCCTACCGATAGAACAAATTAAAAACAAAATATGTTATTGCGCAATTAGGTTTGTATGCATGAATTTGCTTTCATATAAGGTAGGGGGGCCAAATAAGGCCCTGTTCCTAATAAGGCCCACTTGTCAGAAAACACAGAAACGAACAAATAACGGGATTTTTTTTGCTTTGCATATTTAAACCATGTCTACAAGAACACATACAAAGGAAAAAAAGCCAGCTGCGCGATTCATGTGTTGACCTACAGCTCAATGAAGTTCGTCTGGGGGGAAAAACTAGCAAATTATAAAAAAGTAGTGTGTTTTGTGTTCTTTTTTAACAAATTTAAACCAAGTAAGTACCTATTTTTTGATTTTTCCTGTATATTATATAATATTTTGAGTAAATTACAACATTATTTGTTTGTAAAAAATGTTTGATCGTTAGTTTAAAATAATTTTTTTTTAAGTCTTGCATGTTCCTAATAAGGCCCACAAAAATAAGGGATGGGCCTTATTGGGCACACGCAAATTTGCTTTTAATTATTGGGTTTTATATTATACATATATTTTTTATTTTATATTTTTAATGTGTTTCAGACCAAATGCCAACTTTTCCCAAAAAAAAAGAGCTTCTAATAGGACAGTAACCAACATAAAAAGACGCATTGCAGGTTAAAGAATATTTTAGTTTTATTTTTTTACGAAGAAGTGAACTTTATATTTTTTGTTTAAGTTTTTTGCTAAAATTAAGTTTTTTATTTAATTTGTGTTTTTTGTTAAACTAAAGAGACTATTTCCTTATGAAATAAATTTAATTTTTGTGTTTTTAATTGCGATATTCTTAAGAAAACTGAGTGGGCCTTATTAAGACCCCATGGGCCTTATTAAGAACAACGTAAGCTTTTTATAAATTTCAAAAAAATATACTTTTCAATCTTACGAAAACAATAAAATCTATGTTTTCATGTAGATAAAATGACAAAGAATCATAACCTTTTTAGTTTACTCGGATACTCTCAAAAATCTAGCAGATATTTCGAAAAATCCGTTAGGTGGGCCTTATTTGGCCCCCCTACCTTATACATTTTTGTACGTATTTATATCTGAGATATAGATTATTTTGTTAAAATTACATATATTGCTTGTAATGCCAAGAAATAATTAAAATTATTATATTTTTGTTGGTCAAATACAAATTTAATTCATCAGGTATATTTTAGTAGACGAATTCGTTCGTCATTTTTTGTTATCATTTTAATTTAAAAATTTAGTAGGTACCATGCAAATATAACGATCTGTACAACGTAAAATAAAAAAAAATGCACGACTGGATAAAACAAACTTGATTTTGCGGTTCGGAGCTCTAACGTGTATTCAAATTTGATAAAAAAAACTGTGATTTAGATATAATTGAAGGTTTTATTTACTTAAAAGGCCCCCTATGACATTATAAATGAAATATAACATTGAAATATCCGCTTGCTGGCGCGCATCCGAAACGTCCAATTTTCTCTAACTAACTCTGGCGCAAAAATCAGGCTTAATTTGACCAATGGCATTGGTTATGTTGGGTTTCATGGCTGTTGTGACTTGTGGGTTATTAGCATAGGCCTTTGACTTACATAAATCTCACAAGAAGAAGTGTTACAGATAAAAATCGTACGATCGAGATAAACATGTTCGGAAATCGTTCGGACAAAATTGTGCACTGTTGCACGGGACGGGCTGTGTTGTACTTAGCGCCGTCCTGTTGAAACCTCATGTCTTCAATGTCCATATCATTCAATTCGAGAAAAAGTGATGGCTAGTAACTTTTTCTGCGTGCAATGCAATTCGGTGGATTTCATGTAGACTGTGATCATTCCAAATTCAACAATTTTTCTTCTTGACGAACCCATTCATCCAGAAATAGGTCTTGTCGCTAAATATGATCATATGATGAATATAAAATATTGCTTCGACAGAAGACCCACTTTCATAAATCAGTTTAATCATTTGCACAATAGTATTCCGCTTTAATGACAAAAAACAGCTCTGAGTTTTAGAAGCATTAAATTCAACACGATTTTTAATACCCCATTTAACGATGCTATTTAGATCGGTGTTTAATGAGCTCAACATATTTTGCCGTTGCAATTCCACATTCAAAGAACAAGGAATTGAATCAGGAAATAAATAAATGTAAAGCTGAGGGTGCTGTCATCAGCAAAACAGTTAAGTGGATTAGTAGTTTCGGAAAAAAGATCATTTATAAAAATGAGAAAAAGAATCGGAGACAAAACAGAGCCTTGGGGGACACCAGCATTTATTTAACGAATTTCAGACTTGAAACCATCCAAAACAACTTGAATGGAACGGTCAGAAAGGTAATTGCTAATCCAACGAATAAGATTGTTGCGGTAAAATTTACCACAACAAGTTTCACCTACCTATTCTATTTTCCCCAATCCATTTTTCAACCTTCCCTTCTATTGCGGCTCCAAAATGCTGTAGAGCTCAGTTGAAACCTGGTTTCCATCGACCAGAGTCCTACTCTTAAGTATTCTGGAAAAGCAATCAAACTAGGTCTTCGATTTTGAAATACAAAGTTGAGTGACAGGCGGTCACCAAAATCCATATACATATATGTGACGGATGAGTCACAACGGCAAAAACACACAGGTACACAGTGTGCGACAGATGGTCCACAAGAGATGTGGGTGTGCGACAGATGGTCCACACAGGATTGCAAAACATGAAGATTTTGACCCATGTTCAACGGCATGTGTGATTTCAAGTTCACACCAACATAAATTTAGTATGGCCTTCTGCCCAATTTTAAGTGTCGGGCTCACCAAGTAAAATCACGTTGCGATGTTATTCCCTTTATCCTTAATTGTCTGCGCGAAAGTCTACGGGTTTAAAATATGTTAAACTTCGCGTGAAACATCGGATCCTGTCTCATAATGTTTGTTGGAAAAATGGCATGGGATCCCATCTAACAGAATGCTTTCTTCAAGTTTTTGAGTTGGGCCGGTTGGGCTGGGGACTTTATTCGCGATCTTTAATAATTTTTCGCTTAACTTTTTAGACCATTTGAAATTGACGGATTAGAACTGAACTCGTCCATTAAGCCAAGGTTGGTGTTCAAATCACCAATGTGAAAGAGACCATATATGCGTGGCTGGATTCGACAGCGGCATGCACACCAGCGAAAAAGCCGGGTGTTGCAAACGCGACAGAATACCAACACGGACCAAAGGTCAGAAGAGGATGGCATATATGTCGTGGCCGAATGGATGAGAGAAGTTCGCCTTTTGAGAGGCCTTTTGAAAAAGCTACGAAAGAGCTAAGTTGAAAAAGTTTAAAAGCGAAAAATTATTTTCTGAGTCGAGAAAATTTTCGAGTTGTTGTTTTTATATATTCAAATTGTTGTCAGAGGAATCCCAGTTGGGGAATATTTGAAAAGAAAAGTATTAGTGCTATTTTTGTTCTGTGGTGACGAGAAGGCATTCTGCTGAGGAGATAGAGCCAGGGTGAGACTGGAAGAGACAGGATCCGCTAAAAATAAAAAGCTAAGTATACAGTGCTAATTGTATAGTTTGGGTCAGGAGAATTTTGGTTCGTCTTTTTTTACTTTGTTTGGAGGCTATTAAGTGCCTGAAAATTTACCCCGTTTAGGCTTTCGTTCCGTTCTTCTGTCTTCCCGAGATTGCGGGACTCGCGACCGTTCTTAGATTCCGTTGTTGTTCGGGAATTTTTCCTAACGTGATTTTTCTTCGTGCCCCGTTGTGGCACAAAACCATTGTTCTTGTTTTAATTTTCCATCTTTCATCTTTTCAACCATATTTTTTTGTAAATTGGCCATCTGCCAATTACCAATTACATTTGTTAAATTTCTTGCTTGTTTTAGAAAAAATTCTGGGTTTTATACCTATATTTATAAAGGTTTCCCAGATAGTTTCAAATAAAACTTATTTAAAATCCTATTCAGGTAAAATAAAATATTCTTTTATTTCTCCTGGAAAGAAACTTCTTTTTCAGCTAATTGGTTCAAGGTTTGTAATTTCCTACTTAGTCCAGAACTAAAACAAAAAAAATTACTGGCGCCCATTTTATTTTGGTACACCCTACTGTACAATTCAATTTAATTCATTTTTTACATTTTTTATCGATTCCCCAATTAATACAGCCCACCGTTTCGCTGAACCCACCCCATCGCTGAGCTATCTAGGTGGCAGCATTTTTTTATGCTCCCTGTTGCGAATTCTCTAAACGCGCCCACCTTCGAGTGACAGTTGTCATTAATTTTTTTCTCTCGCACGTCGCGCCGGCTCGTTTCGTGCATTTCGACTTTTTGTTTATTTAATTAATTCGTTTAATTAAATAATTATTCTATCTGTTTTGTGTTTTGCGGATTGTTGTTCCGCCGTCATAAACTTAAACTATAATTTATCCAAATTCGCGTTTAGAAATTTCATTACAAGATATACATCAAAACCAAACATCAATACCAAAAGAGCAGGTCTGGTATCCTGCTAAGGCTCTATCGAATGCCTTAGAAATATCAAGCGCAATGATCTTACTTTCCCCAAAAAGAGGTAAGGATTGGTTCCACTTTTTAGTGAGATATGCCATCAAATCACCAGTGGATCTATTACTGCGAAAACCATATTGGCGGTCATTTCTTAGATTATGTTCTTCAAGTCATTAAAGAAATGTCTTTCGTCACATAATCCATCTGGTTGAGGAGAGGTAGATGTCTTAAGGCCGTGATCCTTTAAGGCCGTGATCCTTTCATTCAGTACTGATCTATACCTCACAGTGATGGGTTGTATTGCGAAAGAAGAAAAAAAACCTCGCGAAACGTTTCAAAATGTATATCAGTGAAGATGCGATAAATAAGAACCAAAATGTGCACGCAAAAACAATAAATTGATTAACACAGTGAGCGGTAAATTTGTCCTTCTTTCTCCTCCACCCATCTCCAACGTTTTGATTTGGTTTCGACGTTGAACACATTGGTCGCGTTCGGGTACGTATCCAAAGGTATCCGGATTTGTTAGTGTTGTAATCCCATAGGAAAAAACAACTAATTAACGAAACAGCTGATGTCAAGCAGAAATCAAAGGCTATCCAAAAATTTTTAGTATACTTAACTATCCCAGGGGAATTTTGAAGAACAGCTGACATTTCAGCTGATCTATTTTCTTTAGTGTCGAGTACAATGTTGGCCGAACTGTAACTGTTTACCATTTGTTACGTCTAGTACTAATTCACTAATTGAGAAAAGTAAAGTTTGTTGCATTAAAGATCTCATTCGGATTCTACTGCAAAGCTTTTATTCTTTTAACTTCAGATTGTTTCTTGATATAGGAGGTACATATTAAACTCAAATTATTTTAGGGTTTTCATAGAAATATGAAATGATCTTAACTCTTAAACATGACTTGTTATGGGATTATATGGACATATTAAGAGCTGAAATTTCAGAAAAGGATTCTTTTAAGATTATAAGCTTATATAATCTTATTGCAAGAAGAGAAAATAGTATAGCTATAAGATTTAAGTAGTTTTAAGCTGCAAAAGTGTTTACATCTTAAAATAAAAATGTTATCAAACCCAGTTCAGTTTTATAACAAGATATTAATACTTAGGTATAACAATGTGATATAAGAGAGTTGTATGGGAGTTTTTTTTTTTGTCAGTTTGACTTATTCATTTTTAATAAGCGAAGTGAAAATGGCTGGTCTAAAAGCTACATAATTATTGGTCTAAAGGTGGATTTACTCCAATTAAAATGGAAAATGATCTCTTCGACAAGTGTGCTGCGCTCCCTAAAAATAAACAGTTTCAATATAATTACCAGTTCTTGTATTTTATTATTTTTAAAAAGTTTTTTTGGTAATATTTATATGTACGTACCTTGAAACGACAGCGTCTGCTCACCAAATGCGAGCAAGCCCGAAAAGAAATCGTAGCTTAACTCTGTCGGCTTAAAATAAAAAAATTGCCCTTTTCAATTTACCTTTCCTCATTGCAGGATTAAATTATCAAAAATTTGAACTAAAAACTTAATAGACATTGCCAGTTGTATATTATTTATAAGGGCTATACTATATTATATTCTTAAATATTTAATGAATTGTTATAATAAAAAAAAATTCATAGGATTTGTAATCCAGTATAAATACATATGTATAATAATAATTGTTTATTTTGCGGATTAGCAAATGGTCTCTTGCTGCAACTAAATCGTCGCAACATACCTTGTACAATAAATTCAGCATTAAAAAATATCTTTAAATCATGTGTTCATAATCCTTTGATTATGCCAAAGAAAATTGTTTGTCTCCAAAAATAAACTTCCCATCTATCATCTATAATTCCTACAATTCCTCATCCTTATGGTAAATGAAACATTTTCAGTTTTTGTACAAACCTTCATAAGATAATAAATGTGCGAAACTGTTTGGTTTCCATTATTCTATTTTTTTTATGAATTAACTACGTATGTATGTAGCCTAGGTAACAAATTGTAGTAAATTAGGCATGTAGTTGAATCGGCCAACCCTGGACGATTCACGTCTTTTTTTGACTTTGACAGTAAATGTTACCTATCCGGTTTTGGTCGTTCGCCAACGTATCGGATACTAAAGTATCTATCTTAGATACCCTATCGGTCTACGAAGTGAACGCGGCCGTCTGGATCACACCATGCATTGTGTGTAAATGATTGAACTCAAGGAATCTAATGTTGAGTGAATTTAGAGTTGATTATAACAACATTCGGAGGCTAAGAAAGAATTTTGACACTTAGCGAAACTCAGGTGGGTGAAAATTCTGATTACACTGAATTCAGCCTGCCTGGTTACAAGTTAGCGCCTCTATTCTTCCCTCACCATGGCCTCGCCATATATATGTACGTAATGGTGTTGCTTATCAGCTTCAACCACAATATGGCACTTTTTTGAATACAAATTTCAATTTCATGTGGTTGAAATTCAAAGTCTATAAGCGCATCGTTCATACATGCTTCATTTATCGCAGCACAAGTTTAGATATTAACTCGACTTCTAACAAATTCGATGCGCTGTCCGATTCTATACAATGAATTGTTTCTTATTTTCCGAAATTGTTATTACGGGCGTTTAATGTACACAATTCTTCATGGCTGCACTATTCTGGTCAGACAACACCTGAAAGAATGTAAGTCGAGACTTCTTCTGAGTCAAACAACTTGACTCAGTCAACACTCGAGACTTGCTTCTTACATCTTACCCTAACAAATACACTATAAATGTTTTAGCACCACTTATCACCACTTGGCACATCCGACCATCTGCGAATTTCTCCTGCCAAAACCCAGTTAGAGAAATAATTCCTAAGAGAACCGTTTGGCAATACGAGAAAGCAAACTGGGACGGTCTCAACGATTTCTTCAGGAACTTTAACTGGTCGCTATATTTCCTCGATAGTGACGTGCACTCCAGTGCAGATATGATTTCAAATTTAATTCTTTTCGGAATGAGAAATTTTATCCCGAGTAGGGAGAAATCAATCAAACCGAAAGAGAATTCTTGGTCTGATTCGAGCTGTAAAGAGGTTATTTGGGTTAGAGAAGTAAGTTTCCAATATTATTAGGCCAACCCCACTGAGAAAAACCGGAATAAGTTTAAACAAGCTGGAAAGAGCTGTAACGATCATATTCAAAGAACTAAAAATGTCGCATGACCAAAAACTACGACAAAAAATATTAGATTGTCCCAAAGGTAGAGAGGTTGTGAGAAACGTACGAAACACTACAAAATCCTCAGTTCCAACGCTCATTGAAGAATTACACACCTTATGTCAGCTCACAAAAAAAAAAAAAAACAATTTGCTTGCAAATCAGTTTGCTGTCAATTCGATTAATTCGACGTTGTCTGATTGTGGCATGATTCCTCCTGTAATTGAGAGCGTTAATGATTCTATGGGACAAATATTCTTTCGCACTCATAATGAATATATTATATGCTGATATATTAGGTGTGTTTTATTCACTGCTGCATATCTAGCGCGGACAAATTTTCCTCGGCAAACAACAACAATTTGATTGCTGGCGAAAAAGAAGTCAATAAAAAAGATGGCAGCTGTGCTGGTGATAGAACTTCAATTTATTGAAATGAAGATGGCGTTATGCAGTCAATTTTAGAATTAATTTGTTTCGCGAATGTTGACAATTGCTAATATTTGAAAGTTAAATGACATTTGAATTTGGCATTTGGCAATGGAAAAAATGTAGATAAATAAAATTGGCCAATTTTTTGAATATTTCAAATTAAAAAAAAAAAAAACTTTTTAAACTTTTTATATAGACAAAAGCGTTGAAGCCACTTATTATTTCGTAATTTATTTCAATAAATCGTTTGTTTACTTCACTTCTTGTTTCCCAAAAGCATACATACATCAGATTTTGACATTTTCTATAACAATGGCCAACATTGAAATATAAATAGAAATTGACATATAGAGTGAGTTAGATCGTTTTATTCGCACTTGAATGCTGCGCTGGCTATGCAGATGCAGCAATGAATAAAACATACCTATTATCAGCTCAAGAAATATCTTGAAGAACGAAAGCTTCTCAATGACCGGCAGTATGGCTTTTGTAGCAATATGTCCACTGGTGATCTGATGGTATATCCCACCGAAAAGTGGTATAAATCTTTACATTTTTTTGGAGAAATAAGATTATTGCACTTGATATTTCAAAAGCATTTTATAGAGTTTGGTATCAAGCTCTCTTATAGAAAATGCGTGCTTTTGGTATTGATGAATTTCTTCTTCGATGGACTCGAAACTATCTTTCAAACCGCTCAATACAGGTTGTGTTGGCGGGTTATAGGTCTGAAATAAATAAAATAAATGCTGGTGTGCCACAGGGCTTCCTTATGTCTCCGACTCTCCTCTCTGAAACTTCTAATCCACTTAACTGTTTTGATAATGACAGTACTCTTAGCTTCTCGTATTCTTTTCCAGATACATGTCCTTGTTCTTCGGATGTGCATTTGAAACGGCAATGTATGATAAGCTCATTAAATTCTGAATTAGATAGCATTGCCAAATGGGGAACAATAAACAGCGCAGAATTTAATGCTTCAAAAATACAATGCTGTCAAAAAAGAGCTAGTATAACAGAAACATTTGAATCTCTCAAGCACCGTCGCAATGTTTCTCGTCTTTTTTTATTTCACCGATATTTTTAAAAACAGTGTTCTAGAGAAATAGCTATCAGTTGCATTCCTCCCCTTAAACAATTTAACCGTAATACTCGCTCTTCAGGGAATGCCCATCAGCTTACATTAGAGCCCAGCTACGGTCGCACAGTTAAATTCTTTCTTTAGCCGCACTACACGAATGTGGAATGTTCTACTTTTTTCAGGCATTTAAAATCAATGTCCATCGGTATTTCCTTTTCAATCCTCTCCAACTTTCATAAAAGGCTCACAACGTGCTCAAAAATTATCAATTATATAAAAAAAACACTTGAGAAATCATTCCTCAACTTGACCCGTACCCGTAGCAGCATGTGGCTCCTTGCAATATCTGGTAGATGAGGTTGTTATCTCAGTGGTTCCCCCTCACGGTTTCCGCCTTGACGATGGCGAGGGGGCTTACGTTTGACCCTCCAGCAATCCAGCTGCAGGGACCTTCAACTAAGAGAAACCAACAAAAAACAGGGATGTTTATCCAACAAATAAAAAACATGGAAAAAAGTTTACTAGAAGAAGATAAAAATCGAGTGGGGATATACACTCAAGTGTCGGCAGAAGTCACGGCTGCCGGCGAGGGCTTGGCTTCGCAAGAAGCTAAGTCGCCAGTGACAAAAAAAGTAAACAAGCCAACCCTAGTGAAACAACACAACCTTGCAGCGGCTCTTCTCCCTGCTCTAGATAGCCTGGCTATTGACGGTAGGGAGACCTCGAACAGACCTCCATCTATAGGAAGTCGGACCGAGGACGAGTTGCTGGAAGACTCGAGTCAAGAAGAGACTATGCTGAAGTCTACTGCACCGCCCAATGCTTCGAGGCAACGCAGTAACTACAGATCCTCTAAAAGATTCGTGAGTGTTACGGAGAAAAAGGACCCAACTTCTCTCAGTCCAAGAGACAGGGCCCTTTTAAAGAAACATAGAAAGCTGATAAAGAACTATGAAAGTCAGATGGCAAAGACTTCCACTGCACCCATAGCTTCCTCCCAACAACAGAAAGAAACGAAACCAGTCAGCGAAAGAGTAGTTGCTTCCACATCGAAGTCTATCCCTAAAAAGATAAACCGAGAACAGGACAACAATAACTCAACAGCTCGTACCGGCAAAGATACGAATAAGACGACTTCCCTCAAGAAACAGCAAACCATCGCTAAATCGAACCCGAAAGGGAACGACAAAGCAAAGGTAGGCAACTCTTCTGGGACAAAGTCAGTTTCGTCCAAGAGGGCAAGATCGGAGGAGACAGCCAAGGCCGATGGTTCTAAAAAGTTTAAGACCAACAGCTTTGACAACACCCCGATCGATCTTCAGGTGGCCATTATTAGTCGAGAGGATCCGGATGGGAAAATCACGGCCAAGAACTGGTTACTCGTGGAAAACGAAATCCTAAAAGCCATGATGGCGACATCCGAAGACGATAGTGCTGAGGACTATACCTTCGACGGAGCTGGTTGGCGGAAAGGAGTAAAAGTGGTTTGCTGTGGAGACCAGAAATCCTTGGAGTTCCTCACTCATACAATCGCCAAAATTGGTGAACTGTGGGAGGGTGCATCTCTCGGGGTTCTTCCTGTCACGGCTCTACCACTTCGTCAGCAGATTAAAATATGGATTCCTCCTCCTGCCACGCATGAGGACTCATCCATTATTAAACTGATGGCAAAACAAAATAAGGAGCTCCCCATATTGGAATGGAAGCTCTTGAATTCCAGAAAGAGTCTCAACGGGGAAGGTAAGGACCTTTTGTTCGCTATCGACAAAAAATCTGACCTCCTCCTGAAGGAAAAAGCAGACGTGGTGAGATATGGTCTCGGTACCGTAAAGGTAAAGAGGCATGAAGGCAAAGGGGAGTCAAAAGCTGCTGGTGGTGCAAAGTAATTTGCAGCACGCTAAAGCAGCAACGCACGACCTAATGCTCTACATGTCTCAAGAGAACGTGGATGTGGCCTTAATTCAAGAACCTTGGATTTGTAAGAATCAGGTACTGGGGTTGAGGTCAAAAAATTACAACCTTTTCCACTCCACGTCAGAAGGTGATATTAGAAGTTGTATTCTAGCCAAAAAATCGATTAATGCTTTCTTTTTATCTAGGTACAGCAACAGGGATAACGCGGCAATCAACGTTGAATCCAAGGAAGGCAACTTCGTCTTGGCGTCAACGTACATGCCGGGAGATGAAGAAAATCCTCCATCAAAAACGGTCCGCGATCTTGTGGATTACACCACAGCAAGAGGGACACCTTTGGTGATTGGATGCGACGCCAATGCCCATCATACACAATGGGGTGGCAAGGATATCAACAAAAGGGGTGAGTCAATTTTTGAATACATTCTCTGTTCTAATCTTATGTTATGTAATAGGGGCAATCACCCTACATTTCGTAACAAAATCAGGGAAGAAATTCTAGACCTCACTCTTATGAGTAATAATGATAAGATCTCTGTAGGGAATTGGAGAGTCTCTTCTGAGAAATCCTTTTCGGATCACTTAAGGATACTCTTTACCTTAGATAGGAGAATAAATGATATTAAACCTTTTAGGAACCCAACTAGGACGAATTGGACAAAGTATTCAAAATGGTTGATTGAACGAATCGATCCTCCAGAGGAAGAAACGCTTTCGGCAACCTCAATCATTGACAATGCTGTTCAAAATCTTACTAGTAAAATGAAAAAGGCATTTGAAAAACACTGCCCCATATCTCGTAACATTAAACCCACTAATCCACCATGGTGGAATAGCGATCTTAAGAAACGAAGAACAGGGGTCAGAAAACTTTTCAACAAAGCCAGACTGAGTAAATCGGAGGAAGATTGGAATTTATATAGATCCGAACTTAACTCATACACCAAAGAGTTAAGAAGGGCCAAAAAGGATTCATGGGCAAGACACTGTGAATCCATTGAGAACACAAGTGAGGCTGCGAGACTTCGGAAGATCCTTGCACACAATCCCACGATTCCGGGATACATTAAGCATCCCGATGGATCGTGGTCTAACTCGAGCCAGGAAACACTTGAACTCTTTATGGAAACGCATTTCCCGGGCTGTAAGAATCATCAAGGACCGGGTTTTACACAACCACACACCTTAGATATCTTACAATCAGTACCAGAATTGGAACAGGTTATCACAGAGCAGAAGATTATGTGGGCAATAAACTCGTTCAAACCCTACAAATCAGCTGGACCAGATGAGATTATTCCGGCATTTCTTCAATATGCTCTACAGATAATCACCCCATGGCTTAGGGTAATCTTCAAAAGTTGTATCAAATGGAGATACGTCCCTATCAGTTGGAGGAGAGTTAAAGTAGTCTTTATTCCAAAAGCTGGAAAACCGACACACTCGACTGCAAAAGATTACAGACCGATAAGTCTCTCTTCGTTTCTCCTCAAGACACTAGAGAGAATTATTGATCTGCATGTAAGGGACCTACTCAAACCAAGCAACCTGTGCAACTACCAACACGCTTACCTGAAAGGTAAGTCAGTGGAGACTGCGTTGCACGAGGTCGTCTCACAAATTGAGAAAAGTCTCGAGCACAAAGAATACACCATGGCAGCATTTTTGGACATCGAAGGAGCGTTTAACAACGTAAAAACGGAGTCCATTAAATCTGCTCTAGAAGAAGTTGGCGTTGAATCTGCTATTGTGGACTGGATTTATACCATGCTCAATGGTAGAATCATTAGCTCGCAACTTGGGGATAGCAAAGTAGAGAAATCGGTTACAAGAGGCACTCCACAAGGAGGAGTAATTTCACCTCTTCTCTGGGTCCTGGTTGTTAACAAAATTCTCACAAGATTTAAGACTCAGGGCATTAAAATAGTAGCCTATGCGGACGACATAGTAATTCTGATATCGGGTAAATATCTTACCACCATCAAGGATATTATGGAATCTACACTTAAAGAACTATCTTCTTGGACAGCACAAAACGGTCTCGGAGTTAACCCTTCCAAAACCGAACTAGTCCTGTTTACGAAAAAAAGGAAATTGGAGGATTTCACCCCTCCAAAGCTTAACGATATTCCCCTGAAACTTTCCAACGAGGCTAAATATCTTGGAGTAATTCTTGATTCCAAGCTAACATGGAAACGTAACACAGAGGAAAGAATGAAAAGAGCATTATGCGCTCTCTACACATGCAAAAAAACCTTCGGTACACGGTGGGGCATGCGACCGCAGGTCATACAGTGGATGTACACGGCGATAGTTCGTCCCATACTTACCTATGGGTCGATCGTGTGGTGGACGGCCGTAGAAAAAAGAAGCTATCTCAAAAACCTGAATAAGGTACAGAGACTAGCCTGTTTAGGAATAACGGGGGCACAGAGTTCTACGCCACAGGCGGGGCTGGAAATTATTTTAAATCTTCCAGTCCTGGAAGAGCACATAAAATGCACAGCAGCCAAAAGCGCAATTCGGCTTAAAGAAATGGGCTCTTGGAAGCACAGCAGTCATGGTCATGGGTCTATCCTGCAAAGGTATGACAAAGTGGCAGGGCTTAATGTGACAACGGACTACTTACCACCCAGAATAGATTTCAACAGATACTTCTCCACTACTATACCCGAAAGACAAGAATGGGAATCCAACTCACTAATTAGTGAACAAGGTATTTCATTCTACACCGATGGGTCAAAAATGGAAGAAGGAACAGGAGCTGGGGTGTTCTGTGAATCTCTCAATATAAAAGAATCATTCAAACTCCCAGATGAGTGTAGTGTCTTTCAGGCCGAGATTTACGCTATTGAAAAGGCGGCAGAATTGGTACGCACGAAAGAATTGAACTCGTCGGAGATCACATTTTTCGTGGATAGCCAAGCGGCCATCAAAGCTTTAGCCAGTGAGACTATAAGATCCAAAACAGTATCAAAATGCCGAGACATGCTGAACAATATTTGCAACACCAACCAAGTCAACCTCTGCTGGGTTCCTGGACATAGTAATATAGAAGGGAATGAAATAGCAGATGAACTGGCAAGGAAAGGGTCAGAATCAAATAAAAACAGCAGTAGCCATTTAAATTTGGGACCAAAAATCCCGATTGGCGTGATTAAAAGGAAAATAGACCTAATAACGAAAGAGCGAATCAATAACTCCTGGTCCTCCAGGGACGATTGCGTTATCTCTAGAAGTTTATGGCCTAGAATTAATGAAAAGGAAACTCGATATATCTTATCGCTCAGTAAAAAGAACATCAGAATCCTGATAGGTGTACTGACGGGTCACTGCGCCATTGGCACAATGGCCATAAGAATGGGTGCATTTGCGCCAGATTTCTGTAGGAGCTGTCAGGATGTCGAGGAGATTGAAACCATTAAACACCTGCTCTGTGACTGTCCAAACCTCCAAACAAATCGCCTCCGCTACTTTGGAAACAGGTTTGTTGGTGAACTAGACGATCTAACGCAGGTCTCAATGGCAAACATGAGAAAATTCATTGCAAGCACAGGCTGGTTCGAAAATGAACCAGTCTACATAAGACATTAGTTAGGAGCATCTCTGCTTTTATTAATAGGGGATCACAATGGACCAATAGGCCCCCGTGTACGCAACAGCCTTGTGCTGTGCACACCCCTCCTAACCTAACCTAACCTAACCTATCTCAGTGGTTGGTGTATATGTCCGATTGTTTGGTCATGATTGCTGAATAAGTCGAACGATTCAATCTTATGTCAGAAATCAAGATGGGAAATGACGTTTGTCGAAAAAATTGACCTTGTGACATTATGCGGATTTGTACAAAATTAAGCACAGATTTACTTGTATGTGTTTCTTAGAGGAGAAAATCGAATTTTTGTCTTGACTCATCTAAAAATACTAGCTCGTTACTTTTTGAAAGGTTCTGACAATTTTGATTAAATTTCGTAACTGTTACCCGTATGTTCATAATTCCTTAAATACTTTAAATGAAACTGTGTTTAAATTTTTTTCAGAGCCAAAAAAGTTGGTGTTTAGGTTTTGTTTTTGTGTATGGTTATTGGTTATTTTATCTCTACAATAAAAATAAATATAATTAAGTTTTACAATCCCATTAAATAAAGTAATTAACAAACATTGTCGGTAAGCACAAATTTTTCTAAACGTGTATTTTGTTCCATTTTAATTATCATATACAGTGGAATCTCCCTTTGCGGAAACCTTCCTTAGGCTCACATTTTTTTTTGTACGGAAATTGCTCCATATAAATGATGAAACATTTTATGGTGGGCGGATACAAGAGCAGTATCATATATGTCAATTTTTTTTAGTTGCAGCTTTCATCGAACAAGGGAACTATTCATGAAAAATTGCATAGAAAATGATACTTCAAGAAAAAAAAAATTTTACTCTTTCTTGCCGAAGCTACTTTCCTCATCCCAAATACTTGAGCCTGGAAAATATAAAAGTTGTTGATCTTAAATAAAAAAATAAATTGGTTTGTCAGCTTTTGGATGTGAAAAGAAATTTTAAAGCTCACAATCCACCAGTGAATTAATCAAAAATGCACATGATCTTGCCGATTTTAATTGTATTAATAATGCTATGCAGTTCTTGTTTTTTTCCTTAATAAAACTGTTTTCGCACAAAGTTTAATTTCGGAAAAAGTTAATTCGATCCAGGAGATTAATTTTGTATTATAGGTTAACCTTAAACTCCCTTTGGCGGACATATAATTTTTTCACAACTGCTGTCCGCTCAAGGGAGATTTTACTGTAGCTATGTACACACCTAAAAAGCTTGTTCGACTTGATTGCTTGACTTGACTTGAAGAATATTTAATCGCGTTTTAATTTTGTATTTTAGATCTACCATTTTATTATCAACACTTGTATCAACAATTTTTAAATTTTGAAAACAAAATATAAGTACAGTTGGAGAGTGAAGTAATAGAGACAATGAATAATTTTGCACTTTCCAGAAAAAAGGTTAATATATTTTTAAAAATGTCTGTTAAACTTTTATTTTATAAATATAAATTATTTTATGTTAAAAAAAATTATACGACAACAACTATTCTGTAGAGAACCTGAACCTAGTGACTTAAAACACTCAATTATTCCTGTGTGCTGATTGTTGGCAAGAATGGAGGGGACCTACAATTTCCTACCGATTCCGGACCGCTAAGATGAGAAGCACTTTTCATGCCAGGCCACAGTTCTACGGCCGAAGCGTCGTGGTAGATTAGCGGAATCGCCATTCCATCCTGAACCAGTCCTCGACTGTCTTAGAAGAGAAATCCATCAGGCGAGATAAGGCAACTTGGACCCATACCCTCGTAATATTCGTCGCAAGGGTATTAAGATCCAAAAACCAGGCTGTTGGTGGAGCATATCGGTCTTGAAATGTGGCCCTGAATCAGATTTAACAAAAAATTATCAATTATATTTATGTTAGCTCCGTTTTGTCGAACATGGTTGGAAAAATATCATGTTAACCCCGATTCTGGTGTTCTGTGTATTCTAAGGCAACGTCTAAAACACTGCCTCTCAACTACCCGAACATTTTCCATTTAAGATGGGGCAACGTTGATCTACATTGACAATCATCGGCCGGATAAGGGCCATGTACTAATACACCTTCACCCTAATATGAAGCTTGCTGCTGTAAGACAACTGCAAAGGCCCCTCTAGAACTGATAAGAGCGTTATTTATGTGTCTGTCACAACACAAATACTGATCCAACTAGATGCCAACAATTTTACTCGCCAGAAGCTGTCCATGTGGCCCTACGATCACTAGATTGTGCCAGTTCTTTCTCGTATACCAACAGTTCTTTCTCTATGCAACGGAGCCCTAAGCAAAATAGTTTGACATTTCTGAGAGTTGATTTAGCAATACCGCTGCAAAGGAATTCTGATGACCTCGACTTTTAGAGCTGTTCGGTACGCTATTAGATCGTCAGCATACGCAATTGCCTAATTTAGACTACTTATCAGATCACTGGTGGAAATCTAAATAGAATCGACGAGTTGACCGCTCCCCGACTGATGACCATTTTTAATATCAAAGATTGTGGTGGAAGTTACATTACCACTTTTGACAACAATTTAGTTAGTAATAAAGCATTTATAATAGTGGTTTACTTATGCCGAGTCTGGTGCGCTTCAGATAGAGACCTTGTAACCATACGTTGTCGAAAGCCTTCTCCAAATCATAAAGACAAGGATTAATACACTGCCTTTAGTTTTGTTCCATTGGATATCAAAGATTAGACTAGGTTAGACGTGGCTTGAGTTGTATCCTGTCCCACCTCAAAACCGAGCTGAGTATCCGGTATGATATTGGAAGAAGACTTATCGACCGTAGGTTCACTGGATAGGAGTTGTTTTTTTTTTTCCTTTTCGGAAGAGAATGTACTGTAACTGTTTTCTACCGCTCTGGATAATATAATCAAATTTGAAAATCAAGTGAACGTTAGTTTTCTTAATTTGTTTGTTGGAACTTTAGTTTTTTTTGGAAAGATCGGCGGTAATCAGTGATTAGTTTTACTGAACATTCATCATATTTCCCAAATAAATTAATATCCATGTTTAGAATATTTCTTTTGAACAGAATCATGGCAGTAGTATTATTCGAAGAGATATATACCTAGGGCAATTTATAACGTTTATAGCGGTTTACTTTTTCTAAAAGCTTACCCGTAAACAAGCCTTACAAAGAGTAGGTATAGTTGTATAGTAAGAACTATTACATTTTATGGAGAAAGAACACTTTTATCGACTTTTCTTAATTTTTGACAACAATTTACTTGAAATTGATCGCTGTCCCTATTAATTAAGAATGTACTGTAATGTAGAACAATATTGTTTATCCAAACGCCCCCGTTTTTTACTTTTTATCAAAATTTAAAGAAAGATATAAGTACCATATTAGAATGCAGGTATATATATCCGTATACCAAAATAATACCCTCATATTGTTTAAGCCTTCAATTTAGATGTACCTACCTTAAAATTAAGCAGTGAATAAATTATTGTTTAGTCAAGTTCTATTTTAGTTATTTTCAAATTCAAATTAAATTAAATTTGCCATCGAGAATGATGTTATTTTTTTATATTGCATTTGGGATTGCAACACTCGCTGCACCCTCTTTGCAAAAAAGAACTCCTATTCAAAATATGACTATAATTCATGCTTGGAATAATTTGGAATATGGTTTCGATAGCCCTGAGGATTACGAATACGCTATTCAAAGCAGAAGCTATATAGAAGAAGGATTTAAACGTCCTTATGATGCAGATATGGCAATTGATGGTAAGTTAAAATACATTTTATTCATACATATTCCGTACATTCTAAATTAGATATGATTTGCTAAAATTGATTTCGATTTAATTTTTTTCTGTTTATAAAACAATACATTTTTGTAAACATTACAACTGGTTCGTTACTTCTCTAAAACATTCCTAATTTGATACGTCATTTTCAAGCCATTCAAATACTAAACGTATAAAATAGAATTCGTAAAATTAATTAATCACATAACAAATAAGTTTTATCCAAAAGCAAATAGACTGAATCCAAGGGAAAACAAATCATTTACACTATAAACAAATTATTTAAGCAGAACACGACTTTATTTGACTTCTATGAGTAAAAATAAAATAAACACTCAAAAAAATTCATGTATAAATATTACTAAAATCTGAGTGCATTCTACGAATTTTATTCGTGGTTTTCAGCCACGAACGGTATTCGTAGAATGGACGTAGATTAGTACATATTACGAATATTCTATTAGTATTCGTAAAAAACAAACGTACATAATTGTACGAATATTATTGGTATATATAGGCATGGTTTTGTTTCCCTTTCGTACATTGTACGAATATTATTGTAACGTTTATCAATGTTCTTGTAATTCATTCGTTAATTACATTCGTATATTGTACGAATATTATTGTAGAACTTACCACCATTAAATATGTTCTTTAACATTTCATTAAATATCTATTGTCAGAAATATTACCACAATGTTATTTTTATTAACAACAAAAAAAATAGTTTTGTAATATATTTTACTGTTTTAAATATAAATAAAGTTTAAAAACTAAGAAGTATCTTGAAATTGATTAATTCATTATAAATAAAGAAATGTGCATAGGTATTTTTTAAGTTAAAAGATAGTTTTATTATTATATTTTTGGTCTTAATTATAAACAAAGTTACAAAATAAATAAAAAGTATCATAAAAATAAGTAATTAAATATAAATATATTTAAGAATAAAACTAATATTTTAAGCTTACAAACTTCTCATTTTCTGTACTGAAGGCCACTAAAAATAAATTTAACATTTTACATTCAAAATCTCTTCCGAAATTTTGTTTTTACTTACATTGAAGTTCTTTTAGTAAAGCATTGTTTAATTTTACGCCTTTATATAAAATTCTAAATAACTTTTCTTTTTAATTTTCACTTTCAACAACTTCTGTAAACTTATTGAGTCATACTTTTAAACATAAAATATTTTATTTAATATTTTTATATAATATTTCTATATTTTAATTATCCACTATTTTACTGACCGCACATTACACAAAAATACGAAAATGCCTGTTCTCGAATTGAATGCATTTAATAAAAGAAATAAACGGTACTTTGGTTGCGAGTTTTTTAAGCTAAACTAATGCCTCGTACATTCTACGATTAATACGTAAGATCAAGCTACGCATAAATTCTGTCTACTAACATTAGTAAATAGTACTAATTTATTAGTAATTAACTACGAATTTAATAGAAATAAAATGCGCGACTGGATCGCACGAACTTGCTCTTATTTAAAAGTACTTTGGAATTTAAAATACATTTTATAAATATAAAACATGGATTAAATGAGATAAAAATGTTCAAATGCATGGAATTGCCGTCTGATTTCCGGAAAAGTATGAATTTATACAAACAAAGTTTTAAAATCGTTTTATTATTAAAGTAATTTTTTATATAACAAATTTCTTAAAAAAAATTTCTAGAACAGAATTTGGGATGCCAATTTTAAGTATTTAGTAGTATAGATATAGATAGGAGACGGTACAATCATGAACTGTACGCAATCTACCTTGAAGCAGATATCGTGACAAAAATTAAGCTCGGTAGACTCCGGTGGGCAGGGCACCTAGCTCGCATGAGCGAAGAGGAACCTGCTCGGAAAGTTCTTTGTGGTACATTCTATGGTAGACGACAGCGTGGTAGACCATGCTTGCGCTGGAGAGATGGCGTAGACCAGGACGCCCGAAGCCTTGGGGTGCGCAACTGGATGGCGTCGGCTAGAGACCGGGATAGGTGGAGAGACTTGTTG
This sequence comes from Philhelius festivus, assembly GCA_963931855.1. Taxonomy (NCBI): domain Eukaryota; kingdom Metazoa; phylum Arthropoda; class Insecta; order Diptera; family Syrphidae; genus Philhelius; species Philhelius festivus. Next base: position 231,497,749 of record OZ007555.1, on the reverse strand, counting down.
AAGGAGGCCAGGACCGGAACCCGGTTGTCGAGCCGATGATGATGATGAGTAGTATAGATTTTAGGAAATAACTTCAAAACTTCAAAAAATAATCGTTCACACATTTTAAAGATATTGATTTTTCAAAAAAAAAAAACTTGGAATTGTTTTTTCAAGAATCCCAAAAAAAAATATTTTTTTGAATATGTTTATATACAATATTATTTAAAACTTAATTGGGCTTCTGCTGAAAATGTTTGGTTAAAATCGTTAGAGCCGTTGATAAGAAAGTCGAAAATAAAAAAAAAAAAGGGTTCTATAAATCGTGAGTTTGGGAAATCTAAGGAGCATTCAATTTTCTTATTAGGTCTAATCCTATGAGACCGTCAAATATATTATGAAATTTATACGCATAAAATTTTATGTTTTATTTTCATTTAACTCTGTAAATGCTGGGATTGTAACTGTTATATATCGTGTGCTGAAGAAGCGAGGGAAGTACCAACTGTAAAATGTTCTCTTTTTTTGAAATTTGAAAAAAAAAATTATCAACTATAGTGCGGTCAAGAAATCATTTGGTAGCTCCTGTATCATCAATCAAGAGTTTAAGCAATGGATTTTAAATTGTTAGGTAGGGTAATTGTTTATTATCGAAGGAGCTATTGAAGTCTATTGTTAAACAGTTTTATTTTCTATTTGAGCTTGTTGAAAATCCAAATCATTATTTTCATATTCAAGTTCTTGCTCTTCGGGTTCTGTATCCAAATAAGTTTTGTGTGAGTTTAAAATTGTTGATGTGCTCATAGGCACAGGTTAGAAGTTTCAGAAATTCTTGTGTTCGGATTTGGTTTCCAGACATTTTTGCTTCTGCCAAATACTTGGGTATGAATGGAAGGTTTGAATTTGATGGGGATTATTGAAAGTTTGCGAATAAGAATTTTTCTGATTTTACGGGTAGTAATACTTCTTTCACGAACGGCTTAATAATTTGAGATCGTGTTTGAAATTTGTCTTATTTTATAATGGAATTCTTGGGGAGATTCTTTAAAATTTTGTCTCAGATTATTGAGATCAAATGATAAACAATATTCATCACGGTGATCTCTGAAATTGCTTATTAGAACTTTTTTTATATCATCAATTGAAAAAACATCACTAATATTAACAATTTCTCGTGGAGATCGCTTAAATTTGCTCAAATTTGTTCTATATTATTAAAACATTTTGATAATTTGTTTATCGTCTTTGTCTAAAGTCAAAAAAATATTTCACAATAGAGTCTACTCTTTCAATAAATAAATTTAACTCATTTGAGTCACCATTATATTCCGGGATGGTCTCCGCATGTACTTTTAAAAATTGCTGAACTGTTGTCGTCATTTTATTATTAATTGTAAGGTTTTCAATACTATTTAGAATAGGATCTGTACTACAGGATTTTGTTAAGGTAGGGATGGGTTTTTCGGCCATGAACTTACATTACACAAATATATTTATACATAATAATATGCAATGCACTTCACTTATTGTACTGATTAAAAACTATTGTTTTTTTTTTTATTTCACCGCCTACGCCAATTATATACAGAATAAAAAAGATATCAATCGTTTTGTGTCTTAAACAAAAATAAAACTTTATTCATTGTATGGCTTATAGTTTTAGATAGATACTTTTTGTATTTCGATCATGATAGCAATGCAATATTGCAGGGACAAACATCGACAGAATAATGCGTGTAGTAACTAGTTTTTTAGTTTTTAGTTTTATTAGTTACATCAATCAGAGATTACAATAATCATCTACTTACAAATAAAGATATAAATAAAAATTAAGTACAAATATTTATTTACATAAATTTATAATAAAAATGCGATGCGTATAATTAGTTATTTAAAAAATGAAATACAAGTTTTCTTTTTAAAGTGTCTCTGCTATCATGAAAGTTAAAATCAACTAAATTGGAGATGGAATTAGTTTCTCTAATACAGCGAGTTATTGGCTCATTTAGTGCATAGTTCACCCTATGGTAACTTGCACGCAAAAAATGTGTCTATCTTAGTTGGCGAGATTGTATATTTATACTTGTATCAATTAGAGATAAAAGGTGAGAACAGTTGATATGATGGGACAAAATATCACAAATAAAAAAAATAGAAAAGATATTGGGTCGATTCTTAAGTTACTCAATGCCGATAAGTCGGCATCTTGTAGTATACGAGGGCATTTCAATTTTTCAATGTTCCAACCAAGTTTCCATACGACGAACCTAGTGAATTTTTTTTGGATACTTTCTAATCTATTTGAATGAGTGTTGTAGTATGGGTTCCAAACCACACAGCAATATTCCAAGATAGACCTAACATATCATATTTAAGAGTCTAAGGGTCTGTGAAATCTGTTGAATTACGTTTGATAAAACCTAGCATGGAATTAGGTTTGGCCGCAGTATATTCAACATGCTTAATAAAATTAAGTTTATGGTCAAAAACCACACCGAGATCTTTCTTTTCATTGACTCTTTGAAGAACAGTAATGCCAATTTTGTATTCGAAGGAAATTGGGGAGTAGGATCAACAGAAAGAAAAACATTGACATTTGGCAACATTTAAGAACAATTGATTTATCCTACACCATTCGGTAAGACTGTTAAGGTCATCTTGCAAACGAAGGCAATCATCTTTTTGTCTAATGCATCTAAAAAATTTTAGGTCGTCCGCGAACAATAGACGAAAAGAATTTAAAAAAACATCTGGAAGGTCGTTGATGAAAACAAGAAAAAGAAGCGGTCCAAGGTGACTACCTTGAGGGACACCTGATGACACACATATGGGAGAAGAAAGAAAATTGTCAATAGTTACGAAATGAGTGCGTCCTATAAGGTAAGATTATAGCCAATTCAAAATATTAGAATGGAATCCGATTCTTAAAAGTTTGTTCAATAAAATTGCGTGGCTGACTCTATCAAAAGCCTTTGCGAAGTCAATATAGATCACGTCAACTTGATGCCCTTCTTCAAGTTCCTTAAGAATAAAATTATAAAAAATAGAAAGGTTGGTAGTTGTTGAACTTCCAGAAATAAAGTCATGCTGGAAAGGTGATATTATTTTCTTGAGCATAAATGTAAATTTATTCAAACAAGCTTTTCAAAAAGTTTTGCAATCGTTGGCAACTTACAAATCGGGCGATAGTTAGATATTTCCTGCTTGGGACCTGATTTGTGAATTGGAATTATAAAAGTTTTGTTTCCCAATCAGAAAGAAACTCTCCTTTAGGTTCTGAAAGTGATGCAGCACACATTTCTAAAACTATTGGAGGCACTCCATCTGGACCAGGCTGTTTATCGCAGTTCAAATTCAAAAGGGCTTTTTCTACTTCAGAACTACTGATAACTAAACGTCCGATATTAATCACACTATCAGAATTATCGTTAATATCAACTGACTGTTCTTGCAAGGGACTAAAATAGTTGGACTTAAATTATTCAGCAAATACATTGCAAATTGTTGGCATATCAGAATATGTTTCACCCTTAGATTGCATATTTTTAGAAATTCCACTGTTCATCTTTTTGTTTTTTATGAATTTCCAAAAGCATTTACTATTATTTTTTAAACTATTTTCAACTGAAATAACATAACTTTTAAAAAGAAATTTATTTAGAACATTGAATTCCTTTTCAAGTTGAATATACTTGTCCTTAATTGAAGAATTATTGAACGATTTTCGAAGAAGTTTGTAGGCTTTATGTTTTTCTTGTTACTTAAATTGCAAAGCCTTTTGTTGAACCACGGGGGTTTTGAATTGCTGTCTGCACACTTCAAAGAATCAATAAAAAAATTATAAGAATTGAATAAATCGGACTGATTAAGTTTAAAATGCTATGGAATACTCAACATATAACTCGCTATGTTTTGAAAATTGGCTTTTTTATAGTTAAATATAAAATTTTTACAATTGTATTTGGTATATTCGTAAAATTCAAAATTAATGTCCAAAGCAATATGGTGAATAGAGTTATGAACAATCGGGTATAAACTTTCTTCAACTTGTATTTTTAGTTCTTTATCTACATAAACAAGATCTAATATGCGATTTAAGTTATTTCTACAACTATTAGTTTGAACTAAATCATAACTCATAAATGAATCAATCACTTCCATCTCGTAATTATTTTAAACATTAAAAGGAATAGTTGTGTCTTCAAAGTCATAAGCCCAATCAATGAAGGGTAAGTTAAAATCTCCAAGTATAATAACATGCTGATTCTCATTTAATTTTGATAAATAATATTGACAATTTTGAACATGTAATTTATAAATGTCAATTGAACTCTTAGGAGGAATGTAGCACACAATTATAAAAAGTTCGAATCTATGAGCAATGCTAACTTTGACTATTATTTGGTCGATGTCATACGAAGATGAGGAAGAAGAAGAATGCAAAAACATTTGTACGTACACAAGAGAAATCGGTGCATATAGCAAATAATACACCTCCCCCTCTTACCAGTCTGTAGTGTCTGTTCCCACGATTGTTTAAGTATCGGTCACGGTAAATATTGTACAATTTAATCTACTCGCTATTTTGTAGAGATATCTATATATAACTCGCGAATTTTATTTAAACTAACAACTATAATGTTACAAGATAAAATTTCAATCAACCTCTAAGAAAGTTTTAACAAAATCGTAAGTTTAAGGAAAGACATTCAAACTTACAGAATTTACTCGTATCTTCTTCTTCCTTTGCTTCGGCGCTGTTATGATCTCGATGTCGAGGGGATCATAACTCTCCCACGTATCTGCTTCACACTAGTGATCCGCCTGTGGGGTTCGCCGGGTTGACCTCAGAAATCGGCGGCAAGCCTCCCGGTTTTGTATTGTTCCATTTCTGAGGCCAACTGAATGCTGGTGTTTTTGCATTTGTTTGTAAAAGGAGTGTTTAGGCCTACCTTTCTTTTTATTCCGAATTGGAACGTTGTATGATATTGCCTTTTTGACGGGGTTCTCAGGATCTCTCCTTTGAACATGGCAATACCAACTGAGTCGGTCGTGTTCAATTTTTTGGGAAATGGTATTCTTAACATGAAGGCTTCCTCGGATCTTCGTACTTCTAATTCGATCAAGCTTTGTAACTCCTGCTGTCATACGAAGCACCTTCATCTCAGCTGCCGTTAGCTTACTCTCATACTTTTTGTACATTGTCCAACATTGTGAGTGCTGGGAGCACAACTGAAGTGAAGAGCTTTCCTTTCAGCTTAGGGGGCATTTTTCGGTCACAGAAGATAGCAGAATTTTCCCGCCACTTCATCCACCCTACGCTTACGCGATGATTGATATCGTCATCACAAGTAGCTTCGTTATTTATCATAGACCCCAGATATTTAAACTTTTCACACTTGGGAAGCACTACTCCATTCAAATAAATGTCTGGAATAGGCCTGTGTGGATCAGAAAATGGGCAGCATAGGTATTCTGTCTTTTTCGCGCTTATGCGGTACCCACTTCCTTCTAGAACATCCACCCATACGTCAAGTGCTTGTTGTAGGGATATCGGGTCTTCACTTATGATGGCTCCATTTACTCGTATAAGACCAAGTTAAGTTAGATTTTATAATGTTCTCTTAATCAATATTTCATCTTCAATAATTTTAAAAATATTAATGCTTTCAATTATTGCTCATTTTCTTTTTAGAAAATGGCGAAGTATCCGTTTTCATTAGCACTCCACGAGTCGTAAATGGAATTCCTTACACTCTGGCTAAGGTTTCTGCGGAGCAGGGCAAATATGGACCATTGTTAAAGCCTTATCCAAATTTCGAAGCTCATTCAGAACGTGATTCCCCAAATTGCGACAGGATTATATCAGTTTTTCGTATGTTTGTAAGTTTGCAACTTTTGAAACTATAAAGGCTTAATTTTCAATCAAATGAGCTCGTATACTAATTTGAATTTTATCAGCAACTACAATACACTACCTCGCTCAATCGAACACTTCTATGCCATCACTTATTTTTTGTACATTGGGTTTCTTGCAATTTAAATATTTGCTAAAATTTTTTAACTCGAATTTTGTCTTTTGCTTCTTTGCTGAGTGCTTTTCTATTTATAGAATTATAATTCTGTCATCAAGCCAAATTTTTCTTTTATCTTTTTGGTTTTAAAATCCTAAATTAATTTCTACTTGTTAAATAATTACTTGCTATTTCATTCATAATTCTTTTTCTTTGATTTGTTTTTATAATTTTTTTTTTTTTTGAAACTTCTCATATATTTTTCATTCTAATTTAAAATTTTCACAAGAAGTTTTCTAGTTCTTTAAATGTTTAAATAATTTCCAATTTTTGTTCATCGCTGTTGTTATACCAATTTGTAAGTCTTTTATTGTTAAAATGTTATAAATTTGTTAAAATTATGTTTTATTTAAACAGAAAATAAAATCGTATAATTTCCAAGAAGATTGTTTTGGATTCTTTCTGAAGACTTGGACACGATATTTATTATTTGCAAGTTTTCTTTAAGCGGTGCAACAATAATTTCAATTCCTCAAAATACCTACCTATTAGAACAAATATTATAGTTAGTTTCGATTACAGTTATATGTATAAATGTATTTTACTTCTTGAAAACACATTTATATACTGCTTTTTCATCCTTAATAGTGACTCGCGAAATACGGTTTGAAATATTTGTATACTCGTTTACAAGAAACTAACAATAATTGCTTATGAAATCTTCATAGGTTTTTGCTGAGAGTAGAAAGTGTATACCATTCCGAAATTTATTTAATTCATTAGTAAATCAATTAAACCTAAACTCAAATAGATTTAACCAACACGCAAGTAAATTTAAACTATTACCAAACCAATTTAATCAAAAAGGAGATAAATTTAAATTGCTAATCCAAAATATCCATTTGCGTTTGGGTTGAATCTAGTTGCGTTTAGGTTAAATTCAATAGCGAATAGTTATACATTAACGCTTGGACGCTACTGAGAAATGATATAGGTAGTCATAATCTCTTTAGTGCGTACAACATTTAAAAAAAATATTCCACCTTTATTATTTACCTTTTCTAAAAGAAAAAAATTAGTAACAACATTAAAATAACCAGTTTTAAATTTTTAAACTTTCATAGGTTGATCCATGTAATCATATGTGGGTCGTGGATAACGGACGTAACTTCTCTGCAGAGAATACAGTCAAATGTCCTCCAAAAATTATGGTATTCGATCTTAAAACTAATAAACTTATCATAAAATACGAAATACCAAAGGAACAATATAATGCTCAAACTGTTTACAATGGAATTATGGCAAATATATATGATCCCCCACCAATGGGGCAATGCGCACAAGGGAAAGCTTATCTAACTGATGCCCGAGGGTTTTCATTGTTGGTATATGATTTGGCTCGTCAGGACTCTTGGGTAATTTACAATGACCTATTTAAAACGGATCCTGCTTATTTGAATACAACAATTAACGGCGAGACTTTTACCTTCCCAGATGGGTTATACATCAGTACTCCAGATTTAAGTAGGTTTTCTATAAGTACTTGTAAGTATTGATAACTTTTTTTCTTATTATTTTAGAGAGAGACAAAATTTACCTTCATTCTTATACATCGAGGTCTGAAATCGCAGCTAGACTCCAGACTGTAAACGATCCACAAATTTGGAAAAATGATCCTTCAGGCAATCAAGATGTTTTCGAAGTTATAGGAACCAGAAAGACACAATGTCCAGTACAGGCCCTGGATAACGCTGGGAAAAATCTTTATTTCTCTCAATTCAGTCCACTTTCGATACAATCCTGGAATCCCGACGAAAGCTACGAACCGTCAAATTTCAAAATTCTTGTGGAAAATAACGAAACGCTTGCATTCGTAGCTGGTTTGAAGATGAGATTCGGTACGCACGGAAAAGAACTTCTTCTGGCAATTTCTAATAACTTGCAGGTTAGTGAAAAGCTATTTCGTCATTATTTAATTCTTCAAGATGAATTTTATTGTTTTTCTTTTTATATAATTAGCAATTGAATACCGGTACAATCAGTTTGAAAAACATCAACTATAGATTAATGTGTTGCAAAGCAAGTGTTTTGCAATCTGGTAATGGATCCTGTGGAGGACTTTAGTACGAGTTAAACACTCTAAATATGTTTAGTTTGTTGGCAGTATAGACTTATTTAATACAAAAATGTGAAAGTTTGATAAAGATAATTCTTTCGTTATATGATAAAAATAGACGAAACTCTTTCGAAAAAAAAAAATAAACTATTTTAGTCGCCTTTAGGCAATTTGATCGAATGTGAATTTTTAATGGTGTTTTCCACTTGATATGTTTCAATTGCTATCGAATGATTGAAGGAATCGCTTCAAAAAATGATCGATCCGAATGGCGAGTATGGGCGCCTTATAATTCACAGTGCATTGTTACTGAGAATACAAAAAGAGGAAAAGCGAAAAGTCATCTAAGGAAAGGAAGCTTTTAACGATATCCTGAACCGAGGTACCTCAATGTGATGTAGAGCCATGGAAATCGTTAATTTCAAATGATCGAATCGTTCAAAAATCGATTACAAAAATGATTCGATCATTTTCAATCAATCTATCAATCGATCATTTTCATTTCACTCAAATGATTCAATACGATTCGATTTTCATTTTCAATTCAATGAAATTCAATCTCCGAATTTTAACCAATTCCAGTTGAATTTTAATGCAATTTGATCGTTGCGTAAAAGCAAAGCGAAATGAAACAAAAATTCCGATCGACCATTGTCAGTTTTGCTTTCAATGATCAACTCTAACATAGAATTGGTTGTTATCAGTCACTGACAGTATCTTTTACTGAAACCAATTTTTCAATGATTGCTATAACTGGCCCCTTACGTAAGGAGCGGAGTGCAGTTTGGATGCACTTTGATCAAATTTCTAATGGAAGAGCAAAGTCGAGTTCAACTCAGAAATTCCAGTCCACCGTCAGTCTGGCGCTCAGTGTTGCCAGAAACACCGATTTATCGTATTTCTCCCGATTTCTAGACCTATTTCCGATACACCGATTTTTTGATGTAAATAGTGCACTTTCTCCCGATTTTCAATTAAAAAATACGTTCAGATATTTTCTCCGCTCTTGAATGAACATAATTTATTATTTTATTAAAAATTTTGGCAGTGCCTAACTTACGGTTTTCTCTTTTTAAATTAAGTATAAAAACATATTCCTTGCAATTTTTGTTAACGTCGTTGTCATTATCTTTCTTCTTCTTCAAAATAGCTTTTTTGGCCTTTAGTTCACAAAAATTGGCGTTTCGTCCCGGCGATCTCACATGAACTCATCAGTTGACTATGAGGACCTTGTCAATACGCAATTTTTGTTAAATTCAATTCATCTTACATCGATTTTTTGAAAAAATACAATGTGAACTATATCCAACCAAGATTAAATTTCTTCTTTTTCTTTATCTTGTTTGATTTGGTGTGGGGCGGTGCGTGTTGGTAGTTAAGTTCTTGTTAATATTTTCAATTACACTAATAATATAAATGTAGATCCATTTTCTTTATCTTTTAGCGAAATGTTAAAATCAGACTGTACCTATAATATAATAAACAATGATAATTTGTACCTCGGGAGCGATCTTAAGTTACAATTGGACAAAAATCTTATTTCAAGCTCTGAAGTTGAACGATTTAAAAACAACTGTATAAGCGTTTAAGTTGAACTTTGCAAGCAAGTATAACATAGGTTTGATTTTAAAAATAAATAAATAACTCTAAAAGCTTAATATATGAAAGCTTTGTACTATTAAAATTGAAATATTTTGGAAAATTGTTTGTTCAATCAAAAGGGGCAATCAAAGTTTGGCCTTTCCATTGATGGCTAACTTTATTTCATCGATATTAACATTACCAAACTCTTCAACTAATGTTGAGAGAACTTTTTCTCAAATAAATTGATGAACAAATTTTTTTTTTTAAATAAGTAAAATTATTTCAACTTTTAATTCCCCGATTTCCCCGATTTTTGATGTGGAAATCTCCCGATTTCCAAAAATATCTTATGGCAATACTGCTGGCGCTTATAATCGGCTTTGATAGCCAAACCACAATCTCGCGTTTGGTCGGTCGGGCTTTGACATTTTGAATAAAAACAATAGACTCTTATGAGGCAATCTGAAATGTTACCTCCGGCGTTGCGACCGCTTTATATCGTAATATCGTAAACGTCAGACCAACGCCAGGCCAAAGCAAAAGTAGATCTATTTTCTATTCGGTCGGGCGTTTGACAGTTCATTGTCGGCCGTATTTTGTATTTGTTTTGAAAGTTGAAAATTGAAGTGAAATAAGAAGTAAGTAATTGAATTTCTTTTTTTATAAATAAGTAATTAAATCAAAAAAAAGTGTGGTTCTGTTTTTATTTAAATAATTACAATTGTTTCAGAAATCTTTAACCCGGCTGTATGAACCCTATTAACTTTGAAAATAGCTTTACAAATTAACTATTTTAAATGCCCAAAATTTAAAATACGCAATATTATATACCTTGTAAATTAATAAACAGTAACAAAATCCATTGGAATATAACAATTAAGTAGGTACTTATCAAAGATGTCATGGAAATGTCAGTCAATGCTCGAGGTTTGAAGTTAAATTTCGTTTTACAAATGCTACGGTCGCGCTTTTTGACACACAAAATCGTATATACGATCAAACGCCCATTTAACGCTGGACCGACGAACGCGAGATTGTGATTTGGCCATGATTCATTCGGGAAATCGGGTAAATCATGGTTGATCGATTTAACTGATATCAAAAAACGAGATTCATTGAAATGATTGTTATTGGAATTGAAAATCTAGAATCGAGAATCATCGAAATGATTGAGATTGTGAAACTTGTGATTGTAATTTCAATCATCAATATTTTTTAATCATCGGATCAAGAAAATCGAATCGTTGCTTATCGATGACAACGTAATTACGGACAACGAGGAAGTAGTGTCGTTCTACGCTGACATTGGGTCAGACTACTACCGCGGCTTAAGGCCATCCCTGCCCACAACCTACAACAAAATCACCATTGAAAATCGGGAATGAACAACCTGAAGACAATAAAGTCAACAGACTTTTTAAATTTTTTTTCGACATGTAAATTAAATATAAAAACTATTAAACTTAAAGTTAGGCTCCCTATGAGCCAACAAAAAATGTAAATTATCAAACATACTCGTATAAGCCGTGTTTTTTCTCGCAAGTCCATATAGAATTGTAGAAAAAAACAACATCGGGACTTAGGAACTTCTTTCCAAAAAGCTGGAAGCACTGTGTACGCTATGGCATTTGTCAGCTGTATTGACGACTAGCATCAACCAGCATCCAAAAACGTCACTTCTGACTTCTTTGAACAAATTATCGATAACATATAGATTATATTATTTTGGCATGACGGTTTTTATCGGGTCTTATGGATAAGTTATAGCTATCATTGAAAATCACCATTGGCAGCGTTTTATTATCGCCAATAATCCATATAGATTAACCCTCGAAAATAAAACGATGCGGATCATAGTGACAGTTGTGTTGTATGCTCATCTCCATCTTGCTTATTATTGTTGATTTTTACATGTGTCTTCTCTCTTTTCTTTACACTATAGTTTACACTACCTTACCATAAAAAGCCATATACTCGCAAGAAAAAGAACTAATTTCTGGATCTTTAAAATAGATCCAGATAGAAAACAGGATCCCAAATTGTAATACATGTTAAAAATTAATCCAGACCCGGATCCACATAGATCCGTAGATAATAAAACGCACCTATTGAAACACAAATCAGTGGAACGGTGGAATATTTTTTGACAAGTGGGTTATAGCAATCAATAATTTCGCTGTCATTGAAAAGATCTGTCATTGAAAAAATCTGTCGCTAAATTACAAAGACAAGCTGAATAGTTTTTTGAGGTTAGAGTTGATCATTGAAAAAAAAAAACTGACACATGAAAATAGAAAGAGAATCGAACACAATTCATTGGAACGATTGTGTTTTACCTTGTTGAAACGAAAGTCAGCTGTTCATTGAAAACGATTTTCATCGTTGAAAAATTAAAAGTAGTCTTATGGGAAATATTTCTCGACTGAAAAGGTAAAGTATCTTAAGTCAATTTTGATGATTTTTCAGGAGAGCAAAAAAACACTTCAAAGCTGTATCCCAAAAAATCTTTCAAATATAGACTTTATTCAACAAAGGATTTATATGTAAAATTTTATGATCTTTTTTTTGAAATTATTTTCGAAAAGATATTTTTAATATTTTGGTCGTTATGAGGAAAAATATGACTTAAGATAGTTTGGCTTTTCTATAAATTGAATTTTATATTAATTTCCAAAATCTTAAGTTGAGATAAGATATTTTGCCTTGCGTTTTCGAAGGACGTTTTCAATTCTTATGTCCATTTAAGATGAGTTGCGTGTGCAAAAGTGGAAAAAAAGAGATTTAAGATGATATTTGGTGGTTTTTATTTAAGTCGTATATGAAAAAGTCACATTTGTTCTATAGAGCTTTAGATAATAATAAAAAAAAATAATAACTAATAAAGACTTTAATTTCTTTAAAAAAAAAGGCTATAAAATCACATTTGGTTCACAGAATAGCAACAGTTTAGTTTTATTCAAATAATTTATTTAAAAAATATTAAAATAAAATATAAAATAAATCATTAAATTATTTAAAAAAAAATCATTGATCATTGTAAAAAATGTTACATGACATTTTTTTAAAGTCAAATTAATAATAACAAAAAACTATTGGAACGAATTTACTTAAGGGACCCAAGGGGAGATAGGAGAAATTGAAAATTGTTTTTACCTCCGAAACTAACGGTATCTCATCCGTAGTGTAAGATCTTATTTATCTCGAAAACGGCTCACATGATTTTGATACAATAAAATTTTTGAATAACATGTTATTAACGGTAGCTGTCATAGAAACGTTTTTTTTTTTAAGTAAAACTTCTTTTCCGGCGTTATGGGTAAAAAATGTCTATGCAGCTGTCAGTGACGTGTCAAAACGACACGCTATCAGTCAAAGACAGCGACATGTAAGGAAGTTTTACTTCTACCGCGCGTACGTCAGTACACACAACCTTTTTCTTTTTATTTTCGACTTTCTCATTAAAGGTTCTAACGATTTAAACCATTTTTTTTAGCAGGAGCCCCCGAAGCTTATAATAATACTTTATATAAGAACATTCGCAAAAATATTTTTTTGGTTATTTTGAAAAAAAAAATCTAATTTTGTTTTTTGAAAAATCAATATCTCCAAAATAAGTGAAACGATTATTTTTTGAAATTATTTCAATGGCACAAAATTTTAATTGAATTAGTACGACCGACGTTAGAGCTGATTTAATATGAAACTAAGTTAAATCAACGATTTAGCAAATTTTATTCGAATATAGGATCATACTATATCTATATCTACCCTTTTATTAAAGTTAAAATCATCGTAAGAATATCGTGCTTTTAGAAACGCCACAAAAGGTTTGTTTACCTACTTAGTTTTTTGCACGAACTGTCAATGTTTTCGGTGTGTTCAGAAGCAATTTATTAAGAATTCCTTTAGTACGATACTAGTTGGAAAATGTTTTAAACTAAGAATGAGTTAGTAAACTACTTTAAAGTTAGCAAATTGTTAAGTAGAAAGAAAGTACAAAGAAATTAAAAGTAATATGTTGTTTGACATTTTGCGCCCGTCTTTTTAGAACTATTCGCCAATACTACTACGTAATTACTTAAAATTGGTATCCCAAATTGTATTCTTGAAAAACTTTGAAGAAATTTTTAGCATAAAAATTCTTTTAATAATAAAATTATTTTTGAGCTTAGTGTGAATAAATTCTTAATTTCTGGAAATCAGACAGAAATTTCATACATTTGAACATTTTTATCTCATTAAATCCATGTTTTATATTTATAAAATGTATTTTTAATTCCAAATTCCTGCAATTCACGCATTTCAACTCTTTTTTGTTGTTTACGTATGTGTTTCATTTGTAATAATTTTTCAATCGCATATTATGAAAAAAAACTGTCTGAAACACTAAACGAAAAAATAAGAAAAACGGTCGCACAAAAGGCAATCTAGAAACAAAATACGCTTAAAAATATCTTATGTCCTTGTTATTACGGAAATTGTTTTAGGTTTGCAAACGGTAAAATATCCTATGATTACTTAGGGAGCGAAAAATTTCAGTTTTAAATTTAAAAATTCATCTTATGTTCACATAAGATGATTTGCGTTTTCACACTTTTTTGGAATTTTTTTAAGGATTTTATCTTATGTCGACTTAAGGATGACTTTTGTTCCTGTTTGCACGCGCGAAAATATCTTAAGTCAACTTAATATGATTTACGATTTCACAATAATAAAAAAGTCTTAAGCCAATATAATCTTAAGTCTACTTTAGGTTTTAAAATTAAGCAGAACACACAATCTTATGTGCACTTAAGATATTTTACCGCGTGTAGAGATGTGTCTTTTGAACATAAGATGAAGTTGTTTTTGTCTATAAAAAATCACAGGAGTGAGATAGAAGAAAGCCGATAACACAGAACTGTAGCCTTTTAGAATGGCACTAAGGATCAACAAAAAAACGCGAAATATCTTAAAACGACTTAAGATACTTTACCTTTTCAGTCGAGATTTAACATATTTTTTATTTGTAAAAGTAAAATATATAATTGATTATCTTCATTTGTATACCAAACATTCTCAATATTCATATCATAGTTTAACTACTCCAAAAAGTGAAAAAAAATTTTCAATGATCATTAAAAAATAGCTATAACTAGGGCCTTAGATTAAGTCTATCTGGTCTTAGGGGCCAGTTATAGCCATCATTGAAATGCATCATTGAAAATTTTCATTTACATTTTTAAGACGAATAAACAAACTGCAACGGCTTTAATTGGTACCAAAACGAAGGTAATGAGTAGTAGATTTTTTTAATCTATACAATACAAAATTCTGATTTAAACTTTCTTTTAAATCCACTTTTATTATTTCACTGATAGAAATCAATTTCAATGAACACCTGATTTTCATTTCTTTAATATGGAACACAATCATTCTATTGATTGTGTTCAATTCTCCTTCTATTCTCAAATGTCATTTTTCCTTTGTGCCTGGACATATTGACGGAAGATCGCAATGCCTCACTGCGCACTTAGTGGCTACACACAGAAATAAAGGTACTTGGTGATGCAAGAAAATTGACAGTAGAAGAACGGTTGGAAAGTAGAACACGGCATGTTGCGAAGTAAGATTGTGTCAGCGCCGAGAATTTTATAAATCTTTTGTTTATGTTTTTAAAGGAAATTTTCTAAAAAAAAATCAAATGAATAAATCTACCAAAAATGAATTACTGGTAGCGGCAGGCATTATGTATGCTAATGGGGCTGTATAATGAAGATAATGAAAAAAAAACTTAATAAAAGAGAGTGGGTTAAAATCTGGAGATTAAGGAGACAAAATAAAGATTCATTTACTCTCCTTCATGACGAACTCCGCCTTGAAGACAAGGACATGTATAGACAGTTTTTAAGAATGGATGAAAACTGTTTCATTAAAATTTTAAATTATGTGAAACCGTCGATTGAGAAGCAGTCTACTCAAATGAGGGAACCAATTTCTGCTGAAGAAGGTTTGGCCGTTGTATTGCGATTTTTGGCTACCGGGGAAACGTATAGAAAAACGTATAGAAGTTTAGACTTCCAAACAAGATTGTCGCGACAGTTCATCGGGGCCCTTATCCCAAACTGCTGTGCAGCTATTTATTTGAGCATGAAGGAAGAATTCTTAAAAGTTTGTGAGCTTCAATTCTCAACTTTTTTTTAATTAATTTTTGTCCCCAGAAAAGGTTAAACAAAAAGCAAATCGTGGAAGCATGCTGCACTCTTCACAACTTTCTCGTTGAAAACGGTAGCACATACGCTGATATAACACCATCTGGACCACGTTCCTACAAACCTTCAGAAAACGACATTTCAGGTGTGCAAAGAAGACCGCAGCAAGCCGCCACTTATATAAGAGATGAATTCGCAGCATACTTTACAACATCTTTACATATAAAGCAAGTTCAAAATTAAAAAAAAAATTAAAGTGGAACTATTGAGTAAAAGTTGAATATCCAAATATCTAGGAACTTATTATGTACTTTATTTTCTTTTTTTATAAGAAATCATCATCAATTAACACGTCTTCCATGGCAGTTTGAATAAAGTTTTTGGATGATGAACTTGTTGAAATATTGTCATCATCAGTCTTTTCCGAAAAGAACCTTATTCTCGGGTACAGTTCTTCCACGCTTAAAATGTTAATACTTTTAGCAGGCGATGATGAGAACAGTGGTACAGTATTAACTTCCTTCAATGCTAATTGTTTTTTCTGGAACTCCTTTACCTCATCTAAAAGTTTCCATTTCATTTCCCTCATCAGTCACAAACATCATTTCCACCTCCAAATTACCAAGATAATGATGGAGTATTGATGTCGGCTTTGTTTCCGATAGTGAACTCGCAATTTTTTGAGCAGCTTTCAGAGCTTGCTCAGCCTTAATCTCCAATGGCGTTGAACGGTTTTTAAGCCTCTGAAATAAAAACCAATACTTTTTATTAACAAAGTAAAAATATCTGTAGGTAAAGCTGATTTTTTTTTTGTAAAAGGCAACAATCCTAAATGAACAGCGTTCTAAATAATTCCGTTTCAGCTTACCTTGGTCAGTCGAGCCGCAGACGATGTGGTGGGTAAACTTCCTAAGTCGTTGTTCTCATTTTCATTTACATCATATTGAAATGAAGAGTCTTCAGAATGATCCTATTATTTTGAAATTGAAAAGCTATTGAGTACTATTTTTTTTTATTTTAAGTGAATAAATATGTAAATTTACCGACAGGAAAGAAATATTGGAACTCCCAAACACCTCATCTGCAGTGTCATCCCAGAATCGCAGATTCTCGTAGCACCACAGCTTTGGGACATACAAATCCATTATGCCTGCCCCACTTTTTTTAGATCTTACCATCTTATTTTTTTCTCGATTAAGTTGGGTCTTCAAAGTGCGCAACTTTAACACAACGTCTGCAACTTTTGTGTTTGGCCGACACGTTTTAATTTGATCCGTGATCTCATTCATTGAGTCCATTTTTTTTACACGGTTTTTATATTCCGAATGACGCACTTGGTATAAATTAGGGTAGTTTTCAAAAATATTTATAAGTTTTAAAGTTTGTGCCTGACTCCACGTAGCCATTTTCGAACCGTTTATCCCTCCTCGATACAAAACAAAACTGTAATTTTTGTTCAAACATCACCGAACCGAACTTTGCAGGAAACGAAATGGTAACAAAAATGGAAATAACAGCGAATTGTGTGAAGTTATCGGCTCGACGCTAAAATAAAAATGTAATTATCTGTCAAAATAGGAACGATATTAGAACAGAACTTGATTCACTGCGCAGAGTTTCATAATAAATTATGAGATTCGTGCACATTTTTTGTTTTTCGGTCCCTCTTATTAAAAATCCCTCTTATTAAAAATCATTCTCTCTCTTTTATATGTTCATGCAAGTTTCATGTGCACTTGCGTCAATGTGTCCAGGTACTTTCAATGATCAACTCTAACCTCAAATGCATAGAATTGGTTGTAATCAGCCACTGACAGGATCTTTTACTGAAACCAATTTTTAATGATTGCTATAACTGGCTTGTCAAAAAAATGAAGTCAGCATTCCACTGATTTGTTCCAATGATGCATTTCAATGAAAGCTATAACTGGGGCCTTATATAGCTAAGTCTGTATAGACTTCAGTAGTTGTTGTTTTTACATGTAAATCGCTTAGTTCCGATGTCGTTTTTTTCTACAATTCCTTATGGACTTGCAAGAAAACACGCCTATAGTATCTTATTAGTTGTAAGCCAAATTGTAAATAATAATGTTCAATATAACTAAATTGAATCAAATTGACATTAAAGGAAGTTTATTGGCTCGTAATTTTCTTGTTTGCAGACTAAAAGAGTACAGTGTAAGTTTCCGGATGTTACCGTAGGTTCCTTTGTTTTTTTTTTAATACATTCCTGTATCATTAAAGCTAAACCTTTTTGGTCCATGAAACATTCCCCACCGCTGATATTGCTATTCCCTGGTACTATAGTCTTGGGCTAGAATTTGATTCCTACTGTTCTTCCCTTTATGATCACATGTGGTGGTGGGTATATCCTTGACGTTAACGGACCTTATGATGTAATTGAACGTTTCGCTTGCATGCCTGAATCTGTTTCTGAAGGCAACTTTTAACTTACAACGGCGCAATCTTAAAGATCCTGATGTGTTGCGGTTTTAGATGGATGGCTTATGTGATGGTTTAAGATTAGATGGCAAATATGAACATTGGCGCTTTTTTCGCTAAGATCACCGTATATAAGAAGAATTTTAGAGAAACTTCAAAACACTCAAAAATGGAATTTCTTAAATTGTTTCGATACGATTTTTTGTATAGTATATTTTTAATTTTATGATTATAATTAATTTAGCAAATGTTTCATTCAGTTTCAGATGGAGCTTATAACATAACAGATAAGTTAAATTTTTAATTTTTTTATTATTGTCGGTTTTTTTTTTTCTTTTTTTTTCCTTATAAGTTTTTCTTTTAATTACATACTACAAAAAGTTATCACACGAGGAACCTATCGCACGATGAAACTATCGATCGAGAAAACTGTCATGTGAAGCTTGACACATGACAGTTTTCCGTACGAGGAAATTATCAGGAAAATTATAGTGCTACGAAACTAACATTTGCGAAATATATTATGCTAGAAAGCTTTCATGCGAGAAAACTCTCTTGCGAGAAAATTTTCATGCGAGTAAACTATTTTATGAGAAACCTACTGTGATGCAAGGAAAGAGAAATCTATCATTCCAGAAAGATATTGTACGTGAAAAAAAAATCCTGCCAGAAATATTTATATCATGATATTTTTCACATTTTTCCTTCTTACCCATATTAAAAACCTTGGGTAGACTTTCCTTTAAGATACCACGAGTATAATATTGATTTTTTGTACAGTTAGCTAGTGGTCTCATTATTATAGATTTAAAATATTAAAGTGAAGAAATCATAATCATAAAAAAATATTAATTTTAATCAAACCTCACTCTTTTTTAAATTATTTTTATTTTTATTAACAGTACTGAAAGTAACCAATGTGTAAACGTAAAGTCTCTAATCAGAGGCGCCTATGTCAACAGTGTTGTTTATCTTTAAAGTGCTACGGGTTCAGAAACTTACCTATAATCAACAAATAATTCCCTTACAATCAACAAAAGTAAAAAAGTTCCCAATAATGTCCCAAAAACACTGCACTCTGGTAATACTTATACAAAGAGAAATGTCAAAATAAACAAACAAAATGTTGTGTGTACTGACGTTTGCGCGGTAGAAGTAAAACTTCTTTTCCCTCAAGCCAAGCTTCTGTAAGATTTTAACCTATAAACGTACAAACATTTTGTATTATAAAAACATGTCGCTGTCTTTGACAGATACCGTGTTTTTGACATGTCACTGACAGCTGCATAGAAAATTTTGTACCCCCATCGCCGGAAAAGAAGGTTTACTTCAAAAGTTGTATTTTTGTATGCAAATTGAGGAAATTTAAAAATTAACTAAAAATAGTCAATAGTCAAAAGTGCTAATCTATTGAATAAAACTATCGGCATGTGAAAAATCGTGAGCCAAAACCTCTAGCACTGGATGCGATTTTAAGTAAAAGTGTTATTTCGTTTATACGATTATTTAAAATCTACAATTCATAAATCATAAGCAAGAAGGCATAAATGCAGTAATTTTTATAACAAATACAAAATTTACCTATTACGTATTTACATATATTAAGAATTAATTTCTTATTGAAGATATGTATTTGATTTTAAAAAGTAACGGTTCATAGATTACATTTTTAATTGTTCTATAAGTACTAATTGTACTCACTCAAAGATGGCACTTCAAAATTCTGAACATAAAACGTACTAGATTATACAAATGTCATTAGGAGGTGTCAATATAATAAACGTCAATCTATATGCCTAAGACACGTACTTTTTTGCATTTGTTTGGAAATGTTGTTTTTCCTATAACTACTTTTTCATTTTGTTTGTTTAATAACTAGCTGCCTATAAAATCACGTCAAACTAACCCAATTTTGTTGAATACATTCCATCTACGAGAAGCAATGACTAATTTAATGCGTTGGCTAATGTATGCCGGTATATTTGCCGTGCCATATTTATGCATTGTTTCGGGCCAAATCCAAACAGCAACAACTGAAAAATATTTGTTCGAGATACAAATTCTTCCAATTATTTTAGTGATATTGTTCGGGGTGAGTGTGAATAGTTGATAATTATCAAAAATTCTAGTTGCTATGGAACTAATCTTGTTGGAAATATCCACAGGTATATGCGGCAACTACTGTCATTTATAGAACTTTAACATTCAATGATTGTCCCGAGGCATCCAAAGAATTACATCGAGAAATCGAAGAAGCTCGCAGAGATTTGATATCGAAAGGATTCAAATTCCGAGACTAAGTCAATTGTGTTTGTTTTATAACTGGATTTTAATAAAAACCAAAGCGGAAATCAATATTTTGTTGTTAAATAAGTGCGTGTGTGTTTTGTTTTCTTTTGTTAATTTTAAGAATGGATTTGATGGACTTTTGAAAGATACTTCGACAACTGCCCGGCTAGCTCAGTCGGTAGAGCATGAGACTCTTAATCTCAGGGTCGTGGGTTCGAGCCCCACGTTGGGCGAGTAAATTTTTTTTTTTTTTTTCAGAAAAAAATTTTATTTTGCGATATGAATAAATTAGCTGCCGTTTTTCTTTTATACCTTTGAAGGATCATGTGGTTTTTATTAACATTAGGTACCTATGTATATGTTTAGAAAGTCTCACAGCGGTTTCAAATAGAGACAAAATAAGTCGGAGAAAATGCACGAAGTCGCATTAACTTGCTCTTACGTTCCAGCGACTTAGACAAATGTTCAGCAGATTGCAATAAATATTTTAAATTATTGAAACAATTCTCTGAATACCTAAACTAAAAAAAACTGATTTCTTAAACAATTTATAATGAGTCTATGCAAATATAAATTTCAAGTCTTTGGACCGGTCTCTTACAAGAAGATGTGTTAAAAATATCAACGACGTTTTTATTTTATTTGAAAAAGCTATCGACAGCAGTATGTGTGGAATATGTCAACGTCCAAATAGCCGACGGAGGTTAGCAGGGTCGATGGCATTCTGGGGCTTCAATTGTCGATGAACCTGTTAGATAGAACAGGCTGATTTAAGCGATGACACAGGTTATGTTAACCTTGGGGGCAGTGGTTGCTTGCAGTCTTGAAAAATTCTAAAGCTAGATAACCATGTCCTCAAATGTTCATTGTGGCATTATCTTTGTTGTTCATTGCTTCTATCTCGTCTTTCTTATAACTCTGCGCGCACAAAAGGGGTTATGAATATCCTTAAATTGTTTGAGGATAGTGCGAACGGTTAGGAAAGTTTGAGAGATTCAAAAGGAGATATCGATGTTTATTGGTTTTGAATGTCTAAATATCGTAATGGGTGGAAAATATTGAGTCGTGCAAAAAAGAATCTGTACTTAACAGTACGTAGGTAATTGGGCTTGAGTTTAATTGATGAGTACTCCTTAAACCGCGAGTTCTGCGGCTGATTTGTTTAAGGGGTGGAAAACATCTGGCTATTTCACTAGAACATTGATTAGAAATAATGAAAGACCCTAGGGACACTAGAAAGAACTGGCGTAAGCTGATGATCGTAGGGCCGCACCGGCAACCACTGGCGAGCAGAAGTGTGGTAAAGTACCTTGGTTGGATCAGTATTTGTATTTCGACAGACATATAAATGCTGCTCTGAACAGGGCTAGGGGAGCCTTTGCCCTGACGAAACGGTTGTTTTACAGCAGCCGGCTTGACACCAGGGTGAAGGTGATTTGCTACATGGCCCTCATCCGGCCGATGATTGCCTATGGGTGCTCGGTGTGGTTCAACGTTGCCCCATCTCAAATGAAAAAGATTCGGGTGTTTGAGAGGCAGTGTCTTAGACGTTGTCTTGGATTACACAGAACACCAGAATCGGAGTACAAACATTACTATTCCAACAGGACTCTATACAACGGAGCCAACATTAACAGAATAGATAATTTTTTGATAAAGCTGATTCGTAGTCACATTGCGAGAGCGATGACCTCAGCAAATAGCTTAATCTTTGGGGCTTACTACCCCAACACAGAATACTTCGAGAGTGTGCGTTTAAGTAGCCATATTGCACCTAATGCATTCCTCTATTTAGATAGTATAGGGTTGATCCAGGATAGAGAGGAGGTTCCGCTAATCTACCACGTCGGCCGTAGGGCTGTGGATAGGCGGCTCCTTTATAGTCGAGACGTCCTCGCACAAGACGGAGCTGAGCGACTTCGGTTCATTAGGACTGTGTCCGATCGGGACCTGAAAGACAGGGTAAGACAGGAGAACCAGTTTTGGTGGTTGTCTAATGTTGATAGCGATAGTTGACAAGTTGTCTTGGCCGACTTACATAGTTTTAAGGGTAGTCTTAGGTAGGGACAGTCAGGGTGGCACAAAAAAAAAAAAAAAAATCTGCTGCTGTGGCTGTTCTAGTTTTTAGGTAGTTTAAGTAGTTTTAGTTTAGTTTTAGTTTATTTTAAGTAGTTTATGTTGGTTTAGGTAGTTTTTAATTAGTTTTACTTTAGTTTGTAAGTTTTATATAAAAAATATAAAAAGTTAAAGAATCCGAGTTTTTTTAATTTTCTCGAGAAAACAAAAAAAAAAATAGAAATAGTTTTTGAATTCAAAATAGTTTTTTAGGCCGAAAGGCATTAGATTTAGGATATAGTCTAGCTTATAGCGCCCGCATAGGGCCAGTAAGTTAGTTTTAAGTTATTGGATAATTAGGCTAGTTTTTATGAATTTTTGTCTAGCTTTAAGATAGTTTTAAGATTGATGAAAATAAAAATGAATTTAAAAAAAAAAAATGAAAGACTAGAAACATTGCGGCGATGCTCGAGAGATGCTTCTGTTATACTTCTGTCACCAAACATTTTCAAAGCTTAGCAAAGTTTTTGGCGGCTTCGAATATGAGCTCGTTCCACACAGATTGGTCTGTGATGCACATATCGAGAACTGAAAGAGTGAAAGCTGTTCAGTCTCCTCAACATAATTGCAGCTCAAACTGTATACCTAACTGTGATAATAACTATTATAATACCTGTGATAACATGTATGACAACATCTTTGATAAAAACTGTGATAATACTTATTTTATAACTATACCGAATTTTTCCCAACTTGATGCTGCCGGACCAGTAATTGACGAAAATGATATTAAAGACCATGATCAACTTTAAAGATTCTACATCATAGGGACCTGACGAAATACCATCATATGTTAAAAGTTATATTTCACGTTCTTTGTGTTATCTTTTTAATTTATCGTTTGGAAGTCTTCATTTATTTCATCACTTTTGTAAAAAAAAGGAGCAAGTGTAATAGATCCAAATATAGAGACATTGGTAAGTTGTCATCTATTCCATTAGAACCCATTGGAAAAATATAGAAAACGCCTCAACATGGATTTATGAAGGGTAAATATACCGCAACAAAATTGTTGGAGTTTTGCTCGGATGTTACTGTCAAATACCAAAATGGATCTTAAACTAAAGTCGGATATTTTTCAAGAGCATTCGACTGTTTCAATAAAATTAAAAACCATTGGCCTCGTTAATTGGTTCTTAGTTTGGTTAAAGTCATACTTTTATATATATGCTTTATATACGAGTACAAAGCTAATATCAACCTAGATAAAGTATACTTTTAAAAGAAGCGTTTGTTATAAAAGTTGGAAAAATGCCTTAACGCTAAAGTATACTTTATTTCAAACATTATCAAACATTCGACTTTCGTTTTCATCATCGACTTTTATTTTAAAAAAAGAAAAAGAATAGGTTTTTTAAATGTTTAAAACTTTGCACCATTTGAATTTTCAATCAAATTGTTTAAAAATATGTTTACGCGATAAGCTTGTCTTAATTAATGTACAAGTAATTATTTTTCTTTTAAATAAGTGGTACATTTTTTTAGATTTTTTTTGTTTCGAAACAAAATTTTATGATGTTCCAAATTTGGTGGGATAATTATAAAACTGTAGATAAAACATAAGTTGCAACGTGGTGAATATGCCTCTATCGATGATACATAAAAAGCAGTCCATGCCTCTTTTACGCTTAAGGTCAAATGACTGGACTGGACTACTTAGAAATAAAAGTGCGCACCAATTGGGGGCAGCCGCATACGCATATCCAACAAAATGGACAATAACCGAACTTTTTGATTTGATTTTCAATTGTTTTGAATATTATAAGTTGAGTGGAATCGATTTGAAATCTTTCCTATGGCTGTTTTGGTCACTGTAATATTGGCAATGAAACAACTATGTTACATTGACTTTCCCGACGTTTCGGCAGGGTTTGCTGCCTTCTTCAGGGGAACTTTATTAACACAAAAATACAGAGAAAAACATCAGTTAACTCAAGAGTATAATAACAATTAAAACAATAAAATAAACTCACTTGCTTATAAGTTATTTGTTTTTTTACATAAAATATAAATGATTGTTAAAAAAAAAAAAAAAAACAAAATAAAAGAAAAGAACACTTCAAATGAAGCTTAGTCTATGAAACTTATTTTTAAAATGTCATAAATTAGGAGACAAGAGAACAATAGACGGCAGAAATGTTTTGTGTGTCCTGTTTTCTGTTCATGTTGTTTTTGTTACTCATTATGTGTAATGTTTCTAAGGTACATGAACAGAAAACAGGACACACAAAACATTTCTGCCGTCTATTGTTCTCTTGTCTCCTAATTTAATAAGTTTCATAGACTAAGCTGCATTTGAAGTGTTCTTTTCTTTTCTTTTTTTTTTTTTTTTTTATGCTTCATCCACAAATGGGGTCAGCCCTTATTGAGAGTTTTGATGGCGACCATGCGTTTGTTGCCATTTGACGTTGCCTCGACAGTCAGACTTTTATTGTTTTGTTTGGTCTGAGAAACCTGATTGGTGTTTCTGGGGCCATCGATACCAGAAACCAGCTTCTGCTCCTCGAAGTTGGTTCTTACTCGATTCCCTGTTGGGAAACTTGTTCGGGAAGTAACACTGGTGTTCTTGTTACCTTGTTCTGAGTTTGAAACTCCGTGTCCACAATGTTGACAAGCTCTTCTTGGTGGTAATCGACATTCACGCTGTAAATGTCCAGTCTTGTTGCAATTCCAGCACTTTGCAAGTCCGTTTCATTGATTCCTTTGGACATCAGTTCTTCGGCATGAGCATTCTTCGACGATGGCTTCTCTAAGTCGATGTACTCCGTGAGAAGCTTGCTCTGCTGCTTCCATTGTCAAGGCAAACGCTAATGTTTCAGAAAGCGTTCGTTTTCCAGCAGTTCGAACGGCCCTTTGAAGATGTATGTCGGAAATGGCGCGAACAAATGCTTCAACTGCAAACTAGTTACGGATTTCTTCTCCAACATCTGGATATGCAAGATGAACAAGCCTTTCAATGTCTGCTTGTAGCTGTTGTAGAGTTTCGCCCCTCTTCTGAACTCTGGAATAGAGTCGTACCTTGAAGACTGCTTTCATATGGCTATTACCAAGGCGTTTGTCTATAGCCTCAACCAAGTAATTAAAGTCGCCGCTCTTATCTGCTGGTATGGTTAGCAATAACTCAGCAGCGGCTGACACTTGTCAGCCTCATCCCAGCCATTTGCTGTAGAAGCTGCCTCAAATTGCTTCTTGTATTTTGACCAAGAAGTTTGTCCATCAAAGGTTGGGTTGGAGGTTGCATCTCCTTTTTCCTCAAGATTTCTCCAGAACTTTCCCGAATCTTTATATTTCGAATGCGATCTAGCTCTTTTGAAAACGTCTCCATTTTGTTGTAGACTTGATTCTCTAGCTATGAAACACGTTCATCTAGTGCAGACACATTATTCTCGATGTTAACAAGCTTGCCTTCTAGCATGTTTCTCTGCTCTTCGAGAAGGTCTTTTTGTTATCTATGCTGTTTGTCAAGGCGTTCGAGAATATTCTTTTGTTCATTTTTCTGTTCATTTCGTTGCTCTTCGAGACGTCCGAGAACATTCTTTTGTTCTTTCTTTTGTTCATTTCGTTCTTTCATTTGTTCATTTCGTTGCTCTTCGAGATGTTCGAGAACATTCTTTTGTTCGTTTCGTTGCTCTTCGAGACGTTCGAGAACATTCTTTTGTTGTTGAAGCAGAAGACTAATCATATTTGAAACATCTACATTTTTACCTACGTCTGTCTGCTTCCTCAGCGTCAGCTTCAAAGACGAAAATGTCCGGGTCTTCATTTTGTTGTTTCAAATATTCGGCCAAACGCAGAACAAGCTCATTTTTCGATCCTGCTCTAGAAGGTTCTCGCTTGCCCAATTCACTTTTCAGCTCATTACAGTTGAGCTCTTTCAGTAACTTGCTCATTATTTTTCTGTTTTTTTTTTCGCACACTTACTACACAATAAGTTTTATTCCACTTTTCTGACACCAATGTAATATTTTTCCTAGGTTCTTTAAATAAAACTTATTAAGCTAAGTGTACACGATTGGTAGATCTTACAATATTGTCAGATCTGTCAGTGAAAAACATGCTTACAATGTCTTACAACCGTGTAGCCTTACATTTAATTGTCAGAAAATTTGTCTGACAATTAATTGTTAGATCATTGTCTGACAATTAATTGTAAGAAATCTGACAATCATGTCTACGCTAGCTGACAATCGTGTAATCTTCCTGATGCACCCTATACTTATCATCATATAATTGCACATGCAAATTCAATTAAAGACAATATGTCAAAATATGTACATAAATACTTTTTATATAATACATGTCAAATATTTATGGCGCGAAATGAAGATTGATTTCCCGCGCAAAATAGTATATAAAAGAAACCAGAAATTGTTAAATTAATTATTATCTTTTAAGTCGTTGAATTATAAATAAAGTTCCTAAATTTCTTAAGCATACTACTTAATCATATCAAGTGGCGACGAGTATTTTAAAATGGAGGCAGCGTTGAGAGAAATTCTTAACTCGCAAAAACAGTGGATGGAACAAATGTTAATTAACAACCAAGCTTCATTGGAGCGCTTGGTGAATAATTGCCCATCGGGTAGTAAGCCCACAATACCCCAGTTCCATGCATTTGATCACGAAAAGGAATCTTGGGAAAGTTACCTTTTCCAATTGCAGCAGCATTTCACCGCAAACTCTTTGGACGATGACAACTTAAAGAAGGCACATTTTCTATCAACATGTGGGACCCAAACCAACGATCTGCTCAGAAAGTTGGTAGGAACTGAAGGTGTAAGTAGACTCACATTCAAAGACCTTTCTGCGAAACTAACCAAACATTTCGAATCCAAACTGCACGTCCTTGCTTCGAGATGTAAGTTCTTGAAACAAAAAATGCTCCCAGGCCAATCGTATGCAGAATGGATTGCCGATTTGAGAGGTCTTGCAAGGGACTGCGCCTTTGTCTGTCCCAAATCTGATTGCAACACATCATATGCTGATAACATGATAAGAGACATGATCGTCTTTTACACACCTCACGACGCTGTTCGTCTTGCTGCAACGCAAAAAAAGAACCCCTCATTGGAAGAAATAGAGGAACTGACCACAGCTCACGAATCAACACAACAAGCTACAAACATACTAAAGGGAAGCAGTACTTCCCATCCAACAACGACTTCAGAAGTTAATCTCATAAAAGGCTCAAATGGTTATAAATCCACAAGTAAGTCTCATGACAATAATGTTAGAGTTAGAAAATCGTGCCCAAATTGTTTCACTCAGCACTCTAGAGATCAGTGCAAGCACATTGATTCAATTTGCGATTTTTGTCAACGACGTGGTCACATACGTAGTGTTTGTTTATCTGCAAAACAATCAGAAGCTACTCACTCACCGAAATCACAACAACGTTATCAATCAAAAAACCATAGGAGACGTTCAAGAAGCACAGGTGCCAATCGACGTCACTGTAATCGATCTTATCAAAGCTATCAGCAAAAGCAGACAGAATCTGCGCATGCTATCAACGAAATAGAAGACGAAAACGTAATACACAATTTCGGAGTTGAAACTGTGTCCTCTGCACATTTAGAGCCCGATGTCAAGAAAAACAAAATATTCATTTTGCTTCATATTAATCAGTGCCCTTTAACTTTTCAGCTAGACACCGGTGCCACATGCTCACTTATTGGTCTCGATGGGTACCACAGACTTGGCAGCCCACATTGT
Source organism: Philhelius festivus (assembly GCA_963931855.1). Lineage (NCBI taxonomy): Eukaryota > Metazoa > Arthropoda > Insecta > Diptera > Syrphidae > Philhelius > Philhelius festivus. Next base: position 231,469,304 of record OZ007555.1, on the reverse strand, counting down.
GAACCTTCGTCACGATCACTTAAAGCTTATGGAAACATTACTGTGCCAGTGAGAGGTGTACTAAACGTCAGTGTACAGTGGAAAACAAAAACAAAAACTTTGCCGCTTTTAATTTGTAATAATGAGTATGGCGCAAACATCATGGGCATGGATTGGTTCCAAGCATTTGGTTTACATATTCAGTGTGCAAATTCCGATTCAGTGTTACAAATTGGATTTAATTCTAAAGACCAGCTTTTGAAGGACGCAATGTCACTATGCAAGCAACATGAAGCTGTATTCAGATCTGAATTAGGATGCAGTCAATTTTATGAAGCACATCTTACAATGAAATCAAATTGCCAACCTAAATATTTTAAATACCGTCCGGTTCCATTCGCTCAAAAAGAAGCTGTCCATCTGGAGCTGGAACGTTTGCGTAAATTGGACATTTTACGTCCCATCGAATCGAGCCAATGGGCCGCACCCATTGTTGTGGTAAAAAAGCCAAATGGAACTTTACGCATATGTGGAGATTTTAAGATCACGATAAACCCATACTTGGAAATCGATCGCCATCCAGTTCCACGCATTGAAGAACTTTTCCAGAAATTGCAAGGGGGGCAATACTTCACGAAAATTGATTTGTCCGATGCTTATCTCCAGATTCCTCTGGACAAAGAATCTAAGAAAGTTTGTGTAATAAGTACCGAATTTGGATTATTTGAATATCAGAGGTTACCTTTTGGTACTTCTAGCTCAACAGGTATTTTTCAGCGTTATATGGATCAATTAACTTCGAACTTGGATTTCTGCGTCTCGTATCTAGACGATGTTATTGTTTCTGGACGCACAAATGAAGAACATTTAAATAACCTCAAGATTTTCCTAGAAAGATTAGAAAATCATGGCCTGCGATGTCGACTAGCCAAATGTCAGTTTGCGAAGACTGAGGTGGAATACCTTGGTCATATCATTGATGCAACAGGCATACGTCCATCAGAAACCCGTGTCAAGGCTATTGTCGATTTGCCTGAGCCAAAAGATTTAAAGGACCTGGAAGCTTTCATTGGTAAGCTAAATTATTACAACAAATTTATAGATAATTTTGCCCAAATAGCTGCACCGCTCAACAAACTAAGAGCCAAAGACAAAGTTTTCGAGTGGGGAAAGGACCAACAAAATTCTTTCAAGCTCTTCAAAGAAAAAATCCTTAATGTGTCACGGTTAACACATTTTCAAGATGATTTACCCATCACTTTAGCCACCGATGCTTCTTCACACGGCATTGGAGCAGTCATTTCACATATTTACGCAGATGGTACAGAAAAACCAATAGCGTTCGCCTCAAAAACATTGGATGCGTCTCAAAAAGGTTATAGCCAGATCGAAAAGGAGGCCCTATCGATAATCTTCGGCGTAACTAAATTTCAACAATATTTGTATGGTCGTCAATTTGAGCTTATAACGGATCACCAGCCGTTAGTAACCATTTTCAGCCCTAGTAAAAAATTGCCGCATATGACTATACAAAGGTTACAACGCTGGGCAATTTTTCTTATGGGGTACACCTACACAATTCGTTATCGTCCAACAACAAAGCATGGAAATGCCGATTGCTTATCACGATTGCCTGTAGGTCCTGATGAAGAATTTGATAAGTCAGAAGAATCTTGTCATCAGGTGGATGAAAGTATTTCAGCTTTAGAAGATTTTCCTATCAATTCAGATGTCATTGCTAAATTTTCAAACAAGGATTCAGATATTCAAAAAGTCATTGAATATATACAGCAGGGTTGGCCAGCACGTTTGCCTGCAACTCAAAATAATTTATTACCTTATTTTCGTAGAAGGTTTTGTCTAAGTGTGTCTGCTAACATTCTTCTCTTTCACAGCCAAAGTCCAAGAGTGGTCATACCCGCCGCACTTCAGCCAAATGTACTAACACTTCTACATCAAGGTCACTGGGGAGTTACTCGGATGAAACAAATGGCCCGTCGATACTGTTGGTGGCCCAAGATTGATGACATCATTGTGTCAACGGTCGCCAAATGCAATGCCTGCCAATCGAATGCCAGCCACTCGCCAAAGGAATATTCCAGTTGGACGACATCAGAGAATGTATGGGAGCGCATTCACATAGATTTTGCTGGTCCATTTCAGAAGTCTATGTGGTTGATTGTGGTGGATTCAAAGTCAAAATTTCCTTTTGTCATTCGAATGTCCTCAACTACCTCAAATGCCACCATTCACGCTTTGCGTTCCATATTCGCTTTAGAGGGCCTACCTAAGGTCATTGTGTCTGACAATGGCACACAATTTACCTCTAAAGAGTTCCAGCAGTTCTGTCAAAATATTTCAGTTCGTCATATGACATCAGCTCCATTCAACCCTGAGTCCAATGGGTTGGCCGAGAGGATGGTGAGAACTTTTAAGACAGCTTTTCTTAAAATCATGGCTGGAAATCCCAAAGACGACGACGCACTCGTCACATTCTTATCTACTTTTCGAACCACCCCGGACGAAATGGGAATATCTCCAGCTGAAAGACTTCACGGACGCCCACATCGAACTTTACTTTCTGCTATGATTCCCGAACCGAAAAGAGTTATAAAGTCAAATCAACCAAATTTCCATAAGGGTCAATCTGTGTTTGTTCGGCAGTACCTTAAAGAAGAGAAGTGGTTTCCAGGACGAATCACAAAAATTCTGGGAAGAAGGATGTACCAAATAGAAACAGATCAAGGAATATGCAGACGTCACCAAAACCAGTTAAGAGCCAATGTGCAAACAGAGAGGAACACCGACATTTCTTGTCGCCAGCAAGAATCTATGGATTTAAGACAGGCAAGTTCTGATTATTCTCCTTCTAATAATATTTCTTTCCAAAGTCCAAACCAACAACACGACAACACTGGTGATGAGGATGTTTTCATTAACCCGGACTCTAATCCTCAAATAGTTGACTTGTCAGGAGATCAACACCAATCATCTTCGGATACACCTGTTATTTCAAACGAACCGGAAACGGGTCCTTCACATTCATCAGATCCAGAATTAAATATGCCAACACCAAGGAGATCAACTCGCCCCAGATTCAAGACCGTTCGTTTTGTTCCAACTTAAACGAAGGGGTAATTGATGCACCCTATACTTATCATCATATAATTGCACATGCAAATTCAATTAAAGACAATATGTCAAAATATGTACATAAATACTTTTTATATAATACATGTCAAATATTTATGGCGCGAAATGAAGATTGATTTCCCGCGCAAAATAGTATATAAAAGAAACCAGAAATTGTTAAATTAATTATTATCTTTTAAGTCGTTGAATTATAAATAAAGTTCCTAAATTTCTTAAGCATACTACTTAATCATATCACTTCCAATTAATTGTCAGAAAATGTATCTGACAATTAATTGTAAGACGGTAAATTGTAAGGTATTTGATAATCGTGTACACACACAATTTATTGTCAGGCCTGCCAATTTTTATCGTTGTCTGACGTTTCTGACAATGAAGAAATTGTAAGATGTTGGTTTTTTAGCATCATATAATTTTTTCATTGTCAGAAAATTTGCAGCCAAGGTTTAATTGTCAGTTTCCATAACCAACAAAAACTGACAATTAATTGTGTGTGTACACGGTTGGTAGAAAATCTACCAATCTCTTACAATTAATTGGTAGGTATTAAGCCGGCTATCTGAAAATGAATTGTCAGCCAACTACTGACAATTAATTGTAAGAGATTGGTAGATTTTGTACCAAACGTGTACACACACAACTTATTTGTCAGCTCATTGGTAGATAATTGTCGGACATTGTAAGATCTTACAATATTGTAAGATCTACCAATCGTGTACACTTAGCTTTACTCTTTTTAGTATTTCTTCTTTATTCACACTTTCCGATTCAAAACAGTAAATCTCAATTTATAAACAACTCAAATACTTTTATTCAGATTTAAATCACACTTGTTTAATAACATAATCCAATAAGCAATACTTTTGCACACTTTCATAATCCAAAATCAACTGTCCGCGTCCGTGCTCACCGCGAGCGCTCCCTTATATACTCAAGTTAGTTGTTCTCGAAGGTTCTCATCTTGGAATGTTCTAGATGGTTGGAATAAGGGGAAATACATTTGACATTGGAAAAGAGCTTTTTGTTTCTTCCATAAATTAGATATGCAATTTCCCAACAGATGGCGCTGTAGTAGTATAAAGCTCTGTTCACAACAGTATTTTCAAATGTAATAGCTTTTAAAAATGGCATTGCTTATCAAAATTAAATCCTGCGTTTACAATTTTCATTTTAATTAATATCTTTGGCTCGCTCAAAAATAGGATGAAATCCAAAAAAAAAAATGATTTTTCGAGATTTTTTAAATAGGTGTTGTTTTAAATTGACCCGTGTGGATGCAAAAAAAATATATAAAATATTTTTAGGCTTTCAAGTGACAGATAATTGGAAGGAAACACTTTTAAGCTTATATTTGTTTAAAAAAACGGCTCTAACGATTTTGATAAAAAAAAATTAAATGTGATATTATGAACATGGACTACATTTTAGTCAAAAAAATTTTGGGGCAAAATGTTATTAACGGTACCTGTCATAGAACCGTTTTTTTCGAATTTCTCATCAACGGCTCTAACGATTTTAACCAAAATTTTTATGCGCGAGCTTCTTTGCATTTGAAAAAATATAATTTAAACATTTTTTTTGCAAAAAATAGTTTTTGGATTATTGAAAAAATAATACAATTTTTTTTTGGAAAATAAAATATAATTTAAACAATATCAATAAATAAACAATATCAATATAATATCTTGAAAACGGATACACGAATAAATTTTCAAATTACGTTTTAAAATGTACATACATATATCGTTAAATACTAACAATTTGTGTATCAATTTTTCTTATAAACATTTTAAGGATTTTTTTTTAGATTTTGGACTTTCTCATTAACGGTTCTGAGGATTTAAAACCAAACATTTTCATCAAGATTCGAAAAAATATTTGTTGGGTTTGTTGAAAAAAAAATTCAAATTTTTTTTGAAAAATCAATATCCTTAAAACGTGTGAACGATTATTTTTTGAAATTATTTCCTAAAATCTATTCTACTAAATACTTAAAATTGGCATCCCAAATATTGTTCTTGAAAAATTTTAAAGTTATTTCTTATATAAATTAATAAATTATAGGCTTCATGTTAAATAATTTGTAAAAAATAGTTTTAAAGATATTAAATTATGTAATATAATAGCTTAATACTTTAGTATGCTAAATAAATAAATAAGTAAATACAAAAACATAATTTAATAATAAAACGATTTTTGAGCTTTGTTTGCATAAATTCATACTTTTCTAGAAATCCGATGACAAAATCCATGTTTTATATTTACTCGTATAAAACGTATTTTAAATTTAAAAGTACCTACTTTTACATCAGAGCAAGTTCGTGCGATCCAGTCGTGCATTTTATTTTCCCTACCAATTGAACTACGCGCCATCTTAACTCTGAACATTTCAAAAATTTAAATTCATTTTATGTTAACTCTGATTGCTCATATTCACTCTTTGTTTTGTTATTGTTTACGTGACTTGTCTCTTTCAAAAAAAAAAATACTGCTATTATTTAATTATTAAACTTAGCCCCTTAACCTTGAACTCTTGTATTAAATTAAATTGAGCCGCCCTCTTGCGTGTTAAAAGAATTTTTGAAAAAATGAAATGGTTTGATTTAAAATAAAGTTTTGAAAACGCAATTGAATTACAGAAAAACTTTTACAGTAGACTTAGCTTAAGAGGTATAAGTATTTCTTACAATTGCATGTTCTAAGCGAATTTCGAATAAATATAAAAATCTAAATTCATCAAAATGACTAAGAAACACGTAGGTTCAGTTGTAATAATTATATCTAAAACCTTCGTGTATGTGTTTATAAAGTTGTTCGCTTTCTCGTCCAGTTGTGTTAACAAACAAAATTGCCGTATATGGGACGACACCAACCCACATTTGGTTCAACAGGTGACAACATATCCTTAAAATGTTGCCGTTTGGTGTGCATTTTGGGCCTTAGTTTTTCGAAAACGACGTTGATGTGGCTGTCACCGTTAATGTCGCAGAACAACGGAGCTACACGCCACACAGCGGACAACACGATTAATATTCTGATGAACGATTTCAGGGGTAAGGTTATATTTCGCAGAGGTGAGGTGAATTGGCCACTAAGAGCATGCGATATGACCCCGCTGTAAGGTTTCCTGAAGTATAGTTTCTGGAGTGATTCTAAGTCTTGTGCATAATTTTCTTCCAGATTTGTCACTTTCCATGCGATAACATTAAAATTAAAAAAGATATTCATTGTCGCAAAATTTTAGTTGAATTAGAACGATGGTAAAATGTATGATGGTACTAAGCAAACTTCAGTTGAGTCATACTCTCTCTCAAATAGCGCAAATTTCATATACTGTGACATTTCAAAATGTCTAACTTTAAAGTGGTTTACCAAATTTTCTCATTTATTCTAACTAGTACGGCAATTTTTTTGAATAAAATTTCTTCTGAAAAAACCTAAAACAATGACAGGTAGCGCAAAAAACTAAATGAACAAACTTTTTTTTGACATCTTAGTACAAGTAAGTTGACAAGTTAATACTATACTAAAAAGATAAAATATGTATTAGACTATATTAACTTTAGCTTTTCTAACAGTCTTTCACAGGCGACACTTTCGTACCTGACTCTACATATTTCAATTATTTACCAAATTACTCCATTGGTCCATCTCTCCCTCGCACTGTTGACTCATTTTTCGTGGAGAGTAAATTAAATCAGCTTAATGATGAATTCTCTCCAGGTCCCGATGGCCTTCCAGCTATTATCTTAAAGAAATGTTCCTCATCGATCTCTTCCTCTCCTTGGGTTTATTCCTAACTTAAGGACAATTCATAGAGGTATGGAAAACTTCTTTTATAATACCAATACACAAAAAGGGTGATGTTAACAATCATCGTCATATTACCAAACTGTCATGTATACCCAAACTCTTCGAAAGTATACTGAATGAATTTTTGAGCTTTCACTGCAAGTCTCTCATTTCCCCTATACAACATGGCTTTCTCAAGTGTAGATCAACAACCATTAATCTTGTTGAATCTGTGTCTGTCAGCCTTAGAGCATGGCATGGAAGTCGATGTCATACCCACCGATTTTAGTAAGGCCTTTGATAAAATATCCCACAGACTTATACTTTTCAAACTATATCCACCCATTCTATTGAGATGTATTTCTTCTTATCTGAAATTTCGTTACAACGTTTGGAGTCCCTCAAGGCAGCCACTTAGTCCCTTTCCTTTTTGTTCTTGCTATTTACGATATTGAAATGGTCATTAAATATTCTCATATTTCTCTCTCCGCCGACGATACCAAATTCTTTAAGACCATTTCTTCTACACAGGACTCTGCTTTCATCCAACTTGATCTCGATAATTTTTCAGTTTGCTGTTTAAGACAGCAGCTTACAGTTTAGATTTAAATATTGCCAAATGCCATACAATCACTTTCTCACAAAAACGTTTCAAATCTTCTCACCGTCCTTATCTTCTTCATGATCAGCCCCTGTCTATCGTCGAATCGATAAGTGACCTTAATATATTATGTGATCAGGAACTTAACTTCATCTCCCATTATGACGATACAATTCTTAAGGCCAATTGAGCACTTGGCTTCGTTAAACGAAGGTACATATAAAGAATTCTCCAACCCATACGTGAACCGATCTGTCTATATAACCTTTGTTTGTACACTGCTCGAATACCAACAAATTCACATCGCCAGAATCGAGAGTATTCAACGTAGATTCCTTCGTTTTGATCTTCGAGGTCTGTCCTGAAATAATGCCTTGTTCCTATCTTCCTATCAAAACTGCCTTAAACTAATCAACATAAATTCAAATTTATGAAATCCTCTTCATTCATCGACTACTTAAAGGGTCAGTTACAGTTGACTGCATTACTCCTTATAACTCTATCTTCTTTAATACCAACCCTCGAAAAATACGAAATACCCCTCTCGGGTGCCCTTCAACATTGTTAATGATCCGCCAAAACCTCAGTCAATCATGCCTATTACAGAATTCGCAGAATTTTACTCCCGGAGAGTTGACTCGATTCGCATCCGCTTTAAAACTCAATTATGAAATTCGTCGGATGAACTACATTGTCGATTCCTAAACTTACCTTATCATTTATGAACTTTCGTATCGACACTGTCAAATACAAACATTTATTCAACTGAACTAGGCTGTGATAATAGTATCGCTTTCGATCAACGAAATCAAGCATCGTTGATAGTGGTTAGTACGAAGATGATGGACGGTTCAAAACCAACCGTGTGCTCTTTTTTTTTTTTAGATTTCTTGCTGTCTGGTTGCGTTGCTATTTGTGCGTTTTCTATTAAAATTTGTTAAACAAACACTTTAGCATTCAGTATGATATGGCGAAACACGGGAAACAGGGCCCGTTTCTTGGATACGAGGACAAAATACTATAAGATGTTCTACTATGGAACGGAAAAGGGCAAAAACGGAATCGGAATCATCCTTGCAAAACATCTATTAGGCAGCGTATTGACCATTTCGAAATCCAGCGACCGTTTGATGTCCCTTAAATTGGTGATTAAAGGAAAGTTGTGGAATATTGTCACTGCATATGCTCCCCAAATTGGATGTGAGCAGGTGGAAAAAGATGCATTTTGGCTAGACTTTCACAATCTACTTAAGGACATCCCAAAGGAAGAGTTTTTGTTCGTGGGCGGAGATTTGAACGGACATGTCGGCAAGACAAACGAAGACTATGAAGATTGCCATGGAGGCCTCGGATACGGCACCAGGAACCCTCCTGGTGAAGACATCCTGAGCATGTGCAAAACATACGGTCTTATCGTACTAAATACCATGTTCGTCAAACAAAGCCGACACCTGGTCACTTACAGCAGTGGTGGAAATGAAACCCAGATTGATTACCATTTGGTATCTAGTTTCATGAAACCCCGGGTAAAAGATTGCAAAGTGATACTAGGAGAAGCGATCGCCCACCAACACCGTCTCCTACTGACAGAATTTTTTATGGAGACAGTGAACGACAACAAACATACAAAAACTTTTGGGAAGATCAAATGGTATAATCTGGATAAGGAAAAAGGCGAAGCTTTCATTTCGAATATGCAAAACTTTCTGTATAACAACACCGATATAGTTCGAAATGAAGAGAGTACAGCACAAAGTATGTGGGATCTCCTACAGAGAACTTGCAAAGAAAAAGCCAAAACACTGTTAGGGGTTTCAAAAGGACACAACCAACAAGGCAAAGAAACATGGTGGTGGAATGATGAAGCTAAATCAGTTATAAGTAAAAAGAAAATGGCTTTTAAGGCTTGGTCGAAGTGCCCCTCTAATGATACAGAGCAAAAGTCACGCCTCGAAGTGGAATATAGAAACTGCAAGAAAGAAGCGAAGAAGAAGTGCGCCCAAATTCAAGCAAAGAATACAGAAAACCTGTATCGGGAGCTGGATGAAATTTCTACCCCGACAGCTGGTGCTATTCAAGAGCTACGGCAAAACACGAATAAGGGCGCAACTATCTTCAAAATAGCCGCTCAAAGAAGAAGAAATGCCCAGGAGATTTGTTCGCCAAAGTTCATTAACAATGCTCAAGGCCAACTTCTTGTGGAAGACAACGAAATTCTTCACAGGTGGCGACAGTATTATGACGGACTTCTAAACGAACAATTTCCAAGGCTGTACTTTCCAATAGCTTCACCTAACTTAAGCGAAGTATCCGACGTCACAGTCGAAGAAGTTAGTGAGGCGGTAAAATACTCCAAAAAGGGAAAAGCTGTTGGCCCAGACGAAATAACCTCAGAGTTTTGGAAAAAGATGGGAGACATCGGGTTTAGATGGCTCACGATTCTTGTCTCCAAACTTATACGAGGTGATCGCATGCCTAATCAATGGAGGGAAAGTTACCTTCTTCCAATTTATAAAGGAAAGGGTGATACTCGAAGCTGTGATAATTACCGTTCGATTAAGCTGATGTCACACACCATGAAGATCGTTGAGCGAGTCTTGGGTAGCCGACTGCGAAAAATAATTAGGCTATCTGATGACCAGTGCGGGTTTGTCGGGGGTAAGTCAACCACGGATGCAATCCAGAGTATAAGAATAATTATGGAAAAACATCGGGATTCTTTGGAAGATTTGCATGTCGTATTGGTTGATTTTGAAAAAGCATTCGATCGGCAACCACGAGATCTAATATGGGTGGCCCTCAGGCAACGAGGAGTTCCAGAAACCTATGTGCGGATAATTATGGACATGTATGATGGAGCAGTTACTAAAGTAAGATGCGCAGCTGGAGTCACCGAAGAATTTGAAATCACAGTAGGTGTACACCAGGGAAGTGTCTTGAGTCCCCTGCTCTTTATTACAGTTCTTGATTACCTGCTTGAAGGCAAAGTGACGGATCCAAAAGTGCATCAGTTATTCTTTGCTGACGATGGAGCCATCATAAGTGAAGACCCGATATCCCTACAACGAGCACTTGACGTATGGGTGGATGTTCTAGAAGGAAGTGGGTACCGCATAAGCGCGAAAAAGACAGAATACCTATGCTGCCCATTTTCTGATCCACACAGGCCTATTCCAGACATTTATTTGAATGGAGTAGTGCTTCCCAAGTGTGAAAAGTTTAAATATCTGGGGTCTATGATAAATAGCGAAGCTACTTGTGATGACGATATCAATCATCGCGTAAGCGTAGGGTGGATGAAGTGGCGGGAAAATTCTGCTATCTTCTGTGACCGAAAAATGCCCCCTAAGCTGAAAGGAAAGCTCTACACTTCAGTTGTGCGTCCAGCACTCACATACGGTTCACAATGTTGGACAATGTACAAAAAGTATGAGAGTAAGCTAACGGCAGCTGAGATGAAGATGCTTCGTATGACAGCAGGAGTTACAAAGCTTGATCGAATTAGAAGTACGAAGATCCGAGGAAGCCTTCATGTTAAGAATACCATTTCCCAAAAAATTGAACACGACCGACTCAGTTGGTATTGCCATGTTCAAAGGAGAGATCCTGAGAACCCCGTCAAAAAGGCAATATCATACAACGTTCCAATTCGGAATAAAAAGAAAGGTAGGCCTAAACACTCCTGGTACAAACAAATGCAAAAACACCAGCATTCAGTTGGCCTCAGAAATGGAACAATACAAAACCGGGAGGCTTGCCGCCGATTTCTTAGGTCAACCCGGCGAACCCCACAGGCGGATCACTAGTGTGAAGCAGATACGTGGGAGAGTTATGATCCCCTCGACATCGAGATCATAACAGCGCCGAAACAAAGGAAGAAGAAGAAGAAGAAGAAGAATGATAAGCTTTTGACTTACATTTTTGTACTCTCCATTGTTTATTTTCGTTTAATCAAAAATTCACTTCAGATTCGTCTCGAAATTGGTGCGAATGTATAATGATAGAAATTGTATGGAGTGCGAATGGATTGCGAGTTCTGTAATACCATATAAGTTGAACAAAATGTCAGTGGTGCAGAGATTGTTACCGACATTCGTTCAACTTTCATTCGTCGGATTCAGTAATAGCAAAAGTTTGGAAATGAATTGAAACTGTTACTTTAGCTCATTCGCCGAATTCTGTAATAGAGGTGAATATTTATATTTGCATCACAATATTTTCATCGCGAACGAACGTTAGAAAATTATTAAAATTCTGATGGTTAGTTGTAAAAACCGTCCAACCATGTAGGCTGATAATTTCCAGTTAACTTATTAGAATTTAATGATCCTATTCCAGTAAAAATGTAGGAGACCTTATCTTCAGTTTAACATCATCATCAGATATTTGAAATCTCCGAGACTACTTTGAGGCAAACTTTGCGTAAATATCTTGGCCTACGCCTTAAAAAGATCAACTTTACTTAAAAACTGAAGCCTCTTGAGCATTTCAAGAGCCGAATATTCTGTAATTGGACGTAAGACTATCTATCAGATCGCTGGTGTAAACGCTGAATAGAATCGGTGAGTTGACTTTTGACAGCAAACTTTCTGCCATTTAGCATGCTATTTAAGCATTTATAATAGTGGTTTTCTTATGCCGAATCAAGTTTAGATAGAGATCTTCTAACCATACGGTGTCGAAAGCCAAGCACCAGTACTCTGCCTTTTAGGCTGGTATTCACCGAGCGCACTTAAACGGCTCTTAACTTTACGAGGCTCTTAACATGAAATTTCTTTATGGTATTCACCAACCACTCACAAGTGTTTTTCGAAGTTCAAAAATGAGAGCCACTCTCTCTTGTTCAGGCATACCCAAACTGTGAAATCAAACTGTTTTCGAACTTGGAGATATGTTAACTGCCGATTTGCGTGGTGAGGGTGGCCGTATGGGAGTGTTGAAATTGGAAGGAAGCGCACTTCCCCATTCTTTGGAAAATGGGGCAAGGAATTTTCGAACAAACTTTCGAAGAGAGCGCTCGTAGATCTTCACTAATATTGCTTGGTGAATAGGTTTTTGAACTTCTTAAGTTACGAGCGCTCGGTGAATACCAGCCTTAAATGTTGTTCACTTGGATATCAGACACTATTTTAGACGCGGTATGAAATATATCATGTCATTATTAGCCCATTTTCTGAATACATACATACTTGACAAAATATCTACTTATAAAATATCTCAAGCTCCTGTTTGGGTTATGTCGTCCCTGGGAATGTATGGCACTGGCCACTGGCACTGGCTTATGTAAATGGACTCGGGAAAACTATTTGGATTAAAAGGATAAATACCTGCAGTTTCTTTGAATTCATTAACAGCTATTTATATGTCCTATTGTGCAGCGCAGGTATGCTTTGTCAAAAAGTTCAGAAATATTTGTAGCTTTTACAGTTTTGGTCCAATATGATCCCATAAATCTTTTGTCTAAAGGTGATAGCTTGTGGGTAGTGTGAGAAGGCAAACTTATAACGAAGGCATGATTTTTTCGTGGTGGACTTTGCTTACAGCACCAGTGGAGCACAATTCAGTAAAACGTTTGGAAAGTTTTTCAGATGGAAAGTCATTTTAGGTTGGATAAAAGTGCCCCCTGTGCTCATTGCGTAAACTATCGGCATCAAAGAACCCCGTTCTGCTGCCGTTAGGGCCCCTATCTGATTTTTTCTCTTTACGACCGATAATCTTTGGAATTTCCGTTTTACAATGGGTAGACCTGTCTCTTCAACATTTAAAATTAAATTGAAAATCAAGAAGCTCAAGAACCTCAACCATCAACACAACTCTTATAGAAGTTTCAACTCTACATTTAGATGGATCTCTTGCAAGTTGCATTATGTCAACGTCGTACAAGTCAATAACCATGGTTTGGTTGATTCTGGATATTGCTCAACACCGTCAATTATTTGGAAGTGAATCGTCAGCAATGGTTTTACCCGAAGAAGCGATTACTATATAAAATCAAAGTAAGGCTAATCATCATCTGCGATTTTGAAAAGGTCCTCATGCAAAGCCGAACTTCAACAGTCATTATTAAATATCAGTCAAAGAGGAAGAAGCTGAAGTGAAGAAAAAAATACTAAGCTTGGTAAACGCAGTGGACGTGGTAAACGTGCTAGGCGTGGTGTGCATACTTAGCATAGAAGTCTTCATCAATTGGAAACGTCATGTGAATCTAATACTGAAATATCTTCTGGTGACTTTTTTCTTTCAGAGTGTCAGTTTCTTATTCTGTTTTCAAATGTATTCAGACGATCATCATGGTGAGAATTTGCATCTATGTCAAATTCTTTAATCTATGCGCAGACAGTGATTGTGCAGAAGGCGATCATGATTACTATGGGTTTGATTTTTGCACACAAATTTAATTCTTGCATATATTTAATATGCAACCCTGGGTTCCATTTAGCATCATAAGAATTAAAAATTTAAAAATGACTTTTTTATTGTCTTATACTATTGATTTATATGTACTGAATAATATTGAATATGTATTAAGATCTTTAGCTTACAGGTGTGAAAAACATATTCCCACCTTCTCCTCTATTGTTAGGATCAACCATACAGATACAAATACAAATAATTTTTTTCTCTGCGTGCAATATTATTTATGGAACATCGAACTATATTATTTGTGATATAACACTTAATTTATGTTTGTTCAAAAACAAAATGTAATTCCAAGAATATATGTAAAAATAACATGAATGTGTCAACTCCAAGCTCGTCATTTTCCAGCGACTGCCATAATGTGTCATTTACTTTTGTTTCTTCCTCTTCAATACGAATAAAAAAAAAGAAGCTCAAATACGAGTACAACAAAAGATACATTTTTATCTCATAAAATCATAAATAAATACTCATTCAAAATACAATCTAAAACAGTGTAAGATGAATCTAACATCATGAGATACTGTTAAAACCCCACAAAAAAAAACTGTAGCTCCAGCTCAGGCCAGTTGGTGTTTTAGTTAACAAAAATATATTTATTTTCTTTTGTTAGGAAAAAAAATTAGGAACACTAATTGGTCGCACGTTTCTGATTGCTAATATTCGCAGATATAATCTATTTTTAATAAAAAAAAAGACTGGTCACAACTAATGACCAAACTGAAAAGAATTTGTTTAACTAAGTACAGATATTTTCTATGACATTTTCAGTGACGGCGATATTCTATTTTTCTATTTTTTATGTTTATGTTAATAATTATGGCTCACCATGTATGTATTTTTAACACCATCTACAAGACCAGACAAAAGATCTTGAAAGGCATGCGAATCAAAAATCTCAATAACAGTGTTTTAAGAGCAATCTTTAGAACGGACTCTTGAAGAACGAAAACTCTACGATTTTATCAACCTTTCGTCTACCCTCGTTACTATATATATGTATGTACATCTTGTGTCTAAGAGAATTAACGAGCCTAATCGGATTCCTAAATTTGTAACTCAATCCGTCAACACTCTAGACTTGTTTATTACCTTGACCCTAATAAATACTCTATCATAAATATAGAGTATTATCAAATCTAGGCACATCAGATCATTGTGTCATATCTGCGAGTTTCTTGTGTCAACAAAACCAAAATTACTAAGAGAACCGATTGGCACAAAGAAAAAGCCAACTGGGATGGCCTCCCACGATTTCTTCAAGAACTTTAACTGGTAACATGCTTACTCGATGAATACGTGAACTCCAATGCTGCAAATACAGTGTCCTGCATAAGTATAACCGCACCCTGTAAAAATTGTAAAAATGAGTTTTGTAGAAAATTAAAATTGGGAATGACACCTTACTATTTTTATTTTATTGAATGGCATCACTAATCAAGTAAATTGAGAAGAAAAAAAAGTTCCGTTATTTTCTCTTCTGATGTTTAAAAATTAAAAACAGATTTTTATGTATTGCAAAAGTATAACAGGCACAATGCAAACTTCTCTGAAGCTTCATTCAGTTATGTGCTTTGAAATGAGAAACAACAATGCCGCTTGGTATACACATTTAAGCGATACGGAAAAAGATAAAATTCAAGCTTTTTGGTTAAGGGGCCTAAGTTTAAGGGCTATTGGTAGAAAAATTTCAAGATCCGATCCTTTCGTCCGAAATTTTTTCCAAGATCCATAATCTTATGGGACAAAAATAAGACCCGGGCGTCCGCAGAAGCTGATACGCCGCAATAAGAGGGGTTTAATTAATGCTGCATCCAATTCGATGCATTCTTTGCTGGAAGTTCGTGACGAATCGGGGTTAAGAGTTTCGGTTTTAACGGTTTTTCGTGCCTTAAAAGCAAGAGGAACATCGGCGGTGGCAGTTGTATGGTTTGGCGGGCCTTCTGCGACCGTGGTAAGGTTGCACTTGTCTTCACCTCTACAAGGATGAACAGTTCAGCTAACACCCAGGTGCTTCAGGATAATTTGGTACCCTACTTAAGACGATTTCGTCGAGTTCGCCATGTCTTCCAGTAAGATAATGCCTCAATTCACGTTAGCCGTCAAAGTTTGGAGTGTTTCGAATCCAATAAAATAAATTTGATGGAGTGGCCGGCACGTTCTCCAGATTGTAACACTATTGAAAACCTTTGGGAAATTTCAACCCGCAAAATGTATGCCCATAATAGGCAATTTGTCAGTGTTGCTGAGCTGCGAGAGGCAATTGTGGAAGAATGGAACTCTTTAGACGATTTCAAAAAACCTTGTCAACAGTATGCCAAAAAGAATTTTTATCTTGGTCGAAAATAGGGGCAGCAAGATCCCTTTCTAGTTTTCACTAAAAAAATTACTTAAAAAAAATTAAAATGCGGTTAAACTTTTGCAATACAAGAAAATCTGTTTTTAATTTTTAAACACCAGAAGAGAAAATAACGGAACTTTTTTTTCTTCTCAAATTACTTGATTAGTTATGACATTCAATAAAAAAAAAGAAAGGTGTCATTCTCATTTTAATTTTCTACAAAACGAATTTTTACAGGTGCGGTTATACTTATGCAAGGAAGCATTATTGGTTTGATTCAAGCTGTAAGAAGGTTATTATAGGGTCAGAGAAGTAAGTTTCCGATGATATGAAGCCCGATTTGCTGTTAATTCAACGCTTCCATAAAGTGTAATGATTCCTTCTATACTTGAGAGTGTAAGCGATTTTATCAGGAAAAAATTTCTTTAATAATCGTAAAGTTGCAAGAGTACTTGAAGATCTCGATAAACACAAATCCGCTGACTTGGATAGTATCCGTCCAATTATTCTGAAGAGGAGTTTTTCAATGCTGGCAAAACCATTGCATTCGCTTCTTTATCATATCGATACCTTCCCGTAAGAATGTATTAAGCGACAATTTTTTCGAAAATGACTTTTTGATGTGGAACTATACTAGAAGTTAAGCGCCACATTTTGGCCTGAGTTTCACTGCCCTATCATGTATGCAAAAGAAACTAGAGAGAAAATAAAATTGTAGTAACCGCCAAGTTTTCTCACTGGAATAATGTTGCTCCCTGAAATTTGTATTATCCGCCATTTTTAAAAATATTATTGTCTTAAGCAACCAAACGTCCACGAACAAAATTTGTTAGATGTCGCATAGCTTAACCGAAATTTTCGCTTAGCACACTCATCCAAATAGAACTTGATCCATGTTTGTCGCTTATAATACTACAGATATGGTTGTCTTTGCTTTTAAATATTTGTCTATCAAGTAGGCTACTAATTTTTTCCCATTTATTTTGTGTTTTTTGTTGTTGTCATCGTAAACGCCATTTAACATTGTAGATATCAAGCGACAATGCTTTGACCACGAAAATGTACTAAGCGACAAAAACTTCTTATCTGATTAAAATTTCGATTTTGCAATGATGTCAAGTTTTGTATTGTAAAAGTCCCTCTCCAAATCTGTTTCTTCCAATAAAATACACACAAAAATAACTAAATGCGACGTTTTTTTTGTTTTCTGAACAATTTTTAAAATGTCGCTTAATACATTCTTGCGGGGAGGTATCGATATGTACTGGTCTGTTTCGGAGCGGATGGAGAAGAGCATTTGTCCACCCTGTCCCTAAAACGGACGAATCTTCTTATCAAAAATGCGTGTATTTGGTATTGATGAATCTCTTTTTCCATATTCCATGTACTAAAAACTGCCTTTGGAACAGCTCAATAGAATTTGCGTTTGATGGTTTAAAGTCAATCAGTGGTGGTGTGCCATAGGGCTCCATTTTGTCTCCAACTCTTTTTCGCACATTCATCAATAATATTTTGTTTGAAACTTCTAATCAATTAAATTGTTCTGGCGTCGACAGTTGTTTTATATTCGTGTTCAGATGTACCTTCTCGTTCTTCGAATGTAGATTTAGAATATCAGCGTATGATAAGTATTAAATTCTGGTCTTGATAGCATTGTCAAATAGGGAACCAAAAACACCATAGAATTTAATGCTTCAAAAACCCAATGATGCCTCCTGTAATTAAAGCAGAACCCACTACCATACCGCTTTTCATGAGCCGCACTTGCATCGAGGAAACCGAGCACCTGTCAGCTCTCCGTATGTGCCACACAGACCACCTTGTGTAGAATGACCACATATTTGACGTCCCAAAAACGCAGCTTAGTGTTAAGGTTAGCTTTGACGATGTAAGAAATCGTTCACCTCATCTGATCTGACTGTAATCTATAAGGTATATATTCGCCCAAAGCTTGACCACAATAACTCACTTGAATCCCTTGAATAGAATCCAAAAAAGAGATTTAAAAATGAATGGTAATAGAACAATAACTCGAACACCTCCGCAATATTTCTTATCTTTCATTAGTTTTCCGTTATTTTTATAGTGAAATAGACATATGCATGCCTCCCCTTAATTCAATTCATATATAATTCAACAATAATACTCGTGCTTCAAGGAGTGCCCACCAGTTAACCCTTGAGTCCAACTTCGGTTGTACTTTTAAATTCAGAGATTTTTTTCTTTAGCCGCACTGCACGAATGTGGAATACTTAATCCGGCTCAATATTTACCTCCCATTACGATATTCAGACATTCAGAACCAATGTGTATGTCCTCAACTGTCACACTGTGCTCAAATATTTTAAGGTTAGTCCCTTAAGTGCGCACCGCAAAATATAAATAAAATGTCCGACTGGGTCGCACGAACTTGCTCCTATGTAAAAGACTAAGAATTTAAAAAATACATAAATGTTATCAGAGAAAAAATGTTCATAAGCATAAAATTCATTTTTTAAATGACTTAAACAACTCTTGGAGTTTAAAACAGGATACCATGTGATGCAACAAAAATTATAAGTCGTTGTAGTGGTTTCTTAAAAAAATAAGCTTTTATATACAAAATTCTTAAAACAATTTAAAAGAAAAAAATATGGTACGCCTACTTAAATTTTTTATAATTGTATGATTTTAGACATCGAATTTTCATAAAAAAATTGTTTTTTTTTTTTTTTTAATTCAAAAAATACTTTTATTTAATATCTTGAAATGCAATGTTTTTTAAACTTTTTAGAAACTTCTCTATAAAAAAAATTTCATTAAAATCCGTTATGCCGGAGAAATTCAAAATTTGAAAAAATGGTTCTACTGCAGGTACAGTCAGTTATATCTTTATTTCAAAGTTTTTTGTATGACAAAACATTCATATACATTTTTCCCAATTATAATCAGACAATTAAAAACCTAAATTATGCCACATAATAGTATTTTATTTGCTTAAAATTTGTCAGCATAATCTGCCATATTTTTTTGTAATTTCTTAGTCTTTTTCAACGAATCCATATCTTACCCTTTGATGCCCAATACTCGTAGGTACGAGGTACAATTGAAAAATGGTTGTAAGTCGGCTTTTTCCATCAAACCAAAGCAAAACTACAAAACCACAGACGCCATTGTCCAATTCCCTTCTAACACACCCCATAGGCCCACAGTCAACCTCTACAGACTTCGTCATAAACATGCAAACGTAGACTCTCCCCTCCCCGGTCCCAACATCCAACACCCTCTCATTTCATCTTGACTTGAAGTCACCATCGTCGAAACAAGTCGTGCTTCATCAAGACAACCGCGGCGTAAACGTATTCAGAATTAGATTTCAAATTCAACTTTAGTTGCTTACGGACGTCTCGTGGATTGTGGTCGTTGTTAATTCCCCATATAAAACTCGCGCTACCAGAAACTCCCAGTGTGGTTCGAATCTTCAGCTTTTGCTCGGCACAGACAATTTTAGACAAAACACCCAATCAATTAATCAAATACAAGTGAAATTTTCGTGATCTAATTTCGTCTGCTGTAATAATAAAAACAATGAAACAGCAGGTCTTTGGAATTCTCTTTGCACTTGTTGCAGTTGGCAGCGCTGTTAAGGTAATTTATTGAGAGTTGTTGGTTTTGTTTAAAGCTGGGAACGAGAAGTGACATTTTTCGAAACTAAATAAGTTCAAGAGGCCACACAATAATGGACCGGGTCATTCTTCGGCACTAAAACTGGCGTTCATTGAACTCTGCAGCAAAAGAAAATGTTGCTTTTCCTTTGTGTTTTCATTACTATTATACTACACATTGATTTTGTGGGGAAAGTAAAAGCAGAGTGGGGGAACATTATATATAGCTTTGTTGTGAGGTGTTTATAAGAAAAACCGGTTCCTCGTGAGTGTTTACCTTTTAGTTTGCAGCTGAAAGTAGGTATGTTTTGTATTCACTGCACATAGCGCGCTACCTGCAACTACAACTCCTAAGTCATAATGCGTAGAAATACAGGTGACGTAAGCTGTAAACATGGCCAAGTTTGGGTGTGGCAATAAAAGAAAAGACGTTGGGTATTTTTTGTTTATGGTTTACCATAGAATTGCTGAATATTGGTAACAAATTCAGAATGTTGAATTAAGGATTAAACTAAAAAGTTAGATCTGAGAAGAAGCTTAAGTTGCTCACATTAACAGTTTATACTTAGTAAGATATATCTAGCCTTAACTTGATAGTTATTTAGGTACATCTCTTCTATGTAGGTATATTAAATATCTAGAGAAAGTCGTGAGAATTTGGAACCAGATGAATGAAATTACCTGTTCTAGCATAGGTATAGCTCCGAGCAAAAAAAAAAAAAGAAGCAATTCAACGGAAAAGTTATTTCTTTTTGAATACAAAATAAAAAGACGTTTGATTTTATGAATTTTTTGTTCGTAAGACTTTTTATAATACAGTCAAAATCGGATATAATGACATGGGTTATAACGAAATATCGGTTATTGCAAACTAATCTCTAAGTCCCGACCATGGTTCATGCTAATTGCACTAACCAAATATCGGATTTAACGATATCACCTATACCGAATTATGGCTCAAAACGAACAGTTTTAAATTAAATATTAAAAAATCTATCGTTTATAACGAATATTAAAAAAAAAATAAGCAGACATTGGAAATTTCGTGCATTTAGTGTGCTAGTTTTTTTTTTTTAATGAATTTAAAACGTAGTTTTCACGATTGAAAAAAAATCTGCAATAATTTCAAGGCTGGAAGCTGGTGATTCCAATAACAGTTTGGCAGCAGAGTTTTCTGTATCGGATTCAACAATCTGTCTGTCTTTTCTTGACGGCTCGGCCAATTTTCTTCAAATAGTAGATATCATTTTCAATTTTTCCCCAACAACTTTTTTTCTCTTTTTTTTTTAAGACCAAAAATAACGGTACCTGTCATAAGAATTTTTTTTTGAAATTTAATTTTTTTTCTCAAAAACTGTCCCACAGAATTTTTTGAAAAAAAAAATCATAAAATTTCATTTAGTTTAGAAAAAAAAAATAAAAAAAAATTTTAGTTTTGCTAGCCACCCTGGAACCATTTTTTGTTTTTTTTTATTTTCTCGAAATTGGTACAACCGATTTAAATCATTTTTTTTATGCTAAACCTCCTTCAAAATTTAAATATCATTACATATTCAAATTTTCAATTTTTTATTTTTTGGATTTAAGAAAAAATCAATTTTTTTTTTTTGGAAACTCAATATTTCGGAAACCCTTTCCTAGATTTTCTTAAAACTTTATAAATAAAAGTTTTGTTAATATAATCTACAAGATTTGAGAAAAAAAATTCTGTTTTATCTAAAAATAAAGGTACCCACCATACAAATGTTAAAAAAAATGGTTTTTGGAAAATCGTATTTTTCTCAAAAACGGGTCCGAGAATTTTGATAATTTTTTTTTTTGCATTTAATTTTTACGATCTATAATTTAATGAAAAAAGAAATTAAATTTATTTATTACTGACTGTACCTACCTACCATAGAACGATTTTGTCGAATTTTGAATTTCTCAATATCGGCATAACGGATTTTAATGACATTTTTTATAGAGAAGGTTCTATAAAGTTTCAAAAACATTGCACTTCAAAACTTAAAAAAAATAATATTTTTTGAATTTCTGGAAAATTCGATATCTTAAAAACAGCTTTATATTTTTTTTTGGAAATTTTTTCATTCGTTTAGCAATAAAAATTTTGAGTTGGCGTGACAAATTTTTTTCTTAAAAATGTTTTAAGAATTTTGTATATAAAAGGTTATTTTTATAAGAAAAGACTTATAATTTTTGTTCTTTCATAAACCAATATTTGCTTGAATTACATGGCATTCTATTGTAACCTCCAACTACTAAAGAAGTTGTTTTAATCGTTTAAAAAATTCATTTTATGCTTATGAACAGTTTTTCTCTAGTAAAATTAATTTTTGAAATTCTTAGTCTTTTACATAAGAGCAAGTTCGTCGTGCATTTTATTTGGTTTAGAATTCCAAACTTCTTTTTTTATGTCCACAAAGAAAATGGATTCTCAAAAGGATTAAGTTCAGGAGGGACTGAGCAAGCCACTCTGTAAACTCAATCTTGTTGTTAGCTTAGCTCTCCTGCTGTGTGCTTTGTGTCATTATCCTGCTGAAAGACCCATTTAAGGGGAATTTTACTTTCGTTACTCCCATTCCTCCACTTTTCATGATCCCATCGCAAATACTGTTGCGCAAACCTAATTCTCTTGGTTATGTTGATATTTTTCAAGAAGAAGAAGACCCTCCGTGGGTCCGTGGACTTCAGAACCTGACAATAATTGCTGCTATTAGTTTAGTCACCTAAAATACTGAAAGGCACCAGACAAAGTGACATTTAATAGGAGAAGAGATAATGTACCGTAAAATTATCATTTCAAACGGTTGGCCTAATTGCTATGAGTATGAGTATACCACTTTACAGTAGAAGTTAGAAAAAGTGGCAGTATTTTAACGATATGAAAAAATTACAATTTTTAACAGCTTAGACTATTATCTGTATCTAAGTGTATCTAATGGCGCTTCGTGAATCACACGAGCATTTTCACTGCTTAAGTGGAAATGTGCGTGAAATGTACGCTCCAGGGTCCCGTATATTCAATTCAATTTTGTTTAATTGAACATACTATTTACAATTTGGCTTACAACTAATAAGATACTACATATGCATGAAAATTTACATTTGTTGGCTCATAGGGGGCCTAACTATATACAGTGACTTAAGTTTAATTTTATTTTTATATAAAATTTACATGACAAAAAAAATTAAATTTAAAATGTTGGTTGACTGTATTGTCCTCAGGGTGTTCATTCCTGGTTGTCAGTGGTGATTTTTGTGGGTTGTGGGCAGGGATGGCGTTTTAGCCGCGGTGGTAGGCTGACCCAATGTCAGCGTAGAACGAGACTACTTCCTCGTTGTCCATGATTATACGTTGTCATCCAGAGTTTCCATCACACTGAGGTACCTCGGCTTGTCGTTGTTCTGTGGTCATCCTTCTCATAAGCTGATTCGGGTGGTCGATGATGTTCCTCATTAATTTCTTCGTTGAATGAACTTGATATTTGTCCAGTGGGATTAAATTCGCTTCTGTGTAGAAATGCTCGTTCCTGTAGTGTTTCTGTCGTTGACGGTCGAAGTAGAGTCCAGTGCTAATCCTCAGTATCTTCTTTTCGAATAGTTGAAGTTCCTTCATAGCTGTCTTCGAGATGGAGAACCAGACTGGGAAGGAAAAGCTAATCACTGGTCGCAGGAGCTGCTTGTAGATTAATATCTTTGTCGGTTGGCTAAGACCTGATCTTCTTTTCAGCAATGGGTGCAAACGGCTGAAGGCCCAGCTGGCCTTTTTCAGAACTCCAGGGTCCCGTCTGGTGTTGTTCAATTGCCTGGTCTGTCGTCTGTCGTCTGGTTCATGATTCTTCATTCTCAGTGACATTCGCAGCCACAGTCGCGTTATTCTCGGCTGAGCGACCAGTCCGGTGGCGGCCACGCTCCGAATGGCCTCCTGTGGTTCCAGTCTGTTTGAGTCGAGTAGGTAAGCGCCGCCGGAATGTTTGTCCAGTTGCAACTAGTTGGTGCGAAAAAAATAAACACAGTTATTCCAGGCTCTTGCGGAGCAAAGCGCCCCATTGCTTTTTTGTTTGTATATTCTGCAACAGTTATTTTCACAAATGTCAAATACGATTGACGTACGACGTCATTTGTAAAAATTACAACATTTTCCGATAGGGTGATTGCTTTTGCGCAACCTTGTAATAATGACACTAATTTTCAAGACAATTGTTCATATTTTATCTAAGGTCGCTTGGGATTTCTATGGAAAATTAACAAGAGCAATATCTCGATTCAGTAATAATGAGTTGATTTTCGAAACTTGAAATAGTATTGAATATGGCCAAGTTTATTTGTACGGATTCTTGTATTTCTCGAATCTCGAATCAGGTATAAAATATAGAAAAGGCAATTAACAACGTGGAAGTCCAACCGTGGGTTGGCCTTGGCATCCATGCCCCCTGAATAGAAATACCAAATTTTCTTTATATGCACGACAAGACCTACCGTTGTTTGTGCTGAATTACAAGGTTATACGATGTCAGGAAGTGTTAGTGAGTCAGTCAGTCAGTTTAAGCGATTTATGAAGTCCTATATCTTAGGAAGCACTATACCAAAGAGTTGACATTTGGTGAGGCCGTTGTGTTTGATCAACTTAGCAACTATACTGTGAATTTAAATTTTCTGACTTTATTGGTACTGAATATAGAATGGGGTCAAAAATCAGGTGAGTTTGTTCCTGTAAAAAGCGTGTAGTACTGCGAAATTTGCGGGGCATTAAACCGCGTTTACATTTTTGTTCAAGTGTTCGCATATTTTGAAAGAGATTACTCAAAAGGTCTCCAATTCTGCAATTTTATTGTAATTTTGATAGTGGGTATCTGATATTATTAAAATCCCTTGAGCATCCATAATACAATTGTAATTTCTTTTAGAAAATTCTGACAACAACAATTATCTGAAATTCACAAAGATTCAGAATGAAAAGAAATTTCAAATAGAGACGAAAAGATGTTTCTTAGTTTTATTTGAAAAACATTTCACTGGCAAAATGTGCAGAATACAAGATAGATGGCGCCGATATGTCCAAATGAAGATGGCTCAGACGCATAAATTATACTGACTTTTAGCTATGCCACAAGCTAATTAAATCGCTCGTGCAGAATGTCCATTGTGGCATCAGCTTTGTGGTATGTAGAACAGTCTTGTGGTATGTAAAACAAAGAACAGTCTTGTTGAAACCTCATATCGCTTACAACCATGTCAACCAAATTGTGGAAAAATAAATTGGTTACAATCGATGCACTCTACGTTGTAGTTTTCGAAGAAAAAAACATTGGACCGATTATGCCGCCACAATAAATAGTAACATTCTGGAAATAAATTTTCACTTGGTAGACCTCGTCTGGATTGGCATTAGCCCATATATCTGAATGCTCATCCAAAAATGAGCCTAGTTGCTGAATATGATTTTATTCTTAAATCGGGATCAACTTCCAACTGATCTATAACTCAACCAGCGAAAAAATTGTAACTTGCCATATCAATTTGTCTTTAGTTTTTAAAAATTAAAAAAAATTAATTGGGTAAAGCAAAATGGCCGCCATGCCACTATAAACATAAATATGTCCCTTTTACTACGTTTTCACCAAAGGTAAATCCGGGATTTAAGTGGATTTACCATAAATTTCCTTTAAATCTCGTAGATTTACCATACAAATATAAATCACCTCAAATGAAGATTTAAAATAAATCTCCTTGAAATCTTCTCGCAATCAGAAGATTTGCAAAACAAACAAACCTTATTTTGTAGAACGCACCTATGAAAATTCACTTTCTTCATTGACAATCAACACAAAATAGAAATATCTGTTTTTTTCCTGTTTACTACCCAATTGCAATTTTTTTTCTCTTGTCCAAATTGACAATTGAATGACAAGACAGAGTGAAAATGTCAAATAAATCTCAGTTTCTTTGGCGAAAACACTTCAAGATTTATTTTAAATCTCTAGCGGATTTACTCTTGGTGAAAACGTAGTATTTCCGAGAAGAAAATTCGAGAATAGGTTAGTTCGTTTAGCCCCGAAGTCAGACATGGGGTCTCTCTAAATCATTTTTTGAAAAACCTCAACTCATCCTGGTGTGTAAATTCTGTATTTTTTAGACCTGAAGTTGAAGTCGCCCTGAACTCGCCCTATAGTAGATCTAGGTCTAGATAATTTACTGTGGCGAGTTCAGGTAACAAAAAAACTGTTAAAAATAACATGAGATTTCATATCTATTTCTTTTGATGTCGTTTGTCGATTTGCGTGTTGCATGTTATTGTTTATCTTTGCAATTAAATTTGTATTGTACTCATCATCCTCAATTGAATCGGTCATTTCAAAAACCTCTTAAGTCACATTTTTTTCCAAAATGCTTTTTTTGCTGAAAATGGTTCCTTAAAGGGAGATGCGTATTCTGGGTAAGAACCACGTAAGTCTGCACATTCCTTCCCCTTCAAATAATACCGTGGGAAAGACGTTCATTGCATAAACAACATTAGTCAGTGACTTAAGAGGTTTTTGCATGCACTACCAAAATGACCGTAGCAGTTTTATGACTGAGTTTTTTAAATTTCCTTTACTCTGATTGGTTTAACAATATTCAAATCTTCAATTTGATAACAACCGCAACTAATGTCATAATTGCATCTTTCACATAACTTTTTTCTGCGAAAAGTAATTTTAGTTTTAAAAACGTCTTCAAGTGAAACAGAGAGTGATGGTGCGTTGAAAAAGAATAGACCGTGTAATTCCTTAAAGTATACCTTAATGAAATATTATAACAAATTATAAAATTGAAAGACAAGTATAAACTAATTATCTAAGAGATTTGAAAAACCGAAAAACTGTCGATATCAAGTTGCGGAAGAGTAGAATCATATGTCGAAGTAAGATCATTGAGCTTGATATTTCTAAGGCATTGATTTATTGATTTTGGCATCAAGCTCTTACGAGTATATCGAAAATACGTGAGTTTGCTATCAATGAAGCCCTTATTCGTTGGATTAGAAATGCTGGGGGCCGTTTAGTCTCGGACTCTCTTTCTCATTTTTATGAATGATCTCTAAAACTTAATGATCTTTTGCACTTCATTGTCTATCTCAGCTTTTCATACTCATCCGTCTCGTCCATCTCATTAGATGTTTAGAAAATATAGTCATAGAGCTAAAAACTGAAGATGTTTTGGAATTCTTGAAATGGTGGCCAAATTTGTACAAAAAAAAACATGTTTGTCAACACTGAATCTTATAGAAAAAAGTCCAACAAAAACAGAAAAGAGCACCTTCGACATACATAAGCTTTAAGTATGCTTTACATAGAAAAGGTACTATCATAGAAATATATTGATGCATTGATTAAACATTCATTCTTATTAATAAAGAAAGTTACAACTTCTGTTTCACTTCTATCGGCCAAGGCTTATGTTTTAAAAGTGCCCATCAATAAGAAAATGTTGAAGATAATCAATCTATGCACCTTAAAGATATTAAAACATGACGAAACGTTATTCTTAAGTGTAATTTTCAATAATAAGCTATACAAAACATGATTTATACCATTATTTTGGTTAAATTATATACCACTTACCCCAGTCCTTGCTAAAACAACTTAAGTCAAGAACAGTTTTTTAAGTTTTTTTCATTATTTTTATTAATAAACTGTGAATTTTTTTCGCTTTTTATTTTTTTTACCACTAAAATATTTAATTAAGCATAAAAAAGTAGTTTAAAACTCATTTGTTTGTGCATGAAACAGTTTTTATTGATTCCTGAAAAATTCTAATTGAATGACTTATGAGGTTTTTGAAATGACCGATTCAATTGTTTTTGTGCACTTTTGAAACGAATGTATAACAAATTTTAAGTTTTATCAGAACACAGAATTATTTGTGTCTTACTTTTAGTTGTCAACAGGGGCGAACGCAGAAAAAAATTTCGGGGGGTTTTCAAAAAAATATGAGATTTTCATAAATAAATTATTTCCGGAGTTTATTAATACGTGAAATCATATCTTGTTGTACTTTTGCGTTCATACGAAATAGAGTTATCCGAAAACATAAGGACACTCAACTGGTACCTACGTTAACTACTGTACTACATAATTCTCGACTGAAAAGGTAAAGTATCTTAAGTCGACTTAAGATATTTCGCGTTTTTTTGTTGATCCTTAGTGCCATTCTAAAAGGCTACAGTTCTGTGTTATCGGCTTCCTTCTATCTCACTCCTGTGCTTTTTTATAGATAAAAACAACTTCATCTTATGTTCAAAAGACACATCTCTACACGCGGTAAAATATCTTAAGTCCACATAAGATTGTGTGTTCTGCTTAATTTTAAAACCTAAAATAGACTTAAGATTATATTGGCTTAAGACTTTTTTATTATTGTGAAATCGTAAATCATATTAAGTTGACTTAAGATATTTTCGCGCGTGCAAACAGGAACAAAAGTCATCCTTAAGTCGACATAAGATAAAATCCTTAAAAAAATTCCAAAAAAGTGTGAAAAGGCAAATCATCTTATTTGAACATAAGATGAATTTTTAAATTTAAAACTGAAATTTTTCGCTCCCTAAGTAGTCATAGGATATTTTACCGTTTGCAAACCTAAAACAATTTCCGTAATAACAAGGACATAAGATATTTTGAAGCGTATTTTGTTTCTAGATTGCCTTTATTTGTGCGACCGTTTTTCTTATTTTTTCATTTAGTGTTTCAGACAGTTTTGTTTCATACGCGATTGAAAAATTATTACAAATGAAACACATACGTATACAACAAAAAAGAGTTGAATTGCACGAATTTGAAATTAAAAATACATTTTATAAAAATAAAACATGGATTTAATGAGATAAAAATGTTCAAATGTATGAAATTGCCGTCTGATTTCCAGAAAACTAAGAATTTATTCACACAAAGCTCAAAAATAGTTTTATTATTAAAAGAATTTTTATGCCAGAAATTGTTTTAAAGCTTTTCAAGAATACAATTTGGGATACCAATTTTAAGTAATTACGTATAGTAGTATTGGCGAATACTTCTAAAAAGACTGGCGCAAAATGTCAAACAACCTAGTATTTTTAATTTCTTTGTATGATACTACTTAACAATTTGCTAACTTTAAAGTACTTTACTAACTCATTCTTAGTTTAAAACATTTTCCAACTAGTATTTTACTAAAGGAATTCTTAATAAATTGCTTCTGAACGCACCGAAATTATTGACAGTTCGTGCAAAAAACTAAGTAAACAAACCTTTTGTGGCGTTTCTAAAAGCACGATATTCTTACGATGATTATAACTTTAATAAAAGGGTAGATATAGGTATAGTATGATGCTATACTCGAATAAAATTTTCTAAGTTGTTGATTTAACTTAGTTTCATATTAAATCAGCTTTAACGTCGGTCGTACTAATTCAATTAAAATTTTGTGCCATTGATTTTAGGAAATAATTTCAAAAAATAATCGTTTCACTTGTTTTGAAGTATTGATTTTTCAAAAAACAAAAATAGTTTTTTTTTTTTTTCAAAAAATCCAAAAAATATTTTTGCAAATGGTATTATATAAAATATTATTTTAAGTTTCGGCGGCTCCTGCTAAAAAAAATGGTTTAAATCGTTAGAATCGTTAATGAGAAAATCGAAAATAAAAAGAAAAGGGTTGTATGTACTGACGTACGCGCCGTAGAAGTAAAACTTCGTTACATGTCGCTGTCTTTGACTGATAGCGTGTCGTTTTGACACGTCACTCACAGCTGCATAGACATTTTTTTACCCCCAACGCCGGAGAAGAAGTTTTACTTAAAAAAAAAACGGTTCTATGACAGGTACAGTTAATAACATGTTATTCAAAAATTTTATTTTATCAAAATCATGAGAGCCGTTTTCGAGATAAATAAGATCTTACACTACGGGTGCGATACCGTTAGTTTCGGAGGTAAAAACAATTTTCAATTTCTCCTGTTTCCTCTTGGGTCTCTTAGGTAAATTTTTTCTCTGTAGGAAATTTTTTCCAATAGTATTTTGTTATTATTAATTTGACTTTTAAAAATATGTTTTCATGTAATATTTTTTACAATGATCAATGATTTTTTTGTAAATAATTTAATAATTTATTTTATATTTTATTTTAATATTTTCTAAATAAATTTATTGAATAAAACTAAACTGTTTCTATTCTGTGAACCAAATGTGATTTTATAGCTTTTTTTTAAAGAAATTCAAGTCTTTATTAGTTATTATTTTTTTTATTATTAAAGCTCTAAGAACAAATGTGACTTTTTCATATACGACTAAAATAAAAACCACCAAATATCATCATAAATCTCTTTTTTTCCACTTTTGCACACGCAACTCATCTTAAATGAACATAAGAATTGAAAACGTCATTCGAAAACGCAAGGCAAAATATCTTATCTCAACTTAAGATTTTGGAAATTAATATAAAATTCAATTTATAGAAAAGCCAAACTATCTTAAGTCATATTTTGCCTCATAACGACCAAAATATTAAAAATATCTTTTTGAAAATAATTTCAAAAAAAAGATCATAAAATTTTACATATAAATGCTTTGTTGAATAAAGTCTATATTTGAAAGATTTTTTGGGATACAGCTTTGAAGTGTTTTTTTGCTCTCCTGAAAAATCATCAAAATTGACTTAAGATACTTTACCTTTTCAGTCGAGAATTATAACCACAACGCTTCCAGAAGGTGCTATGTGCTACTAATCAGTAACTGTAACTTTCGAACAAACGAAATGAGTTAGTTTTTTTTTTTTGCTGCAATACAACACACTCCGACCTTGGAGCCATCAAAAACTCAAACTTGCTCCGTTACTGCCCATATACTTAAACACATAATGTCAACCATCAAATGCAATCAATACCATCAAAAATGCAATTGCTGCTGGCTTCGGGTGTCTATTTGTTAATGATCAATTCAAAATAGGACAGTTTCGTTAAAATACGAAGACACAAAATAAAATGCACGAGTGGGTCGCACGAACTTGCTTTTATGTAAAAAGTTCAAAAATTAATATCTATTTCTAGAGAAAAAATGTTCATAAGCAAAAAATTCATTTTTTAAATGACTAAAACAACTCCGTAAGTTATTATTTTATAAATAGTAGTTTAGTAGTTAGAGCTAAACACATAAGTAATATGTTTTGGAAAAGATTTTTAAAACGTATGTATTTAAAAAAAATTTTGGTACGCCAATTTTGACTAGAAGCTTCTCTACACAAAATTTCATTGAAATCCGTTCTGCCTATAATGACAAATTCAAAATTCGAAAAACTGGTTTTATGGTAGGTACACTCAGTAATGTCTTAATTTAATTTTTTTTTTTTAAATTAAAATTAAAATTTATCAAAATTCTCGGAGCCATTTTTGAGAAAACTACGATTTTCTAAAAAGATTTTTTAACACTTGCATGGTGGGTACCTTAATTTTTATTTAAAACAATTTTTTTCCCTTAGATCTTGTAGATATTATAATTAAGAAACTTTTATTTGTTCAAGTTTAAAAAATCGAGCACGGGTTTTCGGAATATTGAGTTTCCAAAAAAAAAAAAATTGGCGTTTTTCTTTTTTCATTCAGAGTAGGGCACTGAACAGAGCATGAGCATGAACTTTCTCCGAATCGAGTGTGTTCTAAGAGCTCTGAATTATTTTATAAACACACGTGAGTTTTTGAGTTTTTTTTCTGTCTGTCAGAATGATTTCAGCATTTAACTCTGTCTACTCAGGTATTTTATACCGAGCTCATAGAGTGCGTTCTGAACAATCTCTGAACACGCTCTCAACAAAAAAAGAAACACAATCTTTGAACTGTTATACACTCTGAGCTAAAAAAAGAAACACGATATTTTCTTTGACAGTTCAGGTACTACTCTGAACTAAAAAAGAAAAACGCTCAATATTTAAAATTTGGAGGAGCTTCCAAAAGATGATTCGTACCGTTATTTTTGGTTTTAAAAAAAAGGAAAATTTAACGAAAATCGGCCCATGCTCTTAGGCCGTAGTCGAAGAGACAGACAGACAGAATTTTGAGACCCACTTTTTCTTCGCTATCATCGTAATGTCAACTTTGATAAAAATCTTGAGTTCGATTTATTTTACGAATGCATAACTTGCCTTATAGTACCTATAAGTCGTAAGAAAAACGCAGAGAACCGATAAAGGGAAACAAAAAACTTCTAATAATCAATTGAACTTAAATTAATAATAATATGGCACGAAAATAGCACTTTGTCTCTTTTTTAACAAAATGAGCTCTTAGTTTTTGGTTGTTTCGGGGGGGGGGGGGTTAACCCCTAAAACCCCTACCGGCGTTCGCCCCTGGTTGTCAACAAAACGATTGACAGCCTTTGGGTGATTTTTGAAAATCGAAAACTCCATTTTTTTTTCAAAAATAGGTACCGGGATTGACAAGAAAACCTGGGTCAACCCTGGGTAAAGTTGAACAAACGAACCTTGTGTTTCAAGCTTTTGTGTAACTATTTCTCATCAAACATTATTGACTTAAAGTTGGCATTTTTATCTAATTTCAATATAGAAACCTCAAGACCATAATTTAATTGAAAAAATAATAACTGATTTGATTTTCAATCATACACAATTCAAGAATAAAATTGCATTTGCATATAGTTTTGTCTGACATTGTGACATTGAAAATTTATAATACCCCTCAAAGAATACCTTATAATTTTTGCTATAAGCGAATACTAATAATAATAATATAAAACACTATCTAAACTGTAATGTAATCATATGAAGCTTAAATTGAAACTAAAAAAAAAAAAAAAAAAAACAAACATCTTTCACAATATGTATAGTGGTGATTGTGAATTTAAATAAGTGATGCCATTGTTGTATATTTTGAAATCACATTGAAATAAGCAAACAGAGATAATTTGATAATTATTTCATACCTCAAGGTGAACATGCAAACTTAATTTTGAACCACAGAAAAAATAATTTGATTTGATGTGTATTCTTTGAATTGAATTTTTGTTACCTTGCAGTTGGAGATTACAGTACATATTTCCAAAAGTATTTTATTTTTAATGGAAATAATTAGATATGTATTATCATTGAAAAATTATTGTTTTATTTTATGAAATTTAAATTTAGGCAATTTTCTTGCATCTATTATAAATGTGATCACACTCTGAAGATGGAACATGGCCAATAACAAGAAAAATGCACGACTGAATTGCGTGAACTTGCTCTTGTGGTTCAAGGCTTAAATGATGATTATCTATGATTCTAAAACTACGGACGTTAAGATTTTTTTAAAAATGACTATGTATAGCACTTCCTACTGAATTCGAGCGATGGCCTGTGTTATGGCCAATCTTTTTGCTGAATTTGTCGGTACGGTTTTTTCAATACCTTGACAATAATTAGGTAGATCTTTGTTATTTTAATTACATGGAATGGTTCTGCTCAGACCTCTTTAAGATCCATTATTATTGACATTAATTCAGTGATCAATAAGACGAAACTCCTCAAAGACGATTTTTCCTACGGTCCTGATGGTTTTTCTTCTATTGTGTTAAAAAAATGCACAGTGGATGTCAGGATTGACATTCTGCATAAGCGATTGAAGGGTAAGGCTATCTTTCGCAGAGGTGATGTAAATGGGCTACCAAACGTCATGCGATTTGACCCCGACAAGTTTTCTCTTGTGTGGTCGCAGGTCTATACAAATAAGCCACAATCGACTGATGCCCTTAAGGTGTTTTTATGTTTTTATTATTATTATAAAACTTAATTCAAGGCATTTAATCAATTACATAAATATGTCTTAAATCTTAGCTTAAAGGAAACTTTACTAACGTCAAGGTCAAATATGTTAGAACTATTA
This sequence comes from Philhelius festivus, assembly GCA_963931855.1. Lineage (NCBI taxonomy): Eukaryota > Metazoa > Arthropoda > Insecta > Diptera > Syrphidae > Philhelius > Philhelius festivus. The sequence goes on along the minus strand of OZ007555.1, from coordinate 231,435,486 downwards.
ACTTTACTCAACATTCGAGTCAGTATTCAGCACGATGGTTTTGAAGACGAAAAAAGAAGACGAAAAGAAGAGATCTTTTGGACCTGGCAAAGACAGTCAATGCTGCCATTTAATAACTGATGAATAAACAAACGAGGAGTTTTTAATGTTTGCAAGGTCAACAACTTTGTTAATGATATTATCCACATGTGAGCGAGAGTTAAGTTGGGAGTCGGATATTAGACCCACACCACGGATTGAGGAGAATATAGGAATGGGTTCGTTTTTTACAATGTAGTTTCTCTGTGATAATGGCGGCTTTCGGGAATATGAATATGTTTTAATATTGAGCTCCAGAAAATTTTGTTGACACCAATATTATAAAATTTTGCTAGTTCAGTTTGAAGTGATTGGGCATCTTCGTTTATAATTCTCATATCATCAGCGTAGATTAGCAGATCGGAATGAGAAAAAAAAAGTTCAACGTCATTTGTGGTCAAAAATAAGCGGACCTAGATAGCTACCTTGAGGGACACCAGAGGTTGTGCTGATTGATGTAGATAAAGATGATCTATTTATCTGTTTATAACCCTATATTTGCAATTTACTAAATAAGAATGGATCCAAACAATTGCCAAATGTTGAAAGCCGAGCTTTTTAAGCTTTATTGAGATTAAATTATGAAATATTTTGTTAAAAACTTTACTAAAATCGCAATGCCATGAGGATTGGGTCATATAGCTTTAATTGCGTTCTCGTTAGATTCGTTTGCTCACTTTTTGATGAGAACAATTTGTGTAATCACATTTTTCTGAGCAGATCTACTTATAAATTGCAAAATAACACCAGAAAAGAATTATATGTATTCGTACGTGGTTCTAGCGTAATGAAAGAACTAATTGTTAGTTTACCTTTAAAAATGGAAAAAAAACATTTACAAAAAAGTGTAAAATTAACAGCTTGTCCGTCGTGTCAAATTTCTCCTTAGCAACTTTTTAAATAGTTTAAACACCTTACAAAAACTAGAGCTCGACAAAAAAATTTGCTATCTGTTAATATATGAGCAATTTTTTTTCTTTTTCTTCTTACAAAAATATCAAAACATTATTCAATTTATAAACGACATTATACGATGTAATATATGTATGTTGTCATACCTGTTCTGAAAGTTACAAAATTAAAAAAAATGTTGAATGCAAAAGAAAAGGTTAACTTAAAAATTGAACTTGTAACAACCTGAAGTAAGAAAAGGCAGAAAATTCCCTCAGAATAACTCTTCGTCATAATATTCAAACTTCTAAGCATTCCCATCAGGTTAACCCTTGAGTTCAACCTTCCATTTAAGTCGTTATTAAGCCTGTTTAGCTCAAGTTAAGACACTACTGTGTTGCATATTTCTGCTTTATATATTAAATTTATAGCCTTCCTGTCATTGCCCTCTTCAGTTGCACTTAACGAGCTAACGAACTCTTTATAGCTTTAATAAAAAAGTTCTCTTATATACACCAGCTTAAAAAAGTTCACCAACCTTAGATTTGGCAATCAACGATTTGTTTTTTTTTTTTTTTTTTTTTTTTTTGAACAAAAAGCATTTGTTTTGAATATTTCAGGTTCAACTCAAAATATCAGACTCATTTATATATGTAAAAAGTCAATAAAATTGTTGTTTACACCAGACCAAGATGACTAAATATAAAAACCAACAAAAACCAGAACCAAACACAAATGGAACGTGTAAATATAACCATTTGTTAGTCAGGATGCCTACTTTTTTTTTTACTTTCTGTTATATTATACCTTTTGTTTAAACCAGGTTATTTAATTTATAACAGCTTGCAGTATTATGTGGAAATCTATTATTGCTTGCAATAATTGCGTGATGAATAATTTTGCAGTAATTCGTAGCATTATTGAAAATCAATAATTTGTTATCAAGTAAGATTCAAATTGGCCCTACGAACTAACTCGAAAGTCCCAAAAGAGTTAACTCCCCTTAGTCAAAATGAATTAACTGTCAACAAAATTATGAGTGGGATTTTAGTTAATTGAACTTTAAATAAGAAAAAAGGAAGTTAATTTACAAAGCTTTAATGAATTCACGAATTAAGAAGGCCAAGAAAAATTTTAGAAGTACATCTAAAAATCTAAAAATTATAGATACGGAGTTAAAAATTGCACAATAAATAAATAAGCTGAATGTTGAGTAGAATGGCCAAGTCTACCAAATGGACTTGCATTCAAGTTCATATTTCTCATTATTCTTTTAATATAATAATAGGAAAAATAATATACATTAGATTTATTTATTAAATCAATCTAAATTGCAGCATTTAAAATTCTTTTCCGGTTGTTTAATTCTCACTTGCTGTAGTAGAAAGTTAAGGCTTGTTATTTACAAACAAAAATGTAATGTTGGCCATCTTCCAACAAAATTAAATACCTCTTTTTTTAATCCAAATTGCTTATATTACATAAAAATATGCAAGTCTTCTCGAGGTGGTATAAAGTTAACATAAAGAAGTTCCCAACCTTAGACTGAAAATCATTGATATTTCTTCTATTTTAAACACCTTCTTGTATTAATTTTTTTTTCAATCAAGTTGTATCGCAATTTGCTAAAGACTGATCTGTTGATCGATTTTGAATTTGCCTAAATCGCTGAATGTTGATTTATATATCTTTGGAGGTTTAGATCCATTACAACCACAAGATTGTGCAAGTTCCAGTCAATCAATATGCATACAAATTTGATTTGTTCTGTATTGCTTTGAGATAAATTTTCCTTGGTAGGCCATCATTTTAAAATTGTAATCCACTTACAATTTGAGGGTTTTAATAAACAATGGGGACAAGCCTGTTATTAGATTTAATATTAAAAGCAAAGTTTGGAATACTATGTTGTATTTATGTAGAACTCAAATAATTTCTCCACCGAATCGTAGCTTCTCTTTCCCCATACCTGGGGTGCATCATACAGTAAAATCATCTCATATACTGCCTCAAAACCTCGAAATTTACTAATACTTTACAAGTACGTGCGATATACTGGTTAGAGAAACATTTCTTCTCGTACAGTTATTAGCAAATTTAACTTTTAACAATTTTTCTTTAGAAGTTTTTCCATTCGTTAAAAATTTCTAGGTTCAACGCTGCCTTGAATTGCTTTAGCTTCATACCACACTCAAACACATTAATACAAAAAGTAGTTTATTTCATGATTTTTTTTTCGCTGATCTATATTTTTAAAATTCTGAAGGTATTCGGTCCGATTCGGCGGTTTTTCGTCTTGTCAATTTTAAATAACATCATTAAATTTTTGTCAGTGTCATGGAGTCATGAATCAAATCAGTAAAGAACCCAGGAGAAGCAAGCTGAAACATATTCTTTATAAACGACTTGCTTGGGTGTTCAAAAAAAAAAACACTCGAATCAAGGCCTCGGTATGTTTCATACTTTTTGCTTGCGATATAGGTATTAAAAAGTAAGATTTCCGTTTTGAGAAAAAATCGAACTAGAGATTTTGATCACACTTTACATAACGAGGGATAACACAAAAAAAGTGGGTTCCACAATTCCGTCTGTACCTCCACCTACATCTTTAAGGTTCTCCAAAGAGGAAAAATTAAATTGTTTTTAGCTCAAAAACCAACGATTTTTTTTATACCGCCTTAATGACAAATCTTCTATGTCTCGAAAACGACTTCAACTATTTTTATTATTATAAGAATTAATATTTATAAACAGTACCTATCATAGAACTTTTTTTAAAATTTGTTTTCACTTTCTCATTAACGGTTTTACCTTTTTGGATTAAAGATTGTATACTAGATCTTCTTTAAGTTTTCAATAATAATGTTTATAAAAATTTAAAAAAGTTTGTTTTTTTTTTGGAAACGGGGAACGATTTTTTAAAGGTATTTCCTTATAATGTATTGTAAATTGTCATACCAAATTTGTTTAAAAGAATTTTAAGGAAATTTGGTATATAAAAATTAATTTATTAAAAAACCTCCTCTAACGAGTTTTACTTGTGGCTTATAGTACTATAAGGCAAGTTACACGTTCGTAAAAAAAATCGAACTCGAGATTTTGATCAAAGTTGACATTACGATGCCTTCGCTAAAAAATGCAGATCTCGCAATTCTGTTTGACTGTCTTCCTTTTCAACTACAGCATAAACGGCTGTGCCGATTTTATTTAAACTTGGTAGATACGAGTATCTTTTTTTTAATTTTCCCCCAATCGATTTTTTCTTTTTTTTTAAGACCAAAAAATAACGGTACCTGCCATACGAATTTTCTCCAAATTTTATAATTTTTTTTTCTCAAAAACTGTTTGATAGATTTTGTTCAAAAGAATTTTAAAAAAATTATTTAGTTAAAGCTAGGTAATGGCTGACAAAAATTTTCCGAAAAATTGTTATCAATGGTACCCCTCTTGGAACCATTTGTTTTTGTTTCTGATTTTCTCAAAAATAGTCAAAAATTTGAATAGAATTGTGTATTCAAATTTTCCTGCCATTGTTTGTTTTTGGTTTTCAAAACTAAATATTTCGAAAACTCCGAGCTTGATCTTTTTAAACTTGGTAAATAAAAGTTTCTCAATTTAATTTAAAAGATGTGAAAAAAAAATATTTTTCGAAAAAGGCACCCAGAATTTTGTCAAAATTGTTTTTCTTTCGATTAATTTTTGTAGGATCTATACAATTTATTTTTTAATTTTGAATTCCTCATTATCATCATAACGGATTTTAATGAAATTTTTTTATAGCAAAGGTTTAAACTTCCCAAAACATTGCATGGAAAAAAAAAATATTTTTTGAATTAAAAAAAAAAATCAAAAACGGATCAATATTTTTTTTTTGGAAAATTAATTTTTATTCGTACAAGCTTTAAGTTGGCCAACATTTTTTCTCAAAAGTGTTGTACATATATAAAAGTTTTTATTTTTTTGAGAAACCACTACAACGACTTATATTTCTTGTTCTAGCATAAATTAAAAAAAAATTAGCTTGAATCACATGGCATCCTGTTCTTAGCTCCAACTTATAAAGGAGTTGTTTTAGTCATTTAAAAAATGAATTTTACGCTTATGAACAGTTTTTCTCTAATAACATTCATTTTTGAAATTCTTAGTCCTTAAAATAAGAACAAGCTCGTGTGAACCAGTCGTCCATTTTATTTTTAATTATATTTTCATAATTATAAAGTTTCACTTTTGAGCTCAGACTAATTTAGTAAATGTAGGTTTGAAAATTATAACAACAACCAAGTGTATAGTATAGGCTGGGAGTTATAGCTATTTCACAGGTGTCAAGCCGATCATCAGGCTCTTTTTACTTGCGACTTATAGGTACTATAAGGCAAGTTATGCATTCGTAAAAAAAATCGAACTCGAGATTTTGATCAAACTTGACATTACGATGAAAGCGAATACCAAAAAAGTGGGTCTCGCAATTCTGTCTGTCCGTCTGTCTGTCTCGGCTCGGCCGATTTTTTCGAATTTTGAATTTCTCATTATATCGTCGGCATAACGGATTTTAACGAAATTTTTTATAAAGAAGCTTCAAAAAGTTTAAAAAACATTGCATTTAAAAACTTAAGAAAAGATATTTTTTCAATTTTTAGAAAAAAAGTCTTTTTTTTTTTTGAAAAATTCGATATCTCAAGAACGGCTTAGTATTTTTTTTTGGAAATTAGACTTTTATTCGTACAATAATAAAAACTTAAGGTTGGCGTACCAACATTTTTTCTTAAAAATGTTTTAAAAATTTTGTAAATAAAAGCTTATTTTTTTAAGGAACCACTACAACGACTTATAATTTTTGTTCCTGCATAAATACATATTTGCATAACATTCTGTTCTTATGTCTTACTACTAAAATAATTTAAATTTAATAATTTAAAAATTCATTTTATCCTTATGAACAGTTTTCTTTAATAACATCCGTTTTTAAAATTCCTAGTCTATTACATAGGAGCAAGTTTGTGCGACCCAGTCGTGCATTTTATTTTAGTAGTTTAGCCTTTATAATTTCTAGTTTAATCGAAAAACTTTTTGGCCTTGACTGGTATTTGAACCTAGACATAGCGCCTTCAGCAGCCAATGTAGGTTTTAAAGTTAATCAAGTATTTAAGTAATTGTTTTAGTAGTTTAAGCAATGAGTTAAATACAGTGTACCATTGGTACACTGAACTAGTCTTCTTGATTCATAGTACGCTTTTTATCTGTCAGTACACAAAATTGAAAATGTTTATTCGCTTCTACGTACAAATTCTTACAGTTCTCAGAGTTTTTTTTAAGTCGAATAGGATTTGTCAACCAAGACTTTATTTTAGAAGAGAGAGGTACAAAAACAAACGACCGGGTCACACCACATCAAGAAGTTTAAAATATAACTCAATTATAGTTGACACACATATTTTCATAATTAATTGTGAAAATGCAAAACAAGAAATTCTTTATTTAAATTGAATAAAGTTAGTTCATTCGGTGTCCGCAGCAGTCCTCTCAATTCTCAAAGTTGGCCTTATTTCACTATACTAAAGAAGTAAAGACTAATAAAGTTAATTTGGTTTCACTCTGCCAAAACTGTTGAAATTTTCCACAAAATCACACTTTCGCAAAAGTCAGATAAGGTTAATTTCTGCAAGTTGACTTTATTTCTCTTGCCCTGGTTCCATTGCTCACAACAAAACTTGTTATTATGAAGGCTTTTTCCCCAGGAAATTAAAAAGTGAAATCGTGGAGCTTTGAGGAAATCGTATATGAAATTAGTTCCAATGATAAAGTCTGGCCTTAAGCTCTCTTATCGAAAATGCGTGCCATGGGTTTTGATAACTTTCTTCGTCGATGGATAAGGAATTACCTTTCGATCCGGTCAATACAGGAAGTACTGGACCGATTTAAGTCTGATATCCACAAAATAAACACTGGTGCACCCCAAGGCTCCGTTCTTTGTCCGAATCTGTTTCTTATTTTCATTAATTACCTTCTGCCTGAAACTTTGAACCCACTCAATTGATTTATTACTTCTCATTTTGGTTTCCAGATTTACCACAAGTAGCACAGAATTACTTAACGAAGTCTTTAAGAATTCTAAATCGGTATCTGACATCTTCTATAAGACGGATTTAAGTTCCTATTAAGTAGAGAAAAGGCGCAAGTGGGCGGTCCGATAGAAGGAAATAAGAAGATAAATTGAGTCTTAAAATGGTCTTAAATCGGGATATCATTCTTCTTAAATACTTCATTACTCCTTCTTAAATAGTTCCTTACATCTTCTTAAATACTTCTTAACTCCTTCTTAAAGAGCTACGGCAATTCTTAAAAAAATTATTAGAAACAATAAAATAAATTTTTTTTTATTATCTGTTTGTTTTTTTATTATTGTTGATTATAATATTCTAGTCTTTATGTGAATTTTTGCTGGAATGAAAGAATTTTAAAAGTTAGTTTTTTTTAATTTACCTTTGTGCTTCCACTGAGATTCGAACCCGAGTCCTCTCGTTTGCCGTGCTTGTGCTCTACCTATTGTGCCACTGTGACACTTAAAATACCTTGTCTCAAAGTGCTACTCAAATAACTCTCTCGTGTTTTTAATATTATACTCTTTAAGAAGACTTAAATACGTATTAAAGAATTTGAAAAATACCGATTTAATACCAAAATAAAAAAGGAATGTTTTTAGAAGGATTAAAGAAGGAATTAAGTAACAAAAACAACCGATTTAAGAAATGCCAATTTAAGAAGTATTTAAGAATGCTTTAAGTAGAAGTAAACACACCATGTTAAGTTCTGTAAAGCAATACCTAAAAAAGACGAAATTAAGACGGAATTAAGTAGCCATAAATTAGCACACCTACCCAATAAAGAAGGAATAAAGTATGAATTAAGTATGGACATTTTGTCAGTTACATAAACGGATGTCATCAAAAAAGTCACATTTTAAATAAATGTGACGTTAACAATCAAACAGAGGCTAAAAAAAATGAACATGAAACCGCGCAAAAAGGCGGAAAACTATAATTCCTAAAATATTTAAGTTAATTCAATGCAGTAAATTTTGTAAAATTTGTAGAAGTTTTTTTTATTAGATTGACCAAAAAAAAATACTAAAGGGACCTTTTATTTTCGTCCTTTAGTGAAATGTTTTTTTTTTTAGGCAGTTTTGTTTGTTAAAAATATATTTAGCGCGTTTTGAAAATAAGTTTCTTAAATTTTGATTCTCAAATGCCTGTAAAATTAAAAAATAAGAGAACATTTAAGTAAGGAAAAGTTCTTTTTATTGGAATTCATTAAAACTTATTTAACAATGATAACAAAGAATACGATAGGTAAACTAAAGATCCTTTTATAAGGGTCAACAATTTTAGCGCCCAAAATTATTTAGCTCCTTTTGAAAAACAATCCTATCTATTTGATTTCATTTAGAGAAAAATAGAGCTGTTTTGAAAATTACAAGTATTGTATGAAAAATAGCTTGTTAAAAAATAACAAATAGCCTCGTTTTTATCCTTAACTCAACATTAAAATAGTAATAACTTCTAAACTAGACCGTTTTGAAATACAATTTTTCCACCATTCTATAGCTCTTTTTGATACGCAAATTTTGGTATACCACACTCCATATTTTGAAAAAAGTGCCTTTAGCACCGTTTTGATTGTTAACTTCACAAATGTTATTTTAATTGTTGTTTGTCTTCAATAATGAAACAATCTCTTTTTTTTTTAAAGATTTAATAAATTCGGTTTACACATTTTGCTTTCCATCTAAAACTAAAAGTGCGAAAACGGCGTTATAAATCATACTGTTTCAGAAGACTTAAATACGTATTAAAGAATCTGAAAAATACCGATTTAATACCAAAATAAAAAGGGAATGTTTTTAGAAGGATTAAAGAAGGAATTAAGTAACAAAAAAAACCGATTTAAGAAATGCCCATTTAAGAAGTATTTAAGAATGCTTTAAGTAGAAGTAAACACACCATGTTAAGTTCTTTAAAACAATACCTAATAAAGATCGTATTAAGATGGAATTAAGTAGGCATAAATTTACATACCTAATAAAGAAGGAATAAAGTATGAATTAAGAAATGTGATACCGAAATTATACCATTTTGTGCTACTTGTGACGTTCTTGTCCTTTGGATTTGGATTTGGATTGGAAGCGTCTTATAGATTCTCATTAAATTTTGATCTCAATAGCATTGCCAAATGTGAGACCATAAGCCTCGCAGAATTTGATGCTTCAAAAGTTCGATAGCGTGTTTTGTCGTTAAGGTGGAGTCCACCCCCATGCCCGCTATCCATTGGTGCAACTTGTATCAAGAAAACTAACAAACTTTCAATCTTCGGTATGTGTACTACCAACCATGTTCTACGAGTACAGAATGAGCACTTACGTGATGCCGCTTAGTGCTTGGTCTTCCTTTGCCGCTTCTTATCTGCCCAGTTCTGTTTTTTCTCTTTATATGGAAATTCAAAACCAATGTGCATCGGTACCTCATTTTAATTCTCTCCACTTACCCCTAAGGCTCGAATTTTCTTTGCTTGCTTATACAGGGCATAGACTTTTACTAGATATGGACTGCTAGCAGCCAACTTCACGATGGTTCCACTTTTAAGCTTTCTTTCTAGTGACAATGCGCGATCAAAAGATGTCACTTAAAAAATGGAACTAATTTTTCACAACAACCGCTGGGGTTGAATTGTCAAAAATTAGTTTCTTTTTTTAAGTGACATCTTTTTATCGCTCATTTTCGTTAGAGAGAACCTTAAAAGTGGAACCACTTTTTTTGAGGATTTGTATGAAGAAAATGAGCGACTAGCAGTCCATATATAGTAAGTCAATGATACAGGGTATTCACATCCCCTTGAGTGTCGTGAAAATTATTTAAAAAAAAGTAGGAATCAACAGTAATTAGGAGGCTTTATTTGCTGATTTTTTTTCATACTCATAAACACTTTCGACGTTTTTTTTTAAAGTTTTTTTTACAAATCATTAATAATCATTTTTATTGTTTCAATTTCATTTAAAGGTTCCTGTGACTGTTTACTACGAATCTCTTTGCCCAGATAGTGCAGCCCTAATTACCGAACAAATCCATCCCGCCCTCCAAGATGAACTCAAAGAGCATGTTGACATAACCTGGGTGCCATTTGGAAAATCTGAGGTAAGAGTTATTCCTATTTTCATTTTCACTTACAATTTCAACGACGAACAATACTCACAATTTGAAATTTTCCTCACAGATGCACACCCAAGGCGCCGATGTCGAATTCAATTGTCACCATGGACCAAATGAGTGTTATGGCAATAAAGTACATGCTTGTGCCATCAACATCATTCAGGCAAACTCTTACCAAGCTGAATTCACTAGGGAATCTCTAACTCTGGACTTCATCACTTGCTTAATGAAGGTCGGCAAGAACTTCCCAGACAATGTATATCCCGGCGCTAAATGTGCCCGCGAAAATAACATCAATACCTGGGCAAACATTGAAACGTGTGCCAACTCCACTGAGGGTAGCAAATTGTTGCAGGAACATGGAAAGACCACCAACCTTTTCCAGAAACCACTCGTCAGTGTACCAACTGTTGTGTTTAAAGATGTAATTTTGAAACAAAAATATAAAATAAAAAAACCAATAATCAAAATTATCAATTGACAGGTGTACGACGATGATGTGCAGCAGAAAGCCTTGAAGGACTTCCGCACGACTTTGTGCAGTTATATTAAGGAGCCAAAGCCAAAAATTTGCATGGCCAATAACTCAGCTGCAGGATTAAGCTTCATACCACTAATGGGTGCTTCGCTCTATCTTTTATCACGATTAGTCTAGAATTTTGTTAAGCCTGAAAATAAGATCGCATATCATAAGTTTTTAAGTTTCATTGTTATACATAATTCAAAAGATTTTTTTATATATTAACAGAAGAATATTAGTATACTAGAGTAGAATTTTAATAATTATTTGTTTTTAAAATCATCATTTATAGATATTTTTTTAGATAAGTTTGAATAATGTTTCAAGCTTTACTTAAAATACAAATTTAGCAGTCCAGTTTTCGCGCAAAATACCATTTTACATTCACATCTCAAAATACAATACAAAGTGATTTATGAAATTCAATAAAATTATAGAGAATTTTTTCAAATTCAATAATGTTTTCTTTTTTACTTTATCATTAAAGGCATCTTAATTGAATTATAGGAAAATTATTGGAAAATATTGGAAAATGATTACGTTTTAGTTAAAAGTAAGTAAATATTCATTTTCTTTGATCAAAAATTTCGAACGATTGTTCTGTTGGTAATAAAGGTAACTATAGGGCCGGATTAACCCTCAACGTGGCCCTAGGCAACCATCAATTTGGGGGCCCTTTTTCACGTCCGTTCCCTTCTTTTTTCGATTAAAAAATACAAACTTATACATATCTTTCATAAAAATTTTATTGTCACAATGTAATATTATCAATAAAATTACTATCTACATTTTAAACATGTCGCTTTCTACATTTGTTTTCGGCAAATTTATCAATTATATCATCAATATCGATTTTGTTCAATAAATCTGACTCAATGCAAAGTATACCTAACATCTCGAGTCGCTCTTGTCGCGTTGTAGCTCTTTCAGCAGCTTTGATTCTTTTTATTTGTGAGAAGGATCGTTCAGCAGAACAATTTGTGATCATTATTGTTAAAAAAAATCCGAAGAGATATTTCTGTGTTAGGAAATACATCGGCTAATTAATCTTCCATTAGAATCTTATACAAATGACTATGAGTTTTTTGTGCATCAGTGTATCTGGAGTTCATGTAACTTTGGAATTGTTTCATTTCAAGGAAAAATTCTTCCAAATCTATAGAATAAAAACGAACTAAGTTATTTATAGCTTCGTAGAGGTCTCCATCACTTAGAGAAAAGTTGATGAGAAGTGCAAATCTCTCTGAAACTTCCATATACACTTTCGCACGTCGTTTGATTTCACTGTGAAGATTGTCGTTGATTTCGAGGAAATCTTTTGTCCTAAAATCATCGCGACGCAAAAATTCTACTTCTGGAGCATTTCCGTCAAGAGGTTGTTTTTTTCTACGATGAGTACGTTTTACGATTTCTGTATAACCTACACCAGGTAATAATTGTTTTGTTTTTTCCTCGAAATCATTGAACTTTTCACGGAATGAAACTAAACTCTCTTCTAACGATCCGTACAAAAAAGCACATGTTTGCAAATCTGCTTTTTCACTTTGCAATGACTTACTGTGTGTAAAATTTAACTAGAAATTGGCATCAAGTAGTGAAAAAGTTGTTATTAAAAACCGTTGTGATTGTGTTATTGAAAAACTTATAAGCAAACCCTTTTACAAGTGGAATTCAGTAGACAAATATGCAATTATACCGACTAAAAGACCTACTCCAGTGCTGCCGGACTTGACAACAAAATTTTGCAATAAAAAAAAAAGTGTTACTAGAATTTTATGTTTGTAAGAAAATTTTAGAAGTAGTTTTTATTTTTCGGGGGCCCCCTAAAATCGGGGGCCCCAGGCAACTGCTTATTCTGCCTACTTGTTAATCCGGGCCTGGGTAACTCTAAAAAAAAAAAGAAAAATATTTCCAGTTGTAAAACTAGTGCTGGAAAATATTTCAAAGTGGGGTCAATTTCTCACTAAAGACGGAATTTATTCTTTGAAAATAACTTCACTTTTGAAAACAGAAATATTTTCCAATTAGTGTGAAAAATAATTACACTTGAGATATGTTTACATATTAAATGTAAATAATTGTGAAACCATTGTACAAATAAAGTAAATATTTTAACGTTTGTATATATTATAACCTATAGTTTTATCATGGAGCGTTATTTTGTATTGCGAACTCTAGCTTGGTGGTGGCGCTGAATTTAGCGGTAGATTTTACAGTGGAGAGTAGGATTAGGATAAGATACAAAACAAGTAGCAAAAAAGAGAATATTATTTTATTATTAAATTTAGCAGAGACAAATCTAGCAAGTACTGTACTTAAGATGTCGCCACAATCTTTCGTCTTCTTGGTAAAACCCGCTTAAGAGAAACGGCAAAATGTCACAGTCTTTATTTCACTTAAGCGGGTTTTTCACTTAAACGAACGCCGCTTAAGTGAAAAATAATTTCACTTAAGCGGAGTTCGGATAAGTGAAAAAAACTTTCACTTAAGCAGATTTAAAAATTCCATTAAGCGGAGATTTAATGCTAGAAACAATATTGGCGTAAAATTTTAAACAGCCTATTATTAAGGTATTAGTATGATACTACTTAACAATTTGCTAAATTTATAGTAGTTTACTAACTTATTCTTAATTTTAAACATTTTCTAACTAGTATCGTACTAAACGAATTTTCTTAATAAATTGCTTCTGAACACACCTAAAACAATGACATTTCGTGTAAAAAAGTAAGTACACGAACCTTTTTTGATGTTTGCAAATGTCAAAGAACCATATGAAGCTAGCACGATACTAAAAAAATAAAGTAGCTATTCGATGATTTTAACTTTAATAAAAGGGTAGAGAAAGTATGATGTTATATTCGATTAAAATTTGCAAATTCGTTGTTTTAACCTAGTATCATACTAAAACAGCTTTAGCATCGTACTAATTCAATTAAAATTTTGCGCCATTGTTTTTATGTTTTGGACTTGCCTTGAAAGAAGTTAAATAAAACAACTATTAAATAACACAAAAATAATTTATTGAAAAACGAAAACTAGCAAATTTTGGTTCTGTTCGATTCAATTTTTTTTCACTGAAGAGAGTTTTTTCAATGAAAAATATTAAAAATTAACTGAAAATATGTTTCAGTTATCCGGGTTTTTCGCTTAAGCGAGTTTCACTTAAGCGGAGTGTTTTAAGGGAAATCGGTCGGAAAATACTTGGGGATGAAAAAATTGTTTGAAGTAAGCGGGTTTTACTGTACTATAAGTTTTATATTCAAAGATATAACGTAATTTTGAATGAACTGGAACTGAGTGAGACAAGAGATTGCGTCAAATAAGACAGCGATCGAAAAGTTGCATGGTTTAAATTCATTACATTTACGACCGTGCTTGATTGAACCATGAATTAATACCGCGTTTTATTTTTCTAATTAAGTGCTCGTAGGTGTCCAATTTTTCAGGATGTTTTGTTAATTCCCACGAGTCCGATGGCGCATTGACACGCTATTAATGTTAAACAGGGTACGAGCAATTAGGAAAGTAGGATAGGATTAGAAAGGAGATATTGATGCGCATTGGATTTGAATGTCTGGACAATGCAATGAGTGGGAAACATTCACACATTTACGCATTCTTGTAGTGCGACTAAAAAAAAGAGTCTCAGTACTTGACAGTTCGTCCGAAATTGGGGACTCAAGAGTAAACTGGCGAGCATTCATAGAAGTACGGGTATTGCAGTTGAATTCTTTGAATGGAAGAATGCAACTGGCTATTTCACTAGAGTACTTTTTATGAAAATAGCAGTGAAATAATGATAGACATGAAACATTGCGGTGGTGCTCGAGAGATACAAATGCTTCATTTAGACAACGGTTGCCTAACATTTTTAGAGCTCTCTTTTGAATTCTTTCCAAGAAACTCAAGTGGGTTTTTGGTGCACCTGTCCAGATATGGGAATTGTACTCGAGTTTCAGTAAAATAAAGGCTTTATACAGGGTGTCTCCTAAATCGTGCATAATATTTAAGGGCGTGGTTCTTGGATATATTCTAAGAAAAAAAATTGGTCTACAGTAAGGGCCTATCTACAATTTTTATATCATATATCGGGGATTTAATAAAAGGTCTATTTTGGTGTACCCTGACTCTGACATGTAACGGTAATTGTACTGTTATTACTAATGATAGAAGATTCATTTAGGTCTTTATTTTTAGAAGAAATACTAGCCTTTGTAATTGCTTTCAAACAAATATGATATCCTATCTCGGTCTTGAGATATCCAGCTTCTAGCATGTTCCGTTTTTCTTGCCCATGCTAATTTTTAGACTTTGGGCTTAATTTTCTGCAGAAAATGCGTATAGACTAAGAGCCCACAGCAATTTTTGGGTGTGATTGATAACAAAAAATAATTAGCATAATTAGATAGGCCTTTTATAGTTATTTACAAATGTGAAAGCCTTGCATACTCTAGTGGGCGCAATAGTGCATTATAGTGCATTAAGTATGCAGTTTTTTCCAAATCCAAATAATTGTGATAACAAATTTGCCAAAATGTAGAGTTAAGCCCCCTGATTGAAAATATCGAGGTCAAAGACGTTCTACAGACAGCCTTCTGCCTGCCAGACGCGATAAGAATAGGCAACTTCTTGCACTAAGAAGGCCACCTTCAAAACGTCATGGACCTCGATATTTGCAATCAGGGCACTTAGCTGTTCATTTTGAAGTTATGCCAAATTATTTTTCCCAATTTTTTAGACTAAGGAAAGAACTGCATACTTGATGCACTATAATGCACTATTGCGCCCACTAGAGTATGCAAGACGTTCACATTTGTAAATAACTACTAAAGGCCTAACTAATTATGCTAATTATTTTTTGTTATCAATCACACCCAAAAATTGCTGTGGGCTCTCGGTCTAGTAGTAAACATACCGTTTTAATACTTTTTTTAATGAACGTAACAATTATAAAAATAAAACTTAATGACAAGTTTGCGGAAAACCCCGTAGATTTTATGATACTTGGGAAAAAATATGTATATCTACATAAATGTACACATGGCATGAAGTAATCCAAAGCAGTTATATTTCTTGCTTGAGCCAGATGCCTGCAATTATAAAACTTATTTTCCAAAATATTGCGTCTGCTATACATTTTCTGTAGACATTTTTTGAGGATAAACCAAAATATATACAAATAATAAGAATAATACCGCCTTCAAGAAGGAATGACAAGAAATGAATAAAGGAATCGAAACAATGTGACATTTCAAATTAAAAAGGTGTGTTCGATATTCGATTCACAATTTGATAGTAGTGTTGAATGGCAGTTTCACTTAAACAGAAATGAATTAATGTAAAATGAAATCAAAGAAGCTGCCTGGTTAATGTTTAGTTACAAAGTTTTGAACATGTATATTAAAGCTCTTATATGCATTGCTTAAATTATCACATTGTGTATTATATGCTGTCAGTCTCCGATTAGACTATTTAAGCAGGTCGTCAGCTTATTACAATAAGTTAATTTTTATAAATAAATTTATACATTTCAATTTAGCTTTAACTTATTCTACTGGTTTGTTTAGCAATTTTGATATTTTTAATACAATTTAAACTGATCTTAATGTAATATTTCTGTACTCATTGTAGACGATAAACTTTTTTTTTTTTTTGTTTTTAAATTTCATTTGACTTTCCGCATTATATGGTGAACGAATATACAATTTTAAATGTATTTATACATTGGTTTATGAAAAATAAAGACCTAGCAAAGAACATTATTATATAAATATGTATGTTCGAAATGTCTTAACTAAACAACATCTTTTAATTGACCTATGGCCCGCATTAACTGTCTTCTATCATTTTATAAAAAAAGGGAACCTCTGCCATTAACCACTCTTAGTGTAAGATGTTTATTTGAGTTGAAAATATTTGTTTGAATACAAGCGGAAATGAATACATGTGAAAATGCTCTTAAATGTGAGTGATAATTTTTTTTTTAACAGATAACCTATTTTTTCAGTTAAACTCAGTTGACTTCGTTTTTATAAAATTTTTACATTGATATTCTTAAACAGGTGGATAGACTACGTGAGTATCAAGCTGGATAACGTTTTCATAAATTCTTAAAAATAATAACCACAGAATTTAGAAATAAAAATTCAATAACCGAACGAAGAAGACATTAAGCGACAATTTATTTTATCCTGAACGCACTCATCGGCCTTGACCACATCTGTCATGTTTAAATTAAATAAAATGCACGACTGTTTTCCAGAAAAGTATGAATTTATGCAAATAAACTTTAAAAAATCATTTTATTATTAAATACATTTTTTATATAAGAAATTTCTCTAAATTTTTTCAAGAAAAAAATGTGGGATGCGAATTTTAAGTATCAAA
Organism: Philhelius festivus; assembly: GCA_963931855.1. Lineage (NCBI taxonomy): Eukaryota > Metazoa > Arthropoda > Insecta > Diptera > Syrphidae > Philhelius > Philhelius festivus. Next base: position 231,418,407 of record OZ007555.1, on the reverse strand, counting down.
TAATATTGATTTTAGAAAATAATTTCAAAAAATAATCGTTCATAGGTTTTGAAGATATTGATTTAAATTTTTTTTTTTTTTTTTAAAAAACCCAACGAATATTTTTTCGAATATTTTTTTATACAATATTATTTTAAACTTAAGGGGACTCCTGCTGAAAATTTTGGGTTAAAATCCTTAGAGCCGTTAATGAGAAAGTCAAAATCAAAAAAACGGGTCTATGGCAGGTACCCCTAATAAAATTTTGCCCCAAAATTTTTTTTAACCAAAATGTAGTCTATGTCCATAATATCACTCTTAATTTTTTTTTATCAAAATCGTTAGAGCCGTTTTCGAGATAAATAAGATTTTGCATTACGGGTGTATGGGGGGTACCGTTTCAACTTCTCCTCTAGGGAATCACCGAAGACCCTTAACTACCGAGTTTGAAGAAAATACCTCCGGTAGTTTAGGCTGTAGTTCGAGGTACAGACATACAGACAGACAGACGGAATTGTCGGACCCACTTTTTTCGTCTTCGCTATCATCGTAATGTCAACTTTGATCAAAATCTCGAGTTCGATTTTTTTTCCAAATGCAGAACTTGCCTTATACGAGCCCAAACTCAAAATAGTTGGTCTACCGAGGATAGAATGCAAATATGTGTTCATTCTTAACCTATTTCGAAACAAAAACTATTTTTTGATATACATATAAAGTCCTATTCATTTTAAATAAGAAAAGTGGACAAAAAAAGAAAGTGGCTTAATAAAATATTGATATGGAGTCTCTTTACAAAAATAAATAACGATTTATACACATTTCTTAGATGCAAAATAGTTGGTCTATGATTCTTTATGTTGATTTTACCAGATTGTTAAGCGAACTTTGGCCTTAATCACTGCTTCTATAATGCACCTTGGCATAGTGTCAACTAATTGTTGACACTCTTCGGAACCAAAAGATTCCACATTATTTGTAATTGTGGATCTTAAATCTTGAAGAGTCCGACGCGGTTCCTTTCGCAATTTTTGCTTCATCGTGTGCCAAACAGTTTCGATTGGTGAAAGATTAGGGCTGCTGGAAGTCCATTCCAATAAATAATTGCTTCAGCAGTTAACCATACCATTGTTGACCTAGCCGTATGACAAGAAGAACCATTCTGTTGAAAAATATACTCCGCATTGCTATATTGAAGACGTAGTATTGACGGAGGCAGCTCCTGTTCCAAAATGTTGCGGTACTTGACAGCATTAGCTATCCCAATTACAAAATGCAAATTACTCATACCACATCCCGACATGCACCTCCATACCATTAGAGATACTGGGAGCTTTACGGTTTGTTTAAGGCAGTCCTTGTGAGTTGTGAAAGGCTTCTTTAGCATTTTTTATCACTGGTCCTCGTTCATCACCAACACAAACTTCCAATCTGTACTGATCACTCCAATTAACGGACTGCCATTGACTAAAAGTCCAAATTTTTAAGTTTTTTGGCCCACTCAATGCGCCTTTTCTTTTGCTTAGGAGTCAGTAGTGATATTTCTTTTGCCTGCGTTTTTAATATTTTAAATTGTCGTAATTTATGCAAAACTTAAATATTTTAAAATAAACCTTATAAAAATTGTATCCCATTTTTTTCATCATCTGCTTACAACTGTCCACCGAAACACTTTTTTGAATTTGTTCTTTCCACTGTACCGTTATTGAAGCAGATAAATATCGTCGATTTTTTTTAAAAATTTGGCAATCGCGAGGTTTTGCTGTTAGTGGATGTCCCGTTCTGTTGCATATATCCACATTTCCAGAATTTTTAAACTTTGTTCTGCACTGACGAGAGCGTTAAATTAAAATTTTCAGGGATTTCGTAGCTAGACAATCCTGTTTCAAACGCTTTAATCATTGATTCCCTTAGGTCTCCTGATAATGCAACGCCACGCGCCAGGATTGACGTGAAACTCTCGCTAGCTTGTATAAAATCATACAATAATCATTAATAAAACCAGTGCTTCTCATTTTTTTAATAACGGTTAACTGAAACTATATTTAAATAGTCTTAGATCAACTATTTTGCACCCAAAAAAGAGTAGACCAACTTTTATGCTCTTATCTTTGTCTGAGATGAAAGGAATATTGTTGCTATTTGCTCTCTCAAATTTTGTTTTGTTAGGTCTAATTTACTCTCAGTGAAACTACTTTATTAAATTGACAACATTTTTTAAATGAACAAAAGCTGACTGCCACTAAATTTAGGATATATGAAGAATTAATGTGTTAATAAATGAATAGACCAACTATTTTGAGTTTGGGTTGTAGTACCTATTTCGCAAGTAAAAATAAATGGATTGATGTTCAATTATATAGATAAGAAATATCGGTTAATTTCAGAAGTTAATTGCACAATTTTCACATGTAGTATATCTGAGCAGTGGTTTCGGAATGACACAAACGTATCTGATTGGTTCAAAAAAAAAATTAGGACAAAAAGCATAACCCTGTCTTAGTTTGTTTGGTACTATTCAGGAGGCATAGAGTAATTTGTTGCAGACAACATTTTGTTACTTTCATATACTCAACAGGATTTCTACACCTTTAAAAGACTGCCCGATTATTGCAGCGATGGCATTAGGTGCGGTCTGCCTAAATAGGTTCAAAGTGATATAGTAAAGGATTTCAATAGGAGTGGGTAGATTTTGAAATGGAATTAAACATGTTGTGTGTAAGGTATTGTAATATTTTACTAGGTCCGTTAAATAAAACTTATCACTCTTTTTAGTATTTCTTCTTTATTTACACTTTCCAATTCAAAACAGTAAATCTCAATTTATAATCAACTCAAATACTTTTATTCAAATTTAAATCACACTTGCTCAATAACACAATCCAATAAGCAATACTTTTGCACACTTTCATAATCCAAAATCAACTGTGTCCCGCTCACCGTGAAAACACTCTCTTATATACTCAAATTAGTTGATCTCGAAAGTTCTTGTCTTGGAATGTTCTAGATGGTTGGAATAAGGGGAAAAACATTTGACATTGGAAAAGAGCTTTTTGTTTCTTTCATAAATTAGATATGCGATTTTCCAACAGATGGCGCTGTAGTAGTATAAAGCTCTGTTCACAACAGTATTAACAAAATTTCTTTTTCTTACTATGGCACGGATCATCCGAGTGGTCCAATTTTCAATTACTCTTTCGCATAGATGCTGCTAAATTTGAGCGATGGCCTCTCTTATGTTCACCTTAAGAACATTGTCACCTCCCATCACCTCTACTAGAGTCTGCAGCTATTGAAATCGACGTTGACCGCCACACAAACCTCTTACTTTACTTACTTTAGATGGCGCTCACAGCCCGGGGTGGACTACGGCCTCCACCAACAAGCCCTTGCAGCTAGCTCGGTCCCTAGCTAGCTGCCTCCAGTTACGCACTCCAAGTTGGTTGAGGTCGCTCTCCACTTGTGCGCGCCACCTGAGTTGGGGTCTTCCTCTGCTGCGCAGACCATCAGGGGTGGATTCGAAGATTCGACGGGCTGGTGCTTCGGTGTCCATACGCTCCACGTGTCCCCAGCTTCTTGACTAGGTCAACGTCGCTGTAAAGCCCGTACAGCTCATATGAAATCGTTAAAAAGGTGGTGTGTATCGATTTGGAACTCCTGGGTTTTTTCGAAAATCTGTCGAAGTGTGAACATCTGATCCAGGGTAGATTTCCCGGGCCTAAAACCACACTGATAATGGCCGATCAGCTCGTTGACAAACGGTTTTAGGCGCTCACACAATACAGACGACAGGATTTTGTATGCGATGTTGAGGAGACTTATACCTCTGTAATTGGCACACGTCAGAACATCTCCTTTCTTGTTGATGAGGCACACTATGTCGAGGTTCCATTCATTGGACATACTTTCATCCAACCAAATTTTTGAGATGAGTTGGTGCATGCTCCCTACCAAGTCATCCTCACCTGCTTTGAATAGCTCAGCTGGCAACGGCAAGCCATCCGCGCCAGCATCTTTGTACTTTCAGCTTGGCTATCGCTGACCGCACTTTATTTAGGTCGGGTGGACGAAAATTTTGACAATCATCATACAGGTAGAATGAAATGTTCCGCCTAGCTGTGGAATTTTGGCCTTCATCGCCGGCCGTTCAGCAGTCTGGAAAAGTATTGTTTCCAGATCCTCGATCAGCACTCACTGCGAGTTTACTACCATATTCCGACTCTCATCCCGATAGGCTTCCGTTCTAGCTTTGTAGCCCTGGCTGGATTGCCTCTCCCTTTGGTAAAACTTTCGAACATCCCCCCTGCTGGTACAGTCATCCATAGACTCGACCGCCCGCTTCACATGCTCTCTCTTTTTCCTCTTTAGAAGTCGGCGTTCCTCCCTTCGTCTTTGCCCGTAGAGCTCCCGGGCAGCTCTCTCAGCAGCTCTTGCTTGCAGCATTAATTGGAAGGCCTCCAACCTGCATTCTTCGTCAAACGCCTCACAAACGTCGATTTTGAAAAATAACGGACCAATGAGACCCCCAGCCCAAAATCCAGACCAAACTGTATTTTTTTTGAGGATGTATTGTCACCTGGTGGACCTCGTGTGGATTGGTTTCGTCCCATATTCGTCAAATATTTTGTTGAATACCTATATGAAGGAGTACCCTTGCATGAATTAGCATTTTTAAATTTTCGCAGTGTTAATTAAAAAAATATTAAATTAGAGATAATATCTTCACTTCACTTCGAAATCTTACATTAAATTATGACTTGAAAAATCAGGAAATGTAAATTCAGATAATCAATAAATTTTTTTGACTGACTGATATTCATGTCATTTTCTTAAGCTTGCACTTAAAGCTGCATTTAGTGTTGTGTTCTGTGTACGTTGTTGGTTGTACGCGGAATAACAACAATATAAATGACAAAAATGAACCACAAACTAAGAACGAATGAAGAATGTGCAAATTCAAAGGAGCTCGGAAATTTCGGTGTTCGTTGTTACCCAAAGAACGTGTGTTTGAATGCCAAAACTGCTGATGAACATTGTTTTGCAGTGCTGTGCAACACGTAGGGATGTTTTTGATTTTTTTATTAGTGGATGAAACATCAGAAGGCTTCATTATAAATTGGGGTTCATATATGTAGGTAAATAAATAAAATATTTTGTTAATGACTTTTATCTTTCTAGTACGAATAATAATACTTTAGATAAATAATCAGAGAAACATATAAAAAGCACGATACTTTAATCATTTCTAGGGCTAGTTTAGCAAATAAAACAAGATTTGTATGCGATAAATGTTTCCTTTTCACCAGCCAACCATTCGTCTAACAATATCTTCTTTTTTTCATTTTTTCAACTATTAATAGCTTCCGCTGCCAACAATGTGTTGTTATCCATTTTATTATAAAAACAAACTGAAAAACAAAACTGAATTAATGTAAATGTTTCTTCGTTGTTGAGAGAAAAACGAACAACGAACACAACGTACAGCGTTGAATTTGTACGTTCTTCATTCGTTGTTAGTTCGTTGTTCGTTTTTATCATTTACATTCTTGTTGTTCAACAACGTACACAGAGCAAAACACCGAAAGTCTAAATGCAGCTTAAGAGATCATCAACTTAAACCTCTCTTAGTACACTATCTCACTATAAGCTAATGTCCAATATAGATCTGGTAACTTGTTCATAAACGTCAAAATGTTCATTTTGACGAAACTGACATTTTTCTATATATTTTTTAAAGCAAATGGGGGAATTGTGTAAAATAAAAAAAACACCTTTAATTTTCATTTTGCAATTTTGCATCTGTCAGATTCATTAAAGTAATTGTTGCCACTTTCGATATTGATAAATTCGTAAAGCAATATTTTAAGGAAAAATATTTCGACTAAACTCTACTGAATGAGGAGTTAAGATTTGAAACCTATTTAAACTCAATTCAGGCACAGTTTTTTTAATTAATTAAAGTTCTTTGCTTTCTTCTGTTAACTTAAACAAATAATTCCAACAACAACCTAAAATTAAATCTACAAAATAATAATTTCTAATGCTTCAAATTTCATTTTGATATTCATAGCTTCAAAACCATTGTGCACCGGTATTTCATTTTCAGCTCTTCCCTAAGAGTTGTCAAAACCCCTTTATTTCGAGCTTATTTTAAAATACTAAAGTTTGACCATGACTTTTGCCTTGAGTCACATCCACTGTTATTTTGCTAAAAATTTAAGTAAACACAAATAGTATTTTCCTTTAGGATTGCATAAGTTACCCAACTTGATAATGTCTTAAACAACCTTAAATAATTTCCGGTTAGTCTAGGGGCGAAGAGGATTGCATAAAATGAAAAAAAAAAAAAAATAAGAATAAATGTAGAAAAACTGGTCTCATTCTTTATTTCTGAGACTTAAACAAGAACCTAAAAATATCATTCTTGTCGATTAAAGAGAATTAGATATGATACATTTTTTTGGAAATGAATAAAAAGTAAACAAGAAGTCTAAACACACATAAAGCACAAACAGGATAATAAAATTAAATTGAAGCAAGAGTTGTTCTAATCCTAAGGGCGAGAATGTCCTTGTATGTTTTTCCTCCAATCTAAATCAAAACTTGACATCCTTCCTTAAATTTGATACATTTCTGTTGGTAGTCTATACCCAATAATAAATTAATCAAACAAAGTTTAAAAAAAAACATCTCGCCCACTTTGTGTTGCATTGTTTCTAATGCAAACATCTTCATTCAACAAATTCATTCAGGAGTAAGTAGTTGAAATATGTATGTAAATTTAAGGAAACCAATAAAGAACGATGGGGGTATGGTACATACATAAAAGATTGAACTAATATGTTATTTTTAAAAGTTTACCAAGGATCTAGTTTCTAATCAATTTTGCGAATGAAACCTCATTAAATCACAAATAGATTAAATGAATATTTAAAATCATTTTCATCGCTCATATATCACATTTTATGAAAATCTCAAACTTATCGGTGGTGTTCCAATTAATAGTTTGGTTGATAAGCAAATGCAACCCCCAGTCTAGATTAGGCTACTTGATTTTCAGTCCTCATCATCTATGCACAGTGGATTGGTTGACTTGTTTTTGGGGTTAAATAATTTATTACCAATTATTAAATTTAAAACTTTAACTAGTCAGTATGACATAGATTCCAGTGCTGATATGATAACATTAAGTTCCAAAGAGAATGGTGGGTACGATTATAATCATAATGAGGTTGAGAGAGGTAAACTTCCGATGCTTTTGAGTATGTGCAAATTATAAACAAAATTGTATAATTCTTTTAGACCATTTTTTATAATTGAGTCGTCGATAAATTAATTGCAACATGGAATTAGCTTTGCCTACGATATAGTCGATGAGCTTAGGGAAAGAAAGTTTCGAGCCAAAGATAACACCGGTATTTTCATTTTCATAAGATCTGGTTAGATACATGTTGTTAGAAAAGAAGAAGACCATTTCAAAAGATGAATATAGTTAAGTTTATCTGAATCGTTCAGCAAATACGATGCCTAAAAAAACTTGGAATATCTTTAACAAAAATCGAAAAAACCAAAGGTCCTAAATGACTGCCTTGAGGGATATTGCAACTAAATTATACGGAACTAGAAACAAAATTATTGATTCGAACGTGTTGTGACTTAGAGAATAATTTATCTGGCCTTACGTTCTTATACGAGTAGTTATACTTAGGACTTGGCCTTCCGGGTTGGGTATTTTTGCCATTGGGGTGACCTCCCGGTCATAAGATAATTTGGTTTCGAAGCAAAAACTAGCATCGGATATAGACGGATTTACTTATGACTTGCCATGGAAATAAAATAAGGACAACAAACTTCGGATCTCTTCGTGAAATGTTGGGTCCCTTAATAGGCCACGTTCAGATAAGCAATCAGAACAAGCCCTTAACTGCGTCAAAGCAGATTCAAGAAATGCGATGGGATGTATCAAGGAGACGGAAATTAAAAGACTGCAATAACTCCTACAGTGCCTGCTATCTAGAACAAAAGTAGCCCCTATTTGGGTGCGGACTTTTTGTTGAAACAAAGAGTCTTAAGTTTCAATTTTTTCAACGAGTGCCTGACGACGATTTGCATCATGACTGAATTTGCCAATATAAGCCTCTTTTGAGTGAATTCCACAATAAAAAAGAAAGACAATGACGTATTCTACGAGCTCTTGGCCAAAAAAAAAAAATTGAACAGTCCCCTATGCTATGACATTGAAATTGTTTAGGAGATTGTAAATGCTAGGAAGAGAAGACACCTTTAGGTGGCACGGTCGGAATATACAGTCTGCACGATATAACCTCCGACAACTGATTCAGGCTGATTGACTTTGTTGTGGGTCGAGATTTTCTGGTAGCTAGTATGCAGTTCAATCATCTCGATAAAGCGACATGGAGATCTCATGATTAAATAACAGTTAACCACATTGATCACATTTCGGTCGAAGCAAGGCACTATAGAGTTCACTTGACACATTCTAAGGGACCAACATCGGCTCGGACGACAACTTCGTTGTAGCCAAGGTACCCCTGTGGATATCCCGACCCAAGCCAACACAAAGAAATACTATGTGAAAGTTCTAAGTTGGACGGCTAAGTCCTTTTCAGATCGAGTCTCTGACAACCTCTTTAGAAGTCAGCTAGCATCAAAGATTGTAAACCAGTGGCAACATTACCAAGCAGCCACAACGTAACCCCTGGTTTAAAAATGAGATTTGGCACGCACATGCAGATAAACAAGAGACACACAGAACTGCGCTACGCGAAAGGACTAGATATATGAATGAGTTTTATCAAAAGGTAAAATCGTAGTTAAACCGCATTTAATACTGAGAATATGGAAAGACCATTTCTTTAAAATGTATAAAGTGATGAACACGATTCCACTGGCAGAGAGTAGAAAGATAATGCCAATCGATGTAAGCTTCGCAGAGCAACAATACCCCCAGCTGATCTGATCGAATCTTAAGACCAACAAAGACGCTGGAACTGACGGCCTTGCTGCCGAACTGTTTAAAGCGGCAGGCGATTACTTGGTTGGGAGTATGCATCAGCGCATCTGCAAAAATATGGTCAGATGTAAGCAGGCAAGGAGATCCTCTGAACTGCACCAACTACAAAGGCATCAATCTTCTGATCATCGCTTGCAAGATCTTTTCTGCCGTGTTATATGAATGTCTGAATGCCTCTCATCAACAATCAGATAGATCCATAACAGTGCGGCTTTACAAGAAGTGGACCAGATTTAGGAAAAACGAGATCATCAAATCGACACCTGCTACCTTTCCATCAATTTCAAAGCTGTGAATGATAGCATCTATACGGACAAACTATAAAGAGCTTTGGCTTGATTTGCAAAAGATCTCACTGCCATTATGTGTGGAATATGACATTGTTCAAATGCCAGTTTCGGCTTCTTTTGCTGGCGTAATTCCAAGCGGTCCAGTTTTTATTGACTCTTCCGCATAGAACCAGCTGAATTTGAGCGATGGCCTGTGTTGAGCTTACCTTAAGCGCATCTGTTGATTCTAGTTTATTTCCATGGACCAGCGACATACAAGAAAAATTCGGGCTCATGGCCTTGGTGGCCATTCATTTAAAAATGCACTTCGTCGCTAAAGATAATTTTTCGTCCAAAATTGGGGTCTTCTTTAACTTGACATCTATTACTTTGAGGTAGTTAAGGACTTGACAATGACACCAGCGCTAAAATCAAACGGGGAATAACTCTTGACAATCAAGCTTAAAGATGTTTCGAGAGGAAAATTCTCTGGGTGATTTTCGGTCCTGTCTGCGTAAAGGAAAAATATATAACCAGGAATTGTACTGACTCTACAGAGAAAATAACCTAGGAAAACAAATTAAAGTACATCGACTGATGTAACTGGGTTATGTAGATCAAATGGATCCAAATGATCCAGCTCGGAAAGTCTTCGAATAAAATTCTAAAGAATTGAGAGACCAACACACGAGTATAAGACTCTTTTCTCAGTCTTCGTTTTAGATTATTCACAACTATTTGTTTAAATACTCGAACGTCTTGCTTTTTCTTACTGGCAGTCATTTCTTCCTCCTTTTTTGATTTTTCAAGACTTTGTAATAAAAAATTGCCTCTAAATTTCTTGAAAAATTTTTGACTTTATTCTTTGTAAGTATTGCAAACTCAAACGTTCCACTGTACGACTACCAACTCGTCGTGGCAACAAGTTAGTAGTATGTTAAATGGTCTTGTAATACATTATGCCACCCACATTGATTACGGAAAATGATAACGATAAGCACCTGGGCTATTTTAGTAAACATAATAATTATTGTTGTCTCCAAAATGACAATCTACAGAGTGTAGTGCACGCAGGTTGAGCGTTATTAATTGTTTATTATAGCTTCATTACTCCACTAATAAGTCACTTGATATGAGTACGACTGGAGTGGTTTGTTTTTTCTCCTTCAACTCGATTCTCGTTGGATTTTGAATTGCAAATTAAGGGAGGATAATTTCTACAGTCCGAATTGATTGAATAGACCAAATAAAAATTTAAAATGTTTTGAATGTGAGTGGGGGAAGACATTACCAACATAAATACATACCTTCTTAATCGTACTATTAAAAAAAAAAAACAATTTTTATTTAACTTACCCCCAGTTTCACAGTGAGAGTTTAAACTTAAGTTCTGCTGAACCTGAACTGGAGTTTTAATTTGAAGTTCAACTCGTCCGGTTTCACAGTCTTATCTGAACTTCAGTTCATTAAACGTAGTTTAAGTAAATTGTTTTCTCTTTCTATCTGAATCAAAGAAAAAACAATCAAAGAAAGTTTGCTTTGTTTCAGTTGTGACCTGTGGCAGGAAACAAAAATTAAAAATGAAAATAAATTATATTTTCAAATGTTTGAAGGGATTGTCGAACTGAGATTTAAACGGTAGAATAGTGGCGTTTAACTTAAACTACAGAATGAAAACTGTTCAAGGACTGTGAAACCAAATTTATTGTTGAACTGAAGTTTAAACCGAAAGTGGGGTTTAAACTTCCACTGTGAAACTGGGGGTTAGGAACACAAATTTTGTCACTAGCCTAAAATTAATAATCTGATTGTTCAATGCCAAATAAATACTAAAATTTAAAAGTAAATAAAATGATTTTCAATAAGAATTTTAAAAATTGGGCAAGTGATTCTGGCCATATTGTTGAGGCTACATCTGTCAAAGTGCTCATTTATTAAATCTGTTTTACCAAATCAACATGAAGAGTAATAATATTTGAACAACATGTGCAAATGATTACATTACTTTATGAAAGCTGGTCTTGTATTCGAGCAAACTTCTTCAACTTCGCCCATTTTACGTCCTTCCGTAAGGACTATTCACAACGTGGTGGAAAAATTTGTAGTCGACCGGTTTAATGAACAATCTGTCAATATCCGTACGACAACGTCACGCTGTTCGTGAAAGTATGCAGAAGAATCCAACTCAAACTCAGTCAATTCCACCTACTGCACAAGAACGCAGCCTTTCTCAGACGCACAGTGCGGCCGAAGGCATCTTTTTGCGGCCAAAAGTCCAAAATAAAAGTTTTGAGTTAGGGAGACGAAAAATGTTCGTAGTAGAGTGTCTTGCCGCAAATCCCCCCCATAATCTTATTCTGAATGTGGCTGCTAAGTTAACGTAGTCACGCATCGTTAAGATAGGCTAATGGACACTTCCATCAAAACACGTGTAAAAGTTTTTATTTCCAAGCAAATCTTTTGCAATAAAATGGATTCAACAGCTGCAGATGCGTAAAATAAGTTAAAGAATTTCTGAATAAAAATTCCTAAATAGTACATTGTTAGATAGAGATATGTCAACACTATTTATTTACTTGAAAAAAAATTGTTTGAGTGAAAACTTTTTTTTCTTGCTATTTCTTGTTCTTAAAGCTATTTAAAATAGTTAATAAAAGTATTTATACCACATAAAATAAAATTCAGCTGCACGTAGCTGCCCGTTGAGTTTTTTTGTGCATTAAGGTACTAGTACGGTCTAGAACGCCAAAAAACGCACGATTTTTGGGAATTTTTTTCTCGGAAACTTTATAAGATAATAACATAATTTTTTTTTAAATAATGAAAACATGCGTCAAGAAAACAAATTTTTAAAAATTTTTGAATTTTGGCCGAATTATAGAGGGCTGAACCGTCAACTCATCAAAAAATACATTGTCCCATTGCGGACAGTTAATCTCAGGATTGGCTGGACTGAAACAAAAAAAAAACAAAGTGAGTTATTTAAAGGAAGGTTTCTTATGAGACAATTTACCACAATTTGTTTTAAAAGTAAAAACAGAAAACAAAAAATGTCAAGCTTTGAAAAAGTAATTTTTTTTTGGAAATTTGTTTGGCCATTTTTGGGTCTCCATTTTTTTGTTCAGAACTTTTTGGTCAAATTGTAGTAAATTGTCTTAGAAAACATAAAAACAATCAAGTTGCAACAAGTTTTTTTGAAAATCAGTTCAGTAGATCCGGAGATTACCTGTCCGCAATGGGACAATGTGTTTTTTGAAGAGTCAACGATAGCGCCCTCTATAATTCGGCCAAAATTAGAAAATTTAGACAAAAAAAATGTTCTTGTACTCTTGAAGCATGTATTCATTATTTAAAAAAAAAATTATATTATTATCTAATAAAGTTTCCGAGAAAAAAATTCCCAAAATTATGCGTTTTTTGGCGTTCTAGACCGTAGTAGTACCTTAATTTACAAAAATATCCCTGATATTGTATGCCCACGTTAGTTCACAAACTTTTAATTCATGGCCCCGAAATAATAAAATATTCAGTGTTACCTGTCTTTCAAATGTCGAAAGATGCACAAGAAGCATGTAATAATTTTTTTTAAATCTATCAAGGTAATTTCGCAAGAAACCATTATCATCAAAAGACAATGGAGGATGTTTTTAAAAGATTCCTAATCGCATCCGATCCATTAATATCTAGTTGTCAGAAATTACCTCTAAAACCACTTATCTTTGTCTAAGGACTGTATCAATTTGTTAGCACCTCCAACAACTGTAAATAATCAAACAGAAGATGAACAACAATCTTTTGACAGCTCTTCCGCTTCTGAAACAGATACAGATGTAGATGATTGTGACTGTTACGAGATGGGCAATGAAAACTTTTTCATGTAAATATCGGATTAACTTATTATATTGTCTTCTCATATTGCATTTTGTATTTCTAAATTTATGATTTATAAATTACTGTGTTCGATTTCAATAAAAATATATAAATAATTTTTTTTCTATTTTTTTTTATTTTATAATATTGCAATATAGCATTCATCCATTTTGAATTTGTTAATTTTTAATAAATTTTCAAGTACATACCCTAATAATATCAAAACAAAATTTTTTAACCAACTATCAAAGTTTCATTTTTAAGTTTTTTCGTATGACATGACGCCATATTAGGTTTCGACTTTTGGCCGCAAAAAGGGGCCATCGGCCGCACTGTGAGACGTCATAACTTAGGCCTACAACTGTTCAAACTTCTACTGACCAAAGAGCTTAGAGTTAACGAGAATATACAAGGACGTATGTTGCTAACTAGGATCTCGATCAGTTGGAAGCTGACCCGAAATTCGATCGAAAATTCATATTCAGCACTATCGGTCATTGATGACATGTGGTTTCGATTTTTAAATTAATAATTAAATAAATAAATTTTATTGAGTTTTTAAAAACTACATATACATTTAAATTTAAAGGGTGGGCCATTTAGGGGTTTCTTTTTAAATCTAAGGTCAATTCACGAACATCAACTCGTTATCGATCTCAATAGCTCAACATTTCACGCTATAGCCTGAGAAGAATTTTGCACAAAGATCTCGGATTATTCGCTAACAAATTGACTTAGAAATTAAAGGCGCACGACTACCCGCATCGCTATCGCTTCACAGGTTGTGCCTTAGAGCAGCTTGAATTGGACAACCACGAAAAATCATCTTTTCTGATGTTGCACATTTTCATCTCGGCGGCTACGTTAACAAACAAAATTGACGCATCTGGATGTTGGAAGCCAATGCATCCACAGAGAATGACAGTTTATGGACTGGTGACATCATTGGACCATTTTTCTTCGAAACTGAGGCTGGGAGTGACGTTTCGGTCAACAGTAAGAATTACGAAGATTTTTATTTACCTGAAATAGAATACATGGATTTTGACAACCACTGGTTAATACAGCATGGCGCGTAATGTCACACAACCCATGCCACATTTTTCTTACTAGGTTAGGTTAAGTTAAAGTGGCTGTCATATAAAGCATCTGACACACTTAAACCAGTAGAGGTAAATTGCGATACCACGATCTAATAGTGAACAAAAACTTTCTTACTAGTTAAAACCATTTGGATCTTCTGATGAAGCGAAGGAGACTTTTAATATCTGTATTGATGGGATCACTTGGTTCATTAAATGAAGTTTGCGTCTGTAAGAGAGAGCAGGGCATGTACCAAGAAGGTGTGGGATTATTTCCTCTTCCTCCTCGTCCAAGCAACTCCTGCAGTGTCCAGTTATGACACCTATTCCGAAGGTGATCTGAGATCTACTGAGGGACAACAAACAATTTGACCGTTTCAAATCTAGTTTGTGCCAAATTCGTTTGGTCGCCAAACAAATAGTAGTGTTAAGCCATTTTGTGTTTGATTGTTCCACAGCAATTTCAATGCAGTATAAGTTTTAAGTAGCTGTAGGCATACCTATATTTAAGCTATTGGGCAAGATAGGCATTTCCGTTCCAATTCTGGCGAGTTCGTCTGCTTTATAATTCTCCGGAATATATCTGTGTCCCGGCACCATGAATAGGTGAATATTAAACTGTTTGGCCATCTCCATCAGAGACGATCGACAGTCTTGGGCTGTAAAAGAGTTTGAAGAGACTAATGCGAGGGATTTTAAGGCAGCGTGACTATCAGAGAAGATGCGGATATCCGAACTTTTTCTTTAAGCTTTGAGACGTACGGCTATGCTCGCGGCCATTTGTTTGCTTTTAATATCGAGGGGTGTGAGGTTGAGGAGTATGTCTAATGCAGCGGAGGGTGTCGAGCTGAAACAGTTGATTGGTTTACTGGTAAACCTCCGTCAAATCCAGAAGGCACAGAAGTAACCGAAGTTCATCCTTGAGGTTATTCCTCGCGTTGAGAAAAGAGATCAAGTCTTTGATCTCCATTTCCGATAGTTCTTCAATGTAGTCAAAAATAGGCCCTTCCTAATGATTGTGCTGTCAATTTGGCAAGAGCAGGGCATTTGCAGAGAAAATGGAGAACTATTTTCCTTTTCCCGCTGGTCCCGACAACTATGACAGTGAGTGTTGTAAAGAATGCCTACCTTTGTTGCATGCTCACTTATATTGGCCAGTGTCTGCTATAGGTAGGTAAAATCTTGGCTTTGTCTTTCCTGGGTCTGCATATCATAACTAGAGTTCCGGATTTACTGTAGGTGGCCCAAATCTTTCTATATATAATGCATTTAGTTTAACTGCTTCACGGTTTTATTCGTAAAAAAAATTAAGAGAACATTGCCCTTCATAACTACTACATGCAGAATGTTGACTCTTTCCATGAGTTATGAATGGCTGATCATTGCCTGGCCAGCTCGTCCGCTAGTTCATTCCCATAAATGCCACAATGACCCGAAACTCAACCAAGAGTGACTTTGTAGTTAATATTGAGGATAGCAAGTTCATCCTGGCATTGTTTTACTAATTTGAAAGATAATGTACTAAAATTAATAGCTTTAACTGCCGCCTGACCATCTGTGATAATAGCCGTACTACGGTTCTGGTTTGGATCTTGTTTGAGTACCTTGCACAATAGCAAAGTCAGGTAACCTAAACGACCTACATAGATATATCCAAAGTTACAAATAAGATTCCTGAACCAATGCCACACTGCATTCTTGAGCCATCAATAGAGAAAGCTGTGTCGAAATCTTTGGTCATGAATGCATCATCCCAATCCTTTCTTGATGGGAACATAACCTTAAAATCTTAACTGATGCCCTTTAGGGGGTGCAATAGTCAGTGAGAGTCGAAAAGATTTCTATTGGAATCAACTTCTTAATATTGCTGTGGCCATAAGGTTTGATTTCGATTTCTTTAGTCTTAGTGGACTGCAAGATACTAGATACTTAAAGTGTAAATCAATTGGTAAAAGGTACAGAAAAAAGCTTAAGTCATAATTTTGCCAAGATCTTAGAGCCCATGCAGTGTCAACATTACCAGTTCTTTTTACCTTCTTCAGGTAACCGATATTATGTATATGCTTTGATGATTACCGCGGACCACCATACAGTCGAGGATCGGTCGCAAGACGGCTGTGTATGTCCACGAAATCATCTTAAATTGAAGACCCAACTTTTTACCAAAGGTTTTACTGCAGGCGTAGAGCGCTATGCAGTTAAAGTTATAAGTTTAAAAATAAAAAAAATTATTAAAAAAAAGGTGAACTAAAGAAATGAAAACTTAAATTATCTTATCAAGCCATTCTAACTGCACGAACCGTACTGTACTTTCATGTAACGTTGGATACCAAACGACGTCATTCTGTAATATGTGGTCAAATATTATGAGATGGATGAAAGATATTTGATACATTAATTGTTGCAGGTTGAATTTGTTATCTTTGCTTGGAATGCAAGGTTCTCTAAAGGGTAATTGAGCATTTAAGTTAAATTTGTAAACTGGACCAAAGTTAGCTTTGGGGACAGATTCTTTAAGAGGGATTTAGTAACAAATGTGAAAGATTTTTTATGAACAAATATTTTCCATTGAAATATTTGTCATAACACAGTCCTTATTACCAAAGTATATTTATATGTATGTAAATAAATTCAGATTACATGCTTCAATAAAATATTGATTTATTAAAAAAAAAAATCATTTAACAAATGTAAATGAAATGTAACGTAAATGTTTCTATAATGAAGCTGTGTTAGTAATTACTTTAAATATTGTCTTTAGACCAAATTTGTTTATGTTTGTATGTGTTGATGTGGAAGCTGGAAGCCATAGGCTTAGGCTTTACGACGAATATGACTTAAAAAAAGTTACCTATTTTTTTAAGTAATAATTATTGACATTCATAATGACCCCCATTTCAAAATGGGTGAATTGGAACTAATCACTAATGCAAGTTGGATGCGCTTATAGAAAATCAGACTAAAAATATAAATGTTAAAAAAAGAGCCAAGTTCTTCTATACAAAAACATTTGTTAACAAGTTAGCCGTGAAAAGTACTGAGATCTAAAAGTACGTCAAGTTCTTACTTCATGAAGGTTTAATCTCGAATATTTAAAGTAGAATAATATTGAAACAGCTATAATGTAATAGAGAAATTTTATTATTTAATGATTATAATTACTGACTAAAATTTGATGATTGTTTTTGGTCTGATCTCACTCCTTTTTGCAAAGATTTTAATATTTTGCCATGTCAAAATCTCGAATTATACGGAAAGATAGAAGGGTGGACTCTACCTACTAAAATCAACTTAGTTTAAAGCTTCCTATTTCTTTTGGTATATTTTTTTTTTTTTTTTTTGATATTGGTTGTTTTGATTTGCGCTTCAATTGTTTCTTCTTGTCCTGGCAAGATACCTAACACTAACATAGTAACATACCTATCTAAATTATAAATTCTAGTACCAACATCCTCAAAGTCATAAAAAAGCAATAGTTGTTGAGGATGCGATGGTGTTTTTGTTGCAATTTTAACTCCTTTTTTTAAAAGAAGGTAGCCCACCAATTAATAGCCTAATAAGTGGTTTGATTATAGTTCACATCACAGTTAAGATTTTTTCTTATGTAAGCTAATATTTTTTTCAGGTATGCAAATGTTTTCTTTTTTCATTCATGTTAACATAACATAGAGTACAAAATTGAGCACTCTACTTCTACGCAAAGTCATGAATTTTCAAGATGCATGTATAGTTTCAAAATGATAATAAAAAGACACTTCGAATGAAAAATCTTAGATTTTCTATTTTTCGCTTTGAATGTACATTAAGCTTTACCACTCTACCAAATTTCATCATTCTACGCCAATCGGAAATGCTCCATATAAATTAAACATTTTTTCAGAAAGTGGGCGGATACCACGCCCTCTGAACGGAAACCCTCAATTTTTATTTTTGGTCCTTTATATGCAATTTGAGCCCTACCGTTCTACCAAATTTCATTGTTCTACTGCAATCGGAAGTGGGTTATATATAATTTACAGCAGTTCTGAAGAAGTGGGCGGATACCACGCCTCTGAATGGAAAACCTCAAATCTTATATTTGTTTCTTTGTATGCAATTTATGCCCTACCGTTTTACCAAATTTCATCGTTTTACAGCAGTCGGAAGTGCTCCATTCAACCAACACCATTTCGGAGAAAGTTTGCGGATACCACGCCCCTTGAATGAAAAACTTCAAATTTTTTCCTCCGCTTGCATGACAAGACCTACCGTTGTGCAAAATAACAAGATTCTACGATGTCGGGAAGTGCTCCATAATTTTGATGATCTGTGAGTCATTCAGTCAGTCAATCTGTTACGGTTTTTGTGATTTTTGAGGCCTTGTATCTCAGGAACCGCTTATGCTAGAAAATTGAAATTTGGCGAGGCGCCTGTGCCTAACTAGCTTAGCTAGGAATTCGGAATTTTATGTTTCTGACTTCATTGATACTGAAGATAGGGAGGGGTCAAAAACCGCCAGAGTTTGTTCCCGTAAAAAGAGTGTCTTGCTAGAACTTGGCTGGACTTAACCGTGCCCTTTGATTAGAGGTCACAAAAAGCTTTTAATTGATTTGATTTAGTGGCAGCAGATTATTTTTTATTTTTTTCGAAAAATACAGTAGATCTACTGCAATTGCAGAAAAGTGGCATCAATGTTCGCTGGGAATGCTCATAGGTTTACCCTTGAGCATAACTTCGGACGTACCATCAAACTTAGAACTTCTTTTCTTAGCAGGTTTACTATAATGTGGAATACTTTTCCTTTTTCGAGTTTTCCCCCTCATAGTTATATACAATGTTCATCGACATGTACGAGTATATACCTGTCGTCGAACCGTTTTTTTTTCCCATCAACGGCTCTAATGGATTGGAAGTGAGAAAAAGGAATTTAGGATAAGAAGGGTTTAAAAATGCAGATAGGTTAAGTTTAGGCTGTTTCAAAAAAAAAACGACAGGGTAGGAAAAAGGTCAATGAATGATAAGAAAGGTTTAAATATTTTTGAAAAACAGCATATCGGATCGAAATTTTCTTACAGAAGATCCTTTGAATTTAAAATAATATTATATACAAAAATATTCGAAAAAATGTTTTTTGGGATTTTGAAAAAAATTTTGTTTTAGAAATAAATTTCTTGAAAACGTGTGAACGATTATTTTTTTAAAACTATTTTCTAAAATTTATATTATTAAATACCTAAAATTGGCATCACAAAAATTTTAAAGCCATTTCTTACATAAAAAAATTAATTTAATAATAAAACAATTTCTTAACCCTGTTAAATTCATACTTTTATAAAAATCAGACAATTTCATGGATTTGAACATTTTTTTAATTAAATCCAGTTTTTATATGCCAACGTCTATAAAATAAGAGCAAGTACTCATGCATTTTTTTTTACATGATTTTTGATACGTACAATTTTAAGACCGGTTTAGTTTTCCAGTGACAAAAATTGACGATGAAATTAGTTGAAAACTTTTTCCTCATGAAATATGTACGAGTATGTAAAATATTCAGCCTAATATTATTTTCAGCTTGGTGAAACTAACAAATTTAATTTCTTAAGTTTGATCTAAATTAAATCAGCATTTGCATAAGTTCTCAATGCCAAATGACCAAATTCCATCAAAAATTCAATAGGCCTCGGTTTCAGTTTGACAAATATTTCTTGTCATAATTTATGTAATATGAAAAATGAAATTCAGGAATGTTTCATTCGCTCAAAGAAGTTGTAAGTGGCTGTCCTATTGTATGATTATTTTTAACATTTTTGCTGGTGTTTTGCGTACTGTCCCTCTCAAGTTACTTGAAGTAATTCAGAAGTATAATTTCATTTATTGGTGTGACTGTAAGAAACAAATTTTATATTTACTCGAAATATGATGATTTCTTTTCTTAGCTTAATATATTCCAAGTCATTGTGAATGCCAATTTATTAGGGTAGATATTCGCTTCACAGATGCTTTGTCTTATAATTAGTAATAAAGGACATTGTTCTTGCCATTAGGACGTTTGTGTTAGTCGTTGCTCTAGAAAGATATTAATTTCGCGGACAAGAAATATTTCAAACTGAAGATTGCCATCATGGACATTGGACATGTTGGTTCTGTCCACATCCCGCCGCTTTTCTGTATGTCCTCTGGTGCAGCTAAGTAATCGCAATGAATTCACAAACTAGTTTAATAACACTCATACGCCGTAGTGAACTAAATTCATTGGATATATGCACTTTTAAGTAGGTCCAATAAAGTTGGCTTTCTTTTTTCTTTTTGAAATCATGAAAATTTTTTACATGGTTCTTTAAGAATATGCGATTGTTAAACATACAAATTTTGCAAAAGCAACTTTGAAACTTTGATTGGGCCTAGAAGAAAATCATATTTATGGAAAATTTAGAATATGAAATTCAATGTTTCTATCAGTTTTTTTTTTTTAAATACCACACTGTGAGCAGTTAGGTAATGAGGAGGGGATTTAAAAGGATATGCCCACCCACATTGGTTTTAAATGCTTGTACATCATAAAGAGAGGGGGAAAAATCGAATGCGGTCAAGTATTCCACATTCGCGTAGTAAGGCTAAAGAAATAAAGAACGAAGCACGCACGAACTTAGGCTCTAGGGTAAGCTGATGAGCATTCTTAGCAAGACGAGTATTACGGCGAAATTGTTTCAAGGGCGGAATGCAGCTGGCACTGTTTATAGAAATTAAGACATGACACAAAAAAACAAAACAGACGAGAGAAACAAAAGTTTCCATAATCGAACTATCTCCAATTAGTCTAATGGCTCTGTTTGGGATTTTACATAAGAGGTGGAAATGAGTTTTAGGAGCACCTGCCCAGATATGGGAGTTATACTCAAGATTAGGCCGAATGTAGGCCTTATACTCGTAAGTTCTAGCCATATCAGAAGCAGAAAAAAAATACTACTTACATCTTCTGAGGAAACCTAAACATTTCGCTGCATTTTTCGCAACATCAAATATGTGATCATACGGAGCATTAAATTCCACGCGATTTCTAACAGCTTATCATACGTAGCCATTTCAGAGCCACTTCTGAAGAAGAAGGATCTGGAACAGAATATGAAAAGCTGAGGGTACTGTCGTCAGCAAAAAAAATATAGTGGAGTAGTAGATACAGACAAGAGATCATTGATGAAGATGAGGAAGCGAGTCGAAGACAAAGATGAGCCTTGGGGCACACCAGCATTTATTTTAAGAATATCAGGCTAAAAACCGTCCAAAACCCAACGAATTGAACAGTCTGAAAGGTAATTTCTAATCCAATGAAGAAGATATTCATCGGTGCTAAATGCACGCATCTTCGATAAGAGCGCTTAATGCCAAACTCTATCAAATATTTTAGAAATATCAAGTGCAATAACCATGGTTTCACCAAATGGTGCAAGGATTTGTTCCACTTTTGGTGAGATACATATTCCATCAGATCATCAGTGGACCTGTTGCTAAGAAAGCCATATTGCAGGTCATTAAGATGCTTTCGTTCTTCAAGATATTTCTTAAGCTAATAATAAATCAGCATTTTTATGAAAAAACTTCTCACCACTTAAATCAATCTAAAAATTAAACTTATAGTAAAAACAGGCATTTTTAATGTTTATTGTTATCAGGCTTCAAATTGATTTTTGAATTGAAGTTGGGATTGGTGTAAACTAAAATGGGTGTCAGAACCCAAATATTTTCCCAAAGAAATTTGATTAAAACTGGCAAAAAACCGAAATTGAATAATATTTAAAATTTCTTGTATACAGAATTTGACTAAACTTAGCAGAAATTGGCAGTTTTGTGAAGCAATCTAGTAGTTCTGTATCCAGCTCAAGTTCTTCGAGTTCTTTCAGTCGATATTGTTTTTCCAGTGATTTTTGTGAGCTCAAAGTCATTTGCTTTGCTTTTATTTTGTTTCTTTTTTTGTTGAATACTGCAGGGGTGAGCGGTTGAAGCTTACATTGTCTTGACTTTGGTTATTTTCTGAAAAATAGTATTTTCCGAATTCATTATCTTTGTAGTCATCGACAAAGCCATCCAATATGTCTACTGAAACATTTTCGGATTCGATCTGTATGCCGGTCTGCGACATCGCTATCGATCTATAAATAAAATGCACGATTGGGTCTCACGAACTTTCTCTTAAGTAAAAGACTAAGAACTTCAAAAATGAATGTTATTAGAGAAAAACTGTTCATAAGCATTGAATTAATTTTTTAAATGACTAAAACAACTCCTTTAGTACTTGGAGGTAAGCACAGGATGCCATGTGTTTTAAGCAAATATTAGTTTATGCAAGAACAAAATTAAAATTGGTTAAAAAATATGCTTTTATATACAAAATTTTTAAAACATTTTTAAGAAAAAATTTAAAAAAAAAATATTCAGCCGTTTTTGAAATATTAATTTTTCCAAAAAGAGAAATTGATTTTTTTTTTTTCAAAATTCAAAACAATATTTGTTTTTAAGTTTTTAAATGAAATATTTTTTAAACTTTTTAGAAGCTTGTCTATAAAAAATTTCATTAAAATTCGTTCTGCCAATGATGATAAATTAAAAATTCGAACAAATCGTTCATGAAGGTACAGTCAGTAATATATTGTTTTCCTGGCTCCTGCTGAAAATTTTTGGTTAAGATCGTTAGAGCCGTTGATGAGAAAGTCATAAAATAAAAAAACGGTTCTATGACAGGTACCGTTAATAACGTTATTCCCCAAAATTTTTTTTGACTAAAATGTAGTCCATGTCTATGATACCACATCTAATTTTTTTTATCAAAATCGTTAGAGCCGTTTTCGAAATAAATAAGATTATGCATTATGGGTGTATGGGGGGTACCGTTAGTTTTAGAGCTAAAAAAAAATTTCAATTTCTCCTCTAGGGAATCACCGAAGACCCTTAAGTACCGAGTTTGAAGAAAATAGGTCCAGTGGCTTAGGCTCTATATCAAGGTACAGACTGTACAGACGGAATTGTCGGACCTACTTTATTCGTCTTCGCTATCATCGTTATGTCAACTTTGATCAAAATCTCGAGTTCTATTTTTTTCCAAATGCAGAACTTGCCCTATAGTACCTATATCGCAAGTAAAAAGAAAACAAAAACGTGTGGGTGGGAAAAATTAAAAATGATAGTTGACAGTGACAGCTGCGACATTGTCATTAAGAAAGCGGTAAAGAAAAGAACAAAGAACCAAAACCAAAGAAATCATTTCTATTCTGATTGAAAGTTGTAACTTGTGGATTGTGTTGTTTATAAACAAGCTACCAAATATTTGCCCATTGTGCTTACATTTGTTTCAAGTGAATAACTTTTTTCTAAAAATGAAAAGGTTGTCCAAGTTGTTATTTTTAAATTATGTTTTGAATAAATAAAGTAATACATATTTCTTTATTTGTACATGACTTATTATTTTTATTCTTTTGGGTAGAACCTATTCACTTTATATATATGTATCGATGTTTTTTTAAAAACATCGATACATCGAACCATGTTTTTCTAACGATGTTTGTATCGAAAGTTGGACAGTCATGTGGAAGGTCTCGAGTTCGATTCTCAGTCGCTACAAAAAAGTTTTTCAGAAGTGTAGTGCCTCTTGCGAGGAATTGGCAAATCATCTAAGAGTATATCACTTGTCATGAAAAGTTCTGCTCATTAGCCGTTCGGAATCGGCAAAAAATTGTAGGCCCCTCCATTCCTGATAACACCCACACAGGAATGATTGAGAGTTGTAACTCACTAGGTCCTGGTTCTCTTCGAGCTATTGCATCACCATTATAGTACCTATAAGTGGTAAAGTCGGGTAATGTGGACCACCAGCTTTTCTCGGCTTACATGATATCGAGGAGACGATTGATTGCGATTGTGCGTGACCTGCTTAAACTTAACTCAGTATACGAGTAGTTTGAGTATTCAGGAGTAGCGCGTCACGAAGTTGTGCGGATTAAAAGAAAATCCAAGGCATTGATTATTTTTTTTTTTCGTAGGTGTTTCTCCTTTTTTCTATAGTTAAAAATATAGTTTGTTCTCCTTTTATTTTTTAAATATAAAAAGTGAATATTTGTTTTAAGGTTTTTATTTATAAAACTATTGTAAAGAGTCTCATTTTGTACTAAAATTACTTTTTTTCCAAACATTATGTTGCGGGTAATATGGACCACGCGGGAGAAACGGAGTATATGGACTAGTGGTCCACATTACCCGCCATTTCAATATAAGAAGTTTCGGGTCTGGATGAGGATGAATGATCGACCATTGATGATTTGGATATAAGAGAATTGTTTGGCAAGGCATATGTCAGAGTCCAAACTGGATAAATAGTCGTCAATGGATAGAAGACCAGGTGGTCCATATTACCATCCACTTTTTTTTGTTACGTTTTAGAGTTATTTAACTTTTTGTTTTTTTGTTATTTTTTTATTAAGTGAATTTATTTTTTTCTTGGTACTTTTTTAATCAGAATTAACTGATGTATTTTTTTTTTTTTTCAAATATCTTTAAAAAAAACTTACACCGTTTGTGCTTTATTAATAAAAATATGATTGGTAGTCCATATTACCCGACTTTACTCTAATAATGGGAATGGACTTAATTTCGGTAGCAAACAAATTTAGGAAAAAATGTTATTAACGGTACACCTGTCATAGAACAGTTTTTTTGATTTTCGACTTTCTTATTAATGGCTCTTACGATTTTGATTAAAATTTTTGTTCAAGAACTCTTTTCTATTGAAAAGAATATTCAAAGAAAAAATTTTTTTTTTTGAAAAATCCATATCTTGAAAACTTGTGAACGATTATTATTTCCTAAAATGTATATTATTTAATATTTAAAATTGACATTACAAACTGTTTTTAGAAAAAATTTAAAGAAATTTATTATATAAATTTTAAACTTCTTTTGCATGAATTCATTCTTTTCTAGAAATCAGACGGCAATTTTATGTATTTGCACTTATCTCGTTAGCTCCATGTTTTATATTTATTTTTAAATAATTTTTAAATTCAAAAGTATTTTTACATAAGAGCAAGTACGTGCAATCCAGTCGTGCGTTTTATTTCATTTCCACATAAGTATTTTAGACTGTTTTAAGCGAACGCAAAACATTCCTAACGTCAATGGAACTTTGACTTTTCAAAATGAATTTACATTTCGACAAATGAAAATATATCAAACCTGACGAGAAAGACGACCAACAATTAAATTGTTTCTTATTTTTCCTGTTAAAGAGACTTAAGTTCCAATCTAGTCTTCGATTTTCCTTATAATATTCATTAATAAACTTAACTATGCAGTTGTGTAGATATTGTAAATAAAAATGTTAGCTTAACTGCCCTATGCTCTAGTTTTTACGAAAGTATTTAAAAATATAGATTTTTAAGGAATTTTCTAGCTCTATGATCAATTAGGTGCAATCCAGAAGTGTTAATTATATTAAAGTACATGTTTTGTATCTGTGATGTTTTCAATAAATTGAATTTTTCAAATTAAAACATATCAAAATAAAATTTGTTTCTCAATTTGACTCTATTATTACCCAGACCTACTCCCCCCTCTGCATCGCTGCAGTGGAATTTTAACCTTTCAATATTTTAATAAATATCGAAATGAAATTAAAACGAAAATATAAAATAAACAGTCAGAAATTTATTTAATAACAAATCATCATCATCCAGTAAAGGCCAACAGCAAGCTTATCTTGTTATCCTTATTGAAAAAACCAACAACCACCCCCGCCCCCATAATCATATTCAACATGTGTTTCTACGAGTATCCGCATCAAGAGACCACTTAACAAGGCATCATCTCTCAGTTTCACCAGCAATCTCGTTATCAAACCGTGGGTGAGGGCTCCCTCCTTGCAAACACCACACCAAAATATTAAGGCACTGAGTGTAATAACTTTCTCCAACATCAAGGCAAAAGCTCTCGATTCTGATTGGCCAGAAACATCGAGTTAAGTATCTATGGGCCACTCGGGTTCATATAAAAAACTAACCACATTCTCAATTTCTCCCATTCAAACTTCATATCCCGTAGCTTACACAAGCGGTCCTAACACTCAGTCTATTCTAACCGAGGTTCATATCAATCATATAAATAACGGTTTTCCTGTTTTCCTGTAAGGACGCACTTAAATCTTGTCTGTTTTGCCAGCGACAGAAAAAAATATAAAAAGGGTAAATTCCAAAAATCGTGTTCGGTGATCGGAGAAAATAATTTTTTTTTTATTATTTCATCCATATCCCTGCGACGATTATTTTCAAATTAAAAATAAATATTTTCGTGCAACAAGTGTGTGCTTCGATTTTCAGTTTCATATCCAGGCGAAGGCAGTGAGTGTCCATAACTCGGTTTTTGTCGAAACTAAGAAAAACAAAAGGAAACCAAGGTAAGTGAGTTTAAGGACGACAAAATATGAAATTCCTGTCTGGCATAGTAGCTCCGGATTCACTTCCTTGAGGATATTTTTCTAAAGTATCCAATCAATTCAATTATGTTTTTTTCTTCTTTTGGATTTTTTATTGTTGTTATTTAATCAATTATAATGGTTGCCGGGCGAACGAGGTGATGTGGTGCATTCATTGTAGTTGCACTTACACGCACCGTTTCCTAAGAGGGATTCACAACATTAATCGAAGACAGTGTATATGTTTATTATTGTTCTATATATACTCGTATGTACGTAGGTTTATGGGCGGACTTTGATAGTCTAACGAAGGTGGTGGTGACTGGAAACAATTTCGCTTTAATCTGCCAATTAAGAGAGACTTTCAAAACTATTAAGTAGACTAACAGTATGATCCATAAACAAGATTGCCATCACCGATTACTAACCACTTTATTCAAAAGCAAATAGATTGTGTAATAATTAAGCTAGGCTGGGGCATGACCTTTAATAAATTTATATTAATATTTATACAATGTTTGTTATATGGTGAAAAATAAAATGCACTACTTGTCGCACGAACTTGTTCTCGTGGGTAAAAGGTGGCTACATTTGAAAGATTTGTATATCATACAAAAGATTAGCTTTTGAATAGGATCTACTACATAAGATTGCCAAGAAGTGTGTCAAATTAAAATAAAATGTACGACTGGATCGCACGAACTTGCTCTTATGTAAAAGTACTTTGGAATTTAAGATACATTTTATAAATATAAAACATGGATTTAATGAGATAATAATGTTCAAATGCATAAAATTGCCATCTGGTTTCCGGAAAAGTATGAATTTATGCAAATAAACCTTAAAAAATCATTTTATTATTAAATAAATTTTTTATATAAGAAATTTCTCTAAAATTTTTCAAGAAAAAAATGTGGGATACGAATTTTAAGTATTTAATAATCTTGGTTTTAGGAAATAATTTCAAAAAATAATCGTTCATAGGTTTTGAAGATATTGATTTAAATTTTTTTTTTTTTTTTTTAAAAACCCAATAAATATTTTTTCGAATATTTTTATATACAATATTATTTTAAACTTAATGGGATTCCTGCTAAAAATTTTGGGTTAAAATCGTTAGAGCCGTTAATGAGAAAGTCGAAAATCAAAAAAACGGGTCTATGGCAGTTACCCCTGATAACATTTTGCCCCAAAATTTTTGTTGACCAAAATGTAGTCCATGTCCATAATATCACACCTAATTTTTTTTTATCAAAATCGTTAGATCCGTTTTCGAGATAAATAAGATTTTGCATTACGGGTGTATGGAGGGTACTCTTAGTTTTGGAGCTAAAAAAAAAATTTGAATTTCTCCTCTAGGGAATAACCGAAGACCCTTAACTACCGAGATTGAAAGAAATAGGTCCAGGGGTTTAGGCTGTAGTGAGAGATACAGACATACAGACACACTGAAACATGTTTTTTGTGTACTAAATTTTTCTTAAAATTTTTATAAAAAAAATTGATATGCACATTGTTAGTATTTAATAAAATACATTTTTAAACGTAATTTAAAAATTTAATCGTGTATCGGTTTTCACGATATTGAATTTTCAAAAAAAAAATTGTATTATTTTTTTAAAAATCCAAAAACTATTTTTTCGAAAAACTTTTTAGCTTATAATTTTTTCAAATGCAAAGCAGCTGCTGCATAAAAATTTTGGTTAAAATCGTTAGAGCCGTTTGTGAGAAATTCGAAAATCAAAAAAACCGTTCTATGACAGGTACCCCTAATAACATTTCCCCCCAATTTTTTTTTCACCAAAATATAGTCCATGTCCATAATATCACACCTAATTTTTTTTATCAAAATCGTTAGAGCCGTTTTCGAGATAAATAAGATTTTGTATTACGGGTGTACGGGGGGTACCCTTAGTTTTGGAGCTAAAAAAAAAATTTCAATTTTTCCTCTAGGGAATCACCGAAGACCCTTAACTACCGAGTTTGAAGAAAATACCTCCGGTAGTTTAGGCTGTAGTTCGAGGTACAGACATACAGACATACAGACAGACGGAATTGTCGGACCCACTTTTTTCGTCTTCGCTATCATCGTAATGTCAACTTTGATCAAAATCTCGAGTTCGATTTTTTTTCCAAATGCAGAACTTGCCCTATAGTACCTATATCGCAAGTAAAAAGTGCATTTCTAATGAAATGCACCATGAACTTGCTCCTATTCAAAAGTACTTTGGAATCTAAAAATTGTTTATTAATATAAGAACTGGATTTAATTTGAGAAAAATATTCAAGTGTATAAAACTGTCGTATGATTTTTTATTTATTTATTTATTTCATCTTCCAGCAAAAGCAAAGCCTTACAGATTACAATATAATTAAAGAATAAAATTACTTAATCTACTATTACATAATTAAGACAATGAGTTAAATAAAATGTTTTTGAAGCAGTTTCTAGATAGATATAAGTCCTTTTTTTTACATACTTCATTAAATGTTGAAATAGCCCTAGATATTGGCTCATTTTGACCGTAATTTGTTCTATTTAAAGGCTGGAAAAGAAACTGTCTTTCCCTTATATTTCTATATGATAACATAGCAAATCTCTTATAAACATGGCATCATGTGCAGTTCTTCTTTTTTACAATGTCAGGATTCCTAAAAGTTTACATCTTGCATCATACGATGGTAAAAAATTCCATTTCATTTTCCAAAAAAATATACTTTGTAAACCTTCTTCGAACATTTTCATCGCGATTGGAAAGAACTTGATAAGCTGGATTCCAAATTATATCAGCGTATTCAAGAATGGATCTTACTAACGATATATATAATGTTAGAAGTGTGTGAGGTTCAGTGAAATCCTTAGAATTCCTTTTAATGAAACCTACAATATGGTCAATATGTAAATTGAAAGATAGCTTGAAATCAATGATGACACCAAGATCTTTAATTTTATCTACCCTTCCCAGAGTGCTATCCCCAAGGGAATGATAATATAAAATAATATTATAAACTTTACAAAAAGTAATTAGAATTACATTACATTTGGCTATATTTAAACACCGATTTGACATTTGATTTATGTCGTGTTGAATAAGTAGGCAATCGCCTATGAATTTAATTTTCAAAAAGATCTTGAAGTCGTCTGCAAATATCAGACAAAAAAAAATTAAACACCGATATTAAGTCATTGATAAAGATAATAAAAAGCAATGGTTCAAGATGGCTGCCTTGAGGCACTCCGGAAGAACAGCAAATAGGCATTGAACATTTATCATCGATTATTAGTCTTTAGCTTCTACCAATGAAAAAGGAAGATATTCAGTTTAGCATTGCAGAGTGAAATCCAAAAATATTTAGTTTCTTAATAAGTAAAAGATGGTTAAGGCTTTGCTAAAATCAGTACAAACCTGGTAACCCTTTTCAACTTCGTTTAATATATATGAAGTAAAGTATGCCGGAATCCGTTGAGCGCCCAGCTACGAATCCATGCTGAAATGTATTCTTTGACGTGAAACTCAAGTTTGGATTTAACTATGCTTTCAAAAAAGTTTGCAAATTCATCTGTAATTTTCAACACAATTTTTCGAACCGGATTTGAAAATTGAAATTAGCAAAGATGTTTTCCATTCCTCATAAAAATTCCATTTAGCAGCGAATTATTGAAAATGATGTACAGAGGTTGGGTCATCGACACAAAGCATTGTTTCAGAATTATTGCAGGAATACCATCTACTCCTGGTTTTAAATTTGGCTTTAAATTAAAAAAGTGCTGTTTCAACTTCAGATAATTCCGACTGTAGTAAACCAATATCAACCCGAGGTATAACGCGACATACAAAGCTAGAGCTCGAACTAGAATCTGAATAAACAGACTGAAAAAGTTAGCAAATAATTCAAGAGTTTGGTTAACATCGTTGGATTCTAAGTTTTTATATGTCATAGTTTTAGGTAATGATGTCTTTTTAGTTGAAATATATGACCAAAAACTTTTTGAATAATTTTTCAATTTATTTTCGATGTATAAGATATAATTTTTATACAAGAACTAGCCGCCCGTGCTCGCGTTCATAACTACGGATATTTTTTTTTTTTTAATTGTGAATCTAAACCATTCTCAGATCCCCTTGAACACACACAAAAAATTTCATCAAAATCGGTCCGGTCGTTTAAGAGAAGTTCAGTGACATACACACTCACAGAAGAATTATATATATTAAGACTAGCCGCCCGTGCTCGCGTTGCTAACTACGAATATTTTTTTTTTTAATTGTGAATCTAAACCATTCTCAGATCCCCTTGAACACACACAAAAAATTTCATCAAAATCGGTCCAGTCGTTTAAGAGAAGTTCAGTGACATACACACTCACAGAAGAATTATATATATTAAGAAGATTACTTAAAATTTCAAACTCTTTCCTACGATCAAGAAAAATCTTTCGATGAGAATTGCTTTTATATTTCACGTATTTGGTATGAGCCTTATTTTTTAAGTTTTTCAAGTGAGACAGTCGTTTATTATACCACGGACAAATTTACTATGCCAACAAATTTACTATGCATTTCATTTGTGTTTAAATTTGCAAATTTAAAATTCCAGTTAAATGAACCAATATAAGAATTTAATTCAGTAAAGTTTGTTTAAGCAAAATTAAATGATTTAAGTGAATTAGTATTTGATTCTTAATAATCATAGTTTTCAATACAGATCATAAATTGCTTATGGTGAATAGAATCGTTAAGAAGTTCAAATGGCGCTTCAAAAACATTTGCTTTAAAATCATCGGTACAGGTAAAGACTAAATCTAAAATATTATTTACTGAATTAAGAATATTGTTAACTTGACTAAAATTTAAAGAGTACAAGTGGTCAATAAATTGAAATTCAAAATCATTTCTCATATTACATGGAACCAAAAGTTTGTCTTCGTTTGACCAATACCAGTTTATATCCGAAAGGTTAAAATCGCCCATAATAGAGATATTATTAGATTTCTAGAAAAGTAAGAATTTTTTCAAAGTTAAAAAAAATCATGTAATTATTAAATACATTTATTATATGAAAAATTTGTTTAAAATGTTTCTGAACAAAAATTCTGGATATCAATTTTAAGTTTTTAATCATATACATTTTAGGAACAAGTTTAAAAACACCTAATTTTTTACTCGTTATAGATATTAGATAATTAAAAAAAATATTTGTTTTTATTTCAAAAAACCAGTTAATATTTTTCCAAAATTTTTATACATATACAATATTATTTCAAATTCAAAGACGATCCTGATAAAAAATTTTGCCAAAATGACAGGCACCTAAATTTTTTTCTTATCGTATTTTTTTTTTCGACCAAAATGTAGTCCAGGTCTACAATAGCACACTTTATTTTAACTTTCAGTATATTGTTACTGTATGGGCAATTATGCATTTGTTAAAAAATAGAACTCGAGATTTTTATCAAATTTGACATTACGATGATACTCGTAGCGAAGACTAAAAAAGTGGGTCTCGCAATTCTGTCTATCCTTCGATTTGACTACAGCCTAAGCGGCTTGTCTGATTTTCTTTAAAAATGGTGGATAGCATATTAAAATGTTTTCCCCGCAAAATTTTTTCTCTTTTTTTTCAAGACCAAAAATATTGGTATGATTTTTTAGAAGTTTTATAAAATAATTGTTTCTCAAAAACTGTTTTACAGATGTTTAAAAAAAATCAAAAAAAAAATCATTTAGTTAAAGCTTAAAAGAGCTTGTAAAAAACATTTCCCACAAATGGTTATTAAGAATATCCCCCCTAGAAACTTTTTTTTGTTTTTGATTTTCTCAAAAAAGGTACAACCGATTTTGATCTATTTTTAATTCTAAAGTCTAGTACGCAGATCACGCTAAAATTCATCTTCCATAAGAAAGTTCAGGCCGAGATAAATTTTACCGAGGATTTTTAGCTGAACAGAACGCAGTTCACGCACTAAACTCAAATAATTGTAATCTACTACCTTATCAAAAAGTCTTCACTTACTTTAGCGCGTGAAATAATGTTGAACACATTCTAAACACAGATTAACTTTGACATTAGGAAAGCTTTGCAACATATCTGAAAGGCGAATTAATAAGTTTTTCTGTTTTTTTGCAAATTTTAATATAGATTTCATAATAGAATACATCGAAGAGAGTTTTTCCGATGAATTATGAACCCCAAAAACAAAACAAAAAGTGCCATAAAACAAGAATTCACTTCGGAAGAGAAGAAGAAGCACATACAATTAATTCTTCGAATTGTTTCGAGTCCATTCCATTTTCAGAATTTTTATGAAAAATGTATTAACAATAACGATGGCGGAAATTGAATGAATAAATTAGCTGTTATCACTCAGGATGACATTTCAATTTATGTCTCCTACTTCAAAACTTATCTTGGATTAGCGTTGCCAGACGTCCCGGTTTACCCGGGACATCCCGGATATCAGACATAAATTCATCTGTCCCGCCGGGACAGCTTTTTTCCCGGGTTGGGACTCAAACTCAAAAAATAAAGCCTAATGCACCTAAATATCTTTCAGTGATAAAAGGAACAATCACTACATTGCGATTTAATCTTAAGAAATTACTTTTAAAATTTCAAGCAAACAAACTTAACTTAACGAAAAATTTATTTTTGTAAACTGGCATCTGTCATTGAAATTGACAAAAGAAAAATATTTCCAAATGATAAATGACAAAAAAGTCATTTAATGAGTATCTAATTAATAAAGGAATTTGAAATCAAGATATTATTGACTGTACCTACAACAGAACGATTTATTCGACTTTTGAATTTCTCACTATCGCAATAACGGATTTTAATAAGTTTTTGTAAAGAGAAGCTTCTAAAAAACATTGCATTTCAAAACTCTAAAAAAAATATTTTTTAAATTTTGAAAAAATCAATTTTTTTTTGAAAATTCGTTACCTCAAAAACGGCTAAATATCTTTTTTAGTAATTTAATTTTTATTCGAACAAAATCAAAAGCTTTAAATTGACCTACCAATATTTTATCTTAAGAATGATTTAAAAATTTTATATATAAAAGCTTATATTTTTAAGAAACCACTACTACGAAGTATAATTTTGTTCTTGCATAGATCAATATTTGTTTGAATCACATGGAATCCTGTGTTCAGCTAGTTGGAGCTTGTTTTAGGAATTGTCTTAGTCATTTAAAAAATTAATTTTTTCTCTAATAACATTAATTTTTAAAATTCTTAGTCTTTTACGTAACAGCAAGTTCGTGCGACTCAGTCGTGCATTTTATTTATTTTTTCCCGGGCAATATGATTAAATCCCGGGATTTTTCATTATTTAAGCCACTTGTCCCGCCGAGGTGCAAGAAAAATCTGGCAATCCTATCTTGGATTTTAGTTAACAATTTTAGAGATAAGAATTGTAGAGATAAAAATTATTTTAGCTTCAACTGCGTACCTGGCTTAAAGCTCAACAAAAGTTTGGATTCTATAAAACATTGTTTCTGGATTTAATAACAAAAAAATCCAATTTTTTTTAAACTTAATATTTCAAAAACCCCATAATCGATTTTTAAAACTTTACACCTAAAAGTTTTTTTTTTAATAAAATATATAAGATGTGAGAAAAAAAATTCTTTCTTTCTAAAAATATCGGTACATATGATAAAAAATGGCTTTAGAAAATCGTATTTTTCTCGAAAATTGCTCCTAGTTATCAAAGCTGATAACATTTTATTTCTTTCGAATAATTTTTACGATCTATAATTAAATAAAAAAATTGAAATTACGATATTACTGACTGTACTTACCATAGAACCTTTTTTCGAATTTTGACTTTCTTCCCAAAAAACAATTTTAGCTTATTTAAAGTTCTAGAAGCTCTTATAAGGCTGGTCTTAAAGGCTAAATAATTTAGAATAAGATCTAACAGTGCTCTTCGAGCTACTTCCCAGCTTACTTAAAGCATATTTGTTGAGTTTGAGAGCATATTTTAGCTCCTTAAGCCTAGTACTCACCTAGCGTGAAATGAAAAATAAATACGTTCCAAATTACACGCGGGGAATAAAAATGAAAATAGAATAAACTTTTCCACGTGAATTTTTGATACTCACCTGAAATACTGAATACTTTCATTAAGTAAACTCTCGAGAGCAGTATTAAAAAATTCGTTATCCATTCTTTACTTCTGTTTATAAATTTTCAATTTTTTATTTTGAAACAAAATATTTAAATTAATTGACAAATGTCACAGTTTTCCACGCTGCCTTAAGCTTTTTCCTCATGGTTGTACCAATATTTTATCTTAAGAATGATTTAAAAATTTTATATATAAAAGCTTATATTTTTAAGAAACCACTACTACGAAGTATAATTTTGTTCTTGCATAGATCAATATTTGTTTGAATCACATGGAATCCTGTGTTCAGCTAGTTGGAGCTTGTTTTAGGAATTGTCTTAGTCATTTAAAAAATTAATTTTTTCTCTAATAACATTAATTTTTAAAATTCTTAGTCTTTTACGTAACAGCAAGTTCGTGCGACTCAGTCGTGCATTTTATTTATTTTTTCCCGGGCAATATGATTAAATCCCGGGATTTTTCATTATTTAAGCCACTTGTCCCGCCGAGGTGCAAGAAAAATCTGGCAATCCTATCTTGGATTTTAGTTAACAATTTTAGAGATAAGAATTGTAGAGATAAAAATTATTTTAGCTTCAACTGCGTACCTGGCTTAAAGCTCAACAAAAGTTTGGATTCTATAAAACATTGTTTCTGGATTTAATAACAAAAAAATCCAATTTTTTTTAAACTTAATATTTCAAAAACCCCATAATCGATTTTTAAAACTTTACACCTAAAAGTTTTTTTTTTAATAAAATATATAAGATGTGAGAAAAAAAATTCTTTCTTTCTAAAAATATCGGTACATATGATAAAAAATGGCTTTAGAAAATCGTATTTTTCTCGAAAATTGCTCCTAGTTATCAAAGCTGATAACATTTTATTTCTTTCGAATAATTTTTACGATCTATAATTAAATAAAAAAATTGAAATTACGATATTACTGACTGTACTTACCATAGAACCTTTTTTCGAATTTTGACTTTCTTCCCAAAAAACAATTTTAGCTTATTTAAAGTTCTAGAAGCTCTTATAAGGCTGGTCTTAAAGGCTAAATAATTTAGAATAAGATCTAACAGTGCTCTTCGAGCTACTTCCCAGCTTACTTAAAGCATATTTGTTGAGTTTGAGAGCATATTTTAGCTCCTTAAGCCTAGTACTCACCTAGCGTGAAATGAAAAATAAATACGTTCCAAATTACACGCGGGGAATAAAAATGAAAATAGAATAAACTTTTCCACGTGAATTTTTGATACTCACCTGAAATACTGAATACTTTCATTAAGTAAACTCTCGAGAGCAGTATTAAAAAATTCGTTATCCATTCTTTACTTCTGTTTATAAATTTTCAATTTTTTATTTTGAAACAAAATATTTAAATTAATTGACAAATGTCACAGTTTTCCACGCTGCCTTAAGCTTTTTCCTCATGGTTGTACATTGAGAAATGAAAATTTGGCGTCGAAAAAGTTGTGGAATATAATTGTTTTTCCAATCTACATTTTGGTACTCACCTCTCGTTGCGGATTTCATGCGAGTGAACCAGCCGCCACATTTATATGAAATTTTAATTTTCACTTGAACTGAGTACTAGGCTTTAACCGCATTTATACGATTGTTCCACAAGTTTAAAACTTTTTTATAAACCCATAAGGCGCTCGCAAAACCATGGTATTGCTTATTTAAAACTAATTTTTTAAGCTTTAGAGCACTTTTTTGCTCTTCAATAGTGATGTTGAGGCTCTATACAGAGCACCCTTGACAGTTCGTTTGGCTCTTTTTCAGATTGAAATTTTATATTAAATACCTGAATACATAGTATCGGGTTTTTCAATAAGAGCGCTACGAAAGTTTTTTAAATAAAACAAAAACGGTTTTGGATATCAATGAAATTCTTTATTCTTGTAAAAGTATGTTTGATGCCATTATGTATGGAACTCGATTTCTTTTGCATGGCCACCACGGGCACGCTTGCAGAAGTCCAGACGCTGAACCCAATTTTCGACGGTTTTCAAGCTTAAATCGGCCGATACTGCTGCAATTTCACGTTCGATATTCGTACAAAGTTTATCAATCGTCGCTGGCTTGTTGGCATATACCATAGACGTAGCCCCACAGGAAATAGTCTAACGGCGTCAAATCGGGCGACCGAGGCTGTGGATTCAAATTTTTCCACTAGACGCTCAATTGTTGATCTGCTACGACGATTATGACGACCATAAATTGGACGTAGCGCTCTTAACGTTGAGGCCACTGACTCCGAATTTCGGTAGTAAATTTTAATAATTTCGACTCGTTGTTGGCTCGTATATCTTTCCATCATGAAATGGCAAACCTTACTGAAGAGAAATGTCAAAAGAGCGGCAAGAAATATGGCGTCGTTTGCTGTCCCTGTCGCTCTACTTTTGTAGCGTCCCTGTTGAAAAACCCTTTATATGCATGTTTTAATGTTTTAATAGCTTTTTGTATCTTTTTGCTATTTTAAAGCTTAAATAAATACATTTGAATAATGTTCGCTAACAATAACAATCGTTGTTAACATAGTTAAGGAGTATATTCATAGAGCACAACGCTTTTAGAGTCCTAAACTGTTGTGAAAAGCCAAAAGACACATTTTTTTAAAGAGCTATCAGTAGCTGCAACTAATATTCAATATTGCTAGAGCAAGGTATTGAACTCTTTGAGGAACATTTAAATTATTAGAAGCTCTATCGGCAAAACTGATTTTAATGAAATTTTTTTATAGAGAAGCCTTTAAAAAGTTTCAAAAATATTGCATTTCAAAACTTAAAAAAAAAATATTTTCAATTAAAAGCAAAATAATTTTTTTTTTGAAAGTTTGATACCTCAAAAAAGGGTTAATATTTTTTTTTGAAAATCGTATAGTAATAAAAATTTAATTTAAAATTAAAATTTAAAAGTGTTTTAAAAGTTTTGTATATAAAAGCTTATTTAAAAAAACCGCTAGAACGATTTATAATTTTTGTTATTTCATAAACCAATATTTGCTTGATAAATCACATGGCATCCCGTTCTTAGCTCGAACTATTAAAGGTGTTGTTTTAGTCATTTAAGAAATTAATTTTATGCTTATGAAAATTTTTCTCTAATAACATTCGTGCGGTATTGTGTGGATTTATTTATATCAGATATTTCTTTAAAATTAAGAAAAAAATGTTGGATCAATTATAATTAATATTATAAAAAATATTATAAATTTTATTTTCAAGATAATATCTTAATAATATCTATATTATAGATTTTTCAAAAATATTTTTTCTCAAAAATTTTATTCTGACCAAATTGTAGTCCATTCCTACAATACTCGTAGCATAATTATTTATTTTTTTTTTTCAAAATCTTTTCAGCCGTTTATGAGATCAATAAGATTTTTTAAAACGACTGTATGGCAGGTACCGTTAGTTTTGAAAGAATCTTAAATACCAAGTTTGAAGAAAATCGCTTCAGTGACTTAGGCTGTAGGTCGAGGTATAGACATACAGACACTTAAAATACAGTGGATGAATCGCAAGCAGTCGTTAAAGGCTACATTTAGCTTATTTTTTTCATTCCAAGTCAAGAACAAAATAGACAGAGCAGTTGAAAGTAAAAAAGAGACTCTTTTTTAAGTGTTTTTTCAAACCAGGATCTAAAAAATATGACGAAGACGTAATATAATTCGTCAACAACTTAATCTGTCATTGATTTTAAATCCTAGATACTTTTTGACGTATTCAATTATTTGCTCATTTAAAACAATTTTTAGGAAATTTAAAAAAATTAATTTGGCTTCGACAACAGATAATACTTAACGTTTTCGATGAATTAAGTTTAAGGATATTGGTGTCATCTCATTTTGTGTATGCTGAATGGATCTTCGTTAATTCTAATAACGCAATCTTTCATCAGACCCAATTGGCAAAAATAATATAGTAAGACGTCATTTGCATACTTGTGTATGAGACAACTAAGAACGATCTCTGGTGGATTGTATATAAATAAAGAAAACATAAATGGTTCAAGAATAGACCCTTGAGGAACACCGCAGTTAGGGACTTAAAGTACCTGAATCAGTTGAAATCTGTTGCAATCAGCTTATAAGATAGCTTCTCAAAATTTTAACAGCTTTTCTTGAAAAATTGAATTCATTTCTTAATTTAGAAATCGAAATTGGGCGATCAATACAATCAAAAGTTTTGGAAAAGTCTAAGTGAACCATAATGGCGCCATCAGCCTTTTAAATACATCACAAAAAACCACAACAAACTAATTGGCCTAAAATCAAAATGTTCGGAAGGATTTTTTGTTTTTTTTTTTTTTTATAGAGGTATGACTGTTGCAATCTTCCATTGTTGAGATGATTCACGGCTATAAATATAAATTATGGATTTAAAATATGTTTCATAGGTGGAAGAACGATGGACAAAATCAATCTCAAACATTTCGGGAATATGCTATCGGATGCAATTGAATTAGATTTAATTAACCTTATGGCAATAATTATATAACTTTCCTCAAAACATTTAAATAAAAATACACTGTCACTTTTGGGCCCAACTATAGGCAGACTCGTAGAGGATTGTGATGAAGATAACGTGTATAAAATGATTTCATTAATTGTGGATTTAAAGGCATTTTAATATTCCAGGGAAATCAATTTCATTACATAACACTTTGGAACTTAAAGAAATGTCGAGCTTTTGAATAAAGTATCTTTTTTTTAGGAAAAATATATTGAAGTCTGTTTCATTTCGAAAAATTTATTTTATTTTGTTTTTTAAACCCCTTTATCTCCGGGATTCGTGAATCCATATCATTGTTGTACCACTGACAAAACCTAAGATTCCAAATCTGCTAGATTACATATATGGAACATATTCTTCGTTAAATCTAACCAATAAACTATTAAGTAGTAAAACTTTACTGTTATTAACATCAAGTATACAAAATATCATTCCAGAAATTATTTTGAACAACAAGAAAGTGTTTAAAAAAAAGTCAAAAGTAATTAAAAAAAATTATTTTTTGTTCATACAAAAAATTGTTTATAGAATTTTAGGTGCAACATTGTCTGTCACTAATACTGATAAAACGAAAGATTAATTTCAAATGAGAAAGCGTAAATTTTTTGGAAAACCTATTTATATAATTCATTGGTTGATTGAATGGTTACAGTTCATAGAAGATATCAATCACAATAACCGCCATTTGCTTTAAGAAAAGACCAGAGATATACTATCATCAATCATCGATCTTAACACGCATCAAGTTTACCGGAAAATTTTTCACTGCATTAACAAACACTCGTTTAAATGACTCAATATTTCGTTGTCGAATGAAGCACATTATTATCTCAAAGATGGACTAGAGATTATAAAGGGTTGAGTCTGCCACTGGCCAATCGTCCGGTGATATGCAGTAAAGTAAGTTGGTTAAATAGCAAGACCCTTTTCATGACTTATTGATGGGATGAGTGATGTTATAATGTCTTCCTAAACAGTTTTTCGTAAACTTTCGAAGAAGTTTTGACACCTTTGTGACCAAAATGGAAGGTGTGTCACATCATCAGATTAAACCATTAAACCGGGAAGGCACTTCTTTCAACATTCTGAATGTAATTTGATATTAGAACAAAAGCTTTGAAAAAGTTGGTTTGTAAGTGATGCCGGATTTACAACTTTCGATTTTCCCTTACGTTTCTGCTTCAATGCTATTGTGAGTAAGAAGCGAAACATGGACAATTGAGAAATTCTCATTTCTATTGATAAGATTTTCTATTTTATCAGTATTTTAAGTTTGAATCGATGTTCCGTGACTAAGATGGCATTCGGGGACCCGCCGACGGCGATGCGACGACTAGATCTTTGTATGTCACTTACTCCATCAATATCATCGTGCGATACACGATG
The DNA here is from genome assembly GCA_963931855.1 of Philhelius festivus. NCBI lineage: Eukaryota > Metazoa > Arthropoda > Insecta > Diptera > Syrphidae > Philhelius > Philhelius festivus. The sequence goes on along the minus strand of OZ007555.1, from coordinate 231,377,710 downwards.
AACGCTAATCCCAACAATACGATTGTCCATACTACACAATTACAAGATGTAAACCGACTTTAATCAACAACTTTTGCTACAGCTTACATACTTTTTATAAGGAGTTTGCCATAAAACGTTTTCTATCTTAAAATTTTAATTTAACAAACTGTGAGAATAAGATAATATTGAAATTTTGTACTTATTTAAAATGCTCTCGTATGTATTTATGTATGAAATAAACCTAACAACTGAATGATTGGACATTCGAAATGACCAATTTTCAATTACTCTGGCGGAAAATGTCCATTGTGGCATGGGCTGTGTGACAAGTAGCGTCGTCTGTCCTGTTCAAACCACATGTCAAAGATAGGTCAACACGCTTAATAACACACAATATGCTAAGGGTACTCCAAAACGAAAAAAAAACGAAAATCTATCTAAGTTTAACTTTCCTTAACTAAATCTCTCTTAGATCTAAGAGACCAGCAGCTGCCATGTTATTTCTACTTCATCAAAAATTTCACTCAACTATTAAACTATACATCAAAAACAACATAATAGGACCTGATTCCGCCTAATTTCACGCTGACCCCAACCGAAACAAGACACCAATATTAAGATCAATATTGAAGTTTTCGAAGATATTGGCCTATCTCTCAAGTATGCTTATGTAGTATCTTAAGATAGTTTTGCCATCCTTCCTGCTTGTCGGTACATATTTAATTGTCTTATCAGTTACTGGTCTTATAACATGGAATAAAGTCGGTACATTCGTTAAGTCCGATGCATATCCATGTGCGTCCAGAAACAAAAAAGTATCCACTTTCTAATATATTTCCTAGTGTAGGAATATAATAAGCTTGTGCTTAGTTAATTCTCCGCAATATTTGCTGCTATGAAAAAATGATTTCCCACAATTTCTAGAAATACATTATCAATATCAACATATCCGGAGCATCCAATAATTTCTCCAAAACTCCGAATTTTCTATCAAACACTCTTAGCCTTGGTATATATGGATGATGGACTGATGTTCGACCAACAGATGCTTCTAGCCAGAAAAACATGTTGTTTTGTAAAAAACAGAGCCTCCGTCTTCCAAGCGTTTATCTTAATTTTCCAACTGTTCAAATATATTTGAACAATATTCATAGTAGATTGCAAATTGCGCATGTGTCGTCTGCAAAAATCGAAGATCTGCAATTTTGAAGTTCTAGAAAAACATAAGATATACTAAGTAAGAATGCTTGGTCCTAGTACAGATCCTTGAGGTACACCTTTACTGATATTATTTGCTTATGCAAAACTTTTTTATTTCTTACAGATTCTTGGTCTGTAGCTGACTTATAAATAGGAATGATTTTAACCTTTTTCCATTAACTTGAAAAATTTAGCGGCTTAGATTGTAGATCGAGGTATAGAAATGCAGATAAATAGACGGAATTGCCGACTTCTTTCGTGTTCTCTACCATCGCAATGTCAACTTTGATAAAAATTAAGAGTTCGATTTTTTTCCAAATGCAAAACCTGCCCTATAGTATCTACTATATCGCAAGCAAGAATAGAAGCTTCAAAGCCAGATCTTGAATATCTTAAGTGGATAGTATTACTTATTTATTTAAATAAATTTTGTTGAATTTGTTTCTCAACTAAATACAATACTCGTAGATACAAATTAAACTAGATTTCAAACACTCCAAAGTTCTAATATACATATGTATTCAACAAAAAAAATAGTGCCAAACATTTTCCTCACATACAATTTGTCCATATTTTGTTTGAATATTTGACACACAGTCTCAACTATAAGTATAACGTCCAGGAATAAAATTAAGTATCTATTTGCAAGTTGCAAGGAACGAAGACTCAGTCATGCGGTTTATTAAATTAACCACAAAGTTGAACAAAAAACAGGATTTTAATATTATTTGTTGAGAGCCTTTCATGGGGGAAAAATGCTTTCTAAGGAACCTCTTAAGAAGTTAAGAGCATATCTCTATATTGTTGACCTATTTGTCTTCAAGTCTTGTAATTTAAATATTAATTTTCAGCAGTAAAATTTTCAAGAAACATTTCGCTTGCTTTAATTTACTTAAATACTGAAGAAGTTCAACATAGTCGTGAGATTTTTAAAAAGTTTAAAATTTGCAACTTCAAAATTAAACTTGCATTGATAACACTCAAGCTTTGTAAGACTAATGTCTTAACTTTGATATTTTATTCTGAACTATAAAAAAAACTTTGACAATTTCAGAAAATAAAAAAAAAAATAAAGAATATAGTCATCAAATAAAAATACAGATAAGAAGACATCCCTGGACTGGCATAACTTTTAGGATGTTATTTTAATTATCTACATAAATAAAAAATATTCTTATGAAGTGATTCACTGGTGAAACTTTTTCATCCCCCATTTGAAGATATATGTTAAATTTAAGGGTTGGTTTCATTTAAACAAGGAACAAAGGGTATGGTATTAATAAACTCTTTTGTTTTTGGTGAGTTTAGAGTAAGCTATAGCCTTCATTGAGAGACTCATCATGAGTGGCTTAATAAAATGATTTCCACAAAACAAAAATAAACAAATAAGTTAAACAAAAACAGTTACGTAGCCATACAAATAACTAATAAAAATAAAAACATATGTAGGTAGTTAACATAAGGTAAAGTTTTATAGTTCAAATTTATCCGATTAACTAGCTTTCAAGTCTGGTACTTTGATTTATTAATTTAAGTTCCGCTCAGTGAAATAGTCCTATACATCGAATTGCTTCACTGGGTGGCGTGCAACTGACGATACACACAACTTCGTCGGCCTAATTTAACTCTGACAGGTATAAATTATAGGCCCATAGCAAAGATTTTCAATTAATTCCTAAAATTTTTGAAGCTCTTGTCAAAAATAAGTTGTAGGTAGGCTCTACTGTTTGTAATAGTATTGACTATTAGGATTTTAAATCCTTTTTTGGGCAATATTCGGCTCTTGGAAGGGTGCACTAAATCAGTGTATTTAAATATCAGTGTTGATCAGCTTGCTTGATACTTTAAAAATCTTTTACTAGGTACCAGAACCGAATCAAAATTCAATAATTTCAGCACTCCCAAATGTTAACATTTTAACTCATGAATTTCTGGACTAAATCCTTGACTTACTGGCTGAACACAATGGAGACGGAGCTGCAACTGGAGCTGCAACTGGAATAGCTGTCAAAATATTCAATACACGTAAATTCAATGTTACGAACACAACACAACGCAACTGCAGTCGGTGCTGCAGTCGGTGCTGCAAGAGTTGGCGAACTTTTAACTTTTTCGTGCAGCATTTTTGACATTTCAAATTTTATATATCTGTCAGTGATTTTAAGTGTTGTTTTGTTGTATTGTGATTTCGTGGTTAAATTTTAATTAAAATAATGGACGAAAATCTTCAATTTCAGTGTCCATTTTATAGTTTCAATTACTTAAAATATTTACAATTTGCCAAAGATTCAACACCTGACCCAACAAATGACAACAAAACAATGAAAGCTGTACAGCCTCATTGTGGGCACATAAAAAAAAGTACGTACGACACTTTTTGACAGCTCTTCCAGTTGCAGCTGCAGCTCCAGTTGCAGCATTCTATTGTGTTCAGCCAGTTATTGAATAAAATGTTCAATGAGGAGACTTTCCAAAACATTTTTTGCCCGGCGGGGATAACTCTCATTTTAAGAAAAGGGAATCCGAATCAACCTGAAACTATAGAGGTATTTTGTGTACATTTCTTGAAAAGTTGTAACTAAATACGTCTACAGTTGTGTCTAATGAAAAGAATGAGTCAAATTCATATGAAACTGGTGTCCCACAGGGTTGTGTTCTAAGTTCGTTAATGTTTGTTTATTTATAAATGACATCGAGAATCATTTACCAGGGGGAGTGTCTTTTGGGGATATATTTGTAAAACTTTTCTTATTTGCTGATGACCTCATCATTTTTACTGACAACCGAACAACAATTCCGCTCCAAGTAAATTAACTAAAAATTTTTTCTGATCTATGGGATCTAAAATTAATTCTGCAAGATCTAAGACAATTTAAAGATCATTTAAAGGAAAAACTAGCTGTAGTCAAATCAGAAATTAATTTGATGTGGTCACAATTTGTTTAAAAGTCCCTTGATTTTTTTTTTTTTAATCTACCCGCGCTCAAGGAATTATGATTACCCTTTTAATTGTTTCAACACAGCGCGGGCGTGAAGTTAACGAAGAGAAAGAAGGATAGGAAAGATGTGTGGCACGATGTTCTGAGACTGTTGGTGGTTGTCTCAGATATTTTTATCTCCAGGGATGGCGGTTGAGCTAAAGCGGAGAAAAGCCGTGTCTTATTTCTATGTCGCTTATAATTCACATTATTTTATTCGTGTTCATCATTGTTGGGCATACTAGTTTAACTCAATTACATGTTGTTAGTGTTATGTCTGAACAACATATAATGAGTAAACCAGCAACCCATTGATGACAATTTTTAGAAGGTTTTAATGGAATTAAAACGAAATAGACGACCCCTCGGAAAAATTTTTTTTGTTTTAATTTTCTCAAAAACGATATAACCGATTTTAATCACTTTTTTGTGCTAAAGCTCCCCAAAAGTTTGAATGTGTTTTTAAATTTTCCAAACATTTTTTTGGATTTAAAAAAAAAAACTATATTTAAAAAAAAAAATTATATTTTTTTTGTTCAAAACTCAATATTTCAAAAATCCCACGCTCGATTTTTTTAAACTTGACAAATAAAAGTTTCTTAAGATGTGAGGAAAATCCTATTTTTCTCTAAAACGGCGACTAGAATTCTGATAAAATTTGTTTCTTTCGAATTTTTAAGATGTATAATTCAATAAAAAAAATGTTGTACTGACTGTACCTATCATAGAACCATTTTTTTTCGAATTTTGAATTTCTCATTTATCGGCATAATGGATTTTGCAAGTATTTCAAACTTTTAATATGGAACTGAAAGTTTTAAATCTACTACTACGAATTTGGTATTTAATTAATGACTGCCTGAATAAAATTCCAGTTCATCCCATGTTTTCGGATTTCTGGAGTTTGACAGCGTCCAATATAACGTTTTAGTTAATAAACTGGCATTTCTGAATTTTCACTCAAAAATGTTATTCTGGTTAAACAGATATCTAAATAGAAGAAGTCAATTTGTAAAAAATGAACGGTGTTCCACAGGGTAGCCATTTTCGCCAACTTTTATTTCATTTATTTAATAATGATCTACCAAAGCATGTTGTAAATTGTATATTGATGACCTTAAAATAATCAATGAGATAAAATGTTTTGAACTATAAAGCGATTGAAATAAAGGATTTGTTTGAATATATATCAGCACGAGCTCTGTTTTAACCTTGTTCAGAATTATCAGAATAATTCAACTATATTACAAATAGTATTTGCAGAGAACTAGGCGATTAAAACCTCTGGTACAGTAGACTGGTGCTTTATGGAAGATGAACAAACTTTAGTTCCACTTAACGCAAATAGAAAAATCGAAAGCTTAGTTGTTGATTCGATGTCCTCTCTTGATTTTATCAAAATAAATTATATTTAAAACAGTTTATTGAAGATCGAAATCGGTTTCTTCAAATCAGAAGAGAGATTGATACTAATGAGGCAAAGATAAAGAAAAGTACTAAATCGTTGCGGATTTTTATTAACTGGAAGCGAAACAGTACCCCCTCTTTTCTTCAATCGAAGAAAACGATAGTGAACAATTTAACAATATGCATTGATATTGTGAACTTTTTGCAAAATTTTTTAAACCATCTATATTTTATTTTTTATTTAATTTTTATTTTATTATCCATATATCGATCCGTTGATTAATTTTGTGCCCCTGCACTTATTGTTACCTTATGCAGAATTGACATTTTCAAAAAAGAAGGCTATGACAAAGTATCAAAATGCTTTTCAACAATTTGCCTTGCCTTTACTCTACTTTTTAACAAAATTTTCTCTAAAAGAGTCATTGTCACCAAGTCAACATGGATTTATCAAGGGTCGCTCAACAGCTACAAATACTCGTATTATGTCTTTAAATAAACTATTGCTTGAACCAAAAACTTGGCGAAAATGTATAATATGCCCCATACATAAGAAGGGAGATGTCACAACGTGCAGCAATTATAAAGGTATCACGTTGTTGAGTACCGCCTATAAGATACTCTCCTCTATCCTACAAGACCGGATAACCCCATACGATAAAACCGTTATCGGACAATATCAGTGTGGTTTCATTCCAGGCAAATCAACAACTGATCAGATCTTTACCCTTAAGCAGGCGATGGAAAAATGTCTAGAATTTAACATCCCAACATACCATCTGTTTATAGACTTTAAGGCCGCCTATGATAGCATAGCCAGGGTAGAACTTTACAAAGCCATGAGAGAATTCGGCATCCCAAATGAATTGACACGACTATGTAGGTTGACCATGACCAACGTAACAAGCCAAGTAAAAATAGCCGGATTGCTATCCAGACCAATCAACATCAAGCCAGTTACTGGCTTACGCAGACGACATCGACATCATCAGAAGAACCGAACAAGCTGTACACGATTCCTTCATCCAGATCGAGCAGGCTGCACAAAATCTGGGGCTGCACATTAGTGAAGGTAAAACAAAGTACATGGTGGCGTCGAATGCGAGAGGAACAGTTGGTCAAACAATCAAGGTTGCGGAGCACGAATTTGAAGTGGTGCAATCCTTTAAATACCTTGGGTCAATAATAGCAGCTGATAACAATATAGAAGAAGAAATACGCGGGCGGCTTCTCAAATCCAACAGAGCCTAATATAATTTGTCAAAGCTCTTCAAATCCAGAAATCTCACCATAACTTCAAAACTGCTGCTGTACAGGACCATGGTCCTGCCAGTACTCACATATGGATCCGAGATCTGGGTGCTTAGCCACTTAGCTGCGTTCGAGAGAAAAGTCTTAAGGAGAATTGTTGGCCCCATATGTGAGGAAGGACTATTCCGGAGACGGTACAATCATGAATTGCACGCAATCTACCTTGAAGCAGATATCTGACAAAAATTAAGCTCGGTAGACTACGGTGGGCAGGGCACCTAGCTCGCATGAGCGAAGAGGAACCTGCTCGACGACACCGTGGTAGACCATGCTTGCGCTGGAGAGATGGCGTAGACCAGGACGCCCGAAGCCTCGGGGTGAGCAACTGGATGGCGTCGATGATGACGATGATTTTTTAAGAGTCGAGTTGGTATTAGATCTCGGTGTTCTCGTTGACTCTAAATTGGACTTTCGTGCTCACGTCGACTTCATAGTTTCCAAATTAAAATTTATTCCTTGGATTTTAAAAACTTAACTCATTAGAATTTAAAGGAGTTTAAACACTTAAAATGTTATATACGTCATTAGTACTTCCCTAACTCGAATATTGTTCTTCAATTTGGTGCTCATTCTATGCGAATAGAATACTAAGTATTGATCAAATTCAAAAGAGATTCACGCGATTTGCACTCCGCAAACTGAATTGGTTAGATGAAATACCGAGTTATCGTTAAAGACACGCCCTAATGGGTATGAAAACGCTCGAAGCCAGAAGAAATGATCAAAGCTAAATTTGTAAGAGATATTCTCTCATAAATTGTATAGAGTTAATGAATGTCCTGGAAAGAATACTACGGAACAGGTGTGTACTTTTTGACGTTCCTAACAACAGAACTTACTTTGGTTTTAATGAGCCCATTTAGCGTTCATTATCACTGTTCAACTGATCACTGTGCAAAGAAATTGTTGGTGACCAACTTAAGTTCTCTTGGCACTTTCATAACATATTATGCAAAGCAAACTTAATTCTAAAAGCTTTTTCAATAATGGTGGATTCCAAAGTTGGAACGGATTTTAGTGGTTCAATTTGCAATTACTCTTCTGCATAGATCAGGCTGAATTTGATCTATGACTTCTGTGATATGATTTGTCTTACAGACAAAATGGAGAACCATCATTGTCATTTTTTTAATACAGATAAAAAAGCCTTACGTATACTAATATTATGTACATATGGATGTATGTATATAAGTATTAGTATTAATTTTTTTTCTCGGAAAATGAGCGAAAAACACAAACTGTCTGCCAAGTTTGATGTTTTGCAGTGAACATTTGTTGCTATAATCATATTAATGAGATCAAGTGAACCAAACATTTTGTTATCGCATTATAAACAAGTTTTATTGTTGGGTAAGCATACATAAGTTAACTTCTAACCCTGATTAATTTGTTTTTATTATGTTTTGTACTTTTATTGTTTTATAATATAGATGCCCTTAAGGGACCTTTACTTATCGAATAAAATGTACAGGGAGCTTACCGGCATAAACAAAACATACTAAATAAATTCCCAGATGCATTAATCTGCAGAATGTATACAGTTTGTAACTAGGGGGTACTTCCGAACTTTTATAATCAGTAAAATTTATAAGTTCAATAAAAGAAAAAACTTCCATACATCTGTCGTTATCTGTTATAAGTTGTTGATGAATAATTTAAATGGTGAGAATCACTTAACATTAACGAGGTGATAACTGCTTTTGTTTTTTTAGTTTTCAATAATTTCGATAAGGATAATTTGTGTTTGATTTAGTGCATGGTAATAACAAGTTGTCACGGATTGGATTAAAAGGTATTAAAACGTTTGCAATTTGTAATCATTTTCCCTGTTTACACAATGAAAACTAGAATTCCAGTTGCTAATGAGTTTTGAAACTGCGTTCTTTGTTGGGTATAAGGTATTTGTTTAACCTTATGAATATACTTTTCATCAATTGAAGTAAAATTTGGTTTTAAAAAATTAAATCCCTCAAACAAATAATTAAAAGAATAATCATAACGTCCAGAAGTTTAAAAGAACTACCTAGGTAGGTACATGACATCTTTTTATACTATTTACTTTAGCTGTTCAAGCTGTAGGTCGAGACTTAGACACTAATGAAAGGAGCAGTTGACTTCTTTACTCATAAAATTATGAATATGGGCTAAAATACGAGGGAGGTTAGATAAGTACTTAACATACAAAGGAAAATCAAAAATTTTGGAAAAGTGGTGTTTTATTTTTGAACAGTCTCCTTTTACCTCGATGCACTTGATCGAGCGATGCTCCAACTTCTTTAACTCAACCGAAAAAAAGGCGGCGATGACCTCCTCATTCGACTCAAATTTCTGCCCGGCGAGGGATTTTTTCAAGTTTGCACACAAAAAAAAAGTCGCACGGGGCCAAACCTGGAGAATACGGTGGATAGGGCAGCAGTTCGTAATGCAATTCGACCACTTTCGCCGTGGCGACGGTGGAGGTGTGAGCCGGTGCTTGTTGTCCGAAGTGAGCAAACGCGGCAGCAATCGCGCCGACGCTTTCCCATGCCCAAAATTTCATGCAGGATGTGACCCTACTATTTCAGCTATCTCGCTCACCTTGATTCGGCGGTCTGCCAATACGTTATCGTGGATTTTTGACACGTTATCCTCCGTGGCAGCCATTTCCAGAGCACCTGGACGGGGTTCATCAAAAATATATATGTGACCATGTTGAAATTCGTTATACCAGTTTTTGACGGTCGAAATCGAAGGAGAAGAGTCACCGTACACAACATCCAAGCGCTCTTTGATTTTCCCTTCCAAAAACAAGAATCGAATCACCGATAAATACTGCTCTTTTTCCAAGCTGGCTTCCACACGTGTTTAAAACAAAACTACGAGCCCCATTCGGCTGAAATGTTGACAATAGCCGTCTAAGAGAATGTACGAGACGATAGTAAATCTCTCTTGCGATACTGGTACCATCGCGCGGTGAGGCTAAGTACTTATCGGACCGCCCTTGTATATGTTATTGTGCCTTAACTATTTTTAGTTGTATAGGGTTATCTCATTGTCTCATATTAAAAAAAATCATTTCTTGTAATTAAACTCTTCCTGAGCTTTTCTAAGTTATAACAATAAGTTTACCTGCGTGACTACTAACATTGCAGTAAATTAACTACACGAGAAAAAAAACTCCTTTGAACTGCATTCGCCGCAGGAGAATACGTACATATTTCGTTTGGAATAATGAGAGCTCCCATTTTGGATATTAAAAACTGCATATCTCACCTGAAAATGTAAGCGCCTAAAAAGCCCCAGCAGGGCACCTGCAAGTGGTATCTCGGAGCACGGAGAGGAGAAGTCGTGGTGTTAACACAACGCCCAGAATGGTTTACTAGCGACTTGCTTCATGCGGTACGTGGTGACTTATAATATTTTTGATTTTTTCGGAAAAAGAAAACTCAATTTCGAATCTCACTTGGTTATTTGGCGTTTTGTGTTTGCATAACGACAATAACGAAGATGCTGATAATGATTATGATGACGACGGAGTCAATCGCCTGCACTAGATACAGCCGGAGGATTATTGCAGCTTGTCCTGATTACTGCCACCTATTTTTAATTAAAGCCCCTTAATTTCCCATCTCACAATTTCAGGATTCTTGCATATATACAAAATGAGGTTCTATTATTTATTGTGTTTTCTCCATTTAATTAGCAAATGATTTATTATATAAGATTTTATGGGTACGGGTTCCAAGGATCTTAAGCCCCTCTTTGGATCATCTGTATCGCTCCCGCAACTCCGTTGCTCCGCTAAGCGTATGTTCTATCACCAGGCAAGCGCTTAGGCTTACAGTACCTTGGGTTGCCTGAATCGCGGGTTTCAGGATTTAACTCCCTTTTTGGGTCCTCTGTACCGCTCACGGAACAAAGGTTCCATTGCAAAAAACTGATTGGCTTCGGTCGCTTAAATAATTTCTTATTAATTTCACTGCAGTTCCATGGAAGTTAAACTCCGATGCAAGCTTACTACAAAGAATCCTATGACTAATACAGTCAAATGCCTTTGAGAAATCAAGCATAACGAGAAGTGTAAGATTATCACAATCCATAGAATCATGAATAGAATTGACAAGTTTATGCCGGTAATCAGACGAGCTTGGATTTGTGGTTTTTGGGATGGGAATCACTTTGGTTTGTTTCCACAAACTTGGGAAAATCGAGGACATAAGAATAGATTTGCAGATGTGTGTTAGCGGTTTTACTAAATATGGACGCAAGATTTTTATAAATTTCGGGTGGATAAGGTCAGTGCCTGCCGTATTAATTTTTAAGGAGCTCATGGCAAAATTAACTTCATCAGGTAGGACGGAAGAGAATGCAAATGAAAAGGGTGAGTACGAAGAAAATTGGTGATCGATTTGTTCATGTCCCAGTGGATCAAGAGAATTATTTGAGTGCGATAAAAACATCTTGTTGAGCTCCTCAGGGTCACCCTGATTATTGACTCCTTCTTTGGAATATACCTTTGACCTTTTGAGATTATTCCAAAGTATTTTTGTAGGCAGTTTCGAGTTTAAGATTTTCGCAAAATAAATTTTCTTTGAAGCTCGAATTCTAGAATTGACCTGGTTTCGTAAGCTTTTATATGAATTCCAAAAAACTAAAATTCTGAAACGTTTCCATTTAAGAAACATATTATTTCTAGTATTGATTAAATTGAGTATGCGATTTCTAAGCCAAGGAAATCTTTGATTTGGTAGAGTACGTGTTACTAAAGGAACAAAACCTGTCATGAAGCAAAGAAATATTATTGTTTAAAAATGACACTTGTTCATTAACGCAAGGAATGTTGCGAACATAATCCCAGCCAATAGATACATCTGCTTTATGTAAAGAGTGGAAATCTACAAGATTATATTGATGGTAAGAGATGGAATTATTCTGCATGTATGCCTTAGAGACATTAAAGTAAAAAATCAGCAGTATCATATCATGACCAAGAAGTCCGCCAAACGAGATCTGATCAAAAAACTTTACTTTACCTTGATTTGAAGTCAAAAAGATATCAAGAAGTGTAAAAAAGGTGTTTGTGAAGTGTTTAGGTTGATTATTTACTCTGACTAGGCCAACGGATACCATCACAGTCTGTTGAAAAGAATTGGTTAAAGAGTTAGGATTAAACAAATTTGAATTAAAATCTCCAGCAACAATAATATCTTCGTAACATAGAGATAGATCAAACAAGGCAGCAGTCAGAGAATCAAGACTTCGAATTCTTGGAGGCTTATATGCACAACCAACCAAACAAGTGTCGCCATGGTGTGATTTTAATTCACAAAATATATTACAGACATAATTGTAGGAGTAAAATAAAAATTAAGATATGTTAAGCACTCTCTTGCGAATAAAAAAAAGGCGAATTTACTTGTAACACAATATATTGTAAATTCGACGCTACCAAGAAGTGTTATGAATCCTTCTGCACTTGAGGACGTTACCGATTTTATGGGACAAATGTTCTTTAGCTTACGTACAGTTCAAAGAGTACTGAAGAATCACGTTGGCCCGGATAGTATGCCTTTATTGGTCTGGAGACGTGTTCTGAAACCTTGACAAAACCACTGCTTAAGCTTCTAACTACTTATATATTTCCTACTTCCTAGACTCTTTCCGAGTTGATCTAAATCATCATTTGTCCAGCCTGTTCCCTTTTTAACTATCGTCCAATTGCACTTACGTCGCTTCTTTTCGAAATCATGGAAACGCTGATAATTATCCGCTCAAGAAATATCTGGAAGAACAAAAGCTTCTTAATGAACGGCAGTATGGCTTTCGTAGCAATAGGTCCACTGATAAAATTATTTTTTATCTCACTGAACAGTGACACAAATCTTTACATTGTTTTGGAGAAAATAAGATTATTGCACTTGATATTTCAAAAGCATTTGATATTGATAAATCCCTTTATCGATGTATTAGAAATTACCTTAGGAGCCGCTCAATACAAGTTGTATTGGGTGGTCTTGAGTCTGAAATTCATAAAATAAATGCTGGTGTGCCACAGGGCTCCGTTTTGTCTCCGACTTTTTTCGTACATTATCGATAGTCTTTTGTTTGAAACTTAATATCCATTACATTACAATTAAGCTCGAACTTGAGGCATTCAAAACCAATGCACATTGGTACTCGTATCTACTTTTGAATCCTCTCAAACTTTTATTCACGCGGCTCCCGAACCCCCTATACTTAACGGGCATGTTTTTTTATGATTTTGGAGCAAATAACTTCCAAGAATTTTGTGTTTTCCTTAAATTGATCTGTTTTTTTACATAAATTTGATCTCTTCAAAAAACAAAAATCACCATTAAGGATCAGTATATTTACTTCCCTCATTATCAATTCAACTCGTTCCTTTCTCATTGTACTTAGGCGCCTTCCAATTGAGGTCAATGAAGCAAGTTTCCCCCTCCTGTAAGATAGAGTCATGTCTCGATTTGCCTTCAATCCCAGACAGTAAACAAAAAATTTCCTGAGAACAATAATTGTCCGAAGGAAAAAAGAGATTATTATTAAAATTTGATCAACACCACGGTGTTATCTTTAGCAAAGAATTTATTTATAAAGTTCTGCCTTAAAAATAACTTTGTCCAATAAAAAAAAAAAAAACAAATGCATCTGCATGTTGTGGAGATTTTGTTCTTATTTCTGTCTGAATCTGAATGACAGTCCTCTTGTCTGCGAAGAATGTTTTTTGCTTTACTTTAAAAATGTTGATTACATTTCACAATTTGTTTTTATTAAACATATAGTGATGATTAATCATCATTAATAGAAACAAAATAGTCCTTAGAGCGGATGGAAATAGTTTATTCATAGTTAAAGCCTGGACATGGTTTTGAATTATTTTATTATTCATGTAAATATAGAACTGATGTTCTGACAAGTAATTACAAGGTATCGTACAAACCATCTCAGACATTTTGGTCAATACCAATAAAAACTATCTATCATTCGTTTTGACAGGCTTAAAATTATATATCGTTCTATAAGAGAAAAATCTAATAGTTTCGAATAACCCTTAATTTCATCCTACAATTGATTAGTTGATTGACACACTGTGTTTAATTTTTTTTTTTTTTCATTTACGTATGATCAACTATTCATTGACCCAACGAAGTCTGAACCTAAATTTACATTAAGTCATAGCAGTCACGTTATTGATTCACTAGTAGAGCAAAAGACATCTACATTTATGTACCGCTGAAAGCGTTTTTGGTTTTATTTTCCTTTGTACACCCTCTATTTTCTAACTGCAAAGTGTGGGTCTTATGACACGATACAAGTACATTTCCAAATTTGTTTGTATACAAAATTTTTAGTTATGTAAGTAGGTAGAAATTGCTACCACTGGCTCTTTGGCCTAATTTGCGCTGAAGTGCGCCATTTTCATACCATAACTCGTATGAACCTGTGAATGAAATCATACCAAAAACATAAATGTTAAAAAAAGAGCCAAGTTCTTCTATACAAATACCTTTGTGTAATAAGTCAGCCGTGAAAAGTACTGAGATCTAAAAGTGCGCCAAGTTCTTACTTCATGAAGGTTTAATACCGAATATTTAAAGTAGAATAATATTGAAACAGCTACAATGTAATAGAGAAATTTTATTATTTAATGATTACTGACTAAAATTTGATGGGTTCACTGGTCAAGTTTTTAAAACCTTTCGAATTGGGCATAAAAAAAAACTTGCCAAGTAAGCACCAAATCGAGCACTTTAGTTCTAAGAAAAGTCCTGAATTTTCAAGATGCATTTATAGTTTCAAAATTACGATAAAAAGACGCTTCGAATGAAAAATCTTAGATTTTCTATTTTTCGCTTTAAATGTACATTAAGTTATACCCCTCTATCATCATTCTACAGCAATCGGAAGTGCTCCATATAAATTAAATATTTTTTCAGAAAGTGGGTGGATACCACGACCCCTGAATGGAAAACCCCAATTTTTATTTTTGGTTTCTTATATGCGATTCTATACATGCAATTTAAGATCTACAGTTTTACTAAATTCCATTGTTTTACAGCAGTCAGAAGTTCTCTATTTAACTAACACCAATTCGGAGAAAGCGGGCGGATACCACGCCCCCTGAATGGAAAACCTATAAACCACTGCTTGCATGACAAGACCTACCTTTGTGCAAAATTACAAGGTTGTACGATGACGGGAAGTGCTCCATAATTCAGTCAGTTACGGTTTTTGTGATTTTTGAGGCCTTATATCTCAGGAACCACTTATGCTAGAAAATTGAAATTTGGTGAGGCGCCTGTGCCTGACTAGCTTAGCAAATATTCGGAATTTTAAGTTTCTGACTTCATTGGTACTGAAGATAGGGAGGGACCAAAAATCGCCAGAGTTTATTCCTGTAAAAAGGGTGTAGTGCCAGAACTTGGCTGGGCACTACTGTGCCCTTTGATTGATAGAATATTGCCCTCCATAAGTGAGTTATGAAGAGCCGATTCTTACCAGGCCAGATCGTCTGCCCGTTGATTCACATCAACGCCACCATGACCCGGAACTCAGATAAGAGTAACATTACGGTTATTATTGAGGCTAGCAAAATTCAAACATTGCTGGACCAATTTGGATTTGATGATGTAATAGACAGTAACAGACAGTCTGTAATAACATTCGTATTCAGGTTCTGGTCTGGATCTTGTACGTACGTTCGTACGTCCGTACGTTCTGGTACCATTTTTCGTCGTCGATATCTCAAGAACGAGTAAAGATATCGACTTCAAATAAATTTTGTTTAATAGATAATAACTTCGAAAGAGGCTGAAAGGGCGTTTATTAAATTCAGTGAGTAGTTTTTTCACTATAACGGTTTAAAAAAAAAGTAAAAATTTTGGTTAGTTTCGAATATCTCACGAAAAAATAATGCTATTGATTTCAAATAAAATTTAATGTACTCATTATAAGGTCATATAGATTTGGTATGAATTTGGAAAAAAATGAACACACCGTTATTTTTTTAAATAAAAAAAAACTGAAAAAAAAAATTTCATAACCTAGATATTCTAAGAACGGAAAACAATTTGAAACTCAAAATAATTTTATTTTACGAAAAATAATGTGTTTGACAACTGGTGAAAATTTCAAAAAAATCGGTTTACAGTTTTTTTACAAAAAATAAAAAACTATAAAAAATTCTATTGAAAATTGGTAAAAATTGTTTTTCGACTCAAATTTCTCGAGAACTAGTAGTGATATTGACTTCTAATTTAGTTTATTTTATACATAGTATAATTTTGTTAAATTGGTAAAATGTTGACAAATATTAAATAAATAGGTTTTTTTAAATAAAAAAACTATTAAAAATTCTAGTGAAAACTAGCTAAAATTGTATTTGAAGTCGAATTTCTTGGGAATGAACACCGATAGTGCCTTCTAAAGTATGTTGTTTTATATATCGATACCTTCCCGTAAGAATGTATACTAAGCGACATTTCTAAAATTGTTCAGGAAACGAAAAAAACGAAGAAAGTTCTAGTTGAATCATAGTGTGCTAAGAGACAATTTTGGTTAAACTAAGTGACATCTAACAAAATTTTTTGTTGCTCACGACAATGAGATCTTTATTAATGTTGCTTAGCATAATTTTTTGGCGGATAATACAAATTTCAGGGGGCAACATTATTTTAATGAGAAAACATCTCAAAATAATGTTTGTTTGAATTTTACAGCTAAAGTTTGTTTCGCTGAAAATTTTGTTATTTGAAAAAAAAAACTAAATATAAAGTTTTCAAGACCACAATGGGAAGTTATCAGTGTGGGTCGCACCCAGCCTCTTTTTTTATTTCAGATTCGAAGCCATTTAAGTTATAACACTTTGACACGTCTAATCGTAGATTAATATTCCAAACCATTGGCTTTAGTGAAAACAAACAACAAACTGCACAAATATCACAAAGTGGTTTAAATTCACCGTATATAAGTGCAACATATTATGAATTTTATATACCGCAGAAGAAGTTTGGATAGAAACTTCACTTATAACAAACTCGATTCGCTGTTCCACCCTTTCCAAAGTATCATTTTTCATTTTTCGCATAGTAAGATCGTAGCTGAACAATTCTGGTCAGACAATAAACAAAGGAAGGTTTTGTCGAAATTGTATCTATGTTAAACAACTTGACTCACGAGAATCCTCAAAATCTTGACGTTGTAGGTCGATCTGCTAACACTCTAGATCTGCCTCTTACCTCAGACCCTGACTAATATACCATAAGTGTATTATCACCTGTAGGCACATCAAACCATTAAGTTTCCGAGGTTATAAAACCAACTCCTGAGAAAAACCGGAAAAGGTTCAAACAAGCTCGAAAAAACTGTAATGATCATATTTGATGAACCAAATTTTTATATGGCTAACAGTTAAGGCAATGTCCAAAAAGTAGTAAGCATTTTTGGTCATTTGTAAAAATATACAAAAAACTACTTCGTCTTTGGCTCCAACGCTCGTCTTCAATGACAGTCCTTATGTCAGCTCACAAAAAAAGTCAATTTTCTTTGCTATTAATTCGACGCTGCCAAAAAGTGTCTTAATTCCTGCTGTAATTGAGACCGTAAACTAATATCCCTTCTTTCCAAGATCATGGAATCGCTGATAAATTATTAGCTTAAGAAATATTTACAAGAATCTTGTCAATGACCAGCGGTATGGCTTTTGTAGCAATAGGTTCAATGGTGATCTGATGGTTTATCTTACCGAATAGTGGCATAAATCCTTACATTGTTTTGGAGAAAGTAAGAATTTGGTTGAGTTTGGCACCTAGCTCTCTTAACGAAAATGTGTATATTTGGTATTGATTAATCTCTTCTTTGTTCGACTAGAAACTACCTTTCGAACAACTTAATACAAGTTGTATTGGATGGATTCAAATCAATTATTCATAAATCAAGTACAAGAGTTCCTCAGGGCCCCATTTTGTCTCTGACTCTCTTTCTGATATTCATCAATGATCTTTTGTCTGAAACTTTATATCCATTAAATTGTTCTGCCACCGACAGTACTTCCAGTTTCTCATATTCGTTTCCAGATGCACGTTCTTGTTCTTTGGAAAGGTAGTGTATGATAAGCTCATTAAATTCTGATCTCGATAGTATTGTCAAATGGGGAACGCAAAACCGCGTAAAATTTATGATTCAAAAATTAAATTCTGTCTTCTGTCGTTGAACTTAACCCACGTCTCATGCCACTATCCAAGAGCGGCACTTGCATTGAGGATATATTTCAGTTCTCGGTATGTGCATCACAGATCACCTCGTGAGGAATGACCTAGGTAAGTCAACAAAAACTTCTTTAAGGTTTTATATTTTCTTTTCTGTATAATAATCTTTGAGTCCAATTTCGGACGTATTGATTCTTTCTTCAGACGCACCACACGAATGTGGAATGCTTAACTCGGCACAACACTCTTGTTTAGTTTTGGCTTTTTGTGCCGGAACAAAGTCTTGTTGGAAGACCCATCTCTGTCCCTTGAATAGGGTTTTTGTTAAACCCTTAACAATCGCTTAGAGAACATTCTCCAGATACACTCCTGCCCACCTTTTCACACCCTTTTTGTAAAAATGCATTGATGTGACACCTTCTTGCAATACCCCTAACCAAACCATTATACAGAAGAGGGATGGTGTCCGCGCTGAACCCTCAAAAAACTTTGTTGGCTTTTATGGATGACGTGGCATAGACTTTATTATTTTGGTTGTTGTAAACTGTTTGTATGGTTAAAATTTTTTCATCCGTAAATAAAATATTTGTATGTCCATTTGCCGCGTGCCGCTACAGTAATTTGTTGCTTCTTTCGAATCAATTTTTTTAGGTTGGGGGTCAAGAGATGTCCCGTTACTTTGCGATATTTTACATGTGAAGCCCATCTGGAATAAGCCTTG
This sequence comes from Philhelius festivus, assembly GCA_963931855.1. NCBI lineage: Eukaryota > Metazoa > Arthropoda > Insecta > Diptera > Syrphidae > Philhelius > Philhelius festivus. The sequence goes on along the minus strand of OZ007555.1, from coordinate 231,358,907 downwards.
GCATGGATCGAGCCAATATATCCAGTTCAAATTTCAAATTTCAAATTATTTATTTCTCAAATCAACTTACAAGTAAGATAACAGTAATCTTTTTAAGTTTGTAAGGCTTAAATTATTTAAAAAGGTTTCAAAATTTTAATATTTAAAGTTAAATTATTAAACTATGTGAACAAAATATAAAAAGAAATTATAATTAGGAATAATGATGATTAGTTCGTTTCAAGGGCCAAATGCGAATAAAGGGTTTTCTTAAAGCAATTTATATTTCCAATTTTTCTTAGGCCAATAGGCAAAGAGTTCCAAAGTCTGACAACTTGTACGAAGAACTGGCGCTCAGATGTTAGACAGGCAAATCTTGGTTGAATTAGCATTTGAGATCTTCCAGATTGCAAGAAGTTAAGGCGCTCAAATAAATAATCTGGTTGGTGTGTATAGATTATGTCACTCAAAAAACATAAAGCCTTATATTTTAAAAGACAATCGAAAGAAATTCCAGTTAATCGTCTAGAAAATGTTGAGATATGATCCCGTTTTCTCAGGTTGAAGACATACCGAGCAATATTATTGAAAACAACATTTAATTTCTTCCTTCTTTTGAAGTCGGGACTCATAAAAATTTCACACCCATAAAGTAGTATTGGGAGAAGAAGTGTCTTAGCTAGAAGTAGTTTAGTTTCAATCGGTATGAAGTGCAGAGTTGCCCAAAGAGTACGTAGTCCACCATAAACCTTGCCAATAGTACTATTTATATGAGTATCCCATGAGAGGGTGCTATTGAAGATTATGCCAAGGTTTTTGGCAGATGCAACCCACTCTATTGGGCTTTGTGCGAGCAACAAGGGAGGTAAAGTTGAGATATCGAGTGCCTTTCGATAAATAGCCAGAGCTTTTGATTTCTCTGTGTTTAATCGCAAGTTGTTTTGAATGGCCCAATTGTGAATGCTTTTGAGATCTTCATTTATAAGGGGAATAGAATTACTAAAAGTAGGTACTCAGTGGGCCGCCTTGGAAGAGTTGAACATCGTCAGCGTATAGGTGGATCGAAGAGTATTTTACTACCCTATATAATTCATTAATACTCTTATAAAGAGAGAAGAGCGTAGGACCAATTATAGATCCTTGTGGGACTCCATTTTTTATTGATAATACCTGTGACCGTTTATTTTCAGCTATGACACATTGCTCCCTTCCATGTAGGTATGAATAAATCAGTTTGATTGCACTTGTTGAAAACTTAAACTCGGTTTTTAGCTTCCTACACAAAGTGGAATGATCAGCTGTGTCAAAAGCTTTTGAAAAATCGAGGGGCGTTAAGACAACTGGATGGTTTTTATCAAGAGCATTTCTTATTTCCTCAACAACTGCAATAAGAGCTGTTTTGCAACTTTTTTTCGGCTGAAATCCAGACTGTTTTTGAAAAAATAGGTTTTCCGCTTTTAGGTATTTTTGCATTTGATTAAAAACGAGCTTCTCAAAAACTTTCGAAAGAAATGGCAAAATAGCTATTGGTCTGAATTCTGTAACATTGCCGCGTTGTTTTTTAGGCACTGGGATAATTTTAGCTTTCTTCCACTCTGATGGAAACTCAGATGTGGTTAGGATTCTATTAAAGACATACATTAACTGTGGAAGTATATATGGTAGAATCAGCTTCACAAATTTAGGGTTGATGTCATCCAGACCAATAGCATTTGATTTAATCGATAAAAGTGCCTCCACAACATCTTCTGCACAAACTCCCTGAAAGTAAAAAGAAGTTTCAGTATTACTTTCGGAAATTTGTTCAAAGAGAGCAGGTTGAATAGTTTCACTACCAGCGGATGCGACAAATTCTGAATTGAGTTTATTACAGTCAATATCAGCTGGAATATTGCTTTTCTGTTTACCTATACCGAAGTTTTGAAGTTGTTTCCATAGTTGTTTTCCTGAGCTAGACGGGTCTAGTTTAGTTCTGTAGTAGGAAGATTTTGCAGATCTTATTTTCATTGTCACCTTATTGCGCAGAGTACGGTATTTATTAAGAAAATTTTCTAAATGATATTTCTTCCACTTTCTGTAGTTGACATCACGTTCCTGCATTAAGGAAATAATATCTTCACTGAGCCATCGAGGTGTATCAACGTGTTTACGTACAGTTTTCAAAGGAACGTGATTTTCATACAGAATATTGATGTTTTCCTGCAGAAACAAAACTTGGTCGTTGACAGAGGTCATGCTATAGATATAGTTCCAGAAAATTTGCGAAATATCACGTAAGAGGACTTCGTTATTAATATTTCGAAAGTCTCTGAAGGAAAATTTAATCTCTTTGGAAAAGTTGTTGATGCCCAGAGAAAGGTAGAGGAGATCGTGTTTTGAGAAACCGGGTGCCGATAGCTGACTATAAAGCAGATTTTTGTCAAGATCACTTACAAAAAAGACATCTAAAAGTGAACAAGAACCTTGAGAGAAGTGAGTAGGGGTAGAAGTATTAATAGGTCGTAAATTCAGTGACTTCATTTCCTCAAGCAGTAAAGAAGCATTTGGGGTATCTAAAAGGTTACAGTTTAAGTCACCGCACAGAACAAAATTTGCTGAGGTGCAGGCTAAGTCCTCCAGTGCGTTGAACATTGGCGCAAAATTAGTGTTTTTGTGAGGTCTGTATCCTGTGCAAACCATAAGTTTTTCATATTTAAGTGTGATCTCAACGAAAATAAACTCAATAGGACAATCTGAATCCGACTTGCGTATGATTTTAGATTGAAAAGTTTCACGGACATAAATTGCAACACCTCCACCAACACGATTTTCTCTATCTGCCCGAAACAGTCTATAACCCCCTAGACTGTAAGTTTGGTCTGAAACACCTCGCGAAAACCATGTTTCCGAGACACAAATTATGTCAATGTTCGATTTTATAAAAAGATACCTAAATTCGTCGATTTTTGGTTTAAGGCTCTGTGCATTCAAGTGACAAATGTTAATGCCGTTATTTTGAGCTCTGAGCACCCTTATCATTTCGAACAAGTTAGCATTTATATTGGAATCTCTTTGATTCATATCACTATCCAAATTCATAGATTTTAATTATCGAAAAAATAATTAATAAGAGCCAAGAGAAATATTGAAAATATTTGAAGAAATCATCAAAGGACATTTGCGAATAGGATTTCTACGAATTCGTTCATGCACAGCTTTAATTTTTGCAGTGGTCCGAGCGATGCGTGGACGACCCCTTGGCCTGTCCTCTACTTCAGAGAGTTAATTAAATCGTTTTACTGCCCGATAAACACACATTACCGTGTGGGGTTTTAGAATTTCAAAAATTTGGCTCGAATTTTTTTCACATTTATACAAAGCGATTACCGCGACACGATTTTCTTTGATACCCCACTCCATGTTAACTGCTCCAAAGCTTAAACCAAAATAGCTTCTATTCCTTAGTTATGAGTACACGTGTTAATGAAAAAATAGTTAACGGATTAATCGTATTGAAAATTATGAGCTAGAGGTAATTTTAATCTTGTAACCGAATTTATGGCTACTAGGCATATCAAAAAATAAGATTTATCTCCAGTTATGAGGGAAGTTCATTAAATATTATTTAATTAAAGTTAAAAACACATTCTAATTGTTGAACGTAAATTTTCAATTTTATACAGTCCAAAGTTTTCTATTTTGAAAAACTTTAGTTTGAACTAATACAATGCTGACTAACTTGCATATCAAAGATTTCATTTGAACTTGTTACTATTTTGTAAAATACCTATCGGGTCCTGTTTGTTCAAATAAGTTTTAGCCTTCTTAATAACAGAAACACTCGTCGATATAATCCGCTTGGTTACTTTAAAAAAAAATCTAGTACAATTCATTTCTCTGTGATAACATTAGCGATCAACCCTATGAAATGATTCTTATCATTAAAACCGATACAGCTGTCAAAAAATGTTTTCAAAAAATCAATTTTGCTCACACTCAGTTCAATACAAAAATCTATCTATGAATCTTCTACATGTATGGATGTATGAAATTACACACATTTATTAATATTATAAAATTAGAGACGTCCCATTTAGAGTTGTTTTGTTTTTGCAAAACGAGAAACGCCTCGATCTGATTTTTATATGAAAGTATCTTTGATTGATGGGGCGCTTACTAGTCGGACGGAAGTGTAGCCGAATGAGGACACAAATAATAATGTTCTTGAAACGATCTCAAAAAAACGCATTTTGAAAAGCTCGAAGATGTAAAAAACGGGTAGTTCTGTCGATAAATCTTTCTTTAGCTGTCAGAAAGTGCTGTGAATAAGAACACAAACGAACTTAAAAATTTCCTATTTTAATAAAAAAAAAATTTCTCAAAAATTTTATGACATTTTACTGAAATTGATCTGTGATTTTCGTACCTAAGAAAAAAGAAATACATTTTCTAAATATACTTATTTAATTTTTAATAAAAAAAAAAGAAAATATCTACACATATTCGACTGATAGTTTTTAACCGATATCTCCTTGGAATTGGGTAATCTTAAGGTAAGTTGATAGTTATATAAGAAATCTTTTGCATGCGACAGAAATTCAGTAAAGCAAATAGCTACCACACATGGATATACAAAACTCAATTGACCTTTTTGTAGCATGTTTTGAAATTTATTTAAAAAAAATCTGAATATTTTGTTAACATTCAGGAGTTTCCTATTTAAAGATATTTGTTTACCTTAGGTTGCTATTAATAAAAAAAAATATTGTTGTGATGACCTATGAAGTCAAACTCAATCGATCCGAATATTATATGAAACATTTAATCTTAAAGTTTATATATATGTACAAAAATTGAATGACATTGTTGACTTTTGATGCAGTAAACAAGTTAATCACCTTATAATTATATTGACAGCAAAAAAACTTCCGCTCTTCAACAAAAACATCACTAACTCGCTTGTATAAGTATATGGGCTTAGACTGTTTTAGGGGTGTTCAGTTAAAGTCTTTTGAGTAGTAGAAGGTTTAAGCACAATACCAACGTGCTTAGAATTTATAAATATAAATTTAGAAAACTACTTCAAAGTTAGAAAACAATAAATGTGGCAATGTTTAGTCCATTATGTAAACACAATTTCTGTTGTTTAACCTGACGTTAGGTTAGGTTAGGAGGGGTGATGATGCGGCAAGCCGTATCACCTACCTCACTTGGATCTCAATGGACCCATTGTGGCCCCAGGGTGTAGGTAATGTAAAGGAATGGGAAGGGTAAGAGAAAGGATTTAATTAAAGTCTTAGGTATGGGGTGCCTCCATGAACCATCCTGATTTCTGAGTGAAGTTAAGGATGCTTTTTAGTGGCAAAAATGAGAAGTCACCCAGTTCTCCGAGGGCATGTTTTCTAGTTCTGGCTAGGCTGGTTCATTCACAAAGAGAGTGAAATGAGCTACCTTCCACCTGTTCCTACTGACAACCCCTACATAAGTTAGGTGTACTGATGCCCATTCTGCTCATGTGGGTTCCCATTGAGCTGTGAACCGTAAGGATTTCAACTAAGAGAGACAATTGAGGTCTGCTAAGCCTACACGGAAAGAATTTTGTGAGCAGATCATGTAAAATGAGCTTCAATTCACGAAAAGTTCATCTAGTTTTAGACCTTAGCCCATGTTATGCTAATTTTAAAAATTTTGTTTGCAATTGAGAAAAATGTGCAAATTGATGAAATCAACAGTAAAAAGTCATGAATCACCACTTTTTATCATCAATAACTTGGTTTTCAAAAAATAATATCGAAAAATATTGCAACTAACAAATTGCAATTTGGCAAATATTATGTCAATCTTATGTTATTATTGATTCTAAATCACAAAAACCTACGTTAATTTATTATCTATGTTTTGTATTTTACGTCTTTTGTTTTTGTCATTTATCGTTTGCGAGGGTTGATTTGCCAGCTATTTTGCAGTGTTCGTAAGCAGTTTACAACTGTGTAGTCATGATTTAAGAAATACGTATCTTCAATTTACAACTCTAATTTCGTATTTTGCAAATCGAAAAGCGTAGTTTTGCTATCTACGTTTATTAATTTGCGATTTTGTTTTTTCAAATTATGATTCTGAAGGATCGATTTACCAGCTATTTCTTAGAGTTTTCTTAGCAAATTACAAATGGTCGTCGTGATTTAAAGAACCCATATTCCCAATTTACTAACCTAAGATTATGTTTTGCGAACCAATATGCGTAGTTTTACTATCTACTTTTATTAATTTGCAACTTTTTTTTTTGTAATTTATGATTCTGAAAGATCGATTTACCAGCAATTTGGCAGCGTTTTCTTTTCAAATTACAAAATTTTCGTCCTGATTTCAGGAATCCATATCATCAATTTACAACCTAAATTTTATATTTTGCGAACCAATAAGCGTAGTTTTACTATCTACTTTTGTTAATTTGCGACTTTTTTTTTGTAATTTATGATTCTGAAAGATCGATTTGCCAGCTATTTGGCAGCGTTTTCTATTCAAATTACAAAATTTTCGTCCTGATTTAAGGAATCATAATGATCAATTTACAAACTAAATTTTATGTTTTGCGAACCAATAAGCGTAGTTTTGCTATCTACGTGTATGATTTTGCGAATTTTGTATTTTTAATTTATGATTCAAACGTAGCATTTCACAAAATTGTCGCCATAAGCTGAGGAAACAAAATCCTCAATTAATAATTTGAATTTTTGTGTTTTACCCATCAAAAAGCGATTAGTTTTGAAATATGCGTTTGTTAATTTGTAATTTTGTTTGTAAATGATTCGTCAAGAGGGCTTTGCAAGGTTTTTATTTCAGATACGAACCTTTTTAAATATTTTAGATGTTTATTTACACCTTAAACATTCCATATTATTGTCGTCTTCTTCCTGTGAAAAACTGTTAAATCAAATAGAAAGGAAATACTAGTTATATGTTTATAAGATATTTTTATTTTTTTTTTGTTTTTGAACAGATATTACCTGCATAGTATTTAACATTTATAATAGTCTTATAATTAAAAATAAATAAATTTAATATTTTTGTTTGTTTACAAAATTTCATAAAAGTTGTATACTTAAGTTTTATTTTACATTATAAAATAAAGTTGACAGTGCTTCAATTTAAAGATTAACAGTTATATAGTTATAAAAAAATCTTTTGCTTACAACAAATAAAAATTTACTCTACAAAAAGAGCCATTGACAAAATTCTCATTTCAATTGTAGATATATTACATATTCATATGTTCAGTAATTTGTTTACAAGACAATTGAAAAAAAAAACAAGGTTTTATTTATTTGATAGGTGCTTATTATTATTAAAACTTAAGAAATGTTACTTTTTAATTTTAAATATCAAAAGATTATGGAAAAAATTGTTTTATAAAAAAAGAAAATTACAATCAAGTACCTAGGTACAGTCGACTCCGCTTAACTGCAACCCCAAAATGCAAAAGAATCGTTGCAATTAAGCGGATTTTTCACTTAAGCGAACTTCGGATAACTGCAACCTTGTTGCACTTAAGCGAACTTCGGATAAATGCAACTCTTTTTCATTTAAGCGGAGTTGTTTTCAAATTATATTTACTTTTATGCATATTTCGTCGGCTGGATGCTATCTTGTTCAATGTCCATTTTTCAAAATGTTGGGAAATCGATTTTTAAAGTTCAAATTAAAAGTTTTTGTGTATGTAAGAAAATATTTGATTGGTATTATTTTTTTTCTGAAAGCCTTGACAATTTTGTTTATAAATCAAGCTACAGAAATTGTTTTTATTTTATTTTGAATAAAGCCTAGTTCTCAGTTCAGGTGAAAATGAAAATTTCATATAAAAGTGACTGCTAGTTCACTGGCATGAAATCCGCAACGAGAGGAGAGTACTAAAATGTGGATTGGAAAAACAAATATGTTCCACAACTTTTTTCACGCTATGATTTTCATTTCTCAATGTGCAACCATCAGCAAAAAGTTTAAGGCAACGTGGAAAACTGTGATATTTGTCAGTTGATTTGAATATTTTGTTTCAAAACAAAAAATGAAAATTTATAAACAGAAAGAACGAACCAGTTTAAAAATAATTGTCATTTTTTTTTTTCATTCAAAGTGAGTATCAAAAATTCACGTGGAAAAGTGTATTCTATTTTCATTTTTATTCTTCGCGTGTAATTTGGAACGTATTAATTTTTCATTTCACGCTAGGTGAGTACTAGGCTTAAGTTATAAATTAAAATCAACGAGGAAGTCATTTATATGTATGGATATTGTACAAGATAGAAATTATGCATTTTTTTTTTAATATACTAACAATTGTTCAATATAATACAAAAAAAGATGAAAAGCAGTTTATTGAACAAAAATGAATTGAAAAATCGTTAAAAAAGTGTCTTATTGAACAAAACAGTTCTCTGTAAATTGAAAACTAAAAGAGATAGAACAAAATGGTTTGCTCCAAATGAAAGAGCGTCCCAAAATTACGAGGACTGCATACCTAACTCGATTTCGTAAAAAATGGCCTTTTGAACAAGATAGCATCCAGCCGACGATTTGCATTTAATTCAAATTTCAGGTAAAAATACGACTGTGACGATTGGAATGACTGATGGAAGGGTGATAATGTAACTTCATATTGTAACTTCAAATGTAAAATTTTATGTGTGTTCGTTTGAAAATTTTTGGACACGTTCTAAGTTGCACTTAAGCGGAGTTATTTTAATACAAACTGTTTAATTGGGGGGGAAAAATTGTTTCAAATAAAAGGAGTGTTCACTTAAACGGAGTTCCAATTAAGCGAACTTATTTATTTGGAAAAGAGTACAAAATAAATCGGTGATAGATGTATTGTTTCAGATATCCGATATTTTCAGTTAAGCGGAGTGCAGATAAGCGGAGTCGACTGTATCTTATAATTTTAGATGTTAATTTTTATAACATATTTTTTTTTAATTAGGTATATTGTTGCTTTTTCAGCTACTTAGTCCAATAGTTATTATAATTATATAAAATCTATAATATACAAGAAGTGCTTCAGTTCATAGGTTCTATATTTAGGAATTCTTAAGTCAAACTATCGCTAGAGCTAGATCAATCAAATGGGAAACGCTATTTCGAAAAAGAATGCAGTGAAATGTTTTATAAGCCAATTTATTATTAAAAAAAATTGACACTGCTCAAGTGAAACTGAGAAATATTTTGTAACTAAACCGATTTCACTGTTTTTTTATACTTTTTTAATATATGGGCCTTAATTACTTTACATATTAGATAGCTTAAATATGTCCCGCCCATCAGCTAGTTTGTACGAAAGAAATGGTTTATTTTCAAAAATGTCAATTAAGTACATTTCGTAGTTGTCTTTCATGTGAGATATAACAAAGCATGCAAAATGTTTATCAATACTTTCAATTATGGTTTCTTTAACTATTAAATACAGATTACTGTTAAATGAAAGTATATCAATAATTTTAAAAAACATATCATTTCGAAAAACAAAATAATTTATTTTGTATAAAGTTCCTTTGTACATATTCAATTACATAGTAAAAGAAACATTTATCGAAAGAGTCATAGGGGATTGGATTGTCAATAATTTCATGAAAGTAGTCAGTACTTTTTTTTGTTTTTAAAAATTTGAGTTTATCGTTATTATATGTATTAGAATGAAGAAAAGAAGCAAGCTTTAAACAACACTTTTTTGCCAAGGAATATGGTAAATTTCGCCGAGACATTGTTACATTTGTGTAGGATTTCATCTCCTTATTTTTAGATTCAAATCGCATACACCATATCAACTTTAAAGGACCAGAGTGTCTTATTATATAACCATAATGGGTCATTAAATGATGTTTTGGTTTTAATGTGTCGTCAAATAACTCTATATAAAGCGAATGATGTTTGGAAATTAGAAGTTCTAGTTCACATATTTCCGTTTCGGTAAACGAAGATGACATACATTTTTGAACAAGTTTTTCTAGAAGTAAAACATATTTCCAAACTCTATTATTTTTCGAAATTTTGTGACCCATCATCAAAGAAAAAAAATGCAAAAGCGAGAAAGTTTCTCTGGCACTAAAATGCAATTTTCTATCTTTTAAGTGTGAAAATTTTATTTTTGGGCATTTATTACGAGCTTGAATTTCACCGTAATCGAAAAATTCAATTTTATCATTTAATTCATCAAGACTGAACAAATTTTGATTTATTAAACTGAAAATGCTGTTAACCAAACCATATTTAATGATACCTTCAAACGCATCATGCATCAAATCAGAATAATAATTTTCAACCACATGAAACGATGGAATTGTATTTAAAACGGATTCAAACTTAATTCCAGATTTGGAATATGTTTGATTCATACTCTGTTCTGCATAATTCTCAATACTTCTATAAAGTAGTTTATTTTCTAGAGTATTTTTTTGGTTATCAATTTTACAACTTAAGCAAATTCTGCAATAGAAATTATGGCTGAAGGATGAAGTGAACCCTAACAATTGATTGACAGCTAAATTATCGCCAACAACTAAGCCTAGAATAAATCTAACTTTTAAAGTCCTCCCATCTTTCATTTTCAAATCCATACCATCCGTTTCAAGCTTAATCAATTCATCTACAAGAATTTGGATACTTTTGTTACATCCGAATTTTTTAAAATCTCTTGTTCTTACAAACATAACAGGAAATATGTAATCTAGGCGCGAGCTTAATTCTCGGGAAAGTGATGGGAAATTAATATAAAAGGATGCCATTGCTTGAACACCTGAATGACTTCCTAGAGGGTTTCCAGTTTCAAAGTCATCGTAATATAAGTTGTAATTTATACAAAAATCATGTGGATATTTATCCTTTTTGCTTTTCCACAACTGGCCTTGCAAAAAATCTGATATTTTAGAATTTTCCCTAAGCTCTAATGATTGAATATGCTCTTTAGCCAATTCAAGAGTATTACAAGTTTCAAATAAACTCCTGAAAATAAACTGGATTGGAAGAATGGTTCCGGAAATTTTTTTTTCAGTAAAGTTAGATATACCTTTTTCATTAACGAGAGTTATTGACTGGTCTATAACAAATTGTTGTGGCTCTTCAATTAAGTTACATTCTTTTAAATGTGTTTTCAGCTTAAAATCAGTGGAAATTTTTTTAAAAGGTTGGGAACAGAATTCAAATAATTCTGTAAAATTGTGTCTAACAGTGTTATTTATGTGTGGCAGAATCGGTTTCAGCGAATCAAATATAAGATTTAATAGATCGGAAGTATCAAATATTATTTCCTCTATCTGTTTTGTAGTCATATGACTGTAACTATTTAACTTCAGAACAAAGTTAAGACTGAAGTTGGAAATATCTTGCATGCTTTTTCGTTGAAATGTCTCATCTGTAAACATGTTAGATTCATGGTAAGAGTCAGGTCTAAACTCGATTTCAGTATTTTTAACAGGAATAACATTTGGTGGATGAAGTTCAGTAAATTCATCGAGACATTCAAAATGTTCTGTTTTGTGCATTTGATCCAAATGCCTCTTTAATTTGTTTATATTGTGGAACTCAGATGCGCAATTAATCTGTGCACATTTGTAATGCTGATTTGGTTTAAACAAATGCAAGCATTTATAATGAACAATCAGGGCTTGAACTGATTTGCAATCAAATTTACAACTAAAGCACTTATACATTTTAAAAAAAGTGATAAAATAATAATGTTAAAAAAGTGATAGAACAATAGTGTTCAAAAAGTTATAAAATAATATAAAAAATAAGTAATAAAATAATAATGTTAAAAACATTTTTCTTTTAATAAAGTATTTTTCTTAATCTTTAAGAATGGATAAGAGGGAATTAACATTAGTGGCCACATTTGGAACATGCATGTCAAAAATATAACATTGTAAAAACTGCCATACATATTGGCACTGTTTTTGATATTCAAGGTCAAACACCCAATGAATTTTGAATGCGCACGATAACGCTTTTATTAAATTGTCAAACTTATATATGATACTATCGTAAATAACTTGAATGCTTTCCAAATTTGAAAAGTCTTCATTAGCAACAATCAATAAAAAAGGTTGCATGCGTAGATTAAATTTTTTATAGTGAGTTAAACGTTTTTGAATTGCTTCGTTAAACAAATTTGCAGAGTCAATTCTTAAAATGAAAGAGGTTTGGCTATCCGCGATACTAAATTTCCATACCTTCTTTGCGGCGTCACTTAAATGACCTCCTGGTGGGAGAAGAGCATGTAGTAAAAGGGAAAAATGTATAGCCCGCTGTATTCCCTTGAACGAGTTGAATAGCGACAGCTGGTTGATGCTTAGCTTATCTTTGATTTTGTTTTTCATAACTGGGACTACTTCTCTTATAACGTTTTCCCATTTTTCCAGCAAAATTAGGTCTTTACCTGGATGTTTATGGTCGAAATCGATGTCAACCTAAAAAAATTAGAGAAAAAAGTGATGACTATTTCAATTACATACATTATAATGTTATTAATGTTAATAATGAGCTCGCTAGTTTTAAATCAATCGTAATGGCGCAAAATTTTAAACATTTAAAACCTGCCCTAAATCAATTTTATAATGGGAGTCGACTCTAAATATTGTTTCTAAAACCAGAACCGACTTTTTGTTAATTTTAGAGGACATTAACTATACTTTAACGTTAAAGAGCTCGTCTAACTTTAACAGCAGCAAATAGCTAGTTTATCTTTTATAGGTATACTTTATCCATATTGACAATGGTCATTTCATACCAAAGCAAATCGAAGTATAAATGTTTACTGATGTTTTATTAAATTTTGAATGATTCATTATCGACACAGGAATTTTAATGAAATAAGAGATGCTTCTAAAAAGTTTAAATAACATTGCATTTCAAAACTTAAAAAAAAAATATTTTTCGAATTTTTAAAAAAAAAAAAAAGGCTCAGCATTTTTCTTGGAAATTTTATTTTCATTCCTACAATAATAAAAACTTAAAGTTGGCGTACTAAATTTTTTTCTTAAAAATGTTTCTTTAAATTTTGTATATAAAGCTTAAGAATCCACTACAACGACTCATAATTTTTGTTCTGGCATAAATTCATGTTTGTATAGCATTCTGTTTTTGTCTCTTACTACTAAAGGAGTCTAAAAAACTAATTTTATCTTTATGAACAGTTTTCTCTAGTAACATTCGTTTTTAACATTCCTAGTCTTTTACATAGGAGCAAGTTCGTGCGACTCAGTCGTGCATTTAATTTTTTTTTTGTTTGTGTAGTTGTTGAGAACTGTTTAAAATTTTGCGCCAGTGTGTTTTATTTATAGCATGTTTTATATGTATAAGTGATATATATATAAGTATAAGATCTGAATTTTCGAACTAATAGTCTCAATAAAGTTGTGAGTACAACTATAGACTATTTTAATACTTATAATTATAAACCAGAAAACAGTAAGCTAACAGCCATACATAAATAAATATTTAATAAATCTTACTAATCGGGGACCTTCGGGAATTTTGAACGATGGCCACTGTTCGATAATAGTTGAGATGTCGTTGAGTTTTGCTTCAATTATCTTTGCGCGTTCTATTATAGTTGCCTTCCACTTGGCTTCTAAAGTGGAGAATGGAGTTGTGTGGCTTTTGAGCCATTTCTGATCATCAGAACTTATTTCTGGATCTGAAAATAAATACAAAAACATTAAGTAAATTAATGAAACACAAAAACAAATATTTGATTTCGTAAATTAGAAAAAACATACATTTATTTTTTTTAATATCATGATGCATTAAAATGACTCTCAATCCATATTTTTGTTCACTATAGAAACTCCATTGAAATGTTACAGATAAGACAGTCAATGCACCATCAATATATTAATGAAACAATATGTTTTGTACAAACCTTCTGTTGTTTTTTGTTTGCTGATTACGTCCACAAGCTTTTTCTTTTTTATAAAGGTAGGAAGCCCGTTTCGACGAAGCCTGGCAAGAACAGTTCTATAGACGGAGTAAATACGGCCTTTTTTGGTATGCTCGTTATAATAAACATTTTTTGGCTCATTCGGAAAAAATAAACAAATTTTGTTTGATATAGAGACAAAGTCGTCATGCCTCATTACATGTTGCGCATCTATATAGTACTTGACGCACTGTTCAATTAAATCCGTTCTCAGATATTCTGGCAAAATATTATTTGCTTCGTATGCAAATTGAAACTTAGTGTTTGCTGCCAAAAAGTTTTCCAAATCCTAAAAAAATATTGTATAATTTAAATATTGATCAAGTAAAAAAATTTAAACGTGAAGTTCCGATAGAATCAAATAAAATAAATAAAAACACCTTATTTGAGTTCACAAGCTAATAAAATATATTGTAATTGAATCCTGCGTCTGCTTCAGATCTGTTTTTGTTTTTGTTTTTTTTTATATAAATTAATTTAAATTTGACGACGTTTCGTACGTGCTTACATTCTTCTGCAGGTCTAACAGGGTTGCGAATTTTTGAATTAAAAATACACTAAGTTATAAGTCTGTAGATGACTTGTGAATTAAAAAAAATTTAATTCATAAATTCATTTTGTAAATATGAATGTAAGAAATAATTGAATATTTTGTATCTTCATATTGTTTTAATGAATGTTATAATCTCTTTATAACTATAATCATGTATTGAATTTACTAAATTAAACTTTATTGTAGCTTCTGTAAATTTAAAATGCTTTACTATAAATAAGATATTATATCTTACAGTGTAAGCAAATCGTAAATAAAATAAATCAAAAAAAAAAAAAAATAAATAAGCTACTAAATGACTTATGAATTAAAAAATTTTGGTTCACTACCTACTAAATGACTTATGAATTCAAAAAATTAAGTCATGAGCAAGTTAGTGACTAAAGAATTAAAAAAATTAATTCAAAACCTATTTAGTGACTTGAGTTAAAAAAAAATAATTCATAAGTTAGTTGGTAGATTGGAAATTTTTAAGCTTGTTTTGACTACATAATTAATAAATATAAAATTATAATGCTAGATTATAAATTTTTTTTTATTCATAAGTCACTTAGTAGATTGTAAATTAATTTTTTTTAATTAAAAATAACCTGCTCCTAACAAGTCGAAAACTTGTTCATGATTTAAATTTTTCAATACAGAAGTCACTTAGTAGGTTGTGAATTAATTTTGTTTTAATTCATAAATCACTAAGAGGCTTATGATTTAAATTTTTTTAATTCACAAGTCACCAACTGACTTAAGAATTAATTTTTTTTAATTCATGTCATTACCTAGCTGCTGAATTATTTTTTTTTTAATTCATAAGTAACCCACTAGCTTGTGAATTAAATACAAGCTTAAGCTAAAAATTGAATTGATTTTTTAAGAAACTTTCTTTGTATTATTTTTTATTTCTTTAAAACATTATTATTTTTTTTTCTAACTTTGAAAAGTCTCCAAAAGATTTTCCAAATAACCAGAAATTAAAATAATTTTAATTTTATCGATATTTTCAATTTAATTTTTTCGACGTGTTGTTGATGAAGACAAGTAACTTGTTGAAATTTATTTAATTTATTTGAAATTTATTAAATACAAAATTTATTTTTTGCCTGTGAGCTCAATTTAGTTTTTTTTATTCATTTTATTTAATGATTTCATGTTGTTATTTAATTTTCTATTTAGTATTTCACTTACAAAAGATTGGCTATTGTAACCAGTTGTGCCTGATGTTGATGATGGACTTGAAGGACAAGAGGATAATGACTGAGTCCAATTTCGATCCTCGTAGTTGAGGAGAAAAACTGTATCGGCTTTCTATTAATTAATTTGAAAACATAAGTCAATATAGAAGTGAATTTAAGTATATATTTACAATGCCAATTCGCCATTCTGCAATTTTTGCACGTATTTTAGCGCGATTGCCCACATCAGTTGGAAATAATGTTATTAAATCATTTTCCGATAAAAGTTTTATTGACTCTAGATCGGATATGTTGAAAGCTTAGAAATTGTAAATTCATGATTACTAGTTATTACTAAGCCAATAGAAGTTTGTTTAATTGAGCAGATAAAAATTGTTTGAAAAGGTTATACCCTGCACTATAATTACTATTTTTTTCAGATAAATTTATATTTTTAACACCCTCCCCTGTATTATTTACTGTGTGATATCTTTAACCTTTTATTATAAGAAAAAACTGTCACTTAAAGGGTTGTTAAAGATAACACACGTTTTTTTATAAAGAAATTTAATAAAAAAGTTAGATTATATTAAGTGTTATAATATTTTCTACTTACAAAGCATATGGTTATAAAAAGTTTCAAGTCCCCAACTTTTCAGAATATTATACACTTCTTTTGTATTTCTATTATAGTCGTCATTAGTCTCATTTACGAAGTCGTCTGACGCATCCAACATTTTAATACTTTTTGTAATTAAAACACTAATTAATTAAAAGGAAAAAATTGTTATGTAATTATTATTAGTATCAACAGACGATTTTATAAGATTTTTCAAACTTAAAACTAAAAAGTTATAATCATAGTTCCTGATGTTGTTTAAAATGTACATTCAAAATTTTTGAACAGTTCAAGATTTAAAAAATCATTTTTCTTGATATCGAAAGCCGGTGGCCTATCTCAAATTTAATTATTTTGCAAAAAATCTGCCGTTTTCATCACAATACGTACATACAAGTATAGCACACCGTTTTTTGTTTATAACTAAAATAAAATGCACGAGTTGGTTGTACAAATTCGCACTTATGTAAAAGATCAAGTATTATAAAAAGGGATCTTTTAGAGAAAAATATTCATAAGCATAAAATTAATTTTCAAAATAGCTAAAACGACTACTGTAGTAGTTGAAGTTAAAAACAGAATACCATGTGATAATTCAAACAAATACACATTCATTAACACAATGCACAAAAATTATAAATTGTTGTATCTCTTTTAAGAAAATATGCTTTTCTACAATATTTTTAAAACATTTTTGAGAAAAAAATTTGATATTCCAACTCAATTTTTTTTTAATTTAACTTTTGATATGCAATGTTTTTTAAACTTTTTAGAAGCTTCTGTACAAAAAATTTTATTTAAGGCCGTTATACGAGAAATGAGATAGTCAAAATTCGAAAAAATAGTTTTATCGTACGTACAGTCAGAAATGTTTCAATGTCAATTTTTTTATTGTAATATATACATATACCGTACACATTGAGCGAAAGAAACAAATGGCAAAATTCTAGTTGCCGTTTTCGATAAAAATACGTTTTTAAAAAATCATTTGTTAATTTGTAGGTATGTTGGAGGGCCTTTATTTTAAGACAAAATATTTTTTTTACATTTTGCAGATATTGTGAAAAAACTGTTAATTGCCAAGATTCAAAAAAATATAGCGAGTGGTTCCCAAAATATTGAGTTTTAAAAAATATAATTTTCGAAAAAATTAATACGCAATATTATTTAGACTTTTAGGGATGTAGTTTTTAAGAAAATCGAATGCAAAAAAACGTTCTATGGGCGGTAGGCGGTACATTTAATAATTTTTTTTATTCAAAAAGCCAGCTTTTACAATGCAATTTGTTTTAATAATTTGAGCCGTTTAGGCTGACAGACAGGATTGCGAGACCCACTTTTTTCGTCTTCTTTTCATCGTAATTTCAAGTCCGATCAAAATATTGAGTTCAATTTTTTTTAGGAATGCATAACTTGCTATATGTATACCTAGTACCTACATACATATGTATACATATATCGCAAGAAAAATTGTGATCTGAATTATATCGGTTTGGATTTTATTTTTATTCCCCAAGTTGTGGATAATCATTTGGGAATAGTTATAATGATCAGGAACCATGAAACATTTTCAAATGAATATAATTTATTGTTTTTATTTGACTTGAGACACAAATTTTACATTAATAGATGACAAATAACTAATTTTGTTCGAAAAAAAATTGTATTAATTTTCCTGATATAAATTCATTACTAGGTACATATATCATTTTTGTCATATATTGAATGAACACATAGTACCTAAATTATTCACATTTTTTTCTTTATGCCCACTAAAATTTGTTTTCAAACAAAAAAATATTCTTACCTTTTTTCCTTTTATTGTCCTTTTAGGTGGGTATGAATAATATTGTTTAAAAATATGTACAAGTATTAACTTAATACGTTTTTCTTTAATTGTTTTATATTTTTTAAAATTTAGTTTTACCGCGAATAAACCACCAAATCCGAACAACCACCAGCTTCAATCAACGTTACTATACTAACTAACTAACGACACCAAAGTTATAGCCAACGCACAGCACACCAACAGCTAACGACGCGACGCAATAATATGCCTTTTGTTATTTTTGTTCGATATATTTTGTGAAACTAGATTGCATACACACACACATTAACAGCGTCGTTAACTGTCGGGATTGCTGTGAGTTGCCAACTTCGTTTCTTATATAGGTAGGTATTTTAAAGGACTGAATGCATTGTGGTTTAGGTTCGCAATTAAACGTTTTATTAACTTTGTTTCAATTTGGGCATAAAAGCAAGTTGGTAATTATTCCGTAGTGTACTTATTTTGGTAAAAATTGTTTCTGTTGTTGTTATTCTTTCTGCTACATTTACTGATTTTAGGTAACATAAATATTCAATTTAAGGTGGGTGAATGCGTGAATTTTATTCAGTAAATTTTCATAAAAATCACTTTAATATTTAGTGTTGTACACGATAAAACCATTCAAATGAATTAAATTTAGACTATTATAATATGGTTGAGAGAGAATGATAAAAAATAATACATTTTATATTTTAAACAGTGTTTTCTTGAAAAATATAAATTAAGTAATGCACGCTTACTGTAAATTGCAAATTCATGTTAAAATTAGTCGATTTAGCAAATTTAGTAAAAAAAACTCCAATTCGCTATAAGTACTTATGTATACCAAAAATTCATATCAATGAAGTAAAGTGACTTTTGGAAACAATTTTTTTTATTTTTATTATAAATCGCCTGACTTTAACACAAATATGCAAATTAGAGTGGGGGAACTTAAGTTTACAATTTTGTGGAAAAACTGTTTAGAATATAAAATGTATTATTTTTTATCGTTCTTAACCATATTTTAGGTTAAACTTAATGAATTTTCTATCGTTCTCAACAATATTTGAGGTTAAATTTAATTCATTTGAATCGTTATAACGTGTAAAGTACTAAATATTATTTTTATGAAAATTTACTAAATAAATGGCATATTTTGGTTAAAATCAGTCGATTTTTCAAAAATAATAAAAAAAATAAATACATTTTTAAAAAAGTCAATCAATCCTTTAAAATACCTACATATATGAATATGAAAGGTGGCAACACAGCAATTCCAACAGCTAACAACGCTATCAATATGTGTGTATGCCATCTGGATTCTGAGAAAAGGAAAGCAAAATAAAAAACTACAAGCTGTAGGTACCTCCTTATAAGTCAAATTTTAGTCATATTGCGTTGAATTTTTTTCACGAAAATAAAAAAATGTCTTATAGAAAGGTTCAGTTTACAGTAAGTAGTTTTGTTATTTGCCTAAAACTCCAAAAAATACCAGCTTCAACGTTACGAATGGAACTCATCCAACTACAATTAAAATAAAAATTGCGCGCGAAAGCAAAGTTATAGCCAATGCACACACTTACATCTTACACAAAAACAACAGGCAACGAAGCGACGCAACGCACAAATATATGCGCATTGCGCATACATCGTCGTTAACTGTCGGGATTGCTGAGTTGCCAACTTCGTTTCTTATATATGTAGGTAGGTATTTTAAAGGACTGAATACATTGTGGTTTACGTTCGTAACTATGCGTTTTATTGATTTTGTTTCAATTTGCGCATAAAAGTAAGTTGGTAATTATACCGTAGAGTTTAGTTTGGTAAAAATTGTTCCTGTTTTTGTTATTCTTTCTGCTAAATTGACTGATTTTAGGTAACAAATATTCAATTTAAGGTGGGTGAATGCGATTTTATTCAGTAAATTTTCATAAAAATCACTTTAATATTTAGTGTTGTACACGTTAAAACCATTCAAATGAATTAAATTTAGACTATTATATGGTTGAGGGAGAATTATAAAAAATAATAGGTACATTTTATATTTTAAAGTTTTTTCTTGAAAAATATAAATTAAGTAATGCTCGCTTATTGTAAATTGCAAATTCATGTTAAAATTAGTCGATTTAGCAAATTTAGTAAAAAAAAGTAAAGTGACTTTTGGAAACAATTTTTTTTTATTTTTATTAAATCGCCTGACCTTAACACAAATATGCAAATTATAGTGGGGGAACTTAAGTTTACAATTTTTGTGGAAACACTGTTTAAAATATAAAATGTATTATTTTTTATCGTTCTTAACCATATTTTAGGTTAAACTTAATGAATTTTCTATCGTTCTCAACAATATTTGAGGTTAAATTTAATTCATTTGAATCGTTATAACGTGTAAAGTACTAAATATTATTTTTATGAAAATTTACTAACTAAATGGCATATTTTGGTTAAAATCAGTCGATTTTTCAAAAATAATAAAAAAAATAAATACATTTTTAAAAAAGTCAATCAATCCTTTAAAATACCTACATATATGAATATGAAAGGTGGCAACACAGCAATTCCAACAGCTAACAACGCTATCAATATGTGTGTATGCCATCTGGATTCTGAGAAAAGGAAAGCAAAATAAAAAACTACAAGCTGTAGGTACCTCCTTATAAGTCAAATTTTAGTCATATTGCGTTGAATTTTTTTCACGAAAATAAAAAAATGTCTTATAGAAAGGTTCAGTTTACAGTAAGTAGTTTTGTTATTTGCCTAAAACTCCAAAAAATACCAGCTTCAACGTTACGAATGGAACTCATCCAACTACAATTAAAATAAAAATTGCGCGCGAAAGCAAAGTTATAGCCAATGCACACACTTACATCTTACACAAAAACAACAGGCAACGAAGCGACGCAACGCACAAATATATGCGCATTGCGCATACATCGTCGTTAACTGTCGGGATTGCTGAGTTGCCAACTTCGTTTCTTATATATGTAGGTAGGTATTTTAAAGGACTGAATACATTGTGGTTTACGTTCGTAACTATGCGTTTTATTGATTTTGTTTCAATTTGCGCATAAAAGTAAGTTGGTAATTATACCGTAGAGTTTAGTTTGGTAAAAATTGTTCCTGTTTTTGTTATTCTTTCTGCTAAATTGACTGATTTTAGGTAACAAATATTCAATTTAAGGTGGGTGAATGCGATTTTATTCAGTAAATTTTCATAAAAATCACTTTAATATTTAGTGTTGTACACGTTAAAACCATTCAAATGAATTAAATTTAGACTATTATATGGTTGAGGGAGAATTATAAAAAATAATAGGTACATTTTATATTTTAAAGTTTTTTCTTGAAAAATATAAATTAAGTAATGCTCGCTTATTGTAAATTGCAAATTCATGTTAAAATTAGTCGATTTAGCAAATTTAGTAAAAAAAAGTAAAGTGACTTTTGGAAACAATTTTTTTTTATTTTTATTAAATCGCCTGACCTTAACACAAATATGCAAATTATAGTGGGGGAACTTAAGTTTACAATTTTTGTGGAAACACTGTTTAAAATATAAAATGTATTATTTTTTATCGTTCTTAACCATATTTTAGGTTAAACTTAATGAATTTTCTATCGTTCTCAACAATATTTGAGGTTAAATTTAATTCATTTGAATCGTTATAACGTGTAAAGTACTAAATATTATTTTTATGAAAATTTACTAAATAAATGGCATATTTTGGTTAAAATCAGTCGATTTATCAAAAATAATAAAAAAAAATAAATACATTTTTAAAAAAAGTCAATCAATCCTTTAAAATACCTACATATATGAATATGAAAGGTGGCAATACAGCAATTCCAACAGCTAACAACGCTATCAATATGTGTGTATGCCATCTGGATTCTGAGAAAAGGAAAGCAAAATAATAAAAACTAAAAGCTGTACCTCCTTATATGTCCTTAAAATTTTGTCATGCGTTGAATTTTTTTCACAAAAATAAAAAAAATTGTATTATCTTCGGTTTACAGTTAGAGGTAGTAGTTTTGTTATTTTTCTTTCATATTTGTTATAGAATCCATACGGCATGCACATATTAATTAATAGCTTCATAAAATGTAACGTTTGCTGCGTTTTGCCACTTTGAATTACCAAGTAACAAATCTACTGTAGGTATTGGAACCTACATAAATTATGTATACCTTTCCTATATAAGACACATTTTTTTATTGGCATTGAATATTTTGTTTGCTAGTGCATTAGGTACATAACTAACAAAAAACTATCAGTCTTCTAGGATCAAGAAATATGTGTACCAAATTTGAAGTTTAGCGGAAACGGAGGTAATATATCATCCCGCGTAGCGGAATATGGGTACTGTTTTGAATGGAACTGTGCCAGATTTAAATGCACTGAATTATGAATAAGAAACTTGTAGACAAGATTTCTTAAAAGATTGAAATCTTATCTCAAATAAGGTTGAGACGTAAAAAAATAATACTTTTTTATATTTAATGTATACTAGTACGGTCTAGAATGCCAAAAAAACGCACGATTTTTGGGAATTTTTTTCTCGGAAACCTTATTAGATAGTTACATATTTTTTTTTTAATAATGAATACATGCATCAAGAGTAAAAAAGAAAAATAATTTTTTTAAATTTTCGAATTTTGGCCGAATTATAGAGGGCGCAAACGTCGACTCATCAAAAAATACATGGTTCCATGGCGGACAGTTAATCTCAGAATTGGCTGGACTGAAACAAAAAAAACAAAGTGGATTATTTAAAAGAAGGCTTCTTACGAGACAATTTCCCACAATTTGTTTAAAAAATCAAAAAAAAAAAATATCGAGCTTTGAAAACAAACATTTTTTTTTGTCCATTTTTGGGTTGCCATTTTTTTGTTCATAATTTTTTGGACAAAATGTGGTAAATTGTTCTAGAAAACATAAGAACAATCAAGTTGCAAGTTTTTTGAAAATCGGTTCAGTAGATCCGGAGATTAACTGTCCGCCATGGGACCATGTATTTTTTGATGAGTCGACGTTTGCGCCCTCTATAATTCGGCCAAAATTCGAAAATTAAAAAACTTAATTTTTGTGTACTCTTGACGCATGTATTCATTATTTAAAAAAAAATTATGTTATTACCTAATAAGGCTTCTGAGAAAAAAATTCCCAAAAATCGTGCGTTTTTTTGGCATTCTAGACCGTACTAGTACTTTAAACAGTTTCCACAAAAGTTATGAATTAAAGTCATGTTCCTCTGCGCTAATTTCCATATTTTCATTGATTATAAATTTTCAACGAATATGCTCTTAAATTGCAAAATTAAAGTTAAGTTTTACGTAAAAAAACATTTTAAATTACGATTTTTGTTCAGTCCGGAAATTAGGCAATCTTTCTCAGTAATTTTAAACGTTACAAAATGGTAAAACAGTATGAAATCTTTGAAAATTACGGTTTCCCAGTGTCATTCCCAAATTGACACACTATTTTAAGATCGCAACTATTACTGCTCTTAAATTGCAAACATTAAAATTTAGTTTTGCGCATTTGTATGGAAGTTTACGATTTATATTTAGGTTTAAAAATCAAACCATCTCTTTAATATTTTATAACCTTGCTTGTTATGGTAAAATACGAAAAATACTTCGCAAATTAAGGTTTCCCATCGTCACTTCCAAATCAGTATTCTGAATAATGAATTGATCTTTCTTTTGTGTTGAATCACACAATATTTTTTGTTAAATTGCAAATAAAAAATGGTGAATTAATAATTTCCGCATTTCATCCCCATATTTTTAGAGTTTATCTTTATATTTTTATGAATTATGAAGCATTTTCTGTATGTTACAAATTATGAGTGGCAAAAAGTAATAAAAACATAAAATTGACAAATTAATTATAAATTTGCTGCAAAAATGTCTTTGATTCACCATTTTTACTGAAATTGTAAATTAAGACATTTTTTACTAATTTGGCAGTACACAAATTTTGTGGTTTTTGATGAATTGTGTGCTAAATTGACATATTTTGTATAGTTCTACGAAAAAAGTGCTCTAATCTAAGAAAAAAATGGAGTTCGTGAATTGACACCGTTAAATTCGTAATCGGCGATTTATCAGTTCTCTCCGTGTAAGTAGACACTCTGTGTTTTTTCTTTGAAATATCTCGTTTAAGGTTCCTTGAAACCCGACAGGTTTCAATTGTTGAACATCTGTCATTTACGGCCTTAAAGGAAACTTTGATAAATTCTATACTTTTCTTGTTTCAGTTGTACCCAGGGTACAATTGGGCTGCGTTAAAGTGATAAAACGGTTCATCAGCCATTTCATTTTTAAATGTCACTGTGTCCCGAGACCCATCGAAGGGTGACTGAATTTGTTTCACCGAGCAATCTTTTAATTCACTACGACAACGAGCAACCAGCACTCCATATGCAGCATTGTTTCACTTTATGTTTGTTTTCTGTATAGAATCTTGCTTTATAAAAATTTAACATGACCGCAGTGGTATTTTGTACCTATACTCTATTCAACAAAAATTGTCAGTACAGGGAAAATAGGACTTTTGCCTCTCACTCTGGTTTCATTGGCTTGCATAATTATTGTGTAGCCTTTTAAAGCTCTCACAGGGTTTCCCTAGTTTGCATTATAAATCGCCAACACTCAACATTCTAAACTTCATAAAACTTGTTCTCAAAAGCTTCAAATCCCAAAAGCTCCTTAATAAAATCCACTGAATAAGCTCCTTGCTTGTAATTTAGAATGATAATGGTTACTCTGTTCTGATGTTTATAACAAGCGCACGATCGTATTGACTTGACACTTGACAGTAAGTATCCCTACAGCAGTGGGATTCAACGGTTGCGTTGGGGTGTACAACTTTCTGCGAAGAATTACAACAACAATTCTTTAAGGAAAGTCAGTGGCTTGCTCTTTTTTAAGTGGCATTTTTCCCAACGTAGTGTAGTGATAAGTGCATCAGGCGCCACTGCTTTGGAAAAAGCTCTCCCATAAGGCCTGTACTGACAATTTTTGTTGATCACAGTATAGTGATTGTTAATTTAAAATGTTCTTTAATTAATATGATAACAGTTATTAAATCAAAATAGTATTCGTTACATTTTCAATTTTTTTCTAAACAAAAAATTAAATTAAGGCCATTTTTATTGTAGCCATCGAAATATAGGATGCTAACAAGGTTCTAAAAAATTTCCTATTTTTGGTTATGTCGGATTTCTATTTGGTTGAGCTATATAATTTTGATATTCTTCAGGAGGATGGCAGTTTGATATTATTTCTATTTTTTTTTTAAATAGAATCACCATCTTGATTTAAATTGTTTCCAACTAACTAAACCTTCTAAAAAGACCTTCAGCTGAAATAGTTATATTTTGAATATGGCAATTTAAGTGCCTTTATATTTTATTTTTCAACCCTAGCCCTTATATGGCCTATGTGAGGGATCATAAGTCACAAGCTCTTGCTGTGAATCAATTACGTTTATGGTATCTTCGTAAATCCTCACAAGAAACTTCAAAAATAATGTACCGTAGCTATTATAATTGGTACGAGTACTTTCAGACATGCCAGATATTCAAAATGGATATTCATACACTGTCGGAAAACCATCGAACAATCGTAAAGTAACTATCAAAATGTGTACGGAAATAAAATCTTTTCCAAAAAATCGTAAGCTTAACGACACGAATTCGTAAGGTAAACGAAGATGGTAAATATCGTTAAGTTAACTTTTCGTTAACCCAATTTAACGTCAATAATGCTTCATAATTTATCAAAACAATTACAATTGAACTGAATTTGAGGAATATCAATTTGAATTTTCTCTGATTTAAAAACGGTTGAGGTTAAGGAAATTTAAAATGGAGAACAAAACGACATCTTACAATTTTTAAATTTTTTAGAATCTTGAAAAAAAACAAGCAGAGTAATAGCACTATTTTCACCTAAGTCCAACATATTTCTGTTGACATTTAATGAACAGCTGATTGATTTACAACATCATTTGTATGCAAGCAGCTTTAAGACATTCATGAAATGTGAGTCGAAAACTCGTGATGGTTTTTCTTCGTGGCTGAGGTAAACTCGTCAGTGTCTAGGGTTCTTCCCAATGAAGCAAAAAACTTGGGTTTGGAGGGTCTAAAGCTCCGAATGAAATAACGTATTTTAATACATACTACTAAACTCTCAATCAATTTATTTCGTGGTTTTGTATTTCTAACACGGTATTTCATATAATGTTATTAACAATATTATTTCTTTTCTAAAAATAAATAACACGGTATTGCATATAATACAATATTCAAAAAGTCTAAATATATCTAACATGGTATTTATAAATATATGTAAAGTGTCCCTAGCACGCAATCTAGAGAAATAAACGGGTGGAACTCTAAAAAGAACCTGTCCAATGAGCTACCTTGAAAAGGAGATCAAAGAAAGAAACGGTCGGGATCCTTATTGGAAGCCCTATGTCCCTAGCGCGGAATCTATGGAAATAAACGGATGAATTCTAAAGAGAGAACTTGTCCAGTGAGCTACCTTGAAGAGGTGATCAGAGGAAAGAAGCGGGTTCGGGAATCCTTATCGCACGGGTGGAACTCTAAAGAGAGAACCTGTCCAGTGAGCTGCCTTGAAGAGGAACCCAAAGGAAATAAACGGTTAAGAATTCTTATAGAAAACCCTTGTCCCTAGCACGCAATGGAACTCTAAAAAGAGAACCTGTCCAATGAGCTACTTTAAAGAGGAGATCAGAGGAAAAAACCGGGTTGGATTAGTAAATAATATATAAAATACTCCTAATAATAATTAAGCTTGCTACACTGTAGCTAATAGTCCTAATAACAATAAAGTTTGCCCTACTATAGCTAATACCCTACTATTTTATAAAAAATTTAGATCAGCTTCACCATTACAGCGATTCCTCTCTGTCACTGAAACGCCTTGTAAAAGGTTTTTGTTTGCGGCCCGATCTAAACTCTCTATGCACTAGATTGGTATCCACACAGGGCGAGAATAAAAGACAATTTTGTCGTTTTCCCAACTTCCACTTATCAAATCTGCAGCTAAGAGTCATTGTGAACTGAAACAAGTAAAAGACAAAATTGTATGTGATTCAGAGTGAGTATTGATCACATGACTTCGGGTGCACACTGGATGGGACGCCCTATGTCCCTAGCTATGTCCCTATGATTGCGTTTTTCTCGGTAATATGATTAGGGGTCGTTGGTGTCGTAGCCAGCGTTGCCACAAAGTGCCCGATCGGGCCATTTGGCCCTCTGTTTTACATTTTGGCCCTTTGCCCGGGCCAATTGGAAATGGCCCCGAAATCTAAATTTTAGAAGATTTAACATCACATCATATCTTGCTTAGTAATAATTAAAAAGCTTTACAAAATTAAATATAAACCATCATGATGCATCGCCACTACAATGTGTTTCCACCACATACAAATAACCATACTTAAATTGGAACTGAATTCATTCATTTATCTCGTTTAATGATTTGACTTTTTTCATGTCAGTTTCGTCCAGCGTGTTGACTTCTCTCACGTCATTTACTTTCGTCATCTACCAAAGCATTTATGTATGTAACTTAAATATCAAAAAAATCTTCTGATAAAATATTTGCGTTTGCAAAAAGAATTTAATTTTTTAAATAAATTTTAATACAAAGACTACTTAATTCGAGCTGAATCGAGTCTAAAACTCAACAGTAATTTTTTTTTTGTAATTTATCAATGATTAAAAATGTTCAAATGTTATCCTCAATTGCATGCAATATTCTGGAAATACATCTTCATATACATTTCAACAATTTGCAGACTTTGTTCAATCCGTTTATAATCCCCAAAGTATTCCCTCTAACCTTTCTGCAATTTCATGTTTAAATTCAATCAATATCGGTTACTTAAGCATAAAAGATGTTGAAATAGTCTTAATTGGACTAAATGATGATAAGCAACCAGGACCCGATGGTATTCCTCCGATCATTTTGAAAAACTGGGCAGCTGCTCTATCGGGGCCCTTAACTTTATTGTTTAATAGTTCTCTTGAAAAGGGTTATTTTCTTGATGATTGGAAAATCTCGTACGTTATTCCTATTCGTTACCAAAAATTTTGGAACAAATTGTCTGATAGCTTGTACTTAAAGAAATTATTTTCCCATTTATTTTCCACATTATTAGTAATTAGTAATTAGTAATTTCGAAAATGGTTTTCAAACAGATGTCATATATACTCGTACCGACTTTGCTCATACAAAAATTGGAATCCATTGGCTTCATCTCAAATATTTTAAAGTGGTTTGAATCCTTCCTAATTGAAGTCACATCAGGAGTACCACAAGGAAGTCACTTGGGCCCTCTTCTATTCTGGCTGCTGATCAATGATATCACTGATTTCTTAAAAAATGTTTCTTGTTTGATGTTTGCGGATTACATTTAAATATTCCGTCGTGTTACGTCAATTAATGATTTTCGTTTACTCCAATGTGATCTTCATCGCTTGTCTGTATGGTATTTAGCTAATCAGCTTTTTTTTAAACGTATCAAAGAGTCAATCTTTATCATTTTTTTAGTAGCCTATCATCTATTCCTTTTCAGTATTCTATAGAAGGTACGCAACTCTCAATACTTAACGAAAAGAAAGATCTCGGTATCATCTTTGATTCGAAACTCTGTTTGTTTTAAATCCCATATAGACTGTGATTGCTAAGGCTAACTCTATGTTAGGATTCATTAATCGGAACTTTAAAGAGTTCACTGATCCTTTAAATCTTTGATCTCATTTCTTTTCGTATGTAAGGTCATCGTAAGAGTATTGCTGTGTAATTTGGGATCCATTTTTTCAAGTTCATTCTAATAGGATTGAAAACTTACAAACATACAATATTCATCATACCCCAACTTATAAAACTCGGTGTCAACTTCTTGGCTTACAATCTCTTGTCGTTCGTTGTAAAAATTTTGCAATAAGATTATTATTTTATTTGTATAAAACTGCTTGATGAAATAAAAATAAATAAATAAATCGTATAGACATTTGTTTATTTTTCGCCGCTTGTTGTTTGTTCAATTCAATTAATTCTGTATTCCAAAATTTATACATTACGATTAAATCTAATGGTAAACTAAAGAATAAGTAGAGATACAAATATTTAATTCAAAAATAGTTTATATATCACTTCAAAAATAAATACAATTGCCTTATAATTTACTTAGTAATATAACGTTAAAAGAAATGTGCAAAAGAACTAATTTACATACGTTCGTTCGCTGTCCACTCATATATTGAATTAAAATATGAAAAAAGTAATATAAATATTTAAATAATATTACTGATGTGATTTATATTTTTTTAAGATATTTTAAGGTAATTCTCAAGAAATCAAATCAGGCGACAGAGTCAAGATCTGCTACTGCTGCGTACTACATACATATATACATATGTAGATTTAAGAAATGCATTCAATAAATAAATAAGAATAAATACAAATATTAATATATGGTAGTTTAATGTCTTAAGGACGGATTTGTAAGTAAAATATTTGGCCCCAACTTTTGTCAAATGACCCTCAAAAAATTTCGAAATGGCCCTCTATGTTTTTTCCTTCGCGGCAACGCTGGTCGTAGCGTTTCACTCGGTAATATCGTTAGGGATATGTAGGTGTTCTAACGCTTCGTTACAAACTTTACAATTTTACGACCACGTCGGAAAGTTTACGATGTTGCATGAATTGAATTGATAAATGGCTGAACTTCCATAAGTTAAGTTCTAAATCTATCGTATTGAGTACACCTATTGATTACGAAATTGGCGTTCATTATTTTATAGTACGTACTATACCAGAATACTATACTTATATATGGTACTACTCTTGCTTGCTTCCTTAAAGCTCATTTTCGCTTAAGGTCAATGGCACAAAACTTTAAATAGCCCTATCTCACGCTACTTGTATGTTACTACTTAAAAATTTGCTAACTTTAAAGTAAGTTTACTGACTCTTTCTTAATTTTAAACATTTTGTAACTAGGATCGTGCTAAAACTTATTTTTAATAAACTGCTTCCGAACTCACCTAAACCAAACTAAAAACTAAAATAATCTGACCTTATTTGACGTTTGTAAATTTCAAGGAGTCATGTGAAATCAGCACGATACTAAAAAAATAAACATTTGATGATTTTAAATTTAATAAAATTCCAGAGAAAGTATGATGCTAAACTCAATTAAGATTTGTAAAATTGTCGTTTTAACTAATTATCGTACTAAAACTAATTTTCTGTCAATGCACCTTCTGTTTCAACCAAAAGTTTTTTCCTTGATACTTCATCAGACCATGTTGAAGTCTTCTTTGAAATTTGTCGTACTCGTTACTTTTTTGGACTTTTATCATCTGTGTTCATAGTAAATTTTCTTATTTGCTTCATTATATTATTCATTTGGTTGTGTAACAGATCCTGGAAAATCAAACTCTAGTGACTTACAATTAACAACTTCCCACTTTTGCTTCGTTTTTGTTAGACGTAGAACCTATACAAAATATTTTTATTTTTACTTTTTAGGTTCATAGTGGCTTGGAATCGATCACCAGGCCTTCTTACTCTGCGCAAATAAAACTTCGCACGTACGTAATCATTTCGTATAAACTCACACTTTGGTATAAAAAAGGATTTAAAATCAGATAGACCCAGAAAAGTGGGTTGAAAATTTTTTGAAAACCTACAAATATCACAAATATATGTAAATTAATTTCATTTTCAGTTCGTAGTTGATTCTATGAATTAATTTTATTCAACTTAAAAACCAGACACATGTGTAAAAGGATTTTCTTCATTAGGAACTTAAGATGATTTACCTTTTGAACTTGAAATCATATTTGACATTTTTGGATGGGATATGCCTTTGCAATGTTCATAATACATTAATCCATTCATGCATTATACTATATGGAGACATGATTTCCAATTTTAAGATGAATAAAAAAAATTATATACATAGTCAAGATTAATATTCAAAACACGCATGAACTACATACATATATGCCTATATGTAGATTTTATGGGAATATTTAAAGATACATTCGAATAATGTAATTAAGACTGAAACAAAAGCATTCTCCAATACAATTTTACTCATTTTCTGTAAATTTTCAACCCATCAAGAGTTTTTCCAAGATATTTTTTTTTTAAATATTTAAACCGAAAATATTCAATTGAATATTTCCTTTTGTCAAACTATTTTCCAAGAATACTTTTGTTATCCAAGGAGAATTTGAAACACATTTTTGTAACTGGGCTAAAATGTATACTTAATAACGTAAGTTTTTGTTTTTTTATTTACAGAATAAACCAATATGAAGCAATCAATATCGTTCTTGTTTGTGATAGTATGCACCGTAGTTTTGGCAGCACAAGAGAGTCAAGCTAAAAGTAAGTAGATATTCATAAGAAAAAGTACATTAATATTGGAAATGATTAATTTTGATAACTTTTTGTTATGGAATAGGTTTGTTTTCATCAATCCTGTTTAAGCTCTCTATAACAAGCAACTCAGAATGCGTTTCAGAAAGGCCTGTTATTACCATTCCTTCTGAATAGTTACGAATCGATTACAAATTATTTAAGACGGTCCAGTTCTTTTTTTAACTGCCGAATAGTCTTGTCATCACGTGGTTTAGTTTTTCAAACTTGAATTGTCCTTTTTTATTCTTTCGATTTTACTTTATTAACCTTATGAATTATTTTACGAATATAACTCAAGATTTTAAAAAAATTCTTCAAAATACCAATAATACAAGATGGCCCAAAAGTGTTACTCTGTCAGAAAATGCTATAATTAATGCAAATGTCTCTTATAGGTACATTGATATTTGTGAAGAAGAAAGATACAAAATACACATCGTCAGACATGAATCGCTATATTTTTACTTCATAAATGTCAAAGTAGAATTGACATTTGGCGCCATTTGCAAAAATGACAACATCGTCCGATAGGGTGACAACTAAAGGCTTTTCAATATGGTCGGGTAGATTTTGAAATGGAATAAAACAACAAGTGAGCTATTAACAAAATTTTTGTTTGATTTCAAAGGCCCATGTTGTATGGAATGCGACATTGTTCAAATGCTTGAATCGGCTTCTTACGGTGGCACGAATCTGATTGGTTCAATTTTCAATGACTTTTCCTTTTTTCCGGCTGAATTTGAGCGATGATCGGTGTCCTTTTCGTTTTATGCCGGATATACACTGTTCAAATGCATGACAAGCATGTGCAAGTGTATTAGTGAAAAAGTCACACGTATATATTGGATGTTGGATTGAAGCAAAATCCAAATCTTTTGATTTTCTTTCAATCTAGCGTCTTGCATTGAAGTAGTGTACAAGAAAAAATATAGCAGTGTCAAATCGTATGACCTTAGTGGCCGCTACACGTCACCTTGTGAGAGATAATGAATCTTACCCTCAAATCGTTCATGCAGAATGTCAATCGTGGCATCCGCTCAGATGGCAAGTAGCGTGATACTGCTATAACCATGCATACTATGTCGTCTAGGTCCACATGGTTCATCGTTCTGTTGATGGTGACCGCATCACCCTATATGTACGGCCCATATGCGTCCCAAATTTTTCTTGTGAACACAGCCATTCATTCAAAAATGCATCTCGTCGCTAAAGATTATTTTTTCGGCCACAATTAGGGTGCTCTTCACAGCACTCTAGAGCCCAGTCAGCGAACAAACGGTGTTTATAAACATTAAGCTTCTTTATCAGTCTTTTGGGCGCAACACACGCAACGTTTGCAGTAATGATCACTCATTTAGATAAGTGTTCAATCATGTACTCTGCCAGGGTGATTTGGCATCTCTAACTGAATAGTAAACATAATATTTGACAGATGTCACCAAAACAACATGGCCGCCATAGGCCGCCAAAATTAACCTGCGCCAATTGAGAAACCCTTCATTTAATTCCTATCTCAAAACGAAACTATAGTCCGTAGCTGTTACAAATTCAAATAAAGATTTTAACGTAAGTTTTTCATTACGAAACACTATTTAGTTCAGTCAACATGGTCGTTAAAAATGGTCAGTACACAACCTGAATACTGTTTCTACCAAAAGTATTTGTGAAGAACATTTTTGTTGTGTATGCGAATATCTCGACTCACAAGCAAAAAATGTTTATTTCACTGATGATTGGTCTCGTGGTCGTAATGACGGCTCGCCAAGCCTAACAGACACAGTAATATTACAAACCGGCGGACATTTTTTGAACAAGCGCTGACTGCACCCCTGAAGGTGGTGGTGGCATCAGTAAAATACTCATATTCTTCCATCTCGATAACAACCATCCTTTTCCTTACATATTGCTCAAAGATGTAATGTGTTGTCGGTTCGGGTTCTGAGTCCTTAAATGTCTCTAAGGTTTTTCGGCTACTTGATTTTGCCAGTTCCTTCAAGCTGAATTACTGACAATAAGGAAATCACACAAAATACTTAAACTTAATTCAAATCAAAGCTGGAATCTCACCATTTTTACAGACAGCCAGGCGGCTGTTAAGGCCATTTATTAGGATTTTTCGTCTTCTAAATTGGTTCAGTAATGCCGGGATGAGATGATGAATAAATAAATAAATAAATAAATAAAAATAAATTTGGTGGTGCAAGAGCTCGGAGTGAACCAGGACCTAGTGACTTACAACTCTCAACCATTCATGTGTGCGTGTTACCAGGAACGGAGGGGACCTACAATTTTCTGCCGATTCCGAACGGCTAATGAGCACTTTCCATGAAAAGAGATACCCTTGGAGAATTTGTCAGTTCCTCGCAAGAGGCAGTACACCCCTGAAAAAAACTTTCTTGCAGCGGCTGAGAATCCAACTCGAGACCTTCCGCATGACAGTTCAATGCACTATAACCATTATGCCAATGGGTACTACAAACATTAACCTAAATGTCACTTTTATCTCGGTTTCCGGTCATAGTGGAATAGAATACAACACAGAATACAACCGTTAGGTGGAGCAGTTTAACCAACTACATTATATCTAGAAGATTTGGGCCACCTAAAATAAGTCCCAAACAAACGATCTAATATACAAACTCAGGCAATACATATAGCCAGGGTAGTTGGAACATGCACTGAGTACTGTCCAATGGGGGAAAACGCAGCGAAGCTATGCATTCCTAACAAAACTCATAGTCGTAATTGCAGCAGGAAATGGAAAAAGTCATTAATTTCCTCTATAAATGTCATGCTCTGGCCAGAATGAGAGCCAAACTATTCAGAAAGTTATTCCTCGACGACATTAACGAACTAAAAATGAAAGACTTGATCTTTTATCTTATAGCACGAAAAAGTGGCCTGAGATGACCATCGACGACTTTTTTAATGGGTACTCCTCGATGGAAGCTCATAAATCCCTCATCATATCCCATTAAATCTATGTGTCTACGGAGTTTATGGTATCGAAACGGCGGCGCACTCCATCTGTCATCCCATGCATCTTTACTGACCTATATATGCCTACTGTTAAATTTTAAACCTTTTGACAGTAGCCTGATCAGCCTACATAAATATTAATGTACATAACTCTAAATCTGTAATTGTTAAAAAAATCAATAAGATTCTGAAGAAAGAAATAGAGAATTGAAGATTGATAAACCTTAAAGACGCATCACTCATAATAACACCAAGTTTTAATTTCCTTAAACTACATATTCTTCAAAGATCAAAGATCAAACATCAAAAATTTGGTCAACAAAAGTCTCGTTTCCATATATGTACATAACTTTTCTAAACGAAATTCTGTTAAAGTTTACAGACGGCAAATCATTAATTATCTTCAAGTTGAATGCAGAAAGCATATACCTCGGCATCATTTCTATACCCTAGCATCTGGCAATTAAGTAAAAATGCATTAATAGATTACACAGCATCCTTTTAGCTTTGCATTCCACCCTCCCTACCATGTCAAGTCTAGTATAAGAAAATTATTCAAAAACTTAATGTCATCCAGCAAATGTCAATTGAAAACACTTTCCTCTGGTGACGACTATTTCATTTCATAGATATGCAACCCCAATTTTCACATAAAAAACATGACCTATTAACGATAAAGTCACTTTTAGAATTCCAAATGGGTTTAATCATATTTACCTCGTCAAAACATACACAAGAAGTGTTACCTTTTTCCGGAAACCTTAACTGACTTTATAAGATAACAAGAAGCTCCCTCTGTTGCTACAAATAGTAGACCTGTGTGTGTTTATCATCTGCCGTTTCCATAGACCCCCTCAGTATCATAAGTGTTGACTTTTCTGACACCTCCAACTCCTACGCCACCATAAGAATCCCGATTCAATTTAATTTATGCCTTTGGATTGTTGCTCGTCTGTTCAAAACAAAACCATTTGACAGTACGAGTACATTTTCTTGGAGAATTTATGGATGGTATTGAAGGATATGGAGCCTATTCAAGACTTCTGCAATATCAGTCGCCCAATTAAAGTTGTTTTCTTCATGTCGAGAGAAAAGATTTCCGTAAATTTTAAACTTTACAAAATACCCACCTTGGTATTTATTTGCATTTCTATTAACATCATGAATCATTCACAATGCTAAATCCCGCTTTTATCAAGAAATTTGGAGAAGTTTTACTTTAACATAATATTGTTATAAAAAGTATCTGAAATCTTCACCGAAAATGTGTAAAATACCTTTTTAAGAGCAAAACGAAACCAAATGGAGAAGAACAATAAAACTAAAGTATGTACCTTCCCATACACAATATTTTTTTTTGCATCCTGACGACTCTTTACAAAATGAATTCAAAGAGGAAGGATATCCCATCCTCGGAATGATGGAATATTTAAGTTCCAAAAATAACAATCGCGCAGATGAATGATGACTATTTGGATATGAAAAGCATATCGTGAGGTTTTAAGCAATTTGTTCATTTGGGGACAATTAAATTTTTTGGTGTTACTGGAATGTTTTTTTTTTTTTTTTTGTGGACTCCAGGCTACTGGATTTATGTTAATTTGTATCTAGGAAACTTCATAGTCTAAAAGATAGAGTTGAATTTGAGGCAAGATGTATTGAACTGACAGATGCCTACTTGCAGCTTTCAAAATATTATTGGTAGGTATATTTTTTACTTGCGACTTATAGGTCCTATAAGGCAAGTTATGCATTCGTAAAAAAAATCGAACTCGAGATTTTGATCAAAGTTGACATTACGATGATAGCAGAGACCTAAAAAGTGGGTATCGCAATTCTGTCTGTCTGTTCGATTACAGCTAAACGGCTCTGCCGATTTTCTTCAAACTTGGTAGATATGGGTTTTAATTTTTTTCCCCCAGATGTTTTTTTCTTTTTTTTTAAGACCAAAAATAACGGTACCTGCCATACGAATTTTTTTCGAAATTTTATAAATATTTTTTTTTCTCAAAAACTGTTTCACAGATTTTCTTAAGAAAAATTCATAAAATTTCTTTTAGGTAAACCTAGGTAATGGTTGAAAAAAAAATTCCAAAAAATGGTTATTTTCTCAAAAACAGTACGACCGATTTTGATCACTTTTTTATGTTAAGGCTCCCTAGCAATTTCAGCATTATTGTGTATTAAAATTTTCAAAAAAAATTTTTTTTTGGATTTTAAAAAAAAAATCAAAAATTTTTTTTTGAGAACTCAATATTTCGAAAACCCCATGCTTGATTTTTTTAAACCTTGATAAATACAAGTTTTTTTTTTAAATAATCTACAAGGTTTGAGAAAAAAAAATTATTTCAGCTAAAAATAACGGTACCCTTCATACAAATCTAAAAATCTAAAAAAAAAATGTTAAAAAATGGTTTTCGAAAATCTTTTTTTTCTCGAAAACGCTTAATTTTTTTTCTTTTGATTAATTTTTAAGATCTATAATTTAATAAACAAATTTTGAAAACAAAATATTACTGACTGTACTAGCCATAGAACGATTTTTTTAAATTTTTAATTTCTCATTATCAGCATAACGGATTTTAATAAAAAATTTTAGAGATAAGCTTCTAAAAAGTTTAAGAAACATTGCATTTCAAGACTTTAAGAAATATATTTTTTTTTAATTTTGAAAAAAAAATCAATATTTTTTTTTGGAAAATTCAATATCTCGAAAACGGCTAAATATATTTTTTTGTTAATTTAATTTTTATTCGAACAATAATAAAAACCTTAAATTAGCGTACCAAATTTTTTTCTTAAAAATGTTTTAAAAATTTTTTTATAAAAAGCTTATTTTTTTTTAAGAAACCACTACAAAGACTTATAATTTTTGTTCTTGCATAAACCTATATTTGCTTGAATCACTTGGCATCCTATTTTTACTTCCAACTACTAAAGAAGTTTGTTAGTCATTTAAAAAATTAATTTTTATGTTTATGAACAGTTTTTCTCTTATAACATTAATTTTTGAAATTCTTAGTCTATTACATAGGAACAAGTTCGTGCGACTCAGTCGTGCATTTCGTGCATAAGTAATAACTAGACCTCGGATTTTGCATACTTCCATATTTTTCATCGGATAGATACCAAATTTTTTATTTAAGCGTTTTATAGTTCAAATATAACAAATTGTAAAGCATATCGAAAATATGCAAAATATATGCAAAAAATATTCTAAAAAATATGCTAAAAATATGCTAGATATATGCAACATATATGCAAAAAATATGCAAAATATGCTAAATATATGCAAACGAATTTCATCGAAAAATTGAATTCCACTCGTTAAATGTTAAAATAGAGAAGCATTTATCACTTTCCCTTGTCCATGGTTGAAGGCGGTATCATTTTATGCAGATAACATGGAGGGAATAACAGAGTTAAGATAATGTTAATCAACAAATTATACATTTTAAATAAAGCATAGTGGTAAAAAAAGTAGGTTTTATTCCATGATAAGAATCCCTTTTAGGCCACAAAAATTCTTTTGAAAATGGGTTTTCGGTTTTTTACTGGTTTAGGCGGTGGAAAATGAACGAATGGTTTATCGGTTAGAATATTGTTTGAAATAAAAAAAAAATCAATATGAAGGTTTTTATAATACAAATTCTATATACTACTGAAATAAATCAGCTAAGTAGAAGACTTAGCACTATTAATGGACTTGTTGAATTTATTGATTCAAAATAGCCTTTTTGGCCTTTAGTCCACAAAAATTGGCGTTTCGTCTCGGCGATCCTCATCAGTTGACTGTGAGGACCTTGTCAATACGCAGTTTTTGTTAAATTCAGTTCATCTTACATCGATTTTTTGACAAAAATCCAATGTGAACTATATCCAACCAAGATTTAAATTGTAATCATTAACGTTGGAAGATTTTGCCCGTGGCCTGGCATTGATTCTACGAGTATATGAAGGTTTTTAAAATACAATTTTTGTGGACTAAAGGCCAAAAAAGCTATTTTGGAAAAATCATTATGATTTAAAAAAAAAATTACAAAATTTAAGATTAAAATTTTAATAATGCTGTTAATAATTTTCCAAACGACGCATTTGGAAAAGTTTTTTTTTGTCACATAATATGGTGTAGGAGTCACTTTTGGCTCTCCTGCAAAATAATGGAACATCCGATTATGTTAGACAACGACGATATGCATTTACTTTAGTTTGGTAAAATAAAATTCTTAATTTACATTTTAGGTTCTTGAAACACTGAATCCAAAAGATGCTGAATCTATAAAGCTGTCAGAAGAACTAATAAGAAATCCCCAACTATATCGCGATTTTATTTATATGTATGTATGTATATAAAATCGAATTTCGAGAGAGTTGCCGAAATAATAACTTCCTTAGAAGCGAAGGGTCTACCATTAGCGAAATCAATTAATTTATTTAAGGAAGCTAAAAACATTGTACACAATATAAATGGTGAATTTGGAATGAATTTAAAAGAGAAAATTGAAGCCATTTTGAAAAGAAATCCAGATTTTAATATTATTTCAAAAATAAATAATATTTTAAATCTCAATGCTGAAGATTTGTCTGGACTTTGCCCCGTCTCTAACGAAAATATCATCAAATATAAATTTGCTCCAGTTACTTCCTGTGACGTTGAAAGAAACTATTCCGCTTACAAAATAGCTCTACTTTAATATAAACTCTATTTAATATCTGACAATAATTAGTAAAATTCCAATATATTTACATACATATACATATATACCACCCTCTGAATCGATCTTATATATTATATTTTTTGATCTGTTTAACATAGGCAATTTTTGCATGTTTTGCATAGTTTGCATATATTTGGCATATATTATGCATATGCAATTCATGCAAATATGCCAAAAAAATTAAAATATGCGTATCGTTTTCAACTCTATTTTCAATGAATAAAATAATGGTGTCATCAAAATTCACCTATCTTAATCCTTCAAAAATATGCAAATATGCAAAATCCGAGGTCTACTTATAACGTGCAGCTCTTGTCAGTTTCAGCTTTGATTTGCATCAAAGTATTTCAACAAAATTTTTTGTGTTTGCGACTCGATTGTTCCACTTAGTTGGCGACATAAACCGACGTCTTCTGGTGTCGGATTCTAAATTTGGATTTGGTCTCTCATCATGTTTTTGATCTTATTCTTACCTAAATATGCGGTGTACTCTGCTTGTTGTTAAGATCAATATCCCCAAAATTATTGGCGGCTTATGCTGCAGAAGAAGTCGGCAAATTTCGGTATGATACGAGTATTCTAAGCCTTTTGATTTGCAGGTATTGAACTTGATCGGAATTCAAATTTTGTAAGTGCATGCGTAAATAAAATGTATTGAGCACACAAAGATACGTGGATTAACTGAACCTTATGAATAAAAGCTTAAAGCCATTTCTCTTAGGAAAAATCGAGAGGAGCGAGTCCGATCGGCTAAGATAAGAACCATTTTCAAAAGATATACGAGTAGGTATACTCTTAAATTAACTGTCACTTCGTCTCAATCTCAAGAGACAAAACAGTAATACATGAGTGTACGAAAATATTAATTTACATTGGCTTTTAGGTATATGCGGCCTGTTTTGTAATACGAAAGTCCTTCAATCTTTTTTTCAGCCTTATATCTCAAGACTTTTGTCTTGAAGTTGCGAAAGTTAAGAACTTTCAAACGAATCTTATCAATTTTTTTCTTGTGATTTTTCTTGTTGAATTTTGGATTTTTATAATATCTCCAACAAAAGCCAATATCGTTTTCTTAAAAGCTTTACCATTAACAAGTCTTCATGTTTAAGGTTTAAGCTTTATCTTATTTTTGGGAGTAATTTAAAAACAGAAGTTAAAATAAAAAAATAAATAAATTTGGTGGTGCAACAGCTCTAAGTGAACCAGGACCTAGTGACTTACAAGTTACAACTCTCAACCATTCCTGTGTGCGTGTTACCAGAAACGGTGGGGACCTAAATCAAAGATCCAAAAACATTTTTTTTATCTTTTTATGGGCAACATTTTTGAACTTCTTGAGAAGCTCTTGTATACAAAATTAAATTGAAATCCGTTTTGCTGATTTTGAGAATGTCAAAAAAAATTTTTTAATCGTAAAAATTAAGTATATCAGAAAAGAGTTGATCGAAATTCTAATTCGCGATTTCAAGAAAAATAGGATTTTGGAAAATCATTTTTAACATTTGTATTTTGGGTATCATTACTTTTGAATAAATGAACAATTTTGCTCCTTATTCTTGTAGATAATGCTAAAAAAACTGTTATCTGTTAAGTTGTACCATTTTTGAAAAAATCAAAAACAGAATAATGGTTCTATGGGTTCTTTTTTTC
Source organism: Philhelius festivus (assembly GCA_963931855.1). Lineage (NCBI taxonomy): Eukaryota > Metazoa > Arthropoda > Insecta > Diptera > Syrphidae > Philhelius > Philhelius festivus. The sequence goes on along the minus strand of OZ007555.1, from coordinate 231,318,015 downwards.
AACCATTAGCTAGCTTTTATTAAATTATTTTTTTTTATTTATTTTAAAACCTGTGGAACAGTATTTGAGAATATCTTTAAAAATTAAAGAAAAAATGTTAAGCCGAAACCGTTATTTTGATTTTAAAACAAGTTTTAAAAATCGGAATCAAGCTGAGCAAAATTTCGAATTTGATTTTTATTAACACAAGTTTTTTTTTATAAATTCCGTACTCTCTTTTTTCTTTAGAAAATACTAGACAATCTATTTTTACATAATTTAAATATCTTGCCTTCGACTAAGCGGAGTTATTTCCCATAATCAACAAGAAAAGACCATCCGCTTGGAAATCAAGTAGGATCAAGTGTGAGTTGCTTCTAGTGCAGTTTTAAGTATACTCGTTGCTTCCAGATTTTATCAAAGAAGCATCAAACTCTACGATACTCAGGGTATATTAAATGACAGTGACAGTCAGACATCACTAACTACCACTGTAACTTTTGGAACCTAAGTCTTCCAACCACTCAAGTTGTTTGATTCCAAACATCAAACTGAGTGTGAACCAGTGGCGTGGCGTCCATATAACACGATTCCTATCGTCTTCCCTTTTAGAAAATCCACAAATAACACAATCTACCAAATAAACATCGAATAAGTTTAAATTTTCCATTCTGCTTCTCGTTTGTATCTTATACTTTATCCAAACACATTCCACAATCCACAACCAACATTAACCAAGAGAGTCACAAAAATACTCTGACATAAACTTTTCAATCACCGTCTTATTTATTTGTTTTATATCCCTTTCTTCCCCAAGCATTGTGTTTCGGATCCTCTTTGTTCAACATCCGCAAAAAATAAGACGCTACATTCCGTCTTATAAAATTGTCGATGTATACCAGTAGGAGTTGGAATTATTTGTATTTTATTCTCCCTTTAGCAATTAGCATTGCATTTCAGTAGGAAGATAATACATTGCAGGAGTTCAGGTGCTCGCCTTTTTTCAACCTTGTGTGAGAAATAAGACGGTATTCTTCGACTTATTTGTTTTTTTTTTTCTTTAATACATACATAAATGTATGTCATATATGTAAATATAAATATGGCATGTGGGTATTGTTGATTCTTGAATTTGATTTTGATGTTGATTTGCATGCTAAGCTAATGTAAAATGCTTTCATTTTTCTCTCTCGTGATAGTTTATAATATACACGATTGATATTTTTGCAAATTTACTGTGATAATTTTGAATCATGAAATAAATCATGGTACAATATATGGCAATTTGTCAGCAGTGTAAATTTAGCACATCGCTGAAGAACACTTCTGGTCAAATAAAATGCATTTGTTTTTTTTTTAATAGGAATTTAAATTTGGATTCAACTGGCATTCAATAAAAGACTGTGTTGCACAGGTTCAATAACTTCAAATAAATTGAAAAGCCAATTTGAACTTAATTAAAAATAGTGAAAAGTTAGATGTTAAAGTGAAGATTTAATTCCTTTTATTATCCACTATATTGATAAAAAAAAATTGGCTCCTTAATTTAAGTGCAGTTCTAGATTTTGTTTTTTTGTCTTTGATAAATGTAGATTGCTGTTTAACAGATTACCTATCGGAGAAACCAAATAATTTTAGTAAGGATAGTTGATAGTTTATATTTTATCCTTTTTTCCTTTACACACCAGGGATTTCGATCCCAGATCGAAATTTTTTGTTTAGTGTGCGTGTTTCATGAATACATGTAAATCCTTCTTGATACATAGTATCGCGGCTGTTATTAAATCTGAAATTAAAACAGAAATCATAGAAGCCCGGTTCGTGTCGATTATGATCGACGAAACATCAGATTTAAGTCATAGGGGACAACTGAGTGCCATATTTCGATTCTTGTCAGAGAATGGAATACAAGAAAGATATCTTGTATTTTTTGACGTTAGGGCGAGTCTTAATGCAAATGAGTTGTCCCATCATATATTTAATATTCTTGACACATTTGATTGAAAGGAAAAATTAATAGAAAATTCCTAGGAAGGTGCCGCAGTTATGTCCGACGAAAGGGGTGGTGTCTAAAAGGAGGTCCTTTTTTATTATGTTTTAAGCTCATTGTTGATTGAAATATTAATGTCTTGAAGTATAAAAAATATAGCTACACATTTTTTGCTAAGTCAATGCGGAATGCATTTGTGAATACCATATCCCTACTAGAAATGTTGTTTTTAAGGTTCTAAGATTTTTTTTTCATTTTTACAGGTGACAAAATTTTATAACGTCTTCCCATTTAAAATTATTCACGCCACGCCACTGGTGTGAACTATTTGTGGAAATGGCGACCTCTGTGGCTGAAGTATGCCATCTTTAATAATAATTCTACAACAAATTCATACTAATCTTAAATTGTAGCTTTCACTACTGTTGACTACTGTGGTAAGGGACATAGGGACGACGTTTATAACATCATACTGGAGCACGGCATTATACCCCAAGAATTCAAAGAAGCACTGATTTTCCCATCCATAAAAAGGGTGCCAACAGATTCTTCAAACTATAGTGGTGTTGTTCGCCAAGGTTGTACACTCAGCCGAAGCTAATTTCAGCTATTAATTGATAACGCAATTGAGTTTCTCTCGGAAGGTATAGAATATGCAGGAACCCTTATTAAGTTTCTATTTTTATTTTATTTTAATATTGTGCTTTTAGCTTGCTCGGCGGAATCTCTCCAGTTTGTGATTTACAAGCTTTATGAATACTGCGCTATTTCGAAATTAGTTGTTAGCATAGAAAAATACAAAGTTTTGGTATTCCAAAAAGGCGGGGGAAGATCAAATTCGAAGGAATGAAGGATGTACAACAATGAAAGGCTAGACGGTGTCATAAAGTACACATTTCTAGGAGTTTATTTCACCAAAAACCTCAGTATGGAAAGGCATCTAACCGAAAAACTAGTAAAAGCTAAAACCACAGACATTGATGCGCACCGATGGAAATTTTCAGCAGTAGCCATATAGCACTTAGCATCAAATACAAAGTGTTTGAGTCGGTGGCCGATTAAACTTGTTGTATGTAGCTCAAGTTTGGGGAGTCAAGAAATATGAAATTGCTGAAAAATTTCTCAACCCTACCACCTGTGCTATTCGTAGTTCTGATTAATGTTGGTATAGCCGTAAAAATGGAGTGACATTACTTGCGGCTGGGCTAAAAAAGGCTTGTTTTGTTATCTCGATCAATTTATTCTCTGGTTCTTTGGACATTTTACCTGATAAATATTGTGATTACACGGAAGCACAGGTGATACATTATACATGATTCACCCTCCGATCCCTTTTTTTTCTGAGAGGAAATAGCGACATGTTTATTTAAATATTTAATTCCCAAAAGAACTTCTGTTTTTTTTTTAAAGTTGAATCCATTTTATAATATTAATATTGTGTATGGATTTATATTATTTTACCACAATTTTTTTAAATTTTATGCCAATAAGCAAATAATGTTTCACCAATATTCTGGGCATTGAATTAAACAGTTTTTGGCAGCTTTAAAGTGGTATAAGTGACCGAGAGCCCTCTTGACATACCTCAAACGGTTTTCTATGGAGTTTAGATTTCGAAGAATGATGGTTTCGAGGATGTTACCACATACAGACTGGTTCATAATTTCTTTCATCAAAAATATAGGACCCATCACAGTATCACCACCATACTTTTTAATCTTTATCGTGTACTTCGTAGAATGAGGCCGTCGCACGAATTGGCTATTGGCATCTGAGCTAAATAAGTTTATGTTTGACTAAATCAGACTATAAGATATTTTGCAATTTTCTAAATTCCAAGTCGCCAGTTCAAGTGCTCCTTATCTAACACTTTTTGTTCTTGGCGATATCGACTAGTGAACAAAGGATATTTTCTTAGGCTTCTATCAAAAAGGTTTTGGTATCAGCATCCTCCTTATCCTTGGTGTGGGGATATTTAGCGCCAAATAATTTTTTTTGAATTATCATAAATGAATAATACTAATATGTGAATCTTCTTTGTCCAATTGAATTTTATCATTCCTTCAAATAAACTTACAGGATCTCTTCTCCATGTGTACTGCAAAGAATTCTATCCCACTTCTGAAATTAGATTAGAATAAGATTATGCAAACTTCACTTTCATCATAGTCCTCGGCTGGTCCTGCGTCCTCAATTACTAAGTCAATTGTACCTTGTAAGCGAATAATCCGAGATCTTTCTGCAGAATTCTCCTCAGGCTAGTGCGTGAAATGTTCAGCTGTTGAGATCGCCGTCCCAAAACCCATACCAAATGAAAGCTTTTTGAGGATGCACCTGGTAAACCTCGTGTGCGTTAGTGTTATTCAATATCGGTATATTTATCCTAAAATGCGCCTCATCCGCTTTCAAACACTCCAAAATGCAGTCAGTGAACAAACGGCGTTGAACTTTGATTTGTATCTTGTACAAGTGTTCATATAGGTTCTTACTAAAAATTCGAAGTCTTCGAAGCACGAGTTCTATAGGCAAGACGAGGAATCAACTGCCTCAAGTTCTGCTTCTGCTGTACACTTTCGCCTGCAGCTTCGATGTTCTCGTCCGATCTTGCGTTCCTTTGACGTACGAACGTTGGCTGATTGATTACCGAACCAGTCGTCTCAAATTTGGCCGTCAAAAATCTACCCACTCCAATTGTAAAACAAAAACTCTTTACTAATTCTAAATGACATTTCATATAAATATAAACCAACGATCCATTGATCATGCTTACAGTGATCGTACGATATTATTTATCACAAAGTGTACCGCAACTTTAACATATATGTACATATGTATATAAGTGCTCACTGAAATAGGAAGGAACACTAAATGATAGTCTGTGATATCAGATATCACTAACTAACATGGCATGGCATGTCCAATAATCGTGATCCCGGATTCAACCAAAAAGTTGAAAATGTTAAAATATATCCAACTCTCAAATGCAGCTTTTAACAAAACAAATATTAAAAAGAATAAATCCTTGAATATCACACCGTTTTCATTTTGATGTCCTAAAAATATGCATCAAAGGAGATTCAATAAATTTTTGGATAAGATTGATTTCTTAGCTTATATTCAGTTCTAAACAAAACTCAGTTTGATTTCTTTGGCCTGCAAAGAATGCTAAACAGCAATCAGTAATCTAATTTAATTTAAGTATAATCTTTGCCTTAATCAAATCAAATTGAATTCAATTGAAATCAAATTGAAATTAAATTTGTCTAGCCCTTTGCTTTCATTTATGGAAAAATAATTACCACAAGGTATCTCCCGAAGGATGAATGCAAAATTACCCATATATTCAAAGGAATACTCGAATAGATCCTTACATAAATACAATCACGTTTTCACAAATATACAAATGTATTTTGTAGTAATGATTGCGAGTATATTCTCCCAGGACATTAAATGACTAAGCTTTAATATTTAATTAATGTGTATTTAGTATTCAAAGTGCGTGATATCTATTCTATATCAACGCACCGTTATATTTATAAAATGAACTAGAACTATTTCATTCACAAGAATCAGGAAAGTAAAGATATTGGTCTATTATTAGTACTTAATACGGAAATTCCTGTTATGAAATGATTGATAATATAATATATTTTTTTTCTTTTTTTTATTCCTTACAGAGGGTTGTAATGCATACGGACATGCCTGCTATGGTGGACATGGTAAACGTTCTTTGGGAACAGTTTCGGAAGAAATTCACCCAGATGCAATCTTACAGATGTTCCCTAGCGAGGAAGGAGGTGAAATCAATCCATATCCAAGATATCGTTTGATAAAAATCATGAGACAATTGGTGAGTATTTCTTATATAAATGTCTTCCGGGGTTTTGCGCAATTTGTTCAAAGTCACAAAGTACTCTTTCCAAATTTTTCTTCTTGTGGTAATCTGCAAAATATTGTGATATTTGATAAAATGTTTGTATGAAAATACACTAGTTGAAAGTAGACGAGTTGAAATTCATGTGTATCAAAGCCAAGTTCGCGGCAGCACACCTTTTTTCCAGGAAAACAAACTCAGGCAATTTTCAAACCCCTTCTAAATTCAATATCAATAGAGTGAGAAAACTTCAAATTCGCAGCGTTTGCTCAACTTATCAAATTATCAAATATAGCCGCCACACCAAATTTCAACTTTTTTGCATTAGTGCTTCCTAAGATACAGCTTTTCAAAAATCGCTAAAACCCTAGCTGAGTCTGACTCACTGACAGATCATCAAAATTGTGAAGCACTTTTCGACACTATAAAACCTTGCAATCGAAAATTTGGAATTTTGCATTCAGGAGGTATGCCATCCACCCACTTTCTCAAAATGGTTAACAATTACAATAAAGCTCTTCCGATTGTTGTATAACTATGAAAATTGATAGAGTGGTAGTGGTAAGTACATACGAAGACCAAATTGGAAGTTTTATAGTTAAGACTCAATTTCTCAAAAATTCTTATAAAATAAGATGTGTTTTATTCACGGCTGCATAGCTAGCGCAGCAAAATTTCCTTCGACAAGCACAACAATTTGATTGCTGGGCGAAAAAGAAGCCAGTAAAAAAAATGGCAGTTGTGCTGATGATAGAACTTTAAATTATTGAAATGAAAATGACGCTATGCATTAAATTTTAGAATTAAACATTTGTACATGTTTTGACATCAGCTTTTGATATTTTCTATAATAATGACCAATATTGAAATATAAATTAAAATTGACATATGGATCCGAGTTTGATCGTTTTATTCGCACTTGAATGCTGCGCTGGCTATGCAGTAATGAATAAAACACACCTATAATTGACTTGCTTCTGATGGAATATGATTTATATACGATTAACTGGCAACAATTATATTTTATGACTTCCACTGAATAACAGGTAAACTGCTTACAAAACTTTGTTCACAAATTATTTGATAAACACTTGAAACTTAAAACAATATTAGTTAAAAATCAGCAGAATTCGTGGTTTACACAAGAAATCAAGGAATTTATTAAGAATTTGGTTGCAAACAATGGAAACGTTTCCGACTACCCGGAGCTTCTCAACTCTTTTTGAGCTAATAGACGAGGATAAAGTATCATTTTTAGGATTCATAGATTTTTCTAAAGCCTTTCATACCGTTAACTATAATATTCTTATCTCAAAAGTACAAAGGCAGTTCCGGTTTTCGGTGTCAACTTCCAAGTTAATGCTACCTTTCCTTTCTGGGAGAAAACAAGCAGTATTGGTAGGAAAAGGTGTATCCAGGTTTCTTGAACTTTTTTCCTGGAGTTCCCCAGGGGTAAATTCTTGAGCCGTTGCTGTTTTCAATGTGTATAAATGATCTTCCATGTTCAATATTCATCTATTGATGTATATTGATTCGACGTAGTTGCAAACTAGGCATGATTGAGAATGACGCTTACCAACTAAACAATAATCTTGATAGTATTTTCGGTTGGTCTGAGGCAAATAACTTGAGATTAAGCCTAACTAAATCTAAATGTTTGGTTATTTACAAATTAAAGCTTGATCTCAGCTGTTTTCCTCTTATACATATTAGAAGCCAGCAGATAAAATATGTCGAAACAGCGGGGAATCTAGGGATATAGTTTTACTCAACGGTTGGGACTGCCTAATACACCATATTATATGTTTTGAGGAAGTTGCTACAGACAATATTCAAAATGATGAAGATGTAGAAAAAACTGCCATTGAAAACGAAATAGAATTTTATTTAAGAACTGTTCACCAAGATCGGTCAGCAAACACAAAACAGTACCTATTCCAATTTGAAAACATTTGCTTAAATCTACCTCTAGTCTCCTGATACTAGTGTATATAGTGAGAGCCTATTTTCAGAAGCTGAAATTGTTTACGAAGATAGACGTAATCGTTTGCTACCAAGGAATGCTGAAAAAGTAGTTTTTATTCATGACAACTTACCATTATAGAAGATTTTAAATACTAAAATATTTTTTGTTTTAATAAAAAGAAAACATTTTTGGTAAGATAATAAATCTTTTTTACTCTCCATTTGATATTCTGTATTCGGCCGAATGTTGTGGTGAACTATTCGGCCGAATGCCGAATAGTGGCCGAATATTACCGGCAACTCTTATCACAATACTCTAACAACATAACAAAGAAAGACCCATTGTCATCCAGGTTCCAAAAATCGAGTGAAATCGAAATGAAAGCGAATTTCCAAATCGAGTGAATTTGTTTTCGGAGTTCTACATTTCACTTGAAATCCTTTCAAAACCACTCTAACTGAAATTGAAAACAGCTGTTATTTGTCACTTCTCAGTTGGTAAATACAAAACCATTTTGTTTGTGAAGATTTTTGACTGTTATTAAGATTTTAATTCTATCAAATATTGCTTGCAGCGGCATTACTAGGCCAACGTACTAGACTTTATAAACGTGACTTTCTTTGTTTTAGTGCTTCCAAATCAGTGAAACTCCCTTTCCTGTATCGTTGCATCTAGCTGCGGTCTAACATTTTCTCGCCAAAGGAATTCTGAAAAGATCAGTTTGGAAAAGATTTTGATATCGGTCTTGGTCAAAGATTTTGATTTGGAGAGTAAAAATTGTCGAAGTTGAATTCAACTTGAAATGACTAATGAAGACGCTTTAAAATCAAAACTTAATTTATTGGAAAAATTTAATATTGATATCGATGAATCTCTTCTTCGTTCGATCAGAAATAACATTTCGGACCGTTCACTATATACAATTTGTATTGGAATTGGACGGTTTCAAATTTGATATGAACAAAATAAACACTAGTGTGCCCCAGGGCTCCGTTTTGTCTCTGACACTCTTATCTTCATAAATGATCTTTTGTCTGAAACTTCTAATCCACTAAATTATTTCGCTGACGAAAATACCCACAGCTTGTCATATTCGTTTTTAGATTCACATCTTTGGCAACGTATCATAAATTCTGATCTTAACAGCATTGTCCAATGGGGAATCAAAAACTGTGTAGAATTTAATGCTTCGAAAACTCAATGTTGCCTGCTGTCACTTAAGCGTAATCCTCCTTCAATGCCACTATATCCGTGGGTGGCACTTGCATCGAGGAGACTGAACAGCTTTCAGTTTTAGCCATGTGCATCACAGCCCATCACATATTTGACGTCGTCATAAACGTTGCTAAGTGTTTAGGTTTTCTCTGCCGATGCAAGAATTTTCGTACCCTTCTGAACTGGCTGTAGCCTATACAGCCTATATTCTTCTAAAGCTTGAATACAATTCCCATCTTTGGGCAGGTGCTCCAATAACCCACTTAAGTCTCTTAGATAGAATTCAAAAAGAGCTTTAGAATTGATAGGTGATAGAAATAAACGGCAATATTTGGATCTCTCGAGCACGGCCGCAATATTTCATGTCTATCATTATTTTTCTATTATTTTCATAAACAATGCTCTAGTGAAGTAGCCAGTAGCATTCCTCCCCTTAAACAATTCCATCGTAATGCCCGTACTTCTAGTATAGTAATGCTCATCACGTCATCACTTTACCCTTGAGCCCAATTTCGGACGTACTGTCAAGTACAGAGATTCTTTTTTAGCCGCACTACAAGAATGTGGAATGCTTTACCCGGCTCAATATTTCCCACTCATTGCGACATTCAAACCCAATATGCATTGGTATCACATACATCATGGTCTTCTCGTTCAAAAGTTAACAAGGTTGGGATTTAATAAAACTTTCATCAAATGCTTAAAATCTTATCTATCTAATAGAAAGCAGATTGTAAAGATACATGGCTGCACCTTAAGCACTATGGAAGTTGTATAGGGTCTCCTACAAGCGAGTCATTTGGGCCCTATACTTTTCATTATATTCACTAATGACCTACCTGCTGTTTTACGAAGTATTGTACCTGTTTGATGTACGCAGATGATGTAAAAATTTAGAATTCAACAACTTTACTCACAGTTTTTTTTCTGTAGTCTTTTTTTAATTTTTTAAATTGATGTAGCTATAATAATCTGGAACTAAACTATTTAGTGCCACAAGATCTTTATCTCTTAAATTTTGAATACAAAGCCCATAATTTTAATCTTCTAAAGGTGTGTCCAAGGAAACATTTCAAGAAACATTGTTTAAAAAACGTTTCTGAAATGTTTCCCATTTGTTTAAAATTATTTCAGAAAATTTTGAGAAATGTTTCTGATATGTGGTTTTTGTTGTGGACGCTTTGAGAAACATTTCTGAAATGTTTATTTGTTTCCCATTGTTTCCAGATTGAGTAGTCTGTAACTTTTTATCTCGCCTGTGTTGCTCTTTAATGCATGAATTTTTATTTCTACCTAATCTTTTTCACTATTTATATTTTCGGAAATTTCAGACACAGAATCGCCTTTTTTTATTATATTTTTAAAATTTTCTTCAAGTGGATCCCACAATACTTTTTTCGTTTCATAAATTTTGATCCTCGTTGCTCCACACTTTTTAGATATATATGTTTAAAAACTCACACACTATCTACCTTTGTAAATGCTTGGGACACAAACAAATTTTTCCATTCGGAATAATAAGAAACAGAGATACATTTCATAAAAATTTCAAAAATGTTTCGCGAGCGTCCAGACCAAAGTAAACATTTCAGAAACTTTTCAGAAATGTTTCTCTATTTCTGATATATTTTTTAAATGTTTCTTTGGTGTGGACACACCTTAAGAATCAATACTATAAACGATTTTGGAGTACACTTTGGTTTACAGCTAGACTTTAGAACGAACATTGATTATGTTGTCTCTAGAAGAAATTCTTATTAAGGGTTTTTAAAACGAAATTCAAATGATTTTAAGGATGAGTATACGCTAAAGCTCTTATTTATGTCTTTTAAGTTTTACCAGGCTTAGAATACTTTTGTGTTGTTTGGTCGCCTTTTTATGATAATAATATTTTGAGAATAGAGAGGAATCCCAAAAAGATTAACTACTTATGCCTTGAGAAAATTGAATTGGGTGGGATCCTTACCGGGCTATAAATTAAGATTCTCCCTCATAGATTTGAAATCGCTTAAATGTCGCAGGCAAGTGCAATTCATACTATTTGTAAGAGATATTTTAGACAATCGAATATCTACCATGGAATTGCTTTCCTTATTTGCCTTCTTAGTCCCTATACTAATGCTTCGAAACAGAAGTGAATTATTCAATAACTCGTTCTTTAAAACTTTTTAACGGAGTAAGCAATGAATTAGAACTTTGTATAAAGAGCGATCTTTTTAAGAAAAGGATACTTCAGTTACATATGTATGTATTTCAATTTTTGTATTTTTTGATTTGTAATTTAATTATTATGTTAGTACCAAAAATGATTGTATATACATATTTTGTATCTTACCCAAACTACTATAAATATACTTTTTTTAACTTTTGAATTTTGTAATCAGCAGATATTTGAAATCAATTGATGAAATACATAAATAAATAAATAGATTATTTATTTGATTGATAGATTGACGCCATTTCATCTCAAAATTAATAATCGACTTTGTAGCCTTCAACAAAATAATACTAAGAACGTGTGTACATACGACTCATGGGTAGAATTTATCTCCCTATCTCGTCCTGTAAACTAGGCTTAAAAAAATATTGACCCCACTCTAGTTGTTTGCTGCGCCTTTAAACAGTCTGTATTGTTGTTTCGTATCTGTGTACATAAACTTGTATCTTTTAAGTTAATATCCTCACACACTGATTTAAATTTTTGCACAACAAATATTGTTTTTTCTCTAAGGAGCAATTTATTTCAAAATGAGTTATGCCCTGTGGGACTATTTGATATGAGATGACTAATTTCCATTAAGAAACCCACACAAAAAAAAAAAAACTCATAATCAAGTATAATAGGGTTTTAAATTCAAGCCTTTGCTAAATTATTATTATTATTATCGCGAGACATATTCAGCTGACGTACTATACAAATACAAAGGCATTGAACTTTGTTTAATATTTTCCAAGAAATAGAAGTTAACGTTGGAAGAAATATGTAGTGTTATCAAGGCGAAAAAGGTAAACTTCGTCTTGGCTTTCTTCTTTAATTCAATTGGTCCACACTAATGGATTCTAAACTTAGGCTAACATAGTTAGCTAGATAAGGAACGAAGGAGTCTATATGTGGTTCATGAAGAATATTTTTCTTTCGCTGTACCTACCCCCTTTTCCACGTGAATAAATTAAAATGAAGGGATTCTTATGCTCATTTGGTTATCAATTTTGTTGTTTTTGAATATAAATTCTGTGGATTATTATAATGGTGCGAATTTAACATATTCTCGGTTTCTTATTAGCTATTCATTAAGATAAATTAAAGTTTGTGATTAAACGTTTTTTAGAAAAACTTATGTTTTTTTGCTAAGCTGAATTTTTAGTGTGTCCAATAAAAAATCGAAGAAGAGAAAACGTCACAAAGTGGCATACGAATAATTAGCTGAACAAAATAATGTTTGGATTTACTCAATTTGTCACACATGTGGTGCAACGCATGTGTGGGATGTGCCACAGTTTTGAAATCATAAAATCTAGCAAACCAAATCTATTTCCTTCATTCATAATAATCGAACAAACAAAATATTTGCTACCACTTATTTACTACCTTCGTCCTTATAAGTAGAGCTGTAACTGGCATTTCACGATACTTACACCTGCATCGGGTTGAAATAGGCTTGGTTTGACTCAATCGCGCCTCCTAAATGGAGTTGGATTCTTCTTATAAAGGTGGAAACTGCTACCTTATCAAGAAGAAATGCTTATTTCGTTTCCGCCTCTATTCCATCATTTTAATAAAACATGGAATAGGAGTTAAGGACTATATTCATCAACAAATACTTTAACTTAAAAAAAATGTTCTTGGAATAGTAAAGGTTCCACATTAGACAGCATTGACTTTATGAAGCATTAAATTTAAATCGATTTATGATTCCCTTTTTGACAATCCTATCGAGATCACAATTAAATGAAAATTTAATGAGCTTATCATACGCTGCTGTTCTAAATCTACATACGAAGGGCAAGGACGTGACTCTGGGGTCGGACTTAATCGTTTCTTAAAAACCTGAACTTATCTTGGTGAAAAAATTCTGTGTTTTTGAGACCTGGAGACGCCCTGAACTCACCCAGAAGTAGATCTATGTATTTTGGTGTGGCGAGTTCAAGTAACGACTAAACAATCAAAAGTCACATGAGATTTCATATCTATTTCTTTTGTTGTCGTTATTTGTCGATTCGCATGTTATTGTTTATTTTTGCAATTAAATGTTTGTTGTACTCATCATCATTATTAGATGAAATATTCAGTAACAACGCAAAATTGTTTTTGTTAATTTTTAAAACCAATTTATAACAATTTTTATAAGTTTTATCAGAAAACAGAATTATTTGTTTCTTGCTTTTAGTTGTCAATAACACAATTGACAGCCCTTGGATGTTCTCTTTTTTTTTTGAAAACCGAGAACCCCAGTTTTTTTTTATTTTAATTTTCAGGGTTGTCAAGAAAACCTGGGGCAACCCTGGTTGAAGTTGAACGAACGAACCTAGTGAGAGACATGAAACATTGCGGTGGCTCTTCAGGAGTACCGTTTTTCGAAAATTATTGACATAATGTAGTTGGTATAGCGATATATAGGGTGTTGCTTCTGGTGGCGGCCTTCTTGCTTAAACTGGCTTAAACAATGGCTTCTGCAAGTTTCTAACGGTGCGGTGTATAAATTGGAGTTTTTTTTAAGGAATTTTTATGGAATTTTTTTTCGGGCAACCTGAACAATTATTGGATAGTACTCTAAGAATATTTTGTTATTGGCGATATTATATTTAAATGTTCTTACATACATAGATATATATTGGGTAAAAAAATTAGTAATACATAAGTTGTGTGCCGACCCGTCAAAAAGAAATTCTTCATCTTACGAGAACATCATGTCCTCCTAGGTGGATCTGTAAGGGATGCCAACTTGAAACACTTTATTGAATTCTAAAAGTGAGGTAGTGAAGTCACTGCATGCAGAATAAGGAGGTGGGGAACTGTGAAGATGCTTTAAGACAAATGGCAAATGGCGGCCGTTTGTTTTCTTTAAATATCCAAGGATTTTAAAAGGAAAGAAAGTACAGTGCACCAGGAGAAGTCCATCGAAGTTCTCCACTTGTGCCCAGACAAAATGATTTTTAAATTTTACTAAGATATTTGCGATTTGGTAGAACACTCTATTATACTGGTACACGTGGTACAATGATTAAACCGGGATTAAAGACACCATTTATTGCTAATAACTTTTTGGCATGAGAATAGTCACATTGAGGCACTTTTCCAGTATATCTAAGATAAGACTCAAATTTTGTACTTCAACAAAAATCTCATTTTATATTTCCTGAAGAAGATTTCAGAATGTAACCTATAGGACCCAATCCAGGTTTTAGTATTTTGAGAGCCTTTTGTAATAGATTTTGTTTTTTTTAGGTTTGAGTTTCAAAATGATAGTCAAATATATTTCCTACTACATATTTGTACTTCAAATCCCCGAAGAAAAAAAATAGGTTCAAGCTTTTTTCAAAAATTACTAATCTCATAAACAAGGCATTATAATAGCTTGTTTCCATAATTTAACTCGTATAACTTCATATGCCTACATAAAATTTTAACATTGATTTAAGCATTTTTAACCAAAATATCTTTTTTGTCTTTATCATTTAAGCTTGGTGGCCGCACAAGACAACAACTTGCTGCTGATCGTCTCAATGACATGGATTATGCTCTAAGTTCCAGCGAAACTTTTAAGGACAACACTTTGAACTAAGGCAAAATGGATATAATCGAAGAGCACTTCGCACAACAAAATAAATTCACAAAAAAATCCCTCTCCCTCGCTGACGCCTAAGCCAAAAACCTAAAAACATATTTTATAAACTAACTCTCTTCTCGATTACCAAATTGTAAATAATCAAATAAAAAAAAGTAAAAAATGTATAAAATAAAAATTATTGTTTAACAAAATGCTTCAATGTATATGTTTAAATAAAATCCATTAAGTAATTCTAACAGTCATTTATAAAAACATAAAAAAGTCAAAAAAGTCGATTATTTTAATAACAAACATATTTTTCAAATGACCGATTGAATTCTTGTTTTTTTTTCTGAAGCTTATGGCTGGAGAGTCTCAGAAATAAAAACACAAATAAAATGCAACAAAATAAGACTACATATCTATTATTATTTATTTATATAAAAAAATGTCTCCCAAGGCCTGAAAGAATGAAAATAAAGAAAACTATAACAACAAAACTGTTTTGAATTTCCATAAATTTGTTATTGAACCAGGGTGCAGGTCAGGTTCCTGGAGCACATTTACATACATAAATATATTAATAAAAAAAAACTAGTGCTATATTTATTTAAATAATAAAATAATTAAATTAGTGTATAGGAATATAAATATTAATATTTATCTGTATAAATGTCAAATTGATAAAATAAACGTTTTAAAACTGTAAAGTTTCCTATACTTGTGTAAAAAATTAATAAATAATTTGTTTGGGATTGTTGATGTCAAATCAAACCCAAATGATATCTTTTTACCAACAGTCAGTTTCCCAGGGAAAGTTCAAATTAAATTTTTAGTTTTAACTCCAGTTAAATAATTGAAATGAATTGATTCTGAAGTAGTTGAAGTTAAACCGATTTGACAGCTACCATTAAGGATTTTCAAATTGAGAGATGATAACTTTGAATTTTATTTTCACTGGGCCTTACCAACAATCAAATTAAGAGACGACTTTAATATTTGAGCGAAATGAAGCATTATTTAATCGACACTGTAGTTTGCACTACCTTACCATAAAAAGACATCTACTCGCCAGAGAAAGATCTAGTTTTTGGATCTTTGAAATAGATCCAGATGGAGAACAGGATGCCAAATTGTTTTTGTAATACATGTTAAAAATTAATCCAGATCCAGATCCAGGTGCGTTTCATTAGGTGCGTTTTATTATCCACAAATCTATCTGGATCCGGATCGGGATCTTGCCTTGAAAATAAAACTATACGGATCTTACTGACAGCAGTGTTATAAGCCCGTCTCTTTTTATCCTTGGGTTTGGAAATTTTAAATTATGTCTTGTCTTTTTTCTTTACACTATAGCTTACACTACCTTATCATAAAAGCCATCTACTCGCCAGTGTTATAACTAACTTTTGGATCTTTGAAATAGATCCCGATAGAAAACAGGATCCCAAATTGTTTTTGTAATACATGTTAAAACTTAATCCAGATCCGGATCCAGATAGATTTGTGAATAATAAAACACACCTATTAGTTATAAAATGTTCAAAATAAAGTAAGAGTTAGTAAACTACTTTTAAATTAGCACATTGCTAAGTAGTTTGTTTGTTTTGCACACACTCAATGGGTTATGACTACCCTTATAATGTTATGATATAACACAGTGCGATGCACATTGGTTTTTAAAGCTCGTACATCATAATAAGGGGGACAAATCGAAAAGGGCAAAGTATTCCACATTCTAATAATGCGGCTAAAGAAAGAATTTCTATATTTTTGACAGTACAACCGAAATTAGGCGCAAGGGTAAACTGATGTGCATTCATAGCTAGACGAGTATTACGGAACTGTTGGAGGGAAGAAATGCAACTGGCTATATTTGATTTAAGCATTGTTGATAAAAAATCAATAAAATAATGAAAGACATGAAACATTTCGACTGTGTCCAAGAGAGACAAAAGTTTCCGTAATTGTTCTTCTAAGGCTAGGCGCGCACATTCAATTTTTAGTTGCGCCACTGCTGGGTTCGAGCAACTAAAAAGTGTGTGTTTTGACACAAACTAAACGATTGCCTAAAATGAGTTCACTATTTTTTGTAACATATGTATAATTATAAGCACCTGCGTGGACATTCAACCAAAAAGTTCATCTGTTTTCTATAAGCAACCAAACAGTTGTGCAACTAAAAATTTAATGTGCGCGCCTAGCCTAGGAGTTGTATGGCTCTGTTTTGAGTAATAAGGGCACTAGCCCAGATATAAGAACTATACTCAAGTTTTGGGCGGATATACATATGCCTTATTGATGGTAGACATATCAGAAGGAGACAAAACATTTCTCGCACCTTTTTAACTACGTCTAATACATGATCAGTCCATAAAAAATGGTCATTAACACACATACAGACTATGGAAAGTATTTCAGTTTCTTTAATGCAAGGGCCAATCATTAAATTCTACACGGTTTTTATTTCCCCATTGGAAACGAATATGAAAAGCTGAGTGTGCTGTCACCAGCGAAACAATAAAGTGGATTATAAGTCTCGGACAAAAGATTAATGATGAACATAAGGAAGAGTGTCGGTAACAAAACCGAGCCTTGGGGCACACCAGCATTTAAAACGAGACTTAAAATTGTCTAAAACAACTCGAACGGTCAGAAAGGTAATTTCTAATTTAATGAAGGAGAGAATCATCGATAACAAATGCAAGCATTTTTGATAAAAAAAAGCTTCGTGCCGAACTCGTATCAAATGCTTTAGATATATCAAGTGCAAAAAAACAAAATGATGTAAATATTGGTTCCGCTTTTCGGAGAGATATGCCATCAAATCGCCAGTGGACCTATTGTTACGAAAGCCACACTGCCGGTCATTGAAGATATTTCGATTTTCGACATATTTCTTGAGCTGATAATGATCAGTTTTTCCATGACCTTGGAAAGAAGGGAGTTAGTGCAATTGGTCGGTAATTGGAGGGGGAAAAAAATTCGTCGTTTTTAGGATGTGGCTGTACTAATGCCGATTTCCATCTACTCGGAAATAGCCCCAAAGATTAGGATTAGGACAAATGGAAAAGCATACGCAGTGGTTTTGCCAGCGTAGAAAGACATCTCTTCATAACTAAAGTGGGTAAACAATCTGAACCTGCGGATTTGTGTATGTCAAGATATTTAAAGATTCTTGCGACTGTACAAGTTCGAAAGAAGGTTTGTCATAGAACCATTCAAGCTCTCAAGTACCGGAAGAGTCATAACACTACGTAGCAAAGTTGAATTTGCAGCAAACTGCTCTGCAAGCATATTTGCTTTTTCGTGCGAGCTGACAAAAGATGTGAACTAGTGGTTTAACCGATTATTTAGAAGTGTTTTTAGTTTTTTACCAAAAGTTTTTACTACTCGTACCTTTGGGCCAAAGAAGTATTTTTTTTCTCATAGATATTGGTCATGTTAGAACTTTGTTCTTCGAATAAGAGTATTGCAGGTAAATGAAACACGCGTGGACAATATGCTTAATGACAGTGGCGCAAGATTTTAATTGAATTAGTACGATGCTAAAGTTGTTTTAGTATGATACTAGGTTTAAACAACAATTTTGCAAACTTTAATCGAATATATCATCATACTTTCTCCACCCTTTTATTAAAGTTAAAATCATCGAATACCTACTTTTTTTAGTATCATGCTAGCTTCATATGACTCTCTCAACTCTTTGACATTTGCAAACATCAAAAAAGGTTCGTATTATTAAGAAAATTCTTTTATGTAGTACGATACTAGTTAGAAAATGTTTAAAATTAATAATGAGTTATTAAACTACTATAAAGTTAGCAAATTGTTATACAAATTGTCTTTGTATATAAAACTTATAGTATTATCAAGAAGACGAAAGATTGTGGCGACATCTTAAGGCTAGGGACTGCAATTCCTAGATTTACCTTTGCTAAATTTAATAATAATATATTCTCTTTTTTACCACTTGTTTTGTATGTTATCCTACTCTCCACTGTAAAAGCGTGCGCTTATTTCTGCGCCACCACCAGGCTAGCGTTCGCAATACAAAATCACACTCCATGATAATACTATAGGTTATATTATATACAAAGGTAGTATCATAATAATACCTTAATAATAGGTTGTTTAAAATTTTGCGCCAGTAATTTTAAGCCACATAAAATTAAAGTTTGTTTTTGAACATTGGCCATACTGAGGCTGAAGCTGGTAAGCAACATCATTTCAATGTATAAGACGAGGCCGTGGCGTGGGAAGAAAGTGGCACTAAGTTATACCCCTGTACGCTAAATTCTGAGGTATCAGATTTTCACTCACTTGGGTTTCACTCAGCGCTAAAATAGCTGGCCTGTACTTAACAAGTGAGGATGTACGCATCAAGAAACTGGAGATATTTTCTTCAAACTCGGAACTTAAGGGTCTTCGGTGCTTCCCTAATGGTACCCCCACACACCCGTAATGCGAAGTCTTATTTATCTCAAAAACGGCTCTAAGATTTTTATAAGAAAAATTTGGCGTGATATCATGGACTACATTTTGGTCAAAAAAATGATTACCAAAAATTTGTGCACATCAGCTCCTCTAAATTTAAAATAATATTGTAGATAAAAATATTCGAAAAAATATTTTTTGGTTTTTTTTGAAAAAAAATTTCAATTTCTTTTTTTTTTTTTTTTTTTTTTTTGAAAAATTAATATATTCAAAATGTGTGAACGATTATTTTTTCAAATGATTTCCCAAAATCTATATTACTAAATACTTTAAATTGGCATACCAATTTTTTTTAATTTAATAATAAAACGATTTTTAAACTTTGTTTGCATAAATTCAAACTTTTCTAGAAATCAGAGAGCATTTTTATGTATTTGGACATTTTTATCTCATTAAATCCATGTTTTATATTTTTTATTTATCCATTATTTTTAAAGTAAAGAAAGTACTTTTACATAAGAATACGTGCGATCCAGTCGTGCATTTTATTTTGGTTGTGATTGGGCTCCTATTGAAATGCTCCACAGTTGCTTTTATTTGTCTTAAAAGGTCATTTTTTAAGTTAAGTCCAGCTCGTAAGATTAGGTTTAAAGTATGAGCTGTACAAGGGAATGCTCCATTTTAACAATCGTAAATGCAAGAATTTGTCCTGTGACCTCAAAGTTATCCGTCAAATTTAAAACTTCCCTTTTCAGATTTGATGAACTTGAAATCATTTTTTGAATTTTCAAATTTTCCTTCACTGTAAGGATATTCCCGATTCTATGTTACTAGTCTTCTATTGTTTGAAATATAAATTTCCTTGAATTCCGTATCGATGCGAGAAGATTAGATTTCTCCATGTTCTATTCCATTTTATTTTCGTTTTGTATATGCGAAATGCATAGTATTGAATTGACTACCCGTTATTAGTAAGGATTACATGCGATTTGCCACAGCTTTAGTTTAATTTTAGTTTAGTTTTAGTTTAATTTATTCATCAACCAGAGCATATTATACTCTTACACCCATATTAATAAAAATGGTTTAGTGGAGGTTTATCGTTAAGTCCTGGACTAAGTGCGAAATTTCATTAATAAAACAAATTTTCTGTTAGGTGACGTTTACTTATTATGATTAAGTTAAACCACCGAAGTAGGTGGTTTAGCAAAGGAATAAGAAATAGAAATGTCCACAGTCAGACACAAGCGATTGACAATCAATTTAGGTAGCCACAGAATATAAAAAAAAAGAGATTGCTTACTTTTGTAGAAGATTTTCTTAAAAGGATTTTTGGTAAACGTCATTTTACTATTCCGGGAACATTTTGTTTTTATTAATATAAATATTTAATCCAGGACTAAACTCCTATTCTATGGTTTAGTAAGACAGTGGACTATAGAAGGAATAAGCGTTTTTTATTAATATGGGTGTTACAGACTAAGATACATAAGTAAATATATGGTTACAAATGTGTAGTTGGGTATATAAATAACATTTAAATGATTTACATTGTTAATCTTTTATTGTAATAAATAACATTACTCAAATTTTGTTTAAGCTAATGACAATTAATATGATTTGTAATAAAAAACATAATTGAAAAGTATTTACGGCGAGCTTCTAGCGTGTTTATTCCAAACAAAAGGCATCTAGTTTCATAGGAAGGTGATACTATTCTCCAATTTGATTTAAAAAAAAAAAGAATACCGCGTAAAATTTCTTTGAATTTTTTCAATTCTTTCAGATATATTAGCATAGTAAGGATTCCAAACTGTATAGCAATATTCAAGAACTGATCTTACCAAAGAATTATAAGGAGATAGCAAAGTGAAGGAATCAGTAAATTGATCAAGTAATCATAATGAGGAAGGAATGACAGATTATCATCTAGGATTACTACTCATTTTTTTTTTATTTACCCTTGTTAGAATTATGTTATTCATATTGAAGTCAAAAATAATTGTATTTGACATTTTTCGACATTCAAATGAAGATTGTTTACCATGCACCAATCTACCAATCTCACCAGGTCTTCTCGCAAAAGACTACAATCCGATAAGCAGGTAATCCTACAGTAGATTTTGAGATCATCGGCAAGAAAGGAGACATTCAGAATGTTTAAAAATAGCTAAAATAACATTCACAAATATAAGAAAAAGTAAAGGTCCTAAATGGCTACCTTGTGGAATGCCGGATGGGACATAAATATCATTGAAATAAAAATTTTTAATTTTAACAATTTGTACTCTTCCAGTCAAATAATACTACGTTTTCACCAAGAGTAAATCCGCTAGAGATTTAAAATAAATCTTAAAGTGTTTTTACCAAAGAAACTGAGATTTATTTGACGTTTTCACTCTGTCTTGTCATTCAATTGTCAATTTGGACAAGAGAAAAAAAAATTGCAATTGGATAATAAACAGGAAAAAAAACAGATATTTCTATTTTGTGTTGATTGTCAATGAAGAAAGTGGGTTTACATAGGTGCGTTCTAGAAAATAAGGTTCGTTTGTTTTGCAAATTTTCTAATTGCGAGAAGATTTAAAGGAGATTTATTTTAAATCTTCATTTGAGGTGATTTATATTTGTATGGTAAATCTACGAGATTTAAAGGAGATTTATGGTAAATCCACTTAAATTCCGGATTTACCTTTGGTGAAAACGTAGTATAAGACTCAAACCATTTTAAAATAGACGAACTAATGCCAAAGGAAAGTAATTTGTGCAGTAGAATTTTATGTTTGACTCTGTCACGTTCCATCACACCAAAAAAATCGATTTTTTTTTACAGAGATCAAATTCTTCGAATCCGTATTTGAAGAGGGATTTACATGTACACGAAATACACACACTACAAGAAATAATTTGACACCGGATCGAGATCCCTAGTAAAGGAAATCAACATTAGTATAATATTAAAACAGAGTTAACATCCTTCTAATTTAAATAATATTTTGCTTCAATGTATTTGTATTTCCCCACTTATAGTACTATCAAGAAGACGGAAGATTGTGGTGACATCTTAAGTATAGGGACAGTACTTGCTAGATCTGTCTCTGCTAAATTTAATAATAAAATATTCTCTTTTTTATTACTTGTTTTGTATCTTGTCCTACTCTCCACTGTAAAATCTAGCGCTAATTTAAGCGCCACCACCAGGCTGGAGTTCGCAATACAAAATCACGTGCCTTAAATAATACTGTAGGTTATATATACAAAGATATTATAAAATGTTACCTGTTACCTTTATTTTTTTATTTGATTATTTATTTAATTATTTGTAATTGTAATAATCATCTGAGTTTTAAATATCTATACAAGATATATTTCGGTTATATCGGGTATAACTGTATATATTCTAGAATAAAACTGTGTTGCCGACACAAAATACTAATTTGTTATTGATAGTTCGTGTAAAAACCGTTTTCTTTTCTATCTTGTGAAGTGTACCCTATGATATTTTCAATCATATTTTCGAAGCGTTTCCTAAACAACAAATCTTCGGCTATAAACATCTTGTCATTCGTGTTGCTTCGACAAACTTCGTAACCAAACGTCAAAATTTTCATTTTCCGAATTGACAGACATCAAAATTTCATGTGACAGCTGAAAGCGAGGTGACATTTCACATTTATTTCTTTGTTGATTTTCTTCTACCGCGTGGCGAATGAATTTTTTTTAACAATTTTCTTTCAAATGCTTCAAAAATATTAAAACAAAAATGTCGAGTCAAAGCAGTAAAATATTTCGTCGCAATCGATCCCTCGGATATGTGAGCAATCAAGTTCCTGCCGTGACTCAGTACGTTCCATGGCGCAAGGATAGCTTCATAACCACATGCATCGGTCGTGCATTCCAAGTGTACAGCTCGAGTAAATGCCGTTTGTTGCACGTAGGCAAGGTGCATTCTGATGACATAACTTGCTTGGCCAGAGACCGTAAGCATGTGTACACAGCAGCTGATAAAACGATCTATGCCTGGAAGGCAGGAAAGGAAAACGATCACACTTACA
Organism: Philhelius festivus; assembly: GCA_963931855.1. Taxonomy (NCBI): domain Eukaryota; kingdom Metazoa; phylum Arthropoda; class Insecta; order Diptera; family Syrphidae; genus Philhelius; species Philhelius festivus. The sequence goes on along the minus strand of OZ007555.1, from coordinate 231,294,731 downwards.
AAGGCCACACCAAGAATGTTCATTTAATGTTGCCCTTCCATAAACATCTGATAGCCATAGATGAAGCCAATGTTTTGAGAGTCTGGGACATTGAGGCGGAAACTGTTTATCTGGAGATCCCATTTTCGAGAGAGGACTTCCTCATAACCACCATTGCCCATCCACCAACTTACATAAATAAGATCCTACTTGGAAGCTTTAAGGGTGAGTTGAAGCTGTGGAACTTGCGAGAGAACCGACTGGTCTACACTTTCGCTGGATTCGGAAGTAAAGTCACATGTATTGTGCCTGCTCCAGCTCTAGACGTGGCTGCCATTGGCCATAGCAATGGCAAAACAGTTTTGCTTAACTTGAAGTTCGATGAAGTTGTCATGCAATTCGAACAGAGTTGGGGTCCGGTTACGGGAATATCCTTCCGCACCGATGGGCCGCCGATAATGGCAACCTCCAGTAATAATGGCAATGTTGTCTTCTGGAATCTTGAAGAGAAAAAGGTAATATCAAATCTGTGAAGTTAAAAACACTGTTACAACTTTTAATTTAGATCGCCAATCAAATTAAAGCTCACGAAGGTTCGGTAACAACAACATTTTGCTTCCCAAATGAACCCCTTCTCTTAACCACCTCCCCGGATAACTCAATGAAAATATGGATTTTTGATTTGCCCGACGGAGGTGCTCGACTCTTGAGAATGCGTGACGGACATCAAGCACCACCACTTTGCATTCGATATCATGGCAGCAAAGGAGATTGTATTGTTTCATCGGGTGAGGATAGTGAATTGAGGGTTTTCAACACAGTGACCGAAATATTGAACCGTAGTATGGGAAAAGCCAGTTACAATCGAAAGCTCTCCAAGAAACGAAGTAAGATTCTATTCGAACCTCAAAAATTATTCAATATATCAATGGTGGTGTGTTTTTTTTCAGACCGCATGGAAGTTGATTCGCTTACAATGCCTCCAATTATTGAATTCACCACCGAAGTAACTAGAGAAAAGGAGTGGGATAATATTGCAGCAATACATTCTGGCATTATTCAGACCACAACTTGGTCTTTCCATAAAAACAAAATGGGCGAACGGAGACTTGTACCGCAACAGTTTCAAAATAAATTTCGAAAGGATTTCTCAGCACAGACTACTTGTTTAGTCTTGACGCATTGTGGAAATTTTGTTATCATTGGTAAGTTAAAAATAGCACCCGTTAGAGGCTTCCTGTATCTATGTTATACAATTAATAGTTGTTAAAAAAATTAACTTCATCTTCAGTTCCAATGTTCATCTACAATGACAACCCGATAATTAGCTCTTCAGATAGGGTAGGTGTACTCGCAGCTCATTTTTCTGCTAGCTTTTAGATTGCTTGACAGTAGTGTTGCCCTCCTGTACTTGAAAACGTAAATCATTCAATGGGACAGGTATATTTAAGCACTCGTACAATTGCAAGAGCCCTTCGAGATCTTGATATAAACAAATCCGCTGCACCCAATTCTTCTGAAGAGGTGTTCTACATCGCTGGCGAAAATTATTGCGTAAGCTTTTCCATTGCTTCTAAGTTTTGGAATCTTCCCTAGAAGATGGAAAGCAGCATTTTTCCAGCGTGTTCCATAAAAGGCGACCCTTCTTCACCCTCCTCCTATCGACCAATTGCACTAACGCCCCTGCTTTCCAAGATCATGGAATAAAAAGCTATTTAATGACTGTTAAAGGGGCCTTCGCAGCCATCGTTTCACTGGTGATCTGATGGCATAACTCACTGAAGAGTGGAACAGGTATTAACATTGTTTTGGAGAAAGTAAGATTATTATGCTTGATATTTCTAAGGCATTTAATAGGGTTTGGCACCAGGCTCTCTTACAGTAAATGCTTGAATTTTGTATCAATGAAACCCTTATTCTTTAGATTAGAAATGAACTTTGGGATCGTACAATTCATGTTGTATTGGACGATTTCAAGTCTGATATTCACAAAATGTATGCTTCCACAGGGCTCTGTTTGGCTCCGACTCTCTTGCTCATTTTTATAAATGATCTCTTGTCTGAAACTTCTAATCCACTTCATTGTTTTGCCGACCCTTCTCATACTCGTTCCGAAATTCATGTCCATCTCCGTCGGAAGAGGAATTGCAAAGGTACTGTATTATAAGCTCATTAAACTCCATTGCTAAGTGGTGTATACGTTATCCAAATCGTGTGGAGTTTAATGCTTCAAAAACTCGATGCTGTTTAATGTCGTTGAAGCAAAATGTACACGCTGAATGCTACTTTCATCGAAGAAGCGAAAAGTTCTCAGTATTCGGTATGTTTCTCAACGATGATCTCCGTTAGAATGACCACATTCTTGAGACCGACAAAAACGCTGCTAAGTGCTTAGGATTTCTATACAGGTGTAATAAATGTTTCAGTCCTTCCGATCTGGCTACAATTTATAGGGCGTTTATACGTTCTAAACTCAAGTATAAATCACATCTTTGGGAAGGTGCAGCCGAAACTTCTATTCATTTATTGGATATAATCCAGAGCAGAACGTTAAAACTGATATGAAATAGAACTATAATAGAATCATTCCCATCTCATGAAACCGCTAAATTGTATCATGTCTTTCCTCGTTTTATCGCTCTTTCACAATTCACAAGCAATGCTCGCTTGCATTCCTTCCCTCAATCAGTTAACCCGTGATACCCGTTTTGCTAGGAATGCTCATCAATTCACCTTTCATCCAAATTTTGGACGTACCGTTAAATACAGAGATTGAGGTCTTTCCAAATCGATTTTAATTCCATTCTAAATTTCTACGATGTAATGATGTTTTTTTTTTTTTGAAGAAAATAAATTTTTGTTAAATCGAGTTCTTCGTCCCTCGATCTTGAGGTTCTACATTTATTGAAGTTTTATTTAAAATGAAATCTAAATTCCGTTGGAACTTGTTAAAGAAATGAGTTAGAACACAATCAAGTTTTAATACTGAATGAAACAGAGCAATATGAAATCGGGTATAAAATGTTCTAAAATGAAAATCTCTATGTTCCAAAAATTAAAAAGTAGGAGACGTAATCCCTGAATCACTTAACTCAAAACCTCAAGTGTTTGAGCTCTCTGAGCTCAACCAGGTTATTGTTCTTGTTGTCTCACAACCAAATTATTTCTTAAACGTGTATACGCACACAGTTAGTTTAAGTCATCATATTTTTAATCATAAGTTATCTTGCCACTTTGTGTAATGAAATTCATAATATTTTAAAGGTTACTCCAGCGGTGACGTAGAACGATTCAACATCCAGTCTGGTATACATCGTGCCAGCTACGGACAGCCAGGTCACAAAAAAGCCGTAAGAGGAGTGGCTTGTGACAATTTAAATCAATTCGTTGTAAGTGGTTGCAGTGAGGGGCTGTTGAAATTTTGGCATTTTAAGGGAAATAAAGACCAAATATCAGAACCTAACAAAATAATTGAAATGTCTGATGGCGTAACAATGATTCGTTCTCATCGTGAAAGTGCGATGATTTGTGTGGTTTTGGAAAGCTTAGCCCTTTGTATAGTTGATTCGGACACAAAGACGATAGTCAGAAAATTCCTAGGACACACTTCCAAAATCAACGATGTTACATTCAGCCCCGATAGTCGCTGGCTGATAAGTTCTGCTATGGATTCAACTATTAAAGTTTGGGATATACCTTCTGCGTACATGATTGATCACTTCCGAGTAGAGCGACCGTGTGTGTCATTGTCGATGTCTCCAACGGGTGATTTCTTAGCAACAGCACACGTTAACTTTTTAGGCATTTTCCTTTGGGCCAATAAAACGCTATTCAATCATATATCATTGCGATCTATTAACCCCTACGATGAGGCTCCATATGTTGATCTACCATCGAGTCTGTGCGATGAAGTAAGCTTGGAGACTGCCATTGAGGAACTAAATATTGACAATGAAGAAGGCGAAGAGATTGACATGCATTATGAAAGCCCCAACCAGATTTCCAAAGAACTGATAACCATGTCTGGTGCGGCAGAAGCGCGCTGGCAGAATCTTCTTGACCTAGACATAATCAAGAAACGCAATAAGCCAAAAGCTCCGCCAAAAGCTCCAAAGCAAGCCCCTTTCTTCCTTCCTACAGTCGCTGGCATCGACCTTAAATTCGATTTGTCTACCGCAACCAATGCAGATGAAAACTCAAAGATGATTACACCTTCCAGCTTCAACAACCTTACAACGTTCGGAAAGCTTCTTGAAGAGACAATCACATCCGGCGATTATAGCAATTGTGTGGAATACCTCAAGAAGCTTGGACCGTCGATGATAGATTTTGAAGTAAAATCATTACATCCAATCGGTGGTGGTTCATACAAATCTATGACGCAATTCCTCAAAACAATAAGCTATATGCTGTCCACAAACTGCGATTTCGAGTTAAGCCAAGCTTATTTAAGTGTATTCCTTAAATCGCATAGTACATCGCTTGTTGATAGACCAGAGATTCTAAAAGCTCTAAAAGAAGTTGAACATGAACAAAAGAAAAGTTGGGATATCTTAGAACAAAAGTTTTTGTATGGACTAGGCGTTGTCTCAGCGCTTAGAAATTACGTTAACTAAATAAGAGACCTTTATATAATTATGACAAAAATAAATATTTTTTTTATTTAAAAACAAAATTTTGTATAGTTTTTTTGCTTTGAAAAATAAAAGCGTTATGCTTCGGTTTTAAGATTGTAAATTATGTTGTAGTTCAAGAGATGTAAACTGTAATTTCAGGAGCAGTGATGGTGCACTCTCACTTACCTAATACTACGATATAGTCATTAAAGGATCTCAACAAGCAAGCTTTGTTTTTTTAAAACATTAAACGAATATCCCAAAGACTTTTAAGGTGTCATTTTCATATGACTAGGTTCAACATTTCAGGAAATTCCACTTGGTAAGTGATTTAAACCTAATAGTTCATTGATTTTTTTTTACATATTTTAGTAAATTGGAAATGAGCTTAGGCCCCACTGGAAGAATATATGTTATGGTAGGCCAAAAAAGATAAATTTGAAGGTTGCCCTTAACATTAATCCCTTGGAAATTTGCAAACAATTGTTCATACGGAAAAATAAGTCCTTTTTAATTATCTAAAGTGATGTTAAATTTCTACTAAAGTAATACGGGGTTTTTATATTGTAGTAAGGTAAAACTCAACTAGAGATTGGGTCACAAACCCAGTGGAATTTGTTGGGGGGAGAGGGGGAGAGGTGTTCCCACTAAGGCATCTCTCCTTTCATCCAGTTGATAGCGGAGGAATTCCCCAGATGGAATCAAAGGTAGTGAACACTTTACAGGGTTACTCCGACATATTCGGAGATCAGGCATGTATGAAGCGGCTTATCGGATCCCCGTTCTTTAAGTCATACTAAGGACCTGGCCCTCCAGGTTGGGGGTTGTGCCGACGGGATGACTTCCAGGCGGCATAAAAAAAACATTAGTTGGGAAGAAAAAACAAATGGATGGATTCACGAAATAAGGACAACGAACTTGGGATCTGTACGTGGAATGTTAGGTCCCTTAATGGACCACGTGCAGCCGAACAATTAGCAGAACACCTAAACGTCTACAAAGCAGATCATTTAAAAAAATACTATGGAATCCATAGAATTCTAATTTTTTCTTTTTGAACTAAACAAAATCATCAACAGTAAAATAATTGTTTTCCGGAAAACAACTATCACATATTTGCATTGCTGACATTCAAATTGGAAATAATAGAACTGTCTTGGAATAGCGAAGACGGTCGCCTTTAAGTCGAAAGATTTTGCGAATAACCTTTGTCGTGGTATAATGAATGGACTACATTCTGTTTGGTGTGGTATCAGAGTTTTTATTGTTCTCCACATCGTTTTTTGATCCCTTGATTGGTCAATTTTAATAGCTACGTAATTATTTTTTGCAAGTTGAAGTTCATTCGCATGCTTATTTCGACAAAGGTCCAGATAGTGGTTGTCGATTTTCTAATCGATGATCGACCTTTTTCGATCATCGATCGTTGCGTCGATTACTCTATTTCATATTGCGATTGTATATAAACTTTTCGATTTCACAGTCGTTTCTTTTCGATTGTCATTTTCTGATCGACGCGTAAGGTAGGTGAAGTCCACAAGTTTTTCTTGTGAACAAAATGTAAGTTTCTTTCAATTAATTAATTATTTTAAGCCCCTTTTAGACGATCAGTTGTTCCTTCAGTTATCAGTTCAGTTGTCAATTCAGTAAAAAAAAAAGGCAGTGTATTTCGAAGTGAGTTCAGTTGAGCTTTTATTTTACTTGAGCAGTCAAAAAACAAAGGAAATACATTGCGTAATGGATGAGGAAAGCCTTTTTGCAATAGCTATAGTTTTGTCGCTTAATAAATCACCGCAAAATAAAATTGAAATGACGACTGAACTGACAACTGAACTGAAAAGTATTTACACATCAGTTTAACTGATAACTGAACTGAAAACTTATGGGAAATTAATCAGTTTCAGTCTCAATTAAACGCTTCAGTTTTTGTATTTAGACATCAGTTTAACTGAAAGCTTAACTGAAATCTCAACTGAAACTGAAATGATCGTCTAAAAGGGGCTTTAAGGACAAAACATTCAAATATTTATGATAACAAACAAAAGGCAAATAGAAATTTGGGTCGGATTGATGGAGAAAAATGTGAACATCGCCAAGATGGTTTGTGCTAAGCAGAGATCAAAAGTAAATCTCAACCTTTTGAAAGGTCTCTTAAATTACTCTCACTTGTTGAGATTTACAAAAATGATCACTTAATACCCAGGGGTGGAATCGGCTAAGGTGATTTGTGATAGTTGACAGTCACAAAAAACAAATTTGGTCTGCGTAAGGTGACTATCACATGTGATAATCACATTTTTGTGACATTTTCTTGTGACAGCTATTTTGTTATCACTTCTAAGTAAAATTGTCGTGTTTCAACTTCGTTTTGTTAATTTTTCAATACAAAATGAACGTGTTTGTGCCGGTGCAATTATTTTTTAGAAACGAAAATGATGTCGGTGAAAATAATTACCGCAGACAAGTTCGTTTAATAAATCTGAATCTGCGAAACAAATTAAATATATTTGAGCTACCAAATGCAAAGTAAGCTTTTTTTCTTTTTCATGATTTTTATGTCTTAATAACTGTTTTTTGATTTAATAGATTTCTAAAAAATTTCCGCGTAACTAAAGAGACATTTTCATATATTGTACGGCTTTTGGATTTACCACTGGAGTTCGGTCCACCCATATACCAAATTTATAACCTCGGAGACAACAAAAAGATTTTATTTCGAAAAATTTGGAATTCCATGAGGTACATCTACATTATATCTATTATTTGTGCGGATGATGTTCCATGTAGTTAGTTAGCAAATCTATCTGTGATTTGTTGGCTTGTGACCTATAGAAAACATTTATATTTCATTCCATAACATTCTTAAAATAGGATTTTAGCATTTACTTACATTTTCAACTTTTTTATTTATCAAAATTGTTTCGATTATAATTTGTTTTCCACAAAATTCTACTTCGCGCGGCAAAAATTGAAATTAAATAGAAGAAAAACTGAGATGAAAAACAAACGTCAATGCTTTTCTTCTAAAGTCATGCCAAATTTTAAATATTTTTTTGTGATCACCTTACCCAGATGTAAAATTAAAGGTGATCACAAATGATAATCACAAATGTGATAATCACCAATCACCTTAGCCGATTCCACCCCAGTTTACTTAATTTTTTTTTCGGTTTCTCAGAGAGAAACTTTTATTTTGATTTTTTAGGTTTTGGTTAACCGGTGACCACTTATTGCTGAGAAAAAAATAAAAATAAATAAATAAATAAATAAAGAATAAAAATAAATTCTTCTCTAAGTTTTATACTTAGTGAAAGAAGATAGATACAATTTAAATTCAAAAACTCTTGGGAGTATGAAGCTGAAGATCGCTGCATCCAAATTTATGTTTTCATTTAGGATAGCATATCTCGATAAGTATCAAAGATATTGGAATATTTTAAACGCCAAAATGTTGGGCGCAAATATTCCTAGGGGCGATGTCCGTTACTTTTTTTAAATTGTTTAAGACAAAAAAAATTTTCGTAGAGGATATAGACCGCAATAATTTTTTTAGAAATAAAATAAATATGACCCAATGTAGAATATACGTTTCTCTAGGGGCGATGTTTCTCCTTTTTTTATTTTTTTTTATTAAGCTAATTTAACCATGAAATTAAAAAAAAAAAAAAAACAAAAAGTTTGGACACTTATAACTTTGGATTGACTAATCGTAGGTAAAAAATCGGTACATGAAAAAATTAGAATTTCCAAACTCTAGGGGCGATGTTTTTTTCTTTTTTTGTTTATTAAATTTTTTTTAACATGAAAGTTAAAAAAAAAAAGTTTAGACCCTTATAACTTTGGATCAACTAATCGTAGGTATAAGAACGTACATAAAAAAATTAGAATTTCCATTTTTTATTTTTTATTTCATGTTCTTGAGCCATTTGTTGTCTAGCAACAAAATAAAAAAAAAAAGTAAAATAGATATCTACGTTTTGTGTTAGTTAGTTAAGATGTTGGTTATTTGTAATATTTTTATACTTTTTATTGCATTATATTAATAATTGTTATATTAAGGAGAAACATCGCCCCTAGAGAAATGTATATTCTACATTGGGTCATATTTATTTTATTTCTAAAAAAATTATTGCGGTCTATATCCTCTCCTAAAAATTTTTTTGTCTTAAAAGTTTTAAAACTCACTAAAATAAAATATAACGAGATACAATTTAAAAAAGGAACGGACATCGCCCTTAGGAAAATTTGCGCCCAACAATTTGGCGTTTAAAATATACAAATATGCAAAATAAATAAAATAATATAATTTATCATTTTAACCATTTTTGATTTATTTTCTACGGAAAAGGTTTAAGGTTAACCATTTCCATTTATTTTTAGTTAAATAAGTCAACAGATAAGAGATATTTGTGAATATTTAATTAATTTTTAAAAATAAATCACAAACCAAGACCAAAATGAAATTGGCGAATTAAATAAATCTCAGTGAGAAACCGATTGAAAATAAAGGTCAACGGTTATTTTGGATCTCTGGTGCCAAGAGCCAAGAAAAGCAAAGATGAGAAAATTCGTAAACGAGTGCAATATGCGTGCTGAATTTTTTTTTTGGAGACGCTATCTTGATATTATGAATGTGTACCATCAATATACCCTATCATAGATGGTATATTCCACTTTTTCACAAATATGCATTCTAGCCCGAAGTTTTTTTTTACTTCAGAGTAGGTAATTAAAAGTAATCCATTTGGAGCAAATATGCGTTTCTAGAACTGCAAGCACTTAATTTAGCACTAAAGACACTGTGGATTGTGCAAGGCCGATACAAAATTAATTACCAATAATCAACCTTATCACAGGCCCCGTCGTAATAGATTCGTAGTGCGAAACCCGAAAAAGGTCATGCTTATTTTGACATTCTCATGAATAGTCTATTCGTTAGAATGATTCTATTCCTTCGAATGAACTTTCTTAATTTTGAGATTCGAACGAATAACATTCATTTGCGAAAGATAGCATAAAATGAACTTCAAAAAAGATTCATTTTCATTGTCAGCTGTTTGACATTTACTATTTCTATTTGAATTAGTATGGCCGTTTTACATTTTTTTTGTTCCTAAACATTTTATAGATGTTGGATAAAGAATCATGAAAAAAAATAAATAATACACTTTTTCATTATAAAGTAAAGTTTAACCATACAGAAGTACATATTCATTACAATTTTTGTGTCAACTCAGCTGTTTTGAAACTATTCTTTAAAAAAAATATACACTTGGTCACACTAAAATATCAAAAACAAAAGAGAAGTGTTTGTGAAATGTCAAAACCAAAAAGTGAAATCTTTGTTTATTTGAAATTGTTTTGTTTATTGTTTAATAATTTAAATTTCTTTGATAAAAACATAAAATAATAAATCCTACTAATATTATAAATGTGAATGTTACGATGTATGGATGTTTGTTACTCAATAACGCTTGAACAACTGAATGGATCTTGATAAAATTTAACACACAAAACAGTTATAGTCTGGATTACCGTATAGGCTACTTTTTTTTTTATTATCAGGGGAGGGGCATTGGGTGGTCGAAGCACCCCAAAATTATTTATCACTACTTCTATCTTCGTATTTCACTGAAATGTAGTAGATATACATAAGTAGTTGCATTGAAATGCCATACTTTGGTGGTGCGGGCCCAGAGGAGGGGCATTGTTTGATTAATTTACCTAAGCAATAAAGATAAAAACACTCAAAAAAGTTTTAAAAAAAAAATAAATCAAAAACAACATTCCGTACTTCACATACAAGATTTCCATTTACACAAGATTTCCAATGCAAGAAAAACTGAGCGAATTTACAGAAACTTTTAGACACATAATTTATTTTGAAAAACTTCAGTTGAAAAAAAAAATTTGCTTGCGGGAGTTCCCGCACGGGTACGCTAGTAAAAAATAAAAATATGGCATTTGTGTTGTTTATAAAAAAATGAAGATGGTGTTGAAGAAGTGCAGAGGAGAAGGAGTGGATGCTTTCCGTATCAACGCGGGTGGTAAAAAAAACCCTTTGCTACCTCCGGGTTTTCTTCCATTATTTTGATTAACTTTTCCTTTTATTGGCGGTTTGTCCAGTTGGAATGCGACCTTTAAAAATAAAACAACAAAAAAATTAATAAAAGTAATTTGTTTTCCATGAAATAATCAAAAACTTACATGTTTTGTTGCTTACTCGACAGAAAAATTCAACCGACACAAAAATGACATTTAATTCTATTCTTTCGAATGTCAAAATTGAATTAGCTTTCGCAAATGAATGAACTTTCTATGGATTGGGTGAACTTTCGATTTGTACGATTAACATTCTAATCGCCGAGTCTCAAAATTAAGTTTCAACGAATTCGACTCACTTTCGAACGAAAGAGAGAGATTAACATTCTAATCGCCGAGTCTCAAAATTAAGTTTCAACGAATTCGACTCACTTTCGAACGAAAGAGAATGTCAAAATAAGCACCATTATTTGTTTTGTTGTTTTATGTTAAAAGGCTGCATTCCAAGTGGAAAAACCGCGAACAAAAGGAAAAGTTAATTAAAATAATGGAAGAAAACCCGGAGGTAGCAAAGGGTTTTTTTTAACACCCGCATTGATACGGAAAGAAAGCATCCACTATCCTTCTCCTCTGCACTTCTTCAACACCATCTTAGTTTATAAACAACATAAATGCCATATTTTTATTTATTATTTTTATCCAAGAAATTTAAATTATTAAACAATAAACAAAACAATAGCCAGGCGGCCATTAAATCATCTACATCAACCTCAGTACTTGTCCAGCAATGTCGGGACGAACTGGCGAGTCTGAACATTGACCTCCAGGTCACTCTCATCTGGGTTCCAGGTCACAGTGACATAGAGGGTAATGAACGGGCTGACGCTTTAGCTCGGCAAGGCTCGACCTTACATAGCTCACTAGCGGAAAAAGTTAATATTCCTCTTGGTGCTATGAAGAGAAAAATCTTCTCGATTTTTCTCAATGAATCCAACCGTAGGTGGAGCAGTCTCACAAACTGTGTCATATCAAGAAAGATATGGCCTACTTACAACAACTCACGTTCCAACGATCTAATATGCAGACCCAGGCGCGACATAGCCAGGATCACAGCAATATGCACCGGGCACTGGCCCATAGGTGAACATGCAAGAAAGCTAGGCATCCCCTTCAACCCACACTGCCGTTGTTGTGGAGATCCACAAGAAAAAGAAACTGTGGTTCATTTTCTTTGCGATTGCCCCGCCTTAGCAAATTACAGGATGGCTTCCTTTGAGAAAGCCTTCCTCGATGACCCCAGCGAACTTTCGGAGAAGAAAATCAAAGATCTAATTCGGCTCTATTGAGGTAACCGTCGGAGCGGAACTTTCTCCACAACGCATTCCTCGTCGGAGATTCAATTTCAGTTCGAAGTAGCTTTCATCGGAAGAAATTTTACAGAAATCCAGCGACGCATTGCGATGTATATAAATTTCAGACAGAGATGTGCTAATTAACCGATAAATCGAAAATGCCAATAAAATAAACACCATAAGCGTTTTGAACCATTAAAAACCGGTGAGAGAGTGTAGTTTATTGTTTATAAAAAGTATTTTTTTCAATTATAATGCGCTAGTGTTTTTTTTAGAAATGTAATTAGATGCACCGATTTTTAAATCAAAACTATCGAATAAAGTCCCCTCCCTATTTCCAAACGTATGTTTTTTGTTTCCATTTGAAGTGTCAAAAAAAGAATAAAATAAAAAAAAAACTTGAAAAACAATATTTTATATTTATTTGACTAATAGGTACTTTAATCACAATGGAAATATATCAATGCACAAAACAAAAGATCACGAAACTTTTTTTCCATTCAAACTTCCATTTGTCTTGGTCCCAATTAATTTAACTGATTGGGCCAGATCTTCACAAACACTGCTACAATTTCTGGTGTCCTTTTGGTGTTATCCGCTCATATTGTTGTGAACTTGTTTTTTCGTTCTGCCTAAGAAAAAAAGTCTATTATAAATAGGTAACACAAGTTAACACAAATAAAGTTAATTCCTTTATTACTTACATTTTAATTAACTATTTCTCTAAAAAGAAAACACTTTCCGCAACAAGAACTTGTCGGAGGATTTCGGAGAAAATTTTGTTTGTATGTGTCAGAAATAAGACCATTAGAAGTGCTTCATCGCACACAAATGGCATGCGTTGAATTTCGTCGGACAGAATTTCCGATCAGCTGATCGGAGAAATACCATGAAGCAAAATGTCTCCGATTCGTAGGAAATCGGAGAGAATTCCGCTCCGACAGTTACCTCAATAGGGCCGATTATCTTTCTGAATGCGACAAAATGGCTTTAGTAATGCTCCGCTAAAGTATATAAAAGCCATTTTCTTCCGTACTTAATCCTTATTAGGTTGACACGAGTTTAATGGTATCAAAACGGCGCACCCCAGCGCTAATTGAGTCGCGGGCCCAGCTGGCTGGCGACTACCATCTCTACCTACCTACCTATAAACAAAACAATTACAAATACACAAAGATTTCAACTTTTGGTTTTGACATTTCACAAACACTTCTCTTTTGTTTTTGATATTTTAGTGTGACCAAGTGTATACGAAAAAAAATAAAAATTTAGAACGCGTCATGAACAACTTGTTTTTTTTTAAAGAATAGTTTCAAAACAGCTGAGTTGACACAAAAAATGTAATAAATATGTAGTTCTTTATGGTTAAACTTTACTTCATAATGAAAAAGTGTATTATTTATTTTGTTTCTTGATTATTTATCCAACATCTATAAAATGTTTAGAAACAAAGAAAATGTAAAACGGTCATACTAATTCAAATAGAAATAGTAAATGTCAAACAGCTGACAATGAAAATGAATCTTTTTTGAAGTTCATTTTATGCTATCTTTCGCAAATGAATGTTATTCGTTCGAATCTCAAAATTAAGAAAGTTCATTCGAAGGAATAGAATCATTCTAACGAATATACTATTCATGAGAATGTCAAAATAAGCATGAATAAAAGTAATTTATTTTCCATTAAATAATTAAAAAGTTACATGTTTTGTTGCTTACTCGACAGAAAAATTCAAACGACACAAAAATGACATTTAATTCTATTCTTTCGAATGTCAAAATTGAATTAGCTTTCGCAAATGAATGAACTTTCTATGGATTGGGTGAACTTTCGATTTGTTCGATTAGCATTCTAATCGCCGAGTCTCAAAATTAAGTTTCAACGAATTCGACTCACTTTCTAACGAAAGAGAATGTCAAAATAAGCACCTATACCTAGTCCAGTCACTGATGTTATTTAACCAAACAGCCCTTTGATGCAAGTTGGATTTCCATTTGCTTCATATTGAACAAATTTCGGTTAAACCAACCGAAATTTCCATTCATTCCACTAATTGTTCTCGATGTCAACTTTGCACTCAAACTATTTTTAAATTTACCACTAAAAGCTTGAGCTGTCTCATTCACATCATTGCAACCTAGATTCATTCATTATTCATAAGTTCTCTACGAAAATGCCCTCTTTAAATGTCAATGTTTTAATCACTTTTTTAGTACATACTTATTAATATGGCTTGTTTCAAAAATTATTTCCCAAAGTCTCAAAGTTCATTATAGTAGAACCTCGCCAAATTTTTGACATTTAAGGCAAACGTACACTAGCGATTCGCAAACGATAACTTTTCAATTTTTTTCTTGTATGGGTTTGTTTGAAGAGAAAGGAAATCGATAAGCCATGCAAAATTGTTCTTAATTGGGCAATTTGTTCAAACTAAACGCCTAATTTAATAAGGGCGAATGATTAGACCAAAGATGAGATCGGAACCGAACATGTTAGTAAATAAAACCCAAACTTTTTGATACCATATATTTTTTATAATCCTAACTGTATTTTTATTTTAATCCGCATGTTTACAAGAATTTTTTTTCTTATTTTTTAAAGACATTAGCATCATAAACAAATAATAAATAAAATTGTTTAGCCAAATAAATGTATGTTGACACAAAAAATGTCATATTAAAAAAAATAGAACAAACTAAAATAAAATATAAAATTTAAACAAAAGATAAAAGAAATTCAAGTTTACCGCAAGTTATGAATTTAAATATATTAAAAAGAGATAGAAGTGAGAATTTTCCGGTGCATTTGAATCGTATTTTGTTGACCACCAAGTTAAGGAGGAAAATGTCTAGTGTTGCATGTGCAAAAAATAATAATAAATATATTAATAAGACAAATGATATTTTATATAGGAATTGTTTGTTTTTATCTGACAGATAGTATTTTTTATTATGTTGTTCTTTATATTTTTTACACTAAGTTCTTCGAAGAGATAAAGTTGATTTTTGCCTTTAAATATTTTTTTTTTTCAAATGGAATTGTTTTATAAATTTTTGTGATACATTATATTCTGTTACAATATTCGCTAGATCACACCCATAAATAGGTTGGTTTTTGCATTTCGGAGAAAAATATTTCAAGACTACGCATACAGGGTAAGCTGTCATGCTGAAGCAGAATAGACGACATAAAAAGATGTTTTAGATTGGTCGCAATGTATATGACAATGATGAAAGCTTGCTAATTATTACAGTTGTTTATGTGTTTTGTTTAAAGTTTATTTTGAAAACAATACATTCATTTATAGCCTTTTCTTAACAAGAACTTTTTAAGTTTTTCCGTTTTGAGTTTGTTTCGTGATGGAATACTTTTGCCTTTTGCGTTCCCCCGGCGCAATCAATCTCCGCTTAAATTTCCATTTTAGTAATCTACGTGTGTTGATTTTGTATTTGTTTACATTTATTTTATTATTTGAGTTAGTTCAAATCTTGCTCTAAGGGATGTATTATGTTGTATGGATGTGTAAGTAGCTTAATTGGTTGAACATTGTTGTATTCTTGGACCACTTTGATGATAGCAATCCTCGTCCTCTTCGTATGCTTGATGATGGTGCTGGCGTTGGTTGTTTTGTGGGCCAAGCTCCTCCTGGAATAAAAGGAAAATAGAAAAAAATTATACAAAAGTTTACCCAAAAAAGGCAATATTGTCGATGTTTATTTTCTCTGTATTGATCTTAACCAGAAGCTAAATTTACGAATGCTGCTAGAATAATGGAAAAGTCTTAAGTTCATTCGTTTATTTTAAGAAACGGCAAGGGCTTAAAAAGGCTTGAATGATAGCCGTCTGGCGAAAATTATGCTAACCAAAACGACAAAAACTTCAATTCGATCGTGAAACGATCGTCAAATTTCAAAAACGTTAATTTGATCGTCAATTTTTTGACCCAGACCTGCTTGCGCAAAATCTGTTTGATTTACTTCAATCAATTTTTTTGAAAACAAATTATGTACTTGCATATTTTTTGTCGGCAACTCGATTTTTTTAGCGCCGAACATTTGACTTTAGCAAACTGCGTTTTTGAAAATAGTGCTTTCTACATACAAATTTCTTTTTGAGTTTTTGAACAGTTGACTTTTGCAGTTTACGTTTGAGAACATCTTGCAATGGAATTTTTGATGAAAATGACGTTTTCGAAAGTGGCCTACGATTCAATTGCTGCACGTGCAAGTTTTTGATGCAGTGTAGTAATTGTAATATAAATTTTGCTATTGGATTAATACAGATTTCAATTTTTTAGTTATTATTGGTCTTAGCCACAACAATTTTTTTAAATCTTTATAAAACTCCTAACTTAATTTTTGATTACGGGGATAACGGGGAGGTCTTTAAATTTTAAAACGAAAATTTTTGTTATATGTAAAATTGTTAATAATTTCTCATTAGAAACCAACAAAATATATTTTGTCTTATGATTTTTGAACTTACCAAAGTAACAACTTCAGCGTCGATTGGAATAGCTACTGTTTGCCTTGGTGGTAAGCACTGTTCAAGAGCTGGAAGAACAGAAATTGGTAGGGTGTCGGGGAAAATCACATCGAACTGAATGACCAATCTTCCTTTTTCCATTGGATTTTTGTAGTGGGGGACACCTTCGTCCATGATACACTTGGCATGCTGGTGTTTTATAACCTCACCGGGTGGCGATGTGATAACCAAATCACGATTATCTAATGTCTTGATAACACGTTGGAATCCGCACAAAGCCTCTACCAATTCAATGGGCATTTTCAATGTCAAATCGTCACCCAACCGTCTAAATACAGCATGCTCCTTCTCTTCCAACAGAATAATAATGTCGCCGGGTTGTAAATCTGGTTCATGATCACCTTCGCCAGCGAACACAATCTTCTGGCCATCGCGCATTCCCTTCTCGATATGTACTTCCAAGACTTTACGTTCCCGTACGGTTTTGCGGCCGTTACATTGTTTGCAGCGATCCTTCTCTGAGATAATCTCACCCTGGCCCAAGCATTTACGGCACACTTGCTCAATGTGCTGCACCACACCAGGTCCAATCTGTTGAACGCGAGTCTCGTAGCCGCTGCCTCGGCACTGGTTACACTTCTCAATTGCACCCTTCTTGCCACCACGCCCTTCACATTTGTCACAGATTACGTTCTTCTGGAGAGCCAGTTTACGTGTTGTTCCATTGTAAATCTCCTCCAATTGAACTCCCATCTGATGAATAACGTCTTTGCCTCGACGTTCCCTTCGTCGTCCACCTCCACCGGTTCCGAAGCCACCACCAAAGAACTTCTCGAAGAAGTCCATTGGGTTGCGCATATCACCAGTGTCGTTGCCTCCCTTCTTGATAGCTGACTCACCGCCTTCGTCGTAAATTTGACGTTTGTCGGTGTCAGAAAGAACTTCATATGCTTGGGAAATGGCCTTGAATTTCTCTCCCTCATTTGGATTCTTATCGGGGTGGTATTTCAGCGCGAGTTTTCTGTAGGCTTTCTTTAGTTCTTCGGGGGAGGCATTGGGCTTAACACCTAGCAGATCGTAGTAACCAGTTTCCTTCACCATTGCTCTGCTTTTCTTGGACTAAATGTGTCACAGTGATAGAGAAGTTCTAAAATTAAAAAAAAAAAAGCAAATAGTTATATTTAATTAGTGAATTCAATGCAACAACGAACTAAATATATTTAGGCACACCTAATTGATGACGCAAAAGCAGTCAACAAACTGCTGCGCTGAAGATATATATTGCTCACTTCGCGTATCAGTGCTACTCATCGCTTTTCAGCGAGGGTGTGAGATAATGAACAAACAGGAAATTAGATTCTGATGAAAAAAAAAAAATTCAAAGTGCAGAGGATTCTTTTCATTTGGTGATGTGCATTAGAAGTGGCATTGAAATTTTTGACGTAATTTAGTTCACACCTCAGTCAAGGTCGGTCGAATAAAAATATAATTCAATAAATTCAAAACATCCGACCAAAGAAGCAGAACAAAAACAATTCGTAATTTGTCAGGTTTGTAAGTGACAGTAGTATAGTGTGAGATTAAGCTTTGGTGACAGTAGACAGATATGTACACCTGTATAGTAATGCACAAACGTAATCCAAAGCCAATAAAACCGCCTTAACGACTATCACAATTTTACATTTTAGATGAAAATTTATCAGAACATATACACGACAGGCTAAAAGCATAAACAAAAAACTTTTTAATACAAAAAATAAGTATGTACAGTAGCATCTCGAAAACATGAACGTTTCTATAACACGAACAGTTCGGAAAGATGAACGCTTTTTTTTCTACAATAAGTGTTCCAAAGATGAACGAGTTGAAAACAAATTTGATGGCTGTTTTTGTTAATCGAAAAGAACTATGAACTGACTACATAACACCCCGCTTAGACTTTTACAAACCGTTTAAGACCGCCTTTACCGAGCAGAGAGGACTGGCAAATCAACGAGCCCTCAACCTGCGAATTGATGATAGCCATTTATATCGAAGGTTCCAAGATGGAAACTGGTGTTAGTGCAGGGTTCTTTTCAGAAATCTTTGGACTAGACTTCCTTATTACTTCCTTATTACAGCAGTGTCTTTCTAGCTGATGACCTGGCAGTGACGAAAGCTGCTAGACAGGTGTCAATGATGGCAATAAAACAAGCTGATATGACCTCTTTCATTGATAACCAAGCGGCAATAAAAGCGATTTCTGTCATTGCAATCAAATCGAAGCTTGTAACTTGCTGTCGCGAAGAGCTAAGGGTTCTTCGTACACAGCATAATATTAGGTTCTGTTGGGTTCCTGGTCAGTGGTGTTCCAGGTAATGAAAGCGCTGACGAGTTGACAAGAATAGGATCAACACTTGATCTTAATCAAGCAGACACAACAGTTTAAGTCCCATCCTGTAATCTTAAACAGGTAATCGAGAGCAAAGTTCTAGTTTTAAAAAACAAGAGATGGAATTCGCTCGATTCATGTCTTATAACCAGAAAACTATGGCCTAGTTTCAGCAAATAAAAGACCGACGTTATCATCCAACTGAGTAAAAAGTCTTTTTCTCTTTTCGTTTGCATCATCACCGGTCACAACCAACTCGGTTACCACAAGAAAAAGATGGAACTCAGTATGGACTTACACTTACACTGCCCTGCGCTATATCATCTGAGAAACAGACACTTAGGGAGCGGCTTGGAGGAGCTCTGACATTCCAAGCAAAATCATGTTAAAATTTGTTAACGATACCAAATGGTATTGAAAATTCCTAAACACTGAAAATCGCCTTCAACTACAGTACGATAGTGTAGTACGAACGACTTAACGATGCACGTGTTTCTTGTAGAAGCAGCACCAAGATTATCATAGGTTTCAATGCAAGGGGTAACAACCCTTAGGGTATCACAACGGATCTACATTAATCTAAGTGTGACTTCAACTAGACAATCTTTCAGCCCACTAACTTAACCTAACCTAAGAGCGTGTTTCATGTACTACGCACAGATCACTCCTCAAATCGGGATTTGAAGATTTTGATCCCTGTCGAAGAAAAATCGAAATCAATGTGAAGGAACGCAAAATCTGTCGGGGGATCACACAGAAATTAATTTTGTATGTGTAAAGGAAATCGACATTGTGTACGGTGTCAATGTTGACGTTTACATTGTCATATGTGTTAAAAATAATTTCAGAATAATTTGTGTCCTATTTTTTCATCATCACTGATTTACAAAAAAAAAATACGAAAACAAAAGAAACAGGGCAATTTGTCTAAGCAAATCAAATTCAACAATATTAAAGTGAATAATTTAACATAAAGATATTAAAAAATATAATTAGCGGTAATCGGAACACATATTATGCATTTCCCTGCAAGAACAACTTTTTGGAACGATGGGAATACCACCCGGGCCAGCGGATTTGTGTACATCGAGATCTTTTAGTATTGTTGCAACTTTACGAGTGGATAGAAGATGTTGACACTTTCTGGCAGCGTCGAATTGACAGCAAACTGTGCTGGAACCAAATTAGCTTTTTCTTGTGAGTTGACAAAAGGAGTGACATTGAAGACAAGCGTAGAAACCTAAGTAATATTTCGTAAATTTCTTACAAATGGCCAAACATTTTTACTACCTTTGGGACTTTGTAGCATATTTTGCCTAAAGTATTCGCAATGGATAAATTTGGTTAGTCGAACATAATCACTCTATTGGTTCCCGTATTTCTGGTTTTCTCAACTTCCGAAAATAGTAGAAGTTGAGAGAGCAAACTTGAGAGTTGACATGAAACATTTTTTTTTTAATAAATTACATGTATTTCGTTTCAAAAAATTGTTTCCTTTAGTTTTCACAACAAAAAATAAAGAAAAATATTGGTATACCTAATGTTCCGCAACAATTGTTTTTGGGAAAATTGGTCATTAACTTCGTCGGGCAGTGAAAGTGAAGATGATGTAGCGATTGTACATTGAAAGAAGACAATACAAGATGTTACCGCGCATTGGAGTTGAAAAGTGGGACGAACGTGACTTTATTTATCGCTTTCGTCTTTCAAAAACGACAGCAATGATGGTGCTAGACTTGATTAAGGATTCACTTTCTTGCAACAAGAGACGGTAATAGTTTTAAATTAGCCGTGAACTTAAAACTTAAGTCCCCCATTAAACAGATCTCGTGAATTACGGCCAATCACACAGTTATTGGTAGCACTACGATTTTATGTGCTCGGATCAATCCAATTGACTATTGCAGACTTCAATGTATAATACATAGGGCTCAACACATGACCACTGTTTTCTTTTAACTCATCGCGATTGAAAAGACGATTTGTATAGGTAAATTTGGTCACTTTATCATCATTGCCGACTCAGACTATTCAAATACAAGTTATCTTTATAAATGTCACAAATGCTGATGAAAATGCTGATGAATTGCAGATATGCACTCGCATTTGAGTTGAGCGTTCATGTGGCGTTTGGAAAAGCAGATTTTTCAGTGTTGGCTTCCGACTTCAGATGCCAGAAACGGCAAAACTCATCATCATGTGCACTGTTATTCACAACATAGTAATTGATGCAAGAGTGTCAGAACCTGCTCCTGAAATACCCGGATTTACTGATTTAGCTGCCACAAATGTACCATCAACAATACCTTTGGGGGAAACGGCAACATCCATGACAAGACAGAAATTGAAAGCCATGACAAACATTCGTTCCTCATTAGTAACAACTTATTTTTAGCCCTAGGTAGATCGAGGAGAAAATTATTCATCACAAATATCACACAAAACTCAATGTAATTGACCGAATAAATTCAAATTTAATTTTGAAAGTGACAGTTTGTATTTTATTTTAACAAATATCCCAGGGATATTTCTCAAATCAGAAGTTGATCAATTTTAGATTTTCAATTCAACTCGGAAGTTGAGAACAAAAATGGTAAAGAGATATTTCAACTTGCGTTTCAACTCTCGAGTTAAAGCCAACTCTCAAGTAGGTATACTTAAGAGCTCAAGTTGACCAATAGTGAAAAAAATGGCCCTTAATAGTCCAGACAATAAATTCTTTTTCAGTCTCATTTCAGTTTAGTTTGGAAGGATCTAAGGTATCCCGTCTATATTTCTGGGATTGAAAAGATCTGACAAATCCGAATTAGGTAAGCTGTAAAAGGTTTATTTATAATTGTTTGTCTGTCTCTCTTTTCGTCTTCCCAATCACTGTAGCATGTTCCAGGCAGAACTTCTAGCAATCAAAGAAGTCCTCTATTGGCTCAAAGAACACGCGATATCGACTACTGATATACGCATCTTCTCAGACAGTCAAGCTGCCATAAAGTCATTGGACTCTGCCTCAACATAAACTAACTAACAGCCCGATCATCTCTGGTGGAGATGGCAAAACAGTTTAACATTCACCTAATAAGGGTGCCGGGTCATAGAGACATCCCAGGAAAGCTGACGAACTTGCAAAAAACGGAACAATCTTACCTTTGTTGGATAGCAAATCTAACATCAGTATACCTCTAGCTACTTGTAAACTTATGCTAAAGCATGATACCATTAAGAAAGCGAACTATAGATGGACCAGCACCACAACTTGCTACAAAACAAATTTGGCCCTTGTTTGATGCTAAACGTTCAAAGCAACTAATTTCTATTGGTAGATTGCATTTTAGCTCCGTTATAGGTGTCCTTACTGGACACTGCCTAATAGGCTGAGTTCGTATTTGCAAAACTTCCGCAGTCCTGCAAAAATTGCGTTAATAATTGTAAACAAACTGCATCATCTCTGCATGAGCATGGCAACACTTGTGTTCATAAAAGTAAACTTACAGTCAACATGCGGTCAATTTGGCATGTGTTTTTTTTATGTTGCTGAATTTGCAGGAAAATGGCAGAGGATCAAATGTGAGTAATTTTTTTTTTTTTGAAATTAATTTATAATCGTACAAATATTAATTTTTACATCTTTGATAAGAAATTAATAACTATCCATCCACATGATTGAATACGAGGCCGAAATCTGGTCCGATGCTGATATCGAACTATTTCCATACGTTTGAGAATGAAATCTGAATTTTAAGATGGGCGCAGGAAGAAAAACGTTCTATGGGAAAGGTTTCCAAGAAATTAAAACTATTTTGCCCGCGTTTCCGTATGATAGAGGATATTTATTATAAGGAAGTTCCAAAATTTGAAAGCTTCGTATCATAGGATTAAAAAAAGAAATAAACTAAGTGGTAGGGAGGCTTACTCATGGGATTACATCCATAAGTTCGATGAAGTTTATGGATCTCGACACAATGTTGAACTTCCTCCAGAGCTATTGGCTGAGGTATTTGATCGTTTTGAGGAAATTCATATTTTTTGGAATATGCCTAAACACCATTCTGAAGGTTCTCTTATTCAGAAATAATTTATTTTGTCTTCGGTTTTTTAATTTTCTATTTTTTACCAATTTTTGTCCCATATTTTCAAAATTGGTTTCTTCCGTTTTTACCAGCCATTTTTAAAATACTATTAGAAAGCCAAATAAAAGTTCCTGGAAAATAAATAATATTTATTGTAAATACCTACATATCTGACTTTTTCTATTTTGGCAATTATGAACTCATTTTTAACAAAGTATGTTGACTGCACACATGCTGTTGTAATTGTGTTCATAAATGTATTCGAAGCATGTTTTAGGCAGGGCAGGGGCAACAAACATTGCAATTACAAACTCAGCCATGCTTTTCGACTTGGAGTTCCTGCAAATGATTTTTGCAGAAGCTGCATGTTCACCTTCTGTGTTCTTGTCCCACCCTAGCACAAAGACGTAGACTCCACTTGGGGGACTTCTACTATAATGAAAATGATCCTAGTGATCTAAGAAATTCCGACATTCACTGTCTCAAACGCTTCAATGCTAGCTCCAAATGGTTTAACGAATAAGGGTGATTTTTGAAATCCTGTGGTATCACAACGGACCAAATATTGGTCTAAGTATGTTGGCCTTTCCGGTCAGCAGCCATTTAAACCTAACCTAAGCTGGACGGTTGTCTAAGCCTAGGTAAGTTCAACTTAATAAATGTAAAAATTTGCAACACTAAAATGTTCTCCAGAAAAATACCTTGCGTTGGAAAGTTTTCCACTTTTTAGAATTTATAATATTTCCTCTCAACAATGAAAACAACCTATTTTTTAAATTGATTTTTCCTCTGATACAGCATTTGTACAGTTATGAATTAGAGGAAGGTTTACAAACAAAAATATAAATAATCAGCAGACTGTGTTATTCTTTTATCAATCATAATTGATTGAAAAAATAAAACGGAAATTGTTAAATTAATAAATAATAATCTAGTCTGCAGTCACGATGATTCACCTTCAAAAAATAATATTTATTGATCAAAGCAATTCCAAATACATTATGTAGTTGTTGTCTTCATATATGTGCACATTCAATCAGAGATTCAAGAGCAGCACATACAAAAAAGCGACGACTTTCAGACTGAAAAAAAAAATAAAAATTGCAGAGACCCGAACAGACAAATTATTTTTCCGATCAAAGCTATTGGGCCCTAGCTTGATGGGAGGGGACAGACAGGTGGAAATAAGAATAAAAATTATTCACTGTCAATGCAAAATATATCGAAAAACTACTTCAATTTCTAGGCTGACCTGGGGATCAAATCCAGAAAAGAAAGAAGAAAAAAAAAACTATTGCACAGCACAGAGGTTGAAAATTGTACTTTTTGTGTCGGCTTACGAAAAACTCACATACCCGGAAGGGAAAATTATAGAAAATTCATTGTTTTTTCTCCTTCTTCGCCTTCTTTCTATTTGCCCACTTTTCATGCCCAGGTTACATCAAATGAAGCACCGCAACACACTACAACATAATATACACCACGTTGCGCACATAAGTATACATATATAAACGTGATAGTTTACTCCCTTCGTCTTCGCCGCCCCATGTATCTACCATTATAAATAAAACGCAAATGGCAGACGCAAGAGAAAGATAGAATTTTCTATCGATTTCTCTACCCGAACGGAAAAAAGTACGAGAAAAATTATTCTCTTGCTGAATAATTGGGCAGGAAATCAGAAGAAAATCAAAGATACCAATCAAGCTGATCGACTTCTTTGATTTTACAAATAATATTTAACCGAATCAGCTGCGTTTGGGGCAATATTTCATTTCTTTGTGCGATTTTTTTCTCTAATGAATAATCATGGCCGCTGTTGGATCGCATCGTTTTTTTTTTTTGCACCGTAATGTTCTGACGTTTTTTTTTCTCCAACACTAATTACAGAAGTAGAATGTTACATAAACTAAGAGCAAAATGATAAAAAGCAGTTATTAAGTAATTAACTTACCTTAATACTTTCGCAAGCGATTTTCTTCAAAAGAAAAAAAAAATATTCCAAGTAGTTTTTACTATAAGAGTTCCTGTGCAGAGTTATTTGTCGTAGTTTTCCTTTTTGTTGATATTTCACAAATTTTTAAGTGATTTTATTAAATATACAAACTTCTAGGATTGCTCTTTTTTGTATAAATTAAGAAATATTTTTTCACTTTCAGCGAAGTTTCTCACAAAGAAACGTGGTGCATGTGGTTGAATGCTCTTCGAACGATTTTTTATAAATGCTTGCCTTGAAGGAAAAAAAATTGGGCGAAAAAATGGTTGCCTTTGGCTGGACAAGGCAAAAAGAAGGGAGTTTTGAATCTTCTAGAAATATATTTTTGCGCTGAACGCATTCAGTTTTGTGGTGTGCGAAATTTTTGGTGATGTTATCAGGATGTGTTCAGAAAGTATGTAACCGTCTTTCACACGAAGAAATTGAAATTATTGAAGTTTTTAATGCTTTTAAACGATGCAATATCACATTGCCCGTTGGCAAAAAATGTATATATTTGGTGGTGGGGTTAAAGAAATTTCTGAGATTGCTAAAATTGCCTAGTTATCGTTGTTGCTTCTTTAAGGATTTCCTAAGGCAAAGCGCGCTCTGGCAACTGTGATCGAAATCAAATAGTTTAATCATCAGTTGATAGAACAGCACGAACATGTAATTTTCTCTCTTGGGCTTATAGAAAAGAACTCAACACAAAATAGCGAACTGGATTTTAGGCAATCGCTTAGTTTGTGTCAAAACATAAACAGGCGAATCTATAAACAAATCTTAAAGGTTACTTAACTTTAAAATACCTCTAAGTAGCTCTTAAGTATGAAATCGGTATCTATAATCAATTTTCACATTTAAGTAACGTTACTTAAAGGCCTCTTAACTTAAACGCTATCAACCGCGTTTAAGGGTCACTTAAAGGCATTTTAAAATGTATTTTGACATATCGGTTGTCATCTTTGAAATTTTGAAGTTTCAAATTGTGAGTTTGTAGGTATTGTTTGTTGTGATATTATATTAGAACTATAAAGTGCAACGATTTAAGAAACATAAAATTTGTATTGATTAAAGTACGAGTATGTGTACGCGCAAAGAAATTTCGTCCGCGCTTCCCTCTTAGCCTTTGAAGTGTTTGTATCGACACTTTCTTCTTCGTTGTTGGAAGAGAATAAGCGTTTTCCTAAATACAGTGTTGCAGGGCATCGTGGATTTTGATGCCCTTGCAACGTTTTTCTTCACTCTGAAATTTACTTTTACAATTCATTAAACAAAAACTCTAAAATTTAGAATTCATATTTAATAACGTTATTTTATTGAAGCAAGTTAATAAAAAAAAGCATCAAAATTCATGATGCGCTGCAACACTGCATTTTGGAAAACGCCCAATCTGTGCATAAAATAATTCTGAAAATAAAAAAGTTTCCTTGTAGGAGGCATCCCAATTTTCAGATCTTTTTCTTTTATTTGTGGCGGCGGGTGTGGGTGTGTGTTAGATAGCCATTTTTTTCGATTTCACAGATAAAAAAATGTGTCTTCCAATTATTTACTGAAAGAAGGTGTCACAAAACAGCTGTGTTGTATAAAATGAAGCAGCATTTGTTTTTTTTTCTGTACTAGATTTTCACATTCTTTTACGTTACGTGACACAACCATTGTTTAGTTAAGTACCAATGAAAAACCGATTATAGATACGAATTGAAGTTTCGTCATTTAAAGCCAAATTAAATATTTAAGTATGCTTAACTAAATAACCTCTAAGATGCAGTTTAAGAAAATTTTATAGATACGGCTGAAACTTCTTAGTTGCTCGAATCGAGTTGTTGTATGTGCACAGAGTCGCATATAAGCCCCCCATATGTTTCATTTAAGCAACTAAACAGTTGCGAAACTAACAATTTGAATGTGCGTGTCTGGTCTTAGGCACATTCAATTTTTAGTTGCGCAACTTCTTGCTTCGAACAACTAAAAAGTTTGTGTTTTGACACAAACTAAACGATTGGCTACAATAGCCGTGTTTTTTTGGAAAAGTTATCCATAGTACAGTCATCACTGCCGACACTCGAATAAACGTCAAATCTCTATCCGCAGCAGGATTTCACTTCTCTTTTTATCGGCAGTGATCCAACTGCGGATGTTGTTATTCATATAAAATCCTACTGTACTACGGATAACTTTTCCAAAAAAACACGGCTAATGAGTTCGCTATTTTGTGTAACATATAATTATGTGCACCTGCGCGGACATTCAACCAAATAAAAATTATTTCTGTTTAAGTGGAGTGATTGAATTAAATTCAATTAAAAAGTTCAAGTGACCTCAACTCCAAGGTGCGTTTCGCCCAGGTACGACAGTGGGCTCATCAGTTAGATGCTGTCGTACCCTTCTAAGACGCAAATATTGGTCGATGTTTACCGACTCTAATAAAATTTACAGCTTTAATAGTTCATCTGTTTTCTATAAAGCCTAGTATACAGTTCTTCTAAAAAAAAAACCAATGTTTTTCTTATGGGAGAGTTTTTTCCCGAAAAACAACTTTTTTCATTTCACCAAACTGTAAACCAAAATCGAAAAAAAAATTTATACTCACCACGATTTTTTTTCACGCAAAACAATGTGCATCCCATTGTGGTCCCGACCACTCCTAAACTTACGAGCGCTCTCTTCGAAAGTTTGTTCGCTTAGACGTGCCACGCACTCATTTGACTCGAATCCATGTGAGCAATGCCAAGTAGAAGAGTATCCATTTGCTGTCAAGACCAACATTCCACAACATTTCACAGTTTGGGTATGCGTGAACAAGAGAGAGTGGCTCTCATTTTCGAACTTCGAAAAACACGTGTGAGTAGTTGGTGAATACCAATTGTATGATCCAAGAATAAATATATACACAATTGGCTCTCAGCTAGCATCGTATAAAATGTTGTGAAAAAAATGCATACTGAACACATCCGGTTAAATTTTGACTGAATGCACTAAAAACTGATCCACTTTTGCAACACTTACTATTTTCGCTCTCTTTTTCCACCCTAATATCGATTTTACGAGAATAAAGTGACACTGACATTTATCACCGAATTTTGACATTTGATTTCATGAATTAGAAAATAAATTTCATTTTCATTCTAAGAGTATCGTGATTTTTTACAGAAAAGTTGTTAAATAATTTCTAATGAGACATCAATTGTTTCTTGCTCGTACCGTTTTGGTACAAAACAATAATGTGGAAGAGGCCTGCCGTTTGCTGAATCGGATACTCGGAAAAGAAGAAATCTTCGATCAATTCCGGCGTACACGGCGCTACGAGAAACCATTCCAAGTGAGTTTCATTACATAAATTGTTGCACTACTCGATTCTTATGTTATCTTTCTTCTGAAGGTTCGTCGCAGAGTTAATTTCGAGAAGTGTAAAGCCATCTACAATGAAGACATGAACCGAAAAATTCAATTTATCCTCAGGAAGAATCGTGTGGAACCATTCCCTGGTTGTAGTTAGTTGATCACATTGTGGAGTTGATTTGATTTATTTAATAAAAATAGATAAAAAGTTAAAATGTGAATTGTTTCATTCAAGCAATGAAAATAAATAGCCAAACAAAGAATAGACAAATACATTGTAGACTGGAAGTTTAAGGAAGCCAATAAGCCTCTTATTCAAGGATGCATACTGGCGAAAACATCGGTTAAACGAATTTAGTTTATAATCCTTTTTTTAATATAAAGGAGATATTGGAGACTGGTCATTCCTTAAAAAACCATTGAGATCATGATCCAATAATTTGAATCTGACGGATTGACAGCATAATATTTAGTTTTGCAAATGTAATGCAAAGTTAGTTAATAGAAGAGAAATTGTCCCGAAATAAACAAACACCTCCGAATATGATCCGTATTGTTTTATTTTCATTTGACGAAAGAAGTATTGATAATCCTTAATTTATTCTTATTCTGAGATATTTCGTCCATTTTTTTTTTAAATTTTAGCCGGAAGTGCTTAGTGCACTCGTTGATGTTTTTATTTCTCATGCATAACTTAGTTAAGTCACGAACCTATTGTCATGTACACTTATAATGAAGATTTGTATGAAAACGAAATAAAAAAATTTACGATTGTCAAATTCTTTTGGCTTCTCATATTTGTGTCATAATTTGAGTTAAATTTAGTATATTTTTCTATTTTTTGAACTGAAGCATGCAATAACAGATTTTAAGGTGGCTATCACGTTTATAATATTAACAACACAAGAAAAATACATTAAGGGTATTCATGTAACGAGATAATTTTCCGCTTTGTAGAAAGATATAGCTTTCCGCAGGATGTTTTCATGAACACCCCCTAAAGCGCAGAACAGATTGAACCAGCAACAGCACCGTCAACAGCAACAGCGGCCGCCATTAATTTAGAGCCAATGTATTTCAATTGTTCAACACACATAAGAACAGCAACAGCAACGCCAACAGCGTCTTTAAGCCAAAGTCCTAAATTTGCTGTTGCTGGTGCGGTGTTGTCAACTTTCCCAATGCAATATTCAGTGGCACCACAATGAAAAACTTTTTTTCTATATGAAATATCAAGCAGATAAAATGACGTTGCTGGTGGCAATGTGTTTGAGAAATTTTTGCTGGTCAGCGTGCTGTTTGCTGTTGACGATGCTGGTGCTGTTGCTGGTTTAATCTGTTTCGCGCATAATAAATACTTGCGTAAATGTGGGAAATATTTTGTGAAATGTCAAATTAAAAGTCAGAATCCATACTTCTTTAGTTTACGAGGTATATTTCTGCACTTTCCGCAGCAAATTTGTGAGATAATTTTAAGAGATTTGCAGAAACTTTTTTCATACAAATTTTGACAGCTCGTTTCTGCGGAGATAGAATTATCTGCTTTACGAGGTTTACGAGGGTTTTCCGCGCTTACATGAATACCCTTATTATTTGAAACCTAAATCATTTTTTCCTTCATGCTTTAATCCTACGCAGATCGAGACAAGACAAATTTTATCCTTACAATTTTAATGTCTCAAAACGTTTCCAAATCTCTCGCAAAAGTTTGAAGTTGGAGAGATAAAAAATAATTTGTTTTGTAGAGTATCTCTGGAACGGGTTGTCTTACAAAAGTCATTCATACCTTTTTGGAATCAATCTCCTCTTGATCCTTTGAAGACATCAAGCACCTTTTACATAAAACCAGTATTGACAAAAATCACTTTCGGAATACGGTGGCTGTCAAAATTTGTTCCGCAAAATAATGCTTGTATCATTCTATTTCCTGGCAAAATTTAGTGGAGACATTTTGTACAGCAATGCACAAAAGTATGAATTTCGCGCGCGAACTGCGTACTGCTCGGAAAAATATCCAAGACAAAATTTGTCCCAGGAAAAAAAATGTCTAGGAGACAAAATCTTTTCCCGATCTGCGTACTAGACTTAGCGCAGAAAATAATTGCCTGGCACATTTATTCTCAAGCTAAATTTAAATTTGAAATTGAAGAATATTTGGAGGCGGAAGTCTTACAAGATTTTCTACAGCAAAAATTACTCATAATTCATAATTCTCATTCATAACACAGGTCTACAAAAAAAAAAATAATTTTTTGGTGCCTTGAGTTTTGCAGCTGATTTTATTTGTACTTCTAAGTTCTAACGCTGATTTCAAAACTGAAAACCATTTTTCCCTAGCAGCTCTAGTTTTTGAGTTACAGAAGTATTCAATTTACCCTAATTTAAAAAAATTGTAAGCAAGAAATTCATATGAAAGAATGTTCGAAGGGGTATTATTATCCCCTCTACCTCCCCTCATAGAAGGATCGAGAAGCAAATACGAGAATCTTCGCGAAAATAATAATAAATTGTTTGGTTGTAAGAAAGTGAAGTGTTTTATTTACGAAATAAATAAGTGGAAGTTTTAAACAAAGTAAATAAGTTTTATTTATTACGAACCCTTCGTAAAAAATTACAAAACCTTAAGTGATTAAGAGCTAATTTTCAGAAATGTCATCTAGCCGCAGAATCTGTGTAAATCATCCCGAGCAATTTTGTTATGTATGTGGTGAATACATGACAGATCATGTAACGGAACCTGGTGTTCAAACAAGGACACTCAAGAAAAATTAAAGATCTTCCCTAAAGGGGAGGTGCTAAAACCCTCGAAACAGCAACGAAATAGCACTTAAAATAATTTTTTTCTTTTGTGTCCTCGCTAACCTCCACTCCCTATGCCACCATTACGATCTATGGCATACAGGAATCCAGGGGCCGATCCTGGCAGCAGAAGCGGAGGGTGTTCTGACTACTAACGGCTCGGCATGCTTGCTTAAGCCAAGGCTACGCTCGTCGGAAGGGTGGGATCTTGCCATAGTCGTCAGAACGATTGTTACGTCGTTTACTCATGCCGAAATTTATGCATTAAATGTAATTCGAAAAAGGTTCAAGAAAATAAAAATCTTGAGACCGAATGTCGTCCTGATCGTAAAGAAAAGTACATACAAATATTTGCGCTTTAATAAACCGCGAGATTGAGTGAAAAAAATTTGAAGTGGCAACCCTGGATTAGGGTAGGACTCGATGTTGTTTGTCCTTGAGGCTTTAACCCGCCCCCGCATCACCTCTATGATGCGACCATGGCTACTGCCGCCTCGTAGATTATTTTGCAGTTGCCCCCTAAGTAAAATCCTTCTCAAAATTACTTGCTTACCATCTTACCATCTGCTTTTAGGAGTTTTCTTCACACCGCCACTTCTACCCTTTAAAATGGAATTCAACTATCCATGTCAGGAATGAAATCCCCAAAACCTGAAATCATTAGTGGAACCACTTCCCATAAAACTTATCCAAAAAAAAATAAAAAGCAAATTGATAATCAAAAACACATCTTTAACCTTATTGGAAAAACTTATAAAATTCTTTTATTCAACAAAAAAAAAAATTAATTTCAATATCAAAACTAAAACAAATTTACCCTATAAAACTAAGGAAACTTCTAAACTAAGCTTTCAAGTCGAAGATCTAATAAGATATTCAAAACAAAATTTTAATATGTGATATGTATAATAATCCAATTAGAAAGGAACAAAAAAAAAAAAAAAAAAAAACATCAAGAAAGAATGCACGTTTAAAACTTCTTAAGGGTCTCGCATCGATTAAGTATATTTTCTTTTACAGAATTCCAAATCATTGTAATGTTACGTTTTCTTTCTTTTAGGTATATGTTCGTTTTGTTATTAGCTATTAAATTCTTTGAAAATATTTTATGATTTTGGCGCCTAAATGTACGCAAAGATCTCATTGTTTATTTTAATATGGCATACTTTTCGTTTTGTATGCTTGCAAATGACTTTATATACATATATTTTTTGTTTGTTTTAAGGCGAATAAAAGCTCGCAGCGAAATCGATATAAAATTTCAAATTTTCATTATAATTTTACAAAAATGACTTACCAAAGCTTTCAATAAGATAATCTTATTTAATTGATCATGAATTGTTATTTTACATATAAGACTGCCGAAGACCAATGATGAGGTGCACCGCTTCAATTGGGTTGGCTTTTTCGCGTTGTTATGTTGTTATGTTTATTGTATTCTGTGTAGTTGTCTGTACCTGTTAAGAAAATTAAATTTGAAAGAATTTATATCGTTTCGCTTTACATGCATTTCATTATAATCCCTAACCAAAAGCAATAATCTTACTTAGTTATTTAGTTTGCAATAACTTGAATAGTTTCATTTACTTTTACGTTGTTTTGATTTACGTTTAATTTGTCTGTATTTTTAGTTTAATTTGATTCTTAGTTAGTTCCTTTTTGTTTTTTTTTTTTTTTTTTATATATATTTAGGTACGATTTTCTTTTACTAAGATTTTTGTTTTCAAAATTTAAAAATATGATAAAAAAAAAAATTTTAATTGAAATAATTTTGAGGAAATCGGATATTGGAATAGAGGTAGGTACTTAGCTTTTAGGATTTTGTGCATAGATGTCGCACGTTCTTGTCGTTATTATTTTATTTGTTGATGCTGTGGTTGTGTGTACTTGCTGTTTCCTGTTGCTGGTTGTGTTGCATGTCCCAGTTGTCTATAGGTGCAGTTACTGTTGTTTGTAGTAGATGTTGTGGTTGAGTGTACTTGCTGTATCCTGTTGCTGGTTGTGTTGTATGTCCCAGTTGTCTATAGGTGTTGTTACTGTTGCTGGTAGTCAATGCTGGTCCTTATAAGTTGGTTGTATTTGCTTGTAGTCTATAGATGAAGTAGTTGTTGTTTAGTTCTCGGGGTCTATTGCTGATGTGGTTTGTGTTCATAGGTGATGTTCTCTTAATTCGTAGGCCATTTTCTCCTGGTGTCGGCGATGTGCGTGTATAGTTTGCAGGTATTGTACGTGTTCAATGTGGAATTCCTTCGGCCTTAATTACGTGGTTGAGGTCGTAGGTACCTGCTCCTCTCAGCCGACGTCAATGTTTTAGGTATATGTATGTAGTCTTCTTATGTGTTCCAGTCTTTCGTTGACGTAGACGTCCAAGGGTTGTAGGGAGTCGGAAAGCGACTTTTCTGGTGATGGTCTCTGAGGGTGTGTTCGGTTCTTGGGTGT
Organism: Philhelius festivus; assembly: GCA_963931855.1. Taxonomy (NCBI): domain Eukaryota; kingdom Metazoa; phylum Arthropoda; class Insecta; order Diptera; family Syrphidae; genus Philhelius; species Philhelius festivus. The sequence goes on along the minus strand of OZ007555.1, from coordinate 231,261,267 downwards.
ACTTCAGAACCACGATTTATTTTTGTTGGTCGTTTTGGTTTGTGCACCAAGATGGCTGAGTGCACTTCAGAACCAAGATTTATTTCTGGTCGTTGGCTTTGGCTCTCTGGGCGTGCCTTAACCCATCGGCTCTATGGAGTCGAGTGCGAATTCCGCTCTTTTTGATATTATTTCACTATGTAAAATATAAAAAAAATACGATAGGTATAATGTTTTGTCTTTCGTGCCCTGGTAGCTCACGTGTTTTTGTTCTTATATACATACATATATACATATATAGCAAACGTATATTTTTGTTTTTAATTACCTGATCAATTCTTTTCTTTTAATAATGTTATTTTTCTTCTTTGTTGAAATTTATATGTTTTGTTATAGTGTTCTTCTTATTTCACTGTTTAGTTCTATTGTTTTAATAATATTATTTTTCTTCTTGGTTTTATATACTTGTTTTATTTTTGTCTTGTTTTAAACTTTTATACTAAAAATTTTAAGTTAAAATGTATGTTTTGTCATATAGTTCTTCCGATTTAACTATACACGACCGCACACGACTTCACACGCCACTTTACCAAAACCAACTAATGCGTTTTTAGAATCACCTACTTCATTTCTCGTCTTGCGGCATTGGTTTCGTCCGGTTTTTCCATCATGGAAGTGTTTCCGGACACTGTTTTTTCGCCGTTTTTGAGCTGGATTTTGACCAGAAAAATCCAATTTTGGCACCAAAATTCAAATCTGAATTTTTCGAAAATAGGTGTGCCAAAATTGAATACTTCTAGTCAAAATCCTTCGGAAACGCTCCAACTTCCTTTCAAGGATTAACTCACACCGATCCGTTCGTTAGTCGTAGTTAACGATCCTCGCTTATCCATGAGCAACCACTTCAACCACGCCTCTTTACCGCTTTTAACTACCAAACTTGCCCAACCATCATTCAAACACTGCGTAGCTGGATGGTCAAGAGGATCAATCCTACGCATCTTGTTGTTTGGAAGTCCTCGGTTCAAATCGCCCTACCTTACATTTTTTTTTTTTTTTTTTCTATTTTATTCCATATTGTTTTCCATATATTTACCTTATTATTTTTTTTTTTTTTTTTTTTGTTTTTATTAAATACAAATATCTTAATTAATTAATTAAATCCTCAATCTAGTTTTAGAGTTCAACCTGTCATTATCGCAAATATTTTTACACGTATCTTTGTATATACAAAGGAGGTATGCTAGACATTTAAACTTTAACGTCTACTACAACTGAACCGGTTCATTTTTGGGACAGTAAACTAGCATATTCCTAAACCCTACCAGAGTGGATGGTAAGTTGACCCTATGGTGAAAATATCATCAAAATTCAAATTGAATGTAACTGCCTCTCGATCAGTTAATTATTTTCCCACAAACCTGGTACTTTTTTCGAATCCTATGAGTAAAAAGGAGCAGGCAAACTGATTAAGAGCTCTCATGCACAGGCTGAGGTAGACGGGCATTAGGAAGTTTCATCTCCTTAAATCCTTACAATGGTATACACCGATCCTTTTCCCTCTAAGGTCTTCTATCTCATACAGGTTATTCCCGATTGTCTTTCGCACTCTCATTTTTAAGAATTTAGGGCTAAGCTTGGCACTAATTCTCTTCGACGCGTCGCTTAAAATAAAGTTCCGTCGGTATACGATATCGCCAGCTACGAACTTTACGTTTTTACTCCTGGTATTGTAAAGACTTTCGTATTTTGAGTGTGCATTTGCCAAAGCCTCTTTAATATGGGTGTGCAAGATGTTCATTTGGGATGCTTTTGACAATACTTTCAGTTCGGCGTTGTTAAGGCAATCCAGTTCCCGAAGCAATTGGTAATCTGAACCGTGTTCTACCATGGGTTGGCCAAACAGAGCCTCGTACGGTGCCATCCCAATTGCCGAATGAACAGAGGTACGCAGCGCGCAAGCTATGCAAGCCAGATTAGCATCCCAATTCCTCTGGTCTGGGTCTATATATGATCGAATTGCGGCTAAAATTGAACGGTTTACCCTCTCGCTTGCATTTGCTTGTGGAGAGTACACCGCTGTCTTGACGTGGTTAACACCGTACGAGGACATCAGCTTGCTAAACTCCTTGCTTGTGAACTGTTTGCCGTTGTCTGACAGTATTGTCTCCGGTACCCCAAATACACAAAAGATCTCCTCCTGTAGAAATTTTATTATAACGTCGCTGGTGGCTTTGCGAATTGGCTTGATGAACACAAATTTGGTCAATTGATCCAAGACAATAAATATATGTGTATTTCCATTCTTCGAACGCGGATAAGGACCAAGAAAATCCGTGTAGAGCATTTGGAATGGTTTATCAACTTCAAATGCTTTCCCCATCGGTGGTCTTAATGTCTGATTGGGAGCTTTACACATTTTACATACATCACATTTTCCTATATATTCTCGAACCTGTGCTGCCATACTAGGCCAGAAAAATCGATTTCTCAACCGGTACAGCGTCTTAGAAACCCCACCATGCGAGGCTCGAGGTGGTTGATGAGCCAAGGCTATCAAGCTTGTAGTTAGCTCTCTGGGCACCCAAAGCTTCCAAACTAGGTCATCCTGCAACGGATTTCCTGTGCAGTGTCTGACCTTCTTATATACAAAATGGTTTGAAACTTGAAGGTCAGGTAGCTTATTCTTTTGATCTTCGATGGTGGCAATGAGCTTGCAATATTCATCAGATTGAAAACTGGGATCTGCAAGATCTATATTTAACACATCGGAGGTTGAAGTTTCCATTGATCCATCGAAGTTCAGAGCCTCTACCTCGTATACTCTAGATAGAGCATCTGGAACCACATTTAGTGACCCTTTTCGATGTTCGATGGTAAACTCAAACCCTTGAAGCTTTAAGCTCCATCTAGCTAACCGTCCACTCAGATCTCTTTGACTCATCAGCCACTTTAAGCTCGCATGGTCGGTTATAATTCTAAAGGGCTGTCCTTCTATGTATGGTCGGAATTTTTTTACGCCCACAACCGCAGCTAGGCATTCTCGCTCTGTCACGCTGTAGTTTCTTTGCGCCTTATTTAGTTTCTGCGAGTGATAATATATGGGTTTTTCGTTTCCATTTTCGTCGTGCTGACATAATACACATCCAATGCCGGTATTCGATGCATCACATAAAATAGTAAACTCCTTTCCGAAATCAGGATTAACTAAGATAGGAGCAGAAGTTAAGGTTTCCTTGAGCTTTATGAAAGCTGTCATCGCGTCTTCGCCAAACTCAAACTTCTTTCCCTTTTTCAAGATCTCGGTCAAGGGACTAGCTATCGTGGAAAAGTCTTTGACAAACCGCCTATACCAACCTGCTAAGCCTAAGAAACTCCTAACTTGCCTAACAGTTTTCGGAATGGGGAAGTCCACTATCGCTGATACCTTACTCTGATCTGTTTTCAAACACCCATCACCTACAACAAATCCTAAGAACTTTAACTCTTTAAAGCAGAATTTAGATTTTTGGACATTGATGGTAAGTCCTGCTTCACGTAGTTTGGCTGCCAAAATCCCTAACAATTCGATATGTTCCTCGAAGGTACTCGACACCACTAGCAAATCGTCAACATATGGAAATATTTTTTCTCGCAAGTCCACTGGAACCACTTTGTCTACCACTTGGCACATTGTCTGTACCGCATTTTTCAGACCAAATGGCATTACGGTGAACTGCATTAAAGGTCTGCCGGGTACCGAAAAAGCTGTCTTCTCCCTTGAAGATTTCTCCAACGGTATCTGCCAAAACGCATCCTTCAGATCCACACTAGATATATAGCGAGTATCTGAAAGACGCGATAGCAAACCTTCCATATGAGCCATTGGATACGCATAACCTTTTGTTTTGGCGTTAACCTTCCGATAGTCCAGACACAGGCGGTTCTTTCCGGGCTTCCGTACAAGTACTACTGGAGAACTCCATGCACTGGAACTTTCTTCAATTACACCAAGCTCGATCATCCGATCCAATTCCTCATACAGAAGTTTTTGAACCGCTGGAGAAACAGGATAATGACGCTGCTTTATCGGCTCCGCATCCCCCGTATTTATAACGTGTTCCACAAGACTTGTTTTTCCAAGGCCAAGAGTCGCCGAGGAAGGAAACAAATTAATGGATTTCCTCAACGTAACTGATTGATCGTTGGTCAACACATGAGCATTTGGGTCGAGTTCTTTTTGGGCCATATCGAGTGTCAGTTCTGAAACCAAATTCGGAGCAATACCAAACTCTTTCCAAAAATCTATGCCCAAATACAACGGTTGCTGTAAGGACGGTACGATGAATAGATTAATATCCCTGGTATCACCCTTATACGTAACCTTCGCCAAGAATTTGCCTACTATGACTTGGTTTTTTCCATCCGCTGTTTTTAGACCTGCTGAGAATTTGGAGTAGCTAATGTTGTTTTTAGTCAAAAATGGTATTCCACCCACGCCCAAGCAACTAATACTTGCTCCACTGTCTAGTAGACCTAGCATATGCTCACCAAATATTTGTACGGATGCGTATGGACGCGGATCATCAGAGCAACATAAAGTTGTGGCTTCAATGGCTTTGTAGGTGTTCTTTTTCGCCTTGAACTTCTCTCTGAGCTTCTTCACCTTATCCGAAATAGGACATTTTTGAGGCTGTGTACCAAAAATTCTTTCTCTGACTTGATAATAATTTTGAATTCTCTCATGGAGAGATTTTTGCGCGATTTTAGGAGGTTGGACTGTAAGTTTTAACACAGGATTTTCTATGTTAGACCTTTTTTCATCGGGTTTCATAATGGTCAATACCGGTAAGTTAATGCTAGTTACATCATTTTTAACAGACGGACAAACGGACGTAATTTTGCTGCATAGTTTATCACTTATTTGGTTTCCGGATGCGTCTTCGGCGAGCAGCTCTGCCGGTTCATTGGGCTGCTCTGTGGGGCGTTTCCCGAACAGCGAGGGCACTGCGGAGAGGTGACATTTTCCAACCCGCATTTATAGCAAAACAAGTTCCGCTGGGGATCAGAGCATTCAAAAAATGAATGCCCCTTTCCTTTGCAGTTCCAGCAGCTATAAATCCGAGCTTCCCTCTTTACTTGGAAAGCTTCCACATCGTGACTTACTTCTTCATACGTCTCGCAAGGTTTCTCAGTTTCCAACTCTGATACATTCCTACGTTGAGGTGGGATGAACCGCTGTTGCCTTTGGGAGCTGTCATGATCGCCGAGATACTTCTCAATGTTTCTGCAGACGTATACCAATTCTGCTAGACTGTCCGTGCGATAAGTAATCAGAAGCTCTCCCATCCGTCTCTTTACATTAAGCTTTAAGAGCTCGACTATTTCCTGGGGCTGTTTGGGAATTCTCAATCTACTATTCAATTGTTGGATAGCCGAATAAAAGTCATCGAAAGACTCTGTTGAAAGTTGACGCCTATCAAACATTTTCCTCGACAACTCTGAGTCGGTCTCCAAGCTACGATATTGCTCTACCAGGGCTATACGGAGGGTCATCCAATTTACTGTTGGGTTGGACTTCAGGTATACCCAGTACCAATTTTCTACGGAACCTGTGACGAAATGGTGAAAGTTAAGCACAACTTCCTCCCAGCTTGCTCCATAGCTAATTCTCAAACGTTCCAGTCTGAACAGAAAGTCGTCCACCGTCATTTGTCGATTGTCGAATTTTAAGCCCCATTTGTGGAAATGGTGATATTTTTGGCTAGCTGTAATAGGGACCGTAGGAAGGGAAGTGCCTTGAGGATCACTTAGGTTTAGGTTTCGGATTTGTCTCAAAAACTCATCCGGATTAGATGTGTGGCTCCGGTTGGGAGGATGTATAGAACCTTCGTATTGATGTTGGTTACCGGATTGTTGTGGTTGACTTTCGGTGGGTAGATTGATAGGAGCATCCCTCTGTTCGGCATATCTAAGAGGAGTCGTTCCTGGAGTTACCGAAGCCAGAGTTTGCCGAACTATGTTCGCAACTTCGTTATGGAGATACGCTCTGCTTCTCTCAGCTTCAGCTCGGATAAACTCCATATCTTTCGCTCGATTTAGGCCTATCGCCGCAGTCACCACCTCTTCTATGTAATCTGTCAGAACTTCATCCTCGTCCGACCCTTCAATGTGACCTGTCCTCTCTTCGTTGCTAGAACCTACATTGATTCTGGTACTGTTCCGCTCCATATTTTGAACCGCTGATGAAGTAGCTCCTGAGTCAATAATCGGTTCTGGTTGAGGAAGTCCGAAATCCCATGTTTGCCTAATCGATGCTTGGGCATCGCTTGCATTGTCATTCAACGCATTGGGATTACTCCTCAAACCCTGACGCTTACGAAACTCAGAAATCGAAAATCTTCTTTTTGGTGGCATTTTAAAGAAAACCAAATTAACGCAAAATCAAATTGAGGTGCTATCTCCAAATCCAAATTGATAACCAAAAAAAACTAAACAAAAACCTTACCCAAAAACTATATTCTGTTCAGCAATAAAAAAACTAAGTACCTGAACAACAAAAATCTTCAATATACGTAAAAGCAAAATTATGATTATAGGATTTAAAAAAAAATAAAAAGGAAATCCTAACAAAAAAAATTTGTTGAAGTACCCTAAGTCCAAGAAAAATATATAAAAAAAAGTACTTCAATACCCAAGAGAAAAAAAAAAACCAAATAAATCTCAAAAAAAAAAATTATATCCTAAAAGAAAATCCTTAAACCAAAAAAAGTAAATAGAAATTTTTAAAAACCAAAATCAAAATAATTATTCCAACAAGATTTTGGATTCTTGTTTAAATCAAACCCCTAAAAGGTATTTCAGACAAATAAAAAAAAATATTCAAAATAAGTTTTAATTTTTGCTTATTTCGATGCTTATCGAGAACAAGAATAAAATTATTCTAAAATCTAAAAAGGAAAAAAAAAAATAATACTACTTCAATACCTCAAAAAAAAAAAAAAAAAAAAAATATAAAATACCAAACGACTATATCCAAACTAAATATAACTGAATCAACTTATAAGTTGACAAACTAAACTCAAAAAAAAATAGTAAAAAAAAATCAAAACCAAATCTAATTTATAGGTTGTATTATCATAAAAGATTTAAGGGTAGATGTGACATGCTAAGAGTCCCTAACTCACAATCAGATATGATAAGGCTGGTAAGTAATTCTTTTACACACACTTCTTCTCCTTCTCTCACTCACTCTCTCAATTCTCAAAACACCAATACTCGCCGCAAAACAGAAAAATTTTACAATTTGTTTCTCTCAAATTAGGCCTTGTCTAAATTGTAAAAATGTTATGTATTATTTGCAGAAACGTTGTTAAATACTCACATCCAAAAGCCAGTTATAAAACGGAGCTTTGGGTTGAGCGCTTTAAAACATCAATAAAGAAAAATTCAAAACTTCAGACTCAACAACAAGTTTCGAATAAAAAAAAATTCAAAAACCGGATTAAAAAAAATGAAATTTTAAATCAGAAAAAAATTCCTGAACTTCCTAAAAGCTTAAGCGCATCGCAACAGCCTGAACAGGGACTCTATCACCCATCCACTGGACGAATAAACTTGAGCTTCTTCGGGTTCATTTACCACAAAAATTTCCAATAAAAAAAAACTAAAAAAAAACAAAGTTAAAATTTTTTTTTTTTCTGTTTTTTGGCATGTCCTTTCCCTTACTGAAAAGGACGAATTCGGCCCCACGTTGGGCGCCACCTGTAACGGAACCTGGTGTTCAAACAAGGACACTCAAGAAAAATTAAAGATCTTCCCTAAAGGGGAGGTGCTAAAACCCTCGAAACAGCAACGAAATAGCACTTAAAATAATTTTTTTCTTTTGTGTCCTCGCTAACCTCCACTCCCTATGCCACCATTACGATCTATGGCATACAGGAATCCAGGGGCCGATCCTGGCAGCAGAAGCGGAGGGTGTTCTGACTACTAACGGCTCGGCATGCTTGCTTAAGCCAAGGCTACGCTCGTCGGAAGGGTGGGATCTTGCCATAGTCGTCAGAACGATTGTTACGTCGTTTACTCATGCCGAAATTTATGCATTAAATGTAATTCGAAAAAGGTTCAAGAAAATAAAAATCTTGAGACCGAATGTCGTCCTGATCGTAAAGAAAAGTACATACAAATATTTGCGCTTTAATAAACCGCGAGATTGAGTGAAAAAAATTTGAAGTGGCAACCCTGGATTAGGGTAGGACTCGATGTTGTTTGTCCTTGAGGCTTTAACCCGCCCCCGCATCACCTCTATGATGCGACCATGGCTACTGCCGCCTCGTAGATTATTTTGCAGTTGCCCCCTAAGTAAAATCCTTCTCAAAATTACTTGCTTACCATCTTACCATCTGCTTTTAGGAGTTTTCTTCACACCGCCACTTCTACCCTTTAAAATGGAATTCAACTATCCATGTCAGGAATGAAATCCCCAAAACCTGAAATCATTAGTGGAACCACTTCCCATAAAACTTATCCAAAAAAAAATAAAAAGCAAATTGATAATCAAAAACACATCTTTAACCTTATTGGAAAAACTTATAAAATTCTTTTATTCAACAAAAAAAAAAATTAATTTCAATATCAAAACTAAAACAAATTTACCCTATAAAACTAAGGAAACTTCTAAACTAAGCTTTCAAGTCGAAGATCTAATAAGATATTCAAAACAAAATTTTAATATGTGATATGTATAATAATCCAATTAGAAAGGAACAAAAAAAAAAAAAAAAAAAACATCAAGAAAGAATGCACGTTTAAAACTTCTTAAGGGTCTCGCATCGATTAAGTATATTTTCTTTTACAGAATTCCAAATCATTGTAATGTTACGTTTTCTTTCTTTTAGGTATATGTTCGTTTTGTTATTAGCTATTAAATTCTTTGAAAATATTTTATGATTTTGGCGCCTAAATGTACGCAAAGATCTCATTGTTTATTTTAATATGGCATACTTTTCGTTTTGTATGCTTGCAAATGACTTTATATACATATATTTTTTGTTTGTTTTAAGGCGAATAAAAGCTCGCAGCGAAATCGATATAAAATTTCAAATTTTCATTATAATTTTACAAAAATGACTTACCAAAGCTTTCAATAAGATAATCTTATTTAATTGATCATGAATTGTTATTTTACATATAAGACTGCCGAAGACCAATGATGAGGTGCACCGCTTCAATTGGGTTGGCTTTTTCGCGTTGTTATGTTGTTATGTTTATTGTATTCTGTGTAGTTGTCTGTACCTGTTAAGAAAATTAAATTTGAAAGAATTTATATCGTTTCGCTTTACATGCATTTCATTATAATCCCTAACCAAAAGCAATAATCTTACTTAGTTATTTAGTTTGCAATAACTTGAATAGTTTCATTTACTTTTACGTTGTTTTGATTTACGTTTAATTTGTCTGTATTTTTAGTTTAATTTGATTCTTAGTTAGTTCCTTTTTGTTTTTTTTTTTTTTTTTTATATATATTTAGGTACGATTTTCTTTTACTAAGATTTTTGTTTTCAAAATTTAAAAATATGATAAAAAAAAAAATTTTAATTGAAATAATTTTGAGGAAATCGGATATTGGAATAGAGGTAGGTACTTAGCTTTTAGGATTTTGTGCATAGATGTCGCACGTTCTTGTCGTTATTATTTTATTTGTTGATGCTGTGGTTGTGTGTACTTGCTGTTTCCTGTTGCTGGTTGTGTTGCATGTCCCAGTTGTCTATAGGTGCAGTTACTGTTGTTTGTAGTAGATGTTGTGGTTGAGTGTACTTGCTGTATCCTGTTGCTGGTTGTGTTGTATGTCCCAGTTGTCTATAGGTGTTGTTACTGTTGCTGGTAGTCAATGCTGGTCCTTATAAGTTGGTTGTATTTGCTTGTAGTCTATAGATGAAGTAGTTGTTGTTTAGTTCTCGGGGTCTATTGCTGATGTGGTTTGTGTTCATAGGTGATGTTCTCTTAATTCGTAGGCCATTTTCTCCTGGTGTCGGCGATGTGCGTGTATAGTTTGCAGGTATTGTACGTGTTCAATGTGGAATTCCTTCGGCCTTAATTACGTGGTTGAGGTCGTAGGTACCTGCTCCTCTCAGCCGACGTCAATGTTTTAGGTATATGTATGTAGTCTTCTTATGTGTTCCAGTCTTTCGTTGACGTAGACGTCCAAGGGTTGTAGGGAGTCGGAAAGCGACTTTTCTGGTGATGGTCTCTGAGGGTGTGTTCGGTTCTTGGGTGTACTTCAGAACCACGATTTATTTTTGTTGGTCGTTTTGGTTTGTGCACCAAGATGGCTGAGTGCACTTCAGAACCAAGATTTATTTCTGGTCGTTGGCTTTGGCTCTCTGGGCGTGCCTTAACCCATCGGCTCTATGGAGTCGAGTGCGAATTCCGCTCTTTTTGATATTATTTCACTATGTAAAATATAAAAAAAATACGATAGGTATAATGTTTTGTCTTTCGTGCCCTGGTAGCTCACGTGTTTTTGTTCTTATATACATACATATATACATATATAGCAAACGTATATTTTTGTTTTTAATTACCTGATCAATTCTTTTCTTTTAATAATGTTATTTTTCTTCTTTGTTGAAATTTATATGTTTTGTTATAGTGTTCTTCTTATTTCACTGTTTAGTTCTATTGTTTTAATAATATTATTTTTCTTCTTGGTTTTATATACTTGTTTTATTTTTGTCTTGTTTTAAACTTTTATACTAAAAATTTTAAGTTAAAATGTATGTTTTGTCATATAGTTCTTCCGATTTAACTATACACGACCGCACACGACTTCACACGCCACTTTACCAAAACCAACTAATGCGTTTTTAGAATCACCTACTTCATTTCTCGTCTTGCGGCATTGGTTTCGTCCGGTTTTTCCATCATGGAAGTGTTTCCGGACACTGTTTTTTCGCCGTTTTTGAGCTGGATTTTGACCAGAAAAATCCAATTTTGGCACCAAAATTCAAATCTGAATTTTTCGAAAATAGGTGTGCCAAAATTGAATACTTCTAGTCAAAATCCTTCGGAAACGCTCCAACTTCCTTTCAAGGATTAACTCACACCGATCCGTTCGTTAGTCGTAGTTAACGATCCTCGCTTATCCATGAGCAACCACTTCAACCACGCCTCTTTACCGCTTTTAACTACCAAACTTGCCCAACCATCATTCAAACACTGCGTAGCTGGATGGTCAAGAGGATCAATCCTACGCATCTTGTTGTTTGGAAGTCCTCGGTTCAAATCGCCCTACCTTACATTTTTTTTTTTTTTTTTTCTATTTTATTCCATATTGTTTTCCATATATTTACCTTATTATTTTTTTTTTTTTTTTTTTTTGTTTTTATTAAATACAAATATCTTAATTAATTAATTAAATCCTCAATCTAGTTTTAGAGTTCAACCTGTCATTATCGCAAATATTTTTACACGTATCTTTGTATATACAAAGGAGGTATGCTAGACATTTAAACTTTAACGTCTACTACAACTGAACCGGTTCATTTTTGGGACAGTAAACTAGCATATTCCTAAACCCTACCAGAGTGGATGGTAAGTTGACCCTATGGTGAAAATATCATCAAAATTCAAATTGAATGTAACTGCCTCTCGATCAGTTAATTATTTTCCCACAATCAGAACAGAAAATCCATTACTGAATTTGTGAAGTAAGCATACAATGCTTATTTTGGTATCAAACTTGGTGATCAAGATAAATCTTGGGAGTCTGAAACCCACTGCGATACAGATAAAGACAGTGAATATGAGGAAAATGCATCAAGTCCCCAACGATTTAACCAAAGTGAGTTAAGTGATCTCATCAGGGATCTTAACCTCTCAAAATAATCTTCTGAGTTACTGGCATCCCGGCTAAAAGAAAAAAATCTACTTGATGAAGGAACAACAATAACGTTCTATCGTAAAAGGGAAGCAGAGTTGCTTACGTTCTACTCTCAGGAAGAAGATCTCGTTTTCTGTCAGGATGTTAAAGGTCTCTTAACAAAAATGGGCCTTCCCGAGTATGATCCAGATCGTTGGCGTCTGTTTATTGACAGTTCCAAGCGAAGTTTGAAGTGTGTGCTTTTACACAATGGTAACGAATTGGGAACAATACCTATTGCGCACTCAACCCAAATGAAAGAAGAGTACAAGAATATAGCTATAGTCTTGGAAAAGATTAAGTATAGCGAACATGGGTGGGTCATTTGTGTTGACTTGAAAATGGTTAACTTTCTCCTTGGATACACAAAATATCCCTGCTTCTTGTGCCTTTCTGATAGCAGAGCTAAACAAGATCACTTGGTAAAAAAGACTGGCCTGAAAGAGAGAACATGGTTGTTGGAGGAAAAAATGTTATTAATGAGCCTTTGGTTGATCGGAATAAAATAATCCTGCCTCCACTTCATATAAAACTTGGCTTAATGAGGCAATTTTTTAAGGCTCTAGATAAGGATTCATCATGTTTTAAATTCATATCTACAAAGATGCAAGGATTATGCATTGAAAAAATTAAAGCTGGCATATTCGATGGACCTCAAATCAGACGGGTAATAAAGGACACGATTTTTGTTGAATCTATGAATGAAAAAGAGCGAAAAGCGTGGACATCATTTGTGTTAGTTGTCGAAAACTTTCTAGGCAACAAGAAGGCTTCAAATTATAAGGATTTAGTTCAGAACATGCTGACTGCTTTTCGTGAGCTTGGATGCAACATGAGTATCATGGCGCATTACTTGCAAAACCATTTGAACCGGTTTCCTGAAAACTTGGGAGACTTGAGTGAAAAGCAAGGTGAACGATTTTACCAGGATATAAGGACAATGGAAGAACGATACCAGGACAAGTGGGATACGCATATGATGGCAGATTACTGCTGGAATCTGCTAAGAGATTGTCCGAAAAAACCACATTGCAGATCAAGCAAAAAACGAACAGCCGTATCTATAAGATTTTCTTAAACTGCATCTTAGAGGTTATTTAGTTAAGCATACTTAAATATTTAATTTGCCTTTAAATGACGAAACTTCAATTCGTATCTATAATCGATTCTTCGTTGGTACTTAACTAAACAATGGTTATGTCACGTAACGTAAAAGAATGTGAAAATCTAGTACAAAAAAAAACAAATTCTGCTTCATTTTATACAACACAGCTGTTTTGTGCCACTTTCAATCAGTAAATATTTGGAACACATTTTTTTATTTGTGAAATAGAAAAAAAATGGCCATGGAACACAAACCCACACCCACCGTCACAAACAAAAGAAAAAGATCTGAAAATTGGAATGCTTCCGACAAGAAAACTTTTTTTTATTTTATTTGCAATAATACACAACACTACAAAACAAATTATTTTATGCACAGATTCTCTTCCAACAACGAGGAATAAAGTTAGTGTCGATACAAACACTTCAAAGGCTAAGCGGAAAGCGTTGACGAAATTTCTTTGCGCGTACACGTTCTTTAATCAATACAAATTTTCGGTTTCTTAACTATTTGCATTTTCTAATTCTAAAATATTACAACAAACAATACAAACTTGAAACTTCAAAATTTCAAAGATGACAATTGATATGTCAAAATACATTTTAAAAGGCCTCTAAGTGATCCTTAAACGCGGTTGATGGCGCTTAAGTTAAGAGGCCTTTAAGTAACGTTACTTAAATGTGAAAATTGATTATAGATACCGATTTCATACTTAAGAGCTATTTAGAGGTATTTTAAAGTTAAGTAACCTTTAAGATTTGTTTATAGATTCGCCTGGAAGCTTCTTGGGTTCCAGTACATCAAATCAGCAGTGAAAAATACATTGCATATGAAATGTACTCGCTAGTATCTTGTTAATAGAATTATTATTTTTTTATATTTATATAAATAAATGTCACTAAATGAGCTTGGATTTTCAAAGAAAAAATGTTTTACTTTCTTCTTTTCACAATTATTTTGGGTATTTCTAAGTGGTGTCAGTTTTGCAACACCCTACCCCATAACATGAAAAAGAGAGCTGCTAGGCAAAAACCGATTGCATATTCGTATTCAGGAGGTCGAATTTACTAAAGAACAGTTTAAAAAGTATCGCCACCAAAATGTGTGTATACCTGTGTAATTATTAAAAAAATCACACTTTAAAACAAATTCTTTTAAATCTTTGACATATTCTCCACAAGGTTCTTATGTCAAAATTTAGCTTGGATTTTATCAGATTTTTGGAGAAAAATATGGGAGATAAAATTTAGCGCGATCTGCGTACTAGGCTTTAAGCTCAAATATCTCAGGTCTGCCATTGAAGATTTTTAAAACATTTCACTAATTTAAGGACTCGACGTCAGCTCTTATTTGATACTCAACCGATTTGTGTTAGCTCAAGACCAGAACAAGCTAACAAAACGGGCATTCCCTTGTAGTAAGGGGTATTTTATCTTCTAGGGATATCGGTATCATTTTGTGAAAACAACATACACAACATGGGATACTGCTTTCTATCTTGGCCTCCGTTTTTTCTCCGAATCTCTTTCTGATATTCATCAATGATCTTTTGTCTAAAACTTCTAATGCATTAAATTGTTCTTCGGATTTGGATTTAGAATAGCAGTGTGGCCAAATGGGAAACCACCGCGTAGAGTTTAATGTTTTAAAAGCTCAATGCTGTTTTCTGTGGTTAAAACAGCAAAAAAGTTCTTGGTTATCTGTATGTGCATCAAAAACCACCTTGTGTGGAATTAAAACGCTGCTATATGTGTTTCCTTCGACGTTTTTAATATATTTTTCTCACCTTCTGATTTGGCTGTAATCTATAAGGCCCATATTCGTCCAAAGCTCGAATAAGATTCCCATATTTTGGCAGAGGTGCTCCAATATCTAAGTACAAGTTGGCCCAAATTTAATTAATCATTTTTGAATTCCTTTTTTACTAAATAAAGAAATGATTTTGGAACTTTATAAGTGGAAAAGATGATATCTGTCAAGTGGCCGTCGCCAGTGTTGATACGCACTACACAGAAAAAGTCTGGGATGGTTAAATCGAGCGATCCTGCTTGTCACATAAAATAGTCAAAACGGGAAATTACGCGACCAGAAAAGCTTCCTTCTCAATATCCATTGTGGCTCGTGCTGTATGTGCAGTTACATTGTCTTGTTGAAACCACATGTTCACCAAGCCCCGTTCGTTCATCACGGCCCTCCCGCGTACTTTGCAGATATTTAGAAAAATACTTACTATTTCTACGTGCAGTAAAACGTACAAAATTAAAAAAAATAAATCCTATCCAAAAAATCAAAGAAATTGGATGACAAAATACAATCACCTTTATTCCGGTAGTCGTTTTAATAAAACGCCTTTAAAACGAGAAGGCTCCAGAGACCACATTTTGGTGTTTAAATAATACGAAAAGGGCAGCGTTCTCTATGTTCTTCACTTTTCTAAGCATTATAACGATAATCGTTTCAATAAAATTCCAACTTTCGTTTCTATAGCCTTGTCGTTTTACTGGAGTTTTAGTAAAACGACTATCGGAATAAGGGTGAATATTGTAAACTTTTAAAAGGAATTCATTATTTTTTTTTTTTTTTTTTATTTTTTTTTTTTTTTTATTATGATACAAAAATTCATACAATTTAATTTTAATAACATTTTTTAAATATAAAAAAAAACATAAAGGCATTGACTTAAAGTCTTTAGCCTGAATGGCATTCAAAATAAACATTTTTCGTTTGATTCCAAAAATTTTAAAACAAAGTCCAAAATAATTATAAAGAACGTTCGTTAAATACTTATTGTTTTTCTTCGTAATTTATGATATTCGTTTACAAAAAGTTTTCAATTCTATTAACTACATTTAACAACAAAAATAACATTTTAAAATAATAATTTATAATAATAATTATTCACCTGAAAAATAGCTTTGTTAACATAAATATTTAAAATAATACCTGTATAATTTTTGCAGAATAACATTTTGTTTTTTAACATACTTATGTAAATATTGAAAAATATAATTATTTTGATTTATCAGATTTTTTTGTATTATGCAAACTCATTTATTAATAAACTTCTATATCGAACTGCTTTTTGCAGGAAGTTGTACATAGACACATAGTTTTGGCCGTTTAGCGTATCGATAAATACATCTCGTGTAAGACATTCTTGACCAAGATGACTTTTTCGAAAATCTCTGAAAATTGGACATACTGCTATAAAATGATATGTGTTTTCCGAAGCATCTAAGTTGCATAAAGTGCATATACCATCCGTTTGATTTTTAAAAGCTCTTGCGTTTAAGTTAAGTAAACCCCCTCTTGCCATAAAAATCCATCTTATCATATGTGCCTGTTTGTCTTGGAAATAATTTGGAACTCCTACATACTCAAGATTACTATACTCATCATGAAACTGCCCGCCCTTTGCCCTTATTACATGGTCACTCCACTCTTTTTTTCTCAATTCATGTATGACCTCACTATGCAAAACATTCCAAGTATGTATGTCTTCGAAAGAGAACTGCATATCTACTTCCTCATAAAGTGATACCCATTCTTTAGCCCAGCTAATTTTTTCCCTCACGATTTCCTTAGCTATTATTTTAGGTAGTCTATTATCCTGGTAATTCATCACTTTTCGTATATAGCTGAAATGAAGTCGTAGAGTTGACAAGAATAATGTTGGCAGACCGGTTTCTATGTGTAACATATAATTTGGAGTGTTGTAGGGTAGTTTAAACATTCTTTTAATAAAATATCTGAGAAGCCTCTCCGTTTCTTCATACCTCAAAAATCCCCATGCTTGAACTGCATAAAACATAATGGATTTGGCTGTTGCTTCAAAAATTTTAAATTTGTTTGAAGGGAGGGTTTTTTTATCATTAATAATTGTAGACCAAGTGGAGTTTATCGCTACCTTAGACATTGCAAGTTTTTCTTCTAGATGTGGCTTAAATGACATATTATGTGTAAATTTTACACCTAGATACTTGTAGTCGTTAACTACATCCACTTCAGCACCTCTAAAAAACCATTTTTCGCTCATAGCTCTCCTTCCTTCATTTCTAAATATGACAATTTTCGATTTAGCTAAATTGACTTCCAAGTTCCATGTATTGCAGTATTCAGCTAGACGATCAATCATAATTTGCAAACTTGTTGGGTCTTCAGATAGCATTGTTAGATCATCTGCATACATTAGTATTTTAAGCAGCACTCCTCTGATATTTACACCCCCAGGTAGCTCTTCGTGAAGGTCGTTTAAAAAGAAGGAAAATAAAATTGGGCTCAGTACACAGCCCTGCCTCAAACCCATTCCAGTATCAAAGAAATCTGAAATATGATTACCATCCCAGACTGCAGATTTCATGTTCTCATATATATTTTTCAGTAACCTGATTATCTTTGATGGCATCCCTAGATTGTATAGTTTGTAAATAAGAGATTCTATATTAATTTTATCAAACGCAGACTTAAAATCTATGAAAAAAACGTAGAGTTTCTTTTTTCTTTTATTTAGTGTTAAACTTATAACCGAGGAAAGGGTAAAAATTTGGTCAACCGTTGAATACCCTTTTCGAAAAGCCGCTTGATATTCGTTTATTATGTTGTTGTTATCCGCCCACTTAGTTATTCTGGTAAGTAGTACCCCAGTAAAAATTTTATACATAGTATCTAAAAAAGAAATTCCGCGATAATTTTGCACATCATCCAAGTCACCTTTTTTGTGAATTGGGAAAATGATGGAGTTTTTAAATGAGCTTGGAATTACTTCGGTTTCAAAAATGCGGTTAAAGCTTTTAGTTAATTTTTCGATAAATTTGGGTGTAGCATTTTTAAAGAACTCTATTGTAATGCGGTCTATCCCTGGCGCCTTTCCATTTTTCCCATTATTAATAACTGTTTCTACCTCCTCTAAAGATATTTGACTTTCCAAAGTAGTGTCAATTATGTTTGGTGCAGCGTACAACAAGGGAACTGTTGAATTGCTTGAGTTGAGTAGTCCTCTAAAGTACACAAAAAAATGTTTACAACTTAGATTGTGACTAACAACAAAAGTTTTCCCACTCATTTCCCTTGCGACTGCCCACCATTCTTTGGAACCTCTCACTGTTACCAGCTTGTTTATATACATTTCTTTATAATCTTTCTTCTTCCCATCACAGATTTGTTTAAACTTTTTCCTTGCAATAAGATAATTCGTTCTATATGCCTCAAGGCGATAAGCTTTATAAAGCCTAAGTTTTTGTAAAACCTTATTTTTAGCTTTGCGACAGGTGTTGTCAAACCACTTTTTTCTACGCAGTTTTCTGTTGCTAGATGGTGGAGGGAGGGGAGCAGAAGCATATATAATGTTTTTAATTATATTTATATCATCATCGACATTTATGGCGGTATTTCGTGGCACAATATAGCTTTCTAAACAAGCATCTATATTTCTTTCGTAGGAACTCTTTTTACTATCCTGCCATTTCAACATTGGGAGTAGTGAGAGTGGTCTTTCTTTCTCTAAACTATAATTATTCTTCAAACGTAAAACTATCGGCATGTGGTCCGAATAAATTTTTTCTTCAACCTTGAAAGACTCTACCTGATTCAGTAAACCCAATGAAGCAACTCCATAGTCAATCACCGATGAACCATTGGGACCAATGAAGGTGAATTCACCTTCACTGTCCCCTCTTGTCCTACCATTTAAAATAACCCCCCCATAGTCACCTAATAACTCAAGAAATCTTTTTGCATTCTTATCTACCTTACTATCTTTTGATTTTCGCTCCACCTCTATTGAAGTGTTTGCAAGGATATTGTTGACTTCTATTTTTTGCAGATACCCTAATCTAACATTCATGTCGCCAAGAATTATAAATTCCGTGGCATTATTTTTTAAAAAATTTCTCAGCTTTCCAAAGCCAGACTCCCAGTGATTACAATTAATATAGGTTGGTATAAAGCACACCTGCTTCTCTTTTATTTTAGCTTTCAGATACACAGAATCTTCATAACATTCAAATTTCAGATTATATTTGCTTTCTATTTCTTTTTTGTACCCGAACACACTTCCTTCGCTTGCCCTGCCAAAATTATGTGTCTTTTTTGCACCCCGCCAAATAACATTGTAGTTGCTGAAATAATTATTGAATTTAAACAAATTTTCTTCCATAACATGGGTTTCATAAAGAAAAAATATTTCATGCAAAGAAATATAATTAAAAAAATTTTGAAAAAGAAACTTATTGCTAAGGCCAGATACATTGTATGATAGTACCTGCATATGCTTTAATTGCTAATCTTGTTTTTCTGACTCTGCCGGCTTAGTTTCCATCCGAACCGTTACACGAATCGTGCATGCTGCTGCACTGAGGAATCCCTCAATGAAAATTTTATCCTCTTCTGTGTGTGCTTGAATGTTTCCTTCTGGAGTCCAGTTGTATTGCCTGCTCCCCACCTTCAGACTTAGGCCTCTCAGCTGCACTGGTGCATCGATTTTGGCGTTCATCAGTTGTTTCTTTACTTGCCTTAGATGATAACGTTGACTTCGTTCGTGGTGCGTGAAATCTTTATTCACGTAATAACCAGAGTTTTTTAATTTTCCGGAGTTTTTTAGCACTTCCAAGACTTCTTGCTGTGATGAAAGCTCGAAAAGGTAATCTTTCTGGTTTAGCTTTCTAAATTTGATTACGTTGACATTTACCCCAAGTGTTTTGCCGCAGAGTTCAGTAAATGCTTTTGAGGCTGTCATCTGGTCAGCTCGCATACCACTTATCACCAAGTTAAATCTCTTTCGGAAT
Organism: Philhelius festivus; assembly: GCA_963931855.1. Classification (NCBI taxonomy): domain Eukaryota; kingdom Metazoa; phylum Arthropoda; class Insecta; order Diptera; family Syrphidae; genus Philhelius; species Philhelius festivus. The sequence continues at coordinate 231,241,502 of OZ007555.1, read as the reverse complement.
TTCTCTTCCTGCTCCGATTTATACAACATGCGCTGCTCATTGTTTTTAAGATGCTCCAGTTCTTCTTTTAGCTTATTGTTTTCAGATTTTATCTGAGCAACATCTGATTGAACGTTGGTGATTTCGGATTTTATTTCCTTTATAGATACCTGTATATCATTTGTGTCATCTTTTGTGGCTATGTTCTTCAATTTGTCATCTAGAATCTCCTTAATAAATTGCCTAATGTCGTCTTGGGGCATGATGGTATTTTTAGTTGCACTGCCACAATTTAATTTTTTATTTGACGGTAAGGTTTCAGGCGAAGTTTCAGTAGGGTTTTTTTTCCTTTTTCTTTTATCCTCGATAGGAGTCATAAAAAGACTAGAACAAAATTGGCGGCAGAATTGATTGTAATTTATAGGTTAATATTCGCACAATTATTGATGATTTATTGTTTTATGTTTTATTGTTTATCTTTTTAAAATGTTATTTTAACTCTAATTTTTGTATATTTTGTTTAAGTTTTTACTATAGTTTTTTTTTTTTTTTTTTTTTATACTTTAAAATGTTTAAATAAATTATAAATTATTGGAGAACAAACAAAAGCACGACTTTGACGTTTGCGACCAGAGTTGCCAATCCAAAAGGAATTCATTATTCTCAGTAGAATTCATTATTCTCAGTAGATTCTCGCACAGAAATTATCTCATGAATGTTGAGTTTAGCTTACAAAATGCCCCGAAAAAATGTTGGTATTTATTAATTTAAAACTGGAAATAGCTTGAGGTTCCGAGTTCCATGAACTTCAAAGTTGGAGAATCTAGATACTGATGTAAATAAGAGTCTAGAACTTATTGCCGGGTTCTTTGGATCTGTGTATTCTAACTCGAACGGTACACTTATCAAGGTTAAAGACGGGTCTATGCATTTAGATGTGTTTGATGTTTAAAAAAAATACAAGGTCTAAAATTAAATGTCAAGCCTGGTGTTGATGGTATTCCTGCCCTTATCTTAAAAAGATGTGCAAACTCATTTTGCCTACTTCTGTAAATTTTTTTCAATCTGTCATTGTCATCCGGAGTATTTTTGGATGAATGGAAATCTTCAATTTTTAAATCGGACGCAAAAAAATGTTGAAAAAATATGGGGGAATTTGAAATTTATTGGCAGTGCCTAAGGCTAAAAAATATGCTTGATTTTCTTGTTAAAGAATACATGAGTGCGATGCTTAGCATGCAATAAAAGGGTGGACCAAATACAAGTTCTTAAATATGCAATACGGCATTACGGCTTTGTTAGTAAGAGCAAACATTCCCATTAATTATGGGCTGCAACGTCGTTCAAGCGGATGGTGGTGCGCCTTTAATTGCTGAGTCAATTTTACCTTGTAAGCGAAAAATTCGAGATCTTTGTGCAGAATTCTCTTCAGGCTAGGGCCTGTATTGTTGAGCTGTTGAGATCGATGGCGAGTTGATGTTCGTGAATTGAGTCTCAGACTCTCGGCTACAGCAGCCACATTCTCGTCTGTGCGCACCTTATACAACGACGCAGGGGACAATGCGTGTTGTCCACTAGCATACCAGTCTGATGAACTTTTTCCACAAAATTGCGTACAACAGGCCCGTCGGGAGCTTCATTTTGGCCAAAACTTCTTTTCAAAAAACGCACTGTTTGGGGTACAGTTTTCAATATTTCCTTAAATTCTATATGTTTTGTTTTTATTGTTAATCTTATTGATGGTATAATATCGATGCTTTGAACCTTTTGTCTCGCGTTAATTTTAATGTTCCATATCGTAATCTAAGAGGTTTTCGTGACCCAATTTACATAAAACACTATCGTACTAACTATGAGCATTCAATAAAATGTTTAATTTGTATAGGTAACTTTAATCATAATTTATTAATAAATTTTTCTGATGTAGATATCAAATAATAGTTTTAAAAAAATAAATAATAAAACTTGATGAATATACCTCCAAGCCAATTAAGTTCACTTCAGGTGTTGCTGAAGGCAGTCATCTTGGTCCTTTGCTTTTAATATATTTAATGATGTATTAGGTGTGTTTTATTATTCGCAAATCTATCTGGATCCGGATCTAGATCTTCCTTTGAAAATAAAACGATACGGATCTTAGTGACAGCAGTGTTACAAGTCCGTCTCTTTTTATCCTTAGGTTTGTAAATTTTCAATTATTTCTTGTCTTTTTTCTTTACACTATAGCTTACACTACCTTACCATAAAAAGCCATCTACTCGCCAGTGTAATAACTGATTTTTGGATCTTTGAAATAGATCCCGATAGAAAACAGGATCCCAAATTGTTTTTGTAATACATGTTAAAACTTAATCCAGATCCGGATCCAGATAGATTTGTGAATAATAAAACGCACCTATTGTGAACTTTATTAATTGCAACCAATGTCTCTATGCTAATGATGACTGCTTCAAGCTTCAAATGGATCTAAATAATTTATCTCTCTGGTGCACCATGCACCACTTGAACCTTAATGTTAAAAAATTCTTCGTGATTTCTATTTGTAGAAAACAGTTTGTGTACGAGTTTCTGTTACAAGTCAAAGATGTGAGTGGTACTTTTCGCTCTAAATTTTCATTTGCTCCACATGTTGATGTGTAAAACTTAATTTTATAAATAGCTATATCTATGATAGTTAATTTCATTAATTGTTTTTTTAAGTCAGCTTAAATTTAAATTTTTGAATTGTATTCTGTTGAGCTTAAAATTCCTAGATGAATAAATAAATAATAAATCAGTCAAGTACCCCAAAAAGTCAGTTCAAAAATTTCAGTTGTCAGGTTACCTGTTTCTCAAATTGTTCGTCTATTGGCTTCAGAAAAGCCATGCCAATTACGTAGCAAGTTGCTTAGGTCTGGGTCTGTAAGTAAAAATTATAAGAGTGAATAGTAACTTGCTTGCCAATTGTTTGTGTGGTCCAAACATTAAATGTGATCCAACTAACAACATACAAATTACAAAACGTTTTCATAATTACCAAAAGTTTAATCGAACTTCTAGTAATCTATATTTCTGAAATCTTAATCTCCGGATCAAAAACACTTTGAAGTCGACTTAATGGGAGCAAGAACGCACAAAAGGACAAAAATTTCGTATCAGAAAATAAATACTAATAGTCAATAACATACTTGAATTCTGGCCGAAATCAGTGAGTTAAAATCTTGAGCCAACGATAAACCACATTTCCGTAACTGGTCCTTACAGCAGAGAGTTTTTCAGAGCGAATAAATACAAAAATCTTGATTTCTCATTTGAACCTTGCTACCATCATCAAAGAAAGGCAACACTAATCTATCCATTGTAAGAACTATATCATATCTCATTAACTAACAACAGCTCTCTAAAAGTTCAAAAGCTCAACTTTTTTCTTTTCAAAACAAACTTCATAAATGTTTGGTTTTCATCCCTTTTAGACATTTTCAACCCCAAAATGGAATTTCCCCATCAAAACATGTTGTAATTTCATCGTGCACTCTGCTTGATTCAAAGTGTTTTTACCACTCGCCGAGTAAGCACACATTTCGTCCTTTTTGAAAACTGTCTCCCTTTCGTATGGGCATTTATTAAGATATCATTTTATAGATATACCATCCGTGGAATAAAAACGATTACACAGGATACACGTTCCGCAGTGTCATCCGTGAAATTGTTTCTCTCTTTTTATTTTTATTGAATAGCTAATTAAATTTATTTAATTTTCGGTTTGTGTTATTTTAAGTTCGCTCTGGATTGACCTGCATTTATGAAATTTTGATGAAAAAATTAATTAAAATTTACAAAAAATAAAAAAAGCAAATTGCAATTAAAATTTACGTAAAGAAAGTTTGATGTGAGAAGTTGGCAAAAGTGAATACACCTTTTTTCGATTTAAAATTATAGTTTAAATTAAATAGTGATATTTTGTATTTAAATTATTATTACAACATAACAATAACAACAGGAGTACCAAGAACAACAAGAAAACATTGCCAGATCCTATTAAGGTAAGGAAAATTGGATTACCTTGTTAAGTTAAGACATTTTGTCACAGGGATATTATATTTAGGTAACCACCTTCTGTCCCATCATCATCCAATTCAACAAAAGTTATAGATACCACTATACTCAAGGTTGCCAAATCGGTTGAAAATCGTTGTGTGGCAGTTGCCCCTTTCCCTTAGTGATTTTGAACATTTTCTTTCCGCAAGGTTTCTCTTAAGGAAATACAAAAGAAAAAACAAATATAAGACAATCACAAAACTCATCAAAACCCCTATTTCTGACATTTGCATTTTTCGATATATGTAAACCTAAATGACGGTATTATAGCATCCACTTTAGAAATTATAGGTTCAGGGTGTGAAGCTGTTTTCGAGAAAATTTGAATAAATCAATAATTTTTGTATGGGAGCTGATCGTAAGATAACCGAATTAAACTCTAGCTTGATGGACAGTGAACACACAGATGGATTGTAAGGCGAAAAACCCTTTTTTGGACTTCACCATCATCGTAATGCTATATTTGATTAAGACCTTAAAATTTATTTTTCAAGAAATCAATACTTCCATTTAAGAACAAGTAATAGATTAAGTTCAACAAGGAAAATAGCGAACGTTTTTGTTTTAGAAGTTATGTAATGTGTAGCATTATTGAAAAAAAAGGCTGGGCGCGACCCACACTGATAACTTCCCATTTGTGGTCTTGAAAACTTTATATTTAGTTTTTTTTTCAAATAACCAAATTTTCAGCGAAACAAACTTTAGCTGTAAAATTCAAACAAAAATTATTTTAAGATTGAAAAGCATTTTAATTATTTAAAGAGATTTGATCTCATTGTCGTGAGCAACAAAACATTTTGTTAGATGTCAGTTAGTTTAACCAAAATTGTCTCTTAGCACACTATGATTCACCTAGAACTTTCTTCGTTTTTTCTTTTCCTGAACAATTTTAGAAATGTCGCTTAGTATACATTCTTACGGGAAGGTATCGATGTATAAAACAACATACTTTAGAAGGCACTATCAGTGTTCATTCCCAAGAAATTCGACTTGAAATATAATTTTAACTAGTTTTCACTAGAATTTTTAATAGTTTTTTTATTTAAAAAAAAAACTATTAATTCAATATTTGTCAACATTTTACCAATTGTACAAAATTATACTATGTATAAAATAAACTAAATTAGAAGTCAATATCACTACTAGTTCTCGAGAAATTTGAGTCGAAAAACAATTTTTACCAATTTTCAATAGAATTTTAAATAGTTTTTTATTTTTTGTAAAAAAACTGCAAACTGATTTTTTTTTGAAATTTTCACCAGTTGTCAAACACATTATTTTTCGTAAAATAAAATTATTTTGAGTTTCAAATTGTTTTCCGTTCTTAGAATATCTGGGTTATGAATTTTTTTTTCAGTTTTTTTTATTTAAAAAAAATAATGGTATGTTCATTTTTTTCCAAATTTATACCAAATCAGTATGACCTTATAATGAGTACATTAAATTTTATTTGAAATCAATAGCATTATTTTTTCGTGAGATATTTGAAACTAACCAAAATTTTTACTTTTTTTTTTAAACCGTTATAGTGAAAAAACTATTCACTGAATTTTAATAAACGCCCTTTCAGCCTCTTTCGAAGTTATTATCTATTAAACAAAATTTATTTGAAGTCGATATCTTTACTCCGTACGGACGTACGAACGTACGAACGTACGAACGTACGAACGTACGAACTTACGAACTTACGAACGTACGAACGTACGAACGTACGAACGTACGTACACACACACACACAGACATCTCTCTAAAAATGATTGATATAGCTTCTAGGGACCTTGAAACGTCGAGAAATGTCAAAAATTCCAATTTGACAAATCGGACCGATTACAATAACTGCCTATGGGAAGTTAAAAAACATATGAACGCTTTAAGCTTAGTGTACACGATTGGTAGATCTTACAATATTGTCAGACCTGACAATGTCTGACAATTATCTACCAATTAGCTGAGAATTAAGTTGTGTGCTTACGCGGTTGTTAAAGAGTCCAATCAAAAATACCAATCCTAAAATTTACTATCAGAAGTTGGCTGACAATTTATTTTCAGATAGTCGGCTGAATACCTACCAATTAAAAATAAGACTAACTTACTTACTTAAGGTGGCGCTACAGTCCGGGGCAGACCAAGGACCTAAACTAACAAGCTTCTCCAGCTAGCTGTCTCCAGTTTCGCACGTCAAGTTGGTTGGTCCTTAACTACCTCAAAATTATAGCTGTCTATAATGACGTTCTGCCCTAGACCTCGGTGTTGTGTGTTCTTTCTTGATGACATTCATTATACTTGGTCTTGCCCTCATTTACCGCTAAGCCCATCTTCTTCGCTTCCGTCTCAATGCTCACAAATGCGCCTCTGACATCACGCTTTGTTCTTCTAATAATGTCAATGTTGGCCTATCCGAGTAATTGGATGGACTTTTGAAAGATTGTGCCTCCTGTGTTGACGCGTGAGTTTTGTCCCATTCTTTCAAGAACGACAGAACATCGCCTTGCCTAAAATCTTTTTTGACATCAAATGTATCAAATGGTTAGATCTTTTTCGATCTTGATGGAGCTGCATCGTCATCCTGCACAAGCGGACAAGTTTGTCAGGGATGCCAAAACTAGACATTGCTCTATATAGTTCGTTCCTATAGATGCTATCATAAGTGGCTTTGAAATCGATGAAAAGGTGGTAGGTGTCGATTTGTAGCTCCTTGGTTTTTTTTTTCCGAGATCTGCCGTAATGTGAATAATATTTGATAGATGGTGGAATTTTCTGGTCTAAAGCCGCACTGATATGGACCTATCAGGTTGTTGACGAAAGGTTTCGACGTTAACATATTAGAGCAGAAAGGGTCTTGTACACGATGTTCAGGAGACTTATGCCTCTGTAGTTGGCGCAGTTCAGAGCGTCTCCTTTCTTGAGGATCGGACAGATAATGCTGACGTTTCATTCATCGGGCATACTTTCTTCCGACCATATTTTGCAGATGAGCTGATGCATACTCCCAACCAAGTCATCGCCTCCCGCTTTGAACAGTTCGGCAGCGAGGCTATCAGCTCCAGCGGCTTTGTTGGACTTGAGGTTCGACATAGCTATCTTCACTTCGTCCAGGTCGGGTGGGCGTTATTGTTCGTATGCGTCACCTAAGTCGAATGGTACTATTTCTATAGCAGCGGAATTTTCTTCTTCATCGCCGTTATAAAGTTTGGAGAAATGGTCTTTCTATATCATCAGCATGGACTGCGGTTCTACTACGATGTTCCCTTGATTATTCATGCAGACTTCGACTCGGAGATTGTATTCGTGTGATGTTTCTTTTACCTTCTGGTACGACTTCCGAACCTCATTTCTGCTATGGCATCCTCTATTTTCTCGATCAAGCGCTTCTCATGCTCCTTCGTAGAGCTCGCGAGAAGCTCTGGTTCTTCTTTGAAGCGCCTCTTTATATGCCTTTTGTTTTGCTGCATGTGCTTGCAGGCACTCATTGTCAAATTACGGGTATCGTTGTGGTGGTATCAGAAGCGACATCTCTGATGGCTTCTTGGCAATGTTACCACTGGTTCTCAATACTTGATGCTGGCGGTATAGGACTTTTTAAGAAGAGACATTTTTAGAAACTCGATCTGAAAAAGACCTTGCAATCTCTTGCGATTCCAATCGTGTGAACACACAACTAATTGTAAGTTTTTGTTGGTTATGGAAACTGCTTCATTTGATCCTTGGCCCGACTTATTTTCCGATGTTTTTCCAGATTGGAATTAAATGTCAGCCTTCCATCTCTTGAATTAATTTCAATGTTGTGTCGTTTTTTTAAGTATTATTTCCATTGGGGGAAAAATTTAAAAATGTTATCTATCAAATTTAAAGAAAATCGGCTGAAGCGCTTAGGCCATAGTCAAACAGTTAGACAGAATTGCGAGACCCAGTTTTTTCCTCTTCTCCATCATCGTAATGTTAAGCCTGGTCTAAATCTTGAGACCGACTTATTTACGAATGCCTAACTTGCTTAAGAAATTTCTTGAACATTTTTTAAGAAACAAAATTTTGGATTCCATTTTGAGTTTTTAGTAATTTTAAGGAAATAATTTTAAAAGATAATCGTCGACACATTTTGAAGATATTGCTCCTGTACACAAATTTTGGTCAAAATCATTAGAGCCGTTAATGAGAAAGTCGACCGTACCGTTAATAATACCGCTAGTTTTGGAGGTAAAAAATGCCTGTTTGAAGAAAATAGCTCCAGTGGCTTAGGCTGTAGGAAGAGGTACAGACATACAGACTTTTTTCGTGTTCTCTATCCTCGTAATGTCAGCCTTGTCCTATGGTATCTATGTCGCAAGTAAAAAATAATTGTGTGTTTGTAAAAATGGCGAATGTTTACGTAACTTTTCAGTTTCCAACCTGATTTTTAAAAATAAGTATTGTCGAGATTTTGTAGAACCAACAACCAGCCCAGGAGTGCTATGCAAATTTCCTTTTTTGTTTTAGGTAAAACGCATCTGAAAAGTTGATATTTTAGATGTTAAAAATTGGCTTGGATGCAAAAAATTACACTTTGTAAATAAAGTTTCCAACTTTATCTTCTAAAGCAGTGAAAATTGATTAACTTGAAACTTATAACATTCCCACAAAAAGATCAAGACAAATAAAATCAAAAGTTTCACAAAGAATAGTACGAGTATGAACCGACTGGTATCACAAGTTTAAATGGCCCTCATTTCATCTTTATAAAAAAAGTTATAATTTTATTTTGTACAAATCCTTTTGTTTTGGACTTTAATGGCTTTAAGTACAGCGCATAGTTTAGTTGATTCATGTTGTAATTAGATCAAACGTGGAATATAATTTCCCATACTTCGGAAATACCCATTTTCTCTTTTTAGTCAAAAGCCAAGTCATAATTTCCAATGTTTTAGTGACTACTTTTGAGTGACCAAAACAAATCGATAAAAAAATCCCTATGAAAAAAATCTTCAAGCTTTCGTAGAGAATAACCAAAGTGGTAGCCATGACCACAGATAGCCGCACACGTGGAGCGTGGAATATTTGCGTTTGCCCTAGTTAACTCATCTGTAAGATGATACAAAAAACACATATCCCTGAGGTGATATCCGTAAATCATAAATTCATAAGCAGCCATTAAAATATCCTGTACCGGTCTTTGGAATTTTCCGTAGAGGATATTGCATTAGTTACAGAGAAGTTCATTTATTTTCACTAAAGGACACTCCTGTGCTGCTCCGTAGTTTTATTTATTTCTTCTAACAACCAAGTTAATAGCTACTCTTGAATCTATTTTATCAAGCTTCGAATATGACTGCGCCCATATAATGGAACTGCAAACATGAGACAATTCACTTCCACCTCATTGAACTTTATAGAAAGTGTGTGAAGTCCATCATCGATTTGTTAAAATACACGCTTTCAGCTTTAAAAGTATAGGTATATTGTTTTTCCGGGGCCTCCTCGTGGCTCTCGAAATCAATAACAAAGAAGACCCATGATGTCCCATATTATAAGGGGTTGACTTGGGGGTTTGGCAAGGTTTGTTTTTAGATCCGCCATACGGTTTTTTTTGTCCCTTTTTTTAAATCGATACAAAATTCAACCCTAAACCCAACCTCAATAACAAACCAACGTCTTCAATGACTTTTTGCCAAGGAATGACTTTTATTTCAATTTTATTTTGCAGTTCATGCTTTTATCTAGGATATCCTTTCCCCACAAAAGTGTGTGTGTGTTTGCGTCTTTGTGTATGCAGACGAAAAACAATGCAGATTTTTACTACACGGCGCCATAAAGGCTCTGGTTTTGAAAGGAGGAAGCATAAAATAAATATATGTAATGTAGAGGGTAAGGAAATATAGCCCCTTCATTCACCTGTCATACCTTGTCTTGCTTTAATTTACTTGCGAAAATTAAATATTCATTCGGAGCGGCTTTTGTTGATGATAATATGGATAGGACTAGTTAGTGTTGGAACTTGAAGTTGATTTATTTCTTGGTTCTTGGTGTGTCACTTCAGTGGCGTAGCCACGGGGGGGGTTTTGGGGGTCTGAACCCCCCCTTGGCATCCGCCAAAAAATGCAAAAAATAACAATAAACCCAAGTATAGTAAACCCCAAGCCACCTAATAACCCAACTTAACAATAAACCCAAGTATGGTAAACCCCAAGCCAAAACCAATTCGCCGAAGTTTTTGAGAATGTTATTAAAGCTTTGTATTATAAATATAGCAGCAGAGATATAAAAAATAAAAATTAATCTGGATCAGTCTGAACCCTCACCTCTTGGCATCAGCTGAAAATTAAAAAATATCATTCATCCTAATAATGCGTAAGTACATGCCGTAGTATTTTTGTTGATAAACTCTAGAGATGAGCTGAGTCGTGAATTCGCATTCACAGGTATAACTGTGAATGCTATTTTTCATTCACTGCGAATATAAACTGTGAATGTAAACTGTGAATTTCATTCCGTGACTTTCAGTGGGTACTGAAAAGTAAAACAAAAACATGCAAAATCCCATACAAATAGAGATGCTGCTTAGCTGAAATAGAGAGTTTTTAAAGAAAAAGTGTTTTTTCGTGTTTTAATTCATTTAATTATAGAGAATTAAAAGTTTTGTTTTTTAATAGAGTTAATTCATTATTTATTGCACAACGTTTTGCAAAAACAAAAAAAACGTTAAAACAAGGAACTTTAAAACCACTGGCTTCGATGGTTACATTATTTACCCAGAATCAAGTAGGTATGTCGAAATTAAAAGTAAACAAAAAACAGGATTCACTTCACTGTGACAAATTAGAATTGCAATTTAAAAAGAGAAGCATTTTTACTTTTCTGCTGTTTAGTCGGGTTCTCCTCTCCGATACAATTTGCCCAGGTTTCGAAAACAAACTCTCGCAAGGCACGGATGTGGCGATCGCACTTAGCCGTTCCTGAGCAACAAAAAAAAAAAAAAAATTAAGATATTACAGCTTGTACCTGCTATAAAACAATTTTTTTCTAATTTAGAATTTATCTAAGGATGCTTCTAAGAAGTTTAAAAAACTTTAAAACAATACTTAAAAAAATGTTTTGAATTTGTGAAAAAAGAGTGTTTTTTAGAAAATTCGATATTTTCAAAACGATATTATTTTGGAAATTTAATTTTCATTCGTACAATTATAAAAACTTTAGTTTAAAAATGTTTATGATTTTTTTAATACGCCTAAAAGGCAAACTTGTCTCGAAAAGTATATTGATGAAGCAGTGAAAAATAAAAGATTGGTACAACATAACCCTACTCGTTGGATTGAGCGTCAAACATCAATTACGGTATTCATGGATTTGCAGTTAAGTGTCATTTCAGCTTTAGAAGAAATTTCGCAATGGGACGATCGCAAAACATCCTGCTTCAGCACAGAAGTTATTAACTGCAATAAAAGCAAGTGAATTCAATGTAACTTTGCGAATTTTGAATTCAATCCTGGTGTACACGTTGCCGCTTAGTACATTTTTACAAAAAGAAAATGTTGATTTAGCTGCAGCAAAATGCTGAAAATGTTGTGACGCAGTTACGGTCTATTCGAAGCAACGTAGATGTAAAATTTAATGCAATTTTTGCTGAAATTGAAAGGGCCCATGAAACTATTGGTTTCGATATAGACAAGTTACCTCGACTTTGTGGAAGACAAACTAATAGAGCTAATGCAGGGGCAAGTTCTCAAATCACTCCGCAAACGTACTACCGAATCAACGTTTTTATTCCGTTTTTAGAAACCGTCATAGCACAGATGGAAGAAAAATTCATCACCCATAAAAATCTTTTTAAAATGTTTCACATATTAATATCATCAAAAAAGATTTTTACATCAGAAGAAGAAGAAACGACTGCCTTGGAAGAATTGATAAAAATGTATGAAAATGTCTTGGGAAGTTCTGTCGAAGTCAAAGCAGAAATTAAATTATGGCAAATACTTCTAAGCAAAATGTATGCAGCTATGGACTCAAAAATAATAAAAGTGACGGAATTGATGCAACGATGCAATGCTGATTTGTATCCAAATGTCTATAAACTATTAAAGATTTTCTGCTGTCTGCCAATTTCGAACGCGTACACAGAAAGAAGTTTCAGCTCATTGAAGCGTCTAAAAACATATTTAAGGAATACGATGAGCGAACAAAGATTGAACGGATTGGCGCATCTCAACATACACACAGACATTAAAATCACGCCGGAGGAGGTATTAGAAGAATTTTGTAGAAAAACACGAAGATTAGATTTCAAATTTTAAATGTAGTTAAATGCCTACGGTGTACTATTTTTTTAGAAAATATAAAATTATTATTCATCGTTTATTTTTTCGCAAAATTTATTTTACTTTGTAAACCCCTTTACCCCCTCTTCGGTAACATGCTATTAGTGTATTCCAACTAAAACAAGTGACGTTAAATATTTTCAACTTTTGACGTCTGATAAGTATAAAAAAAACTCCGGCAAATGTCTTTTACGTGCTCATCGAGGCGATTCAATTTCTTTTTCAATTCTGGCTTTGCTGAGTTGGGCTATGTGGGTTTAATGGTTTTGGGGTTTGTGGGTTTAATTGTTTTGGGGTTTAACGTTTTTGGGTTTATTGTTATAATTTTTTTTGTTTGAAACCCCCCTTTCAAACCAAGTCTGGCTACTCCACTGTGTCACTTTATAGTGGAAACAGTAGAAGGGGGTGCAACAAAGATTCTATTATTTAAATCATTTTACCAAGTAGTAGTGGCGTACGTAGTTGTAAAGAGTTGAATCGAGGTCGACCCGTTTATAAGGTTATATCGCCGTGCGATCTGCTAAAACAGACTTACCAGCAGACCATGCTATCAATATTAAAGTGAGGTCTGAAGGCGTGCTATAATTTAAAAATTGAGTGCGGTATTAATAGCTTTAATAATTCAAAAAGGACGTCATGTTGTTTTTTTTCAATTCCAGAACCTGAACGAATCTGAAGAAAACACGTTCTAGTAAATGGGGATTTTGTAATAGGTTCTGAAAAAAAGAATACATTTTTTGTTTTCTCAGAACTACAGAATCCTCAAAACTCACCTTAAATGAACTTGAATGGGCTTTTCTAGTTGAGGAGAAATATTTTAAAGTTAAGACAGTAAAACATAACATGCAATATAGCTAATTTTAATTTTATATCAATCCAACTTCATAGCTTCATAACATAACATTATTATTGTAGTAGATGAAGAATATAAGAACATTTCATAAAAGAAAATACTCTTTCATTCAATTTATTGTTTGCATTTGACATCCCTGTTTCAATCACATACGTCAAACAGAACTGTCATTCGAGATTGTCCTTATATCTTAATTTAAAGCGTGGAACAGATTGAACCAGCAACAGCACCATCAACAGCAACAGCGGCCGCCATTAATTTAGAGCCAATGTATTTCAACTGTTCAACACACATAAGAACAGCAACAGCAACGCCAACAGCGTCGTTAAGCCAGAGTCCTAAATTTGCTCTTGCTGGTGCAGTGTTGTCAACGTTTCCACTGCAATATTCAGTGGCACCACAATGAAAAACTTTTTTTCGATATGAAATGTCAAACAGATGAAATGACGTTCCTGGTGGCAATGTTAGGGTTTTCCATTTTTTTAATATGACTCGCTTAACAATTACGAGTATTGCTCTACAAAACGGAGTTAAGTATGTAGTAGCAAGACAGAATGTATAGGCAAAACAGTAAACTACTCCCTGAAAGCAAATGCCATCAAATGGTACACTGATGATCGAGAATGTGTCAAGGAAGTTGTGCAGGAATTTTTTGGGCTCAAAACTAAACTTTCTCTTTCGATGGCGCAGGCAGAAGTGAATGTCATAGGAAAATTAGTCAAACGTAATCTCCAAAGGAGCTATCGTAACCAAAACATTACCATCATGTCAGCTACCCAAGCGGCACTTTAAGCGCTGAACTTCTATGTCATTCATTTTTAATTCGTATGTGGAAATGTGACACTTCATTGGGAACCGGGACGCCCTATTGCGTAATATGAGAAAATGGGGTTAAAAATAAAATCCAAACAGAAGAGGAGAGGAGACCATAGGTTCCAAAATATTGACAGAACTCCATCAATTGAGCACAATAACTCAGCCTTTTGCAGACTTCAACTTGAAAAATTTTGCGTCGTGGCTTGGGCCTATACACCTATACAACATCCAACTGATTCAAGAGATCAAAGTTCATGGCTGTAGACATCGCTGTTTGTTCGTTGACTGAGCTTTGGAAAAGGATCCCAATTTTGGCCGAAAAATCTTCTTCAGGGAAGACCTAAATTTTTGGATGAATGGCTGTTTTAACTAGCAGAATTACCGTGTAAATGAGATATCACCACCCACACAAGGCTCACATCATCGGGACAAAGCATTCTCAAAAAGTTAAATTTTAATGTGGATTTTCTGCCGGCCGCGTTATTGGTCCGTACTTTTTCGAAAACGACGTTGGCGTTGGTGAGGCGGTCACTGTCAAGGGCGAGAGCTATAGAACGATTATAACCAATTTCTTATAGGCCAAATTTAATCATATGGACCTAGTCGACTTGTGGTTCCAGCAGAAACGCACTACTTGCAACACAACGGAGGCCACGATTGACATCCAGCTTAAACGATTTTATGGTATAAGGTTATCTCTCAATAGGTGACGTGAATTGGAAAAAAATTGGCACCGTCTGGCAATGCGAGAAAGCCAACTGGGACGTTCTCAACGATTTCTTCATGAACTTTAATTGGTCACTATGCTTCCTTGATAGTGACGTGAACTCCAGTGTAGATTTGAAAATTTAATTCTTTTCGGAATAAAAAATCTTATCCAGAATAGAGAAAATTCTATCAAACTGGAACAGAATTGATGGTTTGATTTGAGCTGTAGAGAAATTATTAGGGGCAGAGAAGTAAGTTTTAGATGCTATAAAGCCAATCCTACTAAGGAAAACCGAACTGAGTTCAAGCAAGCTAGAAAGACCTATAATGATCTTATTCGACAAACCAAATTTGTGCATGACCATGAATAAAAGCAAAAAATACTACAATGTTCCATAAATAGCAAAAATTGTCGGTCATTTGTGAAAACTGTACGAAATATTACTTCGTCTTCGGTTCTAAAAGCTCCCTGTGCCAGCTCATAAGAAAAATGAATTCGATTTTGCTTTTAATTCGATGGTGCGAGAAGTTGCTTTGATTCCTCCTGTACTTGAGAGTGTAAAGTATTTTATGGGTATAAATCTTTTTTCGCACTCGCCCGTTTTTCAACGCTGGCAAACTCACTGCATAGGCTTTTCGATCTTTCCTGTTCTACTGGTGTCTTTTCGAGTTGATGGAAAACAGCATTTGACCAGCTTGTCCCTAAAAATGGCGAATCTTCTTCCCCCTCTAACTACCTTCCAATTGCACTAACGTCCCTTCTTTCCAAGGTCATGAATGCGCTCATGAAATTCATAAGACAAATACTGGCGTGCCACAGGGCTCCGTTTTGTTTGCGACTCTCTCTTCATCATATTCATCAATGATCTTTTATCTAAAACTTTTAATCTGTTAAATTGTTTTGCCTACGCCATTTCCGTTAGCATTTCATATTCGATTGGAGTCTCACGTCCTTTTCCGTCGGATGTGAATTTAAAACGGCAGCGTATGAAAAGCTAAGTTATTTTTTTATCTTGCATTGTCAAATGGGTACCAAAACAACGTTGATTTTAATGCTTCAAAAACTCGAAGCTGCCTTTAAGGCTAGTTTTAAAATTGGAACTCAGGGTCCTTAAAACAGTGAACTAGTCTACGAGCCACATAGAATATTTAATGCATTATAGCACCATTTTGAACAGCTGCTTAATTAAGTAGAGCAAGTTTTATGGCAAGACAACAAACCACTTTCAGTCAAGGCGGAACTAGTTCCAGCATAGAATGATGGCATCTTAGAAGGGTACGCAGCATCTAACTGATGAGTCCACTGTCGTACCTGGGCGAAACGCACCTTGGAGTTGAGATCACTTGAACCTCTCAAATGTATGTATTTATTTTTGTAATTACCATCAGCTAAATGTGCAATACTCCCAAGTCCAATTTAACAAATATTACAGGAGCGGCCAATTACAAGATAAATTTGCAATATGATTGTTCAAAGTATCAATTTCGGCAAAAAGTGGACTTAACATTTTTACGTATTTATCCAAAAAGGCTAGACTTTTAAGTTGAACCCTTTTTACACTTAATAAACCAAGATAATTGGATTCTATGATCAAATACTTAGATACAAAAAGGGAAACGTAGTCTCCTCTTTTCTATAATGACCCTGATTCTCCACCTAATTTATTTAAAATTTATTGTTCAGCAGATTCGCCGAAAATGAAATTTTCCTTCGAAAATACTTTGAGTATCAAAGGTAACTTTATTTAATTGGGTTGTGTGTTCAGGATCTTACAACTTCACAAACTTTTCATCAAGCAAAAAGCACTCACTTGGAATTTCTAATGGCAAAGCAAATAACCCGAAAACCTTATTTGAATGTGTGTTGTATACCTACATATAATATTTTTCATTTAAAAAAAATCAAATTAAATTAAATTGATTTTAAAGAGGAAACCTTTCGGAATATATGTCACAACATTATTCGTTGAACAATTTATCACTGCGTGACACTTTCACATATGTAGGTTTATCTCAAAATTGATTTATTTTTAACTTACGTACTCCGACTACAATACTCGTACTCATATGAAAATTCTGTGTAATCTGATTAATTCCGTCCTCGTACATCGGAAAAGGTGTTCTATTTTACAGCTAATTACATAAAAAGAAATACAAATCCTGTCACACAGGACATTATTCGATTCATTTGTCATTATACAAATTCGAGGCAGATGTTATCAGCAAATTTTAATTAAATGATTACTTACTACACATTGCATCGCAAATTAGCATATAAAAAAAGGTTCATATGTCTGCCATATGAAGAACCCTGATGATCCCTCACTCTTTGTCCAGTATTTTCCTGAAAGATACTTAATCCCCACTGAATCGCACTGACTTGGTTTTGTGTGTTCAAGAACAAAAATTGCTTGAACATTGAAGAATCTCAAAAATATTAAACATTTTACTCATATTTTTTTACTACTGGCATTAAATACTTACACCCATATTAATAAAGATGGTTTAGTGGAGGTTTATCGTTTATCGTTTATCGTTGTCCTGGACTAAGTGCGAAATTTCATTAATAAAACAAATTTTCTGTTAAGTGACGTTTACTAATTATGATTAAGTTAAACCACCGAAGAAGGTGGTTTAGCGAAGGAATAAGAAATAGAAATGTCCACAGTCAGACACAAGCAATTGACAATCAATTTAGGTAGCCACAGAATATAAAAAAGAGATTGCTTACTTTTGTAGAAGATTTTCTTAAAAGGATTTTTGATAAACGTCATTTTTCTATTCTGGTAACATTTTGTTTTTATTAATGTAAATATTTAAGCCATGGCTTAACTCCTATTCCATGGTTTAGCAAAACCATGGAATATAGGTGGAATAAGAGTTTTTTAGTAATACGGCTGTTAAGGTATTTTTCTAAAACCGTTTGTATCACTTCAAATTTTATAGTGTTGAATTCTTCACAGTTGTTGACATTGTAGTACCCCTTGGCATAATGGTTAGTGCATTGGACTGTCATACATAATGTCTTGGGTTGGATTTTCAGCCGGTACAAAAAAAAATTTTTCCTTTTTTCAAGGCTGTACTGCCGGAAAATTATAGGTAACCCCATTCCTGGATCGCTCCGAGCTGTTGTACCACCAAATTAATTTTTTTTATTGACATTGCTATCGAAATCAGAGTTAAAAAAAGCAGTCATACGCTGCTTAAGAAGACAAAATGGAACCCTGAGGCACACCAGCATTTACTTTATTAATATCAGATTTAAAACCATCCAATAAAATTTGTATTGAGTGGTCTAATACAAGAAGACAAGCATCACAATCTTACTTTCTTCAAAACGATGCAAAGTTTGTTAAGACACCAGTCAAAAAGAAGATTTCGATCTTCAAGTTTTCTTAAGCTGATCACTTATCATCGTTTCTATATAAACCTGAAATGAGAGACGTAAGGACTATTAGACGTTAGTTGCTGTTTCACATTACATATCTGAATAATATATACGAAAAAGCTTATGTAGTGGTTCTTCCAAAAATAGTTTCAAATCGTCAGCAGGCATTTACAATATTTGAAAATTGAAATGATGTTATCAATGAAAATTATAAAAAGCAAAGGTCTAAGGTGGCTGCCCTGCGGAACACCTGATGTACACTTAATTTCTTTTGAAAGATATCCGCAATCTTAACTAGTTAACTACAAGATAAATAAGAAGATAACCATTGAAAAAATTGCGAGTGAAAATCAAAAACCAAGTGGCTTACCGAATCAAAGGCGTTACTAAAGTCCGGCCACTTTAAGTTTTTGTTCAAAAGGTTTGTATGTTATCAAACTGAAATAGTTCAAATTCGTAATAGTAAATCTACCGGACATAAAATCATGTTATAAATCTGATAAATAATAAATTGTTAGAAAATTAAGCTTATTTATATCCATACTTCCAAGCAGCGTGGAAATTGCTGAGAGTTTAGATATGTCCCTATAGTTTTCTACATCATCATTCTTCACAAATCAATAGTGAAATTTTCATTCTTCTTAGAAGTTCCCCTCTTTGAGTTACTTCTTTAGTACGGTGAGTAAAGGCACGCGAATTGAATCACAGCACGGCATAATGCCGTCTGGACCAAAACTATTAATTAGACGTAAGTGATTTCAATGTTGAATTATATAGCTCCTTAGATCTAATATCGGTCTTATTTGTCACATTGTTCAGCAAATTGTTGTTAAAACGACAAAGTAATTTACTATACCTAGGTAATTAGCCTAATTAATTAAATCGATATAGCCCCTCCGACACCCACTTCTTAAGCCCATTATAATTCTATATTGTGTCTTATTGAAGTACTCGTATAGAGGTATAAATTGAGACATCAGGCTCTGCAGAAATACGTAAAGGCCGTTACGAATTTTCGACGCAAAGCTGTTATGTTCTGTTTCGTACTTGTAACGACAGCGTCTGCTCACCAAACGCGAACAGGCCCTAAAACAAATCGTAGCTTAACTCTGTCAGCTTAAAGCTCATCGCTGATTAAAATCACAAAAAAAAAAAAAGAAACCTCGTTGGCGCGAGATAATTTGTGGTTATAAAATTTGCCCTTTTTTCAATTTGCCTTTCCCCATTGCAGGGTTAAATTATCATTTGAACTAAAAACTTAATAGAGACATTGTAAGTTTTGTATATATTTATAAATGCTATACCATATTATACTTTAAATATTTAATGAATTATTATAATAAAATAAATTTCATAGGATTTGTAATCCAGCACATAAAATTAATTGTTTGCTTTGCGGATTAACAAATGGTCTCTTGCTGCAACTAACTCGTCGCAACAATTTACAAATCAATTAATATGAACAAGGCAAATGGAGAACCAGCGATTCCAGAGCCATTTGCTCGTTCCACAAAAGTCATGAGGTCGCCAACTAAGCAAAATCAGTCTACGGACACCACTGATGGATTCGACTGCCGTTCCTGTGATAAACCGAACAGTGTCGAAAACATGGTGCAGTGCGATAAATGCCCAGCCTGGTATCACTACACCTGTGTCAACGTGGATAGCTTTATTTGTGACCAAAATTGGGTATGTCCAAACTGTGAAGGTAAGAATATCTCTTTATCCAGTAGTCTTGTAGAAGTTTCCGCAGCTGCTGCTGAAAGTGTGTCAGGTAAACCCAAAGGGAGCACTCTAAGTCTAGGAGCTATCCCTAAAAATAGTGCCATAAGCCTCGCATCGAATAACTTAAGCTTGGGTAATACGTCATTGCTCCATTCCAAGCACCCTTTAGAGGAACCACGTCAGTTAATCACAACGACAACAACTCTATTAGCTTTCGAAAGTGATTTGAACCATGTGCCATCTTCTTTTTCGTCGTTGAATATCCCTCCGACACAACCTACTAGTGCTCTAACAAAACCGGTTCCATCAAGTTATCAACGTCACGCTCTGAATATTAGCGAGCATCGAACAAGTGGCGCTGGCAAATTGGATACAACGGTTAACTCATTTAATCTAGACCAATCATTTGCGACACGTTCTACGAAGTCTTGCATAATTCGTGATCAAATGCTCACTTCAAATTTTGATGCTGAAGTAGGTGCGATGTATTCGGCTCCTATTTCTTCGTCACGAATACAATCCCTTCCCGCTAAAAGTTCCTTGCCCACATATCAAATGGTAACAGTAAGCAGTAGTGGAGGTGGTTTAATTAACGCACCAAAAACCTTTGACCCATTAGAAACAAAAAACCTCCCAATGGCAGCTCCAAAAAAAAGAACATCTAAGCATTCACACAGCTCTAAATCATCTAAGCCACGTTGTGCAAACAAATTCAACTTAATTTGCGAAAACTGGAGGAGGAAATGGCTATGAAAGAAAGACGAGAAATGGAGTACCTAAATAGAAAAGAAAAAAGGGACTCTGAGTACCTTTCTAAAAAGTATGAAATGCTGACACAACTCGAAGAATCCGAAAGTGAACAAGATCTTGACAGCGTAGACGATGATGAAAACGATGGAAATGTATCAACTCTGAATGTTAATTCTTGGCTTAAGGAAGTACCATGGAAACGTATGCAGTCAACAACGGTCCTTACAAGAGGTGACCCAAGCACAATTCCTCTGGGCCAGCCATCTCTTTCAGGCAATAGAACTCAAGCTCATGGAACAGAACGCTGCAATCTGCCAACGGAACAAAAATGTAATCCTCCCGTTATTGCTACCTCCCGACATCAGCTCTTTTCAAGTGACATGTGTATGTTTTCAAATAATAACCCATGTGGCTTAAACATTCAGCACCCTGGAGTAGCAATACCATCCAACGGCTATAACAAAAGGCCAGAACATACTAACGAAAATAAAATACATGCTCCTGTAGAGCCTGCACAAGAATCACTTCACGATATTAGAACAAAAAAGTCATTTCCTGAAGGAAAATTTAATGAAATCAATTCGCGTATTCTAAACAGAAACCAGCTAGCTGCACGACAACTAATGTCTAAGGATTTGCATCCCTTTGGAGGTAACCCAGTAGATTGGCCGCTCTTTATTGCAGATTTCAGCAGAAGTACAGAGCTTTGTGCTTTCAGTAATGAAGAAAATTTGACTCGGCTTAACAGATCACTAAAAGGAGAGGCACTTAATTCAGTAAGAAGTATGTTGATACAACCGAATTGTGTTCCAGAGATAATTTCGACCTTAAAGATGCTATACGGAAGGCCAGAAATTATTATACATAGCCTTCTTCGAAAAATTCGCTCTACGCCTCCACCCAAAGCTGAAAAACTAGATACTATTGTGAACTTTGCCCTTGCCGTACAAAACCTGTGCGCAGTTATTGAAGCTTCCGGGTTGGTTGACCATATAAATAACCCAACTCTATTGCAGGAACTAGTAGACAAGCTGCCCCCTACCATACGCCTTAACTGGGCAATGTATAAACAGACAACATCAAATGTCAGTTGTAGCTTATTACTGTTTAAAAATTGGGTGTATCAGATTGCTGAGGCTGCAAGTGGAGTCCTTCTGCCTCAGTCTGCTATATCAGATGGTAAACAAACTGCCAGAATTTCAAAAGAAAAAGGTTTCATTAATGCTCACTCTGAATTAAAGAATGAAACCAACAATATCGCATCAAAATGCTGTATTTGTGACGGGCCGTGTGTCTCTGTTGATAAATGCATGCAGTTTCAAAAATTCAACCGTTCACAAAGGTGGTACGAAGTACGGAAGCATCAGTTATGCCGGCGATGTTTGATAAAACACTCAAATAACAGATGTTATTCTACAGCGGTGTGTGGGGTGGATGATTGTGTCCTTAAGCATCACAAATTGCTTCACAATCATCAAAATGAATGTAATTATTGTCATCAGTGCCAAAAAAGCGAGGTTAGCTTATCCCCATCTATGAATAGAGATGAACAAGACGTTGGAACAATTGGCCTGCATTCTAGAGGCAATGAAATCACCAGCCTTACGAATGCCAATCCAATTCTTTTTCGTATAGTTCCAGTATTTTTGTATGGAAATGGAACACAAATTCCTATACTCGCCTTTTTGGATGATGGATCTTCTATAACTCTGATGGATAAAGAAATTGCGAGACAGCTAAGAGTCGAAGGGACGCCACAATCCCTTTGCCTGAAATGGACTGGAAATACCTCCAGGATTGAAAAGGATTCTAAAGTTCTGAACCTAGAAATTTCAGGTATAGCAACTAAAGCAAAGAAATTCAGACTGAAGGACGTGCATACAGTTGAAAACCTACATCTACCTTCGCAGTCCTTGAACCCTATCGAACTACAAAAGAAGTATGCCTACTTGAGAGGAATTCCATTTGGAGCATATTGTAATAATACCCCACGCCTTCTAATAGGACTTAATAATTCAAGCCTCGGGTTGCCATTGCTTTCTAAAGAAGGAGGACCAGAAGAACCGGTTGCTACTAAAACTCGCCTGGGATGGGTTTTGCACGGAATTAATTCAAGAGAGTTTAAAACCCCAGCAAACGCTTATTATAGCCTCCATATATGCAACTGTAACGATTCTTTTCTTGAAAAACTTGTCAAAAACTACCTTTGTTTAGATAGCTTTGGAACTTCATCTAACTCATCCAGTAAAATACTGTCAGCTGCAGATGAAAGGGCTCTAGAATTATTAAAAACTCGTACAGTCTACAGAAATGGTAAATTTGAAGCACCGCTTTTATGGAAGTTCGACCAAATTAAGCTGCCAAACAGTCTACCTATGGCCAAGAAGAGATTAGAGTGCCTTCAAAGGCGAATGAGACGTGAATCAGGTCTTGCTGAAGCACTTAACAGTAAGATAGATGAATATATCTTGAAGGGCTATGCCAGGAAGCTCCTACCATCGGAAATACGAGCTAGTCATCATCATCAGTCATGGTACTTACCAATTTTTCCGGTAAAAAACCCTAACAAACCAGGAAAGTTACGGATTGTTTGGGATGCAGCTGCGACGGTCCAAGGTATCTCACTTAACTCTGTGCTTCTGAAGGGTCCCGATCAACTGACATCTTTAACGTCCGTTATCATGAAATTCCGAGAGAATAAGATAGCTATATGTGGTGATATTCAAGAAATGTTCCATCAAGTTCGTATAAAAAGAGAAGACCAGGATTTTCAACGTTTCTTGTTTAGCAAGAATGAAAATGATGCCCCGGAAGTTTACGTAATGATGGTAATGACATTTGGGGCTACGTGCTCACCTTGCTCTGCACAATTTGTCAAGAACTCTAACGCTGAACGTTTCACTGGAAAATTCACATAAGAAATTGGATATCCAACTCACCACTTGTTCTTCAAGAACTTCATTGCCAGCCAACAATAACGAAAAATTTAAACGCTGAAATCGAGTTAGGAACAGAGAAGGTTCTTGGAATGTGGTGGTGTACGTCCTCGGATTGCCTCATCTATAAAATCACAACCGACTCAAGATATACATCCATACTTCTAGGATCAAGACGTCCTACTAAGCGTGAGGTTCTTAGAACACTTATGACTATTTTCGACCCCTTGGGCCTGCTTGCCAATTTTCTTATGTTTATTAAAATACTTCTACAAGATATTTGGCGTTCGAAGATCGAGTGGGATACTGAGATTTGCGATGCTGAATACGACAAATGGCAAAAGTGGATCCGATATGTTCCAGAAATAGAAGCAATGAGAATCCCAAGATGTTATATTTCAAGCACTTCCTGGGGTAGTTCAACACAGTTACACGTTTTCGTAGATGCCAGCGAAAATGGTTTTGCTGCCGTAGCTTACGTCCGAACAATTGGTAATCAAACTGTTGAGTGTGCTTTAATTATTGGGGCAAAGACAAGAGTAGCCCCGCTTAAAGCTTTATCTATACCTCGACTTGAGCTACAGGCAGCACTGCTAGGAGCCCGTTTCGCCAAATCCATCGCCGATTCGCATTCCGTGCAGTTTGCTGAAAGAATATTTTGGTCGGACTCAAGGAACGTGTTATGCTGGCTTCGTTCAGACCATCGAAGGTACCGGCAATTTGTTGCCTTTCGGGTAAGCGAAATATTAGACTCAACAGAGATTTCTGAATGGCGTTGGATCCCTACAAAGCAAAACGTGGCTGACGAGGCCACGAAATGGAAAAAAATACCCGATTTCAAGTCAACAAGTCGATGGTTGTCAGGTCCTGAATTCCTTACGGGCTCTGAAGAAGGCTGGCCTCAAGAAACTACTACAGACAACACTACCATCGAAGAACTAAAACCACATTTCATCAACGTCCACTTGCAAAATATAACTTGTGAAAGTGTACTGCGTTTTAATGATATCTCTAGCTACCACGTACTACTTAGAAGCACAGCTTATGTTCTTGCTTGGAGATCACGTTTATTAAAGAAAAAACTAAAAATTCCCTATGAACCGGGTGGATCCTTAACCCAAGAAGAACTCCAACAAGCAGAGAATGTGCTTTTTAAAATAGCCCAGAGTAGTCAATATCAAGAGGAAATTTCTGACTTAGAAATAAATAAATGCGTGCAAAAAAGTAGCCCTTTATATAGCCTTTGCCCATTTCTAGACGAAAATAAAATCCTTCGAGCAGATGACAGAACTTGTTTGGCTAGAGAAGCAGGGATCAATGTGAAACACAGAATAATTCTTCCTAGAGGGCATCCTATTACATCGCTTATTATCACAGACCTTCATCGCCAGTACAAACACAAAAACCATGAAACGGTAATAAACGAACTCCGTCAAAGGTTCTTTATTACTCAAATGCGAGCTGCACTTAGAGCAATAAGAAATAAATGTCAGCAATGTAAAAATGCTTTAGCTCGGCCACAACCTCCTAAGATGGCTCCATTACCGTCCGCTCGTCTATCTGCATTCTGTAGTCCTTTCTCGTATGTGGGTATCGACTACTTTGGACCCTTAAACGTAACAGTTGGTAGAAGAATTGAAAAAAGGTGGGGTGTTTTACTTACCTGTCTCACCATAAGAGCGGTCCATGTTGAGGTAGCGCATAGTCTCACAACTGATTCCTGCATTCTCGCAATCCGAAACTTTATGGCTAGACGAGGAACACCGTTAGAATTTCGCAGCGATAATGGAACTAACTTCAAAGGAGCTGAACGCGAACTTAAAGAAGCTTTAATGAATGTCAAAGGGGAGAAGTTGGCGGAAACATTTACCACAACAACCACTAAGTGGACTTTCATCCCACCTGGTTCACCGCACATGGGAGGCAGTTGGGAGAGAATGGTGCGATCAATCAAAACAGTCTTATATGACATAATGCCCAAACGTACTCCTTCAGACGAACTCCTGAAAAGTATGCTGATAGAAGCAGAACATATAGTTAATTCAAGACCGCTAGTTTATATACCCGTTGAAAACGAAAATCAAGAAGCACTAACACCTAATCATTTCCTCCTGGGTGCGTCAAATGGATCAAAACCTTTTACGGTTTTTAACGACGATAACAAGGTACTTAGATCAAATTGGCACACTTCGCAGCAGTTCGCTGATCACTTTTGGAAGCGCTGGGTTAGGGAATATCTTCCTTCGCTTACTGGTCGTGCGAAATGGTTCACTCCCGTAAATCAGGTTAAAGTAGGAGACATTGTCGTTATTGTTGACCCTAACAGTCCTCGAAACGTATGGCCAAAAGGAAAGGTTATTCAAACCAGGGTTTCAAAAGACGGCCAAGTTAGGAGCGCTTCAGTACAAACCCAGGCAGGTGTCTACGACAGGCCCGTCGTAAAGCTGGCTGTACTTGATGTTGGGTATCCAGTACAGGGTGAGCTACCAGAAGTTGCTACTGCGGGGGAGTGTAACGACAGCGTCAGCTCACCAAACGCGAACAGGCCCTAAAACAAATCGTAGCTTAACTCTGTCAGCTTAAAGCTCATCGCTGATTAAAATCACAAAAAAAAAAAAGAAACCTCGTTGGCGCGAGATAATTTGTGGTTATAAAATTTGCCCTTTTTTCAATTTGCCTTTCCCCATTGCAGGGTTAAATTATCATTTGAACTAAAAACTTAATAGAGACATTGTAAGTTTTGTATATATTTATAAATGCTATACCATTAGTCCAGTCAAAGCGTCATGAAAAAGGGCCTGACCTTGCGCGCAGAGGCATGGTCAATTTTTTTTTCATGGATCGATAGGTGCTTATGAGAAAAGCTTAAAACCAAATTTGCACCACATGACAACTTTTTTTACCAAAGTTATTGGTAAAAATGTTTTTTGTGTCATTTTTTGGTCATTTGCGAATATCTCGGCTCCACTATCTCGCACAAACAAAAATTAAACATGATTTTATTTCCTATAACATTATCTATTCTGTTCTAAAAAAAAACATTTGTTTAAACAAATTAAAAAAAAGTTATAGTAAGTTAAACAAATTTTTTGTTGTTTAAAAATCACTTTTTCGTGATTATTAAGAAAAAAGCTCATTTAACGATGAAATTTTTATTTTTTATTATTAAAGTTCTTGTAATTCCCTACAATTTAAAAAAAAAATCAACACTCTACGATGAACGAAAGCCAAGTAATAAATTATTGAACATGGGTAAGTTAGCGCACCCACGCATTTTATGATTTTATGTTTTAATTAATATCTCAGCCCCAGTATGTCGCAAAGTGAAAATAAAAAACTGTATTGCTTATAACAATATTTTCTATCAACTTGCATTTAATTTAATATGTTTGAGCAAAAACATAAAAAGTTACCGTTGGTTTCAACGTTTTTTTTTCTTGTTTTTAATACCTTTTTTTCATAGTTATTGAGAAAAAAACTGTATTTCACGGTAAATACTTTTCAGTTTTGGATTTTTGTTTTATAGTCCTGCTAATTTTCTTCAAATTAAAAAAAAAATTAGTCCATTACGACTAACGGGAGCCAAGATATTCATGATTTAAAAACTTAGGAAAGCTTACAATTTAGTATTTTAACCTTGTAGCTTGTAAAACTGGTGTCGCCAGCAACAAGATATATTGGTATCCTTCAAACTCCCCACACATACTTACACATATTTGTTGCTTATTGTTGCTGGCGACACCAAAATCACAAGCTACAAGGTTAAAATACTAAATTGTAAGCTTTCCTAAGTTTTTAAATCATGAATATCTTGGCTCCCGTTAGTCGTAATGGACTAATTTTTTTTTTAATTTGAAGAAAATTAGCAGGACTATAAAATAAAAATTCAAAACTGCAAAATATTTGCCGTGAAATACAGTTTTTTCTCAATAACTATGAAAAAAAGGTATTAAAAACAAGAAAAAAACGTTGAAACCAACGGTAACTTTTTATGTTTTTGCTAAAACATATTAAATTAAATGCAAGTTGATACAAAATATTGTTATTAGCAATACAGTTTTTTATTTTCACTTTGCGGCATACTGGGGCTGAGATATTAATTAAAACATAAAATCATAAAATGCGTGGGTGCGCTGACTTACCCATGTTCAATAATTTATTACTTGGCTTTCGTTCATCGTAGAGTGTTGATTTTTTTTTTAAATTGTAGGGAATTACAAGAACTTTAATAATAAAAAATAAAAATTTCATCGTTAAATGAGCTTTTTTCTTAATAATCACGAAAAAGTGATTTTTAAACAACAAAAAATTTGTTTAACTTACTATAACTTTTTTTTCATTTGTTTAAACAAATGGTTTTTTTTAGAACATAATAGATAATGTTATAAGGAATAAATAAATGTTTAATTTTTGTTTGTACAACATAGTGGAGCCGAGATATTCGCAAATGACCAAAAAATGACACAAAACACATTTTTACCAATAACTTTGGTAAAAAAAAGTTGTCATGTGGTGCAAATTTGGTTTTAAGCTTTTCTCATAAGCACCTATCGATCCATGAAAAAAAAATTGACCATGCCTCTGCGCGCAAGGTCAAATGACGCTTTGACTGGACTACATATTATACTTTAAATATTTAATGAATTATTATAATAAAATAAATTTCATAGGATTTGTAATCCAGCACATAAAATTAATTGTTTGCTTTGCGGATTAACAAATGGTCTCTTGCTGCAACTAACTCGTCGCAACAGTACTTATGTAATTGTGAGGTGGCTTGTATACTGAATAAATTTGCACTGGTTCTACTCATTTTGAATAACCTATACTTTTTTTTCAAAATTTGTTAAGAATATAATATAATACAGCAATTGTTGATCCTGTATGCGTATTGTCAGATGTCTAGAATAAAGGGGACCTACAATTGTCTGCTGTTCCATACTAAAGAAAAACTATGAAATCGAATTATTTTTAATAAAGTTATGAGTTATTCTTCACAGGAATCTACAAAAGGAGTTTTTTCTGCCCTAAAACTAGTGCATAAAGAAAAGAAGTGTATAAATAATAGCAGGCTTTTAAGTATACTTCCCTACAATTTACTATACTTCAATGAAACACCCTCAGGTGTTAATAGTGATGATGAGCTTAAAACTAAACTATTTTCCCTATTCACTGTGTTCTACCTTGCAGCTTGTGCTAGGTATCACATTCTTCTTTTCCGTCGTCGTCGTCTGTTGGTGACATTGCGGATCATCAGACGACCTTGACTGCTTCGACTATATAAGTATTGTTGTCAGCATTAGTTGGTGCTGTTGACGATGATGACGGGATTAGCGGAAGTGTCGAGAGCAACGACGGCGACGACGAGATTAATTTTCTTAAAAACTGTTTTACAGATTATAATTAAATTTCGTATCTGTTATGTCCTAAGTGCATAGCTGGGCACCGTTAATCAAAAAGTTAACTTCGTTAATCGTTAATCCGCTACTGAAAAAGTTAGCTTCGTTAAACGTTAAAGCGTTAAATTTCGGAAGAATTAACGCAAGTTAACGTTAATCGTTAATCCGTTAACATGTGATAAAAATTGCATTTTTTATATTTTTTTTCTCTAAGCACCGGTTTAATTTCTCATATATTTCATTGAAAAAGCAATTTTCTTCGCGACGCAAGAAAAATCATCTACCCAGAATCGTCTTGGCTGTTTTTTCTTCCTTTGTAGTTCATTTTCTAATATTATTAATGCGGCAGCCACTTTTTTTTTTTCTTAGAGGAAATCATACTCATACGGAACAAATTTTAGAATATTTTAAAGCGAAGGCGTACGTCGACAATAAATGTATGTACCGAACTGAAGTCAAAATTATTTCAGGTTTGACGTTTGAGTTTTTTGTTTATCGTGGTGCGTTCAACGTGTTCCCGAACGAGTGATCCTTGGTTCCTTGGTTAAGTGTACGAAGGTATCAACTCGTTCATCAACTGGTTAAACAACAATATCGAAAACGCAGTTGATCAACCTGAAAAACTTTTTTTCTGTGAAAATCGAACAATTTTATATATCTATATATAATACGTACTTAGCTGGTTTTGTTTCAACCGCGGAACGCACCGCGCGGCACATGTCTCATACTTGTCTGAACCTGTTTTTCGCGCCGCGCGGTAAATAGTAGGCATTGGATTAACGATTAACGGACTTAACGTGGATTAACGGATTTAACGTGTCCGTTAACATTTTTAAAAGTTAACTTAAAAGTTAATCCGTTAATCAAAATTTTAACTTCGTTAATTAACGATTAACGGATTAACGAGTTAATGCCCAGCTATGCCTAAGTGATTGCAATAAGAATTAGATTTTTTTTTTGATAACAATGGATTCAATTTTTCAAATCTTTGCTTATGTTCCTAGTCGATTTTATTGGGTTTCGATTTTTGTGAGAATGAAACTTGTCAGTTGGGATTTGACAATCATCAATTACAATTAACAGCAACAACGAGTTGAAATTATTAAAACATTTAATTCAAATAATTGTTCAATTATAAATTTTAAATAATGGTATTGTTAAAAAATAGAATAGTCGCTGTTGGGGCACCGAAAATCTTCGATTGAAACACCAAATATTACTACACCCTCGTTGAGTAACTGTAAAATGCGCCATTTGGCCGGCAACGTCACTGGGCCATATTTTTTTGGGGATGCTATTCGCAATAATGCAACGGTTATTGGTGATCACTATCGGGAAATGTTGGAAGACTTGCTTGTGTCCGAATTAGATAAATTAGGCCTACAGAACATGTGGTTCCAACAGAACGGTGCTACATCACACACAGCTCGTACTACGTTGCGAATTTTATGAGAAATTTTTGCCGGCCAAATAATATCCAAAAGTGGCGATATCGACTAGGCCCTTCGATCACATATTTTGACGCCTCCCGCTTTTAACTTATAGGTGTAGATCAAGAAACCAACCATAACTTTGATGCTTACGGGCAACGTTAGAAACGAAATTACTACAGAAGTTTGCGAAATTGTTATGCAAAATGTACTTGAATCATAGCCTAGAAGCAAGATGGTAGGAGATAACATACAAAAATGATGCCACCCGACCCCCGCGCCATTTAACTTATATGGAGGAAAACAATAATAATTATTAAATGGAAAATAGCGATGACGTAGCAAAAGAGGGCACATTGTGTGTAAATGTGCACTTCATAACTTTACAGCTCATGCATGGCTTGGCTGAAAAGTATAATAAAAGACCGCCATACGTTCGACAAAAACACAGAGAACAGAGTGCGGTAGTCCATTACCGAGGAAACATTGGATAACAGAGTGCGGTGGACCATTACCAAAAAAACATTGCGTAATAGAGTGTGGCGGACTTTCAACAAGGAAACATCAAGATCGATCAAGGAAGGTAATTAAGTGAGATAGTTTGAAGACTTCCCCCCACCAGTGGTAAGGGGTCTCGAACAAATTAACACAAGCTATTGCCGGATTTTATCAGTTAATTCGCCGCATTCGTCCGTTGATTTTCCAGATTCGTCTGCTGATCTGCCGGATTCGTCCGTTGATTTGCCGGATTCGTCCGTTGATTTGCAGGATTCGTCCGTTGATTTGCCGGATTCGTCCGTTGATTTGCCGGATTCGTCTATTGATTTGCCGGATTCGTCCGTTGATTTGCCGGATTCGTCCGTTGATTTGCCGGATTCGTTCGTTGATTTGCCAGATTCGTCTATGATTTGCCGTATTCGTCCGTTGATTTGCCGGATTCGTCCATTTATTTGCCGGATTCTTCCGTTGATTTGCCGGATTCGTCCGTTGATTTGCCAGATTCGTCTGTAATTGGCCAGACTCGTCTGTGATTGCTGAATCCATCTGAAGATTGCCAGCATCAAGCGTGAAGTACCAGCCCTTGCTCATCTATAATATATAATATATAATAATATGCACTGCCTTAAATTCTCTAGTGAGTTCAACAATATATAATAATCTTCTGCAACACTTCCACTAAGCAGACATATTTTCTATATATTGCGTATTTATCGATCTTAAAGCATCTATTACAGAGCCAGTTTCTTCGAATTTGTTTACAATTTGGCCTGTAGTACGCTTCGATGGATGAGTGTATCGACTTTAATTTGCATTTAATGCGCGAAACGTACCCACTACAGAATCACTATTCTTAAATCACGGATTATTAAGCGTAACATTAAACAAATCATATATAGTGTCCCAGTTTGGTTTGACGTAAGTAGTGGGAACAGTGATTTCAAATCTTTATATTTAATTAATGTTTTTAAAAAGTTACTTTTATTTACGATGAATTGAAAAAAGAAAGTCGATACATATTTATAATATTAAATATTT
The DNA here is from genome assembly GCA_963931855.1 of Philhelius festivus. Taxonomy (NCBI): domain Eukaryota; kingdom Metazoa; phylum Arthropoda; class Insecta; order Diptera; family Syrphidae; genus Philhelius; species Philhelius festivus. The sequence goes on along the minus strand of OZ007555.1, from coordinate 231,209,617 downwards.
CTATTTAAAATTAATACAACATTCGCCGGAATCCACTATAGTTTCTTACGTATTGAAAACAAATAAATTTAATCACACCAATTAACTTATTGTTTTCTAAGTAAACGCAATAAATCCAATGACTAGTCAATTCAGAACTTGAACTAATAAACAGCTTGACAAACTTTGAGTACCAATAAAATTAAATCAGAAACAGTACTTGATGATTTTCTAGTACCTAGTTAAATGTTTTTCTCAATTGCCCTGTTCTCAACCAACATGGAAATGAGTGTACGAATTTTGTAACCTATCGAAATGATAAAGATCATAATGAAGCGACGAACGTTCTTGGATCGGGCTTTTGAAATGTTGGAAATGTGATTTCCTTGAAGGCGTTATGTTGAGAAATATTCCTGCCGATTTCAATCGTGTGATTTAACACTTTTAGACTTTTTTATAAGGCTATGTTAAATCATTAAAAAATAAATAAATAAATAATTTAGAAGCCATTACGGCTCATAGAGAGCCTAAGTCAAGTGATTCAGGATATGCTGCCAAATTTGAACGGAAAATCAGCACCGCTTTTCGTAACAAGGGTAATCTAAGAGGATATCGAGCCCTAACCGCCAAATTATCGTAAGCGACAAAATACAAATTTTACAGGAAATACATTTTTTTGTTTTCTTCCTGAGTTACAAATCCGAACGAGCTTATTTTCAGTATTCAGTTATATTTTTGCAAATGCAATTAAGTGACTATAATCTGAACACTGATGTTGCCAAATTTACGTTATTTTTAACGTTTTTGGCGTTTACGATACTTTTTGTGTTCACTAATTATCAACTCATAATCAAATTTAGGCGTTTACGATAAAATTAAAAAAATACAAAAAAAATCCTATTTTAATGAAAAATTCACATTATTTGTTTATTTTTAGTGGAATTTATTATTTTATTTTTAAATTAATAAAAAATAACGACAACAAATATTCTTAATTAAAAATAAAGAAAAATAAAAAAAAACTCAAGGGTATTTAGGTATTTAGTTGTCTTTGTTATTTTCTTCGTCGGTTTAACTTAAGACATCCTTGATCGTAGGTTTAAATCTCAAAGATAAGTAGATACTCGTCATGATACCGTTCAGGAATAGTTTTTTTTCACAAAGCCCTTTCAAATCAAGGTACTTATAACATAATTCAAGATGTTGATTACTTGCTACTGCAGAAATACGGTTTGACCTCAGTGAAAAAAATTAATAAAAATTTTCTTTTAAGGTATCACTAAAACTATCAAACAATGAAAGACATTCTCACTATCAACCACCTTATGTATGAATAAGTTACGAGTATGAAATGAATTTTATTCATTTATTTCTTTGTAAACTTTTTTTTTTATATTTTTCATTTGAAAAAAAAAAAAAACAGATTTAAGTATGATAATTTGGTGAAAAAATTAGATCCATTCTTCTTTTTTTATTTGCGAATGCATTCACCACATCTTCAGGTTTAACTTCGATTTCTTTGTGTATGTTCAACAAAGCTAATCCGTTGAGCATGGTCTCAGTGGTTGTGGCCCTCAGCCACGTTTTAAATCGTCTCAAAGTTGAAAATGAACGTTCTGGCTCAGCAGACGTCACTGGTAGTACACAAAGAACTTCAAATGTTTTTCATACAAATCCTGATTGCAAAATGGAAGCGACGCTAGAACAGTTTCTGGTATTGCACTTTCAGTTTCATCCTTCCACATTTGTTTCCATATCTAAATAAATATTGAAATAAAACTACTTTTAAAAACTTTGCGTGTTATATAACCCCTTTCACCAATATTGTCTAAACATTTATGATGGTACATGATGATTGACTTTTTGTTTTTATGAACTTTGCCCTGCTACGCATTTTTAAATAGGTTTTCATTCTGAAATATAAAAAATATTAGTTGATCTTAGTTTTGTTTGCCCAAAAAAAAAAAACTGAGGGAATTTTAGCTAAATGCTGCTAATAGGATTTTTACTTTTGTTTTATTTTAAATTAATTGGTCACTCTAAAATTTAACAGAAAAAGAGACAATACTGTGAGAGTGCTTTACATAGTATTATATGTTTATAAGTGTGGTATATTCAGTTGTTTGAACGTATGTGGTATGCCCGATTGCATAGAACTTTTTTTAAGAATCTGTGAATACTGAGATCGTTTGAAATGTCAAACAAAATCTATATTACGGTTGGTATTAACTAATGATTTTATAACATTATACATACCTAATTTCCTATATTTTTTCTTTAAATTAAAATTGAAGAATATTGTTAAAGCTAAAATTGAACGAATATAAAATTTAAACGGAAAAATAATAAAAAAAATAATCTTCGATATTGTACATATGAAAACTTAGCAAAGTATATCATTTTTCTTGGGGGGCTTGAGTCCCTTAAGCCCCCCTCTGCGTACGCCACTGATTGTACATGAACTCTCCCGGCATCCAAACTTATAGCTACTCACTCTCCTACAAATGTACTATTCCTTACAGTGGCCGATGGGTACACTGATACAAAAGCAGCATCAATTGGATAATTCAGCAAAGCTGATTAAATATCAACAACACTCTACCTACTATGTCATTTGCGATATTTAGCTGTAAATAGAAAATATCAGTGTCGCTTACGATAAATTTTGTTTTCTGTGTAACTTTTTGTTAAAAAGTTGTATTGAAATATAAATGATATGGAAAGATGCGTAATAGCATTCGCTGTCAAATCGCATAATTAACTTGATTTTGTAAAAAATGTCGCTTACGATAAAATGGCGGTTAGGGCTCGATATGTCACTTCTTCACAAGATGCAGTAAACACCTGAAAATTTTGTTTACAACGACTGAGAATCGAATCTATAGTACTCTGCACTCTGCCAACGTCGTAAGAGAAGCTCAAAGCGAAATACCTGACAAAATTAAAATTCAATCAAATCATAATACATAGATTAGCCAAATCAAAAACTCCATCCATTACTATAGCTCGATGTCGATAGACATCTGGATGTGCCAGCACACATCTTTAAGACTAGTTTCTCATTGTAATGATAGGTTTGATTATGACTTCGATATGTTTTTTCTGCACGAAGGCAATACCTGTCCTGCAGACCAAGTAAACAATTAAAAAAATCAATATTCATTCTCGAATTACTTGTGAGCCAAAGTCCTTTCAATAGCATTAATTTAATCCCCATGGATTTGTCTCTAATTAGGAAAAGTGAACAATCGACATTCAATCTTTTGAGAAAAATTCCACTTCCATAAATTAATTACAGAAAAAAGGGAAAATGAGTTGGAAAAATCGTGCTTTTTTTTCTACTTAACGTTAAAATATCCCTCAAGTCTTTAGTGAACTGAACTGAAATTAAGCATTTCAGCATCATAAGTACATAGAGGTCGAAATTAAAATATTTTTTTTCTCCAGGTGAGTGGGTGCCGAGATTGTGGGATACGAGAATGTATTGATTGGGGTCAATATGTCCGAACAGTGCCGTATCAGTTACCACACCGCAGTTGTACCTTTTTTTCGTCAAAGTGGTAATCAGCCTGAGGTGGTTTCATCAAGTCGGACTGACCTTTCTTAACAAATAAGGGAGAAAATTAGTCTCTGAAATTTTAGACGAGCCCATCGGAAGTACGGTGGATGAATTCAATGGTTTCGTCAAAAGACTGGAAGACAGCTAAGTTCCTAATCTTTATCCACTAATCTACTATTCTGATACACTTGAAGCTGAATTTGGCTATAATTTTTAGTACTTACCAAGGAGCTGGAAAAATATAACAAACCAAAGGTTGTTCTCAGATCTTTATTTCCTACTGTTGCCAAAAATTCGGTTCTTAAACACCAACTTCCCTTGGGTGTGAATGATTAAGCAACCAAAATAAGTGTAACGAGTTTCAAAACTGCATGTGTGAACTATTCGGACCTTAAAATAGACCATGAATAATATTGATGCATTGGATAGAATTGGATAGGCTTTTAGCTGATACAAAATTCATCGAGGAAGTGCGATTTGATACAAATGATGCAACCAAGTGAAATTTACTCTGACAAACGCTGTAAGGGAAGATGTCCTGAGCTTAAGTTATGTAAGCGGTCACAATCCGCATCAAAGCGAAATTCAAAAATATTTACTCTGATTGTTGTCCACTTTTGTACGGAATATAAAGTTTAATCAACCAAGGAAGCATTTTACGATCTTCTCTAGAAGTCGTGTAACAAGTGCCCAAAGTTTGACATTAAGAGTATCCTTCGCGACATGAACATACAAATTGGAAAGGAAGTATTATTTTGTTCGATAGTCGTTAAGGGTGTTCCTGACAGGAATTTTCAGAATTTCTATAATAGTATGAAACGATATATCCAAAGATACAAGGTCAGAACAGAAGTCTGCTCACACCAGAGTGGGAATTTGGTAAATATCAGTTGGTTATAACTTATAAGGATTAAGAATAACACTTTTCAGGACTGTTTAACGGTGAAGACATTCGATAGTCTGCTGTGAGGTAGAATACTCAAAAATCTTTACTCAGTTCAAGTCAATAGGACACCACTGAACTCCCTTTTGTGTTGAGAAAATTGCACGGCATAGCAATTCGATATCATGCAACCTCTTTGACATAAAATCAATTGTATGCAACTTGCATATTAAAAACAAAAATCCGTTCAACCCCCTGCTTATGCAGATGATATTGCTATTATCCGAAGAATGAAGCAAGCTTCCACTAACGCATTTGCAAGAATTTTTGGGCTACGCTATTACTAAAAATTCAGTGTGTTGTAACGGAGAAGGAGAAGATTCATCAACGATTTTACGGGCAATACAGCAACGACGTGTCCGACATCGATATGGTTAAATTAAAGATTTTTTCAATTGGCGTGAGTAAGTTTTGGCTGCCTGTGGCGGCCATGTTATATTAGTGACATCTGTCAAATCTGTTGTTTATAATTAAAAAACGCCAATGATACCTTATTATCAAAATAAGTGTTCGTTAGTGGAAAAGTAGCGCGCTTCGCGTCTATTTTACGGTAGACGTGGTGGCCCATCACTGTTGACTCTTCAACGTTTCGCGGTTTAAGACTACCGGTTGGTTTGGTAATCAATCAGCCAACATTAGTTCGTCAAAGATCAGACCGGAAGATCAGCCGAAAATATAGCCACGGTTCGTGAGAGTGTATAACCCAAGGCAGTCGATTCCTCGCGGTGGACAAGAATTCGTCCTTTGGCAGACTTTAACTTAAAAAATTCCGCATCGGAAATTGAGCCTACACCCCTACAAGATCCAAATGAACCTAATGCTTAAAGTTCATGACCATAGACAATCTTTGGCAACAAGAGCTTTTTTGCATGAACAGCTTTGTAAGCACAATTGCCATATACGGGACAGCACCAACCCGTACAAGCCAGTGGCGTCATTGATCCGTAATTTTTCGAAAAGGACGTAGGCTGAGGCGGCAACATTCAATAGTGAGCGCTACAGAACAATGGTTAACCAATATCTTACAGTTCCAGGCCAGCAGGACGGATTACATACCAAAGAGCGGACGCCATGGCATGCGATTATACCACGCTATACTGTTTCTTGTAAGGTTTCTTGAAGTCGAAGGTCTATATGCACGTAAACATAACATACTCCATCCGCTCAGCTTTCAAATCTGTTCTATTATTTTAGTGAAGTGCTGAGCGGCAAGGCATAATCATGGAAAAAATCAAAACGGAAATTTTAATTTCAGCTGTTCAAAGCCGTCCTGCATTATGGCAGGCTTAAAGATTTAAAAAAATAAATGCTACGACTTTCTCATAAAACAATCACCCTTATTGTAGCAGGCGTTTCGCTTAAACGACAAATTTCATTTTCAAAAATTTGTATTATGAATGGCGTTTTAGAGTCGTTTATCGTTTATTTTCGAGTCGTAACGCCATACTCTGAGTGGAACGTAAGTTTTCGTATGAGAAATGTCACTCATCTGTATTATAACTGTCGTTTTACTCGCCTTCTACGACTCTCAGAACGCTATTTTTTGTCGAATACAAATTTCCAAACGACTCATTGTCGAAATTGGATAAAAATGTAAGTTTTACATGTTATTATTGTGTAATTTGTAATTTTTATTATATTTGTTTTATTTAACGGTGAAAATAACTAACCCAGAACAGATGAAGTGTATCACTGAAACTCTTCTTGTTCTTTTTTTAGCATCATACAATTTTTTCATTGTCAGACAATTGGCAGCCAAGGTTCAATTGTCACAGTTTCCATAACCACAAAAACTGACAATTAATTGTGTGTGTACACGGTTGGTAGAAAATCTACCAATCTCTTACAATTAATTGGTAGGTATTAAGCCGGCTATCTGAAAATGAATTGTCAGCCAACTTCTGACAATTAATTGTAAGAGATTGGTAGATTTTGTACCAACCGTGTACACACACAACTTATTTGTCAGCTCATTGGTAGATAATTGTCAGACATTGTAAGATCTTACAATATTGTAAGATCTACCAATCGTGTACCCTTAGCTTTAGCCTTTTTTTACATCGTCAATATGATGATGATTAAAATATGATCAAGAATCACATCCCAAAGTATGGCACACGAATTACCGGACATCGTGTATTGACAAAAAAACACAAATTATTTTGAAATATCTATTTGTCAATGACAGATGTTTATGTGGAACGTATGTTGATTCAAAACGCCTGGCGTTTAAGTATCGTAATACCGACTCTTAAACGCCTTAAAAGTGACTCGACAGAAAAAGTGACTCGACAGAAAAAGTGACGAGTGTCGTTCAAGTGAAACGCCTATTATAATAAGAGTGAATATCGCGAACAGCACTTGACAACAGCAGCATTTTCAGAACTTACCCTTCAGCGGTTTAGGAATTGCTGCTCATTAAATGACCAGCTGCCGCTTGCCACTCATTGCGTGGCTGGGGTCTAAGAAACCAAGCTAAACAGCATCTTAGGTGATGCGCATAAATGAAGAACTACTTGGTGTGGCAGCTAGCTGGAGACCGAGCTGGTTTGAGGGTCTTGTTGGTTAAGGCCGGTGATCAACCCTTTAATTTTACTACCCTTTGGAGTGGATTCCTTGACCTTTTCAAAATTATAAGGCGATATGATGAATATCATAACGCGGCAAACACATTTTAATAAGTAGCAAAACCTGCGCGTGTAAACAGTGTTTTTAATTATGTACCTGTGGACAATAAATCATTTGGGATAACTTATTCTTTGGCTGATACATTTTATTGCATCATCATACCTTAGACATCAGCAGCTCACAAAACGTGTCCTTCGATGTCTGTCGTCTAAAATTTGCCTGCACTGATCCCTGTCCTCGACCTCGGTAATCTTCCATGCTATTTAGTAAGTCAAATAACTTAACAACTTATCAACTTAATAAAACGAAGCTTCATGCTTTTCACATTAAGCCTGTACCTTTCAATGTTGTTTTACCTTATTTCCGACAAACTCTTTAAAGGACATTTTTATCGTTTTACCAGAAGATGGCTGTCAAAATCAAGTGCATTTCATAAATGTTTATTTTTTGTTTATGTCTGCAAGGATTGGAAGATATTATTTATTCTAAAAATTTTCTTAGCATTTCTCTTGACTTTTGAGTTCACTTTTACATTTCATAAAGGACTTCTGATGAATTTATAAAGTGAAAAGCATAAAAAAGTATGATAACTCACCATCTCCGCTCATAAAAAATGATAGAGCTATTGTATATACATAGTATGTGTGTATAGGTATATTTATGAATTAAAGGAAAAATTATCTAAATGCTTTAGCTGAATCAACATCATTTAAAATAATAGATGGAATCAAGCAAATCCATAAAAAAAAACATAAGCTGTTTGACATTCTTTATGCTAAAAAGGTTGTCAGATAAACAGATTCATGATGTCTCAGAAGGAAAAGGAATTAAAATTTCTCCTCGGGTGTTTCGAAGTTCTGAAAACCAACACAAAAGTCGGGTTAAAAAAACATTCCAGTATCTATAATGATGGAATGATCCTTTGATTTAAGAAAGAGCAAGGATTAAATTTTATAATTCCATATTGTCTGAGAGCAGATAGAAAATATTTGGTTGGAAGCTTTAACCAAAATATGATTTTTCCCATTTTTGTGTCAGGGATATAGCGATATATGTACATACATGTATAAAGGGAAAACCACTTTTTTAATTTTATATGTCTCAGATTTTCCCAAGTATCAAAAAGTCTGTGGGTTTTTCCGCAAACTTGTCTTCGAGTTTTATTTTTATTATTGTTTCGTTCATTAAAAAAAAAAAAATAGTAAAACGTTATGTTTATTACACATTTTCGGGAGAAAATTGAGCCCGAAGTCAAAAAATTAGCATGGACAGGAAAAACGGAACATGCAAGAATCTGGATATGTCAAGGATATCTATCAAATTTCTTTAAGCGCAGTTATAAAGGCTGGTGTTTCTCGTGAAAATAAAAGCCTAAATAAAGTTTCTATCATTAGTTCTAACATCAGAATTACCGTTAATAGGGGTCAGGATACACCTAAATAAGCCTTTTCTTAATTCCCCCCGATTTATGATATAAGAATTGGAGATAGGCCTTTACTGAAGAACGATTTTTTCTTAGAATATACCCAAGAACCACGCCCTAAGATATTATGCACGAATTAAGTGACACACTGTATAAGAAATTTCTTTAAAATTTTTCAAGAAAAAAATTTGGGATGCCAATTGTAAGTATTTCGTAATATAGATTTTAGAAAATAATTTCAAAAAATAATCGTTCACACATTTTGAAGATATTGAATTTTCAAAAAAAAATTAGAATTTTCTTTTCAAAAAGCCTTTAGTAGCTTAGGCTGTAGATCGACTTACAGACATTCAGACAGACAGACGGAATTGCCGCACCCACTTTTTTCGTCTTCTATATCACCGTAATGTCAATTTGTACAAAATCTCGAGTTCGATTTTTTAACGAATGCATAACTTGCCTACATCATCATCATCATCGGCTCGACAACCGGGTTCCGATCCTGGCCTCTTTCAACAAGTCTCTCCACCTATCCCGGTCTCCAGCCGACGCCATCCAGTTGCGCACCCCAAGGCTTCGGGCGTCCTGGTCTACGCTATCTCTCCAGCGCAAGCATGGTCTACCACGCTGTCGTCTACCATAGAATGTACCACAAAGAGCTTTCCGAGCAGGTTCCTCTTCGCTCATGCGAGCTAGGTGCCCTGCCCACCGGAGTCTACCGAGCTTAATTTTTGTCACGATATCTGCTTCTAGGTAGATTGCGTACAATTCATGATTGTACCGTCTCCGGAATCGTCCTTCCTCACATATGGGGCCAACAATTCTCCTTAAGACTTTTCTCTCGAACGCAGCTAAGAGGTCGGAGTGCCTTTTGCTAAGCACCCAAGTCTCGGATCCATATGTGAGTACTGGCACGACCATGGTCCTGTACAGCAGCAGTTTTGAAGTTATGGTGAGATTTCTGGATTTGAAAAGGTTTGGAAGACTATAGTAGGCTCTGTTGGATTTGAGAAGCCGCCGCGTATTTCTTCTTCTATATTGTTATCGGCTGCTACTATTGACCCAAGGTATTTAAAGGATTGCACCACTTCAAATTCGTGCTCCGCAACCTTGATTGTTTGACCAACTGTTCCTCTCGCATTCGACGCCACCATGTACTTTGTTTTACCTTCACTAATGTGCAGCCCCAGATTTTGTGCCGCCTGCTCGATCTGGATGAAGGAATCGTGTACAGCTTGTTCGGTTCTTCCGATGATGTCAATGTCGTCTGCGTAAGCTAGTAACTGGCTGGACCTGTTGACGATGGTCCCTCTTGTTGCCGTGCCAGAGTCACGGATTGCTTTCTCCAACGCCAGGTTGAAGAGGAGGCAGGCCAAACCGTCCCCTTGTCGGAGTCCATTAAAGATTTTGATTGGTCTGGATAGCAATCCGGCTATTTTTACTTGGCTTGTTACGTTGGTCATGGTCAACCTACATAGTCGTGTCAATTTATTTGGGATGCCGAATTCTCTCATGGCTTTGTAAAGTTCTACCCTGATGGCTATGCTATCATAGGCGGCCTTAAAGTCTATAAACAGATGGTATGTTGGGATGTTAAATTCTAGACATTTTTCCATCGCCTGCCTAAGGGTAAAGATCTGATCAGTTGTGATACCTCTATAATTGCTGCACGTTGTGACATCTCCCTTCTTATGTATGGGGCATATTATGCCTTTTCGCCAGTCTTCTGGCATTTCTTCCTGCTCCCATACGTGCACTATAATATCATGAATTGCTTGACGTAAGGCTGGCCCGCCGTGATGAAATAATTCGGCTGGTATGCCATCGGCTCCCGGGGATTTGTTCTGTTTAAGCCGGCCTATAGCCTTCTCAACCTCTTCTATGCTTGGTGGCGGCAACATAGGGTATTCTTCTTGAAGTAGTGGAGCCTCCACTTCTGCAGTGAGCTGACCATTTAGCAATTCATTGAAGTACACTTCCCATCGCTCCAGTATGATTTCAGGATCGGTGATCAGATTTCCCTCTCCGTCCTTGCAGTATGTGCAGCGTGGTGTGTACTGCGTCATGTTTCGGACGGATTGGTAGAACTTCCGCGTCTGGTGCGGACCTCGCTGTCGGCTGTTTTCTATTTCACAGATTAGGTTCTTCTCCCAGGCTGATTTTTTTGTCTGTGAAGCCGTTTTTCTGTTCTTCTGAGCTCTTTATATTCCTCTTCGCGTGCCCGCGTTCTATGAGATTTTTGGATTGCTCGGTACGCAACATTCTTACGTTCAGTCGCTAGCTTGCATTCATCATCAAACCAGTCGTTCCGATTTTTACGACTGCTGCCTAACTGGCTGAACACAATGGAGACGGAGCTGCAACTGGAGCTGCAACTGGAATAGCTGTCAAAATATTCAATACACGTAAATTCAATGTTACGAACACAACACAACGCAACTGCAGTCGGTGCTGCAGTCGGTGCTGCAAGAGTTGGCGAACTTTTAACTTTTTCGTGCAGCATTTTTGACATTTCAAATTTTATATATCTGTCTGTGATTTTAAGTGTTGTTTTGTTGTATTGTGATTTCGTGGTTAAATTTTAATTAAAATAATGGACGAAAATCTTCAATTTCAGTGTCCATTTTATAGTTTCAATTACTTAAAATATTTACAATTTGCCAAAGATTCAACACCTGACCCAACAAATGACAACAAAACAATGAAAGCTGTACACTGTACAGCCTCATTGTGGGCACATAAAAAAAAGTACGTACGACACTTTTTGACAGCTCTTCCAGTTGCAGCTGCAGCTCCAGTTGCAGCATTCTATTGTGTTCAGCCAGTAAGATGGAGTTGGCAGTACTAATGACAGTATTTTTAAGACGTGTCCACTTTTCATGTACGCCCAGCATACTGGCTCCAGGACTTACTCTCCCTAAGTCAGGTGTTTCTAGGGCGAGTCCTAACGCATTACCAAAGGTGTTACTGGTGTTTTCATGATGCAATGCGTCTTCGCAAGGCAATCCGCCCTCGGAAAACCATACCAACAAGATAGTGATCCGAGTCGATATTGGCACCTCGGTACGTTCGTACCGTCATCAAGTTCGTGAAGTGGGGACGGTCTATCAACACGTGGTTTATTTAGTTACGAGTGACTCCATCAGGTGATACCCAGGTGGCTTTGTAGATATCTTTACGCGGGAACCTGGTACTCGCAACGACCATGTTTTTCGATGCTGCCAATTCTAAGACTCGAAGTCCATTGTCATTAGTGTTCTCATGCAAACTATGGGTGCCTGCGTAATGCCTGAATACCGGCTCCCGACCTATTTTTGCGTTCAAATCCCCAAGGATGATTTTAACATCATACCTTGGACAGGCATTGAGGGCCCTCTCGACTTGTTCGTAGTAAGTCTCTTTTTATTCGTCTGAGGACTCCTCCGTAGGTCCGTGAACGTTAATGAGGCTGATGTTCGTAAATTTGCCTCGCACGCGAAGGGTGCATAGCCTTTCGCTTATAGCGTTAAAGCCGATGATAGTAGACTTCATTTTTTCGCTAACTAGGAAGCCTACCCCGAGCACATGGTGTTTTGTATAACAGCTGTAGTATATGTCATATTCTTTCTTCTTTTAGTTTTACGGGACAGGGAATTAACCTGTCGCCAACCTGAGGAACCAGCCTGATCATATTAGCCAAACCTTTTTTAAAAGGCTTGTTTCTAGCGGCCGCCGCGGAGAGGCTATGATCACACTTCCACCAGTCCCGAATAGTTACGGCACGTGCATGTTTTCGTATGCTACATGTTGTTCCCCCTATTCGTCTGATAGCTGACCGCCTACAAGTCGCAAATAATAATAGATTCACATATAACAGTGCTGTCACTATGATCCGTATCATTTTATTTCCAAGGAATGATCGACATGAATCATTAGAGATAATAATACTCGGCTGCAGATTCCACTTAATTGCGCTCATTGGGTACTTACTTACTTACTTTAGTTGGACCTCAAATAGTAGACCCCGCCATCAGTCTCGATCTCTAGCTTGCTGCCTCCAGTTTCGAGTCCCAAGTTGCCTTAAATCTCCCTCAACTTGATCACGCCACCAGAGATGCGGTCTGCCTCTGTTTCTCGTACCCTCTTGCATAGCATTGAATACCTTACGGGATGGAGCGTATGTATTTTCTGAGTATGTATTTTCTTGACTAGGGACACGTCGCTGTACATCTCGTACAATTCATAATTGTATCGTCTTCGCCAGATGTTATTTTGCCTATCGACACAAACTGGACCATAAATCGTGCGTAGAATCTTTCTCTCGAAAACAGCAAGGGAGCTTTAAAAGGGAAAGGGTATATGCTTCTGCACCATATAGCAGGGTTTTGTACGCCGTCTCATTTCTCGATAGGGCTTTATTTCTCAATAGCTTAGTTAGCGCAAAGAAACAAAGATTAGCAAGAGTTAATTAGTAAGTTTGATTTCAGCACTGATATCATTTGCAGAGTTCACAGCGGTACACAGGTAGATAAATTCTCTGACCACCTCGAAGTTATATCTATCAATAGTCACATTCTGACCAAGTCTGCGGTGGGAATCGGCTTTATTTGATGACAGCATATACTTCGTCTTCTCCTCATTGATCACAAGACCTATTTTGTATGCTTCTGACTCCATACTACTCGTAGAAAAGGTACCTGTTACTGCTCGCTTGGATCTTCCCATTATGTCGAAGTCATCCGTGTATCCAAGATACGTAGTAGACTTTTGAAAGATAGTGCCATTGGTGTTGGCCCGACTATTGCGCACTACTCTCTCAAGGACAATATCAAAACAGCTACATGAAAGCGCGTCACCTTGTCGAAGTCCTCTGGTGGTTTCGAAGGTTTCGGTTGAATCTCTCCCATTTTTTGCATTTTCCAACTTCATTCTGATAAGGCGTATCAGTTTGGCAGGGATACCAAAACTCGACATGGCAAGATACAGCTCTTCTCTATTAACGCTGTCATAAGCTACTTTAAAATAGATGAATAGGTGGTGTGTATCGATATTAAATTCTTCTCCAGGATTTGGCGTAGTGTGAAGATCTGGTCGATGGTAGACTTTCCAGGCCTGAAACCACACTGATTAGGGGCCAATTAGTTCATCAGATGGCTTCAGGCGTTCACATAATACGATAAACAGGATCTTATAAGCGATGTTTAAAAGGCTAATGCCTCTATGGTTGCTGCAGAAAAGGTGGTCGCCTTTTTTGTGGATCGGGCAGATGCGCCTCAGTTTTGGCTTTGGTTGCCTGAGCACATTCGGAGTCAAACCAGGGGTTCTTTGGCGGCGGCTATGAAAATCCTAGCACCTCTTCGGCAGCAGCCTTGATGGCATGCTCTAGGGATATTTAATCGGCAAAGGCTTTCGCGGACTCTTCCGATTGCAGTCTACCAACGTTAAATTTCCTCCTCAGGATTGATGTTCCCCTAATAGCCTCCATGGATATTCGCACGCGCAGTTTTGCACCAAACCAGGTAGTGATCCGAGTCAATGTTAGCTGATCTGTACGTGCGTAGGCCCAGTATGCTAGAGGAATGCCTTCCGACGATAGCAATATGATCAAATTGGTTGCACGTTAGATCATCGGGGGACCGCAAAGTACCCTTGTGGATATCAAGGCGGCGAAATTTAGTGCTACTCAACACTTTTTTTTTTTTTTTTTTTATAATCTACTCACGCTCAAGGGATTATGATTACCCTTTTAATGTTTCAACACAGCGTGGGCGTGAAGTTACGGAAGAGAAAGAAGGATAGGAAAGATGTGTGGCACGATGTTCTGAGACTGAAGGTAGTTGTCTCAGATTTTTTATCTCCAGGGATGGCGGCTGAACTAAAGCGGAGAATTGCCGTGTCTTATTTCTATGTCCCTTATAATTCGCATTATTTTATTCGTTTTTCATCCTTGTTGGGCATACTAGTTTAACTCAATCACATGTTGTTAGTGTTATGCCTGAACAACATGTAATGAGTAAACCAGCAGCCCATTGATGACAATTTATAGAAGGTTTTAATGGAATTAAAGACGACATAGACGACGGCAGGGATCGAACCTGTGATATTGAGGTTGACAGGCGAGCACACAACCATCGCGCCACGGCCACCCCCTATGTTCTTTCCCGCTACGAAGTCGATAAGCCTGAGTCCGTTTCCGAAAGGGATGTCGGGCAGGATTTGTTTTCCGACTGTCCTAAGATGTTTGTCCTAAAGATGTTTTCTTTACCAATTTTACCATTAAAATCCCCCAGGAGTATTTTTTGGACATTGCTCATAAGTTTTGGCGAGGAGCTCCTAGAATTCTTCCTTAGGAGTGTCATCCTTCTCTTCCGTAGGGGCATGTGCGTTGATAATGCTCAGGTGGTGGTCAACATTATCAGTCCGTTCATCCGAGGCTAGTTGGGTACAACCATCAAAAATGTATGGTAATTGCCCACTAAGACACACTTTACTCACAGAAAGACAAATACACAAACGCCACCGTCTCAGAAACCAAGCTATTAAAAAGGATACATGGAATGAATGAATTATGTATTGGGGATATTGCACTCCGACCTGGGGATATATTGTGCCCCACTTAAAAATAGATGTGCTTGCTCTTCTTATAGTTCTTCCTCCAAATCTATTGCTCTTAGGAATCTTAGTATTTGGGCACCTTCAAAGAGGATAGGTCGCTCTCTTCCACCTGGTATTGTCCCAGATGGTTTTTGTTTGCTGAATGAGAGGAGAACATCTTCCTAGTATGTGGTCCGGTGTTTCCTCATGCATGTTGCAGAATCTTCATGTGGCACTGCTTACCATACCAAGTAAACTTAGGTATCTCTATAAGTTTGCAGGGTCCTGTCAGGATATTTGTTATTAAAGGACACATAAATAATGAAGATTGTGATAAGATATATGTATGTATACTATATTAAAAATAAAAAAAAATAATTTGCGATGTTACACCTATGACTTATTCGCATTTCTAGATCTTACTTCATCTAATGCCAATTTTTCGTATTTTTCATATGATTGATTCTCGATTTTCTTCCTCTAGTTCAATTTTGAAATAGGTTAACTATCGTAATGATTTATATTTGTTTGTTCAACTTTTAAATCCCTAAAATAATATCAAAAAAAACTATAACTTTTTGTTTAACTTTTCTTTCCAGGTCGACAATGTTTGCGAACAACTTTTATATTCTACTTGGCATTGTTTGCTGTTTACAGCAACTCAATGTGAATGCCTACCCTACAATAAATATCCGTCGACTATTTGGTAAGTATACATTATAATGTAATGCAGTATAAAACTATTCTAAAACCTTCTTCAAATTTACGAGAGTCCATGGATCGAATTCTGATGCATTTTCATTGCATACTTATGAGAAGTTGTGAATGAAATCCAAATTACTAGGTCTTTTGTAAAAGGCTTCTGAGCACGTTTTTTTAAGCTCTTCACAAAGGCTCTAGTTCCATGCTCTAATAGACAAAAAAAAGTGCAAAAATACCGCAAGTGACTTTTGCAGTAATAAATGTTTCTAAAAAGAAATCTATTGATTGTAAAGGAATAGAATGTCCCTCCGAAGGTCCTTTTTGCCTTCATCTCTTTCTTCTTTTAGAAAAACATCATGATATGGCTCAATCGTAGCACGTAATCTTGCTTAAAAACAAAAACAAAAGAAACAAAGTAATTGTTAAATCAATAGCCTGTTGGCGCCCTTCCAAGTTTGTTGTCGTACACAATCAGTTGCGGTCTGAGTAAATTTGGCGCCCTATATGCAGCTAACAGCAGAGTATTTTTTGGATAAAATTTAATTGCTTTTTTTATTTTATTCTGCTTTAGCATTTTTACTTAGTTTTATTACAATGATTCTTAAAATTGCTTTAACAAAAGAGTTATAAGATAGTTCTGAGCTCATAAAAATATAAGGCACGACTGGAATACGATTTTAAAAATTAATGCTATTAAAGAAAAATGTTCATAAGCATAAAAATTATTTTTTAAGGGCTATAAACATTTTTTTTTATCAAATATGAATTTAAGGAAGAACTAAAATTATAAATCGTTATAGCGGATTCTTAAAAAAACATATGTTTTTATAAATAATATTTTTTTTTAGAAAAAGATTAAGTATTTACATTTTGGCTTACAACTAATAAGATACTACACATGTATGAAAGTTTACATTTGTTGGCTCATAGGGGGCCTAACTATATACAGTGGCTTAAGTTTAATTATTTTTATATAAAATTTACATGACGAAAAAATAAAATTAAATTTAAAATATCGGTTGTATTGTCCTCAGGGTGTTCATTCCTGGTTGTCAGTGGTGATTTTTGTGGGTTGTGGGCAGGGATGGCGTTTTAGCCGCGGTGGTAGGCTGAACCAATGTCAGCGTAGAACGAGACTACTTCCTCGTTGTCCATGATTACGTTGTCATCCAGAGTTTCCATCACACTGCGGTACCTCGGCTCGGGATGTCGTTGTTCTGTGGTCATCCTTCTCATAAGCTGATTCGGGTGGTCGATGATGTTCCCCATTAGTTTCTTCGTTGAATTAACTAGATATTTATCCAGTGGGATTAAATTGGCTTCTGTGTAGAGATGATCGTTCCTGTAGTGTTAATGTCGTTGGCGGTCGAAGTAGAGTCCAGTGCAGATCCTCAGTATCTTCCTTTTGAATAGTTGAAGTTCCTTCATAGCTGTCTTCGAGATGGAAAACCAGACTGGGAAGGAATAGCTGATCACTGGTCGCAGGAGCTGCTTGTAGATTAATATCTTTGTCGGTTGGCTAAGACCTGATCTTCTTTTCAGCAATGGGTGCAAACGACTGAAGGCCCAGCTGGCCTTTTTCAGAACATTTCTTGAGTGCAGGTTAAACCTTAGCAACTCGTTGAAGTGTACTCCCAGGTACTTGACATTTGGCTTTGCCACTATGGAGGATCCGTCAGGGAGTTTTAGGACCAGATTTCTGCAAATTGTTGCGGTGCGAAGGTCTCTACCAGTTGAAGGTCTCCTGAAGCAGACAAGTTCCGATTTGGATTAGTTATAAGACAGAAGTAATTAAATCATCACGTTGAGTAGACGCAAACACAGCTATCCATTATATTAAAGTTACTGAGAATAAAGTTAACTTAAAATAAATGTGTAAAGTTTGTATTACATCCAACATTGGTGACCACGACGCATCATGTGAAGTTGAATTAGTGACCCCGTACATCATCCTCTAAATGTGTCCAGCAATGCCGAAATGAACTTGCTAGCCTCAATATTAACCACAATCTAACATTTATCTGGGTTCCGGTTCTTTGAAGAGAATAAACGGGTGGACAAGCTGGCCATTTAAGGATCAGCCCTTCATAACTCGCTTCTCACTTCCCTCAATTTTTCTCAATGAATTAAACCATAGGTCGAGCAGTTTAACTAACTGCAATATATCCAGAAAGATTTGGGTCACCTATAATAAATCCCAAACACTTGATCTGATTGTAGCTTCCTCTGCAAATGCCTTTCTCTAGCCAAATTTAGGCCACAATCATTAGGAAGGGCTTTATTCGACATTGACGAACTTTCGGATATGAATATCAAAGACTTGATCTCTTTACTCAACACATGACGTGCCCTCCGTTTTATTTCTTAGACCCCGAGTTAGCAGACTGAGGGCTTTGACTGAAGCTTACTGTGCTGGGAGTCGGATGATCACTCAATCGGATCGGTTACTGTTTCAGCACGAGTGAACAAGCTGTGTAGCTTAGCACAGTGTACATACATGGTGTCCGATGAGTGTAGTAGTACGGTCGAGTGAGTGATCCAAATTCCGAATGATTTTACAAAAGCAAACACACAATAAAAGACATCAAAACCTACTAGATCCTTTCTTATTTTTTAACTCAATCCAAACTAGATGACTCAGTGAGAATGAACAAAATTCCCTATTTTAATTTCATTCATAGGTTCACACGCTATGGTATATGTGGTTGCCATTTCTACCTCTCAATTACATACGAGTATGTACTAAATGCAAAACATTATATACGAAAAACTAAAGTATTTTTATGGGAATTTCCACTAGTACTGTACTGAACTTTTAAATTTGAATTTATTTAAAGAATATCAATATTTTTTGAAAGTACTATATTCCTTAAAAATTATTATTAATTTTGGATAAAATGTTTTTAAAAGCATTTTCTTACAAAAATTGCTTGAGTCGTTTTAAAGATATTAAACATATTTGAAGAAAGTCGCTTCATTGATTTATGCTGTATTTTAATATTTTAAGACAGGTTAGGTTTGTCAGTTTTACGAGTCCAAGACTTACAACTATTCGTACTTACAAAACTTCATTGTCCAAAACTTTAATATTTTACGTGTCCGTACAACTTGGGGGCCCTAGATGACCATATCATCGACGTGATTTATAAATCGGCCCTGTTGTATTAGCTATATCATGTGCTTAAAGTTTTTTATTTTTCATTTTAAAACGAAAATTAAAATGTCTTGGTATTATGACATTCCATGTGTGTGCGTTGAATAATGCTAGTGTAAGAGTTTTTCACCAGCTTGAAATAGTTTTCAAGAAACTTATCCAATTATATGGCGCACAACTAAAACGCTAAAAGAATTAATTTTAACGTAGGTGGTGATCAATATTTATGTAAAAAATCATCGCATGCCTCTCCAAGAATGTGGGAGAAAGAAAAAAAGAGGCAGATACCCCTACCAGTGCAATTTGCAACTTTTATGTTATGTAATGTTTTGGTGTAATTTGGTATCAGGGATACGGAGAGGATATATTACTTAAATTTTTATATAAAAATCGTCTCGATTTTATGCGTCGTTTATTCGACTAATGGAGCTACTCGTGTGTATGTGTTTAAAAATGTTCTTTTTAAGTAAGCTCAAGGAAAAGTATCTAGCCTCATAAATCTCCACAAGATTGTGCTAGATGTGTTTTTGTTTTTCTTGTCTTTGGTTGTTTTCAGTGCAGGGATTGTCCTTGGAATGGGATTACTTTTGAAAAGATCTCCATAAGCAATTCAGTTTTTTTTTTTTTTTCAACCATTCAAGAGAATCTTCAGTCAAATGTGGTAAGAACAAGGACATATTTGTGAAGGAATGTGAAAAGATGCAAATAAAGTCCAACCCAGTTATATGAACTGCGCTTGAACTGAAACAAAAATTAATATCACCTCGCTGAACAGTAACGTTACTCGTACCTTACTTGAGAATGCCGGTTAAGTGGAAAATGTTAAAGTCGTTCATTTAGATGTAATGAAATATGTAAATCCGCATTGTTAAATAATGACAATTAAGTAAACTTGTAAGCCACTCAAACTTTTGAATTCCTTCAATAAACTTGACACTATAATGTAATTAATTAATAAAAGCACTGCGGCATTTGCAGCAATTTTATTCATTTCAAATACACCGTATGACTGAACCTCAACCTATAGCCTAAGCTGGTGGTGCTGGTTTCTTCAATCTCGGTACTTAAGGGTCCTCGGTGATTCTCTGGAGGAGAATTTGAAATTTTTGTTTGGCTCCAAAGCCAACGGTAACTACCACACAGTCATTATGAAAAAATCTTATTTATCTCGAAAACGGTCTTAACGATTTTGATAAGAAAAAATTAGGTGTCCTATTATGGTCATAGACTAAATTTTGGTGTAAAAAAAATGGCAAAAATGTTATTAACGGTATCTGTCGTAGAACCAGTGTTTTTATTTTCGACTGTTCTATCTACGTGTCTAACGATTTTGTGTAAAGGGTGGGCCAAATACAAGTTTCTTTTTAAAATGCAATAAAATGAACAACATTAAGTTTGTCCATATACGAGTATTATGGCTTTATTAGCAAAAATTCCTATTAATTATGGAACACAACATCGTTCGAGCGATAAATAAGCGGATGTTCGTGCGATTTACAATTTATGTGGCTACAAAAGATTAAAAAAACTATGTTCTTTTAAAATAGTAGGCCACAGGACTCTTACGCTTTATTGAGATAAATTAGATAGTTGTAAATTTAATATAAAACAGAACAGAACTCTTTAGTCCGCCGTTTAAGCGTGTCGCTGCAACTACATATATCGATTGTAAACGTATTATTAGGCGATCTTGATTTGCAATGCATTGGCTTTTATAACCATTGATTGCTGATACTGCAGTTTGATCCAGTATTAATTTCCATTGTGTTTTGGGTTGTTGTGTTACTTCACCCCAAAGTGCTGATGTTGCATCTAGTGGTTGTGTTAGTTGACCCTTTAATGCTGATGTTGCACTTAGTCTAGGTAGGTTATTGGATCGTTCAGTTGATTGACCCAAAGTTGTTGATGTTGTATTGGAATTGGATTGTTGTGTTGCTGTGTCTACAGTAGCTATATATGAGTAGTAGCTTTATCATATGTAACTTGCGCCTTCAATTGCTGAGTCAATTGGAGCTTGTAATCCGAGATCATTGTGCATAATTCTCCTAAGGCCAGTGCCTCTTGGCTACAGCAGCCACATTCTCGTCTGTTCGAACTGTACGACGACGGTGTCCATGAGTGTTGTCCACTAGCAAACCAGTCTCGCGAACTTTTTGCACAAACTTAAGTACTTTCCACATGAGACACGAACTGTGAACTGAGAATTGCGAATGATCGCGAATTTTGACATTTTGTTCACATGAGTAATTTCTTTGGTCGCAGACCAGTACGAACTGTCAAAAAAAAAAAAAAAAAAACAAAAAAACTTGCAGTACGTTGCAGGATGAACTTCTAAGTACTTCAATTATTAGTTTCTTATCAAAGGCCTTGATAAATAAATTGCTATTAGAAACCAATTATATTATATTCAATTATTTTACCCTTTTTTCTATAGATTCACTCATTTTTTAATTTTCCGTCCAGCAACGAGCAACACAACACAATTGCGATGTTTGACATTTGAGGTTAGATTCGAACGAATTTTTTAGTCGCCGCCGGTTTGTGGAATGCGTTCACTAGTTGTGGATTGCGAATTTGCATTTGACAGTTCGCAGAAGATAAGTTGTTGGTCGCGTAAAAAATATTAGGTTAGGTTAGGTTAAAGTGGCTGCTGACCGGAAAAGGTCAACACACTTAGAACAATATTTGGTCCGTTGTGATAACACAAGGATTTCAAAAATCACCCTTACTCGCTAAACCATTTTGAGCTAATAATGAAGCTTTTGAGACAGTGAATGTCGGAATTATTTAGATCGCTAGGATCATTATAGTAGTAGTCTCCCAAGTGGAGTCTACGTCTTTGCGCTAGGGCAGGACAAGAACATAGAAGGTGAGGAACTGACTCCTCTTCTTCTTCATCCATGCCAGGCGGTAATGATTTTCCTCACAATCATTTTAAACAACTGCATCAACAACTGTTACTTCCCCCAGAAGTGGAAAACAGCGAAGATTGTGCCAATTCCGAAGAAAGGTGCTTCCAACTTAGTTTCCAACTACAGACCAATATCACTTCTCAACAATATCAGCAAATTACTGGAAGAATTAATCTTACGAAGACTGAAGAAATTCTGCTGTGAAAATTCAATCATCCCTGACATGCAATTCGGTTTTCGAGAAAAACACTCAACCCTGCATCCACTGGTTAAATTCCAACACGATATCACCACAGCCCTCAACAGTAATCGTGTCACCGTCGGATGCTTTCTGGATGTCGAGAAAGCATTTGATAGCGTGTGGATAGACGGTCTAATCCACAAACTTCATCTTATGCAAGTACCTCCGCCATTAATAAAAATTCTCTTTTCTTTCCTATCTTGCAGGAAATTTTTTGTTCAAGTAGATAACTGCAAGTCAAACATGAAGACCATCAGAGCTGGAGTCGCCCAAGGCTCAAAACTAGGCCCCTTCCTCTACAACTTGATGACTTCAGACCAACCTTCACCAATTGGATGCGAGAACCTCCTGTATGCTGATGACTCGCTCACCTATGCCACATCAATGTCACCTCTAATCGCTGTCCAAAAAGTAGAAACCCACATTAACAGACTCTTCCAATTCTACCAGAAATGGGCCATCCGAATCAATACTTCTAAATCGAAACTTGTCTGCTTTAGGAGACCTTCAACTGGTAGAGGCCTTCGCACCGCAACAATTTGCAGAAATCTGGCCCTAAAACTCCCTGACGGATCCTCCATAGTGGCAAAACCAAATGTCAAGTACCTGGGAGTGCACTTCAACGAGTTGCTAAGGTTTAACCTGCACTCAAGAAATGTTCTTAAAAAGGCCAGCTGGGCCTTCAGCCGTTTGCACCCATTGCTGAAAAGAAGATCAGGTCTTAGCCAGCCGACAAAGATATTAATCTACAAACAGCTCCTGCGACCAGTGATTAGCTATTCCTTCCCAGTCTGGTTTTCCATCTCGAAGACAGCTATGAAGGAACTTCAACTATTCGAAAGGAAGATACTAAGGATCTGCACTGGACTCTACTTCGACCGTCAACGACAGAAGCACTACAGAAACGATCATCTCTACACAGAAGCGAATTTAATCCCACTGGACAAATATCTAGTTCATTCAACGAAGAAATTAATGAGGAACATCATCGACCACCCGAATCAGCTTATGAGAAGGATGACCACAGAACAACGACATCCCGAGCCGAGGTACCTCAGTGTAATGGAAACTCTGGATGACAACGTAATCATGGACAACGAGGATGTAGTCTCGTTCTACGCTGACATTGGGTCAGCCTACCACCGCGGCTAAAACGCCATCCCTGCCCACAACCCACAAAAATCAGCACTGACAACCAGGAATGAACACCCTGAGGACAATACAGTCAACCAACATTTTAAATTAAATTTTTTTTTTTTTTGTCATGTAAATTTTATATAAAAATAATTAAACTTAAGTCACTGTATATAGTTAGGCCCCCTATGAGCCAACAAATGTAAATTTTCATGCATATGTAGTATCTTATTAGTTGTAAGCCAAATTGTAAATAGTATGTTCAATAAAACAAAATTGAATTGAATTGAATTCTTCATCCATGCAGCTTCTGCAAAAATCATTTGCAGGAACTCCAAGACGAAAAGCATGTCTTCCTATTAGGCAGTGTCCAGTAAGGACACCTATAACGGAGCTAATATGCAATCTACCAATAGAAATTAGTTGTTTTGAGCGTTTAGCATCAAACAATGGCCAAATCAGTTTAGTAGACCGGCAAGTTGGGGTGCTGGTCCATCTGAGGTTAGCTTTCTTCATGGTATCATGCTTTAGCATAAGTTTACAAGTAGCTAAAGGTATACCGATGTTAGATTTGCTATCCGACAAAGGTAAGATTATTCCGTTTTTTGCAAGTTCATCAGCTTTACAGTTTCCTGGGATGTCTCTATGCCCCGGGACCCATGTAAGGTGAATGTTAAACTGTTTTGACATCTCCACCAGAGATGATCGACAATTTCGGGCTGTTTGTGAGTTAGTGGAGACAGAGTCCAGTGACTTTAAGGCAGCTTGACTGTCTGAGAAGATACGTATATCAGTAGTCGATATAACGTTTTCTTTTAGCCAAGAGAGGACTTCTTTTATTGCTAGAAGCACCCATAGTTTGCATGAGAACACTAATGACAATGGACTTCGAGTCTTAGAATTGGCAGCATCGAAAAACATGGTCGTTGCGAGTACCAGGTTCCCGCGTAAAGATATCTACAAAGCCACCTGGGTATCACCTGATGGAGTCACTCGTAACCAAATAGACCATGTGTTGATAGACCGTCGCCACTACTCGAACTTGACGAAACGAACGTACCGAGGTGCCAATATCGACTCGGATCACTATCTTGTTGGTATGGTTTTCCGACGGCGGATTGCCTTGCGAAGACGCATTGCATCCGCCGATAAGGTTCGAATCAACACGGCTGCCCTGCGCAATGAAAACACCAGTAACACCTTTGGTAATGCGTTAGAACTCGCCCTAGAATCACTTGATTTAGGGAGAGTAAGTCCTGGAGCCAGTATGCTGGGCGTAAATGAGAAGTGGACGCGTCTTAAAAATACTGTCATTAATACTGCCAACTCCATCTTAGGCAGCAGTCGTAAAAATCGGAACGACTGGTTTGATGATGAATGCAAGCTAGCGACTGAACGTAAGAATGTTGCGTACCGAGCAATGCAACAATCTCATAGAACGCGGGCACGCGAAGAGGAATATAAAGAGCTCAGAAGAATAGAAAATCGGCTACACAGACAAAAAAAATCAGCCTGGGAGAAGAACTTAATCTGTGAAATAGAAAACAGCAGAGAGCGAGGTCCGCACCAGGCGCGGAAGTTCTACCATCCCTCACCAATCTACCAATCTGCAAGGACGGAGAGGGAAATCTGATCACCGATCCTGAAAGCATACTGGAGCGATGGGAAGTGTACCTTAATGAATTGCTAAATGGTCAGCTCACTACAGAAGTGGAGGCTCCACTACTTCAAGAAGAATACCCTATGTTGCCGCCACCAACCATAGAAGAGGTTGAGAAGGCTATAGGCCGGCTTAAACAGAACAAATCCCCGGGAGCCGACGGCATACCAGCCGAATTATTTCATCCCGGCGGGCCAGCCTTACGTCAAGCAATTCATGATATTATAGTGCACGTATGGGAGCAGGAAGAAATGCCAGAAGACTGACGAAAAGGCATAATATTCCCCATACATAAGAAGGGAGATGTCACAACGTGCAGCAATTATAGAGGTATCACGTTGTTGAGTACCGCCTATAAGATACTCTCCTCTATCCTACAAGACCGGATAACCCCATACGCTAAAACCGTCATCGGACAATATCAGTGTGGTTTCATTCCAGGCAAATCAACAACTGATTAGATCTTTACCCTTAAGCAGGCGATGAAAAATGTCTACAATTTAACATCCCAACATACCATCTGTTTATAGACTTTAAGGCCGCCTATGATAGCATAGCCAGGGTAGAACTTTACAAAGCCATGAGAGAATTCGGCATCCCAAATAAATTGACACGACTATGTAGGTTGACCATGACCAACGTAACAAGCCAAGTAAAAATAGCCGGATTGCTATCCAGACCAATCGACATCTTTAATGGACTCCGACAAGGGGACGGTTTGGCCTGCCTCCTCTTCAACCTGGCGTTGGAGAAAGCAATCCGTGACTCTGGCACGGCAACAAGAGGGACCATCGTCAACAGGTCCAGCCAGTTACTAGCTTACACAGACGACATCGACATCCTCGGAAGAACCGAACAAGCTGCCCAACTAACATACTCTCCAGAGCTTAGCTCTTTAAATCTGAAAAAAAAACTCTCATACAACTCTTTTATATCCCATTGCTATACTAAAGTATTAATATCTTGCTATGAAATTCAACTGGATATCATAACACTTTTATTTTAAGAGTTAAACACTTCTCCAGCTTAAAAGAACTTAAATCTTATAGCAAAACTATTTTCTCTTCTTGTAGTTAGATTATAAAAACTTATAGTCTTATAAGAATCCCTTTCTGAAAACTGAGCTCTAAATATGTCCAAATAATCCCATAACAAGTCATATTTAAGAGTAAAGTTATTTGTATACCACTTTGAAAATTCTAAAAGAATTTGAGTTTAAATCCTCCTATATCAAGAAACAATTTGGAGTTCAAAGAATATAAGCTTTGCAGTAAGATCCTAATAAGATCCTTAATGCAACAAGCACAACTATTCACAAACTTCAGTTTTCTGATGTCAACATTCTCCTCTCACTCGCACATAAGTACACATAAATCATAAAGAAGCGTCTAAGATCCTATAGAAAGAATAAAGATGTTACTAGAAGAGTTAGGCTGAAAACACACCTGATAAAGCAAAACGTTTTTTATTCAATAGTCAAAAAAACATTTTTTATTTGAACACACACCAAGCGAAACAGAATAAAACAAAACAAAACGTTTTGTTTTTTTGTTTCGTTTGCTGTGCGTTGAAATGAAACAAAATACGAACTATCGTAAAAGCTTAACTCCGGCTGAAAGATTATAACTCTACGGCAAGTAAACACAAATAACAGTTTTGTGTTTACAAAACAGACATTAGCCGTTTTTTATTGGGAAATGTATAGGCAGCGCAGTAAAATTTTACACAGTAAACAACAACAAAGGAATAGTGCGTATAAATTAGGCAGTAATAATAGTGCACATAACAGTGCTGATAAAGTTTTGGAGCATCTGGATTACAGTGACACTCAAATTGGTTGCAAAAGTTTTATTTTTTGTGAGGTTGGCAGGTTTTGATTATTTGAGAATGTGTTCGGTGATATTTGTTCACTTTATGGTAAATTTTCACAAAAGCCAAAATTATGTGGTTTGAAATATTAATTTACGATTAGACGGTAAACGTTAATAGTCAATGGTCAAAATGTTGCCTCTTAATGCGTGTGCATGTTCCCTATCTGTCACGAGAGATTATGAAATTCGTCGAAGGATGGCTGCGATGCCAAACGATTAAAAAGGACATGAAAATGATTTTTTTTGACACCGAGCCTTTATTTGACTTTGTGTACATATGTACATGCCATTAAGATTTGATTTTATTAATAATTTTGCCACTTGTTTGAGAACAAATTTGTCAGTGATGTTAATTCAGCATAAACCACATCTTTACGTTTTGTTCATACAAAAACGTATACTTTTCCAACGCATCCCTTAGCTTATTCAAAAGTGGATTGTTTATTCGTAGGTATATATTTCATTTAAAGTTTTCGTTTCCTTTTACTTTGTTCACTTAATTGGTCTGGAATATGTACTAAATTAAGATGATTTGTTAAAAAAAACTCAGAAATTATGTATAACCCTTTTCTGTTTTGGATCTTTATTCATTTCAATTTGTATTATTTTTGTAAGAAAACCTAAGAAATTACATATTTATTTTACTTCTTTTTCAAATCAGCTGATTTTGACACGGGTATAAATGCAAAGCATACCAACTTTTAAAGTAAAAGTGTATATGCAGGCAAAAAAGCATTTTATTCGGACTTCCATTGCTGCACTATGTATACATTACCAATAAAATACGCCTATTATGTGTTTATTTATAAGAAAAGAGAAAAGCTTGCCAATCTTCAAATGTCAGAGTAGGAAGTAGCAATCCACAGCTTATCAATAGGAAGTTTATTGGCATGTTCCTTATCTTTATAATTATAGATAGGGCTTCTTGCCTTAATTAAAAAAAATGAACTTCTCTCCATCTACATATTTCATATTTATTTAAAATTTGCGCACAGAGTAAACGTAGAAGCAAATAAATCTGTAAAGTGCAACGAAAGAAGAAAATAAAAACAACGGAGTCAAAATTTTGTTTTGCAAAAAACAATAGGTCAGCTATCGGCAACGAAACATGTTTTTCTGTTTTGCTTTTGTTTTTATGTTTTGCTTCATTTGGTGTGCGTTGCGCCATAAGAAAGTATGCAATTATCGTCAACGACCCTTGTTCGAAAAAGTTTTGTTGCATTCGGTGTGTGTTGCTCGTATACAATAGCACGTATTTTCGACAACCACCATCGTAACACTTCAAAACAAAAACATGTGTTTTGTTTCGTTTTCTTTGGTGTGTTTAGTTTCATAAGAAACAATGTTCTCTTGTTTCACGAAACAAAGAAACATGTTTTGCTTTATCCGGTGTGTTTTCAGCCTTAGTGTCGCGTCAGCAGCAGCCATATTCCTATACACAAGCAAAGTAGTGCCTGTACATTTGAGGGTTACCATAACTTAAAATATTATGATCTCGATAAAATAACTTGGCTGTAGCACTGACTTAAAATTTATTAGGTGGCATTTTCAAGCTTACATTTAGCATTGTTGTGATTACATAGAAAGTATAAAATATACCTATTGTGTAACTTTTTTTCAATTTAAACTAAATACATTAACATCATTGGATTTTATTGCTACTACTATCTTTTCATTCAAAATTAACAAAAAAAATGGATTCTTTATGTTGTATTACACGAGTAGTAATTTTTTGTGACAAGAGTAGATAATAGTAGAAAAGAGAATATGAGATTTTATTACTCTTGTAAATGCAGCATAAGACTCTCAGTGTTAAATTTGGAATATTTTATATTAAATTTGACCTTTCATGTTTCCTATTTACTCTCACAAGCAAATGACCCATGACCTAAATAAAAACAAAAAAAATTTCAAAGTTAATTTTGATTTTATTTGCTTACGAAAGAAATGTATGGTAACCCTATTTCCGATAAAAGTTATAAATAAAATAATTTAAACATGCATTATTTTGAAGGGGCTTTGTGTTTTTTCGAAGTAAAATGTTAGAATTGGTAGATACATTTTCAACCGCATTTACATTTCGGTTCCCATATGTGCAAAATAATAAATATCATGCATCGCCATTATAATATAATAGTTGATAGACTTACAAAATAAATACTACATCAAGCCTAACAGTTTGTTGGCATAGCAAATCATGTATACACACAAACTTAAAAACTATTTTGTTTCATTCTTTATTAAGTTAACAAATATTCTGTTCTCTTTTTATCACCTCTTATTGGAAGAGACGCTTTCTCATAATAGGATTTTGCCGATCTCTATTAGAGCCTTAGAAGTGCTATTTTAATATAAACGTGCATCTGTCATCCCATAAAGAAACTTCTGTTGCTACTATGAGTAGGAAGAGCCTCTCATAACTAGGCCATTTAAGGCTTTTAACAGTTTTAAAAGAATCTCGTAGTACCTATTCTTTAAGATTACTTTTAGCTCCTCTTAACTAATCTAGTTGAACTCTTGGAGCATCTTATAAGATGAAAAATGTTACTTGGGTGTGCACGATTCCTTCATCCAGATCGAGCAGGCTGCACAAAATCTGGGGCTGCACATTAGTGAAGGTAAGACAAAGTACAATGCGAGAGGAACAGTTGGTCAAACAATAAAGGTAGCGGAGCACGGATTTGAAGTGGTGCAATCCTTTAAATACCTTGGGTCAATAGTAGCAGCCGATAACAATATAGAAGAAGAAATACGCGGGCGGCTTCTCAAATCCAACAGAGCCTACTATAGTCTGTCAAAGCTCTTCAAATCCAGAAATATCACCATTACTTCAAAACTGCTGCTGTACAGGACCATGGTCCTGCCAGTACTCACATATGGATCCGAGACTTGGGTGCTTAGCAAAAGGCACTCCGACCTTTTAGCTGCGTTCGAGAGAAAAGTCTTAAGGAGAATTGTTGGCCCCATATGTGAGGAAGGACAATTCCGGAGACGGTACAATCATGAACTGTACGCAATCTACCTTGAAGCAGATATCGTGACAAAAATTAAGCTCGGTAGACTCCGGTGGGCAGGGCACCTAGCTCGCATGAGCGAAGAGGAACCTGCTCGGAAAGTTCTTTGTGGTACATTCTATGGTAGATGACAGCGTGGTAGACCATGCTTGCGCTGGAGAGATGGCGTAGACCAGGACGCCCGAAGCCTTGGGGTGCGCAACTGGATGGCGTCAGCTAGAGACCGGGATAGGTGGAGAGACTTGTTGAAAGAGGCCAGGACCGGAACCCGGTTGTCGAGCCGATGATGATGATCCATTGTTAGAGCGCTCCAAGCAAGAAACAAAGAAAGTGTATGCCTTTTTTATTGATTTCAAGACTGTCTTCGACCTAATAAATCGAAATGCTCTGTTTTATAAGCTCTCGAAACTAGGACTTTCTACAAAATTCATACATGTTATAAAAGAGTTGTATTCAGAGACAAAAGCAGCTGTATGGGATGGTTCTACTCAGGATGGTTTGAAACCGATAATGGAGTAAAACAAGATTGCCCTATGAGTGCACGCTTGTTTTCACTTTTTATAAACGATGTGGTAACCTACCTTCCTTGTGGAATTCGAATCGCTGATTTAAAAATCAATGTTCTTTTGTATGCCGATGATCTTGTGATCTTATCAGAATCTTCAGAAAACCTCCAACTTATGATCAATCGCCTGGCAAAATACTTTGATGTTTGGAGCCTTGAAATAAACTCAAACAAATCGAAAGAAATGGTCTTTAGCAGATCGGCAAGGAGCCAAAATACATATAATTGGGTGTTCAATGGTGCTAGTTTGGAGATTGTAGAAGAGTACAAGTATTTGAGTGTGAAACAAAACCGAGTTCTTGATTTCAGCTTGCACCTTACAGAGAAATCAAATACTTCGCAAAGTCTACTAAATGTGGCATGGCGAAACATCTTCCTAAATAATCAAATCAATCTTTCAGCGAAGTACAAAATATTCGAAGCCGTGGTAAGATCGACATTGTGTTACGCGGGTAAAGTTTGGGGAAGTTATGAATACGATTCCATCGAAAAATTCCAAAGAAATTTCTTAAAAAAGCTGTTCAACTTGCCTTCGAAACGCCAACTTATGCACTACATCTTGAAACAGGAATTCCTAAATTGTATACTTACACACTGAAGTTGCAGGCCGATTTCATCGTGAAAGCGCTATCTTATCAGGATAACCGTCATCCCAAGAAAATGGTATTATATGAGTTGAGGAATGAGGATTAGTGGCTGTCTAAGTGGAAACGATTGATACAAGTAGTCCAAATTTGTTTAAAGATCAACTATATCGTGTTATCCAGAAGTATGAATATCTTGTTAGAGAGGGGTTTTTAGTGAGATAGGATTCGTTCAATGGAAATAAAGTGGAAAGAAGTTTGTTCAAGACCGATTTCTTGACGTTTGAGTAAAAAGAAAAATTCTTCGATTGCCGAATAAGAAAGTACGCCTTATATTTGGCTAAATTTGGACATCAACAAGTCAAATGCATCTCTTTCTTACTAGTTCGCATAGCTTCGTGATTGAGAACTATGAAGAATGCTCATCTTTGCCCAATGCTCTTCTATTCACCATTGTTTTGGACCTAGAAAATTACTAACTTCATGGAACCTGCCTGAATGGATACTATCTGCTTATGTAAACAGTAAACAGCTTATGCCTTGAGTAAACCTAGACTGTGCGCTAAATGAATAAAATAATAATACATGCAAATAACTAAAAACTATTATTTTCAGTTTTTTTTTTATTTTTTTGGGAAGCTTGTTTAAACATCTCGCAAAGGTCGATAAAAGAAGGTTTTTAAATGAAATTTTCCAAAGAAAAACAAAACACATTTACTTCTTTTACGCACTTTTTGCCTATGCTTACAAAAAATACTAAAAATTAAATTCTCCTCAAAGAATTTCCTTTAGTATTTCAATTAACGTTTAAATATATATAGTTAAACCACAAAACTAGCTTATATGGTTTCGTTGAAAAAAAAGAAAAACAAATATATTAAATTCCACTAAAACTTAATTAAGAAAGTTCTATGGGCGTTTAGTAAACAATATTGTGGTAAGCATTTGAATAAATTACCAACTCTTGTGGTTTCATTGATAAACCCAATTAATTGGTTCGCTCTCTTCGTTCTCGTTAGGTTAGATGTTATGAAATAATTTAATGAGGTGGTTTGGTTTCAAAAAAGGTTAAATATCCGTAGTAGATTTGAAAGTTGAATGTCGGAAGTGCGAGCTCGTTTAGGTGGAAGTGGGATAACATTTCAATTATGGTTTCCGAAATTTAAAATGATGATAATTTTGGAGTATAGAATTAGTAACGAAGAAGAATTTTGTAATATTGAAACATCACCGATGGCATATGTATATTTTTTTTAAATCAGGCATAAAAAGTGCTGGGATGTGTATTAATTTAGCAAGAGACAAAGACGTTATCTTATTCTATTGAAATAAAACTAACTTTTATTTTTATTATAAGCTCATCATTGTAATTTAAGAAAAATTTTAATACTCTTATTTTTGACGCAACGACGCAATTTTTTTTGAATTTCTCCAACATCGTAGCTTTAAGTATGATTTAAGCTTCCATAGATTTACTTACGATATATAAATAGGTTTAGGTCCACTATAGCAAGTTATGCATTCGTTTAAAAAAATCGTGCTAAAGATTGTAATCAGACGTGAAATTACGAAAAAATATATGGTCTCTCAATTCTGTCTATCTATTTGTCTGTTTGACTGCAGCATAAATGCCTCGGCCTTTTTTCTTTAAACTTGGAAGATAGTATTTTTAATTTTTCCCTCTATTAAATTAATCCTTTTATTAAAGACCATAAATAACTGTATCTACGACATAATTTTATTCGAAATCTTATAAAAAAAAAATTTCAAAAACTGTCCCACTTTAAAAAAAAATACAACAGGTATTGATAGTTTTGCTTATGCTTAGGTTCCTTAAAAGTTTGAATAGTATTGTGTAAGTATATTCAAATTTAATTTTTATTTTTAGATTTTTAAAAAAAATTTAAATTTAAATTAAGCAAAAATATTCAATGGATTTTTGAAAAAAAATTCATTTTGTTTTTAAATTTAATATCTCAAAAATAGTTGTCAAGGATTTTTCTTTGAAATGTAATTTTTATTTGCCAAAAAAAAAAAAACGTAAAATTGCCGTACCATAATTTTTATTTAAAAAGGTTTCAAATTTCTAGTTTACGTAGGTAGTGTTCTTAGTCATTTAAAAAATTTAATATATTCTCATGAACGTTTTTCTCGATTATACACTGTTCAACAAAAATTGTCAGTACAGGGAAGATAGGACGTTTGCTTCTCACTCTGGTTTCATTGGCTTGCATAAGCGTGTCATCTTTTAAAGCTCAGATAGGGCTTCCCAAGTTTACATTATAAATCGCCAAAACTCAACATACTCAACTTCATAAAATTTTTTTTCAAAAGCTTCAAATCCCAAAAGCTCCTTAATAAAATCCACTGAATAAGCTCCTTGCTTGTAATTGAGAATGATAATGGTAACTCTGTTTTGATGTATATAACAAGCGCACGATCGTATTCGTATTGACAGTATACCTTCAGGCTTCAGCACACAGTGGTTAAAAAAAATGAATTTAGGTGGACAATATTTTTTTTTAATTTTTTTTTCTGTTTTTCCATAGAAATAATAATTGAAGTAAAAATGTGCAAAATATTAAAGCCATCCCTGTTTAGATAAAGGTGCTACGTCAGCCCAAAGTGTAAACATTGAATGCAATCGATTCTAATCAGCTGTTTACAAGTTTTGATTGTCAAACTTCAAGATCGTGCTGAGCAAAGTGAAGTGTTTTTTTTTTTAATAAAAAAATGGAATTTAATGTTGAAAGTAAGAACAATAAAATAAAACAGTTAAACTATATAAATAATGTGTTTATATATTTTTTGTGATTTTATTTGTAATACACTAACAATTGTATGAAATGTAAAATTTGATCGTTTTTCGTCTAAGCTTTTGGAACTGTCGAAAGTTGGTGGCGAGATGAAATGTATGTCGTATAGTTAATTGTGTAGGTATCAGTCCGTGTACCAAGTTTTATGTGCCTTTCTTTGCCTTTTACAAAGTTATGACATGTTTTTCCAGACCGACCCCGCATATCGAAAATGGATTTATTTGAATTGTGGAAGAAATTTAAGCACGGTGAAAGGCAAAGTCAAATGCTAGTTCTTGTTTTGCAAAAATTGAATTGTGGAGACCCTTCAGCTCAAAAAAAGAACGGGATTCAATGTTATCTCAAGAACTTTAATAGCTCTGTGTCTAAAAAATGGTAAAATTGCAATAGAACTAACACTGTTTTTATTAAAGAAGAACGAATCGTGGTTTAAAGAATTTATTTCACTTCCAACACTGAGTAATAGTGACAAATCTGACTCAATACCTGGACCATCTGGTATTTTTTCGGCAGGTAGACCTAGAAAGGATTTCAACGATTCTAGCCTAAAAACAAAAAAACTAGGATTGAAAACCTTTTAAGTTTAAATGATTCTGCGCAGTTGTTGTTTGCGGCAGAGACAAGTTTCGGAGCAGCAGGCAAAAGAGATGCTGCCAATATGTTGAAAGAAACAGCAAGATCACCACATAAGGCTACAGAATTAAAAAAAATTATTGCATGTAAAAACCAAGACACCACAGCCTTACTTAGCAGAAGAGGAGCAAAAATTCATATGAGCTAATAAGAAAGCAAGCAAAGAAACGCAGTTCTGACATTTATCCTCTTATTATCGGGTGCTGCAAGCCAAAAAGGAATGTTATCCAGAAAACATTGTCATAACAGAAAGTTCAGCCAAAGTAGAATTACAGGCTTTATTGAACCACACTATTCAGCGAATTGTAAGCTTGCTTCCCGATGAAATGTTTTATGACTCTGATCTTGAAATGCTATTTGAATGGGGATTTGATGGCAGCTCTGGTCAGAGCCTATACAAACAAAAGTTTGCAGACTCTGGAAGAACCGACAGTGATTTGTTTGCGGCTTCTATCGTTCCCCTAAAACTTTTTGAAGAAACCACCAATGTAGATTTTTGGTCTAACCCCAGCCCAGCATCCACACGATATTGCAGACCAATTGAAATTTCATTCGAAAAGGAAACTGCTGAGATTTCAAAAAAAGCTCAAATAAACAATTTAGTTCCAACTGAAGTAGTTGTTTCTGGAAAGAAAATAAGAATTTTTCAAAAATTACTATTAACAATGGTTGATGGAAAAGTGTGCTCTGCTCTTACTAACAGATCTTCGCAAACATGTTTCATCTGAAAGGCAACTCCAATAGAAATGAACAAATTGGCTCTTGATACCTCAACACAGAAGTCAGCCAATGAAGGTAACTATACGAGTAGCTTTGGTCTATCAACTCTCCACGCGTGGATCCGATTTTTCGAGTGTTGCTTGCATATTTCCTACAAGCTGCCCATAACAAAATGGAAAACAATTAATGAGGATGAAAAACGGTTAGTTAACGAACGGAAAAAAGAAATTCAGTTCGAATTTCGATCTCAGCTAGGTTTGCTCGTGGATATTCCGAAACCGGGAAGTGGAACCACTAATGATGGTAACACGGCTCGAAGGTTTTTCAAGAATCCATTAATAACATTTGAAATAAGTGTTGATCTAATATCATCATTTGAAATAATTTTGAGTGAAATTTCAAGTGGTTTTAGCATAAATACTGAAAATGTGCTGCTTATTGTCAGTTTTGTTTGTGACCTTGTATCCCTGGTACTATATGCCCGCAAGCGTGCATAAGATACATATAGGTACCGATTCATGGATCTGAAGTAATCAAGAATGCATTAGATCCAATTGGTCACCTCACAGAAGAAGCTCAAGAAGCAAGAAACAAAGATTGCAAATTTTACAGAGTACATCATACAAGAAAATTCTGCAGGACCAGTACTATGGAAGATTTGTTCCACATGCTCCTCATAACATCCGATCCAATTATAAGCTTTTTTCGACAGTCACCAAAAATGAAGTTATCAACATTTTCTTCTGAAGTGATTAGCCTTCTTGAAAATCCTGAAGAGACTTTACCAACAGATGAAGATATTTTTGATTTAGATGATTCTAGTTCAAGTTCTTTTATTTCTGATAGTGATTTTGATTCAAATTAAATATATTCTTTTTTTTTAGCGTTTATGTACTCTTAAGACAATCTTAGTTGAAAATAAAAATCAATGTACGTAAACGATTTTGTTGGGTTTTTCTTATTTCAAGGTTACATAAATGATATTTCAAAAAAAATTTCCTTAAATTGATTTGATATTCGAAAAATGTATACAAAAATAATTAAATTTCAATAAAAACATTAAAAGTACTCATTTACATATATATAAAAAATAATTTTGTCCACCTAGATTCTTGATTTTGACCACTGTGCAGCAATGGGATAGAACGGTCATGTTAGGGTGCAGAACTTTTTGCGCAGAATTACAACACCAATTCTTTACGGTAAGTCAGTGGCTGGCTCTTTTTAAGTGGCATTTTTCCTAAAGCAGTGTAGTGAAGGTGCATCAGGCGCCACTGCTTTGGAAAAAGCTCTCCTATAAGGCCTGTACTGACAATTTTTGTTGAACAGAGTATAACATCCATTTTTAAAATTCGAATAGCCAATTTCATAAACATAGACTGAAATTGCTTTTATCAAAAAGCCTTCTAAATTACATATATCCAAACATTGAAATATCATGCTCATATCAGATGCAGATGTAAGCCTTTGGACTTCTTCTAGGATTTTCCCAGTTGTTGATAATTCTGTTCTCTTGTGCCATTCAACCCCAATGACGGCATGTTTGCATCCCATGACTTGCCTGCAAGTCTCTTGCAAATCATTAGGGCTTTTGCGGCTTTCCCGACTATAGCGTCTAGGTGTTTGTTCCAATTGAGTTTACTGTCTAGTGTAGTTCCTTTGCGTTTTAATTACATCAGCTAAATGGATAGGTTTCTGGTAAATGGTATGATTGTCGTTTGGAGGGGCTAATTGATAGTGCTACAATGATGAACACCATTTTCTTGTAATTGTTAGTGCTCTTTGGATAATATCGGAAAGAGTTTCTTCAAACTTATCTGCATCAATTATCGCGATATCATACCCAAGACCAATGCGGAATATACCTTGGGAGGTAAGATTTTCTAACAATTCATCCACTACAAGACTCCACAAGTTCACAAGCGCGAACAAAATATCATTTATAAACAAGGTTAGATGTTTGCGGTATGTGGCCGCCATATTGTTTTAGTGACATTTGTCAAAACTGTTGTTTATTATTTAGTAACTGATTTCAAATTACCATGACAAGTAACACGATTGAACAGCACTTCCAGGCATGGTGGCCCTTCACAGTCAACTCCTCAACGTTTGGTGGCCAAATTTGAAACAACCGGTTCGGTAATCAATCAGCCAATATTTATACGTTAAGGAATGCAATATCAGCCGAGAACATCGCTGCAGCCCGCGAAAGTGTAAAGCAGAACCCGAGTCAGTTGATTCCCCGCTATGCGTAAGAACTCGCTCTGTCGCAGACTTCAACTTAACGAATTTTGCGCCGGATCTTGTGTCTACACCCGTACAAAATCCAACTGATCCAGGACTTTATGAC
This sequence comes from Philhelius festivus, assembly GCA_963931855.1. Taxonomy (NCBI): domain Eukaryota; kingdom Metazoa; phylum Arthropoda; class Insecta; order Diptera; family Syrphidae; genus Philhelius; species Philhelius festivus. Next base: position 231,172,156 of record OZ007555.1, on the reverse strand, counting down.
TATATAAAACGCCTTTGGAACGTTTGGAAGAAAACCCCAATTTTGGTCGAAAAATCAGGAGTTACACTTTTGGATGAATGGCTGTGTTAACAAGCAAAATTGCCATATATGAGACGACGCCAATTCAAACAAAGTATACGAGGTTAATATGATCCTTAAAAAGTTACCGTTTGGTGTGGATTTTGAACCGGTGCGGTGGTGGTTTCATTGCAGCTCTATGCGAGTAAATTGATGCCCTTAAGGTGAACACAACAGTGGCCATCGCTCAAGTTCAGCCGGATCTATGCTGAAGAGTCATTGAAAATCGGATCCGTATCACTATAAGAACCTAAAGCGGGCATTAGAACGATGTTATATTTCATGCTTAATAGCATACATGAGCCTTTCAAATAAATTTTGTAAATACACCACACACCCACCCTTGTTGACAAACTGTTTACGTTATTGTGTATATTCTTATTTCCGCTAATGATTACCTACCTCTTCCTCAACACTTACATAGATTATATGGTTTTTTTTTAATTTTGCAAATAAAATAATGAAATTAATCCTTACATCAACATTGTTCCTTATGGAAATTAATTTATTAAATTATGCAACGAAAACAAGGAAAAAGAGAATTTCAAATTGTAATTTAATATCGCTATGCCTCTGGGAACTTCTTATTTATTGAAGTCGCAGCTCATAACAACTTCCAATTAATTGATTGAAATCCTGACTACTAATCGCTTGGTCAACTCCACCAATGATTATGGAATTATCAAATAAGCTACTACTAAGCAGACAAAATATTTTATATAAAAATATTTATGACGCATTATGTCAACACTGCAATGGCGGTATCCAGTTGCGTAGCGTAGGGGGGGGGGGGGTGCGGCCCGCCCCGGTCGGCAGAAGGCCGGGGGCGGAAAAATGTCACCGGTGAAGCGTTTAGAGTAGAGATCATTTATGTTTCATGACATAACGTTTGACAAGTCAACAAACAACAATGACGTACATTTGAAATTTTCAAATGAATTTGAAGAATCGGAGACCAAAAGAATAGCCTGGACCGTGAGCAGAGCTTCTTAAAATGGAAGGAGTTGGAAGTTCGCTTGAACTGTAAGGCAACCATCGATCAGAAACAACAAGAAGTTTTCGGAAGTGTGGAGAAGAAGTGGAGGGATGTATTGTATCGGTTGTTGAATATTATCCAGTTCTTAGCCAAACAGAATCTGGCCTTCAGAGGACATCGAACAGATGATAGTTGCAACCGCGGGAATTTTCTGGAGTTAGTGCACCTCCTAGCTAAATATGACCCTCTTCTAAAGGAACATCTGACATAGATAAAGCTGAGAGCAAGAGTCCCAGTTTCGTTTCTATCTCCAGAAACCCAGAATGAATTGATAAACTTACTGGGACAGCAAGTTCGATCCACCATCATCCGTCGCATTCAAGAAGCTAAATATTATTGCGTAATCTTCGACAGTACATCAGACATCTCCCAGAAAGACCAAATGAGCGAGGTTCTGCGATACCTACATATCGAAGGAGAAAAGGTCGCCGTGGTAGAATTTTTCATCGACTTCTTCGTACGAAAAGGAAACAATGCAGGAGATCTCAGCAACGATATAATCGCGAAGATAACATCAGACGGACTGGACATACAGAACTTGAGATGAAAGGCTTATGACAACGCTGCCACAATGGCAGGGATCCACAATGGAGTTCAAGCCTGGATTAAAGTACTGAATCCGAAAGCTACATTCGTTGCATGCACAAACAACTTACTCAACTTAGCTGGGGTACACGCTGCTTCTGAATCAGTGAAGCTATTTGTCTTCTTTTCTGCATCAACTGCTCCGTGGAACGCTTTGGTTGCTGTCACCAGTCAAGCAGTGAAATGAGTCACTGAAACGCGCTGGAACGCTAGAAATAAAACTGTCAAAACACTTAAAAATAAATTTGAGGAAGTTCTAGAGGTACTGGAAGAATTGACGGATTCATCTCAAACTTCTGACACAAAATCGGGAGCCAGTCTTCTTCTGACAGCCATGCAGTCATTCAACTTCCTCACTTTTCTTGGCTTTTGGGCTGCAGTGCTACCTGAAATAGATGACGCACAGATTTACCTGCAGCAACGAGGACTGAGTGTGGATAAGTGTGTTCAGAAACTCTGCGCTTTAAAAGCTCTACTAGTGAAGAGCAGGGACCGTTTCGTCCAAGCCGCAATCGACTTTGCTAAGACTCTCAGCGAAAAACTCGGAATCGAACTCAAAACGAGAAGAATGCATGCATGGCGAAGAATCCGCAGATGCAGCTTTGTCTCACGAGCATCAACTCCATCGAGAGGTGTTCGCATCATTTGAGGAGATCATTCAAGAAATGACAACTCGATTCCAGCAAGTTCAAGAAATAGCGGACAAGTTTGACGCCAGCGAAACTTTTGGACAGCCAGCACGAGTGTGATCTTTCCCATGTATTAGAAGACATCGACACGGACGAGTTTCAGGACATTTTGACATTTCTCGACGTTTCAAGGTCCCTAGAGGCTATATCAACCATTTTTAGAGAGATGTCTGTGTGTGTGTGTGTACGTACGTTCGTACGTTCGTACGTTCGTACGTTCGTACGTGCGTACGTTCGTACGTCCGTACGTTCTTGTACTATTTTTCGTCGTCGATATCTCAAGAACGAGTAAAGATATCGACTTCAAATAAATTTTGTTTAATAGATAATAACTTCGAAAGAGGCTGAAAGGGCGTTTATTAAAATTAAGTGAGTAGTTTTTTCACTATAATGGTTTAAAAAAAAAGTAAAAATTTTGGTTAGTTTCAAATATCTCAAGAAAAAATAATGCTATTGATTTCAACTAAAATTTAATTTACTCATTATAAGGTCATACAGATTTGGTATGAATTTGGAAAAAAATGAACATACCGTTATTTTTTTAAATAAGAAAAACTGAAAAAAAAAATTTCATAACCCAGATATTCTAAGAACGGAAAACAATTTGAAACTCAAAATAATTTTATTTTACGAAAAATAATGTGTTTGACAACTGGTGAAAATTTCAAAAAAAATCAGTTTACAGTTTTTTTACAAAAAATAAAAAAACTATATAAAATTCTATTGAAAATTGGTAAAAATTGTTTTTCGACTCAAATTTCTCGAGAACTACTAATTATAATTATTTTATACATAGTATAATTTTGTACAATTGGTAAAATGTTGACAAATATTGAATTAATAGTTTTTTTTTAAATAAAAAAACTATTAAAAATTCTAGTGAAAACTAGTTAAAATTGTATTTCAAGTCGAATTTCTTGGGAATGAACACCGATAGTGCCTTCTAAAGTATGTTGTTTTATACATCAATACCTTCCCGTAAGCATGTATACTAAGCGACATTTCTAAAATTGTTCAGGAAACGAAAAAAAAACGAAGAAAGTTCTAGTTGAATCATAGTGTGCTAAGAGACAATTTTGGTTAAACTAAGTGACATCTAACAAAATTTTTTGTTGCTCACGACAATGAGATCTTTATTAATGTCGCTTAGAATAATTTTTTTGGCGGATAATACAAATTTCAGGGGGCAACATTATTTTAATAAGAAAACATGGCAGTTGATAAATTTTTTTATTTGTACTCTAGTTTCCTTTTCATGCATAATAGGTTGGCGAAACCCAGGCCAAAACGTGGGCCTTAACATATACCTACACCCCTGTTCTGATATTCGTTTACGAAAGTAATACTTTCGTTTTCATTTCGTTTCAATTTTGTCTGGAGAATTTGAATTCGTAAAACTAAAAATGTATGTAAGTATTTTTAAAAATATATCTTTAAAAACTATTTTTTTTTGTCTTTTAAGAAGGGTAAGACACATGTGTAACAGAAACCTTGTCTGAATGTTGGTACCACTGCAAGGCAAATTTGTAAATTAAGGATAAGTAAATTAAGGACGTCGTTTTCAAATCCGTACGAAAATCAATTTCGGTAACGAATTCAATTCGGAACGAAAATCAGAACAGGGTTGATAGTATATTTCCTCATCAAAAAGTCATTTTCGAAAAAAAGTGTCGCTTAGTACATTCTTACGGGAAGGTATCGACATAATACAATTATTAACATATGGTTAAATTTTGACAAGTATCGAATTGACAGTTTTAACAAAAATATAAAAAAAATCTACTAAAAAGTGGTAATATTATATTTGTTTTTCGACTAGAATATCTTTAGAACGATCAATGATATTGACTTTGCCATTATTTAATTTTATATACATAATATAATTTCTAAAAAATGGTTTATATTTGACATATATCTAGTTTTAGAGCGGAAATATTTTGTAAGTACCCTTCCATCAATAATCAAACCATATCTTTTATATTTGAATATTTTGTTTTTAAATTTTTTCAATTAAAATGCTTGGAACCGAAATAATAAAGTAATTTCTATAATATAATACATAATTTTATAATTTTATTATCAACTTAGTTTTTAGAAGAATGTACGTACTGTACATACGTATATGAATAAGGTTGGTCAGTTGTACCCAAGTCCCACATATTCAAATTCCATTAATAGCTATGGTAAAATTGAAGAAAACGTCACAATATGTTTTTATATAAATATAAAGTTTTCAAGACCACAAATTGGAAGTTATCATTGTGGGTCGCACCCAGCCTCTTTTTTAAAGTCAAATTGACTTTTATTTACTTAGTCTGTCTGTCAATGTGGGGAGTTATGTACATACATATGTGCAAATGATTTAATTTCTTAATGAAAGTGGATACTCTGTTTGAGACACATTTCGCGTGCTTCGCCTGAAAAATCATATTCAGCGGCGAGGGACAGTTCTGTATAAATGGCTGAACTCTGGCCTCAGAGTGCTGAGCTTATGTTACTAATATTCTTCGAACAAAATTTTCGTGCTTTTTAAAGTTGCTCCTTCAGTGGAATCAAGTGGTTTAAATCAAATTAAATAAGTAAGTAAGTAAGTAGTTCGTTAATTTATATTATGAAATAGCTACATAGCACAGCACAGTTGGCAATTAATATTTTAACGATTTAAAATTTTGTTTCATAGTTTAACGATTTTTCTTAAATCAAATTTAGTTATCAATAAAACATTCAATATTTATTAACACTTTTTATTAATAAATAAAGATTTTTCCAATTCAGGCCATTAAGAAAACCTACTGTTTCCTGCACCGTCAAAGAATTTTCTCTTAAGCCCCATTTAGACTTTCGTTCTTCATTCGCTGTATGTTGTTCGTTGTTCGTTTTTTCTCTCAACAACGTACAAACAATAAAGAAGTATTTACATAATTCGGTTTGGTATTTCAGTTCGTTCTTAGTATTTAGTAACAAACACATTGTTGGCAGTGGCGGCACTATTAATAGTTGAAAAAAAGAAAAACAGAAGATCCTGTTGGACAAATGGTTTCCTGAAAAGGAAACGTTTATAGCAGACAAATCTTGTTTTATTTTCTAATAAAAAAATATCGTGCTTTTTTCCTTCTTCCTTTCTGATTATCATATCTGATTATCATATCTAAAGTATTAAGTTCGTACTAGAAAGATAAAACCCATAGATAGATAAAACCCATAGACAAAATATTTTATTTATTTACTTATATCCCAATTTATAATGAAGCCTTCTGATGCTCCATTCACTAATAAAAAAAGCTTCAAAAATGTCCCTACAAGTTGCACGGCACTGCAAAACAATGTTTACTTAATCTGTCTTCGCATTTAAACACACGTTGTCCAGGTAACAACGAACATCGAACACCGAAATTTCCGACCTTCTTTGAATTTGTATGTTCTTCATTCGTTGTTCGTTTTTATCATTTACATTAACGTTGTTCCGCGTACGAACAACAACGAACAACATACAATTAGGTCTTCCAGTCCAGCCCAGTTCCAGTCTTCTTTTGATTTAAGGTTACACAGAGTGCAAAATTGATCAAAACTTCTATTGTAAAGTTCTTAATTAAGCCCAAAGACCTCATAAACATTGACAGGTGCGACAGGTGACAATTTGTAAATGACAATTGTCTAAATTCCGTCCCTTAAAAAATTTACAATTTTGTAGATTTTGCGACAATTGTCAAGAATTCGGATCATAAAAAATTGTCATGACAATGAATTAACAGCGATTTTTTGAAAATTTTCAGAAATTTCCCGACAAATTTGTATTGACAATTTTTTTATGGAACAGAAAAAAAAAATACAAATTACAATTTTGCAAGTATGTAAGTGACAGTTGTGACAGGCAATTGAGTCTCGGTCGTGAAGTGACAATTTCGGTAAAAATTTTCTAATAAATATGTTTTCAAGTGAAAGTGATGAAGAATTTGATGTGCAATTCCGCGAAGTACGCCATCCTCGATTTTTTAAAGAAAGAATTAACAAGCTGCGTTAAGTGATTCTCAATTTAATGAAAAATTTCGCATCTGCAAAAGTACAGCGGAATATATTTTGTTAAAAATCGGGCGACAGCTCCAGCATCCCACAAAAAGAAATCGTGCCCTTGATGCTAAGACCCAAGTTTTATGTGCTCTACACTGGCTTAGAAGTGGAGCTCAGAGTCATGTATGTATATTGTATATCTTTAATAAGAATTGATGCACCACCAACTGAAAATGAGTCAGCATTTGTTGACAGAAATGGTGACCATTCAATTAATGCCATGTTTTTGTGCGGCCCAAATTTTTAGTTTTTATGTTTCGGCACGCTGGCCTAAATCCGTTCACGATGCTAGGGTTCTAAGAAATAGCTCTTTAGCAAGACGATGGGAAAATGGATAGAGGTCATTCATCCAAATGCTTTAATATTAGGAGACAGCGGTTATGGACGAAAAAATTGGCTAATCACACCAGTTAAACTGAAGCATTGCAAAGATTTTTGAAGACTCACAAGAAAACAAGGAGGCTAGTAGAGAATGCATTGGGCATCCTAAAAGAAAATTTTCCTTGTAAAAACTATTTGATATTATCAGCAGCTATTGCATGCAAGGTTATTTTGACTTGTACTGTACTGCATAACTTGGAAAATCGTTCGGGAAGTGGACATACACGATACACCATATGAAATGATGGATGAAGATAATGTTAAGTTAGAATAGCATCAACTTTTGTACAAGCATAGACCGAAATAATGTAATCGTAAAGATGCTGAAGATATACTTGATCGTATTGAAGAAGATGTCAATACCAACGAAGACGAAGACAACGAATCTACATTAATTGTTGTTTTTCACAGAGTTTTATCCAGATTTTCTTAAGCATACAAAATAAAATGAGTGGAACAGTAAGTCATGTAACTCTCATAACTAAAAATTTGTGAAAACAAACAACAATATTTTTACGAAATTAATCATTTACTATAATGTTAGCAGAACACAAAACATTTTATTTCTTTTATGTACTTGTAAAACTGTACATCGATTTTTTGACAAAAATCTTGGTTGGGTATAGTTCACATTGGATTTTTGTCAAAAAATCGATGTAAGATGAACTGAATTTAACACAAATTGCGAACTGACAAGGTCCTCACAGTCAACTGATGAGTCAGTGTGAGATCGCCGGGACGAAACGCCAATTTTTGTGGACTAGAGGCCAAAAAAAGCTATTTTGAATCAATAAATGAAATTTTTTGATTTTTTTTTTAATCTTTGGGACAGTTTTTGAGAAAAAAAAATATTTATAAAATTTTATTCTTAAAAAAAAAAGAAAAAAGAGGCTGGGTACGACCCACACTGATAACTTCCCATTTGTGGTCTTGAAAACTTTATATTTAGTTTTTTTCAAATAACCAAATTTTCAGCGAAACAAACTTTAGCTGTAAAATTCAAACAAACATTATTTTAAGATTGAAAAGCATTTTAATTATTTAAAGAGATTTGAAATTGAGATTGTTGATGTATAAGTTGTTGTTGGTTAAAACTGTAAATTCGATACTTGCCAAAATTTAACCATATGTTAATAATTGTATTATGTCGATACCTTCCCGTAAGAATGTACTAAGCGACACTTTTTTCGAAAATGACTTTTTGATGAGGAAATATACTATATGTTAAGGGCCACGTTTTGGCCTGGGTTTTGCCAACCTATTATGCATGAAAAGGAAACTAGAGTACAAATAAAAAAATTTATTAACTGCCATGTTTTCTCATTAAAATAATGTTGCCCCCTGAAATTTGTATTATCCGCCAAAAAATTATGCTAAGCGACATTAATAAAGATCTCATTGTCGTGAGCAACAAAAAATTTTTTTTAGATGTCACTTAGTTTAACCAAAATGGTTTCTTAGCACACTATGATTCAACTAGAACTTTCTTCGTTTTTTTCGTTTCCTGAACAATTTTAGAAATGTCGCTTAGTATACATTCCTTCGGGAAGGTATCGATGTATAAAACAACATACTTTAGAAGGCACTATCGGTATTCATTCCCAAGAAATTCGACTTGAAATACAATTTTAACTAGTTTTCACCTGAATTTTTAATAGTTTTTTTATTTAAAAAAAAAAACTATTACTTCAATATTTGTCAACATTTTACCAATTGTACAAAATTATACTATTTTTTTTTTTCAGTTTTTTTTTTATTTAAAAAAATAACGGTATGTTCATTTTTTTTCAAATTCATGCCAAATTTGTATGACCTTATAATGAGTACATTAAATTTTATTTGAAATCAATAGCATTATTTTTTCGTGAGATATTTGAAACTAACCAAAATTTTTACTTTTTTTTTAAACCGCTATAGTGAAAAAACTTCTCACTGAATTTTAATAAACGCCCTTTCAGCCTCTTTCAAAGTTATTATCTATTAAACAAAATTATTTGAAGTCGATATCTTTATTCGTTCTTGAGATATCGACGACGAAAAATGGTACCAGAACGTACGGACGTACGGACGTACGAACGTACGAACGTACGAACGTACGAACGTACGAACGTACGAACGTACGAACGTACGTACACACACACACACACAGACATCTCTCTAAAAATGATTGATATAGCCTCTAGGGACCTTGAAACGTCGAGAAATGTCAAAAATTCCAATTTGACAAATCGGACCGATTACAATAACTCCCTATCCCAACTAACATACTCTCCAGAGCTTAGCTCTTTAAATCTGAAAAAAACTCTCATACAACTCTTTTATATCCCATTGCTATACTAAAGTATTAATATCTTGCTATGAAATTCAACTGGATGTCATAACACTTTTATTTTAAGAGTTAAACACTTTTCCAGCTTAAAAGAACTTAAATCTTATAGCAAAACTATTTTCTCTTCTTGTAGTTAGATTATAAAAACTTATAGTCTTATAAGAATCCCTTTCTGAAAACTGAGCTCTAAATATTTCCAAATAATCCCATAACAAGTCATATTTAAGAGTAAAGTTATTTGTATACCACTTTGAAAATTCTATAAGAATTTGAGTTTAAATCCTCCTATATCAAGAAACAATTTGGAGTTTAAAGAATATAAGCTTTGCAGTAAGACCCTAATAAGATCCTTAATGCAAAAAGCACAACTATTTACAAACTTCAGTTTTCTGATGTCAACATTCTCCTCTCACTCGCGCGTCAGTACACATAAATCATAAAGAAGCGTCTATGATCTTATAGAAAGAATAAAGATGTTACTAGAAGAGTTAGTGTCGCGTCAGCAGCAGCCATATTTCTATACACAAGCAAAGTAGTTGCCTGTACATTTGAGGGTTACCATAAATTAAAAAAATTATGATCTCGATAAAATAACTTGGCTGTAGCACTGACTTAAAATTTATTAGGTGGCATTTTCAAGTTTACGTTTAGCATTGTTGTGATTACATAGAAAGTATTAAATATATTGTGTAACTTTTTTTCAATTTAAACTAAATACATTAACATCTTAAGATTTTATTGCTACTACTATCTTTTCATTCAAAATTAACAAAAAAAAAATGTATTCTTTATGTTGCATTACACGAGTAGTAATTTTTTGTGACAAGAGTAATAGTAGAAAATTACAGAGAATATGAGATTTTATTACTCTTGTAAATGCAGCATAAGACTTTCAGTGTGTAATTTGGAATATTTTATATTAAATTTTACCTTTCCTGTTTCTTATTAACTCTCACAAGCAAATGACCCATGACATAAATAAAAACAAAACAAATTTCAAAGTTAATTTTGATTTTATTTGCTTTCGAAAGAAATATATGGTAACCCTATTTCCGATAAAAGTTATAAATAAAATAATTTAAATATGCATTATTTTGAAGGGGCTTTGTGTTTTTTCGACGTATAATGTTAGAATTAGTAGATACAATTTCAACCGCATTTACATTTCGGTTCCCATATGTGCAAAATAATAAATATCATGCATTGCCATCATTATAATACAATAGTTGATAGATTTACAAAATAAATATCTACCATATCAAGCCTAACAGTTTGTTGGCATAGCAAATCATGTATACACACAAACTTAAAAAGTATTTTGTTTCATTCTTTATTAAGTTAACAAATATTCTGTTCTCTTTTTATCACCTCTTATTGGAAGAGACGCTTTCTCATAATAGGATTTTTCCGATCTCTATTAGAGCCTTAGAAGTGCCATTTTAATATAAACGTGCATCTGTCATCCCATAAAGAAACTTCTGTTGCTACTATGAGTAGGAAGAGCCTCTCATAACTAGGCCATTTAAGGCTTTTAACAGTTTTAAAAGAATCTCGTAGTATTCTTTAAGATTACTTTTAGCTCCTCTTAACTAATCTAGTTGAACTCTTGGAGCATCTTATGAGATGAAAAATGTTACTTGGGATGGGAAGTTAATAAATAGCATAATATGGTGTTTCAATTGACAGGTTCAACAATTTTTTGATGAAATTTCTCTGCAGCAGTTTTTCCATTTCCTCAAATTCTTCGGTTACCCATACTTGTGCAGCGTAGCACAACGTCGATTTAACCACTGAATTATAATTTTTGTACTTTTTTGAAAGATTAATTTGATTATTTGAAAAAACATTTTTCCAAGTAGAGCTTATAACTTTCTGTCAGGTTTTAGTTTTCGCTTCGATGTGGGTCCTGAAATCCGGTGTTGAATCCAGTTAAACTCCCAAGTATGTTACTGTCCGATTAATTCTTGTAAAAACCATTATGTTCGATTTATCTGTCAATTCAATATATTTTCAACAAGAATCGCCAATATACTGCCACATTATGTACCTACCAATATTCTTTTTTTAGTTATTTCATTCAAGAGCATTTTATTGGACAAACCAGCATCTGAATGTGAAGCAACTTTATAGATACATATATTCTGCCTGAAGCTTAAGGGTGTGCTACTACTCAGTTTTGCAAGTCCCGTTTCCAAATAAATTACGTAGTAAGGAGTTCCATTAGGCAGATTAAAAAGTTTTTTTTTTTTTATAAAATCTTTGCAGTTTTTCTACTACGAATATACATATATGTATTTGTATATACAGTGGGGAGCAAAAATGAGTACATGTCTTAAGAAAATGAAACAAAAGGATAGAATTTAATGTTTTTTTTATAAACAAATGAAACAAATTATTTTTACTATGAAAGTTAAGTATATAATCTACAACTTAGGAAAAAAAAAACAAACATTGCTTAAAAAATAACAGTTAATATTTAAAATGTTTATTAATGGAAACCCTCATGTACTCAAATTTGCACGTTTCGCCGTTATCTCTTATTTAGTTAAATTACTTTGTTTATTTTGCGTTTAATTAAAAATAACGTATTGTGGCAGGGAAATGTACTGTTTTCAAAGTTCTACGCCATTTAATTAGTGTTTAAAAAATAAATATTCACTGTTTTACAGAAAAGATAAATAAAAATGAAAAAAAAATTTACTTGAAGCGGAAAAAGGCATAGTTTCTCAACTTGAAGTACTCGTAAGACTATCTTCAAGAAAAAGTGCTGAGAGAATGAAAATCTGCCAACGCATAAAAAAAAGTTAAATGTGCTTTGCACCAGCAATCGCCCAGGCATACAGAAAATGCTTACTGGTAGTGACTCATGATTAATGGCAGGATCAATGCATATAAGAGACTACAAGAAGCGAAAATTAGCGGCGAAATTAATTAATAAGAAAAAGGGTGAATGGACAGCTATGAGAACCAACCCTACAAAAGATTGGTTAAGGAGCAGCTGTTAAAAAGAAAAAAACAGAACTGCCTACCAAAAATGTTAAAGCACGTCTTAAATTCAGCAAAAAATATAAAAACTGGAGTGCTGAAGATCGGAAACGGATGGTTTGGTCGGACTACACTAAAATATATCGATTTCCATTAGACGGTTCAGAGTATTTTTGGCATCGGCAGAATGGAACTCTTCAAAAGGAACAGTTGAAAGAAACCATGAAGCATGAAGGTGGCAACATGAGGGTGTGGAGATGCTTTACGTCGTGGAATGTCGGTCCGCTGATTAAAATCGAAGGAATAATGAAGAAGGAACAATATTTGTCTATTCTGCATAATAACTTTCCAGAATTTGGAGACGAATGCGTTTATTCCACTGAGGAGATCATTTTCTAACGAGACTGTGATCCTAAGCACACTGCACGAATTTTATCCAGAGCTGGCTTGGAATGGAGTTATTTCCAACCATTAAGTGGCCAGCACCTATCCCAGACTTAAACCAGATCGAGACTTGTGGGCAATTCTCAAAAGACGCTTGGCATCTTACGATAATCCTTCAAGAAACTTGAATGACTTATGGGAGCAAGTTTAGGAGCAGTGGCAACATATTTCACATACTCATATCGAAAATTTAGTCGAGGGTATGCGCAGGAGAGTTAGAAGTGTCATACAAAATAAAGGGCTGTGCATTTAATACTAAAAATAGCGATTCAAACAAAAAATTCTGAAACGTGCAAATTTGAGTACATGGGGGTTTCCATTAATAAACATTTTATTAACTGTTATTTTTTAAGCAATGTTTGTTTTTTTTCCTTAGTTGTCAATTATATACGAAACTTTCATAATAAAAATAATTTGTTTCAATTGTTTATAAAAAAACATAAAATTCTATTCTTTTGTTTCATTTTCTTAAAACATCAACTCATTTTTGCTCCCCACTGTATGTATATGAAATAAGAAAATTATTTCAATTTAAAGTGAAGTGATTGAATTTAGTACAATAGAAAGTTCAAGTGAATTGAAATAATTTTCTTATTTTATAACTATATATCTTCATTGATTATTCTTCTTCTATTTATTCAAAATATTTTATTCAAATGAAATTCACAGTATATTAATGCTGTGAAATTTATAAGAATCGATAAACATCAAACAATAATTGCGTCTTAGAAGGGTACGACAGCATCTAACTGATGAGCCCACTGTCGTAATTGGGCGAAACGCACTTTGGAGTTCAGGTCGCTTAAACCTTCTATTGATTTTTTCTACTACTTCGAATTCATCCGTTCCCAAAACGTATAGCATAACGAAAAGATGTTTTTACAGCACATTCGAGATTTGACAACAATACATTTGTGTTTGAGAAAATATTCCTCGATGTCATATTCAGCAAAGTTCAGAAAGATTTCGTCTATCAATCAGTTTCGAAATCCATCATTGGGTTCAGCATGACTCCTTAACCTAAATAGTTAATATTTTTAGTGATTTCAAGGCGATGACCATTGAAGAACCAGCTGTCTCTAACAAATATTAATTTATTGTTTTTTTTTTTTAATTTCAGATTCAGCCATTGAAGGCAGATACAAAAAAAGTGATATAAATTTTCCACAAGTAAGTAGTACGCATTTATGATAATTCAGAATCTTTTCCAATTTAATAATATCGAATTTCAAAAAAAAAAAACAATATTAACCCAGACTTCATACAGAAAGCAGGATATAAAATTTTCTTTTAAAAGATTGAAAAAATATATTGCCACAGTTTCTGGAGTAAATTTAAGCAAAATACTTAAAATTCATTGTTCGATTCATAAATTCAGAATTTGAAAACAAAATCTCTACATGCATGCTCGCCTCATTGGCCAGCAAGATGTTTTTGAAGATGTTATGTAAATGTTGTTGGCTAAGATACTTTCCTGGAACTCATTGACGTTTAGTGAAACAATATATACGAGTATATGTAAGAACTCACCCATTGTTATTCTACATGAATTCAAACCCGGATATAGGAAAAGACCTGATTGAAAATCGAGGGGTCCAGCTATTCGGGAATAACTATAGTCTAACTTACTATACAGGGTTGCGTCGTTTTTCGACTATAAAAAATTTAGATTTCGACGGAGAAATAACTTTAGCAATATTTAAAAACAAGCTCTCTGAATCTACTGCATATACGAATATCAAATAAAGATTCCTTCACAGAACCATATTGTTCAAATACAAATAGAATTTGGTAGAATCAAATGTAATTTTCCTGTATCCAATACAAAATTGAATCGAACTATTGTGTAACGTAAGTAAACGTAAAATGATCATTGATACACAAATTATTTTATCATTGGCAAAATTTGGCTTTTCCTGTTTAGCATCGTCTCTTCAAATCATACCAATTTCAAATAAGGTTTGGTTTTATATGGATTCATCACGAAAATAAAGGGGTTTTCATTAAGCGTTTTTTATCTTTACATTTAAAGAAAAAAACTTCGAGTAAGATATCAGTGAAATTTCGTTATTATTTTTAAGGCCAATGGATGTATATGGAATATATGTATAAACATTCAAATGTCTGTAGCAACTTTGCTGGATGTCGTGAATCTAAAACGTCAAATTATCCATTTTTCTGGCGCACTAATCAGACTGAATTTGAACAATGGCAGTGATTATGTTGGTTTTCAGAGCAGTGGTAATTTTAAGCTCATTGGCCAAATCTTGAGACTAAAAAAAAACCCACAAGAAGAAGTCTTACAGGATAAAATCGCACAGTATCGGTGCCAATTCACTTTCACATCGCTCCAAGCTAGTTAACCAAGTTTGGATATCGCTTGTGAAAAATATTCATTGCGACACAGGCTTTGTGACATGCAGCGCCATCCTATGGAAATAACACGTCGTCCGTGATCAGATCAGATCATTTACCGAAAGAGCTTGCCTTTGACGGTGTTGGTCTTATAAACGTCGTTCTCAAAGAAGTATGGACTGATGATGCTGCCAGCCCAAAATCTACCACAAAGAGTGACTTTCTCTGGATGCATTGCAACTTGGTGAATCACTTCTTCCAGAAATGGACATGGTCGTTATATCTGAGCTTTCGATAGAGTTTCAGGTCAGCTTCTAATTGCGAACACACGTCGTTAACTTTTGTCGTTAACTCTAAGCTTCTAGGTCAGTTGAAGTTTGTACGGGAATAGTCCTAAGTCATAATGCAAGACGTGCTAAGTTGTAGTATACGAATGGTTGAGGTCTTTAGGCATACTCTTAAGTAGAGTAGATCTTGCGGTTTGTTGCTGTATGGGTGTTAGCGAATTGTTCACTGAACCTGTTATAAAATCTTCCAAGTTCCTTGAACTATACGACAAAGACAGTTGAGATTTTCGAGACAGCCTACATCAGTGCCGGATTAGCCACGAAGCAAGAGTAGCAAATGCTACGGGCCCCGTGCATTTAGGGGCCCCGCGCACCAACGTTTTCTGACCACATAAAAAAGTATTATTTATATATTAGATTTAGTTACAATTACTAAGAAGAAAATATTTGCACCAAAATGATCAACTAAAATTTTATTTTTCTATCTGCTGGTCATACCAAAAATCATGTTTCGCACCGCACTACACGCAAATTAGACAACGGTATGAAATGCAGGTGTTTATTGTCACCATTGATACTCGTAACGCACTCACTGCTTTAGGTAAACGTATGAACAGAACAGTTATCATAAAATTGCTGGCATTTTCGGAATATTCCGAGAGCTAAAATCTCTTCCTGATTCAAAATAGCTGTTTTGGCCTTTAGTCCAGTCCACAAAAATTGGCGTTTCGTCCGGGTGATCGCACATGGACTCATCAGTTGACTGTGAGGACCTTGTCAATACGCAATTTTTATTAAATTCAGTTCATCTTACATCGATTTTTTGACAAAAATCCAATGTGAACTATATCCAACCAAGATTAAAATTGTAATCATTAACGTTGGAATATTTTGCTATTTTGAATCAATAATTCAACAAGTCCATTAATAGTGAAGTCTTCTACCTGGCTGATTTATTTCAGTCGTATATAGAATTTGTATTATAAAAACCTTCATATAAAATCTCTTCCACCAGAAGAAATTTCGAAAAAATCTGCCACCATAGTAAGTGCTTACGCAGATGAAGGACAGTCTGAGCAACGAATTAGTGCAGTTCGCTTCAATGCTCAATTCTGATGTGGCTGGTATTATTGACAGCAGGAATCTTGAGGCTCTGGAAATGCAGGTTTACAAGCTGTTGATAAATAACTTTTTACAATCTTGTTTCCCGAACGTTGAAATTGCTTTGCGCATTTATTTGTCTCTCATGATCACCAACTGCAGTAGTGAACGATCTTTCTCAACATTAAAACGTGTTAAAAATGAATTGAGCCAACAACGTCTTAATCACCTCACTTTAATGAATTTTGAACATGATTTACTCGGAGAAGTCGATATCAACAGCATTATTTATAAATTTTCCCAAATTAAATCAAGAAAAGTTTTGTTTTATTTAATACGAGTACCATAAACTTGATAAGTACCTAACCTAAAACAGTCTAAGGGCCCCTTAATAGAATTTGCTACAGGCCCCGCGCTGGCTTAATCCGGCACTGGCCTACATACATTGTTTCAAAATTATTTGTATCTATATTTTTAAAACTTAAAGGAATAAAGTAATTTTAATACATATTACCACTTTTTATTACTCTTTAGCTCATTTTTCATGTTTTAGATTCATAAGTGTAGCATGTGCGACCAAAATATTGTTTATTTCTAGTAAAATATCTTCAATCCCGCTTTTGTGTAATAATTCTAGAAATAATGTTCATTAAGCTTACATTTTAAAATACTTTTAGGGCCATTTTTTCACAATTGATAAACTTAGGAGTTCGTTTCAACTTAAGAGTTGAAATGCAAGTTGAAATTTCGTTTTGTTCATAAATTTTTTTCTTAACTTCCGAGTTGAAAATCTAAAGTTGGCTAACATCTGATTTTAAAAATATCCCTGGGATATTTTTCAAAATAAAATACCAGTTGTCATTTTCAAAATTAAATTTCAATTTATTCAGTCAATTAAATTGAGTTTTTGTGTGATAATTGTGATCTGTGAATATAAAATAAAACATAAAATGTAAAAATTATGTCTGAAAAAGAAAACAAGATAGACACAAAACTTCCAAAATGTATTTATTCTGCGGAAGAGGAAGAGTGGTTAGTCAAAAATGATCTACTCGTAATATAACGATGGTGCCGCAAAACGCAACAAAGATAAAGAGTGGGAAAAAATCATGAATGATTTTAATGTTGCACCACCTCGTACCAGGTAGTTGAATAATTTAATAATTTAACTTAATTCATTTAATAGAAAAGAAATATGAAGTCGTTAGGTGAAAATACACAAAAATCAAATAAAACATAAAAAACAGTGTGTTTCACCAAGCCAATGACGCAAACAACACAGGTGGAGGCTCAACCAAAAAAATAACTTTTTCCATTGAGCGATCCAATGCAATAAATATTTTCTGTATTAATGCCTTCAACAATGCCACATAATGCACCCCAAATTCATCATGACAATACAGAACCTCAAGCTATGGACTTAATTCTCAATGAAGAATTAATCTTCCTATACATTATACATTAACTATACTGACAACAATACTGCCCTGGGTAGAAGCCAACACTGGAAATCTCCTTTTCCAAAAGTTATACAAGTGTTGCTAGATAGCTTGTACATATTTGAATAGCCTGAGTCGCCAATTATGGTGAAGTGAACGAATTTACCTATTTCAAATCGTCTTTTCAATCTTGATAAGTTAAAAATATGTTGATCATGTGCTGAGCCCTAAGCACTTGTTTGTACTTAATGTTTTTATTCATGTAAATAAAAAACTAATATTAGCTGCTAGCGACCTTCAGTATCATTTATTTTTAAATTCGTAGAGGCCACCGTCTGAACATTTAGAGAAAACCATCCCTTGCGATTTCTAAAAATTCCTGCATCACTTACACCTGGTGATTGAATGTGTTTAATCAATTGTGCCAATTGTCCTAGGAAACTTGCCCTTAGCCAAAAAGTCTCGTGCTGCTTCAAGCTTTTCTTCGTGTGCCATTCGAATAAACCAGAGCGCTAGATTGGCATGTGCTTTCGACACTCATTTCAGAATGTGTTGCACGCTGGAAATCCTTACGCCACTGAAGTCTGCAATAGTCTTAGATTGACACGAGCGCCTAAAATGGTATTGCTACCAATAACTGTGATTGGCAGCAATTCATGAGATCTACCTATTTAAAGGGAATTTATGTTTTAAGGTCACGGCTAATTTAAAACAATTATCGTCTCTCGTCGCAAGGAAGTGAATCCTTATTCAAGTCTAGAAACATCATTTCTGTCGGTTTTGAAAGACGAAAGTTATAAATGAAGCCACTTTTGTGCCACTTTTAAACTTCAATGCGTGGCAACATCTTGGTATTGCCTTCTTTCAATGTACAACGGCTCGGCTACATCATCTTCACTTTCACAGCTCGACGAAGTTGATGGCTAATTTTCTCAAAAAAATTGCTGCGGAACATTATACCAATATTTTTTGTTGTTTTTTGTTGTGAAACTGAAGCAAACAAACTTTTGAAACAAAATGCATGTAATTTATAAAAAAAAAACAACAATGTTTTATGTCAACTCCCAAGTTTGCTCAGCCAATTTCTACTCTTTCCGGGAGTTGAGAAAATCTAAAGTGGAAAAAAAAATCGAGAGTTGAATCTGTCAGCTTTGAGTCGGCCTTATTTATGAATATCGTTACCTAAAAATTAAAAAAAAAAAAAAACATGAAAAAACAGATAAAAAAAATATAAATTGGTTCCACATACGCCACAGTGCCCCCAAAATTGAATATTTTCATGATTCAAATTTATCTCTATTTTTTCCAAAAAAAAAAACCCAAACCTAATTGAGTGATGTAAAATTACTTTTCCCATTTATCTGCATGCGCTTCCCTCAACAAGAGTTCCGCCGTAATAACAAAAAATTGAAGTCATCTCGCAGCCTTAATATCGTATTAATTCACTCTTTTGGCATGGATAATTTCGTTTATCAGAGTAAAAAATGAATATGTGTGTGTAAGTTTTTGATTGCATATAGAGCAGAAGGAATTTTCAGAATTTAATTGACTACACATCGTGTGTGCTCAGATGAAAAAAAGGAAAAGTCAAAAATGTCAATAAAATCACATTCTCGAAGGCTGTATCCTTCGGATTGGCATCATCCATTGTAAGCACAACATGTGTTGTAGCTTAGCTTTCTGCCAAGGTCATAAAACTGTGATATGATGAAATAAAATATGTGAATCAAATTTTACATCTTGACTTCATGTTTGACTTGACACTTGGGTGATAAAAAGAATTCAAATAAATGGATTTTTGATGAATTTATGATCTATGTATGTTTGTTTTATTGTTGTTGGGCAGAACCTTTTTTGGTTTTGTGTTAGGTGTGTATGTACTCGTACATATGTGTTCTTCAAGTATTTATCCTGGAAAACAAGTTCTATTTTCGAACTTTAATGATTAAGGTTATATTTTGTTCCTTTTATCCCAAAACTCTACCAACCGTCAATCATTTAGGATAAGAAGGTTCTCAACAGGCTTTTATGTAAGTATTTTTTTTAGTCCTTTTTATGGGACCATTTTTTTGGAAGAGACTTAAGTCAAAATGAACAACGTTGTCGATTTCAAAGATTTTCGTGAAGATTGAATTTTATTTTCAATGACTAGAAACATTTCTTTATTTGAATTTGGGAGGTAAACTCATAGGGAATGTATTTTATCCAAAGAATATTTTCCCATTATCCTCACACTGAAATCCTGATTATGTGCGATTTCAATATACATGATTTTTGTTGACTTCGCTTTTCTGGTCAGATGTTGAAGTTAATCAGTTTTTTAATGAGCCAAATCGAATTCCAGACTATGCAGGTCAAATCACCAACTCTCTAGACTTGTTTCTTAACTTTGGCCCGGATAAATACACAGTTATATTGAAGTTTAAGTTTTTATAAATTCCATCAAAAAGCAAATTTAATTAAAAAATAAACACAAGTGAAATACAAAATAAAAACCAGAAAAAAGGGAAAGGAGAAGAGAATAGATAGGAGACGATAAAAAAAGAAGTAGAATCTTTGTATACCTATGTATATAACCTATAGTATTATCATGGAGCGTGATTTTGTATTGCGAACTCTAGCCTGGTGGTGGCGCTGAAATTAACGCTAGATTTTACAGCGGAGAGTAAGATAAGATACAAAACAAGTAGTAAAAAAAAATTTAGCAGAGACAAATCTAGCTAATACTTTCCCTTTACTTAAGATGTCACCATAATCTTTCGTCTTCTTGATAGTACTATAAGTTTTATATACAAAGGTAGTATGCGCTGCGCGTATTAGAAAGAATTGAAAAGCCATTTTCTCGAAAGTGTTTGTGTTGCTTATAAGCTTAATAGTTAGGAAAATTTGGTTCCAAAGTTGAATAGAATAACGTGAACAAAAAATTGTTTTAAGGTTACAAGGAAGGAGTATTTATGTCGGCGTTTCATTATGTGCATTGTGCGATTACTTCTAACAAACTTCATTTGGTTGAAAATATACTTCGGTTCAGTTGATTGCATTTATCTTGTTAATATGAAGGTGTGATATTTTAAAAATCCTATTTATGAGCAGCCTGATATTTGTTTGGCACAGTCGGAAATATGATAATGTCGGAATATGATGATGTTCTTCTTGCTCTCACTTAAAAGTAATACTAGTCATTTGGAAAAGTTGTCCAAGTTCCACGCCCAGAGCCAAATTTCTAAAAAAATCAAAACAAAACAACAACCCAGTCGGAGGATTATGTTTCGCTCCGCTTTAACGGTGCTCTCACAAACCAGTGAAACTAAATTCACAAATTGTTCAATTGGTTTGCAATTCGTGCGATGGCACCGCAAGCCTCGTTGGTTGCCAGTTGCCAAGAGCAAAGTATTCCGCATTCCCGAAAAGAAACCCCAATCAATGGAGAAAAAACTCGAATTGCTTCGATTACATAATCATTACAAAACCCAAATGCGATCGATGCGGATGTATTTGCGTGAAGAATCACAACGCATCCGAGAAACTTCGACAGCCGACCATTTGGTCTTGTCACCGCAGGAGGAGGAAGAAGAATTCCAACGTTGTTTAGAACTGAACAAAGAGTACGTAATCTTCGCTTGGAGAAGGAGTACGCCGTTAGAAGGGATTACATCAAAGAGAGGTTGGAATTGGCCAAAGAACGCGAGGAAGACCGTCTTCAACGCATCGAAGAGATTCTCAGAAAAGAAAAGGAAGCTTCGAAGTCCTTCATCACCCGTGAGAATATCGATCAGGCTATAGAAACAGCCATGTCCAATCCTCTGGATTACAACTTCTCCATCGACATCCGTGGCAATTTGTACCATGGACGAACCACTGTACCCGGCGGTCCACCCGATCAAAAGCAGCCCCAGCCGGAGCTCCTCGAAGCCACTAACTGAGACACTTCTCTCCAAAACTCATTATGTTCAATTCGTTTTTCGTACTAGTCATTTGCTGATGGCTTATTTTTTCCTGAATGCAAGGAATCATTTTTGACTCCTATTTTTAAATCAGGCTCAAAAAACACAGTTGAAAATTATAGAGGTATGTATATGTATGTAAACTAGCAGCGATTCCTAAAGTGTTCGAGAGTTTGGTAAAAAATAAAATTGAAATTTTGGTTTTCATTATTAGAATGGATTTTCTCTTATCTCACAAATAGAACTCAACGTGTATTAATTGATAATAAAACTTCTAGAAAAATTAAATGCACTTCAGAGGTTCCACAAGTAAGCCATCTGGGTCCTTTGCTTTTTAATATATTTACATAAATGACATTGTAAATTCTATAGACAATAAATTGTTGCTTTTTGCTCTACGCAGATGATCTAAAACTGTTTTTAAGAATAAAAAGACATGACAATTACATAAGAGTTCAATTGGATTTAAATCGTGTTTCAAATTGGCGTTTTCAAAATAATCTTAAATTGAATATAAAAAAATGTAACACTATAACATTCAGTAAAACCTCAAATGTCGTGCAGTTCCCTTACCAAATTAACTCAGCACCATTAACAAGAGTTAGTGAAATTAAGGATCTTGGTGTCTTCTTTGACTTTTTCATCAAAAATTTATATTGACCATGTTATTTCAAAAGCCAACTCATTGGTTGGATTTATAAAAAGAAATATCAAGGATTTCACAGACCCATATGTTTTATTAACGCCTTACAACTCATTGGTCGGATCTGTTATTGAATATGCTGATGTAATTTGGAATCCATATTATAAAACTCACCTTGATAGAATTGAGCCTGTTCAAAGACGTTTTTCGAAATTCATTTTTTATAAAATGGCTTGGAACTTCATACCCGATTATAAGGCTTATTGTGTAAAGTGCCAATTTCTAGGTCTAAAATCCTTGGAATCTCGTAGAAAAATTCATGATGTAAAGTTTGTAAGGGATATTCTATGCAATCATGTTAAAAGTCCGTTTTTGCTATCTCTAATTCTAATTTATGTGCCATCAATGTACTTAAGGTCAAGAAATCTGCTCTTTCAACAAACGCGTAGGACAAATTATGGAAAAAATGAGCCGTTTTCGCAATCTGTCTCCTGGTTCAATGAAGATTGCAACTCTTTCGAATTACATTTAAGTCGAGAAAAATTTAAAAACGAATTGCTATGTATTTTTGTATTTTAACTCTTAAATTGTATATAATATGTAATTTTATGTTTTATTATTATTATTCGCAGTCTGTATAGCCTTGTTCTGGTAGATGATTAAATAAATAAATTAATAAATAAGTATCTTTTCAGAACAAAAATATATTTGCGGAGCTATTGTATTCAAAAATTCACAGTTTACATAAAAAGGGACAGAATAAATGTTCTTACTAACTTCAGCTTAACGTGGATACTTTCTTTTGGGACTTAAACCTCTAAGTGCACCTCAGATTTTGTAAACTGTTCTAGAGATGCCGCGAATAGTGACTCGGCCGAATACCGAATACCGAATATTCGGCAGCCGAACATTCGGCCAATGAAACGATGTGTTGTGTATCTATGATGTATCTCCTACATGACTTTTGACGAGGCCCAACAGTTTCTGGGAATGTTTTGAGGAAGTTGCTATAGACAAAATGATAAAGATATTGAAAAAAACTGCCATTGAAAATAAAATAGATTTTTTTAAAGAACTTTTCGCTAAGATCGGATGGCAGACCCTTACAAGTGGTGGTCAGCAAATACAAAACTGTTTCCGAATTTGACAACATTTGCTGAAATCTCTCTCGTCTCCTGGTACTAGTGTATTAGTGAGAGGTTATTTGCAGAAGCTGTAATTGATTTCGAATATAGACGTTACATAAAACGTATGCTACCAACGAATGCTGAAATTAGTAGATTTTAAATATACTAAAATAAAAATTTTAATAAAAATTCAACATTTTTTGTAAGATAATAAATCTTTTTTAATTCTCCATTTAATATTCGGTATTCGGCCGAATGTTGTGAACTATTCGGCCGAATACCGAATACTATTGATATGCACATCCCAGATTAAGTTATAGTTTAAGTAAACCCCATTTTTACTTGCGACTTATAGGTACTACATATAAGGCAATGCATAACTTGCCGTAAAAGCTTGTCGTAAAAAAAATCGATCAAAGTTGACATTACGATGATAACGAAGACTAAAAAAGAGGCTGGGTGCGACCCACACTGATAACTTCCCATTTGTGGTCTTGAAAACTTTATATTTAGTTTTTTTCAAATAACCAAATTTTCAGCGAAACAAACTTTATCTGTAAAATTGAAACAAACATTATTTTAAGATTGAAAAGCATTTTAAGCAGTAGATGGATGATCGAAGTAGATGGTTTCATAGTGTAATTGTTGTTGCGGTTTTTCACTGCACTGGATATACAATGACTCCTGTTTTAAAAATCGATGATGCTTGTGGCATACTATGATATTAGAAAATTTTCTTTGTTTTGTTGATGATGAGGATACTTAGTCGCTCATTTTATGTTTTTTTTTACAGAAAATGTGCTTAACTAATTTTAAACTTTTCTATTTAAAATGTTAAATTTCTTGTAATAATTACGAAGGTTGGTAGGTACATATTATATACTGAATTATAGATTTCAGTGTTTTTTAATATATCTGTGTTCCTACACCTAAGAAAACCTTGAGTAGAATGTTACATCTTTTTCATGGACAAAAAGATAAAAACATATTTTGACGTTTTCTTCAATTTTACCATAGCTATTAATGGAATTTGAATATGTGGGACTTGGGTACAACTGAACAACCTTATTCATATACATATGTAGAGTACATTCATTCTTCTAAAAACTAAGTTGATAATAAAATTATAAAATTATGTATTATATTATAGAAATTACTTTATTATTTCGGTTCCAAACATTTTAATTGAAAAAAATTTAAAAACGAAATATTCAAATATAAAAGATATGGTTTGGTTATTGATGGAAGGGTACTTACAAAATATATCCGCTCTAAAACTAGATATACATATGTCAAATATAAACCATTTGTTAGAAATTGTATTATGTATAAAATTAAATAATGGCAAAGTCAATATCATTGCTCGTTCTCAAGATATTCTAGTCGAAAAACAAATATTACCACTTTTTAGTAGATTTTTTTTATATTTTTGTTAAAACTGTCAATTCGATACTTGTCAAAATTTAATACCTTCCCGTAAGAATGTACTAAGCGACACTTTTTTCGAAAATGACTTGTTGATGAGGAAATATACTATGTTAAGGACCACGTTTTGGCTTGGGTTTCGCCAACCTATTATGCATGAAAAGGAAACTAGAGTACAAATAAAAAAATTTATCAATTGCCATGTTTTCTCATTAAAATAATGTTGCCCCCTGAAATTTGTATTATCCGCCAAAAAAATTATGCTAACCGACATTAATAAAGATCTCAATTTATTTAAAAAAAACTATTAATTCAATATTTGTCAACATTTTACCAATTGTACAAAATTATACTATGTATAAAATAAACTAAATTAGAAGTCAATATCATTAGTAGTTCTCGAGAAATTTGAGTCGAAAAACAATTTTTACCAATTTTCAATAGAATTTTATATAGTTTTTTTATTTTTTGTAAAAAAACTGTAAACTGATTTTTTTTGAAATTTTCACCAGTTGTCAAACACATTATTTTTCGTAAAATAAAATTATTTTGAGTTTCAAATTGTTTTCCGTTCTTAGAATATCTGGGTTATGAAATTTTTTTTTTCAGTTTTTTTTTATTTAAAAAAACAACGGTATGTTCATTTTTTTCCAAATTCATATCAAATCTGTATAACCTTATAATGAGTACATTAAATTTTATTTGAAATCAATAGCATTATTTTTTCGTGAGATATTTGAAACTAACCAAAATTTTTACTTTTTTTTAAACCGTTATAGCGAAAAAACTACTCACTGAATTTTAATAAACGCCCTTTCAGCCTCTTTCGAAGTTTATATTTATTTATATTTATTAAACAAAATTTATTTGAAGTCGATATCTTTACTCGTTCTTGAGATATCGACGACGAAAAATGGTACAAGAACGTACGGACGTACGAACGTACGCACGTACGAACGTACGAACGTACGTACACACACACACACTGATATCTCTCTAAAAATGATTGATATAGCCTCTAGGGACCTTGAAACGTCGAGAAATGTCAAAAATTCCAATTTGACAAATCGGACCGATTACAATAACTCCCTATGGGAAGTTAAAAAGTGGGTCTCGCAATTCTGTCTGTCTGTCTGTCTGTCGGTCTGTCGGTCTGTCTGTCGGTGTGACTACAGCCTAAACGGCTCGGCTGATTTTCTTCAAAGTTGGTAGATATCAAAACCTTAAATAGATTGGTGTATTAAAATTTTCATTAAAATTTTTTTTGGGATTCTTAAAAAAAATTTCAAAATTTTGTTTTCAAAATTCAATATATCGGAAACCTTACGCTAGATTTTTTTGATGTGTAAACATCTTTCCCGGCGGTAGAGTGAATCCAAAACGTGGGTAAAACTTGTAACCCGTTACGGTTACACGTTACGGTTACACGTTACGGTTACACGTTACGGTTACACATTACGGTTACACGTTACGGTTACACGTTCTGTGTAGCAAACTACCTTACCGACGATTGCATTTAACACCATGTTTACATTGGAAATATTGCGAACTTACGACATCGTGTTTACATTAGCCGTGTTTTATTGGTTAGTGAATACACTACATATCAAAATTTAACATTGAAAACAACAACAAACGATTAGTGAATAAAAATAAGCTAGTAATTGAAATGGATAATTTAGTGAAGATAGAGTTTCGGATGTTGAAATGTAGGAGGTGTTTTTATGTGGTGTCCGAAAAAGTATATGTGACATACTTGAGGGTATGTTCGTTGGTATTTATTTTGTTATACTTTGCCGTTACTAATCCAAAGTGTGATCGCTCCGAAATTTACAGAACAAATATTTTTTCAAATACAAAACTTTAATTCATACCATAATTCCGGCTTTACACTACTGCCATTAATTTTGTCATAAAATATTGAATCAATTTACGCGAAGGCGATTGGTTTCGACTGATATATTTTATCAGTTCACTGGCATTTGTTCAAAAATGTCATGTAATTGCGGCATTATGTTGAATTTATATAACAACTGAAAAAATTGCACATTTTAGTTTAATTAATACGATGTTAGGGCTGTTTTAGTATGGAACTAGGTTAAGACAACGATTTTGCAAAATTTTAATCAGGTACAGCATCATACTTTCTCTACACTTTTATTGAAGTTAAACTCTCAGAATAGGTACCTATTTTATTTTGTTAGTATCGTTCTAACTTCATATTGTAAGACATTTTCCTACACTTTAACATTAATGTAAATATATTATTTTGTATTACTTAGTAATATCTTTCATTCAAGTATTGACTACATATATTATTAATAAAGTTTTTGCTGAAAGAAGAAGTCATTGATTTTTAATTAATTTAGAAATATTGCATAAAATAATTCAATATACTTTTCTTGTGTTCAAATCAATTTGAGATTTTTTAAAATAATCTCTCATAATATGACTCTTTAACATTTAAAAACGTCAAAATAGGTCTGTTTTCTTAGTTTTTTGCACGAACTACCATTGTTTTAAGGTTGCTCAGAATAAATTTATTAAAAGAAATTGCCTTAGGCTAGGCGGTTTCTTAACTGTTTGGTTCAAGAAACTAAAAAGTTTGTGTTTTGACACAAACAAAACGATTGCCTAAAATGAGTTCGCTATTTTGTGTAACATATAATTATATGCACCTGCGCGGACATTCAACCAAATTGTTCATCTGTTTTCTGTAAGTATCCAAACAGTTGTGCAACTAAAAATTGAATGTGCGCTCCTAGCCTTAGGATGATATTAGTTAAAAAATATTTAAAGTTAGAAAACTACTTTAAAGTTAGGAAATATATAAGAAGTATAATACTACTACCTTAATAAGAGGCTGTTTTAAATTTTGCGCCAATATTATTTTATTGAATACAATGTTTTTTTTCTCCAATACTCCAATACATATGTGAGAACATTTTGAGTAGATTGTAGAAAAAATATATATTTTCGTACTTTTGTAAGTTTTAAATCAAATTTAACAGTGAGAAAAACTCTAAATCAACTCGATCTGCATTTTCATGAATATTTCAACTCCAGCTTAAAACGAGATACAGATCTTTCGAACACATCCGTGTAAGTTAATTCAACAAGTAGGAAGGAAGAGTGAGTTAAAGAGTGAATAAAGCGTTTTTTTGGTGCTTGTATTACTGCGCTAGATATAGATTACCAATAAAACGCGCCTATTGGAAACTTTGAGTACTGCAATCTCGATTTTATTACTTTCCATTGCTGGCTAAAACTAAATTCAATCCATTAACGAAAGATTTCATAGTGTGTTCATCCAATGTTTTTTAAACAAATCCAGTTCACGTTAGTGATGGACAATTAAATTTTATTTTATGCTCCCAAAAATGTATTTTCAGAATTGACATTAAATAAAATGTACGATTGGGTCGCACGAACTTGCTCTTATGTATTTGCAAAATCGTCGTTTTAACCAAGTTTCATTGTAAAACAGCTTTAATATCGTACTTATTCGACTAAAATTTTGCATCTTTGTCTTTCTAGAAAAAATTTGGAATTTCGTTTCTAAATACAAAAAAAATAATACTCAAACTTTTGAGGAGCTTTAGCATTAAAAAAAACGATCAAATTCGGTTGTACCGTTTACGAAAAAATCAAAAACTTAAAAAAATGTTCCAAAAACCATTTAAAATGTTGTTCAGGGCAATCAGTTGACATCTACAACGAAATATTCTCGATACGTCAAAATTTAATTTGTCCTCTATATCTGTCATATACCATATAATTATTTTAATTATCGAATTAAATATTCTTTATTATATCAAAGTATACTTTTGGCATTCACTATATCAAAATATAGATCGTTCTCCATCTGTCAAGTCATGAACTGGATGATGACTACGACTTCAATGGATTAAAAAAATTAGTTTTTGCCACTTATAATTCCATTACAAGGTGGGAATGATGTCAATTGGTTTGTAAATCTCTGACAGAGGGAGAAAGATAAAGTACAGAAACCTAAAACAAAAAGTTAAGGGATTGGTTTGATTTTGATAAGGTGAACGCTCCATCTAGGATTGTCAAAAAAAAAGTTTTGACATTTTCGCTGCATGACAAGTATATTTGTTGGCAGCGTTAAGCCAGATATACATTGTTCAAATGCATGAAAATCACGTACAATTCTATTATTTCAGTGGCGAGAGAACGTTGCCCTTTGTGGTTTTTTTTTCAGCAAAATTTTGTTTTTACGAATTTCTTTGGGATTTTTGTAATTTTATCCGAGTAATTTGTTTTATTTTGTCTGTCCATTTCATCATATAATTTTCGTTTGGTGTTTTAATATTTTAATCAGTGCTTATTATGCTGTGTTATCATCTCTTCGACGTACTATACGCAAATGAACCAATAAATGCATGATCAATCATCAATCTTGCATATACAATATTTCTATGCAGTACGCTAGATTGAAAGGATTTGGATTTTTCTTCAAGCCTACATCCGATCTATATGTGTGACTTTTTCAATAATATACTTACACGCGTGCTTGTCATGCATTTGAACAATGTATATCTAGCTTTAAACGCAATTGCTGAGGTTGAGAAAAAGGCGGAGTTATCGTTCATTCTTCTTTGTGGTTTTCTTTTTTTATATTTGGCGTTCGCTCAGTGAAATTCACTTAACTGAGTAGAGTAAGGAGTGTGAAAAGATGTCTCCTTTTTGCATGAACAAAGTTAACTTACATTAAAAATCGCTGTGTTTAAAAGCACTGATGTACTCGAAATTAAGCCAAAAGAGAAACAGAGATTAAAATCGGATTCGTGTAAAAACAGTCTATTTTCTATCAGATAACATCCCTGTTTGAATATATGTAAGTGCAAAAAGCAACATCCCTGTTTAAACATAAGTCAAACAAACTTTACGTTACGCAGCGGAGTCCACTTACTCCTAACACACGCCACGAACTACTTCATCGAAGCATATTGTCGATAAGGTTTTTGGGTTGTGTGAAATGAATAAGTGCAGACACGGCAGTTCACAACTGCTTGGCTCGAGCAACTAAAAGGTTTGTGTTTTGACTAAAAGGCTCTGTTTTTTAATAAGGAATAATCATAGATGTCTATAGTTTCTATGTGTAAAGCTACATATGTAGAGATATTTTTAGATTTAAGTACAAGTGAAAGGGTTAAATTGTTGGAAAAAAAGTGGCTTCCATTTGAATATATTATGTATATACATATCTAAAGTCACAAACTAAATAGTACGATTGCATTGTATGTTTATTGAGTACGTTCGATAACAAAAATTTGGCACTCGGACGAACGTTGATGTTTACACATCTTAACCGTGAGTCCTGGCACTCACACTTTTTTTTTTTTAAACTTAAGAGATAAAATTTTCTCAATATAATCTTCAAGATGTATGAAAAAAAGTTTTCTTTTACCTAAAAATAAAGGTACCCATACAAATGTTAAAAAATGGTTTTCAAAAATCTTATTTTTCTCGAAAACGGCGCCTAAAATTTTGTTAAATATTTTTTCTTTCAATTAATTTTTATGATCTTTAATTTAATAAAAAAAATTTCGAAATTAAGATATTACAGCTTGTACCTACTATAGAACCATTTTTTTCGAATTTGGAATTTCTCATTATCATAACGGACCTTAATGAAATTTTTATATAGGTACATACTTCCAAAAAGTCTAAAAAACATTGCCTTTCAAAACTTAAAAAAAATATATTTTTTTTAATTTTTGGGAAAAAAGTCTTTTTTTTTTCTTGGAAAATTTGATATCTCAAAAACGGCTCGATATTTTTAATTTTTTTTTTTGATTTATTAATTAATTTAAAAGTTTAATTTCCATTCCATTAAAGCTGGAATACACTATTTTTTTCTTAAAAATGTTTTATAGATTTTGTAAAAGCTTATTTTTTTAAGGAAACCACCTCAAGAACTTATAATTTTTGTTCTTGCATAAATTCATATTTGCATAGGATTCTGTTTTTATCTCTTACTACTAAAAGAATTAAAAAAATTAATTTTATTTTTATGAACAGTTTTCTCGGATAACATTCGTTTTTAAAATTCTTAGTCTATTACATAGGAGCAAGTTCGTGCGACCCAGTCGTGCATTTTATTTTTTTTTTAAATGAGATTCGGCTCATTTTCTACCTTCCATATTCAGATTATATGCAATTCTTGATTCATTTGGATAATAGTTGGAAAACTATCCGATTAAGGAAAAGTTTTATAGATTTGAACATCGTCTGCGTAGATATGATATTCACAATCCGAAAAGCATTGTAGTAGGTGAAGCAGAAAAATAAAAGAGGACTCAGCAGAGAGCCTTGTGGAACTATATATTTGTTATGAGGAAAAGCGATATAAGCTTAAGGAAGTTAGAAATACCTGTTTCCGTTATAATCGATAGACCAAATTTGGTCATGACCAAAAATTTAGACAAAAACTGCTACAATTTCTCAAGGGTAGTAAACATGTTTGGTCATTTGTAAAAAAATTGGAAATATTACTTCGTCTTCCAATGTTGCGGTAAATTTTACCACAACATGTTTCCACCTCCCATTCGTTTCCATTTTTCCGTAACACACCTCAATTTGCATTGCGGTTCCAAAATGCTGGCAGAGTTAAGTGTGAATCTGGACTATCAGCCAAGGCCTACTCTTAAAACATCTTGGAAAACCAACAAAAACAGGAATTCCACTCTCAAGATGGCAAGAAATGTGACAGTTGTTCCATTTACAATGAGAAGAGATTCACATAACTTCCGTTTTGCCAGACGAATCAAAACGTTGCTCTGGTGTAAACATGATTTTTCGTTTAACTTTAAACTATAGGAGAATAGGAGGATAGAGGTGAGCTGAACTCATTCATTGAACTATCTCCATTGTGAATGATCACTTTCACTAGGGATTAGAGTAATAAATGGGTTCAACAACGGCGCATTCTGCCAGCCAATGGGCGAAGTCTTGTGTTCTACCCATGACCAAACACCGCCACTACCGCGTTAAAAAGAGAGAGAGCAACAATGAGAGGAAACGAAATGATAGGGGCAAGGGGCCGCCATGATGGCACTTTTAAAGAGATTATGTGAGAGCTCTCGTATCGAAAATGCGTGCATTTTATATTGATCAAACTCTTCTTTGTTGGATAAGCAACATCCTTTCGAACCGCTAAATAGAAGTTGTTTTGAAAGATTTTAAGTCTGCAATTTATAAAATAAATTATGGTGGGCCACAAGGCTCTGTTTGTTCTTCGGCTCTCTTTCTCACATTCATTAATGATCTTTTGTCTCAAATTTCGAATCCATTAAGTTGTTTTTCAAACAATTGCACTTTCAGCTTCTCATATTCATTTAAAGATTAATTTCCTTGTTCTTCAGATGTGGAACTTCACTGCAATGTTCATTGGGAAATAAAACCGAGTATAGAATTAAATGCTTCAATATTTTAAAGATGTCTTCTGTCGTTAAAGTGAAATCCTCCCCTTATACTGTTATTCATGACTGGCACTTCTTATGAGGAAACCGAGTTATTGCTTTGTGCTTACATATCATCTTCTGTAGAATGATCACATATTTCACGACGATGCAAGAATGCACCCTTTCTTATCTGGACGTGATTTATCAAACCTTTGTTCGTCCGAGGTTCGAGTACAATCTCCATATTTTAGCAAGCTATCAAATATACCATTTGAGTCTTTTAAACAGAATTTAAAAAAAGAGCTATACAAATTATAGGCGATAGAAGTATAACAGATGCATTTGGATCTCCCGAACACGGCGGCAATGTTTTATGTCTCATTATTTTTGTCATTGTCATTGCCGCAATTTTGTAAACAGTCTCCTAGTGAAATAGCCAGTTATCTTCCTCACCTTAAATAATTAAACCGTAATACTTGCGCTTCAGGGAATGCACATCAGTTTACCCATGAGCCTAGCTTTGGACGTAATGTGAAATACAGAGATTCCTTTTTTCAGCCACACTACACGAATATTTTCTCTTCTCATTGTAATATTCAGAATTTTAAAACTTTTGTTCATCAGTATCTCCTCCAATATCTTCCCTGTTGTCTTAATGCTCGCACTGCGATAATAATCATTTTAAGGGTAGTGAAAACGCTTTAAGTATCCGCCCTATTTCGTAATGGTAAAAATAAACTCAATAAATTCATTCAATAAAGTAATATCAAATCTTACTAGAATTATCACAAAATGTCTATTTTTAGTGCAAACTACTTGATAAGGGCATTAAAACGACTCAAAGACATTTTTAAAATATTTCAAGTTTAAGAAAAAGAACAACCTAAACAGATTCTTGTTAGTTTTACTCCGATAAACACGACCAACCTCCTTAAAGTGAAAATACTATCACTTGAATTTAGAAAATATCTTACAACAAAAAATATTGTATTGCAAATCCTTTTCACTCACATACCTAGACACACAAAAGCAGAATGTAAGACTATAGGACATAGGTACACCTTTCAAATAGTCTGTTTTGTACATCCCACTGAAAGATCTGAGCATCTCCATGACGTTTTATATTAATTCCACCTTCTAGCACGTCTCAAGTAGAATCATAAAAAAACTGAAAAAAAAATCTACAACTCGAAGAGAAATAAAAAAAAAAAGTATCTCAAAACATTTCAGTGTTCTGTAGAGAGCCTCAAGTGTTGCAAATAATAACCATGCCAATAGGATTACACAATGCCAGATGTGAAATCTACCACAACTAGGGCACCCTTACGAGGCCTCATCATATAATTTCTCCTGGAACCCAATTAAATGACATCACATGAGAGCAATTCCAAGGAAAAGTTGGCTAAAAGTCAATTCTGAGAAAAAATTATTGAATACTTTTATCTTCTGTAGTTCTATATCTAGTTCTCAAAAAGAGTGCGTCAGCAACTGAAACCACTAGTTCAGTTAATGGAAGCATTATCAAATACAATCAAATATCTATAGATTAGAGCACGGAAATAGTTTAAATATTTGACGAACAACTCATAAGAAGATTTAATACAATACGGGGGGATTGACCAGTTTTAAGAATTGTTCAGTAATATTGACCTTGTGGGGGATGCACTGCACCATTCTTATGCAATATTCGAAGAACATTTATTACACAATAATATTGGCTGGCTTAAGGCCCGAATAAAAGTATAGAGTTGTAGGAAAAATGTTGTGCGTAAAGGTTGGTAATATTTGATTATTTGGAAATGTGTTCGTTGATATTCTTTCATCTAATGATATGTTTTCACTAGAACTAAAATGAGGTGGTTGAAAATATTAATCTAAGATTAGATATTCATCGTCAATAAATTCAATGCGTTCATTACTTGAAGTCACTAAAAAATTATCAATACCCACAAGGTCGTCTATAAATTCATTTACGTCTAATCTGTGTTAACGAGAAAAACCTTATTGATTCTAGAGCTGTGCCAATAGTGCATTTTGAAAGATCGAATCAAATATTGATTGATTGGTTCAAGGATTTGATCGTTTCAATCAATCGTTCATTCAATCATTTTTATCCAGCCGTTTTGTTTCGAACGAGATATGGTTAGGTTAGGTTAGGTTAAAGTGGCTGTCATTTAAAGCATCTGACACACTTATACCAGAAGAGGTCCACCACCACGATTTAATAGGGAACAAAAGGTTCCTTACTAGTTAAAACAATTTGGAGCTTCTGATGAAAGAAAGAAGGAGACTTTTAATGTCTGTGTTTATGAAATTGCTTGGTTCTATATGAAGTTTGCGTTTGTAAGAGAGCAGGGGATGTACCAAAAAGGTGTGGGATTGTTTTCTTTTCCTCCTCGTCCAAGCAACTCCTCCAGAAATCGTTTGATAGTACACCGGGTCGAGCAGCGTGTCTAACTATAAGACAGTGTCCAATTATGACACTACGAAGCTGATCTGAAATCTACTGAGGGACAATAAATAATTTGACAGTTTCAAATCTAATTTAGACCAGATTCGTTTGGTCGCCAAGCAAATGCTAGTGTTAAGCCACAGTGTTGCCCCCCCCCCCAACTTATACTCGATTGTTCCAGAGCAATTCTCTTCAGCATAAGTTTACTTATAGCTATTGGCATACCTATCTTTACCCTATCGGGCAAGATAGGCATTTCCGTTCCGATTCTGGCAAGTTCATCGACTTTACAATTCCCCGGAATATCTCTGTGTCCCGTCACCAAGAACAGGTGAATATTGAACTGTTTGGCCATCTCCATCAGAGAGGATCGACAGTCTTGGGCTGTAATGCAGTTTGAAGAGGCTGATGCGAGAGATCTTAAGGCAGCCTGACTATCTGAGAAGATGCTGATATCTGAACTAGATATCATTTTTTCTTTAAGCCAAGACAATACTTCCTTTATCGCCAGAATTTCCACTTGGAATACGCTACAATGGTTTGGTAGGCGGAAGGAGAGACTAAGGCTTAGTCTATCTGAGTACACTCCACCACCCACTCCGTTTTCAGTTTTCGATCCATCATCCATCGATCTGACCGAGATAAAGACCCACACGAAATGTTTTCAATCATTCATTCAACTTAAGTCTTTTTTTCAATCGTTCGTTCTGACTGAGACCGAAACAATGTGAAAATGACCAAAGTTTTGATATAGCTAATTAAGCTGTCAGTTTTGTGTCTTAATCCAAACCATATTGTAACGTTTAAAGTGAATACCGATTTTGATATTATTAATAAATTATACAAAAGGAATTTATAGCACAAGCTAAGTGAAGTTTTTAAGAATTTTTCACTACTCGAATAAGGATCTTATAAATGGAAATAAATTTTTAGAATAGCACTTGTACTGTTGTGGGTTCAAGTGGCAACGCAAAATGCGTCAAGTTGAAGTCTGCAAAAGCCGAGTTCTTGTGCATGGCAAGAAATTGACTGCTTCTGGTTCTGTTCTGCAGTACATGTTCAAGGACAGCGGCGATTTTCTCGACTGATCTTGCTGATTGCTTATTAAATCGATCGTCCAAAATATGGCCACTAAAGTTTGAAGATTCGAATGTGTAGAGCCACCAAGTAACGACAGTTTTTTTATAATTCACATGCGCTCAAGGATTATTGAGATACCCTCATAATGTTAATCACACCACGAGCGTTGGGTAAATTATGGGTGAGAGAAGGGTGGTGTCGATTAATATTGGTCTTTAATGTTTGAAAATTGAAAAAAGATTTAGGGGAGGAATGCAACTGGTTACTTCGAGTGAGCATTGCTTGTGAAAAAAACGATAATAAAATTAAAGAAATGGGAATGATTTCATGATATCATTATTTTATATCAGCTTTAGCACTCTGGTTTGGATTCTGTCCAATAAATTAAGTGAAGTTTGAGCTGCATTTTGATAATAAAGTATCAGTTAGACATTCTGTTCAATCGTGTGCCTTGTCATGGTGATTTGACCCCAGTAACTGAATATTATACAATAGATTTGACAATATACCTGCCACAGACCGCCAAAATATACCTGTGGCTAATAAATAAACCCCGTGTAAACCTTATTTGTTTTGTTTCTTTATTCATTTAAATTTGTATTTTGTTTCCAAAATTGACATATGTTCAGAATTATTTGAATTTTTTTTTGTGTCAGCTGAATTTAACAGGATTATAAACGTCACCTATACCAATTTAAAAATTTTAAATATAAGTCCGTCTAAAGCATTTTATTATGATTTGCATTGTTGCCACGAAAAAAATCTGATGAGATAATTAGCACCTTATTCTGAGTTCACTGTGTTATTTCGAAAACAAAAATTCGTTCCTATCATCTTAAAGTCCTTCTAACTTATTAATCAAAGTTAAGTCTTCAAATATTGTCTCCGTTTATAAAAATAAAAATGTCTTTTCAACGCTACAATCTAATTGGAGATTGGACGCTTAAGAAGACGAAATGCATTTTTGAATTAAAAATATGGTAAATTTTTAGTCATTAATTTTCAGTTATTCAAAAATTAATGGTAACAATTTGTAAATGAATTCTAAGCTTTAAATTCATTTAACTGCTAACGTGTCAAGTTTTACAAATATATAGATTCCATTTTTAGAAAGTAACTAATTTGTACTTATACATACTTTGGACGGATCTAAAACAATTTCATCGTCATGTCATGTTTGGTTAAATTTACCATTCGATTTGCTTATTTTTCAATATATGTATCTTCATCAGAAAATTAAAGAAACTATTAATGCTAGTTTAATTTTGAAAAGAATCTCATAAACTTCCTTCCTTGAAGTATACAGCATGCAGGAGTATTGATATACATAAGTTCGTTTTTTAGTGGACGACGTAGTTCTATTTGCATATTCCTCAGAAACACTTCAACGAATGTTAAATCGTCTACATTTGTACTGCCAATCATGCAACCTGAGGGTTAACGTCAAATAAAAGGTTTCGGCGCGCTATGTAGAAACGAGAAGTATCATTTTTACAGTGAATCAGTCGAAGTTGTTGACAGCTAAAGACTAAAGACTAAAGCTAAAGACATCTTGGTATGACGATAACCATTAATCTAAACATATAACCTCACTTAAAAGATAAACTTGATAAGGCAAAAAGTGCCATATGTGCTACATGGAAGAGATGTTTCTCAAATAAACTAATAGAACATAGCATAGAACAAGCTTATGGCCATAGTCAGCAATGAAACTGTTCAAAAATTTTAAGATTTTATGTTAAAAGATACTTTTATTTACCAAGTTCAACACCCAATTACATGATCACAATCGAGACACGACTGTCATCGTTATTTGTGAAATCCTTAGAAATTCAAATTGGTCATGCTTTGAGGGTGCTAAAGATGCTGGGTGAAAGATTTCCTAAAATCGTTGCTGTTAAAACAATATTAAAAAAAGAATTCTTTGATTAAATAAAGTGGAGGAGTTTGCGGTTAATCTAAAATGGATTTCAATCGTAATGGTGAAAGTGAAAGATCAACAAAGAATATGCTATATGATTTCATTCAAAAAGTTGATGAGCAATACAGAATCAATTCTATTAATACGGCTACATCATCTACTGATAGATCAATGTTTAGTACTTTGAACCATAATTTACTAGCATGCAAAATTAATTAATTTAACAACTACAACTACCAAAAATTGATATTTTCAATGTTTAAAATGAGAGGAGAACTTATAAAGATCGTTCTTAAACTCCTAAATTATTACAAAGTAACTAACTTATAGAATGAAAACTATAAACGAAGATTTTTTTAAAAACATTTAAACAATTTAATTTAATAAATTTTTTAATTTGTGTAGTTACAATTTAACTTTTAAAAAAATAAGTATTCATGTAAATTTTGAAAATATGTAGATAATTCTTTCCTTTTATTTAACACAAACATTCCACTGTTTGCATAGTGTGGCATAGTAATGGGCTTTTATTAACATGGAAATGGGATTTTTATTGATTTGTGCTGCAGAATATCTACATAGTATGAACTCATACAGCTTTACAATATAAGTGTGCTTCTAGCCAATCGACATAGTCATCATCACATTGTACAAAATAAGAGCACTTAACATTGTGAATCGTTTAACTGATTTTCCATTATCGTGTCCATTAAAAATTATTCTTTCCATCACTTTTAAAATGACCTCGCCTATATTTCAGTACTTCCCATTTTGAAATCAGTGTCCCCCATGGCATGAGAAGTTGAAAAATTTGGAACAAAATGAAAGGAACTTATTCTTCTTGGTGTAAGAATGCATGTGTTAAACTGAAGGCATATCAAAACTAACACGCCATAGTTTTACGTACCCAATTACGATGTAGTAGATTCACATGATAAGTTATTGCATCGATTTTTGTAACCCTTTGTCACTTTTCCAATGACAAAAAAAAAAAAAACAAAAGATCGAAGCTGTTATGTGTCATGTCCAAGCATATAAAAATACACTTTGTACATAAAGGTTATGCAAATTCTGACTCATGTATCTGAATAAAGTTAATG
The DNA here is from genome assembly GCA_963931855.1 of Philhelius festivus. Classification (NCBI taxonomy): domain Eukaryota; kingdom Metazoa; phylum Arthropoda; class Insecta; order Diptera; family Syrphidae; genus Philhelius; species Philhelius festivus. The sequence continues at coordinate 231,133,257 of OZ007555.1, read as the reverse complement.
TCACTGCAGTTGTCTATTTAAAACGGCTTGGCTTTGGAAAATGGGATTAGAATTTGTCAGAGAACTGTTATCTAAGGGTATTTTAATTACGTAAGTTAAGGCTGTAGCGGGCGCTGAACATAATTAGGTGCTATTTATATATCTGTAGTTGGCTTTGAGGGAGGTACTACTGTGATGGTCCGGTCACGGCAGTCTTTGCAGCAACACTTTAACTCCTCCTGAAGAATATGCAGGTTTAGCTGCGCCTACGTTTGAATGTTAAGGAACTGAGCTTCATTTAATACAGTTGACCTTCATGTTATCCTTGGTCTTCCAACTCGCCTTACACCATGAGGACTCCACACAATGAACTACTTCGCTATGTTCTTGTTTTGATTTCTCGAAGTTAAGCCAATTCCAGCGACATTTTTGTTGCCTGATATCAAAAACTACTTATAATTTGTGGCCACGAATCTTCAGAATTTTTCGGGGAATCTGTTTAAAATATCAGCGGAGGATTTCCAGGCTTCACATGAGTACAACAAGACAGATTTAAAATGGGATTCAAAGAGTCAGTTCATTGTTGCCAGATGCATTTGCGATTAACCCTGTTGAATTTCTCAAAGTCGAAGTACATAAGGTTTAGAGACGATTGATTGTTCAAGAATTATTCGACACAATAGCGGCCACCACGAAATTCAACTTGGTGCCTTATCCGCCAATAACTTTGAGAACACTGACAGAACGCTTATACCACACCATTTTTTGCAATTTTTAAGATCGCTGCTTTTCTTTGGTATCTCCTTCCAGCCTTTTGGGTAGGTAACGTGCTCCAAATATCCTGAACTGGTGGAAAGCAAAATGGCGGCCGTTCATTTAGGATCCACATTTAAGAAATTGGCTGATATGCCGTCATGTTTAATTTCTGGACTGATCGCTAGGTTGGTGTCAATGCCCCTAAAAGATTTTCGCGTATCTATGTATATTTTGCGGATTATCATCCAAATTCTGCTCGTGGATGAGCAGTGCACAAAAGTGCTCCAAAACAAGAATGTTAAAAACAGAAATGATTGTATGGTGTTATGTCGTTCAATGATTTCCTTACAGATTCCGTACAGCTTTCTGCAACATTTGCGGCATTTTTTTTGCCGGATTAGAAGTTTCAGACAAAAGATCATTGATGAATATCAGAAGAAAGTCGTAGACAAAACGGAGCCCTATAGCACACCAGTATTTATTTTATGAATTCGATATATAAAATCCTCCAATATACATATATTGAGTGCTTCAAAAGGTATTTTCTAACACAGCGAAGAAAAGATTTATTAATTTCAAATGCACGCATTTTCGATAAGAGAGCTTGATGCGAAAGTCTATCAAATGCTTTTGAAATATCAAGTGCAATAATCCTACTTTCTCTAAAACGATGTTAATATTTGTGCCACTGTTTAGTGAGTGTTGCGTGATCTTAGATTGAAAGGATTTGGTCACTCTACCCGATCTGAACCGGACTAGGCATGCTGACGGCAGGACACGGCTAGGAACGTCGGCGGACGAGGTTCTTGTTCAGAGAGCAGGCAGTTGCGAACGAAAGATCTTGTCTTCATGCCTAGATTTAAAAGTACAGAGGACGACGGACAAAGACTTTCACTTGACTCTTTATTTTGTTTCGTAGACGAGAGATGTTATTCGCCTTGAGTAGCTTGCGCGTTATGACCCACCCACATGACCTGTTGGCAACTTCTACTCGACAAATATTCCGCGAAGTTAGTTGCCTCATGACTGATTGCAGTTATGAGCTTACGCTGACTTTCTGCTCATCGAAATGTCCCAAACCATATCACGCGTAGCCCCCACACAAAAAAAAACTCTGCTTAGTACCTTTCAAAATTCATACTTTTTTTCTTTTAATTGATAACTTAAGTTTAGTTTTAATTCTTGCAATCCATTTGTTTAATCAGCGCATTTGTTCTAATTTGGCCTTAAGGATTGCATGTGAAATTTTTGATTGAGTAGGTCAAGATATTTAAATTCTAGTTGATTTGTTTATATTTAAAGGAAGAAGTGCAAGAGTCAAGAGTATTTTGCTTGGTGGGCAGTGGGTATACTCTCAGATTTCGGTTGGATTGCTAAAACAGAATAAAGATAAAATATCCAATCTCGATTTTTTCTACAGGAATAGTTACCAGATTTTGTGATCCGTACAGGATGAAAGCCACACCAAGAAAGAACGAACGTGAGAAACATAACGAAGATCAGACTTAGGCTTTAGGATTTTGACATGAGTTTCCGGTCACCCAGCTGATTTCGCAACTTGTCTTTGACATTTTATTTTCATTTTCTTTTAAGACAGGGTGATTTAAACGTGAGTGCGGAATGTGGATATGGAAATCCATACGACATTCGCAACATGAGATACACCATATTGCTACGAAAGTCATATTGCCGGTCCTTGAGAAGCTTTCGCTCTTCGAGATAATTCTTGAGCATATAATCAGCGATTTCATGATCTTGGAAATGGGGGACGTATGTGCAATTGGACGATTGTTAGAGGGGGTACCTTCTTTCCATATTTGCTTTTGGCATTTACTTCTGCATGGAAAATGATTGCAGAGAGTTTATCCCTTCTTTAATTCAGTTATAGAAATGGTCATCAGCAAAATCGATACATCCTTAGCTTTGATAAGTTAGAATTTCTACTCATTCATCCACAAACACTCTTCCTCATTTTTATTAATGATCTCCTGTCTGTAACTTCTAATCCAATTAACTGTTTCGGTGACGATAGTACTCTTAGCTTTTCATATTCGTTTACAGACTCACATCCCTCCTCTTCGGATGTGGAACTGCAACGACAAAATATGATGAGTCAATTAAACCACGACCTAAACAGCATTGTACTCGTACAATGGGGAATAAGAAACCGCGTGGAATTTAATGCTTCGAAAACCCAATGCTGTCTCGTATCGTTAAAACGTGATATACCCCCCTTGCCACTATCTATGAGTGGCACTTGCATCAACGAAACTGAACATCTCGATATTCTCGGTATGTGCATCATGAACCACCTCTTGTGGAATGATCACATACGCGACGTTGCCAAAAATGCCGCAAGATGTTTGGGTTTTCTGAAACAGTGCAAGAAATTCGTCTCTCCTTCTGATCTGGCTACAATCTATAAAACCTATATACGTCCAAAACTTGAGTATAACTCCCATCTATGGGTTGGTGCTCCAGTAACTTACTTAAGTCTCTTGGACAGTATTCAAAGAAGAGCTTTTAAAATGATTGGTGACAACAACATCATTGGCTCATTTACGTCACTCCAACATCGTCGTAATGTTTCTTGCCTCACCCTTTTTTACCGTTATTTTAACGGACTTTGCTCTAGTGAAATAGCCAGTTGCATTCCTCCCCTTAAACAATTCAACCGTAATACTCGCACTTCTAGGAATGCCCATCAATTTACCCTCGAGTCCAACTTCGATCGTACTGTGAAGTACAGAGATTCGTTTTTTAGCCATACTACGCGAATGTGGAATTCCTTACCACGCTCTGTCTTTCCCAGTCATTGCAATGTTCAAGAATTTTAAACCAATGTACACCGACACCTCCTTTCTAACCCCTCCCTTTTTTCCTAATGCTCACGCTGTGTCTATTACATATTAAGGGTATACAAAAAACCTTTGAGTGTGTGCTAATTATAGCTAATTATAAAAAAAAAACCACAACGCGATTCTACAGAAAGGATGAGACTACCTCTCTCTGAGAACAGCCTTTGTCGTGATGATTTTCTAATCATTTTGTCCTGCGTATGCTTCCACCATTCTTGTGCTTAGCATTTCACTTATCCATCTGTGTATAGTGACGGGTACGTATTTGCTTTCAAGTGCTTTGTGTACGGCCTTATGAAAGGTGTTGTCAAAGCCAACCTCGATATCTAATAAGGCAAATAAGGACAGTTCTGAAGAATCTAAGGCTATTTGTACAGTATTTGCAAGCTCAAAAAAGGCGGTCTCTGTAGATCAACCCACATTATGAGCATACTCTCGTTGGCTAAGACGCAAAAGTGCCGTTCGCCCAAGTACAACAGTAAGCTCATCAGCTAGAATCTTTTTAAGACCTTTCTCCAGAGTTTTCAGTAAGAAAAATGTTAAACTTATTGGTCTGCTTGACTTTGGAGGTATTCTACCCTTTTTATCAATTTTTGGAATAAAGAGGACTTTAGCTCTTCTCCATAGATTTGGTATTTACCCAAGTGCAATACTATTACTGTTGAAATAATTTATCTTTCTTTTTTATTTAAGGGAAACACTTCCTTTTATTTTATAATTATGTTTTATTTTATTTTATAACATGATGTTTCTCCATTGAGCTCAAAAATGCAACTGACTAAATTTACATATTATGTATAATAATTCATTTGCATACATATATATAAATTCACAATTACGAAGATGATATGATACTAATATGATGAGGTATTAATTCCTCCTTCGCTTTTTGTGAAAGTTCCGCGAAAAAACCATCCACACCTGATGATTTAAAAGGTTGAAAGACTCTGATTGCCCATTCAATTCTCTGTCCTGAGGATATACATAATTGAAGCTATCTTCCAGTCTATCTATCTCCCAATTGTGTTTCCAACTACCAGGAAAATTAGTATTTAGTAGTAGCGTTGATATTTTTTGTTCCTGTTTCTTAAGCAAGCTTTCATTAGGCTTTCGGAGTGCTGACGAATTTATTTCCTTCTCTTTTGCTAGAGATTTGTGCAGCCTACATAGAGTTAATAAACATCCAAACTTTTCTTTAATTTCTTAATGTAAAAACACCGAAGTTTGAATTTCTGTGATGATGAGGTTCACGAATAATCATTGCTTAGAAATTATTATTGTATGAGTGGTGGTTTGCCAGTATTTTTTTATGATCTGTTCTCTGATTTTATGTAGTGAGTGACTTAAAAGATGGAGGGTTGCAACGGTCCTAAGCTCCCAGTTTATTTATATTCTGATTTCGTTTATTTACTTTGTTTATTTCTATATTCTTAACAACAGAGAATCGGATTTATAGCAGCAAAGCTTAAGGTTTAAAATTTGGAAGCTTTTTGTGAAGTACTTTGCATCCGCACCACCAAGGACTCTGAGTATCGACTAATTTTTAAATAAAAACCCTTCGTTAACATCTTACTCGTATACAATACGAAATATATTTATTTGTTTTCATATCAAATAATTCTTAAGCCTTAAATTCTTAATTCTATAATTGCACTCTCCTTAAATCTATGAGTCTTTCATTGATTCCAAGTCTTCCATGATAGCATCATGAAGCTGTTCCTTAATATTATTACCCCACATATGATCTAAATGATTCCACTTTGGATGTGGAACTCTGTATGCTCTTCTAAGAGTAGTTTCTTTCAAAGTTCTCATAAGTCTATGAACATCCACAACAGACGCCAAATAATCATTGTCACTGTAGTACAAGAAGATCGGGACATCTATATCCTCAAGTGGATATACTGGAGGCTTTGTTTTTCCATAAGTCAACTTATTACGTATAGCTCCATAGTCGAATTGTCGAAAATCACCAGAATTGTACTCTTGTAAAAAGTGAGTTATCTGATTTATAGATGATCCAGCGGGAGTTGTAGCAATAATTTCAGGTAACATGGTCTACAATAAGATAGCTTGTAAATACTAACCAATCAAAAGGGATATCAATATGTTTAAACTTACAGAATTAAGGTTCTCGTAGTCATAGCCGGTCAAGAGAAAGATTACATTTGAACATAGAGACTGAAGTGGAGAATTATCACGACACGCTGCATATCCAAGGAGCTCCATTACTTTGTTATTTGGCAAAAATTCCATATCTCCAAACAGTTCTGGCCATACATTAGGTTGTCCGAGTAAAATAGCAGCCATATCTACCAATGGTCCCTCCATGTTTTCCATAAATGCTACTGGAGCCAGTAAATGAGCCGACTTTATGCGGCTCTTGAATCGCAAATTTAGAGAATTCAGAACGAAGAAAGTTGTAGTTCCTTGAGAATGACCAAAGTACGTTAATTGCTCTTCACCTGTATAGTACAGAATGTAGTCAATCATAGCTGGCAAATCGTACAAGGCTATTTGGTGCCAATCGAATGACCAAAACTTCTTGAAAAGTGGATTATAATTGGCATGTGCTCTTGAGTAGGTGTTTCCACGGGCATTGCCCATCCAAACATCGTAACCAGCATCAGAGAGTATAAAAGCCAAAGAACTCTCAGGACCCATAAGAGTCCAATCACTTGAAGAGCTCAACAAACCATGCATGAGGAAAACTACTGGACGCTGTGTACTCGTATCACTTTCGGATTCGACTCGACCAGAGTAAGGAATTCGATGGATTGCCAGAATGTATCCATCAGAAGTTTGAACAGAATGCTCTTCGAATGGGTAACCATGTTGTTCCACCAGTGTTTGCTATAAAATAAACATATCAATAAGAAATAATTCGTATGACTAGATGAGCTGTTCTTACCGTTGTTATAGAACTTTTTCTTTCGTGTCCAGGAGCCCCAGAAATAAGTGGAACTAGAGCTAGTAAAGCTATTAAATGAAACTTCATGGTTGATTCTTTAGAGTTGAATATTGATTTTTAAAATGTGACTATCGTTTTTATAGCACGGGAATTAACAAAGCACGCAAAATAAATTTATACTTATCAATATGCTGATAACATAATATAATTCGGGAAATATCCCCAAAACTTATAGGTACATAAATGTGTTTATCTGAAGTAAACAACTGGTGAGATTGTAAATAACTTGGGTTTATGGTTTATTTGCGAATACCCCCTGCCAATAAAATGCAATCTTTTATTACTTATATTGACCACAGTTAGTAAAAAACTTTGTATTTTTGCATCCAATGGTTTATAGCCGTAATAAATTCTAAAATTATAACTAATAATAATAATTGGTTAAGATAAGAAGGTTTTTCAATTTACTAACGTGCGCCGCGCAGTGGGTCCAGATATGTGATTTTAAAAAAAAAAACTTCGAAGTTAAGTCATATCCTCTATTTTTTGAACTAGCTAGTGTCAAATTTCATAATAGTTAGTCATTTAGGAATTAAGAAGAAGCCAGTCAAAGAGTTAAATTTAAGGTAAGATTTCTTGAGAAAGAATAAAGGAATTGCAACGATGTAAAATTAATTTTTAGGGATAATAGTAGTTCTGGCAGATCCTCTTGTAAGATTTGTAAAGAAAAATTACTTCTTAGCTGAACGGGTTATAATTAATCGGTAATAATTTATTAATTTTAATACTGACTATATTTTCACTGAAGACAAAGCTTGTATAATCAGATATCGAAATTTGTATGACAGGAAATACGATTAACAATTTGAGTTTTATTCTTGGAAGGTAGAATATTCGCCTGAATTCTACATTTTAGTTTTATCTTATCATCTTATCTACTCAATTGGGTTAATTATTTTAATATAAGATAAAGTAAGATACTGTAAGGTACATAATTGCATACAGCCTGAACGATTTTTACTTATAATTTATGATGTATGAATATGCAAATATGAAGCTTTGGCCTTAATATTTTAAAGTTTTCATTCGAGTTCTTATTTCTTCTGAAAACAAATTTTGTACAAAAAACTAATGGCATGGCTTCATTTCTCATGAAAATGATTATAGTAAGGGTACATATACCCGGATATTAGATAAGTCAATTTTTTTAAACGCTGTCCCACTGTCAGTCGCCAAATTTTTTCAAATTTATTAATGTTGCAAAATAAAAGAATAATTCACTATGCTTATCATTTAATGTCTGCAATAAATTGGTCAAAATATTGATTGCAGTCATTCGAAATTGTTTTGTATGGTATATGGTATAGTGTTTTCCTGTTCAGCAATGCTTTAAGAACAACGCAACTGTTGCTACCCAACACAATAACTCTTGTACACTGTATAACCTATAAGTATGTTTATGTTTGTCATTAGTAGTGATATAAAAATTTAAAAACAATTAAAAATTATCCTCAGCACTTTTATATTTCTCAAGATGTTTGTAGATTAAAATAAAACACTTTTAGCTTATCAAGAATCTAAACCGGAAGTAATTTATTTTTAAGTGACTGTCATATGTATATCCTTAATCTTAGATTATATTAAGTATATTAATTTTGTACTAGATTCCCTTATAACAATCACTAACAGCTGCAACACCAGTAGCATTATCCTCACAACAACACCATCCTTATCGACACTATCAGACTGATAGTTTAAAATTGATGGATTTTTTAAACACCTCTCCTTCATAGGTGATTGAATTTGTAGAATCTCATCATCCAAAACAGCAAAAAACTTCTCGCATCCACCAGTCTCCATCACCTTAATATTATTCAATGGAGCATGACCACAGACTTGTACTTTATTATTATTGGCAACATAAAAACTATCCTAAGGTGCGAAAAATCGACTTTAAAAAGTAGGATCATCCAACAGAAGTACACTGCATCGGCCAACTTACATCCGAACCGAATGTAAAAGTTCTCCTAAGCAACTCAAGCACTCATTCCTAATAGACATACAGAAGTCATGTGGTCATCCACTCCACAATCCTGGAACCCCTCATTAGCTCTAGCATCACCTATAGACAATAACGCCTCATAAACTAACGATTCACCCTTCTTTTGCCAATCCAAGTTCGTTTCCTTCTTCTTTGAAGATTAATTCTTCAAATGTCCTGTATCCTTGCAAAAGAACATCTTCCCGGTGTGTATTGCTTGTTTTCAAATAAAACGCTACTTATTCCAGGCTCAGGAAAACTGTTTTCGGAAAATAAAAGTGCTTCTTCAAGAACTAACCTATCACTGGCATTTTTTTTTTTTTTTTAATTCATTTTTATTTTTTTCTTCAATCTTAAAACTATCTTAAAACTATCTAGACAAGAATTCATAAAAAAACTATCCTAACTATCCACTAACTTAAAACTAACTTACTGGCCCTATGCGGGCGCTCTAAGCTAAACTATATCTTAAATCTAATACCTTTCGGCCTAAAAAACTATTTTTAATTCAAAAATTCAAACTAACTATATCTATTTTTTTTTTTTTGTTTTCTCGAGAAAATTTAAAAAACTCGGATTCTTTATCTTTTATATTTTTTATATAAAACTTACAAACTAAAGTAAAACCTGCATCGTGTCTGATCGGGAAACTATTGACTGCTCAGAATTTGGTCTGGGCCAGTAGCGCAACAATCAGTCACGGTGAAGAGCTTGTTTTACCTCCTCGTGGTGGTCCCCGGGCAACTATTTGCATATCCCTATATACGTAAATAGGCAAAAATTACAAGTGCGAAAGGCCTAGCTTTCTTGGATAGGTTACGGAGGTTAGCATTCTTTGTAACTGAAACAATTACCCGCTAACGAAACCGACACTACGCCTCGGATAAGGAACGATAACACGTTGATGACTTTTGGCTCTTGTACCCGGACAAATATTAGTTTCTGGAATGTGAAGACGCTTCTCGATAACGGAAGTAAAGGTCCTCAAAATGCCAGATTCCTCCAATTAGAGAGTGAGTTCATGCGGTATAAGATGGACATCTTAGGGATCAGTGAAGTGAGATGGTTGGGCTCGGGGAAATATAAGTCTCCAACCCGTAACACTGTACTACTCTACTCCGGAAAGGCATCTGGAAGTAACCGTGAATCTGGCGTTGGATTGCTGCTTTCTACTTGTAAAACAGCTCTCAAGAGCTTAATTTCCTGGGAGCCGTTAGATGACAGGATCATGAAAGCTAGATTCCGGACTAGAGTACGCCGCGTCACCATCATACAGTGTTACGCCTCCATGGAGCTCTCCTCTGTCGAGGAGAAGGAGGCCTTTTATAACCGACCGAGAGCTGCCTATGATAGTACACCACGTGGAGACATCATAATGGTAATGGGAGACTTGAATGCCAAGGTTGGCAATAACAATGATGGGCTCAGGCATGTTATGGGAAAGCATGGTGTTGGAAACCGGAACGACAATGGCGAACGTTTTGTCGATTTCTGTAACGCCAACCGCCTTGTTATAGAAGAAACGATGTTTGAACACAAGACGTGCCACAAAATCAGTTGGGTGTCGACGGACAGACAAGCAACTTCCAACCAAATTGATCATTTCGCGATCAGTCGAGGTGCAGACATGGGAATTGCCCGGGACCACCATCTGATGTTTGCTACCGTAAGATTACGAACAGCTACAGTTCGGAGATCCCAAGGAAACACCCGAATGCCCAAGTTCAACACCGATAGACTCAAGGATCCCGCAGTCCGCCAACAACTAGGGGACCATCTTTTACAAGGATTGAGAATAATCAGTAGCACGGAACCCACCTGCATCGAAAACCATTGGTGTGCTGTGAAAAATGTTTTCATATCAGGTGCTGAAAGTATAGTCGGTCGGTCGCAAGGAAGAAATAGTGCCTGGCTTTCCGGAGAAACTTGGGCCAGGATCGAAGAAAGAAAACAGCTCAAAGCTCGCATTGCAGCAACGTCAGTAGCAGGCAGAATCGAGCTAGAGTCTGCGTACCGCATGAAGATGAGAGAAGTTCACCGTAGCGTGCGACGTGACAAGCGTAACTATATCAACGCATTGGCAACAGAAGCCGAAGAGGCCGCAAGTAGGTGCGACAGTAGGACCGTCTACAGAATTACCAAAGAGCTAACTGGTGTCCAAAGCTCTAAACAACACCTGGTAAAGGGCATACACGGATCACTGCTAGTTTCGGATGAGGACCAGATCAAAAGGTGGAAGGAGCACTTTTCTGCGGTTTTAAATCGCGTTTTTACCAGCGAAGTCAACCTAACACCCAATGAACCGTCCGTAGTAACAAATTCCCGAATACGCACTGTACCCCCCAGTAGAGAAGAAATCTTAACCGCAATCAGAGCACTGAAGAACAACAAAGCGGTTGGACTTGACGGTATTCCCGCAGAGCTCTTACGAGCAGCGCCAACAACATCGTCTGAGCTCCTGCACCCACTCATAGAAAGAGCTTGGGAAACAGAAAGTTTTCCTGAGGAGTGGAAAAAGGGGATGATTGTCAAGCTTCTAAAGAAAGGAGACCGTGCTGCCTGCTGTAGCGAAGGTTATAGCAAAAATCGTCCTAGGTCGTCCAGGTTTCCGCACTGGATCTTCCTGCGTAGATCACATCAACACCTTGCGGATCATCATCGAACAGTGCGTTGAATATCGATCACCACTTCACCTGCTGTTCATCGAGTTCGAAAAAGCGTTTGACAGTGTCGATAGAGAATTTATTTGGCTTGCCTTGCGCAGGAGGGGCATTCCGGATAAATTGATCGCCATAATCAAGGCTACATATGAAGGATCCAAATGTCACGTTCTGCATAAAGGAAGGTTGTCAGAGGAGTTTGAAATCCGAAGTGGCGTTAGACAAGGTTGTATACTGTCACCAATACTATTCCTGTTGGTAATAAGTGATGTGCTGCATGCAGCCTTATCGACTTCAAATGGAGGAATTTAGTGGAATCTGATATCACACCTGAAACATCTAGACTACGCGGATGACGTGTGCTTACTCTCTCATAGGATCATGGATCTCCATCAAATGACAACAAGGGTGGAGAGAGAAGCCGAAACTATCGGGCTTAAGATCAATACAGCAAAAACTAAAAGGATCAGCCTTGAAACTTCCTCATCTACTCAAATAGATATTTCTGGACAACCAGTAGAGACGGTAGAGAGTTTTCAATACCTTGGGAGTATTGTCTCTACTGATAGCGGGACCGAACTAGACATAACCAGCCGAATCGGGAAAGCAAAGGCTGCGTTCGGAATGCTGTCAAAAATATGGAGAAACAACTCTATAAGCCTAAAGACCAAGCTACGACTGTTCCGCTCCAATGTAGAATCCGTGCTTCTTTATGGATGCAGTACATGGAAAGTAACACCCACTGTCACAAGAAAGCTGCAAACGTTCGTAAATAGATGTCTGCGAAACATCTTGCGGATTTTCTGGCCTAACCGTATCTTCAATGATGAACTTCATGCGAGGACATGTCAGGAACCCATCGACTCTATAATACGAAAACGTAAGTGGCAGTGGATTGGACATACGCTTCGAAAAGGCCACGAGTGCATTGCGAGTCAAGCGATGCAATGAAACCCTCTCACGCAGCGAGGCAGAGGAGTGGCCGACCCAGAAGTACTTGGCGAAGAACGGTCGAAGAGGAATCAGCACAACTGGGGAAGAGTTGGAGAGAGCTGAGATACATCTCCAGAAACCGTACACGATGGCGCGTAGGAGTAGTGGAGGGCCTATGCCCACACCACACCACACGGACGTAATAGGTCCGAGGACCTAAGTAGTAGTAAGTAAGTAAATCAACTTAAACTACTTAAAATAAACTAAGACTAAACTAAAACTACTTAAAAACTAGAACAGCCACAACAGCAATTTCTATAATCTTTTTTTTTTTTAATATACATTGGAGTACGCAATTTTTGTTTTTTTTTTTTTTTTTTTGTGCCACCCTGACTGTCCCTACCTAAGAATACCCTTAAAACTATGTAAGTCGGCCAAGACAACTTGTCAACTATCGCGTTCAACATTAGACAACCACCAAAACTGGTTCTCCTGTCTTTCAGGTCCCGATCGGACACAGTCCTACTGAACCGAAGTCGCTCAGCTCCGTCTTGTGCGAGGACGTCTCGACTATAAAGGAGCCGCCTATCCACAGTACTACGGCCGACGTGGTAGATTAGCGGAACCGCCTCTCTATCCTGGATCAACCCTATACTATCTAAATAGAGGAATGCATTAGGTGCAATATGGCCACTTAAACACACACTCTCGAAGTATTCTACGTTGGGGTAGTAAGCCCCAAAGATTAAGCTATTTGCTGAGGTCATCTCTCTCGCAATGTGACTCCGAATCAGCTTTATCAAAAAATTATCTATTCTCCGTTGTATAGAGTCCTGTTGGAATAGTAATGTTTGTACTCCGATTCTGGTGTTCTTTGTAATCCAAGACAACGTCTAAGACACTGCCTCTCAAACATCCGAATCTTTTCCATTTGAGAATTTGAGATGGGGCAACGTTGATCCACACCGGGCACCCATAGGCAATCATAGGCCGGATAAGGGCCATGTAGCAAATCACCTTCACCCTGGTGTCATGCCGGCTGCTGTAAAACAACCGTCGAAATACAAATACTGATCCAACCAGATGCCAAGGTACTTTACCACACTTTTACTCGCCAGTGGTTGCCGGTGCGGCCCCACGATCATCAGCTTACGCTAGTTCTTTCTAGTATCCCTAGGGGCTCTAGCCAACGGAGTCCTAAACAGAATCGTTTCACATTTCTGAAAGTTAATTTTCAACTTCCAGTCATCACAATATCGCTGAATCTTGTCGAAGTCACGCTGTAAGAGAATTCTGATAACCTCAACTTTTGGAGCTGTTCTGTACGCTATTAGATCATTGGCATACGGAATTGCCTGAGTAAGACTACTTATCAGATCGCTGGTGTAAATGCTGAATAGAATCGGCGAGTTCACCGCTCCCTGCTGAAGACCATTCTTAATATTGAAGATTGCGGTAGAAGTTACATTGCCACTTTTGACAACAAACTTTCTACCATTGAGCATGTCATAAAGTATATACAATAATGGTTTACTTATGCCGAGTCTAGTCAGTTTTAGATAGAGACCCTCTAACCATACGGTGTCGAAAGTCTTCTCCAAATCAACCAGACAAGCACCTGTACACTGATTTTTAGTTTTGTTCCATTGGATATCAGAAACGAGTTTAGACGCGGCATGAATGGTGTCATGTCCCGCCTTAAACCCGAACTGCTTATCCAGTATGATATTATTGTCCTCCGCCCACTTGGACAGAGCTCTATTTATGACTTTCTCGAAACCTTGCTGATACTCGGAAGAAGACTTATCGACCGGAGATTCGCCGTATTGGAGTTGTCCTTTGAACCACAGCTGTCTTTCACTATCACTGGCAGTGCCAAGCACTATATGCACAATATGACTAAATGATGTTGATATAATTAGTAGAATTTTGGTTATCACCATGGAACTTGAGACCATTTATCCACCATCTGACAACTCCTGAACATAGTCTGTAGCTTTATAATTAAATGTGAAGATCAATACCAACTTCTTGCTTCGTAAGCATATTATGGTTCTCAACATTGGCTTGATTTAATAGGCCTCATAAACAGGGATGGGATTTTGTTGACCTAAAAATTTGAAAAAAGGCAAAATAAAACATCCAAATAGTCAAAATAGGCACAAAAAAGGCATTTATTCAAAATAAAAATTGAATTCAAAATGAAGAGAAAATAACAGAAAGATATTAAATTAAAAAATTAATTATAAAAACATTTAACAACTATGAGTTTTTTAAATTTTCAGGCAACAACCGCCTGCGGTTGTCCCTTAAGGCTAGGCGCACACATTAAATTTTTAGTTGCGCAACTGCTTGGTTCAAGCAACTAAAAAGTTTGTGTTTTGACACAAACTAAACGATTGCCTAAAATGAGTTTGCTATTTTGTGTAACATAGAATTATGTGTACCTGCGCGAACATTCAATCAAAACCAAAACCAGTTGCACACTTAGATCTATTCTCATTCATTCAAAATTTGTGTATGTTGTGCTAAATAGTCAATACAAAAAAAAAGTGGATCCGTTGCGTCATATACCTACGTCAATTGAAAGATTTATTTTTTTTTGTATCTTTGGGACTAAAGACGAAAAATATGAAAAAAGCAATAACGCAAGAAAAGGCAAAATAAAATACATATATTACACTAGTTTACACAAAAAAAGTACCTCAACAAAAAAGTATTTTCTAGACTAATTTTGGCTCTCTGACCACGAAAATGGCAATCATTTATTTTTCCAAAGAAGCGTTTTCGAGATATGACCAAAAACGTGTTATTCTGCTCCTTTTCCATGTATAAGCCTAATTCTCAAAAACGGTCGAACTAATTAACATATACTTTATAGTTTTGAATAGATATTTTGTTTGTCTTTCCAAAAGTATAAGACTTGTGTAAATCGGCCCAACAATCATCAAGAAAAAGCCGTTCAAAGTTTCAAAAACCACAATTTTTCGCCGTTTTTTGAAAATCGCTTGTTTTAAGTCATTCCGTAAGGATAGAAAAAAAATATTTAAAATAGTTTTAAGATCTCAGGTGGAAGATATTGTTTTTACAAAGCTAAAACGCATAAGATCAATGAAATCGAATAATAAATGTGGAAGTTATGAAACATTACGTGAAGGCAGACCGTTTCAGTTTTTTTTTCAAAAAATATATGTTTTTTAATTTTATCTACCAGTTTAAGAATTGTTGGAAAAAATATACAAATTCAGAGGATTTACTGTAGTGCTTTATAGTAAAGTAATGCTATATTGTCAACCTGAGCTACGTGCTTTGTGAGGTTAATTGCATTTGGAAACGGAAATAGGAAGTATTTATCGTTTGGAAAGCCAGTTGAATGGAGAAACCCAATTGATCATGTGACTGACTGTTACTTCTGCTTAACTAAAATACAAGGAGGGAAATTTCGGAAAGCCTTTTATCCCGAAGTACAATCAGTAACAAAGACGGCGCCACATTCTTCTCCGTATCCAAAACAAGAACCACCAGGAACAAGAATAACAGCCGGAGAAGTATCAGATTTGAATTCCAGTATCATCAGCAGTTTGGAAATTGAAAGTCCAAAACTAAAGCTACGAGTATTTAATCAATTCCAACTCAATGATCTATGCCGTGATCTCAACTTATCTTAAGCGAAGTCTGAGTTGCTCGCTTCGAGATTGCTTGGAAGCAGGAACAAAAGTCACTTATTACAGAAATCGGAATAAGAAATTTGAAAGGTATTATTAAGAAACGGGTGACTTTTGTTATTGCAATGATGTGACAGGATTATTTGCTGAATTTGGAGAACACCACGAAGCTATGGATTGGCGGCTTTTTATCGACGGTAGCAAGTATAGCGTGAAGGCTGTTTTACTTCATAAAGGGAACACGAAACCATCAATCCCGATTGGTCACTCCACAAATGTAAAAGAGGACTACAAGACCATGGAAAAACTTCTTCAACTTGTGAAATACAATTCCTATAACTGGAAAATCTGTTGTGATTTAAAAGTCGTGGCTTTACTTACTGGCCTGAAGGGTGGCTACACAAAATACTGCTGTTTTCTGTGTTTTTGGGATATTAGAGCAGATGAAAAGCATTTCATCCAACGAAATTGGCCACTTCGTGAAAACCATGTAGTAGGAAAGAGCAACGTTGCTGAAAAAGCACTTGTTGAAAAACAAAATGTAATACTTCCATCATTGCACATAAAACTCGGCATTATGAAAAATTTTGTGAAAGCCTTAGCAAAAGATCCCAAAAATAAAGGATTAACATATTTGAAAACAAAGTTTCCCAAGCTGTCGACCGAAAAAATTAAGGCGAGTATATTCGTTGGTCCACAGATAAAAAAATTGTTTAGTGACACCGGATTTTTTAATTGTCTAAAAAAAAAAACGAGAAAAGAGCATGGAATGCTTTTCAAGACGTAGTTCATGGATTTTTGGGAAACTACAGAAGTCCAAACTATCGTCAATTGATCGAAAAAAATGATGATTACATTTCATGCTATTGGTGAGTATTTAGCAGATTAGTGTTTCAAAAACAATGAATTCTATTGACAACTAAAATATAAATATTTGTATTCCTTTCAGGTGCTCGCATGTCTTTGAAAATGCACTTCCTGCACAGCCATTTGGAAACTTTTCCCTCGAATTTAGGAGCTGAAAGCGATGAACAAGTTGAAAGATTCCACCAGGACCTTGCTACTCGTATCATGGAAAAGATTCAACGCCACATAAAAGAAGAAGTGTAAACAATACTTCATATTTTCAATAAAAATTATGAAAAAAAAAGAAAAAACCTGAAATGATCTGCCTTCACGTAATGTTTTATAACTTCCACATTTATTATCCGATTTCATTGATATTGTGTGTTTTAGCTTTGTAAAAACAATATCTTCCACCTGAGATCTTAAAACTATTTTAAATATTTTTTTTCTATCCTTACGGAATGACTTAAAACAAGCGATTTTCAAAAAACGGCGAAAAATTGTGTTTTTTGAAACTTTGAACGGCTTTTTCTTGATGATTGTTGGGCCGATTTAAACAAGTCGTATACTGTTGGAAAGATAAACAAAATATCTATTCAAAACTATAAATTATATGTTATTTAGTTCGACCGTTTTTGAAAATTAGGCTTATACATGGAAAAGGAGCAGAAAAACACGTTTTTTGGTCATATCTCGAAAACACTTCTTTGGAAAAATAAATGATTGCCATTTTCGTGTTCAGAGAGCCAAAATTAGTCTAGAAAATACTTTTTTGTTGAGGTACTCGCCAAAAACCGAAAATTTGTAAACTAGTGTTATTTGTAATCAGGGGGTCACGAAACGAGTTTGTTTAAAATCTATAGCGTCATAAGACTGCACAAAAAAAAGGCAAAGTGAGCAAAATCCCATCCCTGCTAATAAAGTTAGTCGCACATTTTTTTTTGAAAACTTGCAATTCATTTTATGCAAAAGTGGTTGCGCCTTAAGCTTTGTATCCACCAAAGGATTATTTTAGTTTAGATTTAATAAATCTATGAACTACATATTTTCATCGGAATAAAAGATTCACAAGCAAATTAACTTTGACACTAAATTTCAAATTGCAAATGGAGTCTTATGTTTTCTTATAAAGTGAAAGTGAGATAAAAAGTTTAACTTATGACAAACAAAAAAAGCCGATTTTGTACTGACTGCGTTCAGCTCAAAATGGGTGCAGGTTTGTTCGGTTCTAAGAACTGTATGGGCTCTATGAAGAATTATCAAGATTAATTTCTAAATTAAAAAATTTACGGTTGTTGGTGGAAACGAGGTTATATTGTCAAAGCGATTCGACAGCAGCGATTTATCAGCTTCCACTGGCTTAACCTCATTTCCGTTAAGTATTTGAAGAAATCTGATGAATTATTGTTTTTATCTTAAACTTTCCCATTTATCAATTTCTCAGTTTTGTATGTTGCTGTCTTTTGTCTAACACCTCATGGACGACACAACTACTCAAATTTTGACAAGTAGAACAAGCATAACTTTTTCACCAAGCATTTAACTTAGATTTAATTAGACTTACTCTCAATCTTGGAAAAATCTTAAAGAAAATTAAATTGTAAATCTAGAAGATTAGAAATTAATCTTGATAAATCTTCATAGAACCAATCAAAGGGCACAGTAGTGCCCAGCCAATTTCTGGCACTACACCCTTTATACAGGAACAAACTCAGGCGATTTTTGACCCCTTCCTATCTTCAGTACCAATGAAGCCAGAAACTTAAAACTCCGAATATATGCTAATGCTAAGCTAGTCAGGCACAGGCGCCTCCTTAAATATGAATTTTCTAGTATAAGCGGTTCCTGAGATTTAAGGCCTCAAAAATCACAAAAACCGTAACTGACTGACTGACTGACAGATCATCAAAATTATGGAGCACTTCCCGACAACGTAGAATCTTGTAATTTTGCACAACGGTAGGTCTTGTCATGCAAGCAGAGGAAAAATCGAAAATTTGAAATTTTCCATTCAGGGGGCGTGGTATCCGCCCACTTTCTCCGAACTGGTGTTGGTTGAATGGAGCACTTCCGACTGCTGTAAAACGATGAAATTTGTGTGAACTTGTACATATACAGGGTGATTTGCATAAGGTGTGACAAAAAGCTAGGGCGTGTAGGTTGGACTTAGACAAGAAAAAAATCGTATGGGAGGGGGGGGTCTATTTCCCCCCGTTTAGGCGGGAGGGGCAATTTAAGAAAAAAATCACTTAAAACAGAAAAAAAAATATTAAAAAATAACGGTGATACCTACAGAGTAGTGCTATAGCATTTTGAAAAGCCAGAAATACATTCTTTAATTTTGCTTTTAAATAAAGTTGTTCGAGTGAATAGTTTTTGAAAAATTAATTTTCAAAATAAAAATTTTGAAAAAAAAAATGAACATTTTGTTTTTAAACAATTTTTGTTCAAAATTTTACGTAATTAAGTATCATTTTTCTATCCAATATTCAATGCTCTTATTAATTTTTGATCAAACACAAAAAACCGGATGTCAAAACGTTTTGTAGTTTTTGAGAAAATCAAAAATAACAAAAACTACTTTTGTTCTAAGAAAAGCCTTTTATTATAGTTTTTGGATTCTTAGGTGAATTTACGATTGAAAGGATTAACTTTCTTTTTACTATTTTTTTAATTATCGGTCTTATAGGCATACAATAATGTGACAAAGTACTGGATTAATCATATTTCACAAATTTTTTCATTGAGAACACCTGCGTGAGAGCATTGGTTTAAAATTGACCTGCCACTTTTTTATTATGGTGGGGTCGGCTTGGCTTAGGTGCATTTACGAAAGAAAGGATTAACTTTTTTTGTAATTTTTTTTTTATTATCAGTCTTATAAGCATACAATAAAGTGACAAAGTACTGGATTAACACATTTTTTCATTGAGAACACCTACGTGAGAGCATTGGATTAATATTGACCTGCGAATGTTTTTTAAATAATGCAACGTTACACGCCCTAACTAGTGACAGAAAAATGCAATTGCGAAATAAGAACAAAAATGGTCCTGAATCTTGAAACCATTCTATTGGACCTCCTCTTCCAATCCAACGGTCACTAAAATGTTCATCAAGCCAGTTCCTTACAGTGCGGCTGTAGTGTGCTGGAGCTCCATCTTGCTGGTAGATTAAATTGTCTGCTATGGCCAAGGGAACGTTGTCATTCAAATCGGGCAGAAGGTCTCGTAGTAACTGCAGATAGGATTCTCTATTTATGACTGAATTCAGGAACCGTGGTCCAATAACTGTTCGTCCAACAATACCAAGCCAAACATTACAGCTAAAGCGGTGTTGAGATTTCGTTTGTTTCTTGTTATGCGGATTGCTGTTACTCCAGTGATGTAAATTGTGGAAATTTGTTACTCCATCTCTGGTAAACTGAGCTTCATCCGTCCAGAATATCCTTCCAAAGTAATTATGTTCAGTTTCATCTCTTAGCAATAATGTTCGACAAAATGCAGCTCTCAGTAACTAGTCGTTTGCGGTTAGCTCCTGAACTGGTGTAGTGTGGTACGGGTGTAAATGCTCGGTATGAAGCACTGCCCATACTCTAGTTTGGGGCAACTGAAGCATAGTAGCATGTGTGAAATATGATTAATCCAGTACTTTGTCACATTATTGTATGCCTATAAGACCGATAATTAAAAAAATAGTAAAAAGAAAGTTAATCCTTTCAATCGTAAATTCACCTAAGAATCCAAAAACTATAATAAAAGGCTTTTCTTAGAACAAAAGTAGTTTTTGTTATTTTTGATTTTCTCAAAAACTACAAAACGTTTTGACATCCGGTTTTTTGTGTTTGATCAAAAATTAATAAGAGCATTGAATATTGGATAGAAAAATGATACTTAATTACGTAAAATTTTGAACAAAAATTGTTTAAAAACAAAATTTTCATTTTTTGTTTCAAAATTTTTATTTTGAAAATTAATTTTTCAAAAACTATTCACTCGAACAACTTTATTTAAAAGCAAAATTAAAGAATGTATTTCTGGCTTTTCAAAATGCTATAGCACTACTCTGTAGGTATCACCGTTATTTTTTAATAATTTTTTTTCTGTTTTAAGTGATTTTTTTCTTAAATTGCCCCTCCCGCCTAAACGGGGGGAAATAGACCCCCCCCTCCCATACGATTTTTTTCTTGTCTAAGTCCAACCTACACGCCCTAGCTTTTTGTCACACCTTATGCAAATCACCCTGTATAAAGGATTACTAACAGAATTTTCGGTTGATGTATGGGTCAGATAGTCCTTGAAATTTTATATGAGACATAAATTTCGATCTTTATTTGTTAAGAACCTGGATTGCTGAACATAAATAAATTATTATTTCCAAAACTACACTAATATTTTTCAATTTGGTAGGTCAAAATAATATTGAAGTGGTCCTAATCTTTCATGCAAATGATTGTCAAGGATTTGAATTAAATAGTTGCAACAACAGGTTGTCCTCTAGTACTTAAAATGATTTTAACAATAAATGTTTTTTTGAATTTAAATATTTTGGACTTTCAATAATAATTATAAATGACAAATTTTTATTTCTTATGTAAAATATTCTCTCATCAACTGCTGTTAAAAATCTATTATGGAATCATTAATTACAGATACAAAATCTTCGAATACCTATTTTATTTTTTTAGTGTCGTGCTAACTTTATATGACTCTTTGACATTTATAAACGTCAAAAAAGGTCTGTTTACTTAGTTTTCTTTTACGAACTCTCATTGTTTTAGGTGTGTTCAGAAGTAATTTACTATATAAGAAAATTGCTTTAGTACGAAATGTAAATATTACGAATGAGTTAGTAAAATACTTTAATTTTGGAACCTTGTTAAGTGTATCATACCAATACTCTAATAATAGGCTGTTTAAAAAGTCTCATAACATAAATGTCCAATAGCTGTGTTGTGTATGTTAGTTGCTTGTTGTTACAAACTTGTTGTTGTACAAACAAACATTTTGCTTCAAATCAAAATTAACTTAAATGGATATCAAATAAAATGAATGGATTTGTAATGGCTGTATCGAAAATATAAATAATTTTAATTTAAAATAGATTAATTTGTCGTATGTTTATTTGTGTTAAGAATTGAATAATAAAGTCATAGCTATAAAAATAAAATAAAATAAAATAAGGAATGTTTTTCGCTGCTGGAAGAAACGTAAAACAGAATAGTGGTGAAAAATATTAAGTGAACACAGCCATCGAGATGCATACAAGTAAATCCATTCAATACTCGAATAAAGGTCGTAAGCACATTCGCATTAGGACCCCATTTTATCGGCAGTATTCCGACTTTAAAAAAAATACGGCAATTGTTCCAATGGGTGATTTTTTTGCTATTTTCTTTTTGGCAGCACGGGTTTTGATAGCTCATGCATGTTTCGTGTTTTGTGTCACTGTCAAACATCTTCAGTTTGGTCTATAATTTAACCATGAATCGTTTCACAAACGAACAACGCTTGCAAATTATTGAACTTTATTACCAAAATGCGTGCTCTGTTAAGAAAGTTCATCGCGCGCTTCATCAATTTTATATTCAGTTTAATCGACTTACTGAGGCGGCTATTCGGGCTATTGTTACTAAATTTCGCACCAAATTTACATTGTTGGACATTAAACTACCAACACTCTTACGCAGAGTGCGAACTGAGGAAAATATCGCAGCTGTATCGGCAAGTTTAGTGATGACCGTGAATTATCGTTTCGGCGCCGTTCGCAGCAATTGGGCCTCTGTTACTCCACTACGTTGAAAATTTTGCTGAAGGATTCACGTGTGAAGCCTTTCAAAATACACCTGGTGCAAAAATTGAAGCCGAACGACCTACTACAACGCCGAGTTTTTGGTGAATGGGCTCTTGAAAAGTTGGCCGAAGAATCACTTTTTTATCGAAAAATTGTGTTCAGCGACCTTAAAATAAATAAATAAATAAATTTGGTGGTGCAACAGCTCGAAGTGAACCAGGACCTAGTGGCTTACAACTCTCAACCATTCCTGTGTGCGTGTTACCAGGAACGGAGGGGACCTACAATTTTCTGCCGATTCCGAACGGCTAATGAGCAGTACTTTCCATGACAAGAGATACTCTTGGAGGATTTGTCAATTCCTCGCAAGAGGCAGTACACCCCTGAAAAAAACTTTCTTGCAGCGGCTGACCATTATGCCAAGGGTTTTAAGACCTTAAAACACTTAAATACATATAGAAACAGCTCTAACGCAACTCCTTCAAGTATGCAGTAATCAGTTTGATCTTTAGATTACGATTTAAAACCTATTATCTGCATTTAAACACCTTCCCTTTCTTTGGGATTACTATCAGCTACATAATATGTAGTTGCATACTCAAATATACCCGTATATACATACATACATATACTCGTAATTACTTTCAAATTTTAAAGCGTTTAGATTTTTTAAGTGCAAACAACAGTCCAATCACTGATAAATTTTGCAAAAGCTGATAAAAACAATTTCACCAGATATTTTGAGTGATTTTATCCCTGACCTTAAGAGGCATTTCTGATTATCAAAACTGGCCCTCCCCCTAAATAAAAACAAAAGTCATAATCTATTTCTGTAATACTTACTTAATTTGCTTAGTAGTAAAACATAGTTAACGTGGAAGAAAACGTGCTTTCTATAATGACATTCCATTATCGCCAAGGCACCCAGCAGAGATTAGATACAATTATTTTGTTAAAAACAACCACTCAGCTTATCCCCAATTCAATTTTAACTGATTTTTATTTTGCAAAATAAGATTAGTTTTAAAATACTTGTTTTTGAATGTAGCGTTTCAGTACACTAATCCCTGACATTTAACATATTTTTTTTTGTTTTTAATCTCTAAAAATGATTTTGATAACTTTAAAAATATTTTTAATCGCTAAGCTGATTTAAATCTGTACATTCTCAGCCGACATAACTGACACATTAAACTTAATCTCGAACCCCCTGAAGGTGGAAGATTTTAAGCTTTAAGATAACTTAAATGGTATAAAAGAAAAATGCAATCTGGTGTCATAAAACTTTTTTAAGAACGTACATCATCATCATCGGCTCGACAACCGGGTTCCGGTCCTGGGCTCTTTCAACAAGTCTCTCCATCTGTCCCGGTCTCTAGCTGACGCCATCCAGTTGCGCACCCCAAGGCTTCGGGCGGCCTGGTCTACGCCTTCTCTCCAGCGCAAGCATGGTCTACCACGCTGTCGTCTACCATAGCATGTACCACAAAGAACTTCCCGAGCAGGTTCCTCTTCGCTCATGCGAGCTAGGTGCCCCGCCCACCGGAGTCTACCGAGCTTAATTTTTGTCACGATATCTGCTTCAAGGTAGATTGCGCACAGTTCATGATTTTACCGTCACCGGAATCGTCCTTCCTCACATATGGGGCCAACAATTCTCCTTAAGACTTTTCTCTCGAACGCAGCTAAGAGGTCGGAGTGCCTTTTGCTAAGCACCCAAGTCTCGGATCCATATGTGAGTACTGGCGGGACCATGGTCCCGGACTGGACTTGAAGAGCTTTGACAGACTGTAGTAGGCTCTGTTGGATTTGAGAAGCCGCCCGCGTATTTCTTTTCTATATTGTTATCGGCTGCTACTATTGGTATTGACCCAAGGTATTTAAAGGATTGCACCACTTCAAATTCGTGCTCCGCAACCTTGATTGTTTGACCAACTGTTTCTCTCGCATTCGACGCCACCATGTACTTTGTTTTACCTTCACTAATGTGCAGCCCCAGATTTTGTGCCGCCTGCTCGATTTGGATGAAGGAATCGTGTACAGCTTGTTCGGTTCTTCCGATGATGTCGATGTCGTCTGCGTAAGCCAGTAACTGGCTGGACCTGTTGACGATGGTCCCTCTTGTTGCCGTGCCAGAGTCACGGATTGCTTTCTCCAACGCCAGGTTGAAGAGGAGGCAGGCCAAACCGTCCTCTTGTCGGAGTCCATTAAAGATTTTGATTGGTCTGGATAGCAATCCAGCTATTTTTACTTGGCTTGTTACGTTGGTCATGGTCAACCTACATAGTCGTGTCAATTTATTTGGGATGCCGAATTCTCTCATGGCTTTGTAAAGTTCTACCCTGGCTATGCTATCATATGCGGCCTTAAAGTCTATAAACAGATGGTATGTTGGGATGTTAAATTCTAGACATTTTTCCATCGCCTGCCTAAGGGTAAAGATCTGATCAGTTGTTGATTTGCCTGGAATGAAACCACACTGATATTGTCCGATGACGGTTTTAGCGTATGGGGTTATCCGGTCTTGTAGGATATAGGAGAGTATCTTATAGGCGGTACTCAACAACGTGATACCTCTTTAATTGCTGTACGTTGTTACATCTCCCTTCTTATGTATGGGGCATATTAAACCTTTTCGCCAGTCTTCTGGCATTTCTTCCTGCTCCCATACCTGTACTATAATATCATGAATTTCTTGACGTAAGGCTGGCCCGCCGTGATGGCCAATTCGGCTGGTATGCCATCGGCTCCGGGGGCTTTGTTCTGTTTAAGCCGGCCTATAGCCTTCTCAACCTCTTCTATGCTTAGTGGCGGCAACATAGGGTATTCTTTTTGAAGTAGTGGAGCCTCCACTTCTGCAGTGAGCTGACTATTTAGCTATTCATTAAAGTACACTTCCCATCGCTCCAGTATGCTTTCAGGATCGGTGATCAGATTTCCCTCTCCGTCCTTGCAGTATGTGCAGCGTGGTGTGTACTTCGTAATGTTTCGGACGGATTGGTAGAACTTCCACGCCTGGTGCGGACGCTCTCTGCTATTTTCTATTTCACAGATTAGGTTCTTCTCCCAGGCTGATTTTTTTTGTCTGTGAAGCCGTTTTTCTGTTCTTCTGAGCTCTTTATATTCCTCTTCGCGTGTCTGCGTTCTATGAGATTGTTGCATTGCTCGGTACCCAACATTCTTACGTTCAGTCGCTAGCTTGCATTCATCATCAAACCAGTCATTCCGATTTTTACGACTGCTGCCTAAGATGGAGTAGGCAGTATTAATGACAGTATTTTTAAGACGCGTCCACTTCTAATTTACGCCCAGCATACTGGCTCCAGGACTTACTCTCCCTAAATCAAGTGATTCTAGGGCGAGTCCTAACGCATTACCAAAGGTGTTACTGGTGTTTTCATTGCGCATGGCAGCCGTGTTGATTCGAACCTGATCGGCGGATGCAATGCGTCTTCGCAAGGCAATCCGCCCTTGGAAAACCATACCAACAAGATAGTGATCCGAGTCGATATTGGCACCTCGTGCCGTCAAGTTCGAGTAGTGGCGACGGTCTATCAACACGTGGTCTATTTGGTTACGAGTGACTCCATCAGGTGACACCCAGGTGGCCTTGTAGATATCTTTACGCGGGAACCTGGTACTCCCAACGACCATGTTTTTCGATGCTGCCAATTCTAAGACTCGAAGTCCATTGTCATTAGTGTTCTCATGCAAACTATGGGTGCCTGCGTAATGCCTGAATGGCTCGCGACCTATTTTTGCGTTCAAATCCCCAAGGATGATTTTAACATCATACCTTGGGCAGGCATTGAGGCCCTCTCGACTTGTTCGTAGTAAGTCTCTTTTTCTTCGTCTGAGGACTCCTCCGTAGGTCCGTGAATGTATGAGGCTGATGTTCGTAAATTTGCCTCGCACGAGTTACATATTTGTATGGTGACCTTAAGCACCATTAGGTTAATCACCCCTCCTCAAAGCATTCCTAAAACCAATGTTATTAAATACTTAAAATTCGCATCCCACATTTTTTTCTTGAAAAATTTTAGGGATATTTCTTATATAAAAAATTTATTTAATAAGAAAACGATTTTTTAAGGTTTATTTGCATAAATTCATATTTTTCCGGAAACCAGACGGCAATTTTATGTATTTGAACATTATTATCTCATTAAATCCATGTTTTATATTTATAAAATGTATCTTAAATTCCAAAGTACTTTTACATAAGAGCAAGTTCGTGCGATCCAGTCGTGCATTTTATTTAATTAAGTTATAGAAATGGTCATCAGCAAAATCGATACATCGTAAGCTTTGATAAGTTAGAATTTCTACTCATTCATCCACAAACCACAACGCGATTCTACAGAAAGCATGATACTACCCCTGAGAACAGCCTCTTGTCGTGATGATTTTCTCATCATTCTTGTGTTTAGCATTTCTCTTATCCATCTGTGTATAGTGATGGGTACGTATTTCCTTTCAAGTGCTTTGTGTACTGCCTCATGAAAGGTGTTGTCAAAGCCACACTCGATGTCTTATAAGACAAATAAGGACAGTTCTGGGGGCCGATTCTGGTTCTGTGAAAAAGTGAATCGAAAAGCTTTTCACTCTTTCACGCATAAATGCGATTCTCGTTCTGTGAAAAAGTGAAACCAAACGTCAAAAACATTCATATGAATAATTTGCTTTCACGCTCTTATTCGATGGTGAATGTTCAAAGTGAATAGGTGAAAGCGGAAAATATGGAGATTTAAAAAAAAAAAATAAAGGAAAGAGTGTGACACAGGCACAAAAAGAATTTCTGATTAGTTTTTTGGAATTAAATTTGGAGATTGCTCATTATAGGTACGAAAACAAGTTTTGAAAATTTATTTCATCGCGTCTTAATTTTTTTTTGAAGATTTGTTTCAGTTGACGTTTCAGTTGATACAATTGTATCATTTCGAAAGGATTTTCGTTGTCTCTCAAATTTCGCCTAATAATCCTCATATTTCTCCTACAAAACAAAAATGTATATTAATACAATACAAAAATATCTACATCTATATAAAGCACAAATAATTATCAAACCTATGAGCATTTCTCCGATTTGTTTCCATAAGAATTCTTATATACATATATTGAAGGCGTTATAAAAACGTATACAAGCAATTTTATATATTAATATATTAATATATAAACAAATTCACAAATGTACACAAACGTTTGGCAAAATCGAAACAACCATGAAAAATAATAATTTCGTTTTTAAATAAAGCATTCACAATAGTAGATAAATTCATAAGAGACAACAAAAAATCATCCACCACGGCAAATGATATTGAATTCACCACACCATTTTCATTCACGGAACCAGAATCGCTTATTTGCACCAAGTGAATCGAAAAAGTGAAAGCAATGCATGACAGCGAATGTGAAAACAATTTATTCGATTCACTTTTTCACAGAACCAGAATCGGCCCCCTGAAGAATCTAAGGCTATTTGTACAGTGTCTGCAAGTTCAAAAAGGGCGATCTCTGTAGATCAACCCACTTTATGAGCATACTCACGATGGCTAAGAAGCTTTCTTATTGATACTTCCGATCTTATGAATAAGTAATCAATATGAAAGTTAAAGTGACTTCAACTTAAAAGTGCTGTTCGCCCAAGTACGATAGTAAGCTCATCAGCTAAAAGCTGTCGTACCTTTTTAAGACCTTCTCCAGAGTTTTCAGTAAGAAAAATGTTAAACTTATTGGTCTGCTTGACTTTGGATGTATTCTACACTTTTTATCAATTTTTGTATTGGTTTAAAATTCGGAAGCTTTTTGTGAAGTACTTTGCATCCGCACCACCAAGGACCCTGAGTATCGACTAATTTTAAAAAAAGAGGCTGGGTGCGACCCACACTGATAACTTCCCATTTGTGGTCTTGAAAACTTTATATTTAATTTTTTTCAGATAGCCAAATTTTCAGCGAAACAAACTTTAGCTGTAAAATTCAAACAAACATTATTTTAAGATTGAAAAGCATTTTAATTATTTAAAGAGATTTGAAATTGAGATTGTTCTATATGTTAAGGGCCACGTTTTGGCCTGGGTTTCGCCAACCTATTATGCATGAAAAGGAAACTAGAGTACAAATAAAAATATTTATCAACTGCCATGTTTTCTCATTAAAATAATATTGCCCCCTGAAACTTGTATTATCCGCCAAAAAAAATTATGCTAAGCGACATTAATAAAGATCTCATTGTCGTGAACAATAATAAATTTTGTTAGATGTCACTTAGTTGGTTGGTTGGAGTGGCTGTCTAGTTGTTGTTGACTCACTTAGACCTAAGGATCCGTTGTGATACCACTAAAGAAGTTACTCATGGGAGAGTAATGAACTTAAACAAACCATTTCGTGCTTTTAATAAACTTAGAGAGACATTTTGTGTCGATCGTTGCCAGTTCACTGGTATTATCGAAGAAGGGATTACCGAGATAGTTATTCCTTCTATTGGAGAGTGTTGGACATGTACATAGAAGGTGTTGGACTGTTTCCTCTTCCTCCTGGTCCATGCAGCTTCTACAGAAGTCATTTGTGTAGACTCCTAGCCTCAAAGCATGTCTACCTATGAGGCAGTGTCCTGTTATAACTCCGATTGTAGAGCTTATATTTTGTCTGCTCAGGGAGATCAAGCCTTTTGGCCGTTTTAGGTCTATGCTTGGCCATATTTGTTTGGTTGCTAGGCAGGTGGTACCCTGTGACCATCTAGCATTTGTTGATTCTAGAGCATATTGCTTCAGAAGATATTTGCATGTAGCAAGTGGTGTTCCTATGTTATGTTTTTGTCTAACAGTAGGCAGAAGTGTTCCGTTTTTGGCGAGCTCATCGGCTTTGCAATTTCCCGGAATGTCTCTGTGGCCCGGCACCCAAATGAGGTGAATATTAAACTGTTTTGTCATCTCATTCAGAGATAATCGACAATCGTGGACTATTTGAGAGTTTGTGGAGACAGACGCGAGAGATTTGAGAGCGGCTTGGCTGTCCGAGAAGATTCGTATATCCTTGCAAGATATAACGTTTTCTTTGAGCCAGGATAGTGCCTCTTTAATCACCATTACTTCTGCCTGGAATACACTACATTGATTGGGAAGTCTATATGAAAGACTGAGATTCAGTTTTTTCGAATAGATACCACTTCCAACGCCGTAATCGGTCTTTGAACCGTCTGCATAGAAGTGTACCGCATTGTCTTCCAGGGGCCTCTCTTCTTCCCAAGACGATCTTGAAGGGATGGAATCAAGGAAGCTGTTATCGAATACCATTTTTGTGGTGGTATAGTCTAAGCGTCACTTAGTAACCAAAATTGTCTCTTAGCACACTATGATTCAACTAGAACTTTCTTCGTTTTTTTCGTTTCCTGAACAATTTTAGAAATGTCGCTTAGTATACATTCTTACGGGAAGGTATCTATGTATAAAACAATATACTTTAAAAGGCACTATCGGTGTTCATTCCCAAGAAATTCGACTTGAAATACAATTTTAACTAGTTTTCACTAGAATTTTTAATAGTTTTTTTATTTAAAAAAAAAATTATTAATTCAATATTTGTCAACATTTTACCAATTGTACAAAATTATACTATGTATAAAATAAACTAAATTAGAAGTCAATATCACTACTAGTTCTCGAGAAATTTGAGTCGAAAAACAATTTTTACCAATTTTCAATAGAATTTTATATAGTTTTTTATTTTTTGTAAAAAAACTGTAAACTGTTTTTTTTTGAAATTTTCACCAGTTATCAAACACGTTATTTTTCGTAAAATAAAATTATTTTGAGTTTCAAATTGTTTTCCGTTCTTAGAATATCTGGGTTATGAAAATTTTTTTTTCAGTTTTTTTTTATTTAAAAAAATAACGGTATGTTCATTTTTTTCCAAATTCATACCAAATCTGTATGACCTTATAATGAGTACATTAAATTTTATTTTAAATCAATAGCATTATTTTTTCGTGAGATATTTGAAACTAACCAAAATTTTTACTTTTTTTTTAAACCGTTATAGTGAAAAAACTGATCACTGAATTTTAATGAACGCCCTTTCAGCCTCTTTCGAAGTTATTATCTATTAAACAAAATTTATTTGAAGTCGATATCTTTACTCGTTCTTGAGATATCGACGACGAAAAATGGTACCAGAACGTACGGACGTACGAACGTACGAACGTACGAACGTACGAACGTACGTACACACACACACACAGACATCTCTCTAAAAATGATTGATATAGCCTCTAGGGACCTTGAAACGTCGAGAAATGTCAAAAATTCCAATTTGACAAATCGGACCGATTACAATAACTCCATATGGGAAGTTAATAAAAACCCTTCGCTTACATCTTACTCGTATACAATACGAAATATATTTATTTGTTGTCATATCAAATAATTCTTAAGCCTTAAATTCTTAATTCTATAATTGCACTCTCCTTAAATCTATGAGTCTTTCATTGATTCCAAGTCTTCCATGATAGCATCATGAAGCTGTTCCTTAATATTATTACCCCACATATGATCTAAATGATTCCACTTTGGATGTGGAACTCTGTATGCTCTTCTAAGAGTAGTTTCTTTCAATGTTCTCATAAGTCTATGCACATCCACAACAGACGCCAAATAATCATTGTCACTGTAGTACAAGAAGATCGGGACATCTATATCCTCAAGGGGATACACAGGAGGCTTTGTTTTTCCATAAGTCAACTTATTACGTATAGCTCCATAGTCGAATTGTCGAAAGTCACCAGAATTGTACTCTTGTAAAAAGTGAGTTATCTGATTTATAGATGAGCCAGCTGGAGTTGTAGCAATAATTTCAGGTAACATGGTCTATAATAAAATAGTTTGTAAATACTTATCAATCGAAAGGATTATCAATGTTTTAACTTACAGAATTAAGGTTCTCGTAGTCATAGCCGGTCAGGAGAAAAATTACGTTTGAACATAGAGACTGAAGTGGAGAATTATCACGACACGCTGCATATCCAAGGAGCTCCATTACTTTGTTATTTGGCAAAAATTCCATATCTCCAAACAGTTCTGGCCATACATTAGGTTGTCCGAGTAAAATAGCAGCCATATCTACCAATGGTCCCTCCATGTTTTCCATAAATGCTACTGGAGCCAGTAAATGAGCCGACTTTATGCGGCTCTTGAATCGCAAATTTAGAGAATTCAGAACGAAGAAAGTTGTAGTTCCTTGAGAATGGCCAAAGTACGTCAATTGCTCTTCACCTGTATAGTACAGAATGTAGTCAATCATAGCTGGCAGATCGTACAAGGCTATTTGGTGCCAATCGAATGACCAAAACTTCTTGAAAAGTGGATTATAATTGGCATGTGCTCTTGAGTAGGTGTTTCCACGGGCATTGCCCATCCAAACATCGTAACCAGCATCAGAGAGTATAAAAGCCAAGGAACTCTCAGGACCCATAAGAGTCCAATCACTTGAAGAGCTCAACAAACCATGCATGAGGAAAACTACTGGACGCTGTGTACTCGTATCACTTTCGGATTCGACTCGACCAGAGTAAGGAATTCGATGGATTGCCAGAATGTATCCATCAGAAGTTTGAACAGAATGCTCTTCGAATGGGTAACCATGTTGTTCCACCAGTGTTTGCTATAAAATAAACATATCAATAAGTAATAATTCGTATGATTAGATGAGCTGTTCTTACCGTTGTTATAGAACTTTTTCTCTCATGTCCAGGAGCCCCAGAAATAAGTGGAACTAGAGCTAGTAAAGCTATTAATTGAAACTTCATGGTTGATTCTTTAGAGTTGAATATTGATTTTTAAAATGTGACTATCGTTTTTATAGCACGGGAATTAACAAAGCACGCAAAATAAATTTATACTTATCAATATGCTGATAACCTAATATAATTTGGGGAAATATCCCCAAAACTTCTAAGTGTTTATCTGAAGTAAACAACTGGTGAGATTGTAAATAACTTGGGTTTATTGTTTATTTGCGAATACCCCCTGCCAATAAAATGCAATCTTTTATTACTTAAATTGACCACAGTTAGTAAAACGTTGTATTTTTGCATCCAATGGTTTATAGCCGTAATAAATTCTAAAATTATAACTAATATTTATATGGTTAAGATAAAAAGGTTTTTCAATTTACTAACGTGCGCCGCGCAGTGGGTCCAGATATGTGATTTTGAAAGTTAAGTCATAGCCTCTATCTTTTGAACTAGTTAAAGTTTCAAATTTCATAATAGTTAGTCATTTAGGAATTAAGAAGAGGCCAGTCGAAGAGTTAGATTTAAGGTAAGATTTCTTGAGAAAGAATAAAGAAATTGCAACGATGCAAAATTAATTTTGAGGGATAATAGTAGTTCTGGCAGATCCTCTTGTAAGATTTGTAAAGAAAAATTACTTCTTAGCTGAACGGGTTATAATTAATCGGTAATAATTTATTAATTTTAATACTGACTATATTTTCACTGAAGACAAAGCTTGTATAATCAGATATCGAAATTTGTATGACAGGAAATACGATTAACAATTTGAGTTTTATTCTTGGAAGGTAGAATATTCGCCTGAATTCTACATTTTAGTTTTATCTTATCATCTTATCTACTCAATTGGGTTAATTATTTTAATATAAGATAAAGTAAGATACTGTAAGGTACATAATTGCATACAGCCTGAACGATTTTTACTTATAATTTATGATGTATGAATATGCAAATATGAAGCTTTGGCCTTAATATTTTAAAGTTTTCATTCGAGTTCTTATTTCTTCTGAAAACAAATTTTGTACAAAAAACTAATGGCATGGCTTCATTTCTCATGAAAATGATTATAGTAAGGGTACATATACCCGGATATTAGATAAGTCAATTTTTTTAAACGCTGTCCCACTGTCAGTCGCCAAATTTTTTCAAATTTATTAATGTTGCAAAATAAAAGAATAATTCACTATGCTTATCATTTAATGTCTGCAATAAATTGGTCAAAATATTGATTGCAGTCATTCGAAATTGTTTTGTATGGTATATGGTATAGTGTTTTCCTGTTCAGCAATGCTTTAAGAACAACGCAACTGTTGCGACCCAACACATTAACTCTTGTACACTCTATAACCTATAAGTATGTTTATGTTTGTCATTAGTAGTGATATAAAAATTTAAAAACAATTAAAAATTATCCTCAGCACTTTTATATTTCTCAAGATGTTTGTAGATTAAAATAAAACACTTTTAGCTTATCAAGAATCTAAACCGGAAGTAATTTATTTTTAAGTGACTGTCATATGTATATCCTTAACCTTTTGTACTAGATTCCCTTATAACAATCACTAACAGCTGCAACACCAGTAGCATTATCCTCACAACAACACCATCCTTATCGACACAATCAGACTGATAGTTTAAAATTGATCGACTTTAAAAAGTAGGATCATCCAACAGAAGTACACTGCATCGGCCAACTTACATCCGAACCGAATGTAAAAGTTCTCCTAAGCAACTCAAGCACTCATTCCTAATAGACATACAGAAGTCATGTGGTCATCCACTCCACAATCCTGGAACCCCTCATTAGCTCTAGCATCACCTCTAGACAATAACGCCTCACAAACTAACGATCCACCTTTCTTTAGCCAATCTAAGCTCGTTTCCTTCTTCTTTGGAGATTAATTCTTCAAATGCCCCGTATCCTCGAAAAAGAACACTTTCCTGGTGTGTATTGCTTGTTTTCAAATAAAGCACTAAAGCCAATGTCTGCCTATCAATTGCGGTCGACTCCCAAGCACTATGAATATAACTAAATGATGCTGATACAATTAGTAGAATTTTGGTTATCAGTTATCACCATGGCCTGCCACTGCAGCTTTAAAATGTGCCGATCAATGGCATATTCTTGCTGCTGAAGCATATGGTTCTCAACTTTGACTTGATTTGATGAGCCTCATAAAGTTAGTCCCACATTTTTTTGAAGACTTGCAATTCATGTAATGCAAAAGTGGTTTCGCTTTAAGCTTTGTTTCGGCTCAACTTTCCAAAACAACAGCAGGAATTTTCACATGCGGTTTTTTTTATTCGATAGATAATCACTAAAAAACACTATTTATCGCAATCTTAGAGTGAGGAAAAAATTATTTCTATTTTTAATTAATTTTTAAAGTTTCACTTTTTCATACATATTGAACACAATAATGGCTGCGATCCACATGAAAAACTTTTTTTTTGCTTTATTTTGACGTTTCTCCTCTCTTTCTTTGGTTCAGTGATTTTATACGCGCTGTTTTTTTAGGATATTCTTGAAATTTATTGTTTTCGTTTGTATTTTTTTTAGGAAATTATTCATTTATTTAAGGGAAATTTCGGGGAAATTTCCTTTTTTCGAATTTGAATATTTAGAAACAATAATATTTACAATATTTTGGAAGTACAAAAGAAACTTTGCGGGCACCCAACCTCGCACCTACCCCAAATCCTATAGTGAGCCCAAGCAGGGGGTTGCATACATATCTCACTGTTTATGCGCCATAATGCTGGATGCTAGCACTGATGCATTTATGTAAGTATGTAAGCAAAAAACAAAAAGTAGTCTTAGTAATTTTCAATTTTCTCAAGAACTAAAAGACATAAAATCATTCGGTTTTTTGTGTTCGATTCAGAATAGATAGTAACATTGAATACATAAACCAATTAAGCACTTTAGTTTACAATTTCGCCAAAAAAATTGAGTCAAACAAAAAGTGAGGTTAAAACCGAAAAAGAAAATAATTTGTTTTAGGATTTAGGGGGGTTTCCTCACTCTAATATTTTAACCCTGTTCTATTGAGACCCATACCTAACTGTAAAAAAAAAAAAAATCAAAACTCAACTCCTGCTGTCGTTTTGGAAAGTCGCCCCTTTCTTTCCACCAAAGGATTATATTAGTTTAGATTGAATAAATCTATGAAGTATTTCTATCGGAATTAAAGATTCACAAGTAAATTAACTTTGAAACTAAATTTCAAATTGCAAATTGAGTTTTATGTTTTCTTATAAAGTGAAAGTGAGATAGAAAGTTTAATTTATGACAAAAGAAAAAAAAAAGGCGATTTTGTAGTGACTGCGTTCAGCTCAATATGGGTGTAGGTTTGTTCGGTTCTAAAAACTCTATGGGTTCTATGAAGAATTATTAAGATTAATTTCTAAATTAAATGAGGTTTTACTGTCAAAGCAATTCGACAGCAGCGATTTATCAGCTTCCACTGGCTCAACCTCATTTCTGTTAAATATTTGAAGAAATGTGATGAATTATTGTAATCACTGCACAATTGGCTTTTTTATTTTGTTTTTCATAAGTTAAACTTTCTGTTTTAGTTACACTTCATAGATAAAATTTAAACACCATTTGAAATTTGAAAGGCAGTGTGAAAGTTAATCTACTGGTTATCAAAGGGCACGGTAGTGCCCAGCCAAGTTCTGGCACAACACCCTTTTTACAGGAACAAACTCAGGCGATTTTTGACCCCTTCCTTTCTTCAGTTCCAATGAAGTCAGAAACTTACTCGTAAAATTCCGAATATTTTCTAAGCTAGTCAGGCAAAGAGGCGCCTCCTCACCAAATTTCAATTTTCTAGCATAAGCGGTTCCTGAGATATAAGGCCTCTGACTGACTGACAGATCATCAAAATTATGGAGCACTTTCCGAAATCGTAGAATCTTGTAATTTTGCACAACCTTAGGTTTTGTCATGCAAGCAGAGGAAAAAATTTGAGGTTTTCCATTCAGGAGGCGTGGTATCCGCCCACTTCCTCAGAACTGATGTAAATTATATGGCACATTTCCGGGTCATATCATCAGGAACTTAACTAAAATTCTTAAAATTGAAGTACCTCAAGTTTCTGTTTCGGAACCAAAACTGCTTCTGATCTTCATCAATTCTGTGTTTGAACTTAAATCCAGCATTTTCGGTTGATGTAGGTTTTGCTTATTGATCAGATATTCATTGAAATTTTATATGAGACATAAATTTCGTTTTTTTCATTGTGAACATAAATAAATTATTATTTCCAAAACTACACTAATATTTTTTCAATTTGGTAGGTCAAAATAATATTGAAGTTGTCCTAGTCTTTCATGCAAATGATTGTCAAGGATTTGAATTAAATAGTTGCAACAACAGGTTGTCCTCTAGTACTTAAAATGATTTTAACAATAAATGTTTTTTTGAATTTAAATATTTTGGACTTTCAATAATAATTATAAATGACAAATTTTTATTTCTTATGTAAAATATTCTCTCATCAACTGCTGTTAAAAATCTATTATGGAATCATTAATTACAGATACAAAATCTTCGAATACCTATTTTATTTTTTTAGTGTCGTGCTAACTTTATATGACTCTTTGACATTTATAAACGTCAAAAAAGGTCTGTTTACTTAGTTTTCTTTTACGAACTCTCATTGTTTTAGGTGTGTTCAGAAGTAATTTACTATATAAGAAAATTGCTTTAGTACGAAATGTAAATATTACGAATGAGTTAGTAAAATACTTTAATTTTGGAACCTTGTTAAGTGTATCATACCAATACTCTAATAATAGGCTGTTTAAAAAGTCTCATAACATAAATGTCCAATAGCTGTGTTGTGTATGTTAGTTGCTTGTTGTTACAAACTTGTTGTTGTACAAACAAACATTTTGCTTCAAATCAAAATTAACTTAAATGGATATCAAATAAAATGAATGGATTTGTAATGGCTGTATCGAAAATATAAATAATTTTAATTTAAAATAGATTAATTTGTCGTATGTTTATTTGTGTTAAGAATTGAATAATAAAGTCATAGCTATAAAAATAAAATAAAATAAAATAAGGAATGTTTTTCGCTGCTGGAAGAAACGTAAAACAGAATAGTGGTGAAAAATATTAAGTGAACACAGCCATCGAGATGCATACAAGTAAATCCATTCAATACTCGAATAAAGGTCGTAAGCACATTCGCATTAGGACCCCATTTTATCGGCAGTATTCCGACTTTAAAAAAAATACGGCAATTGTTCCAATGGGTGATTTTTTTGCTATTTTCTTTTTGGCAACACTGGTTTTGACAGCTCAGGCATGTTTCGTGTTTTGTGTCACTGTCAAACATCTTCAGTTTGGTCTATAATTTAACCATGAATCGTTTCACAAACGAACAACGCTTGCAAATTATTGAACTTTATTACCAAAATGCGTGCTCTGTTAAGAAAGTTAATCGCGCGCTTCATCCATTTTATATTCAGTTTAATCGACTTACTGAGGGGGCTATTCGGGCTATTGTGACTGAATTTCCCACCAAATTTACATTGTTCGACATTAAACAACCCACACGCTTACGCAGGGTGCGAACTGCGAATTGAGGAAAATATCGCAGCTCTATCGGCCAGTATTAATGATGACCGTGAATTATCGATTCGGCGCCGTTCGCAGCAATTGGGCCTCTGTTACTCCATTACGTTGAAAATTTTGCTGAAGGATTTAGGTATGAAGCCTTTCAAAATACATCTAGTGCAAAAATTGAAGCCGAGCGACCTACCACAA
The DNA here is from genome assembly GCA_963931855.1 of Philhelius festivus. Taxonomy (NCBI): domain Eukaryota; kingdom Metazoa; phylum Arthropoda; class Insecta; order Diptera; family Syrphidae; genus Philhelius; species Philhelius festivus. Next base: position 231,095,244 of record OZ007555.1, on the reverse strand, counting down.
CGCCGAGTTTTTGGTGAATGAGCTCTTGAAAAGTTGGCCGAAGAATCACTTTTTTATCGAAAAATTGTGTTCAGCGACCAAGCTCATTTCTGGTTGAATGGATGCCAAGCCAAGGGGTACTTTTGAAATAATGAAATTTTTTTAACCAATTAAATAAATAGTATAAACTAAACTAGATTTTTGTTAAAATATTTTTTCGATTATCTAAAATTATAAATAATTTAATTTAACTGTTTGGAAAAAGGGCAAGAGTACGATAACTTAGGCGCCAAGAAATTATAACGGTTTTTTGTAGAACAGTTCAATACAAGCATTTTTTACTATGGGAGGGGGGGGGTCTATCTCCCCCCGTTTGGGCGGGAGGGGCAATTTTATAAAAAAGGTACTAAAATGGAAACAAAAATATTAAAAAATAACGGTAATACTTACAATTAAGTATTATACCTTTTTTTAAAGCCAATACTCTGATCTATTAGATAATTTTTAAATCAAGTAGAATCTATGCACAGTTTTTGAAAAAACGAGTTTTAAACTCAAATTTTGGTGAAAAAAAAACATAAAAAAAAAGTTTAAAGTTTAATTTTTCAAAACTGCAAAGTTACATATTATTATTTTTCCTAAAATTCGTTGCTCTAATATATTCTTATTCAAAAACTGAAAACTAGATGATTTTATGTCGTCTAGTTTTTGAGAAAATTGAAAATAACGAAAACTACTTTTTAATGGGATATTTGCTTTTTTTGCTTGCTTACGCATTACGGCGTATAAACAGTGAGATATGTATGGGGGGGCATGCTGCCCCCCTGCAACCCCCCTGCCTGGGCACACTATAGGATTTGGGGTAGGTGCGAGGTTGGGTGTATGCAAGGTTTCTTTTGCATTTGCAGAATCTGGATTTAAAGAAACTTTGAATTTACCCTATGGTCTATATCCAATGTCTACTAAATATATGTAGCCCAAAGTTGCACATTTAAAATGTTCAGACATGAAAATTTAATACATTATGAAAAATTCACATTACCTAGGTACTACTGTACGAATGCAGCAAATTTATATAATTCCTTAATTAATATGTATGTTTATTGTTTGTTTTTAATGCTAATATGGTACAGGTTATTGTTTATCAAGGTCATTCGTTATTCAACCTTTGTAAGAGAAGTAGTAGAGAAGTATTTTTTTCTTGGAATAAAGAATGGCGACTAAGCATCCACTGCTTCATCCTAAATTAAATAACTTTTTAATATTTCAAAAGCATCGCGTTCTTAGAAGAAATTGGTCTAATTCCAACTAAAGCGTACAACTCCCTTCAACTCCAACTCAAAAAGGTGACAAAAATTGTAAGAATACAATATTATTATTATTATTTATTCATCAACCAGAGCATATTATACTCTTACAGACTAAGATACATAAGTAAATATATAGTTACAAATTTGTAGGTGGGTATATAAAATTCAAATTACATTTAAATGATTTACATAGTTAATCTTTTATTTTAATAAATAACGTTACTTAAATTTTGCTTAAAACTAATGATTTAAAAGTTTCTCTGGTGCAATCCATATAAAAGTTAATCTCAGAGCAATAAACCCATCTATCGGCACATTTTTCCATGGGCCTCAATATTGGCTAGAGATTCGGGAGGTGCTTGCTATAATTTTTTTTTGTGATCAAAATGCCTGTAAACACGGTTTTAATACATTGAACATTGAAAAATTGACTTGACTATTTTTAAGTAACACCTGACTTACTCACAAACTGACTGACTGAGACGCGAAATGTCATGCAATTCTACCTCCTCTGGTGCATTCTTGGTAACCCTAAATGATTTGCTGTACTTTACCTACAAATGAACCACATTAACATTAATCCTCAAAATGAAATCACCGTAGTTAAATACCAAAAATCAAAAATTTCATAAAAAGTAGTTTTAGTAATTTTCGATTTTCTCAAAAACTAGAAGGGACAAAACCATTCGGTTTTTTGTGTTCGATTCAGAATTAATAGTAGCATTGACGACAAGAAGCCAATTAAGCTCTTCATTTTACAATTTTGAAAAAAATTGGTCTAAACTTTTTTTTTTTCATTTTTTTTAACAACATTTTGAGTTTGCATGCAAATTTTTCAAAAACTATTGACATAAATAATTTAATTTAAATTTACGATTATAGAACATACTTCTGGCTTTCAAAACCGGTATAGTATTTTATTGTAAGTGTTGCCGTTGTTTTTTAATATTTTTTTTTTCAATTTAAGTCATTTTTTCTAAAATCGCCCCTACCTCCTAAACGGGGCGAGATAGACCCCCCCCTCCCATAGTAAAAAACGCTTGTATTTGACCCTTCTACAAAAATCCGTTATCAATTTTTGGCGCCTAAGTTATCGTACTCTCCCCGGAAAAATTCAATTCAATTCAATTTTGTTTTATTGAACATACTATTTACAATTTGGCTTACAACTAATAAGATACTACATATGCATGAAAATTTACATTTGTTGGCTCATAGGGGGCCTAACTATATACAGTGACTTAAGTTTAATTATTTTTATATAAAATTTACATGACAAAAAAAAAAAAAATTTAATTTAAAATGTTGGTTGACTGTATTGTCCTCAGGGTGTTCATTCCTGGTTGTCAGTGGTGATTTTTGTGGGTTGTGGGCAGGGATGGCGTTTTAGCCGCGGTGGTAGGCTGACCCAATGTCAGCGTAGAACGAGACTACATCCTCGTTGTCCATGATTACGTTGTCATCCAGAGTTTCCATTACACTGAGGTACCTCGGCTCGGGATGTCGTTGTTCTGTGGTCATCCTTCTCATAAGCTGATTCGGGTGGTCGATGATGTTCCTCATTAATTTCTTCGTTGAATGAACTAGATATTTGTCCAGTGGGATTAAATTCGCTTCTGTGTAGAGATGCTCGTTCCTGTAGTGCTTCTGTCGTTGACGGTCGAAGTAGAGTCCAGTGCAGATCCTCAGTATCTTCCTTTCGAATAGTTGAAGTTCCTTCATAGCTGTCTTCGAGATGGAAAACCAGACTGGGAAGGAATAGCTAATCACTGGTCGCAGGAGCTGTTTGTAGATTAATATCTTTGTCGGCTGGCTAAGACCTGATCTTCTTTTCAGCAATGGGTGCAAACGGCTGAAGGCCCAGCTGGCCTTTTTAAGAACATTTCTTGAGTGCAGGTTAAACCTTAGCAACTCGTTGAAGTGCACTCCCAGGTACTTGACATTTGGTTTTGCCACTATGGAGGATCCGTCAGGGAGTTTTAGGGCCAGATTTCTGCAAATTGTTGCGGTGCGAAGGCCTCTACCAGTTGAAGGTCTCCTAAAGCAGACAAGTTCCGATTTGGTCTCCCCGGAAAAAGGAATGGCTCATCTAAACGCTACATACTTTATCAAAAGAGAACTAGGTTGACACTACATGGACTGATTGCCCATATTTCGAAATAAGACTTGACTTTAAAACAAACGCCAAGCAATTAATTTATTTTAAGACCTTAAAATAAACAAATAAATAAATTTGGTGGTGCAACAGCTCGAAGTGAACCAGGACCTAGTGGCTTACAACTCTCAACCATTCCTGTTATAATCCAATATATTAAATAAAACGATGTATTTAATTCAGCAATTTATTAACAAACTTAACTTAACTAATGAAAAATTCAAAGACGGTATTAAAATAAAGATCTGGTGTTAGCGGAAGTCTATGAACAAGTGTCGGATCTATCTTAACTTAACATACTTTTGACAACTAACAACCAGTGATAATTATTATATTTTAGACCTATTATTTTATAGTTTGAGGGTGCGATTAGATCAGATACCCCCACTCTTAATTTGGAGCAAATCGAACCGGCTGCTTACGTGGCCGATCAGATCTTCTTAGAGCTTCTTCCTCACGTCTTGGCACCTCATCATGAATGTCATCTGATTGATTGGAATTCGGTAGTGTCGATTGTTTTGATCTCATGGGTGGTGCTGGTGGTATTGGTGGTGTTGGTGGTATTGGTGGTGTAGTGTCCAAATCAATTGTAGCTTGTCTGTCCTCTGAAAAGATCTCAATGTCGGATTCATCGAAAATGCCTTCATGTTGTCGGTTTAATGTTGCTTCAGCATTCACGAAACTGTTGCTTTGTTTCTGCTGTGAAAACGTCATCAAAAGATCGACTGGAGCTTTGTGTATTTCAGGATTATTTTTTTCGAAGCACGGTCGTGTTTGATTTTGATGTCGTCGCCAGAAGCCACTGTTAGTTTCAACCAGATACATACGTCTTCCTAGATGTTTCCTTACTACAGCAGGTACCCACTTCTTTTTCGGCAAGTATTGTCGCACAAATACCTGTTGATTGAGAGAAAATTTATGAGTAAGTGATACTTGATTATTGTTTTTATCAGGAATTATCGCTGATAACAATGTCCGATGCTGTCGTCCATGTAACTTTTCAGCGGGTGATTTTCCGTCTTCATCAGGCGATGTCCGATAAGTTGATAGAAACACGGCAAGCGCTTCATCACAGTTGGATACATCTCCCAATATTTTAAGAAGTGCAGATTTAAAAGTACGCACCATCCTCTCTGCTGCACCATTTGACTCTGGATTGAACGGTGCTGATGTCAAGTGTTTAATACAGTTGTTTTGGCAAAACTCTTGAAATTCGGTTGACATGAACTGCGGGCCATTGTCAGAAACCAGAGTTTTTGGTAACCCTTCCAATGCGAAAATGGATCGTAGGGCACTGATCGTTGCTTGTGAGGTCGTCGATGACATCTTTATAACAAATGGAAATTTTGAATTAGAGTCCACAACAATGAGCCACATATGTTTCTGGAATGGTCCAGCGAAGTCAATATGAATTCTTTCCCAAACATCAGATGTAGACGGCCAGCTGGTGTATTCTTTGGGTGCTTGACTAGCGTTGGCTTGGCATGAATGACAGTATCTGCGAGAAATTTGTTTCATGCGTGAGATTCCCCAATGACCTTGATGGAGAAGCGCTAAAACCTTTTTCTGCAACTGCGGAGGAACAACAACTCTCGGGATTCCGCTGTGGAAGAGAAAAACATTAGAATGAATTGTTAAAGAACATTTTCTGCGAAAATATCGTAGTAATTGCTCATCAGTTGATGGCAACCTGGTAGGCCACCCCTTTTGCACATATTCCATGACCTTGCGCATGGTCGGATCCACTTGTGATGCCTTAGCTATGACTGCAGAATCAACAGGAAAATCTTTAACTGTTAGAGATGATGTTTCATCTATTTGACACGCTTCTTCTGATTGATCAAATCCCTTGTCAGGACCTATAGGCAAACGCGATAGGCAATCAGCATTACCATGTTGCTTTGTTGATCGATATCGAATGGTATATGTATAACCCATAAGCGTGATGGCCCAGCGCTGAAGTCGTTGTATCGTCATATGAGGAAGTTTTTTGCTGGGGCTAAAGATTGTGACAAGAGGCTGATGATCAGTAATTAGCTCAAATTGTCTACCACACAAATACTGGTGAAATTTTTTCACGCCAAAGATAATTGAAAGAGCCTCTTTCTCTATTTGGCTATATTTCTTTTGTGAGTCGTCTAAAGTCTTAGATGCAAATGCTATTGGTCTCTCAGTCGAGTCTGGGAAGACGTGAGAGATGACAGCACCAATACCATGCGATGATGCATCTGTAGCCAATGTTATTGGTAAATCATTACTAAAATGCACTAGTCGGGAAATACGCGCGGGGCAGTGGATGATGAACAATCATCAGCTGAGGATTGATTGTTATCCGAAAATCCCCACATATACGAAGTCTGCCGTTAGACTTTTCAACAGGAACTATGGGTGCTGCCCATTGACTAGAGTCCACAGGTTTGAAAACTCCTAAGCCTATTAATCGCTCAAGTTCCTTCCGAACTTTATCCTTCAGAGCAAACGGTACTGGTCGATGTTTAAAAAATTTTGGTTGACTGTTGGGCTTAAGTGTGAGATGACCAACAAAATACTTACTGCAACCCAGTTCCGCGCTGAAGACGATTTTGTATCTTTCACAGAGTATCTTTGCATCAGATTCTAGCTCTTCTCTTGACTCATTTAAAATCTGTGACACAAACTCTTCATTACCAAATAAAATTTTGCAATTAAATTTGTCGAACCAATCGATTCCCATTATATTGGCACCACGGGAGCTATTTATCACCATAAGCGGCAAGCTGCAGGTTTTGTTTTGCCAAGTCACTGTAACGTTTGTGATCCCCTTTACAGGCACCCCCACATAAGCTTTTAAAATTCGATTGGTCGGTTCACAATGTGGGCTACCAAGGCTGTGATATCCATCAAGTCCAACTAGGGAACAGGTGATGGCACCTGTATCCAATTGAAAAATCATAGGCTGTTGGTTCACTTGAAGCGATACAAAAATTTTGCGGCCCTTTTGCAATGTCTGTACTTGAGAAGCTATTGATAACACTTGTTCAACCGGTTTAGCGAGCTGTAAACAATCTCCAACTGATAAGACTTGTTCATTATCTTTAATGCTCTCTTCTATGAGATTAATCGAATAGGCAGTGTTGTTACACTTGCTTTTATTAAATTTTGTATTTGGTCGCCGCCGTCCACGGCTCTTGGATCGATGATTTTGTGATTTCGTTCTTGCCCCTTGTGCAGATAAGCAGACACTGCTGAGATGTCCACGACCGACGATTACAGTTGTCGCATATTGACTCAATGTACTTACATTTCTTGCGGTCGTGATGCGTAAAACATCCCGGACAAGATTTTCTGGTAAAATATTGCTCACTCGATTTACTTGCATAGTTATTTGCCTGCTGACCTCTTGTATTTAGCTGGTTCACCTCTGCAGATGGTGAAGTTATGGAAGTACTGCTTCCTTTTAATATTGCAGATGCAATTTGGGTCGATTCGTATGCTGTCACCAAATCCCCGATTTCTTCCAGAGTTGGATTCTTTTTCTGGGTAGCTGCTATGCGAACAGGATCATGAGGAGTGTAGAAAACAAGCATATCCCTGATCATACTGTCTGCATATGAAGTCTTGCAGCTTTCTTTGGGGCAGATGAAATGACAGTCACGTGCTAGGCCCTTCAGTTCTGCTATCCAGTTGGCGTATGACTGTCCTGGAGTCATTTTTTGCCTTAAGAATTTGCATCTCGATGCGAGTATGTGGATATTTGTTTGAAAATGTAATGTAAGTTTCGTTGTAATATCTTTAAATGTATGTATACTCACATCATTAGTTTCAAAGAGTCTGTTGAGAACCTCGTTGATATGATTTCCACATGATGATAAAAAATGTGCTTTTTGCAAATTGTCATCTGTGAGGTTATTTGCTGAAAAGTGTTGTTTCAACTGGAAAAGATAGGTATCCCAAGTTTCTTTTTCAAGCTCGAATTGACGAAACTTTGGAATTGAGCTGGATGTTGATGGATTACTCTGCATCAACCTTTGCATGGTTTCAGTGGTTTGCTTGAGTAATGTTTCCATCCATACTTGGTTAGATTTTATCATTGCTTGCACTGCTTCTGCATCCATGGTCCAAATACCTCGTCGCCAATATGTTATAATCCAATATGTTAAATAAAACGATGTATTTAATTCAGCAATTTATTAACAAACTTAACTTAACTAATGAAAAATTCAAAGACGGTATTAAAATAAAGATCTGGTGTTAGCGGAAGTCTATGAACAAGTGTCGGATCTATCTTAACTTAACATACTTTTGACAACTAACAACCAGTGATAATTATTATATTTTAGACCTATTATTTTATAGTTTGAGGGTGCGATTAGATCAATTCCTGTGTGCGTGTTACCAGGAACGGAGGGGACCTACAATTTTCTGAACGGCTAATGAGCAGCACTTTCCATGACAAGAGATACTCTTGGAGGATTTGTCAATTCCTCGCAAGAGGCAGTACACCCCTGAAAAAAACTTTCTTGCAGCGGCTGACCATTATGCCAAGGGTTTTAAGACTTAAAACACTTAAATACATATAGAAACAGCTCTAACGCAGCTCCTTCAAGTATGCAGTAATCAGTTTGATCTTTAGATTACGATTTAATACCTATTATCTGTATTTAAACACCTTCCCTTTCTCTGGGTTTAGATTTTTTAAGTGCAAGCAACAGTCCAATCACTGATAAATTTTGCAAAAGCTGATAAAAACAATTTCACCAGATATTTTTAGTGATTTTATCCCTGAACTTAAGAGGCATTTCTGATTATCAAAACTGGCCCTCCCCCTAAATAAAAACAAAAGTCATAATCTATTTCTGTAATACTTACTTAATTTGTTAAGTAGTAAAACGTAGTTAACGTGGAAAAAAATGCTTTCTATGAAGACATTCCATTATCGCCAAGGCACCCAGCAGAGATAAGATACGATTATTTTGTTCAAAACAACCACTTAGCTTATCCCCAATCCAATTTTAACTGATTTGTATTTTGCAAATCACATTAGTTTTAAAATACTTGTTTTTGAATGTAGCGTTTCAATACTTATCCCTGACATTTAACATACATTTGTTTTTGTTTTAATCTCTTAAAATGATTTTGATAACTTTAAAAATATTTTTTAATCGCTACAACTGATTTACATCTATTCATTCACAACCGACATACCTGACACATTAAACTTAATCTCGAACCCCCAGAAATTGGAAGATTTTAAGCTTTAAGATAACTAAAATTATATAAAAGAAAAATGCAATCTAGTGCTATTTTATGAACGTATGTACATATCGGGTTTTTCAATAAGAGCGCTACAAAAATTTTTTTAAATAAAACAAAAACGGTTTTGCATATCAATGAAATTCTTTATTCCTGTGAAAGTACGTTTAATGCTATTATGTATGGAACTCGATTTCTTTTGCATGGCCACCACGGGCACACTTGCAGAAGTCCAGACGCTGAACCCAATTTTCGACGGTTTTCAAGCACAAATCGGCCGATCCTGCTGCACTTTCACGTTCGATATTCGTACGAAGTTCATCAATCGTCGCTGGCTTGTTAGCATAGACCATAGACTTGACGTAGCCCCACAGGAAATAGTCTAACGGCGTCAAATCGCACGACCGAGGCGGCGAAGCGTCTGGACCATTTCGTGAGATAACACGTTCTCCTGTTGGAACCACATGTCCTCCAAGTGCATATCATCCAATTGGGGCCAAAAATATTCGATTATCATTGAACGGTAGCGATCCCCATTCACAGTAACGTGCCGGTCTTGATCATCACGGAAGAAGTACGGCCCAATGACGCCGCCTCAGTGGCAGCAATATTCTCGACACTACGGGCACTTCTTTGTCTCACTGGCACGGAAACATTTTGTACTGTGCCTGTGGATTCAAATTTTTCCACTAGACGCTAAATTGTTGATCTGCTAGGACGATTATGACGACCATAAATTGGACGTAGCGCTCTTAACGTTGAGGCCACTGACTCCGAATTTCGGTAGTAAATTTTAATAATTTCGACTCGTTGTTGGCTCGTATATCTTTCCATCATAAAATGGCAAACTTTACTGAAGAGAAATGTTAAAAGAGCGGCAAGAAATATGGCGTCGTTTGCTGTCCCTGCCGCTCTACTTTTGTAGCGTCGCTGTTGAAAAACCCTTTACAATGAAGTTAAAAGTTATTATGTTGGGTGTTCTTATTTCTCTGGTAACGGCTGCTGCAAACGGAAAAAGAAGAACAGTAACTACGGACGGTAAAAGAGTAAATACAATTAACTAGTTAGAAAAAAGTATTATTTTAGAGTCAAAATTTCTGGTTTGTAGGAGAGCTTGGTGGAGAGTCATGAATATCACTTTGAAGAACATACAGCTCAAACATCTGATGGCTACGTATTAACTTTGCATCGAATTCCTTACTCTGGCCGAGTTGGCTCATCTGACGATGAACCACGTCCAGTGGCTTTCTTCATGCATGGAATTTTGTGCTCATCCAGTGACTGGGTCCTTCTTGGACCCGACAATGCCTTGGCTTATCTACTCTCTGATGCCGGTTATGATGTTTGGCTGGGAAATGCCCGAGGAAATACGTATTCCCGCAAACACGTTTCCCTAAATCCCTTTTTCGGTAGTTTTTGGAATTTCGATTGGCCGAAAGTGGCTTTTATGATCTGCCAGCCATGATTGATTTCATACGTTTCCACACAGATGAAGATCAAGTAACTTACTTTGGTCACTCTCAAGGAACCACAACGTTCTTGCTGTTGAACTCGCTGAATGAGCGTATGAAGACCCGCATTAGGTCAGCCCATTTATTAGCTCCAGTGGCATTTATGAAAAACATGGCGTCTCCGCTGATGGATATGAAATCCCTTGTACTGGGTGGAGTCAGCAAGATTCCTGAACTCTTTGGAAGTTTAGAATTCATGCCAAACTCTTTAGTTATGAGTGTTTTGGGCCAAAAAGCTTGTTCTGATTCATCACCAATTCGGATGATATGTTCTAATGTGCTTTTCTTGATAGCTGGACATGATGCTGAAAATCTAAATACTGTAAGTAATTCTTGAAGAAATCGCACCCGCTCGCCACAATAATAACAGACATTTTGAATTCTAGACCTTGTTACCTGAAACCCCCGCAGGATGCTCAATCAATCAGGGTTTTCACTATCTTCAGGAATTCAGTTCCGGCGAATTTCGTCAGTTCGACTACGGAATGATTCGTAGCAAATTGGTCTATGGCACGAAGAATCCTCCAAATTATCCTCTTGAGAAAGTTGATGTTCCCATTTACTTGTACTACAGTGACAATGATTATATGGCGTCAGTAGTGGAGGTCCATCGCTTGATTAGGGAACTGCCAGAATCCGCAATAAAAGGCAGGTTCCGGGTGTCACACGCGAAGTGGAACCATTTGGATTTATTGTGGGGCATGAATATCAAAGAGCACGTTTATAACGCAGTCTTGGAAGACGTGGAATCAGCAAAACGGAAAGCCAAATGAAACAAATACAAGTGTAATTATGTGATATAGCGGAGAGCAATAATTTGTGATAAGATAGAAAACGCGTTTTTCATAGTTTGAAAAACATGTCCCCTTCTGTCTTCCGATAAAATGTGACACTCATCAACGATAAAGTGGTGGCCGTGGCGCGATGGTTGTGTGCTCGCCTGTCATCCTCATGATCACAGGTGCGATCCCTGCCGTCGTCTATGTTGTTTTAATTCCATTAAAAACCATCTAAAAATTGTCATCAATGGGTTGCTGGTTTACTCATTACATGTTGTTCAGGCATAACACTAACAACATGTGATTGAGTTAAACTAGTATGCCCAACAAGGTTGAAAAACGAATAAAATAATGCGAATTATAAGGGACATAGAAATAAGACATGGCAATTTTCCGCTTTAGTTCAGCCGCCATCCCCGGAGATAAAAAATCTGAGACAACCACTTTCAGTCTAAGAACATCGTGCCACACATCTTTCCTATTCTTCTTTCTCTTCTGTAACTTCACGCCCACGCTGTGTTGAAACATTTGAAGGGTAATCATAATCCCTTGAGGGCGGGTAGATTATAAAAAAAAAAAAAAAAAAATACATAGTCTTATTGTTTTGTCCTCATGGTATTCCGTATTTTTGCTAGAAGTAGCAGGCACTTGTCCAAAAGTATTATTCACTCTTCTGAGTATAGGAGTTCGTTCCTGTAGTACTTTTGACGCTGCTGGTTGAAAATTGGTCGGGTACGTATCCTTAATATTGAGTTTTTGCATGGCTGTCTTATAGATAGAAGACCATACGGGAAAGCTGTATCCGATGACTGGTCTCTAGAGCTGCTTAGGATATTGGTCTGCTGGATAAGTCCGGATTCCGGAAATTCTTTTAATCAGTGGGTGAACACGATGGAGGGCATAGCTGGCTTTTCTAAGAACGTATTTTGCATGAGAGACTTATAGGTACTTAGTAGCTCCCCGAAGTGTATCCCCAGGTACTTCACACTTGGTCGCCAATGTTGATCCGTCAGTGAGTTAAGGTCTTTTTATCTGCATTTTCCTGCAAACTAGCTGCATGCACAGTTGTATGATGGTCTTCTGAAGCAGATTAGCATTGACCTTGAAGCGTTCAATTTGATTCCCCACTATCAGAAGTAATGAAAAAGTCTATGAATGTGGGATTCAACTTTCTTCAGAACTATCAATATTGACATCGATTAGTAGTAGGTCGGCGAGTTTTCAGCAAGGAGAAGGTTCTTGCAGTTTTTTGGGATCAGCTGATCGGAGGTCAGTTTGCTGTACAAGAACGGCCAAAGTTGCAAGCCTTGGACAACTTCAGCTTTGATGTTCTTCTTTGTTGATGTGCATTTCTCTAGTTGTACAAAGAAGTTCCTGCGAAAGATAAAGGAATGGATAATTTTAAAAAGTCCTATGAGAAAGCTTGAAAGTGGAGTTTGTGGATGAGGCCTTCTTCAATTCATATGCTGTCAAATGCTTTCTCGACATACAGAAGGTATCAGAAGGTGACTCGACATTTGCTTATGTAAATTCCGAGAATTATTTAATACTATTTTTTCACGCAAACCAGAAAAAACCTTGACAAATATTATAGGGACTCATCCACATGGATTGGAACCATGGATCGGTGCGATCGTTCCAGCTCAAGTGAAGCCGAACTTTCTGGTCGCCCAAATTCGCGGTTGCATAATGGACGATCAGCGAATTAAGGTTGGCGAGCTTAAAGAGACCACAGACTTTTCACATGGGTCATTGTTTTGATTTTACATAAATATTTGGAAGAAAAAAAGCTTTCCGCAAAATTGATACCGTCAACAAACGTACTTGTTCGACAAACCGTGGATGAAACATGGTTTCACCACAACACACAAGAGACCAAAAAATATTCGAAACAATAGACTTCTACTGTTGAATCGAAGCCGAAGAAGGCCAAAGTGGGTTTGTCAGCAAACAAGGTGTCATGGCGACAGTTTTTAGGAATGTGCGTGGTTACATTATCAGAACACCCTCACATAATTTTATAATAATATTAAACACCCTATGATAATGAAGAAAGATACAAAGTATCTTTCCATATACCAAATGTAGCTCACACAATAATTCATAATTTATGATTTCATCTCATAGCGAATGATGAAATCCGATATTATAAACATAAACTTACCAAATGTAATGCTTACACAATAATTCATAATTTATGATTTCATCTCATAGCGAATGATGAAATCCGATATTATAAACATAAACTGCATATCAGCAATTTTATTAAACAAAGAGCAGCATATGATCTTCAATCATACTGCTGAGTAGACAAATATAAAGTATAAAAGGGTTTCTTCGATCACTGAAAAGATCAGTTCTAATTAGTAATTACAACGTATAGCTGAAGATTTCCCCCCACCAGTGGTAAGGGATCTGAAGCTCTTAATAAATTTATATTATTAAAAAACAATCACTAGTGTTTTATTTAATGGTGGTATTCTCACAAGAGAATACAATATATATTATTTTTTATTTACGAAAGGAACCGTAAACAAAACTGGCGCAGTCGGTAGGATCTCGAAAGATCAATGAATCGTACTTATTAAAGTTTTATTCGGGATTTAAAAAATAATCGTCCGTACTAATTGAAATAGTTAAATACCGGTTAAGTGATATAACAAAAAAGGTATAGGACAATAAATTAATAATATTCAGTGAAAAACATAGTGAATACAGATCCGCGAAGGACAATTTCACGAAATCTCATAGAGGGAATGTTGGACTGAAAAAAAAAAAAAAAAAATAATATAATATATATTGAATGCAACTAGAGGAAATTAAAACTCAAAAGGGAGCAGAGCACCGCAGAAATACTACACACAAAGTGAAATAAAAAAAATATATATTCGAGTGAAAATCGAATTTCGAACTAAAATCGAAAAAAATACTAATTAGTAGCTCACTCCAACTAAAATGGAGAATTAATTAAAAACAAAACTGGGACAGAAGAAAAAGTTTAAACAAAAATATATGTATATAACCTAAATTGAAAAAGTGAAAGAAGGAAGAACAACTTTACGAGGCAGAACTATCCAAGTCGAAAGCCCCAACGTGTAAAAAGAAGGAAGAACAACTTTACGTGGCAAAAATAATAATCCAAGTCGAAAGCCCCAACGAGATCGAATAATTAAATGAGGAAATATAATCCATATAGGATTCCACCAGCATTAAAACCCGACGAAAAGGAAATCAAATCAACAGATCCAGTAGCAGCAGATCAACGAAACAGTGAACCAGTATTAAGAGTAGAAAATCAGGTAAAAATGGCTTCAATCAACCTTGACCCCCTAAAATTATTAAAAAATTTACCAACCTATAATGGGAAGAATTGTAATTTAATTATATTTATTAAAAAAGCAGAATTTGTAATAAATTCATGTAGTTTGTATAACGAAGGTTCACAAGAATTTATAGTGAGTGAAATAAAATCAAAAATAACAGATTTCGCCCTAGAGGTAGTATTAAGGAGTGGCGACCCTAATAATTGGCAAGACATAAAAAATATTCTAGTAAAGAATTTTGGTGAGAAAGAATCTTTTCTAAAATTAAAAGAACTAGCAGATAAAGTTTATTCAAAAAACATTTCTCAACTATATAATACATTCTCAGAAATCCTCTGTAGACTAAATAATAAATATTATTTATCTGAAAATAAACCGGAAGAATACAATCCTTTCAATAATGAAGCGTCATTATTATCTAAATTTTGTGAAAGAATACCCCCGAACGCAAGTTCAATAATAATCAATCATAACATAACAACCCTTAGCGAAGCATTCTATAAATTAGAATCTTGTCATTGGACAAAAGAAGATATTCATAATAGGAACGATAGAAACATTAAAAATAATGAGTACAAAAATAATTTGAATAACAATTTTAATAATACATAATTATAAACCTAATAATTTTAATCCAAACTATAGAAACGATAGAAATTACAAAAATGATTTCAAAAATTCTAATTATAGGAATAATAACAAGAGAAATTTTAACAACAATAGTAAACACTTTAATAGAAATAATAACCAAAATCAAAACGAACAGTATTATAGGCAACCGAACAGAAGTGGTAATTTTTCCAATCAAAATCATAATACATTTGTTAGGCAAAGAAATATTCCAGAACCAATGGAAGTGGATCATTTAACCCAAAATACATCAAATTTTAAAATACATGCCTCAGCAGACCATTACCCTGCATAGATGTCCATATTTTAAATAAAAAGCTTAAATTATTAGTAGACACAGGAGCTGCAACTTCTATTTTGAAAGAAAATATATTTCCAAAACATTTTGAAACTAAACTAGATAAACCACATACCATTAAAACACTATTTAGAGAAAATTTAATACGTACAAAAATAATTTTGCCATTACCAAATGAATTTAATAAAAAAGAATCGACCATGGAATTTTTAATTACTCCAATTACGAATAGTACATTCGACGGAATTTTAGGAAACAATATACTTATACCATTACAAGCCGAATTATCATACTATACTCATACTGTGAAAATTAATAATATAGAAATACCATTACTATCAAAACCCAAGGATGATTATCCTCTAGAAAATTATATTCTAGAGTTATCAAATACACAAATAAACTTATGTAGAATTGATGAAAATGAAAATTTAATAAATAAATTAATTAAACCTTATATGAACGCGGAAGAAAAGAAAGCACTAATTCAAATACTCAAGAATAATAAGAAATTATTTTATAAGGAAGGAGATATTTTAACTAATGTTAAAGAAGTTACTCATAAAATTGAAACGAAAAATAATAAACCAATATATACACGATTGTATAGATACCCAGAAATACACAAAAATGAAGTAGAAAACCAAATAATTGAAATGTTAGATCAAGGTATAATAAAAGAAAGTAGTAGCCCATATAATGCACCTATCTGGGTTGTACCCAAAAAGATAGATAGTTCAGGAATCAAGAAATGGCGTATTGTCATAGATTATAGAAAACTTAACGAAATAACCGTGGAAGACAAGTTTCCTATTCCAAATATTGACGAAATATTCAGTAAATTGGGGAGAGCCCAATATTTTACTACTCTTGACTTAGCGAAAGGCTTTCATCAGATATTGGTGAACCCTGAAGACAGGCATAAAACTGCTTTTTCAACAGCTAATAATCATTACGAATTTAATCGGATGCCATTCGGATTAAAAAATGCCCCCGCTACTTTTCAGCGAATGATAAATCACGTATTAGAAGGACTCGTAGGAAAAATATGTGTTGTCTATTTAGACGACATCCTTATATTTAGCACATCATTAGAAGAACATATTTCTTCAATAAATAAAGTATTTCAGAAACTCAAGGAAAATAATTTAAAAATACAAATAGATAAATGCAAATTTTTTAGCAAAGAAACAGAATACTTAGGTCATGTTATTACTACAAATGGAATAAAGCCAAATCCAGATAAAATAAAAGCTATCGAAAAAATACCCATTCCATGCACAACTAAACAAATAAAATCGTTTTTAGGACTAACAGGTTATTATAGGAAATTTATAAGAGATTATTCAAAGGTAGCAGTGCCTATGACAAAATACCTGAAAAAAGGAACAAAGATAAATATTAAAGACCCAGATTATATTACGGCTTTTGAAGAACTGAAATTACTCATATCTAGTGACCCTGTTTTAAAATATCCCGATTACACTAAAGAATTCGTGTTAACAACAGATGCATCAAATTATGCAATTGGGTCTGTCCTTTCACAATCAAATCATCCATTATGCTATGCATCTCGAACCCTTAACGAACATGAACGTAGATATAGCACTATTGAGAAGGAATTATTAAGTATTGTATGGTCAGTAAAATATTTTCGATCATATCTCTACGGTCGCAAATTTAAAATACGAACCGATCACAGACCTTTAATTTGGTTAAGTAACCTTAAAGAACCAAATTCAAAACTCCAGAGATGGAAAATAAGTTTAAATGAATATGACTTTGATATCGAATATTTAAAAGGAAAAGAAAATCGTGTAGCAGATTACCTTAGTCGACTTGAAATTAATGCAATCAATGCAAATGAAGATACATCGTTAGCCACAAATCATAGTGGTATAGAAGAAAGAAATGATCATATAGGAATTTCAGAATTACCTACAAATATGTTTAAGCATCAAATAGAAGTTATAGAGTCAGAAGATGAAAATAAAAATATAAAATGTATATACCAAGGTGTAAGAAGACTAACTATTAAATCAAAAGATGTAGGCGATTATTTTACTGAAGCATTAAGGGAATTTTTACCCGATCACGGAAAAGTGGCATTATATTGTCCAAGTGATAATTTATTTTGCAAAATTCAGGAAAAATATGTTGAGCTTTATAGCAATCAAAGTAAACTGATATTACTAAGATGCATTACGCTTTTAAAAGATTTAAGTAATACAAATGATGCGTTGAATCTCATTGAAAAGATTCATGAACAATATAATCACCGAGGAATACAAGAAACATATCTTGAAATTAAAAATGAATTCTATTTTCCAAAATTAAGGGAATTAATAAGAAGATACATAAACAATTGTACTGTATGTCAAACAGCGAAACATGATAGAAATCCAGAGAAAATAAAATTTGAAATAAGTAAAACTACACTTAAGCCAAATGAGCTTATACACATGGATATATATATTCCAAGTAAAGATATTTACTTTTTGACAATTATTGACAAATTTACTAAACATTTGACAGCTTTTCCCATAGCTAGTAGAAACGCTCACAAAATAATTGAGCAACTTAAACTTAGAAACTCTATACTAGGCAAACCTGAAGAAATCGTATGCGACAATGAATTTAATAGCCTAGCATTTAAAGAATATTGTAACGAAGAAGGAATTAAGATAAAACTTGTAACTCCAAATCATAAGACAGGAAACTCAGATGTAGAAAGAGTGCATGGTACACTCAATGAACATATAAGAATATACAATGTACAAGAAAAGAAAAAGAACGTATTAAATTTAAAAGAGAAAGTAATAAAAGCAGTTAGTATATATAACTGTACAATCCATTCAACGACATTAAGAAAGCCTATAGATTTTATTCAAAACAAAATTAAGGTAGAAGAGTTAGAAGAAATAGGACGAAAGATTCATAAAGTTAAAGAAGATAATATTAATAAAAGAAATAAAAATAAAATAGATTTTGTTGAACCAGATTTAAATAAAGATTTATACGTAAAAGCAGACGTAGTTAGAACAGCAAAGAAGATAGCTGCAAAATATAAGAAAACAAAAGTAGAAAAAATAAATAACAAATATTATGCTAATCAGAAAAAAATACATAAAAGCTTTTTCAAAAGAAAATATAAATATCAAAATAGCGATAAATAATTTAATCTCTTTACAGGCAATATGAAAGCCATAAATATTTATTTATTCTTCATCATAACCATGGTAAAATCAGAGTTCTTATTACAAGAAATTCGTAACCAAGCAGGATATATTATAATCAAACAAGAGCCAATTGAATTGATTGAAAGATATGACAAAATACTTCACATTATTAATTTAGAAACTTATAACGAAATAATTAAACAAATTGAATTTTCTATAGAAACAGGCTATAATAATTTTAATGACTTAAGATTAAAAAGACTAATGACAGAAGCATTAGGAGATACAAAATCAAAATTACATAGTATACTTCCTTATTCTAGACAAAAGAGAGGAATAATAAACATAGGAGGTAGTGCACTCCATTTTCTTTTTGGTGTTATGGATAATGATGAAAGATTAGAAATTGAGAATCATTTGAAAATAATAGAAGAAAACAATAAAAATGCTATAACAGAATTAAACAAACAGATAGGGATTAATACACAATTCCAAACAGAGTTAGAAACTATGGCAGACAGAATAAACAAACATCAATACGTGCTTAGAAATTTTATTAATTCAACAGAAGTAAAACAAGAAAATTTAGCTAAAAGTATATTATCTTTACAAATAAATACCGATATAATGTTGTTAAACAATGAAGTTGAGAAATTACAAGACAATATAGTCTTTTCAAGATTAGGAATTCTAGGAAGAAATATTCTTACAAAAGAAGAAAATAAAAGATTTAATATATCCGTACAAAAACTAGAACATATAGAAAGTAGTTTAGTAACTAGAAATAACAATTTAGTTTTTATTTTAAAAATACCAGTATTTACATATAAATATGAAACCATAATTATTTTACCTGTTCCAAATGAACAAGGACTAGAAATCGAAATATCAAAGTATAATTATATAATTTATAACAAAACATTGTATGAAAATAATGCAATTAAATATGTTAAACATTTAAGAAAAAGTCCAATATGTATACAAAATTTATATGAAACAAAATACGAAAATTGTAAGATTAGATCTAATAAAGATCAAGAATTAATAGAAATAGAAGATGGCCTTATATTAACAAAAAATTTAGTAGAAACAAGTCTAAATGACTATTGTAATAATATTGAATATAAAATTACTAAAAATAACCTAATACATTTTAAAGATTGCAATATCAAAATAAATGCAACTTTGTATTCAAATCAAAAAGAAACTTTCAAGCAAAATATTGTAATTCCATTATATAATACACTAAACTTCACAAAAATAAATGTTACTTTAGAAAATATACATATAAATCAAATCGAAAATTTAAAAGAATTACAAGAATTAAAATATCAGAACAATGTAAAACATATTATATCATATACAAGTATAACAATCATAATTGTTGTAATTGCAATATTATTATTATATTGTAAGCGTAAAGAAACCCAAAAAATTAAAATTGAAAATAGAATTATAGATACTCAGGAGAGCATCAAACTTAAGGAGGGAGGGGTTACATTATCAGAACACCCTCACATAATTTTATAATAATATTAAACACCCTATGATAATGAAGAAAGATACAAAGTATCTTTCCATATACCAAATGTAGCTCACACAATAATTCATAATTTATGATTTCATCTCATAGCGAATGATGAAATCCGATATTATAAACATAAACTTACCAAATGTAATGCTTACACAATAATTCATAATTTATGATTTCATCTCATAGCGAATGATGAAATCCGATATTATAAACATAAACTGCATATCAGCAATTTTATTAAACAAAGAGCAGCATATGATCTTCAATCATACTCCTGAGTAGACAAATATAAAGTATAAAAGGGTTTCTTCGATCA
Source organism: Philhelius festivus (assembly GCA_963931855.1). NCBI lineage: Eukaryota > Metazoa > Arthropoda > Insecta > Diptera > Syrphidae > Philhelius > Philhelius festivus. Next base: position 231,074,998 of record OZ007555.1, on the reverse strand, counting down.
CTGAAAAGATCAGTTCTAATTAGTAATTACAACGTATAGCTGAAGATTTCCCCCCACCAGTGGTAAGGGATCTGAAGCTCTTAATAAATTTATATTATTAAAAAACAATCACTAGTGTTTTATTTAATGGTGGTATTCTCACAAGAGAATACAATATATATTATTTTTTATTTACGAAAGGAACCGTAAACAAAACTGCGTGGTATTATTCACATCGATTATCTGGAAAAGCGCATATTAAGCAGAGCTGCTGAATCGATCGGAGGTAAGAGATTTGGGTCGAATGAAGAGGTAATCGGTGAAACAAATGATTAATTTGAGGACTCGAGAAATTGTATGAATTTGAAAGCATCGAAAAAAAAAAATTTGGAGAAACCTTGGATGAAGCGTATCGAGCTTAATATTATGTTGAGAAATAAAATATGTATGTGTATGCCGAAAAAAGTGTTACTTATATTATTTTTCAGGGACTAACTAACCCACTCGCGTACACATTATTAGAACATTATTGAAATTTATAAAAGAAACTTAAATGTTGCTTCAACTAAATTATAACTAATTAATTCCCTTAAGCATTTTGATTATGTCTCTTAATAAGAAAACCGTTTGATTTGGTTGTATCTTAAACACATACCTTAATTATTTTACTTTAAAGGCTTTGAATAGCGTCGTCACAAAGAGCGATTCATTATATCTTTATAAAAAAATCGTGTTCTCTGTTCTTCTGTACTCATTCAATAAAGATTCACTTAATATCTTACCATCATCAGCGTTTTATACGTATAAGATAGTTTGACTTTTTTTAAACTGAGCATGGATAATTTCTTAATAATATAAAAGGAACTGGGCCTAAAGGAATCTTTACAAGACACAGCTAGATCCATAATAAAAGTGACAGTCGAACGGTTTTTCAACAAACCATGTTGATTAGGAGAGCAATTAATGATTTTGTATAAGAACTGAGAGAAAGTAGGGTTAGCATGGTTTATCAGCCATAGGAACACACTCCTAGTATCTTAAAAAAAAAAAAAAAAAAAAACAATGTGACCAAGGCCTTGTCTCTCCGCTTCATGAGTTTGTTAATTTTTCAAGAATTTTTAATTTAAAATTTAATTTCAGTGACATTCCCAATCCAGCAAATGTGTACATCATTTATACATCAAAAAATTTATACAAGGCAGCTTGGAAATCTACAAAAGTATATTATATACGGAGGCTGTTTGAAAAGTTCTCGGCCTAACATAAAAGACGTTGTTTTAATAAATAAATTTTAATTCCTCAAATAGCCTTATAAATAATTGTATGTGAAGTTTCATTAAAATTGGTCGCGTACTTATATCAGTGCAATTTTTTGTTTGAACGAACCTATTGCTAACAACGAAAATGGAAAAAAATGAAATTAGAGTCGTCATTAAATATTCGGTCAAAAAGAATATGACACCAAATAAAATTAAAGATGACTTCGATGAGACATTGGGGGAATCTGCACCTTCGTATTCCATGGTCAAAAAGTGGGCAGTCTTATTTAAACATGGCAGACAGAGCGTCGAAGATGATCGCAGAAGCGGAAGGCCAACAACATCCACCTCTTCAGAAAACGTCGATAAAGTTCATAAAATGGTTTTAGACGACCGAAGGTTAAAAGTGCGAGAAATAAGCAACACCATGGGGATCTCTTCTGAGCGGGATTACCACATTTTGACCGTAGAATTGGGGTTGAAAAAATTGTCCGCAAGGTGGGTGCCGCGTTTGCTAATCGAAGAACAAAAATTCAATCGAGTTGAAATCTCTAGAGAGAATCTAACGTTATTTCGGAGGAATACCAGCGATTTCTTGAGAAGATTCATTACCACCGAAGAAACATGGATTCATCACTATATTCCTGAGACAAAAGAACAATCAAAACAATGGAAGCATAGCGGTTCTCCTCCACCGAAGAAAGCCAAGTCGTGTGCTTCAGCTGGGAAAGTGATGGCGTCAGTCTTTTGGGATTACAAGGGAATTATTTTTATTGATTACCTTCCCAAGGGCCAAACTATCACTGGTCAATACTTTGCAAACCTGTTGGACAAATTGGCTGGAAAAGTTGCCGAAAAAAGACCAGGATTAGCCAAAACGAAGATCATTTTTCATCAGGATAATGCTCCAGGACACAAGTCGGTTGTTGTCATGGCTAAACTCCATGAACTTCGATTTGGTGTATTGAACCACCCCCTTATTCACCTGATTTGGCACCATCAGACTATTACCTCTTTCCGAACTTAAAAAAAAAGTTTGGCTGGACGCAAATTCTTCACCAACGAGGAGGTGATTGCTGAGACAGAGCGGTTTTTCGAAGAGTTGGAGGAATCGGCCTATAAAATGGGTATAGAAGCACTGGAACACAGATGAAATAAGTGCATTGATATAAGAGGAGAATATGTAGAAAAAGATTAAAAAAAGTTTTAAAATTGATTGCGTTTTATTGGTCAGGCCGAGAACTTTTCAAACTGCCCTCGTAGTTTTCAGTTTCTTGCAGAGAATGAGTCAGCGATGCCTCTAAGAAAAAAAATATGGTCTAATTGTAGAGTACCCTGTTCTGAACCCAACCTGAAACTCACTTAATAGTTGGGTTGCATGTATCTGGTATTCCTGGTATTCTATCTGAACCACCGTGAGTAAAACTTCTTCTTAGGATATTGTCAAGTCTGAAATGCTGTCATGAAATCAGGGTCCGTAAGACTAAAGCGATCGCTCAATTAATTAATTGTCTTTTAGACAATCGCTATCTCTATCTTTCTTTATTAATATGACAGATACAGCTATAGTCAAAACGGTTATAAAAAAATTGACAATCAACTATCACCTTAGCCAAATTCCACCCCAGGTTGTGCATATTGTAAAATATGTGGGTTTGAAGAGTTTGGGTTAAGCAATTGAATTAAGTGAGCTTGCAGCCTATTAGAATCTAGTCAGATACTGATGATATATTTTGTTCCATGTACTTTCATGGCCAAATTCCAATAGTCGGATGAATAATTACGCCTAGCTTATTTATTTACATAACTAATAACATAATTTCATGGAAAAATGTTGATTTAAATTGACATGAATTAATTATTGTTTTATCAAACAAATTGTTATATTTAAGATTGAAAAAATTAAATAGCTTAAACATTTTATTTAATGGAGAAAATTTTTCATAATTTGTACGATAGTTTGAAATAAGTATACTCTCCGGTATATTCCTCAAAGTTCTTTGAGGGATATTAAAATTAATGCGAGACAGAAGGTGCAAACAGTCTATGTTGCCGTTGATTAATTTTACAATGAAAACGAAACATAAATAGGAACGTCTTTTCTCGAGACTAAGTAAATCAATAAGTCCAAGTCTGTTGTTATAAGGTGGAAGAACATAAGGATTATCCCAGGCAAGTCCCCTGAGCGCAAACCTAATAAATCTTTTTTAGACCTGGGGCCTATTTCACCAACTACAAATTACAAGTACAAATTTGTGATTAAAAAAAATTACATATGAAAAAAACTCGATTTCTTACAAATTTGTTAAAAAAATGCTTGTAATCACAATTTTGTAAGATGGTGAAATAGGCCCCTGTTCTAGTCTATTTTTATGACATTCGTAATGAGGTGACCAAACCTGACAAGCGTATTCTAGAATGGGTCGAACAAAATTGTTTTGACTCTCTTTTTATCCAACCAAGAATTGAATTAGCTTTATTTAAAATGGAATTTATATGTTGAATTAATTCGAGTTTGCGATCAAATGTGACACCAAGAATAGACATAACTGTTTCACGAGATATTGATATACCATTAAACAAATAGTTGACTGAAATAAATGAAAATTTTCTTGTAAAACACATAGTTTTACACTTTACAAACAATTACGATTACACCAGTCAAAAAACGAATTAAGATCAGATTGCAATTCAATTCTTCACAATCACGATTGTTTGTAATAGTTTTAAAGATTTTTACATCATCGGCGTAAATGAGACACTTGGAGTACTCGTATCTTAACACAGATGGTAAGTCGTTTATAAATAAAATAAAAAGAATGGGGCCTAAATGACTACCCTGTAGGATTCCTGAATTGATTTTAAACTTATTTGATTCGCAACCGTTAAATAACACTGAATAAGATCTGTCTAATAAATAAGATTGAAGCCATTTTACAAAATTTTCGCTAGATCCTAATTTTCTTGACTTAAAAAGCAAAACACGATGTGATAGCTTGTCAAAAGCTTTACTGAAATCAGTGAATACACAATCTACTTGTTTACTGTTTTTAAATGAATCAATACAATTTTCAGCTAATTCTATTAGAAAAGTAACAGTAGAGCGTCCTTTTATAAAACCATGCTGATTAGGAACAATGAATGACTTAACATAAAAACATAAAGCTTCACAAATAATAGCCTCAAGAAGTTTAGGAATCACAGATAATCGGGCAATAGGCCTGTAGTTTTTCACTTCGTCTTTTTTCCCTTTTTTATGTAGAGGGATAATGAATAAACTTTTCCAAATAGATGGGAATGAACATGTTGACATTGAAAGATTAAAAAGAATAGGCAAAGGTAATGACAAGTGACGTACACAGTTTTTCAAAATAGTAGAGGGTATACCATCAGGGCCTGGTATACAGCTATCGTCAAGGTTAGATATAAACTTTACAATGTTGTCGATATCAATGTTAAAGTTCATATCAGTCAAGTAAGTAAAAGATTGCAAATTGTCAAAGTTTTGATCCATTTCGTCAGATTTATCACAGATTGAGGAATCACAGTTAAAGGTATCACAGTTAGAAGTATCACAGTTGAAGGCACTTTGAAAGAAGTCAGATAAAAGTTTCGTTATAACCCGTGGGTTATGACTTGAAATGTCATTTCATTTGAGAACTATTTGGAGAACCTGGATAATAGCGTTTCCTTCCTTACAAAGCTGTATATATGTATCTTTGATTCTAATCAATGCACAAGTTTCTTTTAAAGCACTCATTAAAACGTCTTAAATAATTAAGTCAAGCATATGATAAGTTTCTCGCTTGCATACGATGTTTATGAAACCTTGGTTCTCTTAAAACCCATTAGGAGTGATTGTACGGTCCACGAAATGCTCCTTTAACGACAGAAGACAGCATTCATTTCTACCCTTCTGTCACCATTTGAAAATGCTCCTGATTAGAATTTTATGTTCGCTGCCATTCCGTTCTAAATCCATATCCGGAGGACAAGGTTGTGCATCTGGAAACGAATTTGGAAGCTGTGAATACTGTCATCACCAAAAAAATTAAATGGACTAGACAAAAAATCATTGATGAATATCAGAAAGAGAGTTGGAGACAAAACGGAGGCCTGTGGCACACCAGCAATTATTTTATGAATTTCAGAAAGGTAGTTTCTAGTCCAGTGAAGAAGAGATAGATGCGAAACTCTATCAAATACTTTTGAATTATGAAGTGCAATAATCTTACTTTCAAAACAATGTAAGGCCTTGTGGCACTTTATGCTGAGATAAACCATCAGATCGCCAGGGGACATTTTGCTTCGAAAGCCATACTGTCGGCCAATAAGAAGCTTTCATTCCTCAAGATATTTGTTGAACTGATAATTTATCAGCGTTTTCATAAGCTTGGAAAGAAGGGATGTAAGTGCAATTGTATGTTAGTTGAAGGGGAAGAAAGAAGATAAGCATTTTTTAAGGATAGGGTGGCCAAATGCTTTTTTCCATCCACTAGGAAAGAGACTAGTAGTTGATGTATCGTTGTGTACATCGAGTACTCTTGCACTTTACTATAGCGGCTGATAAATAGACATTGCGCTAAATAGACCTTAAGAACGCAGATACAGAATTATAAACGACAGATAATAAATAGTTAGGGAAATGAATTTAGGTTTTAAAATTTAAATAATAACTATTTAAAAATAGAAAACATTTCTACCAATCTTACTTCAACAAAATTTTGTTGCTTCTGAAAGGACAGCCATAGGGTATTAAGGCTCATATTTTTAAACTTATATCATTTGACGAACCGTTAATGTACAAAGCGCAAATATTTTTTTTTAATTAATTAAAACACTTATTAATTGAAAAAGATTAATTTTGATTCAGATAGAAGCAACAGACAATAGCATATCTGTATCTAATTCTATCAACTTTGGACTTTAAATTTAATCTTAAATCTTTATTAAATCGTTCAAAAAATAATTAAAATTTTCTAGAAAATATAAATTAAACGCAGTTTTTAGTTCATATTTTTCTTAACGTCAGGTGTACGGATTGTTAAAAAAATGAGTATTTTACTCGCAGCTTATATGTTCCTAAAATTAGATTGATGTATAATGCTGAAGTCTTAATTCATTACGTTAATTTTAGTTTTGATTAATGTTTTTCAAAATCAACCGATTTTCTTGTATGTTCTCATTGGTTAGTAGTAGTAGTAGTGACTTTATTAAGTAATAAATAATATAAAATTGACAAACTTTATGTTGGAAAAATATCACTAATTATAACATAGGCTATACATACCTATAATAATAAAAACTTTATATACTCGTTAGCTCAGAAAGTCTTTAAGTAGCTTTATTTGTATTTGAATCTAATTTGTAATTGTGTATTCTGTATTAGTAATTTTGTCCGTCTTTTAAAATGCTTCTTTGATTATTTTCTTTCTATGGCTTAGTGCCGAGGAGACAAAATTTGCTAGTACTGTCCAGTTTTGCCCATTTAGCATATCTTTGACTTCATCAATATTCAAAGTATTTTTCCCAAAAAAAAAAACGCCGAATCGATTGTACGATGAGGCAAATTCCTAGGAAATGCTTTACGTGTTCGTGTCTGGTAGTTACATAAGTTACATTGGTTTTCCAAATACAGAATATAGGCGTATTCATAGAGAACCAGAACATCTTTTTGATAAAATATCTTGGAAGTTTTTCAGTCTCTTCGCACGGTAGCGCTCACCATTCACAGTAACTTTGCGATTCGCATCATCTTTGAAGAAATACGGCCCAATGATTCCGCCAGCTCATAATCCGCACCAAACAGTGACTTTTTCGAGATGCGTTGGTAGCTTTTGCAGTTTTGCTTGTTCACGTCCATTCAACCAGAAATGAGCCTCGTCACTGAACACAATTTTTCGATGAAAAAGTGGATCTTCGGCCAACTTTTTAAGAGCCCATTCACCAGAAATTCGGCGTTGTGGTAGGTAGGTCGTTCGGCTTCAATTCTTCCACCAGCTGTATTTTGAAAGGCTTTACACCTGAATCCTTCCGCAAAATTTTCCACGTAGTGGAGTAACAGAGGCCCAATTGCTGCGAACGGCGCATGATCATCACTAACACTAGCCGATATAGCTGCGATATTTTCCTCAGTTCTCACTCTGCGTAAGCGTGTTGGTTGTTTAGGTTGTTTAATGTCCAACAATGTAAATTTGGAGCGAAATTTAGTCACAATAGCTCGAATACCCACCTCAGTAGGTCGATTAAACTGACAATAAAATGGAAGAAGCGCGCGATGAACTTTCTTAACAGAGTACGCATTTTGGTAATAAAATTGAATAATTTGCAAGCGTTGTTCGTTTGTGAAACGATTCATGGTTAAATGACACAAAACACGAAACGTGCGTGAGCTGTCGAAACTAGTGTTGCAAAAAAGAAAATATCAAAAAAATCACCCATTAGTACCAGCAAAACAAATGTAATCGGGAAGGTAAGTTGTGAGATCGTCCAGGATTGTCTCAAGAGTTTAACTCCTAATGTCGATTGAAACCAGTCAGATACTTCATTCCATCCCATACTGCCTTTAAATTCTTCATGTACAACCCCCTTATGACTCCCAGTATTTTGGATGATATTAATAGGCAGCTTAGCTTGTAGAACAATCGATCGATTGAGTCGAAGGCTGCTTTATTATCAATAGAGAAGGCATATAATTTTTTACCCTTGATGTGGTCTACTGTTCAATATTCTTTTCTAAAACCAGCTTGGAATTTATTTAGAGTAATATTTTTTGATCCACCTCGTTAGTCGGCTTAGAAACACAGCGACACTAGTGAACATCTTCATGACAGAGTTCATAAATGAAATCCATCTGTAATTGCTTGGGTCGCTTACATCACCTTTTTTAAAAGTGGGAAGATAATATTCCTTCGAAGGCTTTCTGGGAAGTATATGCGTTTGTTAGTTTTTCTATAGTGTAACGAGGCAAACTTATAAGGGGTATTCACGATCTAATGCAACAGGTCTAGTATCATTGTAAAAGTGCAAAAGTGTAAAATCTTACAATCTTACAACATGTTGTAGTATTGTAAGATTTTACACTTTTGCACTTTTACAATGATACTAGACCTGTTGCATTAGATCGTGAATACCCCTATAGAATTTATATTTGACCCTATCGTCACTTGCAGCCTTTGTTATTCTCTGAAGAACAATCCTCACCTCTTGGGTTGAAAACGCCCGTTCAAGGATTTCATTTTCGATCCATGCTTAAGCGAACTGATATTGGTCTGGTTTCATTAGGGCACAAAGCAGCTTTTGGAATTGGTCTGCTAGCAGATCAACGTTTACTTCAATTTTCTTTGCAAACGGTAGGTATGCTATTTAGAGCCATTTTCTTCACTACAAGTTGAACTCAACTTGAGGATTTTTATTCTCAACTTGTGATTTTGTTTTTCTTCACTCAAAGTTGACAGTTTCAACTTTCGATTTTCAACTCTCCAGTTGATCAACTTCTGGTTTCCTCAACTTCCGAAAATAGTAGAAGTTGAGAGAGAAAACTTGAGAGTTTTCTCTCAAATTCAAATTTGTAATACATTTTGTTGCATCTTCTGTCAGAAATTACTCTCGGTTTCGGTTGGAATAAAAATATTTTTAAAATAAAATGTTCCGAGAAAATTATTATTGGGAAAATCATGCATCGTCTGCTTCCTGAAGCGAAGATAAAGAAGAAGAAGAATTATTGGCGATTGAAAGAAGACAATATAAAATGTGTCCACGGATCGGACTCGAAAAATGGGACGACCATGATTTTATCTACCGATTTCGTATTTCAAAGCGAACGACAATTTTGCTCTTGGAATTGATAAAGGGTAGTTTGCCTTGCACTGAAACAAGGTACGCAGTGAAATATGTTGAGTATTCCTTAGTTTAAATTATGCTAACTTACATATATGTGTAGATCGCGTGAATTACGACCAATTACCCAAGTATTGATTGTGCTGAGGTACTATGCACTCGGGTCAATTCAGTTAGCCATTGCTGATTTTATTGGCGCAAGTATTTCAACAGTGCATCGTATTGTGAAGCGGGTGTCAGATGCAATTGCTAACCTTGCGCCCCAGTTTGTTCGAATGTCCGAAACACAAAGAGAACGGTTACAAGCAGCAAGAGAATTTTATGATATCGCAAAATTTCCAAGAACAATTGGAGCAATAGATTGCACGCATGTAAGAATCCAGTCTCCTGGTGGCGATGCAGAACTTTTTAGAAACCGCAAGGGTTGGTTTTCTATAAACGTTCAGACCGTGGCATCTGCAGACCTGAAAATAATAGATATCGTTGCTCGTTGGCAGGTATGATCTACATATAAAATAAAAATGAATAAAAGTTATGCCCCTGACTTTCGCTTCTATTCTTTTCTCAGGGTTCTACACATGATCAACGTATTTTCAATTCGTCAACTTTGAGGCAACGATTTGAAGAGGGTGAATTTGAGCACTTTATTATTATTGGTGACTTTGGCTACTTAAACACAAATTACTTGGCGACACCTTTTCAAAATGTTTCAAACTCTGTTGAAAATTTATATAACGAGTCTCAGATTCGCACTCGAAATTGTGTCGAGCGTTCCTATGGAATTTGGAAAAGACGGTTTCCAATATTGGCCACCGGGTTAAGATGCAGAGTTGAAACCGTGCAATTGATTATAATTGCTTGTGCCATCCTTCACAACATAGCAATCGATGAAAAGGAACCACAAACTCCACCGGAAATGCCCGGATTCGAAGATATATTGCGTAATACAAATGCTCCATCCACAAGGCAACATCGATTACCTTCGGCAACGGTTGCAAACGCAAGGTCTCAAATTCGAAATTATTTTCAGTCAATTTTAGACCAAGAGAGAAATCAAAATTGAAAAAAAACTTATTCGTAATTAATTAATATTTATTATTAAATATTTTTATAAAACAAAATAAAATGGCTAAATCTAAAAATATATTTTTTTTGCGGCTGCTGTTGGGATGGCAGATTGAATTGGGTGCTCTTTCAACGTCTCCATTCGAGCCTTATGAAATTCTGCATCGCATTCGAGTAAATTTTTGGCCCTCTGCAATTCGACCATAGCACGTTCTCGGTCGAATTGGGCTCTTTCCCTTTCCAGTTTGTAACGCTCTCTTTCGATTTCAAGTATATTTCCAATTCAATTGCATGTTTTTTCTTCTCGTGTTGCATCCGCTCTTCACCCATTTCACCCTTCATTTTTTGTTTGCGACGCCTGGTCAGAAAAGGGTTCGGTGGCTTCCGCAACTTTGCTGGATTGACCCTCTCCCAAGAGTCTTCAACTGCTTCTCCCATTATTTGAGTTGCGAATTCATTTTGTATTTCAACCATGTTGTTGGCAGTAAAGTTATCGTCTTCAAAAACTATCATTTCATCCGCTATATGACTTATAATGTCTTCATTGCCTGTAGTTGCGAATGGTTCCGGCAGCGGCGTAGGTTTTTCTATTGGTGATAAGTCGCTATCACCAGTCACTGCACAAAGGCCATACGTCGACGGAATCAGCATAGCAAAGAGTTCGTTCATCGGCTCGCTCAAAGCGGGGAGTTTTTTTTTTGGTGGACCACCACCTGTTGCCTTGGCGTCCTTGGCAAAATAAAAAACTCTGTTTTTTAAATTTTGCTTAATTTTGCCGTCTTTTTCCCTCAATGACTTCAAAGCCCTCTCCTAAAGTATAAAAAAACAATGTTAATTAAATTAAATTTGTACAAACCTGGCCAGGTGGGGCGATATTGAATTGTTTGGTAATATCCTCCCACGCCTTGTCCTTATCGCGCTTCGTTGCGCCGTCAGTTTTCTTATTTTCAATTATATGGCTATATTGCAAAGCATTTGCAACTAGCCAGATTTCCTCCTCTGCGGAATATACCACTTTTGGCAAATTATTTTTTTCGGCCATTACTTATTTATTTATTTTTATTTTAGAATGCACAACAAGAACCGAAAGTTTAATTTTCAAATAATCGCACAGAATAAATTCAAATCTCATCAAATCTCTATCTGTCAAAAATTTCCCAGGGAAATTTTTAAAAACGCAAGTAGGCTAACTTTTAAATTTCAACTCTCGAGTTGAGATTTAAAATAGCGAAGAAAAACAAATTTCAACTTGTCACTCAACTCTCAAGTTTGTGTCAACTCTAGAGTTGCCCAACTTGAGAGTTTGCCTCAAGTTGAGCTATAGTGAAGAAAACGGCCCTTAGTTGTACGACTGTACTTAACCTCTGTCAGCCTTTCGATGAGCAGTTGAGAATACAGTTTTTTTTTTTGCTTTTCCTTGCAGCGGAATAAATGAAAGCATTGTTGGTCTCGCGGTACATTGATTTAGCAGAATTTAAGTTTGTTGCTCTGACCAGCCTTAGGAAACTGAATGATTTATTCCTTGCGGTATCACACTCAGCATCAAATCATGGGTGTCTCAATTATTTCACCTACTAGGATTGGGTTGAAAAGACAAGACTGCGCAGCATTTATTAAAGACGATACTTAATATTCGATACCGTGGGGAGATCTAATTTGGACGTTGTCGTTTAAAAGATTCAGATTAAGCTCAAGGTTGTCTCGGTATAGCGCCAAAAAGGAGTCTTTTCATTGTAGTTTTGGTAGCAACTTTAAGCTTTCATTTGATGGCTCTAAGACTTGCACTTTGTTATTATGCTCTCATTGGCATGGTCAGCCAAGTGCAAGACGAGAAATTGGCCAAGTTTCAATATCAAGGAAAATCACTATTGTTTAACCAATAAATATACGGTTCTTCTGTTTAATTCTTTTTCGGTCCTAATAGGTCATATCCCTACCGAAACTTAAGGTACTCCACCTGTCCTTGTCTGGAAATGTGTTAACTCACATTCTCATAATATTTGTTTTTAGAAGAATAAACCTTAGAAATGACTAGTGGAGGACTTCATTTTTCCAGCGTGGCCTCAAAACAACCATTATCATTATAAAGTTTGTTTAAATGATATTAGCTACAATTCAAACATTTTACTAAATCAAATAACTAATTCTTTGCATAGAACAAAAATATTCACTCTTCTTTTTTGTCAATCAAACAAATGCCCCTTATTTTTTAATTTTAATTAAATTGGCAATAGACACGCTCTAGGCTCATCGATTGTTCTATCATGGCATCAAAAAATAGATTAGATACTTTCAAATTAACTGGAAAATGAGGAAGAGCGATGTATATCGGCTTGATTTCAATACAAATAATTTTTCAACAATAGTAAGGAAGATAAAAAAAGATAGGTATAAAAGAAATAAGCAACTGGTCTTTTACAATTAGTCTTTGAAATATCGATTTTAAATGAATTTATGTTGGATATTATTGGGAACTCTTGTTTCCCTTGTGGCATCAGAACCAGTTAAACAGAGGAAAAGTGGTGTAACAGCGGTAAGAGAAGTTAATTTTTATGCTAAGATGGCGAAATAATTAAATGTTTTGTCCTCGAAAAAGGAAAAATTGGTTCGAAAATATGGATACCCTTTCGAAGAACATTCCGTTCAGACATCCGATGGATACATTTTGAGCGTTCATCGAATTCCTTATTCACCAAAAGTGAACACCTTCATGCAAGAATCCCGGCCAGTTGTTTTTTTAATGCACGGATTAATGACCTCCTCCAGCGATTGGATCATCTTGGGCCCTGGCAAGGCATTAGCTTTTCAACTATCTGATGCTGGTTATGATGTTTGGTTGGGGAATGCCCGTGGTAACGTTTATTCTCGAAAACACGTTTCATACAATCCAATGTTTAAACGATTTTGGAACTTTGATTGGCATGAAATTGGCATGTACGATTTGCCAGCTATGATTGATTATGTCTGCTATACCACGGGACAGGAACAAGTCACCTATTTCGGTCACTCTCAGGGAACAACCACGTTTTTGGTATTGAATTCTATGAACCCTGAATTTAAGAACCGTATCAAGACTGCCCACTTGTTGGCACCAGTGGCCTTTATGAAGCACATGAAGTCCCCGCTTCTAAAATTGGGTTCTATATTCGGGGGGCAACCCAATTTATGGCCGGAACTTTTTGGTAGCACGGAGTTTATGCCGAGTTCCAAGCTAATGGAATTACTCGGTTATAGTGTATGTAAAGAAACTTTAATGTTGAATGTACTCTGCTCCAATCATCTTTTCCTTATTGCTGGTTTTGATTCGGAAAATCTCAATGAAGTAAGTAGTTAAAGCCTCATTTTAGTTTTTATATTTGAGTTTCAATTTTTTGATTTTTAAGGCACTGCTACCTGATATTATGGCCACAACCCCAGCTGGATCGTCTGTCAATCAGCTCCATCACTATATGCAGGAAATGAATTCTGGTCAGTTCCGGCAGTTTGATTATGGTGTTGTTCGTAATTTGAATAAATATAAATCCAAGAGGCCTCCAAAATACCCCCTTGAGAAGATTGACGTTCCAATATATCTCTATTATGGTCAAAATGATTATTTGTCTGCAGTAGTTGATGTTAAAAGGCTTATTGCAGAACTTCCTGAGACAACTGTAAAAGGAGCTTATATGGTGCCACACCCAAAATGGAATCATTTTGACTTCTTGTGGGGACTAAACACTCAGGAACAAGTATACGATACCATCATGAAGAATTTGGCAGAGAATGAGAAATGATAAGCCGCGTTTATTTATGTAGAATAAATCTAAGTTTATTGAGGAGTAAAGTTGCCAAATTCCATTACCAAAATGTTCTCTTATTTACTTTTAGAATTATTTTATCTATCTTATTTTTGCCAAGTAGATGAAAAGTGTTCTCATCACGCCTGGAAGCGACAAAAGACCTTGTTAAATGGGGGAAATTCAGCCTACCTTGTATGTAGAAAAGAATGATTTCATGTAAGCAGCCCCAGAGAACGCAAATTTATGAAATCATCTAGGCTACAATTAGAAATCCGTACCGCAAAAGGCGATACATTATCGTAACGTAGTAGACTATTAAAGTGGTGGTGTCAATGTTTTCTGAGATCGTTCTTTTAAGATCTCTGTGAAATGAGGAGCAGACCCTAATTCATTAAGGCAACGGCATCATTTTTTACCCAACAAATCTACTTATCAAGAGCTGCACATTATCAGCTTAAAGATGATTTAAAAAATGTTTAGCAAGTTGTGGTAGCTCTTTCATATGAAAACAGAAGAAGATCGGTGCAACGATAGATCCCTGTGGCACTCCACTTTAAAAATTGACGAAGGTAGGTCAAAAACCAGACTAACAGGAAATTTCTAGCAATACCTTTTTGCTTGTTTGGAATGGGAACAATCTTGCCCTTCTTTCATTCAAACAAACTCGAAAGTAGTTAATATGCTATTAAATACTCGTAAGTATACGAGTATGGAAGCAGAAATCTTATGAACTTATGGTCCGTTAGTAGCAGCCATAAGTATTCGACGTAATCGGTAAGATTGCCGTCACAAGCTCTTCCTCTGATATTCTTATAAAGTTCAGAGAGCTATTGATAGCGATTTCCTCCTCTTCAGTAAGGTACCGATCGATGTCATCAACTGGATTTTCAGATTGTGTACCAATACCGATTTCATGCATGTTTGTCCATAATTTTTTGCCAGGTTAAAGGACTAACTTTATTTTTGTAGAAAAGTCTTTTGCTGTTCTGGGAAGTTGTTATCATAACTTGCGTAGTCTGCAATATAATTTGTGGAAGTGCTCGAGTTTGTAACGCCTCCATACTCCATTGACTATAGATGACATCTCGTTGTGACATTAAAGTAGAGATGTCGTCAGGTTGAAATCGTGTGCGTAACAGGAAGGGTTTTTACCTACGTTTCCGTTTAATTTGAAATGACACACATACATTAATACATATAACAAAGAGTCCTTGCTCATGAGGTTAAACCAGATTTTTTGTTTGAGAGTGAATATTTTTGTTTCAAAAGTTATATTATTTTGAATTGATTGTTGTTGCTACATTGTTATATTTACTGTGGATAGTTTCATTCTAGAGACATATACTGTGAGGGAGTTCTAATTGGAATGGTTTTAACGTTGTAATAAAACTTCTACCTTGAGCCATTGTAGGAGGTCAAATTCATCAGATTGTTTCGAAAAGATTTATCAGACCAAAAACATAAATGTTAAAACGAGAGCCAAGTTCTTCTATACAAAAACCATTGTGTAACAAGTCAGCAGTACTGTGATCTAAAAGTACGACAAGTTTTTACTTCATGAAGGTTTAATACCTAATATTTAAAGTAGAATAATATTGAAACAGCTACAATGTAATAGAGAAATTTTATTATTTAATGATTACTGACTAAAATTTGATGGGTTCACTGGTCAAGTTTTTAAAACCTTTCGAATTGGGTATAAAAAAAAAACTTGCCAAGATTCTACGATGTCGGGATTGCTCCATAATTTTGATGATCTGTCAGTCAGTTATGGTTTTTGTGATTTTGGAGGCCTTATATCTCAAGAACCGCTTATGCTAGAAAATTTAAATTAACACCGACACAGAGCCTTTTACTCCTACAGCGCGATCTGTTGAAAAAAATTGCATATCTACTTTATGGAAGGAACAAAAAGCTATTTTCCAATGTCATATATTTTTGCCCTTATTTCAACCAACTAGAACAATCTAAGACGAAAACCTTCGTGATTTAGTTTCCAGAACAACCAATTTGAGTATGTAAAGGAGTGTTCACGGTGAGCAGAGGACAGTTGATTTTTGATTATGAAAGTGTGCAAAAGTTTTACTTATTGGGTTGTGGAAAGTGTTATTAAACAATTGCGATTTAAATTTGAATAAAAGTGTTTGAGTTCATTATAAATTGAAATTCATTGTTTTGATTTGGAAAGTGTAAATAAAGAAGAGAAAGAAGACTAAAAAGAGTAATAAGTTTCATTCAACGAACCTAGTAAAAAGATTACAGTATTATCTTTTCTGCTCTGGTTAATTGTAGGACCCAGGTTTTAACTATATCTTCATAAAATGACCTTATGTGCCATGTGCCCTATAGTACCTATATCGTAAGTAAAATAACAATCTTATCGACATTCGACACTCTATCATAGTCTGCCAAACAGTTAAAAGCAACAGCTCAAACGCAGCTCTTCAAGTATGCATTAATAAGGTTGATCTTTAAATTATGTACGATTTAAAACTTATTCTTTGCATTCGCTTTAGACTTTCATAATGTTGTGTTTTTGGATGATTTCTTATTTCTAGTAAAATGAAATGCTTATATCTAAAATAAGACAAGTTTAGAAACACATAACAGTCATTACCACTAAAAAGATGTATAATCTAGACGTTCTACAGGCTTCTTGTTCCGGTTGCCTCGTCTTACTGCAGGCTGACCATTCAGACTCGGCTTGCTACTTGATTCTAAAACATCTGCAACTATAGATGGTTCCATAATTGGGTCACTTATTTCAGACCCTTTCAACATTGCTTCAAAATTTTGGTCTATGAAAATAATTGGAGTGTTAGTTAAAGGAATCAACTATGTTACCTCGAAATCAGCATCCTACATCATAATTGATGGACTATGTTACCAAGTGCCCACTTCTTATCCTTTGACGTATAATTTCTCACCTGCACCATGATACCAGGATCAGTGTCGAATACTATAGTTTTAGTTGGAGATTTTCTTTTGTTCTGGTTCAGACCCACTCCAAACGTACACTAATATCTCTCTACAGGAGCAAAACACATGAAGCAATGCTAGTCGTAGAACTTGTTGTTTTCCGTTATTGCATCAGGTAGTTCCAAAGCTTCAGATTCAAATCTCAGACTCATTTACCATCTTGCGAAATGCTACTTTTATATTAAACACGAATCTTTCTGTCTCACCATTAGTAGTTCGGTGATACGGCGCAAAGAACTTACGAACAATTCCATTTGCTCTGGTGAATTCCTTCAAGTCCCCCGATGTAAAAGTGGAGACGTTATCGTGGACTAGGTTAGGTTAGGTTAGGTTGTTGGGCTGACAATTGATGTTGCTATTGTCACACTTAGATCAATGTAGATCCATTGTGTTACCCGTGAGTGTTATCACTCTTTCCTGATAAAACCTATGTATTCTATTAATCAGTCAAGCCATTTTGAGGCATTGACGAAGTTCAATATGTGTATTCCTGAAATATTAGAAATATCTTCTAGATTATCAAAGAAGTAGCTACCAAGCCATTTCCTTCTCTGGTGGCATAGTGACGGGCAATGACAGAGAAAGTGTGAGGTGTCTTCATGTACCTCCTCATCACCACATCCTCTGCATAGGTCATCTGTACTTAGTTTCATTTCAAATTTATGGTATTTCAATAAATTATGTCCGGTGATTATGCACGTAAGAGAGCGAAGGGACTTCTTACTAAGTTGTATAATTTTGTCAGTTCTCTGCTTGTTAAAGCAGGGCCATATTTTCCTAGTAGTATCACAGGTGTCAAGTAGATTCCACCTTTCATTGGATTTCCTTAGGATTATGTCTGAAATTTTCTGTTTAATGTTACAGAGTGGGATGTTTACCATCTCTGCTTGACTAGCGTCGAGCGCTGATCCCTGACTTGCCAACTCATCGGCATTTTCATTACCTGGTATGTCGCTGTGTCCCGGTACCCAGCAGAGTCTAATATTGTGCTGCGTGCCAAGAACCTTAAGGTCTTCGCGACAGCAAGAGACAAGCTTCGATTTTATCACAGTGGCAGAAATCGCTTTTATTGCCGCTTGGCTGTCAATGTAAAAGGTGATATCAGCCCGTGGTATCGCCATCATTGATACCTGTCTAGCAGCTGTTGTCACTGCCAGGACCTCCGCTTGGAAGACACTGCTATGATCCGGGAGCCTAAGTGAGTTGTTTAGCTCAAGAGGTTCTGAGAAAAAGCCTGCACCAACACCTGTGTCCATTTTGGAGCCATCAGTATAGATTTTGCTATTTCTGATTCACTGGTGTAGGGTTGGTTGTTCAGCCATTCTTCTCTGCTTGGAAAGGCAGTTTGGAATGGTTTATAAAAGTCAAGTTCGGGTGTTGTATAATCTGTAATGATACTATCACCCAAGTATTTCTGAAGAATTTGAGCATGTCCTATTGTGCTGTTTTTCCAGGTATTAGTCTGGCTTAGCCTTAAGGCACTATATGCAGCAGATTCTTGTACGAAAAGGTCTAGGGGTTTCAGGTTGAGTGTCGCCTCCAACCCTGCAGTTGGTGTGGATCTCATGGCACCCGTAATCCCAATGCACGCGAGTCTCTGTACTTTTGCCAGAGTTTTGAGGTTCGTGCTTTTTTCCGTTGCATTCCACCATACCAAATTACCATAGGTTAGTATTGGTCTGATTATCGCCAAATACATCCACCTGATAATTTTTGGACAGATTCTGTTACAGGAGTAGAATGCAATCATTCCTTTTTTCGCTCTTTCCTTAGTGTTAAGACTCCAGTTTAATTTCCTATCTAGAATCACACCAAGATACTTTGCATGATCTGAAATCTTCAGCGGGGTGCCTTCAATTGAAGGTATTCTGAAGTTTGGTATTTTCCTTTTATTTGTGAAGAGGACTAATTCTGTTTTTGACGGGTTAACCATCAGGCCGCACTTTGTAGTCCATCTATTAACCTTAGAAAGGGCGTATTCAATCTGTTCACTGATAGTGGGTAAGAATTTACCTGTAGCTAATAACGTGGACTAGTGTGACAGGTATCCCAAAACGAGCAAAAATATCACGTTGTAACGAAGCGTTCCATGCTTCCACCAATATCAGTAATAAATCATTGTTTAACCATGATTTCGCAGCCGCTGCCGCAGCAATGGCCGACAACACCATACCACGTAGCAGCTACTGACCGACCGGCGACACCATATGACGCTGCAGCTAACGACGACACCAGTTACTTCGGCAAGATAAGGGATTTGAAGCCATGCTCTAATGTAATACACAGTCACTATAAGATCATGATGTCACAGCCGAGTGAACACATTTGGTAACTCGCATTCGACCCGTATATAGTTCACACGCAGTTTATACAGAAAATATAACAATACGACCTACTCTTATGAAGGTGAGTCACTTGTTTGCTACGATCGAAGCTAACAAGCTCGATTTTAGTTTACAAGGCAACTGAAATTGTCCACTATTTCGTTCCTCAGTTTGGTTCGAAGAATAAACGTCCTAATTGCCAATAGGGGCTTTGGTATATGCTGATCTGTCGGTGTTTATGCATTGGCTGTTCTTATCAGGGGCCTTAAACCTGCCGATCTAGTGCCTACCAGGGGCCTCAAACCTGCTGATCTTGTAAGCGCCAACAGCATAGTCCGTACTTGTAGAAGAGTAAACCCGATACTGAGTACCAGTTAATAGAAAACCAGATACCAGGATAAACCTTTCTAAAGGAAGCCGACAGGAGCACGATACGAGGAGAATAACCGATGTTTATCAGATACACCATGCAAGGTGTAAATTAATTGAAGTCAAGAATGTTGTAGTTGTTATATGAATTTAAGATTAGTTTTCAATAAAGATTTTGTATAAGGTTTCAAAGACCTTTAATACTGAAGTTTCGTGTTTTCTTCAGAGCGACCCTGGAAATCCGGCGAACAAAACCTCGGCTGGAAAGCAAAAAGCACATTACAACGTAACACACCTATTTTTTTTCGACGCAGGCATTCACTTCAACGGAACAATCTCGGGCCACTTTCAATGATCAGAAAATATTTGTCCATGAATGGTCCCTCGAAGTCTATGTATAGACTCTCCGCCATGCACTAGTTAGGTACTCCCATCTATGCTAAACCTTTTTTTGTAAACTGCTTCCAAGAACTTCTGGATGCAAGTCAGAGCCATATTCTCAATGTCCGAATCGATACGCGGCCACCAAAACTATAACTCCTACTTGTGCCACATGCAATTAGGTCAAGATGAGCTTCAAGGTTGTAGGTATCACCACCCGACTATTTCTAAGGATTACACTGTCAGATAAGGAAAATTCTTGATCTTTACCTTCAAAATCCGGATGCAGGAGCTTCCCGTCTTTATCTTTCCGACTTTATATTTTGTTGTCTCCTTTACAATATTCTTTTGCGTGAATAGGTAAATTTCAGCATTTTGTAATATGGGATGTCATCTCTCTCATCGAGGCTTTTAGAATTCAACAGAAGCCGTGAAAGCGCAATTGTATTTGAATGCTCATCCGTCGACCGGTACACAACATCGTAGGTGAACCCTTACAGGAACTAGGCATAATACAACATGCGTGTTGCCACTACACTCGGTAGAATTTTATCTGGGCTGAAAACAGCAACGATTTATCGTCAGGTATTGAGTTAAAATAGTATTAGTATAGTAATAGTATTAGAGCTCACAAAATTGCGGTGGCTTCCTTGTCGTTGCGGCTATAATATAGTTCCTCTCGGGCGCTGAGAAAGGTCGGGAAGCATAAGCAATCGGATGTTTCCGTCCATTGTATCTTAATGTGTATAAGAATATGAAATAATTAAATATGAATCTATAAAAAAATTCTCCAGTCATTTAATGAAGATTTCCCGACATTCGATATCTTCATTAGAGCTTTCAATTTGGATGAATTCCTTCTGTGCTTATGTATCGGTATTGTAGATACCACATGAATTGCAGTTTCTATCGCTGATAAAAATATGTTCTTAATGGTATTACACTTTTTATTCGCGTATAATTAATTAAAAACAATACAGAGATAAAAAAAACGAAATGATCGTTAGCGACGAAGACAACGATCACGAACTTTTAGGGAGAGAATATAGCCGAACTGTCAATCGAGTCGGCGAAGTAGGGCAAATTAAAAAAAAAAGTGTAACAGCAACGACAGTAGGTGCTGGCACCAATTACTTTAACTGTACACTGAGAAAACTGTACTATGAGTTATTTAAATAGAAACATGTTTAATTATATGTTTAAATAAGGACAAACAGAATTCGTTTATAACTAAACTCAAATCTATTTAGATTCGAAAATACTATTATTTTTCAGTAAAATATGTTTAAATCAAACTCATTCATGTTTAAAAATTTCATTGAGATCTGCACTTCATTTTTTGTATGTATTCAAATTAGTTTGAGTTTGATTTTTAAAATACATGTTTAATTTATTTTACTTACTTGAAAATTTTAACATAAAATGAACATGAACGAGTTTAATTTAGATATAAACGGAGTTAAAATATTTACAAGAGTAAGAGATTAAACATAAATGTTAAATTTAAGCCCGAACAAGTTTGAATTGAATTAAAATGAGGTAGCTAAATACATAACTTTTCTTATTTTTGGCATCGAAAGTCATGGAGTGTGTTTATGTTCCGCGAGTGTTTGATGTGATCTTACTAAAGTGAGTATTTTATAAAAAAAAATCATGAAATATTTGATATATACCAATATAATGTTAGATACCTGTTTTACGCAAGAACATAAAGGTTAAGATTACTCGAGGAGTGGAAGTTAATATCATTGTTCCCTGTTCTCTATTGAATGTAAGTGTAAAAAAAAATATTTGTTTCAAAAACTGATTATTTAAAGTTTTTTTTTTTAAATACAGATTAATAAGTATGTATTATATTAAATTATCATTTGACTTCTATATTCTTTCCAAAGGACGACCAGAAGATGACGAAAGAAGCAAAACAAGAAGCAAATTCCAGAAGACAAATTACATATTATATAAACCAGAATTTGACGAAGATGTTCTCAAGATGTGACAAAGATGAGATCCCAAAGCACTCCACAACAATTTAAATACTTTTTGGAAAAATGTAATCACCAAATGTTACTTAAAATATAAATATAAATACATAATGTAGGTACTTATTATATAATTTTAATTTGTGTTGAGTAATTTTTTTAATTTCTGAATTTCTGAAAAATCTGAAGTCAAAAAAAATTAATATGATTCTATTTGAAACAACATCAAATAAAGTTAATAAAAACAAAGATAAGCATGTTTAAATCAAATAGAAAACGAGGTAAATTCAAACCAAATCATGTTCAAATCGGGTCAAACATGGGTTAATACGTTTCTATTTAAATTAAATAGATATCGATTCCATGCCAAATCGTATGTGTTTGAGTTTGATTTAAATATGAATATGTTTGATATTTTTCTCAGTGTGGAGAATTAAGTTATTTAGATTTCGATTTAATACTCAATCGAATTAATATAAATATATTATTGCAGGTCCGTATACACGGTTGAAAATAAATAAAGGGCGCCAGCAATTTTGATGAATTAAGGAAATTGCGAATAACATCCAGTATGCCGCTATCCACTCTCGTCCCCATTTCTTTTGGGATCAGATCTAGGTTGTTGATCGTTGTTCCATTTTTTATCCACATTAAGGGCTATGACCTCTTTAAGGGCCACTAAATGTTGATACTTCAAAGTACTGAGAGAGTGTACCAATGGCTGATTGACCATAGCTGCCCTACTCTCTCCCAGTATTTTGACGTAAACACCTGTATGAAAAGAATAAAAGGTGGGAACATGGATTGGGATTTGGGAATGCAGAAAGAATAGTTTTTGGTTTAACGTGGCAATGGCTCATCTTGATCAGATTGGGTACTTGCTGCTCCTAGTCAGAATCGTTGTGTATTGGATTGATTTCTTATTTCCAGTAAAATGAAAAGCTTCCATCTACAATAATACAATTTAAGTTTTATTTACTGGTTATAAGGAATTTACATATTTATGGCCAGATGGATTGGAAGTCTTAAACAAAAATAAAGTAAATCCTTTGGCTATTTGGCATCGTTAGGATTTTTCGGATCTCCTATATTTCCGTGAGGTTGACAGAAAGTTTCTTACAAACGTTAAGCCAGCGTTTGGAAATACGTAACACATGCCCAAATATATGTTTGTAACTTCTTTGAATTTTAAATAGTTTTGCTTTCTAAAGCGAAAACAACAATTCGAACACTGATAAACTTTGCAGAAGCTGATAAGAACAATTTTACCAGTTCTTTTCAGTTTTTTCTCCTTGAGCCAAAAAAGCATTTCTCATTATCAAAACTGACCCTCCCTATGCTGCTAATAAAACAAAACGTCATAATATGTTTCTGTAAAAATAATAGTTACTTTGACGTCAATAAAAAAGTATTTAGCAGCATGATATATGATATGCCTTTATCGCCCTGGCACCCAGCTGAGATTAGATACGATTATTTTGTTCAAAACAACCA
The DNA here is from genome assembly GCA_963931855.1 of Philhelius festivus. Taxonomy (NCBI): domain Eukaryota; kingdom Metazoa; phylum Arthropoda; class Insecta; order Diptera; family Syrphidae; genus Philhelius; species Philhelius festivus. Next base: position 231,051,551 of record OZ007555.1, on the reverse strand, counting down.
CTCAGCCAATCCAATCCAATTTTAACTGATTTTTATTTTGCAAAATAAGATTAGTTTTAAAATATTTTTTTTTGAAAGTTCCAATACCTGTCCCGAAATAAACTAATTTTTTTTTGTTTTAATCTCTAAAAACGATTGTGCTCAAACTCGAAAGGGTTTTTAATCGCTAAATTGATTTTAATCTGTTTATTCGCATCCGAAATTTCAATCACATTAAGCTTAATCTAGAACCCCCTGAAATTGGAAGATTTAAAACTTTAAGATAACTAAAATAGTATAAAAGGAAAATGCAATCTGGTTAGTGCCATACTACTTTTTTAAGAACGTACAATGAAGTTAAAGTTTATTATACTGGCTGTTCTTATTTCGCTGGTAAGGGCTGCTCCAAATGGAAAGCGAAGAAGAGTAACTACGGTAAGAGAGTAAAAACAATTAACTAGTTTGAAAAAAGTAATTTAGAGTTAAACTTTCTGCTCTGTAGGAGAGCTTGGTGGAGAGTCATGGCTACCCTTTTGAAGAACATACTGTTCAAACATCTGATGGCTACGTATTAACCTTACATCGAATTCCTTACTCTGGCCGAGTTGGCTCATCTGACGATGAACCACGTCCAGTGGCTTTCTTCATGCATGGAATTTTGAGCTCATCCAGTGACTGGGTCCTTCTTGGACCCGACAATGCCTTGGCTTATCTACTCTCTGATGCCGGTTATGATGTTTGGCTGGGAAATGCCCGAGGAAATACGTATTCCCGGAAACACGTTTCCCTAAATCCCTTTTTCGGTAGTTTTTGGAATTTCGATTGGCACGAAATTGGCTTGTATGATTTGCCAGCCATGATTGACTTCATACGTTTCTACACAGATGAAGATCAAGTAACTTACTTTGGTCACTCTCAAGGAACCACAACGTTCTTGCTGTTGAACTCGCTGAATGAGCGTTTCAAGACCCGCATTAGGTCAGCCCACTTGTTAGCTCCAGTGGCATTTATGGAAAACATGGCATCTCCGCTGATGGATATGACTTCACTTGTACTGGGTGGAGTCAGCAAGATTCCTGAACTCTTTGGAAATTTAGAATTCATGCCAAACTCTTTGGTTATGAGTGTTTTGGGCCAAAAAGCTTGTTCTGATTCATCACCAATTCAGATGATATGTTCTAATGTGCTCTTCTTGATAGCTGGACATGATGCTGAAAATCTAAATACAGTAAGTAATTCTTAAAGAAATCGCACCCGCTCGCCACAATACTAACAGACAATTTGCTTTCTAGACCTTGTTACCTGAAATTATGGCGACAACCCCAGCAGGATGCTCAATCAATCAGGGTTTTCACTATCTTCAGGAATTTAGTTCCGGCGAATTCCGTCAATTCGACTACGGAATGATTCGTAATAAATTAGTCTATGGCAAGACCAAGCCTCCAAATTATCCTCTTGAGAAAGTTGATGTTCCCATTTACTTGTACTACAGCGACAATGACCACATGGCTTCAGTGGAGGATGTCCATCGCTTGATTAGGGAGCTGCCAGAATCCACAGTAAAAGGCACTCACCGGGTGTCACACGCAAAGTGGAACCATTTGGATTTTTTGTGGGGCATGAATATCAAGGAACAAGTTTATAATGCAGTTTTGGAGGACGTGGAATCGGCGAAACGGATAGCCGGATGAAACAAATACAAGTGTAATTATGTGATATAGCGGAGAGCAATAATTTGTGATAAGACAGAAAACTAAAGTTTTTTTTAGTTTACAAAACATTATTATCTTCAATGAAAAACTAATTAACAAAATGTCCCCGTTTAACGATAAGTGTAACTAATGTTAACTTGGCTCATAACATTTTGATAACAATAATTGTTTGAATTGGTTTTTTTTTGATCGATTACATTAAGAGTAATTAGTTAATGTATATTTCTTATGAACCATATTGGTTCTCTTTATGTACAATTATTTGATCCTCATTCTATAGAAATATTATTAATAAATTAAAGCAAATAAAAGAGTATATTTCTTGTTTATTATTTCATTAAAACGGTTGGTTTTTATCTCTTCTATCTGTCTGTACCTACATTTTGATATACTGGAGACTTGAAATTTAATAAACAAAAAAAAAAACAAGTGGTAACACTTAACAATAAATAATTATTGTTTCAATAATCTAACTAAATTTGGATGCCAATTTTAGATAAGATATTTATTGCTTTAAACGAGTCGATAATCTTACTGATTTTTAATTACGATATACTAGGAATTACGTATTTGGCAAAGTTTTGCATTCAAAAATACAATCGAGCTCGAGGTTTTGAATAAACTTGATATTGCGATGATAGATAGAGAACACCAAAAAATGGTCCCGTCTCCTTATGGCGCTAGGTCGAACGGTCTCGTTCTTTGTTTGTTTGTCTCATTAATTGTTTGTCGAATAATTCTATTGCTATGGTTATTTAAGTGAGTTCGTAGCTTTCCAGCGAAAACTGCTATTTCATCTTCAACAGTTGGCAATCGTAAGTCTCTGTGTAGATCAGTGTTTCTAATGGACCACGGAGCATTAACGATTTCTCTGAGAACTTTGCTCTGAAAAGATTGTAGTATTTGTCTATTGCTTGGTTTAGTACAACCCCAAAGTTGTATACCGTACGTCCATACTGGTTTTATCACTTGCTTATAGATAAGCAATTTATTGTAGATGCTGAGTTTGGAATATCTTCCAATAAGCCAATTCATTTCACGTAATTTATTTTCAAGTTGATCTCGTTTCTTTTTAACGTTCAAGCTTAGCGTCTATTGTCATTCCTAGGTACTTTGGTTCATTAGCATAATGGTATTTGCACCGAATTAATGAAGGTGGGCAGATTGGTAATTTTTTTGTGAGTAAAATTAATATGTGTTGATTTGGACTCATTAAGAACAATTCGCCATTTCTTAGTCCATACCGAAATTTTATCTAGAGCTCGTTGGAGCTTCTCGGTGCCAGATTCAACTGAATCGGATGTTGCAAGCATAGCCGTATCGTCTGCAAATGTACTTATTATGGTATCTTCTTCTTGAGGAATATCGCTAGTGTATAGTACGAACAGAATCGGACCGAGAACACTTCCCTGGGGAACACCAGCATTGATTTCCTTAAAATCCGAATATTCCCTCCCTTGCTTAACTCGAAATAGCCTATCTTCGAGGTACGACTCAAGGATGTAATATATTTGATCCGGAAAGACCTGTCGCAGTTTAAACTTAAGACCATCGTGCCAGACCTTGTCGAAGGCTTGAGAGACGTCTAGAAATGCGCTTGAACATACATTTTTTCCCTCCAATGATTTCTCAATTTCATTGGTTATCCTGTACACCTGATCAATTGTTGAGTGGCTTTTCCGGAAACCAAATTGATGGTCAGGAATAAGCCGCTTTTCTTCGATAATAGGAAGCAGTCGCTTTAATAAGATTTTCTCAAATACCTTCGAGATCAATGGCAAGAGGGAAATCGGTCTATAAGATTTCTTTTCGTTCGGTTTTGGAACCATTTAAACTTCTGCGACTTTCCATTGGCGTGGAACGTATGAAAGCCTTAATGCCGCATTCATAAGGTGCTGAAGTTTAATTGCTGCTTTTCTGGGTAGCTCTTTAAGCACGCAAGCATTTATTAGGTCGTACCCAGGAGCTTTATTATTTTTAAGACTTTTAATAGCTTTATGAAGTTCTGATAACGTGATATTCCGAATAAGAAACTTTTCAGATGGTCATTGGATATCACCATGTTCATTTATCAACGCCTGGCCGTCAAAAGGTTTAAAGGTTTCCTCTAGATGTTCAGCAAATAAATCGGCTTTTTCTCTATCGGACTTAGCCCATTCACCATTATTTTGTCTGATTGGTGCTGAATGTATTTGCGGCTTTTTAACATCTTTTATAGCTTTCCACAATGAATAATTCGTATTTTTATCTGCGGTCAGACCTTCAAGATAGGTAGAAATCTTCCAAATTTTTGATTCGCGGATAGCATACTTGAGCTCATTCGAGAGGCGGTTTAAGATGGTTTTGTCCTGAGGTGCTCGTGATTGATGCCATCTTTTCCGAACAGTTCTTTTTTCGCAAAGCAGATCTTTTATTTCCGGTGGAATTGTAGCTGTGTTTCTAATTGGATCTCTAAAGTTGTGTGGAGTGTTTTTCCATGCAGCGTCTTGTATGACTTTAATAAATACATATATCGACTTCATCTTCTAGCTCTAAAGGCGTTTTCAAAGATATATTAAGCGCAATATTGTTTTCGCAATGTTATTTGAATTTATCCCAGTTAGTTTTGTTGTTACATAAAAATGGAGCTCTTTCCTTACATTACATTACATATTCCACTACTCCGTAGATAAATCTACCAAGTAGAGACACGGGAAGCACTGATAGCTCAGACCATCGGCTTATACAATACAACAGAGAGAGTCATACAGAGAGAAAGAACAACAGAAGAAAACACTTGGGACACAAAATTTGCCATAACTTAAAAATGAACAGCTAAGTGCCCTGATTGCAAATATCGAGGTCCAAGACGTTTTGAGGGTGGCCTTCTAGTGCAATAAGTAGCCTATTCTTATCGCGTCTGGCAGGCAGAAAGGCTGTCTGTAAAGTGTCTTGGACTTCGATATTTTCAATCAGGGGGCTTAACTCCACATTTTGGCAAAATTGTTATCACAATTATTTGGACTTGGAAAGAACTGCATACTTGATGCACTATTATGCACTATTGCGCCCACTAGAGTATGCAAGACGTTCACATTCATAAATAACTATAAAAGGCCTATCTAATTATGCTAATTATTTTTTGTTATCAATCACACCCAAAAATTGCTGTGGGCTCTTAGTCTATATGAATTTCTAAATTTAATAGTTACTGAACTTATTTGCATTACATCGATCTCAATTATAGTTCTAATTAAATGTTCAATAGTATCCTTAATAAATAGGGAGGATCCGCCTCTTGCTCTGTCAGATGGATGAAATGCATGATAAGCACAGAATCCTTTAATTTTTACATCGCAGTCTTTTTTTAAATGAGTTTCGGTAATCAAACATATGTCAATTTTTTCATTTTGTAGAAGTATTTCTAGTTCATCTACATATTTTTGATGATAATCCATTCGCATTCCATATAAAAATTTTAAACATTTTCATAATTTATCCTGGGATTTATGAGTCTTAGGTTCAAGCATGCTTAATTTTTCAAATATAAGTTTATTCGTCCTGCTTTGCTCTTCAAGTCTGGCAAGAATCAAAGAAAATACTTGGGAAACTGGGTCTAGTATATTTGTACTTTGTTCCTGGTTTTGTGACTCCACTTTGGCATACGTTTTTGCATCACTTGGTTTGGGTTTTGCGTTTTGAGGTTTAGTTACTTTGGGTTTCATTTTCCCTTTGGTAGACTTACTTAACCCTGATACCATACGTGGGCATACGTATTTATAGTACTTAGTTTGGATTTTTCGTTTATATCTTTAGTTTCATTGGGTTTCGTGTTTTCGTTAATAGACTTACTAGCCCTTTTATCAATTAAATTTATTTGGCTTGTTTTAGGTTTATCTTTGTTTGGTTTTTTGTTTCGGCCGTACACTTTTCTTCAGTGTATCACGCCTTTTTTGAATTTCTTTAGCAACTTCGCATCCTCGATAGTTTGCAGGATGGTTTTCCTTGCAGTTGACACAAGTTGCTGGAGATTGCTTGTCAAGACGGCATTCGTCTGATGAATGTTTCCCCGCACATTTAACGCAACGAGGATCTTTCCGACAGAAGGTTTGCGTGTAATTAAAACCTTAACAACGCTTACATTGGGGAATCAATCGAGTGCTTTTACGCAGAGGTTCTATTTTAATTACCATATTCAGTATTGTTTTAATGTTATAAATACTCTCAAGATTTTCTGCTTTGTCAAAGATTAGCATAAGAAGAGGAAGTCCACGTCTAACATACTCATTTTTATTCTCTTGCGATTTTTGTATCTCTTTCCTGATAATGATGGTGGGGGACTTATCTTAACTGGTGGTTTCTTCCCTTGAGGTTGTCTCGTTTTAACTTTTGGCTGGATGACCTCAGGTGAGGAGCCAGCCTTACGTGTTTTGGTAGGTCTTCTATGTATTCCTTCCGTTTCACGCGCTAGCTCTTCTTCGTCAGTTTCATATTGAGAAATATTTGGAGGTGGTGGACTAGCGTTTCTGTTTTGAAGATGTGAGGTTTCCAACATCATGTTCTCTTCACGCAAAAGATCAACTTCTTTTTTCAACTCTTGGTAGAGTTTTTTCATTACTTCAAGCTTTGTTCGAAGTTCATTATTGTCCTCCGCAAGGCTTTTTGATTTCGCTGAGTCGATTTTTAAGCTCGCTGGCGTTACCGGGGGACTCTTTTTCCCGGAGACATTCGATCTAGTTGGTGGTGATCGATTAACCCTTGGTTTTCTTAAAAAAGGGTTTATCAAATGCAATAATTGGCTCTCCCCAGAATCCGTAGAGCCGACCTCCAAAGAGGGTGGATTTTCCAGTGTATCTTGACTGCCACCTGGGGTACTATATCTTTCCGTTTTGTTCATTGCATATTTTGTATACTTTACACTCGGTATACGGAGGGTGGATTTTATTCGCCTCTTACGACAGGCATGCCTACCTCGGGTATATTCTTTGAACTCATACCCAAGAAACGTCTTGGTAACATACAAGCTGTAAAGAAGCTATCAGGTCGAGAGAAGTAAGTTTTCGCTCTTACAATGCCAACCCAACCGAGGAAAATCGCAAAAAGTTTAAGCAAATCAGAAACCAATGCTACGCTGTTTTAAAGAGAACCATTCTTAGATGACCAGAAATTAAGACAAAAAATCCTGCAATGTCCCAAAGGCAGTAGAAATTTCTGGTCATTTGTCAAGAACGTAAAAAATTCAACTTCATCTTCGGTTCCAACGCTCATCTACAATGACAAACCAATAACTAGCTCTTTAGAGAAGGCAAATGTACTTGCAGCTCATTTTGCTGCTAGCTATACGTTGGCGTTGCCTGTTAGCAAAATTGCCCCTCCTGTACTTGAGAACGTAAATCATTCAATGGGACAGGTATATTTCCGCACTCGTACAGTTGGAAGAGCCCTTCGAGATCTTAATATAAACAAATCCGCTGGTCCTGTGGGTATACCCCACATTCTTCTGAAGAGGTGTTCTTCATCGCTGGCAAAACCATTGCGTAAGCTTTTCCATCGCTCCTACTGTTCTGGAATCTTCCCTAGAAGATGGAAAACAGCATTTGTCCAGCCTGTTCCTAAAAAAGGTGACCCTTCCTCCCCCTCGTCCTATCGAACAATCGCACTTGCGTCCCTTCTTTCCAAGGTCATGGAATCGCTGATAAATCATCAGCTCAAGAAATATCTCGAAGATCGAAAGCTTCTTAATGACCGGCAATACGGCTTTCGCAGCAATCGTTCCACTGGTGATCTGATGGCATATCTCACCGAAGAGTGGAACAGATCTTTACATTGTTTTGGAGAAAGTAAGAGTATTGCGCTTGATATTTCTAAGGCATTTGATAGAGTTTGGCACCAGGCTCTCTTATCGAAAATGCGTGCGTTTGGCATCAACGAAACCCTTATTATTTGGATTAGAAATTACCTTCTAGATCGTTCAATACATGTTGTATTGGATGGTTTTAAGTCTGATCTTCACAAAATAAATGCTGGTGTTCCCCAAGGCTCCGTTTTGTCTCCGACTCTCTTCCTCATTTTTATAAATGATCTCTTGTCTGAAACTTCCAATCCACTTCATTGTTTTGCCGACGACTCTACTCTCAGCTTTTCATACTCGTTCCCAAACTCACGTCCATCTCCTTCGGAAGTGAATTTGCAACGGTACCGTATGATAAGTTCATTAAACTCCGATCTTTACAGCATTGTTAAATGGGGTACAAAAAACCGTGTGGAGTTTAATGCTTCGAAAACTCAATGCTGTCTATTGTCGTTGAAGCAAAATATATCCCGTATGCCATTGTCCTTAAATGGCACTTGCATCGAAGAAACCGAAAAGCTCTCAATACTCGGTATGTGTGTTAACGACGATCTTCGTTGGAATGATCACATTATCGAGACCGCCAAAAATGCTGCTAAATGCTTAAGATTTCTATATCGATGTAAGAAATTTTTCACCCCTTCTGATCTTGCTACAATTTATAAGGCGTTTATACGTCCAAAACTCGAGTAAAACTCACAGCTTTGGGCAGTTGCAGCACAATCTTCTCTCCATTTATTGGATAGAATTCAGAACAGAGCGTTAAAACTGATAGGAAACAGAGCTACGAGTATCATGGATTCATTCCCATCCCTTGAACACCGTCGGAATGTTTCATGTATTTCCCTGTTTTATCGCTTCTTTCACAAGCAATGCTCACTCGAAGTAGCCAGTTGCATTCTTCCCCTTTATCAATTCAACCGTAATACCCGCTTCGCTAGGAATGGAACTGATGACAGTTCACCCTTGAACCTAACTTTGGTCGTACCGTCAAATATAGAGATTCGTTTTTTAGTCGCACAACACGATTATGGAATAACTTACACGGCACAGTTTTCCCTCGCCATTTCAATTTACAAACATTCAAAACTAATGTTCATCGTCACCTCCTTTCCCTCCCTCCCTAATTTCCCCATCGCCCGTGCTGTGTTTAACACTATAAGAGTTGTGCATTATAAAAAAAAAAAAAATCAGGTTATATAGGAACGGACCCAGCTTCGATCCTTGGGCGACTCCGGCTTTGATGGATTTGTTTGAAGACTTGCAGGTTGCAGCTGTCCAGTTGAACGAAGAACTTCCTGAAAGAGAGAAAAGAAAATAATATTTTTATTAGCGGCGAAGGTAATCCAAGTACTCGAAGCTTATGGATATAAGCTTCTATCCATACGCTTTCGAATGCTTTCTCGATATCCATTAAGCATCCTACGGTGGCACGATGGCTGTTGAGTGCTGAGGTGACGCCAGACTGGAACTTAAGCAACGGATGCAGTGCCAAACTGCATGTCTGGGATGATGTTCTTTTTATTGCAGTTCTTCTTAAGCCTTCTTAGTATCACTTCTTCCAGAATTTTGCTGATATCGTTGAGGAGGGATATAGGCCTATAGTTGGAAACCAGATTATTAGCGCCTTTCTTCGGGATTGCCACGATTTTTGCCGTTTTCCACTTATGAGCGAAGTAGCAGTTGTTTATGATGATTGTGAGTAGTATCATCACTGCATGTGGAAGCATTTCGATGACGTAGTTGAAGACTCCATCCAGTCCTGCTGACTTCTTTGGCTTGAAATTCACGATGATTTCCGCAATTTCCTCTGGTTGACATAGTTGAAGATTATACGTTGGGCAACTAGCTCAAAGATTGCCGTCAAACTGCACTCCTTCCAAAATTGGCTATAAAGTCAGCTGGACGGATGTCCTGATTTCATCCAAGAACACAGGGTCCATTGATGGGTTAGGTGTGAAGTTTTCCTCGAAGTGATTCCCGAAAACTTCCACTTTGTCAGCTGTTGTTGTTAAATCAATGTTTGATGAAATTGAGATACCAAGAATAATAATGTTCGTGATAACTGTATGTATGTCCAGTAACTGTATGGCCATTTGGGTCTACCGGTGACGTCATTGAGCCATATTTCTTTGGGGATGTAATAGGTAATTCTATAATCGTTTTCTATTGCTTAAATGGATCAATTAAACCTTCAGAATATGTGTTTCAAACAACACGGTGCCACATCACACACAGCTCGTTCTGCGATGCGAACGTACGAACGAGAGATTAAATCTTCATTTATGAAAGTTCGTTAATGACGCCAAAAAATGTCTTTCCTAATGATTAGGCTCTAAATTTTTCCAGAGCAGGGCATTGTCAGAGGAAATAGAGGACTTATCCCGCTGGTCGGAACAGCTATGATAGTAGGTGTTGTTAGGAATGCCAATCTTATGGCAAGCGTTCGCTTCAGGTAGCTACCATCCTGGCTATGTCATGGGTGGGTCTGCATTTTCGATCAAGTGATTGGGATTTATTATAGATGGGCCAAATCTTTCTAGCGTTATATTGACTCATATGAAGGGCTGATCCTTGCCTGGCTAGCTCGTACTAGAATTAATGTCTTAAACAGTCACCTAACTATCGGGTAAGGCATTCCACATTCGTGATATGCGGCATAAGAAAGGACCTCTGAATGTAACCCTACGTCCGTTATACTTCTATCGCCTATAATTTTTCAAGTTCTTTTTTGGATTCCAAAAATACGGTTTATCCTTATGTTGGCTCAAGGTCAATTATTAATGTTTTTTTTATTTTGTATGTTGTAATGAAAATTTCACGAAGAAAGGAAACATTTGTATGACAAGTCCTACTAGTTGTAGTAGTTTGCTTGAATGTTTACTTGGTGTTTAACTTCAAAACTTCTATTGACGATATTTCTTGGTGAAATCGTTCATTTGTCAAGGCTGTGGATTGCTTCCGGTTTTGTTTGTCTTTCGGCTTATGATAAATGTTGGCGATGGTAGTTTCCCATTGTTCAAATATTCTAAAGCGCATTAAATAAAGATATTGAGTTTCATATAAAGCATTTGTACAAAGGAACTATAAACAAAAAACAGGTTTAGATCTTCAAAAACGATAAAAGTGGGACAGAATCATTGTTTGAGACCGTTTAACTCTCTCTCTCTTTCTCTCTCTATCTCTCTCCCTCTCACTCTCTCTCTCTGAATCGCATTACGTCAAATAATGTGTGTTGACTAGTACGCTACCATATTATACTCGTATATCCGTATTCAAAAATTGTTCTTAGAAAAGGACGCTTGAGGAAATACGATCTTGTAAAATCACGAGGGAATAGGTTTAGGAAACCAAGAATTTTACTAGTTTTTTTCAATTAATAAACTATAGTGATCGATAAATGTCAATTTAGTGTCACAAATTATTTCAATGTCAGAGAAAACAAAAAAACCAATAAAAAAGGGATCAAGATTATCAAAAGATATATACAAGTGTGCTTGCATGTAAAGCAAATAGTTCTACATTTTTTGTCAACACTCAACAAAAGATGGTCTATATTCCTTCATTCCCTAAACCTTCTAAGATCTTCTTGTAGTACGAAAAAATCATAAACTAAAGTAATTTTTTTAAAGAGTTTAATGTCATCAGTAAAAAATAAGAACGGAAAGTTTTTAAAGATCGGAGTCAAGTCATTAATAAATAAAATAAACCATAAGGGGCCTAAGTGGCTACCCTGTAGAACACCACAATTAACACAAAATTGGACAGAACAATAATTATAAAATTTAATTAAATAACTTCTATTTGCCACATGATTATAATATTTTCATTCTGTAGCCATTCTTAATGAATGGCCTGATTATTTTAAGGCTTGTCAAATATCGTTTTTAAGATATAATGATTAAAGGACTTCGCTAAAGAAAACTATATTAATACATTTTTTAAAGGCTTCCTTCTGATAAAATTTTAATGGTATCTTCTATAGAATTTTTTTTAGTTTGGACTTTCTCGAAAACGCTAGGAGTATAAAATAATTTTATCATTTATTTTGTTAAAGGCATCTACACAGTACAAAAAAGAATTTAAAAAAAATCTTTTTGCAAAATCCAAACACTATTAAAACAATTGACTTTTTAACACCTAATGGAAAATTTAGAAGAATATACTGAAAACACATAAAGAAAAACTTTTTTTTACAAACTTTTCTTAAGATTTTGACAAGAATTGTTTAGAATTGAGTAGAAATTTGATTGACTTTCCCTTTATTAGCTTCACCGATTTAAATCAAATTATGAAAAAGCTGCTAAATAAAGGAAAGGATTATTGAAATGCTTCTTCATTCTGTACTTCTACATACTTTAAGGCAAATCACCACTGAATTTTTTGGTGTCAGTGTTTCATTCGAATAACGTAAATCATCTTAAAAGAACCAATTTTTGATAGATTGATATATTATGAGTAAGAAAAATTGTAACATTTGATGCTATAACAAAACAAATGGATCCTGAAAATGTCACTACTTGGTGAGAATTTTATCTCGCGGAATAAACGATCCTTATAGTTCTTCTGAAAAGATTAATGCATAATATCCAGCGAGTTTGAAGAAAGTCGTGTCACGCCCTCTTCCGAAAAAGGGAAAGGACAACTCAAAAATGGCGAATCTCCGGTCGATTATTTTCCTTCCGAGTATAAGCGGGGTATTCAACAGAGTTTTGAAATTTGATCGGTTTTTGGGCAGGACAAGGCAGAATTCATGCCACTTCTAAAATAATCTCTCATATCCAATGGAACAAATCTAATGTTGACTGTCTGGTTGATTAAAGAAATGATTTTGTATGGTTAGAGGGTCCCTATCTAAAGCTGACGACACTTGGCATAAGTGAACCACTATATTATGCTATATGCTTTATGACATGCTAAATAGTTAAAAAAGTTAGTTTCCAAGGTGGAATCTTTGATGTAAAAATTGGTCTTCAGCAGGGAGCTATCAACTCAACGCTTCTATTCAGTATTTACTCACCGATCTGATATGTAGTCTAACTAAGCCAATTGCGTATGCCGACTATCTAACTTCGTATAGAACAACTCCAAAAGTCGACGTCATTTTTTTTACAGCGTGACCTTTACAAGACATAGCCATATTGCGGTGACCGGAAATTGAAAATCAACTTTCAGAAATCATAAACTACTCGGAATCCTACCGTTGCATGAAGCTCTAAGGGATACAAGAAAAAGAAATGATACAAAAGCTAGTGATCGCAAGGCCACATAGACAGCCACTGGCGAGTAAAAGTGCAGTCGGCTTGATAGCATTGTGAAGGTGATTTATAACAATGTCCTAGACGTTGCCTTAGGATTACACAGAACACCAGTACTATTCCAACCATGTTCGTGGGCCAACATAGCTAGAATTGATAATTTTTTGTTAAAGTTGATTCGGGGACATTTTGATAGAGCGATGTCCTCGACCAACATCCTAATTTTTGTGCTTTACTACCCTTACAATGATTAATATGAGAGTGTGCGCCTAAGAGGCTTTATCTAGCCTAATACATTCCCAAACAGTCAGGCCTTGGTCCATGATAAATTTGCGGTTCTGATTATCTACAACGTCAGCGGTAGAACCACCGATATGGGGCTCATGTATAGTCAAGGAAACCTTGGAGAAGATGTACCAGACCACGTCCTCAGTTTAGTAGAGCTGTGTCCAATTGTCTTGACCAACTAACATAAATTAGGGCGCTATTTGACGAATGGAAGAAAAATTAAAAAAAAAATCATAAGAACTTGGATTCGATTTTCAGTCGCTGCAAATTTTTTGTAAGAGGTATAATGCTCCTTTTGAAGCAGTTACAAATCCTCCAAAACTATCACTTGTCATAAAAAGCACTGATCATCTTAGCCTTTCGTACTCGGCAGACAATTTTAGGTCAACTCCATTCCTTCTAGCATGCACATATGTAGGTATGATTTAGAGTTGTAAGTGACTAGGTCCTGGTTCTCCTCGAGCTGTTTGATTTCTTGAAAAAATAAAATGCACGACTGGGTCGCACGAACTTGCTCCTATGTAAAAGACTAAGAATTTCAAAAATGAATGTTATTAGAGAAACTGTTCATAAGCATAAAATTCATTTTTTAAATGACTAAAAAAAAAACTTCTTTAGTAGTTAAAGGTAAGAATAGGATGCCATGTGATTCAAGCAAATATAGATTTATGCAAGAACAAAAATTATAAGTCTTTGTAGTGGTTTCTTAAAAAATAAGGTTTTATATAAGAAAATTTTAAAACATTTTTAAGAAAAAATGTTGGTACGCCAATTTGAAGTTTTTATTATTGTATGAATAAAAATTAAATTTACAAAAAAAGTATTGAGCCGTTTTCGAGACATTGAATTTTCAAAAAACAAAAAATTGATTTTTTTTTTTCAAAATTCAAAAAAATATTTTTCTTAAAGTTTTGAAATGCAATGTTTTTTAAACTTTTTAGAAGCTTCCCTCTACGAAATTTCATTAAAATCCGTTGTGCTAATAATGAGAAATTCAAAATTTTAAAAACTCGTTCTATGGTAGGTACAGTCAGTAATATCTTGTTTTATTAAATTACAGATATTAAAAAATAATAGAAAGAAAAAAAATTTAAGCAAAATTCTCGGAACCGTTTTCGAGAAAAATACGATTTTCGAAAACCATTTTTTAACATTTGTATGGAGTGTACCGTTATTTTTAGGTAAAATGAATTTAATTTACTCATATATTGTAGATTATTTTTCCAAACTTTTATTTATCAAGTTTTGAAAAAATCGAGCATGGGGTTTTCGAAATATTGAGTTTTAAAAAAAAAATTTTGAAAGTTTTTTTAAAAATCCAAAAAATTTGTTTTGGAAAATTTGAATAGACAATAATATTCAAACTGCTGGGAAGCTTTAGCATAAAAAAATGATCAAAATCGGTCGTACCGTTTTTGAGAAAATCAAAAACAAAAAAAGTGGTCCCAAGGGGGGTACCAAAACTACTCATTTTTTTGAATTTTTTTTCAACCATTATCTAGGTTTGACTAAATTAAATTTGTTGAATTTTTTTTAAGAAAATCGCAGGGACAGTTTTTGAGAAAAAAAAATATTTATAAAATTTCGGGAAAAAATCGTATGGCAGGTACCGTTATTTTTGGTCATAAAAAATCAAATCAAAAAACATCCGGGGGTAAAAAATCAAAACCCATATCTACCAAGTTTGAAGAAAATCGGCCGAGCCGTTTAGCTGTAATTGAACAGACAGACAGACAGACCGACAGACAGACAGACCGACAGACAGACAGACAGACAGACAGAATTGCCAGACCCACTTTTTTCGTCTTCGCTATCATCGTAATGTCAACTTTGATCAAGATCTCGAGTTCGATTTTTTTTACGAATGCATAACTTGCCTTATAGTACCTATAAGTCGCAAGTAAAAAATATGAATTCATGCAAACAAAATTTTAAAAAATCATTGCAGGAGTTTTATTAATAATTAATTTTTTTATACGAAGTTTGGTTTGCCAAATTTTAAGTATTTTATAATTACATTTAAGAAAAATTGTTGACCCGTTTTCAAGTTATTAAATTTTCAACTAAAAATTTCAAATTAGAAGGAACTTCTTTTTTAAAATTGTAATTTAAAGTAAATTGAACGTTTAAATAAACAAATCTATAACAAGTAGAGTTAGTAAAATGTTTACTTTAAATTCCTTTTGTGCAAAATGTACACATCATTTTTTTAAACCAAAATGATTACAGTGGTTTTTGATTGCAAATGCAATCAACAAAGTTTATCCTTAAGGGAATTATCAAAGACAATTAAATACTATTTTTGAAAAAATCTTTTAAGCGACTTAGGTTGTTAGTTGAGCTATAATAATATACAATCGTAATGACAAGTTTAATAAAAATCTCAATTTTCAAATGCAAAACTATGTACGCGTGTCGAGTGTTGGCGTTGTGTTAGAACAGATATTTATTTCCAAAATTTAACAAAGTGACCACTGTGCGTTACCTAGCCTTAAACTGAGAAAATTATTTAACATCACAAATCAATCATATTGTAATCTGGAACTTTATTCACACCTTTTATAATCACTTTATTATAAGCTCCCCTATGATTTATTTATTATCTAATTTACTATTTCAGTCTGACTCATTTATTTCATTTAAGCTATCATTGATAGGCAATATATTGAATATATTGATATATGTGTATGTTTTTGGATTTCTTTAAATGAGGTATTTGAGGCTTTCGAGTCGGCAAACTTCCAAATTGGAAAATATATTTTTTTTTATTTTTAGATAAAGGGTTTTTCAATAAGGGCGGGTAGATGTTCAAATATATGTATGGAATATGGTATCGTTCCAATGTCCATACAGAATGTCAATCGTGGCATCCGCAGTGTTGCACGTAGCACCTTCGAAGCCCAGTCAGCGAATAAACGGCGTTGTCTATTGTTATGAACTTTGAGCTCCTGGGTCAGTTGGATCTTGTATGGTTGTAGGGCTCAAGTAAAGTCGCAAAAGATTGAGTTCTTGTGCACAGCGAGAAATCGACTGCGTGGGTTCACTGTGGTTCCACTTTCTCGGCCGATCTTAAGTTCCATTGATAGGCGTGTTTTTTTGCAAGTCCATAAGGAATTGTAGAAAAAACCGACATCGGGACTAAGCGCTTTACATGCAAATACAACAAATACTTATATCTATACAGAGCTAGCTAAGACCAGATAATTTTCGAGACTTAGGCCGGTATTCACCGAACGCTCTTAAACGGCTCTTAACTTTACGAGGCTCTTAACTTGAAATTTCTTTGGGGTATTCACCAAGTCTGCTATTACACGATGCATCCAGACGCGTGCGACTTTTCGAATAACGTAAGTGCAAAAGAGAAAAAAAAATCGAAAGATGAGACGGAAAAAAAACTGCCCTGTGTCGCGTGGGTAAAATTTTCGGTGCAACAATTTGACGTTTCTCTTTTCTCTTGTCCTTTTTTCTTCCATTCTGCTTCATATGATTTCGTTATCCGAGGAGTAAATTTTAATGTAATGCATAGAAATACTTCTTTCTGATTGCTTCTTTATTTTGAAGAGCACATACGCTCACCAACACCGAAATGAAAAATAAAGAGAACTGTCAAATTGGATTCATGAATCTGGTTTCAACGTGTAATAGCGCTTGAATCAGTGGACGAAATATCAAAGAAGAATTCATTCGTGTAATTCATTCAGATTCATCGTGTAATAGCAGACCAAGTGTTTTTCGAAGCTCGAAAATGAGAGCCGTTCTCTCTTGTTTAGGCATACCCAATCTGTGAAATCAAACTGTTTTCGAACTTGAATGAAATCTGGCAGTGAGAATCCTTCGGTCAATTTCGTATTTTGCTTGGGGAGCGTTTGCTGGTGACGATAACTGGTTTTGGTTTTGCACTCACCGTTGTTTGTTTAGTTTGTTTAGTCTTCGAATTTTCGAACAAACTTACGAAGAGAGTGCTAGTAAGTTTAGGACTGATCGGGACCACTCCTAACTTTTAAGAGCGCTCGTAGATCTTCACTAATATTGCTTGGTGAATAGGTTTATGAGCTTCTTAAGTTATGAGCGCTCGGTGAATACCAGCCTTAATCCAAATTAATATTATCCATATGTTATCGATAATTTGTTCAGAGAAGTCAAAAGTGACGTTTTTGGATGCTGGTTGATGCCAGTCAGCTGATAAATGCCATAGCGCACACAGTGCTTCCAGCTATTTGGAAAAAAAGCTCCTAAGTCCTAAGTTCCTACAATTCTATATGGACTTGCGGAAAAAACACGGCTGATATATGAATATTGGCTGATTGATTACCGAACCGGTAGTCTCAAATTTAGCCACCAAACTTTGAAGAGTCGACTGTGATGGGCCACCACGTAATAATAAAGTTTTATCATTTGGACTTGCTGTTCTATGATGTTACTTGTTTGTATTTGAAATAAGTTGACAAACGCTACGCAATATTAAATAGAGCTCTGAAAGTTCTTTGTGGTACATTCTATGGTAGACGACAGCGTGGTAGACCATACTTGCGCTGGTGAGATGGCGCAGACCAGGACGCCCGAAGCCTTGGGGTGCGCAACTGGTAGCGTCGGCTAGAGACCGGGATAGGTGGAGAGACTTGTTGAAGGAGGCCAGGACCGGAACCCGTTTGTCGAGCCGATGATAATGATGATGATGTTTAAATAATTTTAGAAGGAACTTTATTCATTATCTAAGTTTTCTTCGCCTTCTTCAGAAGTTGAAAAAGTAGCAGTTGGTGCTTTCAGAAAAGAAATGGTTTCTGGTGGAAGATTGTGACTTTTCATTCGTGAAAAACCAGATTTAATCGAGAGCAATAGATCAGATGCAATGAGAAATCTTGTAAGAATATCTCGGTTTGTATCCTTGCTGGTTTTTCCTTATTATTAGCCTTGAGCTTTTTCAGCTAGCTGACCCAAAGGCAGAAGACAAGTTTTAATAATTTGCTCTCCATGAACAAGTACCTTACAGATGCTTGCTGGCATGTAATACCTAGGATAGAGAGGCTGGTAAAGGTTTTTTTGTTTCTAGGGTATAAACCTTTAATTTTTCTGCATCAATCTCGACATCGCATGATAGAGCTTGGAGAATAACTAGGAAATGCCTTATCAACCTTACATCAATGTCAGTTAAGTCTGGGATTCTAAAAAGTCTTCTGACTTAATTGCCGTCATTTCTGTTACCCGCTGTTTGTTTTGTCATATCAGCAAGAAGATCCATTTCCCTTCGGAACCGCTCTTGGATGTATGATTTTTTTGTCAGCATGACTCTATATCTGTGGATTTTGATTCATACACACTTTTGGCTAACAAAGTATTTTTAACATACATTTACACACCACCATGAACTTAGAGCGAAGGGTTCGAACATTAACATGACAAACGTTGAGTCCATTATGGTCACCACAGAAAACATTGAGAACAGCTCACATTCCAAATAATCAATTGCATTGAACTCGCTAGCCTTTTATGTATGAAAGGAATTATCAGCTTTTTTGTAAATTGATAAATGAACGAATTACAAGCATTAAGCCTGTCTATTTGAAATTATATCTTCTCTAAGGTAATATCTTTCACTTTGTATGCCTGAATGTCTAGATCACACAGCTATTTTCCTAGAGCTAAGTTCATATTTATTTTTTTAAAAAAAAACATGAATGATATCTTCCTTTTTTATTATTTGACAAATAAAAAGATAAAACACGGTTGCTTAAGTGAATGACTAAACAATTTCTCATTTTGCCTATTCTTTTGAATTATTTTCTTTAAGTATTCCTTAATTTATGAATAAAAAAAAGTACTATCAAGCTTTATATTCATATATTTATAGTCTCATAGATTCAATATCTTCCAAAACAGCATCATATACCTGCTCTTTAATATTCAAACCCCATAGGAAACTCAAGTGGTTCCATTTTGGATCGGGAACTATGTAGGCACGCTTAAGAGTACTGGGTTTAAGTTTTCGCATTAATTTCTCGACGTCTACAACTGATGCCATGTAGTCATTTTCACTGTAGTACAAAAAGATTGGCACATCAATCTTTTCGATGGGATAGTTCTTGGGTTTCCTGTGACCTCTACCTAAGTCAAACTCACGGAAATAACCCGATACGTATTCTTGGGCGTAGTGAATTATTTGATTGGTGGAAGCTCCTGCAGGTGTAGTTGCCAAAATTTCAGGAATCAAAGTCTAAACGAGAGCACACACATGTAACAAAATTTAAAGCTTTTTGGCAATCTGACAGTTTAGTACTTACGGCATTCAAATTCTCACTATCAAATCCAGCGAACAAGAAAATCACATTCGAACACATAGCCTGATATGAAGACGTGTCAATACAATTTTTCTGTCCAAGTTTTTCCAGCAATCTCGAACTAGGCATAAGTTGAGTGTTACCAAATATATTGACCCAACTATTTGGGTCACCAAACAACGGACCTCCTAATTTAACCAGCGGAGACTTCATGTTATCCATAAATGCCACAGGAGCAATTAAATGAGCTGATCTTATACGATTTTTGAACTTCAAGTTCAAAGAGTTCAATACTAAGAATGTTGTGGTTCCTTGCGAGTGACCAACGTAATGAAGTTGATCTTGTTTGGTTTCGAATAGAGCATAGTCGATCATAGCAGGCAGATCACTGGTACCAATCTCATGCCAATCGAAGTTCCAGAAGCTAGGTAGCAATGGAATCATTGTTGCGTGTTTCTTCGAGTAGGTATTACCACGGGCATTTCCCATCCAAACGTCATAACCAGCATCCGAGAGAATGTAAGCTAAGCCGCCTTCTGGTCCAACGAGGACCCAGTCACTCGACGAGCATAAGAGACCGTGCATCAGGAAGACAACTGGACGTGGCTCGGGTGTTTCCACACGTGACGAATAGGGAATTCTGTGCATCGTCAATATGTATCCATCGGATGTTTGAACTTCATGTTCCTCAAATGGATATCCATGTTTCTCTACCAGTGAACCCTGAATCCAAAAAATGTTTCATTCTTATAAAATTTGGGAGTCAGAGACTTACCGTGGTCACAGAACTAGGTGGTATCAAATTTGGAAAGCCCGCAATCACCGGTATAATACTTGCTAATAAGATCCAATGAAATTTCATGGTGGATAACTACTTTAAACTGAATAGCTTTGACCGAATTGCCAATCTCTTTTATACCCTTATAGGCAAATATCGAAAATTCGGACTACCCCTTCATAGTAGCCATACTATTGCTATCAAGATCTTTTCATATCAGTGAGCTTGATTATGTACACAGGTATAGATATTTTCGCGAATTGAATCCAGCAACATGTTGCTAAGAAGGCCACCAAAGATTAGCTAAAATTTTGTGTTCGTCACGAATTATTTTTATTTACGTTGCCCAAATAGGTGAAATTTTGTTTATAAATCGTTCATTATCCAATGTTCATTTGTTGTGAGCACATTTTTGTGTACAATTTTTGTTAAATTTATTAATATTTTTCTATTTTGACTTTGTTTTGTGTTTTAGTCATACTTAACTAATTCTAATCTTATCAATTACTCGTATTTCGTATTGATTTTATCGTTTGGCTTTTTGATTAGAGAAAGATTTATTATTCTTATTAGTATAAGATATTTTGTTTTTCCCCGGGTCTACTTCAGAAAATTGGATTAGATTTGATTTTCATACAGATTGTCTACACTTGTAATTCTTAATTGGGATATGCTCTATCAAACCTCAGATACTAACCAACAAGTAAATTTACTCAATTTTAACATAAATCTCATTGAACCATCCCGACTTCCGAATTCTCCGAGGGTGTCTTTTCTAGTTCTGGCTAGTCTGGGCTGTTCATAAAGGGAGTGAGATGAGCCTAATTATAGCTCTTTGTCCTGAGATCCTCTGCATAAATCAGATGTGCTGATGTCCATTCTGTTCATGTGGGTTCCCATTGAGAGACAATTGAGGTCTGCTAAGCTTCAGTAGATACTCTATTTTTTTTATATTTCCAGCCCAAGATTCCTTTAAGCCCGATAGGTGTCATTTGTTGACCATCTGTCAGTTGCAGTCTTAAGGAAACTTTGGTGAATTCTATAATTTTCCTGTTCCAGTGGCATGAGTACACAGGGTACAATTTGGCTCGGTTTAAGTGATGAACCGTTTTTAGCCAGTTGTTCATTAGCAGTCTTAATTCACTACGGGCAACGAGCAACCAGTTTTGACTTTCTGACAGTTGATAAAATGGCTCGAATTTCGGCCTGGCTATTTACGAATATATCAGTGTTCTTTTTTGACAATTCACATGTAGAAAGATATTTTGCCGCCTCGCAAACACACAGGACTTCCGCTTGAAAAACACTACGAAAGTTTGAGAACTTTGATGATCTATTTATGGGTGGGTTGTCTAAAAAAATGCCTGCCCCTTCACCAGCTTCCTAGTTCTGAGAGGACTGATACATGATTTGCGTTTACGGCCCGATTTTCCATCCACAGTGGCCCCCCTTCTCCAATTTGTACACTCTTTCAGTCGCAGAGCACCTTTCGCAGGCAACTCATTCATGAATAGATCGAGTGGGGCATCAAGTGAGGGCTGCGGTTGGCGTAGTTTTCATGGCACTTTTCGTGCTGATACATGTCAGTAACTGAATTTTTGTCATGCACTTAAGATTGGTTCCCTTATCCAAGACTAGCCACCAAACCAAATAGCCGTACTTCGGGATAGCTCTTATAATGGCTGTGTACATCCAACGAATGGTTTTGGGGCTGGGTCCTCATCTCTTGCCAAAAATTCTACTTACTTTCTTTGATGTTCTCTTTCCAGTTTAGTTAATGATAAATATTAGTTACCGAAACCAAGAAATTTGTCCGTTCCAGTAATATGGAGCGGTGTTCCATTTATAGTGGGGTAAACATAACCAGTTCTGTTTCAGAAGGGTTGACATTTAGTCCGCAGCTACTGGCCCAAGTATTGAGACTGCCAGGGCTGTTTGTAGGAGCTCGCAAAAAGTGGGGACAAATTTTCCTGATTCCGTTATCAATATACATATATATATCATTAGCATACGCCTTAATTCAACTAAAATCCGGCTTACGACCAGAAGCCAAAGCAAAGACACCTGGGGCGTACCATTACCTAACTTCAAGCTTGCCGTCACCCATTTCTGCATTAACAATTCTAGTTTGCAGCATGAAATCAATCCAATTTGATAGCTGACAGATTCTAAGGCTTGTTGAATCGCACCATTTTCAACCTTGTTTAAAACCCTTCCATGTCCATGAGTGCTTATAAGATAAATTCTTTAAAGTGGATTACTTAATCGTGCTGAACACTTCATGAAATGATGTCTCAACAGATTTGCCTTTCTTGTATGCATGTTGGGCCTGTTAAAGAATTCTATCATTTAGCTTGATGCAAATGTGCGTTTCTATCAGCCTTTCTAAGATCTTAAGAAGAAAAGAAGTAAAGCTAATTGGTCTAAAATCTTTTGGTTCAGTGTGAGGGGGCTTGCCAGCTTTCGGAATTAAAATCGTATTAACTTCTCTCCAACTAGAAGGAATATAAGTGATATTTAAACATGTCTTGAATATTTCCACCAGAAACGGAACTATAACTTTATTAGAGCTTTTGATCATAATTGGAACTATTCCATTATGCCCTGCAGACTTGTACGCTGAGAAGGAGTCTATGGACCAAGCCACTTTTCGGCTATTTACTATTTGACTGGCAATATTAGAAGTTTCGCTTATGTTGACGCCCATATCCATAAGAGATTCATCAAAAGTACGTCCTGGGAAATAAGTGCTAATAATTGATTTTAGGTATTCAGAGCAGGAGTCAGTCCAGTTTCTATCTGTTCTTTTAAGAAAAGTGTGGACATTTAACATGACTTTCCTGAGCCTTGCAGCATCCTTTGTAGATCCTATTTCTGTACAAAATTTCCGCCAGGCTGCTCTATTTACATATGTAGTTCTGTTTTTACATTCGTTCTTACTGATCATGAAGAGATCCCAGTCAGCAGGTTAATTGCTATGTTTAGCTCTGTTGTCCCTCTGGATTTTTTAATTATTTTTTATTGTCTGAGAATGGAACATTATCTGAGATTTTCCAATTACTGATTGCAATGGAAGCTATTAATCTTAGAGATATGTTATATCGACGCTGGAAATGTAACTTTTTGATGACATTTGAAGAAATTACAAGAGGCAATGAAATCGCTTCACATTACTGATAAAAAAAACTAAAACTAACACATTAGTCTAATGTCTTCAGTATGAACTGATCTTCTGAAGACTTTGGAATCAAATACGTAATACCAATTCATCATCCTCTGCACCATAATTAACTCCTAAATATTCTGAAGATGCCATTTCTTTATCATGTGTTGATATTTTTTCAGTTTTTAATGAGATGTTTTCTATAAAATCCAATAGTATTAGTAGTGATAATGTTCACCCTGATTTTTTAAAACTACTTCTTCCGTATATTCGTTCTCAAGTAACCCATATTTTTAATATTTTTTATGAGTTCTTCCTGTGCTTTCCTTTTGGAAACAAGCACGTATTGTTCCCATTCCCAAAAAAAGAAAAAAGTAATGAATACAGATTTATAGTCATTCTTCCTTTTCTTTCTAAATCATTTGAGAAAATTATAAGTCAACAAATTAAGGCGTATGCTGAAAGTCATAACCTTATTAATCCTCTTCAATCTGCCTATCGTGCTAATCACAGCTATGTTACTGCTCTCCTTAAAGTCACTGATGATATAAGAATAGCCATTGATAAATATCATGTGACCATAGCTCTCTACTTGAGCTTTCGAACACTTTTCATACTGTTGAACCAAAGAATCTTTGTGTTAAACTAACTAACTTTTTCAATCTCTCCAATGTAACTAAAAAACTAATTTTTATCCTACTTGACTAATCGTTATCAAACCGTTTCTGTAAATAGAAAGTTGTAATCTTTTTTTACTACTTCACAAAGGCGTTCCTCAAGGTTCATTGCTGGATCCGTTGTTATTCACGTCATATATACATAAGTGATCTCCGATCATGTGTGTTCCACTGTAAGTATCATGTCTATGCAGATGAATTACAACTTTACCTACTTTTTTCATAAGAACTCATAGAAGATGGCACTGAAAGGTTAAATAATGATCTTTGAGCTATCTGTTCCTGGTGTCTAGAAAATAAGTAAGCCTTCAATTTACCCACAAAAGTCCAAACTACATATATACTTTCTCTCCCAAATGGAGTCTACATCTTTGACATATACCCGTAGCAGGAGAATTACATAAACGGTGAGGAACTGTTCCCGCCTCCTCTTCTTCCATGCAACTTCTGCAGAAGTCGTTTGAGTGGACATCAAGTCGTGCACCGTGCTTACCTCTTAAAAGTGAATAGAAGACAGTTTCGGAGACTTTTACAAAGCTGCAGGTACACTTCAACATTAAAATAAAACGATTAATTTATTTGATTCAGTTCCCTGGGAACTAAGTCCGACTGGTAAGAAATGAACACCTATTTTGGAGTGAAATTAGTTCAAAGCAATGAGAAACATTAGAAACACTTATCTTTTCAAAACCTTAAAGTTCGTTGAGGCATTGAAGTCACTCTAAAACAGTTAGCAATAAATCAGAAATATGAATGTATAAACCTTTTTTTTAAATCTCGCTTATGGCTTCGAAAGAAAAAAAAAACAACCCTTGACCGCCGTACGCCCTAAAAGTCTTGTATAGTTTTTCTATAGTTTACTACCCACGAAGTTTATCCAGAAATCGATTTCAAAATAACTTAATATACATTTTGTGGTTAAATAAAAACACGATGTTGATAGAGCCTTGAGTCAGGGATTTACTTGTAGTTGTACGTACGTACTTACCACCATCTTCAAGACAATCCTTAAGGCAACACATCTCACCAAGTAGATGGATAGCCTTGTAGTCTGTCTACCTAATTCACTATGGTTGGACGTATGTAAATATAAGATTTATAATTCTATATTATTACTTCGTCTTGGTTTTCAATAATTCTGAGTTTAAGGCTATAAATTTCTTACCCTTTATCAATCTTCATCGATATTCCAATATACATAAAATCCAACTTTAGTTTCTTTCTTTCTTTCTTTCTTTCTTTCAGTCAGACGAAGATGTCCTTGAATTGGATAATTTGAGACACGACAGACCACCAACCGCCGACGTCGATGAATCTGTTGAAAGAGGTGATATCCATTTCGAAATTCCATCCGCCATTACGGCAGAACACCCAGTTGCCATTCCAGTCGCAGCAGCAGAAGACACACCAATCAATCCTACAGATTTATTACCCGAACTAGAGCAGCAATTGGAAGAGATGACAACGGCAAAAACGAGTACCATTAATAACGCAGCTACTGGGCAGAGGGAGGGTGAAGAAACCCTCGAAGGTATATCGCATCATCGGCCACCGATGTTGCCCCATCATGACGGTGGTAAAGTTGGCAGTAACCAACAACAGGCTCCAGTATACACATCTGGCGGTGGAACAAACGAAGAATCAATTGGGACAGGAGAAGGCAATGTCAACTCGCCAATTTTGACCAAGGTAAGTGCTACGAGAAATGTGACCTGTTATTGTGTGTTGGTACATGAAACTGCTGAGAGTTCACAAGTCACAACCCAACCCTAAACCCAACTACCATGAGAAATAAAACCATCATGGAAGAAATTACTTTCTGTACAAAGTCCGTTGGTAGGCTTTTTGTTGTCATGGAAGGAATTTTAGACAAACTTCGTCCTGGCTCTGGCATTTAAAACGATAAATAATGACAGTACTCTCAAGGCTAAACTAAAGGACTTCAATGGATGCATCTGAATTTTGCATGGGAGAGTTGGATTTGAATTTTAAATAATCGATTCAGGCAATAGAATTTTGCATAATATTTCTATTGATTGAAAATCAAATTCAGCACTTTAAATCTGAAGAGGATAGGATATTTTAATTAACTTATGAAAACTTAAACTTGATGAGGACAGAGATTACATTGTCAATATTATTTAATTCTATCTTTTTTATTTTGATTTTGATTAAAACTTAAGTTGAATGTTTGATCTTAAAACTTATTCTTGTACAATATAGACAGAAATAAAAATTGTTCTGATGCTCATGAAAATCTTAAAACAAAATTAGGGAAAGAAAATTGTTATACTCAGTCTTCACTTGCTAGCACACGGATCAAGACAATGATTAGTCAAGAAACGATTAATGAACAAAATTTGATAAGTCTTTCTTAAATTGAAATTAAAAAGAAAAAGAAGAAAACTTGCCAAGTAAGCCTACTAAATTTTGTTCAATAATCATTAACTTTTAAATTTCTCTCATATGTGGATTCAAGCTGTCACGATAGTCTCCTTCTTAAAATATTTGATACTATACTCTGTCCAACAAAAATTGTCAGTACAGGGAAGATAGGACGTTTGTCTCTCATTCTGGTTGCATTGCCATGCATAAGTGTGTCGCCTTGTAAAGCTCTCACAGGGACTCCGTAGCTTACATTATAAATCGCCGCAAATGATAGTAAAAAACGCGTAGGGCTACCGTCTGCCGATTCAAAACGACTGAAAACAATATTCAATTTACCTTTTCCCACAACACCAAGCGGTAAGATAATATGCGCGTTTTTTTTTAAGTTGAAAAGCAATGTGACAACACTCAACATACTCATCTTCTTAAAATGTGCTCTCAAAAGCTTCAAATCCCAAAAGCTCCCTAATAAAAACCACTAAAAAAGCTCCTTGCTTGCAATTGAGAATGATACTGGTAACTCTGTTTCGATGTAGATAAAGAGCGCACGATCGTATTGAGTGACACTTAACACTCTTGACAGTATCTCATCAGCAGTGGGATACGACGGTCGTGTTGGGGTGTACAACTTTTTGCAAAGAATTACAACAACAATTTCTTAAGAAAACTCAGTGGCTTGCTCTTTTTTTAGTGTCATTTTTCCTAACGCATTGTAGTGAGGGTGCATCAGGCGCCACTGCTTTAGAAAAAGCTCTCCCATAAGGCCTGTACTGACAATTTTTGTTGGACAGAGTATAAACATTATTAAGCTGGATTAATAAAATTTCTGGGAATGTGGGTGGATGCCACGCCTCTGAATTGAAAATCTCACATTTACGGTGTATTGTAGTCCTTGTTGTTAATAAGTAGGTACATATAGTACATATTTTAATTTTAAGTTATATATTTTTCATTATTAAATATAAATTTGGTGGTGCAACAGCTCTAAGTGAACCAGGACCTAGTGACTTACAACTCTCAACCATTCCTGTGTGCTTGTTACCAGGAACCATTAGTTTCTTAAAAGTTATGCTTAAAAGTAATCCTCTTTCTCCTCGTCGTTTCTTCAATTTCTTAATTTCAAACAAAAAAATATCATCATTGACTTTTTTTGTGTTTAAGTAAGTAAGAGAGAATCGTATTGATAATAATTGTAGTTAGATAAAGCTGAAGGGAATAAAAAGCCACGCATTCATGGAAAAAACAAAGATAGTCTATACTCTTTCTGATCACACACATTTGTGTTAGATGCTTCGTAAAAAAAACAACGAAAAAATCATTTATTGATTATATTTTTCAGTATAAGTTAGAAAATTCATTACGAATTATAAATTCCTAGTGTAAAACACATCTGCTGGAACTTCACAAGTTCCCTTGAAGTAGAGCTGTTACTACGTTTATACACTGAACCAAATTTGGTAGTCATATTGAAGAAAAAGTAGGTAGAATTGAAGAAAGGGTGATCAATATACGGTCAATGAAACCTATCCGTTGTTTTGAAGAAAATTTTGTTATATTCAAGAAATATTGTCATTTTGAAGAAATGCATAAAATTTTTCGTTATGGTGTTAAATCCACAAAATTTTGTGAAATTGATTAAATTTCGTGCTTCTTTCTTGAAATTATATAAATAAAAATAAAGTTTTTTATTAACTGTTTGGTTATTGTTGATTATTTTGGAGTTCTCTTCATTTTTCCTTTTCTGACTATATTCGCCTCTTTATGTGATTTTTTGCTGGAATGAAAGAATTTTAAATGTTATTTTTTTTTAATTTACCTCTGTGCCTCTACCGAGATTCGAACCCGAGTCCTCTCGCTTGCCGTGCTTGTGCTCTACCTATTGTGCCACTGTGATACATAAAATATCTTGTCTCAAAGTGCTACTCAAATAACTCTCTCGTGTTTTCGTATGAATTAAGAAATCTGATACCGAAATTATACCATTTTGTGCTACTTGTGATGTAAATACATACATACATAGTAAAAAAAAACTATTAATACAAATTTGTCTTTTCGAATAATTGCTTCATCAAAAATTAACAAATTGTTTTCGTAGATATGACAAAATTTCATTCGTTTGAATAAAATACTAAATCATTCATCATTTGAAGAAACCTTATTCATTTTGAATATTCAGTCTTCAATATGAAGAAAAATACTATGAAAAATTGTTGATTTGAATAATTGATTCTTCAAAAATTAACAAAATATTTTCTTCAATATCAACTACGCGATTTGGTTCAGTGTATGCAGTATCGAAAGATCGAGTTGGATTAGGGTCGGATTTTCGACCCAGGTTTTTCGTCATTTGAGTTAAGAGCTCGATTTGTAGTTGAGTGGAAATGGCGTTGAACGATTCTGAAACAATTTATTAAACCAACTCCTCAATCCAGGTTTTTCGTCTCACATTTTGATTGAGTCGAACGAAGCTGATTTCAACTCAATACAGGTATACAAAGGGTTCAAGCGGGCTTCAAACGGGATTCAAGCTCGCTTCAACACCTCATAAAGAAGTAGTATGTGTCAATCGCGATTGATTCGGTCTTTGTGACCCGTTCACCAAAAAGGGTGATTGATTGCAATCACAATAGACCAAATCAATCAATCCTAATGTCAATCTCTTGCCACTGGACTGAAACCGATGAACATAAAATGAACGAAACGAAAGAATAAAAATTCATGTTTCTTTCATTCAACTTGTTCTCAATCATTTCACAATACCAAATAGCAATGGAAATGAAACAGAATGCATTGGGGTAATCGAAGTTCCTAAGTCCCAATGTCGTTTTTTTCTACAATTCTATATGGACTTGCAAAAAAACACGGCTATTGCTTCGGTCTCGGTCAAAACGAAGCGATTGGAAAAAAAATATTTGAGTTGAATGAACGATTAAAAACATTTCGTGTCGGTCTTTATCTCGTTCGGAACGAAACGGCTGAATAAAAATGATTTTGATTGAATGAACGATTGATTGAAAAGATCGAATTATTGAACCAATCAATCAATGATTGTTTCGATCTTTCAAAATGAACGATTGGAACAGCCATTGACATACTAGATATGGACTGCTAGTAGCTGATTACAGAATGGTCCAACGGATTACCAAACGACACTAGCCCTCGTGCCGACACTGACGGAAAATTTGAATACTATGAAATGGAACCAGTGCTAAAGGGGCTAATGTGCAAATAGTCCAATTGCCAAATCTGAAAATTTTCCTATTTAATTTTCCCTTTTTCATTTTTGTTTTCAACGTATAAATATAATTATACTGCAACACAGTTTTCGTTGCATTTACTTGTATTATCTATTAACAAATATTATTATTGTTTGTAAAAATACTTTTATTAAAGCAATTAGTTTCACTTTTACAAATAATTTTAATTTTTATACTAGAAATCAAGAGATAAGCTAAAATCTTTTTGGCTAGAGCGAAAATATTTGCAAAAAAATTATTTATGCAAATAAATCCTAATTTTGATTTAAATTAACAACTCACTTTAGAGAAAAACCAATCCTACAATTTGTATCAAATTTACAAAAACCTTTCTTTAGGTGCTTTTTATTATTCACAAATCTGTCTGGATCCGGATCTGGATCTTCCTTTGAAAATAAAACGATACGGATCTTAGTGACAGCAGTGTTATAAGTCCGTCTCTTTTTATCCTTGGGTTTGTAAATTTTAAATTATGTCTTATCTTTTTTCTTTACACTATAGCTTACACTACCTTGCCATAAAAAGCCATCTACTCGCCAGTGTAATAACTGATTTTTGGATCTTTGAAATAGATCCCGATAGAAAACAGGATCCCAAATTGTTTTTGTAATACATGTTAAAACTTAATCCAGATCCGGATCCAGATAGATTTGTGAATAATAAAACGCACCTTATCTTAAAGTAGAACTGTAAGGCTAGGCGTGCACATTCAATTTTTAGTTTCTCAACTGCTTGGTTCGAGCAACTAAAAAGTTTGTGTTTTGACACAAACTAAACGATTGCCTAAATTGAGTTCGCTATTTTGTGTAACATATAATTATATGCACCTGCGCTGACATAAAATCATTAAGTAAACCAAAATGATTCATAAAATATTTTAAAGGGAATTTTTTTTCGAGATCCCTTAGCACTATTCTCAGCCGATTATCTCTCTAGACTAGCACCGTTTCTTCAAAGCAATGTCAATAGATGTCCTTAGTTTCTATGAGTAAACATTTCTGTTGGCACTAGTAGAACAAGAGATGGCGTTAAATATGTTGTTTATTTTTGCCACTAGTGTCGGCACGAGGGCTAGTTTCGATTGTATCCGTTGGACCATTTTGGTTGCAAATTTTGTATGAGAATTATACACAACTAGCAGTCCATATATAATAAGTCAATGAGTAAGAATATTAGAGAAACGTCAAAACACTCAAAAATGTAATTCTTCAAATTGTTTCCATACCATTTTTTTTTATAGTAAGGGTATTCATGTAAACGCGAAAAACCCTGATAAACCTCGGAAAGTAGATAATTTCATCTCTGCAGAAACGAGCTGTCAAAATTTGTATGGGAAAAACTTTCTGCAAATCTGATAAAATTATCTCACGAATTTGATGCGAAAATTGAAGAAATAAACCTGATAAACTAAAGAAATATGGATTTTGAATTTTAATTTGACATTTCACAAAATATTTCCCACATTTACGCAAGTATTTTTTAGGGGGTGTTCATGAAAACATGTTGCGGAAAGTTGTATCTTTCTACAAAGCGGAAAATTATCTCGTTTCATGAATACCCTCAGTTAATGCCTGTGACACACATCTAGTATAGACACCATAGTATACGAATGAACCACATGTCTGTCAGGGTATACTACGGTAATACCAGCCGAGCAAGATAGTATGAGCGTGGTATCTATACTAGGGTTTTTTGCGTAGTATAGTCTTCTCCTTATTGAAAACAGCGCCATTTTTTAAAAGTGGATAATAGTTTTACTAAAACTAATTGTCAAATTGATGTTTATTGTGATTTTTAAATTTGTGATTTCAAAATGGCAACGAGTTTAAAAAAACGAAAAGTTCTTGGCAGCGATCAAATTGCCAAAATTTTGAATATTTGGAGAGAAAGGGGAATATAAAAAATTCCCATGTTTATAAAAAAATGTGTGCTGAGCTGGCAGAGGATGGCCTTGTGTTAAGTGAAGCGGAGCTGCGGACAAGAATAAACAACTTGGCCAAGAAATACAGGTAAATACTATCATATTCTGTCATTTCTATTAATATTTATAATTATTTATCCTTTCAGGTCAGAAAAACAAAAAATTGGACCTACTGGAGGATCGCCATCGGAGTGGGAGTATTTTTCAAAAATTAATGAGTTCATGGGCGGCTACAAAAGCAATAACGTACAAGAAATTATGGAAGAAGTAGGTTGCAACTCTGTACAATTCGGTAAATTATTTATTTATACTAAAGTTACATATGTTTGTACATAAATTGTGTGTTATTTTTTACAAAATAGATTCCGATATATCAGCGGATTCTCCAATGGCATCTTCAGGGGTACTGGAAGAATTCCCGTCGGAACCTGGACCATCGGTGCCTAGAAAAGAAAAGAGAAAACGGAATATAAATGAAAGTTTTCTTGAAATGGCGATGCAAGAAAATGAAATTTATAAAAAGTTTATGGAAAAAAGCATAGAGAATGATGACAGGATGCTTAAGCTTATGGAAGAAAATAACAAATTAATAGCAGCATTAATAAATATTAATAAATGATAATGCAAACTTACATATGTGTTTCATTATGGCTTGCCTTATTATGTTCCCAGATCGATCATCCTTGCTGACGGTACTGCGCTGAGGCTGTTGCCTTCTTTTTTGTGACTCTAATTCAAATATCCAGGACTGATTGATTAGGTCACTTCTAGTATTACAAATATTATGTAGTATACAACATGCTTTAATTATACAATTTGCATTGTTGATATCTACTTCCAAACCTCGGCCTATTCTTCGAAAACGTGCCTTAAGTTGCCCAAATGCGTTTTCTACAACACCTCGACATTTGGATAAATGTCTGTTGAAAACAATTTGCTCATAGGGTTGCTGCACAAAAAATGGAAATGGCTTCATGATATATTTAGAAAGCTTAAATGCCGAATCTCCAATGAAAAGAATTGGCACTTTGACACCTTCTATTATCTTGCAATTTTGATTAAATATTTCATTATTTATATGCATCTTTTTTAGTGTTGAACATTCAAATATTGTAGAATCATTGCTTTTGCCAGGTATTCCAACGTTGATGTACGTAAATCTGTACCTGTAGTCCACAGAAGCGAATAATATTATTGAGTGCCAACCCTTGAAGTTGTAATAATCGACAGCTTCAGCTTTTGGTGGGTTGACTTCAATGTGGCAACCATCCACTGCGCCATAGCATTGCGGAAAACCCAATTTTTCGAATCCGCTAACTATTTCGTGAACTTTTTCTTGTGTCGGGGGGTAAGCGTCAAAAGCTATGGATCGGAACGTATTGCACACCTCTCTGCAAACTTGTAGCACCAACTCGCCCAGAGTTGTCCTTCCAATTCCAAACAAACTGGCCACGGTCCTATACTCCGCCGAAGAAGCCAATGCGTACAGAGTTGCAGCGATTCTTTTTTCCAAAGGTATAGCAAGTCTCCAACATGTATTCTGCTTTTCTAAACCCTTCAAATTGTTGACTAGATATTGAAAGGTTTCTCTATCAACTCTAAATGTATTTTTAAATTTTTCATTGGAAAATGCTGGAACGTCTGTTTCCCAAAAATGCGAATTTTCCACCTTTATAAAAACTTTTTAGAACTTGAGAACAACAATCATAAACTTTTTGCAACTTACCTGGCTCCAAACCAAATTGAACGTGATTTTAAGTTTTGATTTGCGGAAAGAGCTAAATAGCTATATCTCATCATTTTTAATTTTGCTCTCATGGCTAAGATATAATATATTTTCTTTTTTCTTTTAAATGACATTATTTTCTGATTATTTGATGTGATCAAGCTCAAAACATCCATCACAAAACTTAAATATCTTCATTTAAAAGAATGAATATTTTTGTTTGCCAAAAAATGACAAGCTGTCAAACTATACTACGTTCTGTAGTGTGTCACGTAGCATGGTATTGAGGATACTATGGTATTCATACTATGGTGTCTATACTACATGTGTGTCACGGGCATAAGTATGTTTTTAATTTTATGAGTATATAAATTATTATGCTTAGCAAATGTTTCCCTTTCATAATTATGAGGTTTGTAACATGACAGATAAGTGAAATTTTTAACTTACGAGTATGTTTGTTTATTTATTAGTTTTGCTGTCATACACAGCCAATACACTGCTTAAGAGCAAATGCATGGTTAACCATGCATTCAAACATAAACACTAGGTATCCATTTTGTACCCTTCCCATCCTTATATATTTACTTATCAACCTGTTAATAATGTGTCACATCTATCAACTTTGAATTAGTACTAAACCAATATGTCTAATCTTGTTAAATAGATAAAGTTTTTTTCGGAACTTACCGCGTTTAATTTTCTTAGACATGATTATAATTTCTTTTTCCCGTCTCGTTTCGAACAAGTTTCATTGTTCACGGGATAAGAAATTATATTGTACACAAAAGTATTGAAAAGGCAGTTCTTCAAAACCAAATTCCCTTTAATAGTACAAATATATTACCTCCTAACATTCTTGAAATTGTTAAGGTTCGTAGTAGCATTCGAAGAAAATAGATGAGAACGAGAGAACCTTTCAATGAAGTTCAAATGATTATTGTTTTGATAAATGATTCGATTTCAACGTATCGAACTCGTTCTTGGAATTAGATAATTTTTTGTTTTCCGCTATGAGTTACAAATTCACTTTGGATGCAAGAACTCCACACTGAATTTATAGCTCGTTTTGCTTCCGCTAATTTAATTTTAAAATGCTTTTCCATGATAAGACTAGATGTTATCAGAACACCAAGGCACTTGTAATCTCTTACAACTTCAACAGGCTCCGTTTGGTAATTCAACTTTTCGTTTCTCGATAATTGACCTCCACCATTCCTAAACACAAGGATTTAATTTTTTACTTGATTGACCGATTAATTCTATGTCTTACAGTATCTTTCGCGTCTGTTAATTTTTAGTTGCATTCCATTAATTGTATCGGATACGAGTAGGAAGACAATACCATCAACATACATTAATCCCGGAATCATTACTTGGTAAAATTGCACCCCACCACCAATATCATCAGTGATGTCATTGATAAAAAGGATGAATAATAAGCGTACTCAAAATACAGCCTTGTTTCACACCCATAGTGGTTTCAAACTCCTCAGACAAAAAATTACCATCCCATACCACATCTATATATTATTCTCGTACAGAACTCTTATGATGTTGGCTATTTTACTGCTTATACCCATTCTATATAACTTGTAAAAAATTGCTTCACGTGGAATAGAATCAATAGCTGATTTGAAGTCTACAAACAGAGCGCATGGTTTTTTATATTTTAGCTTGTATATCTGCGCAATGTTTAACAAGATGAAAATTTAATCTATTATAGAACAATTTTCTCTAAAGCCCGCTTGGAACTCATGAAGGATGTTCTTATTTTGAATCCATTTTGAAAGCCTTTTGAAAATATGAGCAGTAAATAATTTGCAGGCAGTGTTCAGGATGGATATTCCTCTGTAGTAGACTCATTTTTTATGAAGTGGATAGGTATATAATTGATTTTTTTAAACTGTGAAAAATCAGTGCTTTCAAACAGCCTAATTAATTCATCAGTAAGGGCCTGAGCCAATTCTATAGAACAATTTTTGTAGAATTCGAATGGAATTCCGTCTTCTCTTGGGGCTTTGTTGTTTTTTGTGTTCGTATTTTCGTACCAATTTAAGAAAAGCAAACGACTTGATTTTTACCTTCATGCAATCTTTACCGAACCACTTCTACTTACTTTTTCCCTTTTTTCCTCTTTTGATAATGTCTGTAAGGTTATGAATAACCGAAGTAGTCTCGACGTTGTACAGATAAAGAAGTTCAGAATATACATAAATTAATTTGGTAAGCATGTGACATATTTTCGTTCCAGAATAATTTTGGCAAGAGATTAAGCTCATTTGTACTAATCATATTCCTATTAACTTCTTCTTCGAATGTAATCTCTAACGGATTTGGGATTGTAGTGGTTTGTTTCTCTATTCCAGTTGAACAACTTTGGCTGAAATTTTGTCGTGGTTGCTTTTCAAAGTTGTTATTTCCCTGAAAAGTTGCTGGAAACCACTTTTAGAACGAAGTTCCTTGACAAGCTCGGCGTTATTTTCCCGGAGGATTTCCTTCAAGAGATCTTTATTGAGATACATATTGTATTTGACCATTACAAGGTATTATCTAGAGACTCTTTTTTCAGTGTCGTACGTTTCTGGAGAGGTTTCTGACAATACCCTCTTGTTCATTTATTGCGGTTATATATTAATGCAGTTTTTTTGTTGATGATTTTGTGCCTTATTATCTATAACTTACTTAGAATTTTTGTATTTCGGTTGAGTAGAGGTTATAAATTGTCACTTAAAATAATACAAATAATTTAAAGAAGAGTTTTTATTTCACTTTTTTAATGTTTTCGTCGAGCTTTTATTTTCACGACTTTTTCAACGTTCAATACACAATACTATTCAAACTTTTTGCAAGCTTTAGCATTAAACAAATAATCAAAATCGGTTGTAGAATTCATTTAGCCTAATTGTAAATCTTCGTCTGGCCCTACTTATTTCCCGAATAAGCTCGTAGAAATACAAAGATAGTGACTTCAGCTTAACTTAGAAGTGATTTTCCAACATCAAAAACATGGTCCCACTGCGCGACTCACGTTAGGGAAACATAGCTTAAAAATTTGAAAACCGTCGTATCTTAACTAACTATAATAACCACATAAAAATTAGTTATAATTTTCGAATTTGTTGGGGCTATAAACCTTCGGATGCAAAAATACAACGTTTTTTACTAACTATAGTCATTTATGCATTTATTAGCAGGGGGTATTCGTAAATAAGCAATAAGCTTAAGTTATTTACAATGCCACCAGTTGTTTACTTCAGATACACACATAATGGGCTTGGAAGTCTTAGGGATTTACCAGAAATATATTATGTTATCAGCATATCGATAAGTATACATTTATTTCGCGTGCTTTGTTAACTCGAGTGCTATAAAAAACGATAATCACACTTTACACATCAATATTCAACTGAAAACAATCAACCATGAAAGTTCATTTAATAGCCTTACTAGCTCTAGTTCCACTTATTTCTGGGGCTCCTGGACATGAAAGAAAAAGTTCTATAACAACGGTAAGAACAGCTCAACTAGTTATAGGAAGTATATCCTAATAATATGTTAATTTTATAGCAATCATTGGTGGAACAACATGGTTACCCATTCGAAGAGCATTTTGTTCAAACTTCTGATGGATACATTCTAGGAATCCATCGAATTCCTTACTCTGGTCGAGTTGAATACCAAAGTGATAAACAGCGTCCAGTAGTTTTCCTCATGCATGGTTTGTTGTGCTCTTCAAGTGATTGGACCCTTATGGGTCCTGAGAGTTCTTTGGCTTTTATACTCTCTGATGCTGGTTACGATGTTTGGATGGGCAATGCTCGTGGAAACACCTACTCCAGGGCGCATGCCAATTATAATCCATTTTTCAAGAAGTTTTGGTCATTCGATTGGCACGAAATCGCCTTGTACGATTTGCCAGCTATGATTGACTACATTCTGTACTATACAGGTGAAGAGCAATTAACGTACTTTGGTCATTCTCAAGGAACTACAACTTTCTTCGTTTTGAATTCTCTAAATTTGCGATTCAAGAGCCGAATTAAGTCGGCTCATTTACTGGCTCCAATAGCATTTATGGAAAACATGGAGGGACCATTGGTAGGTATGGCTGCTATTTTACTCGGACAACCGAATATATGGCCAGAACTTTTTGGAGATATGGAATTTTTGCCAAATACCAAAGCAATGGAGCTTCTTGGATATGCAGCATGTCGTGATAGCTCTCCAATTCAGTCGATATGTTCAAATGTGATTTTTCTTTTGACTGGCTTTGACTGCGAAAACCTTAATTCTGTAAGTTTAAACATATTAATATCGCTGTCGATTGGTTAGTATTTACAAACTATTTAATTGTAGACCATGTTACCTGAAATTATTGCTACCACTCCCGCCGGATCATCTGTAAATCAGATAACTCACTTTTTACAAGAGTATAATTCAGGGTATTTTCGACAATTCGACTATGGAGCTATACGTAATAAGTTGACTTATGGAAAAACAAAGCCTCCAGTATATCCACTTGAGGATATAGATGTCCCGATCTTCTTGTACTACAGTGACAATGATTATTTGGCGTCTGTTGTGGATGTTCATAGACTTATGAGAACTTTGAAAGAAACCACTCTTAAAAGAGCATACAGAGTTCCACATCCAAAGTGGAATCATTTAGATCATATGTTTGGTAATAATATTAAGGAACAACTTCATGATGCTATCATGGAAGACTTGGAATCAATGAAAGACTCATAGATTTAAGGAGAGTACAATTATGGAGCTAAGAACTTAAGGCCTAAGAATTATTTGATATGACAACAAATAAATAAATTTCGTATTGTATACGAGTAAGATGTTAACGAAGGGTTTTTATTTAAAAATTAGTCGATACTCAGGGTTCTGGGCGGTACGGATACAAAGTAAAGTACTCCACAAAAAGTTTCAGAATGGTTAGAAATAAAATTAGGAGAATACCTCTCAAGCTAAACGTATTAGACTGAAAGATAACTTCAATTCTGGTCAGGATAAAGAATTGAATGGGCAATCAGTTAGTACCTTTCAACCTTTCAAATCAGCAGGTGCGGAAGGTTTTTTCCCAGAACTTTACCAAAAAGCGAAGGGGGAATTAGAAGTACCTCTTGGCGTAATGGTTAGTGCGTTGGACTGTCATGCGGAAGGTCTCGAGTTCGATTCTCAGCCGCTGCAAGAATTTTTTTTTTCAGGGGTGTAGGTACTGCCTCTTGCGAGGAATTGACAAATTCTCCAAGAGTATCTCACTTGTCATGGAAAGTGCTGCTCATTAGCCGTTATTATTGATCTGGGCCCCACAGTCCCACCTACCAGTTTTTTTTTTACATATTATGAGTGTAAGAATAAAACCAAGAAATTATTTTGATATGTAAGTATATTTTATTATGTAAATAGAATCCTTTTAGTTTCAGGGTCTTTTTTCAAGTGTCTATTTATATTTTTTATTTTTCTACTTATAACCAGCAGCTATATAGATTTATTCTAAATTTTATATAAACTTATAAGTAATATTTTATAAACTAATTTCTTCATTACTACAATTCGGCCTTCCTGACTCGTAATTGTGCCGATTACCTCTAGAATGAAATTTAACTTTAATTACTTTTTTTTTTTAATTTTTGTATTGTATTTTTGTATCCAAGGTTTCATATTTGCTATATCCCAAATTCCTTCGTAAGGGACTTGATTTAATTGAAAACCATTAACATCTCTTAATAAATACCGATCATTTTGTAAAACTCGAACAACTTTGAAAGGACCTTTAAACCTGGGAGCGAGTTTCTTACAAACTGCAGGTTGATTTATAAAATTTTTTACTACCACATAATCACCTTCTTTATATTCTTTATGAATTCTTCCCCGATCCTTTATTTGTTTATTGTAGTTTTGACATTTTATGCTTCTATTGTCTGCTTTAGCTCTTACTTCATTTAAATTTCTTTCTGATTCCTTTGCAGTTATTTCCTCAAGTTTTTCCTTTAATAAATCTAAGACAAGGCCTCTTTGGCTGACATCAAAAAGAAGTTCACTTGGAGTTACACCAATACTACGGTGAATTGTATTATTTAATGCGAATTCTATTTCTGGTAAAACTCTATCCAAAGAAAAATTTATTCCCCCACAAGTTAGCTTTGCAAGCATTGGGCCTAAGCTCCTATTTACCCTTTCAATTTGTCCATTAGCTTGTGGTGATCCCGTTGCCATTTTTGAATGTTTAATATTGTTGTTATTGACAAGTGTTTGGAAATCTTTAGAAGTAAATGCTCTTCCTCGATCAGAAACTATTAATTTTGGTCGACTATATGAATTAAAATATTGCCTTAAGCAACTTAATACCTCTTTGGTATTAGTGCTTCGAACTGCATACAACTTTACAAATTTAGAAAATGAATCGATTAATAAAAATACAAACTTCTTTTTTGAATTTTTAAGTGTTACTGGTCCGAAATGATCTACGTAAATAGTATCAAAAGGAGTGTTACCTTTTGGTATATTATGAAGAAGTCCTTCATGCTTTCCGAATTTTGGTGAAAAAGAAATACATTTTAAACAGTTTGAAATATGACATTTAATTTTTTTCTTTCATTTTAGGAAACCAGTAAACTTTTTGCAAACCACTCAACACTTTATCACAACCAACATGACCCATATCATCGTGATATACTTGCAATACATTTCTTTCCATTTCACTTGGAACATAGAACAGAACGTCCTGTCCAACTTTTCAATATACCAGTCCATTACACATTTCATATAATTTCTCATCCTCTTTTTCGAAACGTTTTCTAATTTCATTTATAAAATCATCCCTATATTGACAAATTGATAAATTTTGTTCAAAGGTATTTTCTGGCTATTCTGGAATTTATATCTTTTTTGTTTAAAGTTAGTGTTAAAGAATTACAGTCTGTTACTATTTTAAATTTTATTTCATGCAAATATATTCTAAATCTTTGAAGGGCATAAGTAATTGCGAAAGTTTCTAACTCGAAACTGTAATACTTCATTTCTTGGTCAGTCGTTCGTTTTGAAAAGTAAAACACGGGATGAAACTTTCCATCTACTTTTTTTCTGTAGCAATATCGCCCCAAACCCTAATGAGCTTGCATCACAATGAAGCTCTGTTTCATAACGTGGATCATAAATTGCTAAAATAGGTGCATCCATCAGCTTTTGTTTTAACTTTTCAAAACAGTTCAGTTCTTTTTGTCCAAATTTAAAGCTCACATTTTTTCGAATAAGGTTATATAATGGTTGAGCTTCAACTGAAAATCCCGCTATAAACTTCCTGAAATAAGAACACAAACCTAAGAAACTATGAACAGCTTTAGAATTTTGGGGTACTGGAAATTTTGAAATAGATTCTATGCCTTTTGAATTTGGGCGAATACTATTTTTTGAAATTGACCCAAATATTCTATTTCCGATTCCAGAAACCTGCACTTATCCATCTTTATTTCCAGTTTATTCCTCACTAACCTCTGAAAAACTTCCTCTAAAATTTCTAAGTGTTCATCAAAGTTTTAGTTGCCACGAGTTTATCATCATATAGGTGTCGATCCACCGCTCGTAGGTATCAGGCGGTCGCGAGTGCGATAAGTTCCGCAGTGTGCCCTTACAAAGCCAAAAAAATATTACAAACGAAAAAAAAAATAATAATAATACAAACAACATCAATAAAACAAAAACAAAAAAAAAATTACTCAAACCATTTGGCATAAACATTACATCACCATCTCCCACTTATCCACTTGCCTTGAAGTAACTGTCGCTTGCTATCCATTGCATGTCTCTTGTGATGCTTATCGCATGATTTTTGTAATGGATAGTTAAGTGACATCTGATGTATAATTCGATTGTGTTTGTGTGCCTTGATTGATTTCAGGTATAAAGCGTTCTATGGGCATAACACCTGGAACGGTTTGTACTTTGATTTTAATCCATTGGACATACACTTCACGGTTGAATTAAGATGGTCAGAGTTGTGTTTTGTGTGTTTGTGTTTTTTGACATGGTGAGTGATTTTTGTGTTGTGTTTACCAATATTCGTGGGCTAAGAAGAAATTTCTTTGACGTGTACGGCCATTCTGTTAAGTACAGACCAGCTGTTTTGGCATTAGGTGAAACACAGGTTGGTGCAAATACTGATCTTTCAGAATTTAGCCTGCCTGGCTATAACCTAATGCCTTTACTCTTTCGCCATCACGGCCTTTTAGTCTACGTAAGACATGATGTTGCTTGCCAGAGTCTTCCTCAATACGGACATTGTTCTAATACGAACTTTAATTTCATGTGGCTCAAATTTACTGTCCGCAAGCACA
Organism: Philhelius festivus; assembly: GCA_963931855.1. Taxonomy (NCBI): domain Eukaryota; kingdom Metazoa; phylum Arthropoda; class Insecta; order Diptera; family Syrphidae; genus Philhelius; species Philhelius festivus. Next base: position 231,009,951 of record OZ007555.1, on the reverse strand, counting down.
TCATCCATTATTGTTTTATTTATAGGAGTCCGAATCTGGACAGCAAAACAACAGCAATTCAACTCTTAATGAGTTTGATGCGTTGTCTGATTCCATTTACCGAATTGTTTCCCTGTACCCTCACACTGAAGTCGTTATTGCGGGCGACTTCAATGTACATAATTCAAATTGGCTCCGCTATTCAGGACAGACAACACCCGAAGGAAGATATGTTGAGATCTTTGCTGAGATGCACAAACTTACTCAGCTGGTAGATGAGCCCACCCGTATACCAGATGTTGCTGGGCAAAACGCTCACACTCTTGATTTCTTTCTTACTTCTAACCCTGATAAGTATACCATAACGGTAAAATCTCCATTCGGCACTTCGGACCATTGTGTAATATCAGCTAATTTCTCGTGTCCCATTCATCCAGTTAAAGAGAAGCATCCAACTAGGACCGTTTGGCAATACGAGAAAGCCAACTGGGACGGTCTGAATAACTTTTTTAGAGTTTTTAACTGGTCACTATGTTTCCTCGATAGTGACGTTGATGCCAGTGCTGATATGATCACAGCAGTGATTTTTCTTGGGATGCGTACTTTTATTCCTTACAGAATTAAGAGTATAAAGTCGAAAGAAAAGTCTTGGTTCGATACAAGCTGTAAGGAAGCTATCAGGTCGAGAGAAGTAAGTTTCCGCTCCTACAAAGCCAATCCAACCGAGGAAAATCGGAAAAAGTTTAAACAAGTCAGAAACCAATGCAACGCTGTTATAAAGAGAACCAAATTCTTACATGAACAGAAATTAAGGCAAACACTCCTGCAATGTCCCAAAGGCAGTAGAAATTTCTGGTCATTTGTCAAGAACATAAAAAATTCAATTTCATCTTCGGTTCCAACGCTCATCTACAAAGAAAAACCGATAACTAGCTCTTTAGAGACGGCAAATGTACTTGCAGCTCATTTTGCTGCTAACTCCACGTTGCCTGTTAGCAACATTGCCCCTCCTGTACTTGAGAACGTAAATCATTCATTGGGACAGGTATATTTCCGCACTCGTACAGTTGCAAGAGCCCTTCGAGATCTTGATATAAACAAATCCGCTGGTCCTGATGGTATACCCCCCATTCTTCTGAAGAGGTGTTCTTCATCGCTGGCAAAACCATTGCGTAAGCTTTTCCATCGCTCCTACTGTTCTGGAATCTTCCCTAGAAGATGGAAAACAGCATTTGTCCAGCATGTACCTAAAAAAGGTGACCCTTCCTCCCCCTCGGCCTATCGACCAATCGCACTTACGTCCCTTCTTTCCAAGGTCATGGAATCGCTTATAAATCATCAGCTCAAAAAATATCTTGAAGATCGAAAGCTTCTTAATGACCGGCAATACGGCTTCCGCAGCAATTGTTCCACTGGTGATCTGATGGCATATCTCACCGAAGAGTGGAACAGATCTTTACATTGTTTTGGAGAAAGTAAAATTATTGCGCTTGATATTTCTAAGGCATTTGATAGAGTTTGGCACCAGGCTCTCTTATCGAAAATGCGTGCGTTTGGCATCAACGAAACCCTTATTCTTTGGATTAGAAATTACCTTCTAGATCGTTCAATACATGTTGTATTGGATGGTTTTAAGTCTGATCTTCACAAAATAAATGAGGGTGTTCCCCAAGGCTCCGTTTTGTCTCCGACTCTCTTCCTCATTTTTATAAATGTCTCTTGTCTGAAACTTCTAATCCACTTCATTGTTTTGCCGACGACTCCACTCTCAGCTTTTCATACTCGTTCCCAAACTCTCGTCCATCTCCTTCGGAAGTGAATTTGCAACGGTACCGTATGATAAGTTCATTAAACTCCGATCTTTACAGCATTGTTAAATGGGGTACAAAAAACCGTGTGGAGTTTAATGCTTCGAAAACTCAATGCTGTCTATTGTCGTTGAAGCAAAATATACCCCCTATGCCATTGTCTTTAAATGGCACTTGCATCGAAGAAACCGAAAAGCTCTCAGTACTCGGTATGTGTGTTAACGGCGATCTTCGTTGGAATGATCACATACTCGAGACGTCCAAAACTCGAGTATAACTCACACCTTTGGGCAGGCGCTGCTCAATCTTCTCTCCATTTATTGGATAGAATTCAAAACAGAGCGTTAAAGCTGATTGGAAATAGAGCTATAATGGATTCATTCCCATCTCTTGAACACCGTCGGAATGTTTCCTGTATTTCCCTGTTTTATCGCTTCTTTCACAAGCAATGCTCACTCGAAGTAGCCAGTTGCATTCCTCCCCTTTATCAATTCACCCGTGATACCCGCTTTGCTAGGAATGCTCATCAGTTCACCCTTGAGCCTAACTTTGGTCGTACCGTCAAATATAGAGATTCGTTTTTTAGTCGCACAACACGATTATGGAATAACTTACCCGGCACAGTTTTCTCTTGCCATTTCAAGTTGCAAACATTCAAAACCAATGTTCATGGACACCTCCTTTCTCTCCCCTCCTAATTTCCCCCTCGCCCGTGCTGTGTTTATAACATTATAAGGGTCTCGTAACATACCCTTGAGCGCGAGTGTATTATAAAAAAAAAAAAAATCATCAATGTATATTCTTAATTTACCAGCTCTTATTAGGTCTTCAAAAATGTTGTTCACATAGCGTTGAAACACCCCTGGAGCGTTTTTAAGCCCAAAAGGCATTCTAAGAAATTCATACTGTCCGAACTAAGTGACGAAAGAAGTGCATTTTACAGAATCTTCGCTCATACGAATATGATAAAATGCACTTTTGAGATCTAGCAATGAACAAAATGTTTTATTTCCTAGTCCATCTAATAAATCTTCAATCAATGGTAGTGATACCTGCGTACCTGTTCAATCTTCTGGGTTTACAATAAAACGATTTTTCATTAGTTATTTTCAGTTTCATTTCACAGTCTTTCTCAGGTTTATCGGGACGTTTACAGTTTACATAAAAGTCATAAAATATTTCTTTAAATTTAGTTTTCAGTTTCATATCAATATTGTTATTTTTTTCGAAATATTCATTAATAAACATACAGTTTGGTAACAATTTTGTGTCACTAATTTGAATTTGCATAAGACTATTACATTCATTTTCAAAATCATTGTTTTTATTAATGTTTAATGTTTATCAACTGTTTTCAATTTTAAATTTGCAGTTTTAATAAAATCTTTTACTAAAATGACTGAATAGTTCATGGTTTCATCGGGAACTATGTATGAATCAATTTTTATATATTTACTTTCAAACAAAATAGAGCTTCTAACAAAACCATGAATGATAAGTGGGCTTTTATTTATACGAGTACCACTATAATTTGTACTGGGATTATAATCTGAATTAAGAATAAATGGAACGAACTGCTGACGAACTAAGCTTATAGGGCTGCCGGGCCGGTATCTATTAATGTTTTTAATACAGTTTTATAACTAAAATTTGATTTAACAAAAATATATTGCAAATTTCTTACGTAATCATATTCTTCATTTTGGTTAATGTTGTGAACATGACGTACATGCCTCCTTGAACAACCTGCAGCATAATGACCCGTCTCTCCACACACGTGGCATGTTCCAACTCACTTAGATTTTTGAGATTAATTTGCCATATGCCCAATGGAATTACATTTAAAGCATTTTAATTGTCTTGTCGTCGTTGTTCCTTCTCTCAGAAATACTTGTCTGGAATGATTACTTGAAGTCGGAAGTCTTAAATTCTGGAAAGCCTCCAGTAATTCACATGTTTCCTTAAAACGATGCATTCTAGCTTGAGATTTGAGAGAATAGTCTGGTATTCCTTCTAGAATATATTCCATAAGTTCCTTATCCGCAATGCAAATCTTGTTTGCGAGAATAACTTTCTCGTGATAATATTCCTGGAAACTTTCTGATGGAAGCCATTTTCTTGATTCAAATTGTCTTCTTATAGTGTCAATTGACTAGCTCTATCTTGAAATAATGTTTTTAACTCTTCCAGAAGCTCGTCTATTGGAATAGTCATAACGTCATTTTTATAGAGTGTAGCCATTTCAAAGCCTTTCCTTTTATTTTCGATGAAATGAGAGCTCTCATGTTATTTTCGTTGAGTTGATATGAATTCTGAAGACTTCTAAGTTGTGATTCCCATAGCTGAAAACTATCTCCAGTCCCATTGAAGATCATTTTTGTTTCCTATTAGTTTCTCCCCCAGAAAATTAAGCCATTTTTTCTAACTCTCCTGCAGTGTAATTATTGAATTCCATTATCCCACTTCTGAATTATAAGTGTAAGAATATAACCAAGAAATTATTTTGATATGTATATTTTATTATTTAAATAGAATCTTTTTAGTTTCAGAGTCTTTTTTCAAGTGTCTATTTATATTTTTTTTATTTTTCTACTTATGACCAGCAGCTATATAGATTTATTCTAAATTTTATATAAACTTATAAGTAATATTTTATAAAGTAATTTCTTCATTACTACAATATGAAACCTGATTAAACGTAGGAGTTTTGATTAGAACGAGTTTCGGAGTGAACGGGTATGAAACTCGAATATGTCCTGGGAGTTATTGGCTTAACGCAATATTCTTGAGATTGGTTCAAAGTCGAAATTGGCAGAAAATTGTAGGTCACCTCCGTTCCTGGCTAGTAACACGCACACAGGAATGGTTGAGAGTTGTAGGTCACTAGATCCTGGTTCACTCCGAGCTGTTGCACCACCAAATTTAATTTAATTTTTTGATTTCTCAAACATGGCGTTCTAGTTTTAGGTGCTGCTACTACTAAAAGAGTTTAAAAATCATTTAAAAAAAAATTTTTATGCATATGAACATTTTTCTCTAATAACATTCATTTTTAAAATCCTTATTCAATAACATAAGAGCAAGTTCTTGCGAACCAGTCGTGCATTTTATTTCTTAAGTTTTGAGAAAAAAAAAATACTTAAATTTAATTCTTATTGTTTCCGAAGCCAAATATTATTTTTTACTATGAGCACCCACAAATGAAGTGTGTGAAACTATTTCGAGCATTTTCTTTATCCTCAATTCACAAATTAAAAAAAAAGGAACAATTAAAATAAATTTTACTGAAAACCTATTTGGCAAGGACTAAGCGTGGTGAAAATATATATATATACAGAACTCATAACTATGGTATCCATTAACAGGATGTTTTGGACTTTTTTATGTTATGAAAAGTCTTGCAAATTTGTTTGGCTTGATATAAAAGAGAAATTGTTTTCCAGGTCAGTGAGCTTATTGTATTTTTTTTTATTTTTACTTTATAAGTGTGGAATATTGTTGAACTCGTTTTAGTTTTATTATAAATGATTAATGTCCTGGAAAGTATTAAAAAAATGTCCTTGTTTATTGTTTTATGTTTTGTTATACACAAATTTTAGTAAAATGATTCTTCTTGGGAATTCTTTTTTTAAATTGTTTTCTTTTAGTGTTTTATACGTTTGGACTATATACACTGTGAGTATTTGGAATAAAAATAAGTTAAGTAAATTTAATTGAAATTGCCCAGCAAAACAGTAAAAAATCAATTCTATTGGACAGATAAACAATCCGTCAAATACATTGGACCTACCCGTAATCCCACCGGACGTACTAACATTCAAGGTTGAATCATCGAACATTGGCTCATATTGACTTTTTTGATTGCAAAAATCATAGCTCTTAAGCGAGTAAGGCTATTGTTAATTTTTTTTTCTGCTTGAAGGAAATTTTCAAGGCTATTAAGTTGATGAATTTTAAGAAAAAAATTGTACAGGGTGTTTCAGAATCTTTCTCTCTCGATGTACACAAATCCACTGGCCTGGAAAATATCCCTCACATTGTTCTGAAGGAGCGCTCTTCAAATCTCGTAAAAGTATTAAATAAGCTTTTCCATCTGTTCTATTCTAATGGTCTCTTTTCGAGTGGATGGAAAACAGCATTTGTCCAATTTAACTTTAAAAAAAGGCGAATCTTCTTACTCTTCTAACTATTGTCCAATTGCACTTACTTCCCTTCTTTGAAAGGTCATGGAAACGCTGATCGATTTTCAGCTTAAGAAATATCTTGATGATCGAAAGTTAAAACCGGCAGTGTGGCTTTCGTAGGAATAGGTACACTGGTGATCTCATGCCTTACTCGTATCTCACCGAACAGTGGAACAAATCTTTACATCGTTTTGGAGAGATTAAGATTATTGCACTAGATATTTCAAAGGCATTTGATAGAGTTTGACAGCAAGCTCTCTTATCGAAAATGCGTACTGAATCTCTTCTTCGTTGGATTATAAATTACCTTTCCGACCGTTCACCACAGGTAGTATTGGACGATTTCAAATCTGATATCCATAAATAAACACTGGTGTGCCACAGGGCTCCGTTTTGTCTCTGACACACTTACTTATGTTCATAAATAATCTTTTGTCTTTAACTTCTAATCCACTAAATTGTCCAATGGAGAATCAAAAACCGTGAAGAATTTAATGCTTCGAAAACTCAATACTGTTTGGCACTTGCATCGAGGAGACTGAACAGCTTTCAGTTCTAGGTATGTGCATCACAGACCATCTTTTGTGGAGTGATCTCAGGCTCAATGTTTCCTACTGATATTAATTTGCAGACATTCAAAACCAATGTTCATCGGTATCCTTTTCTAATCTTATCCTACTTTACTAATTTCTCGCACTGTGTTTAAAATTATAACATGGGTTTTTCCTTGTCTTTGTTTAAATTTTTTTTTTGTATTAGTGTTTTATTATTGATCTGGGCCCAAAATCCCATCTACCAGTTTTTTTTACATATGAAACATGATTAAACGTGGGAGCTTTGATTAGAACGAGTTTCGGAGTAATGCAGAACGGGTATGGAACTCAAATATGTCCTGGCTCAGCAGTTGATCTGAGGTTACGTGGGTTAGTTTTAATGGGATCCATTCCGAAAAGATAGGACGAACTGATAGTCCGAGCGAGTAATTGGTGCACAAAGAGAATGTCATCGATGTTTTTTCAAGGTTTGGAAATTGATCAATTTATATCGATCTTTATAGAGGAGTAAGATGAGACCAAGGAAGACCACAAAGGGCAAATCGAAGAAATCTGCTCTGTATAGCTTCCATTTTTTCATAATGATAGTTATAATGTGCCGAATAAACTTGGCTAACGTATTCAAAGAGAGGTCTAACGAATGTTATGTAAAAGGACTTAGTGACATAAATATTCGGAAATTCCTTAGAACAACGTTTGATGAAGCCAACTGAAGAATTGACCTTGCTTATTCTTTGATCAAAATGGACACGAAAGTTTTACAGGTTTGATATAAATTAAGGTTATTTTGAAGTGAAATCAATGTCAGGGGTGTAGAAATGTTTTTTATTATTCTCATTTATAGTTAAAGCAAAAATCAAAGGTCCGAGGTGGTTCCCTTGTATGTAAGGGACAGACTATACGAGGCAGATAAAGATAGACATGTAGAGAAATTCCAAAATGGATCAATTGAATTTTTACTGTTTAGGAAGGGACAGAAATTAATATTTTTAATAAGATTATTAACATTACATTAACAGCTTTGTGGAAATTGAAGAAGAAAGAATTTTCAAACGATATTGAATCCTTGGTAAATTCAAAGGAAAATGTGAATGAAAGATGAGGATGGAAGTTTTCGAGGGTGGATAGTAAATGAAAGCTTAGGAAAACGCCTAAAAAATGATCCTCAGAGGATGATCTTACAGGCATTAAACATGCTTCATTTTCTGATGGAACACATCGCAGTTGTGGAAGATTGAAGTCGCCGAAAATATTATAATGATCTAGGGGATCTGCATACTTGATTCGAGAATCGATTTCATCAACAGCGGTTTGGTAAGCTTGGGTGAGTTGCGAAGGGCGAATATAGCAGCAAACAAAGTATTTTTTCCGTTTTGAGAATGATATTTCAGCGCACACAATTTCAAACAAAGATGCGGAAGACCTCTTGACTAGGCAGTATTAATATGATTGTGTACCACAAAAAGAACACCGTGGCCAGAGGTATCATCAAAGGTCACGGTAGTGCCCAGCCAAGTTCTGGCATTACACCCTTTTTACAGGAACAAACTCAGGCGATTTTTGACCCGTCCCAATCTTTTGTACCAATGAAGTCAGAAACAGAGGCACAGGTGCCTCACCGAATTTCAATTTTCTAGAATAAGCGGTTCCTGAGATATAAGGCCTCAAAAATCACAAAAACCGTAACTGACTGGCTGACTGACAGATCATCAAAATTATGGAGCACTTGCCGACATCGTAAAATCTTGTAATTTTGCACAATGGTAGGTCTTGTCATGCAAGCAGAGGAAAAAAAAGTTTTTAAAACCTTTCGAACTGGGCATAAAAAAAATTGCCAAGTAAGCCCATCAAATTTTAGTCAGTAATCATTAAATAATAAAATTTCTCTATTACATTGTAGCTGTTTCAATATTATTCTACTTTAAATATTCGGTATTAAACCTTCACCTTCATGAAGTAAGAATTTGGCGTACTTTTAGAGCTCAGTACTTTTCACGGCTAACTTGTTACACAAAGGTTTTTGTACAGAAGAACTTGGCTCTTTTTTTAACTTTTATGTTTTTGGTCTGATTATAATTACCAGGACCATCGGCACAGAAACGAAAATTTCGGAAGAAAACAGTTCTTCGTTTAGGATAGAGGAGTTGAGGTTTATTTTGGTTAAAGCAAAGATGTTCTACGGACGTTTTTGAGAATTCAGGTAAACGGATGTCATTTTTGTGCGGAGCCCCCTAACGTTCTTGTAATTAAGATACATAATATGGGGGATTGAAAAATGCATTGTTGAAAGATTAGGAGTGAAAAAAACTGTTGATGTTAGAACGACTTTTTTGTAAGTAGCAATTTTTTTTTTAAGTTACAAAGGATTAAAGGACTCATATGTGGAGAGGTCATTAGAAACATCTGAAAGGGTAAGCTTAAAGGCTTCATGGAAACGCACGAAGATCTCCTTAAGCTTATTAGGGTTAGTAGGGTGGCCTTCTTGCTGAATGGATACCATAACATTAGTTCTTGTTATTCCACCAACACAAATGGAGGTAATCTAGATAAATACGGACGATTGAGTAGATTCGGTTGTCTCTGAGGTGAGAAAGAAAATAAAGGTAATCAGCATTCAGGTCAACAAATAGCTTTATTAACTCATTTGTGGGCTTACTATTGCTGACCTAAATGTACTCAAATGTATTCAAAACAGCTTAATACATCTTTAGGTAGTTGTCAGTTATGGAAGAATTTACGCATCATAGGCGTTTGTCACCTCATAATTGTCAGCTTCCTCAAAAACTAGAAGCGCAATCCTTTTCCCGGATCAAGATGATCATATTGGTTTTGGTTTTCAAGCGTTCGACAGTGCTGATGTTTTAGATATTTTTCTTTCTATAAAATCCCAAGCCATACGACTAGACGATATTAATTTTGCATTTTTAAAAATTATTTTACTAAGTGTTTTTCCGTAAGTAACTTTCATTTTCAAGTCTTGCCTCTACCTAAAAATTCCAAAGGGAACGAATTGAGACCAATTTCAATACTGCCATTTTTATCAAAAGCATTAAAAAATGGTTCTGCAAAAACAAATAAGTACTTTTCTTGCTGCAAATAACATGCTTACTTCAAAACAATTATGTTTTTGGGAAAAACACAACTGCATCACAGCTCTATTAAATGTAACTGATGATATTAGACAGGCGCTTATTATAGATGAATTGACGTTTCTAGTGTTACTTGATTTTCCAAAAGCATTTCATACATTCAACCACATTCAACCCCTCGACGAAGTTTACGCAACAATTTAATTTTTCAACTGTTCGAACAAAGTTGATTTATTCCGCTGTCCTAGTAAGCAATAAGCTATCAGATATCCTCCCCAACGTTTCTGGTGTTCCTCAAGGTTATTTATTAGGTCCTCTTCTGTTTACATTGTATGTTAATGAGCTCCCATCTATTATTCAGAATTGCTCTTCCCACATGTATGCAGGCGACGACGTTCGACGGTATTTTAGCTGCCCTATGGAGCTTGTTGCCTCGTGCGTCAATGAAGACCTAACGAGAGCAGTACTTTGGTCCGACTCTAATGACCTTACCTTAAATCGAAGGAAGACAAAGTGTTTGGTGATTTCAAGGAAAACGATTACCTATATATTTTTTAGTTTCCTCCGAATAATTTAAGCAATTTTCCAATTAAATACGTTGAAACTGCAAAAAATCTTTGCATGGAGTTTAATCGCTATTTAACTTGGGATAGTAATGTAAATTTACTCGTTGTAAATTTACTTTTGGCATACTGCGGGATTTATATGTGTCTCAATCGTTCACTTTAGCAAAAACTTTGATAATACCGATATTGAATTATGGATGCTACTTGTTTGGAATTGTAACTCTATAAGCAAGAAAATGCTGAGTGTTGCTTACCCCACCCGCTTAATACGCCTTTTCAAAACTATCTCCAACTTCGTAGATAACCTTTGTTCTCAAATATTTGTACTCCAAATAAAAACCAAAAAACATTGTCTACCCGTTAGCCTTACCATACCTTCTGAGTCTTCATCACATAAATATCCTCATTCATCTACAAGAACTCATCTCGTTATAGATGAATGAGTGCTTCCTGTGCGAAACAGGCGGGCCTCTACTAGAAAATAACTAAGCCAAGAGCAGGTGCGTGTGACCCAGTCGTGTATTTAATTTATTAAGTCAAAGTATTCAAAAATTTTTATAAAAGTTTAAAGATCGTATGACCCCTAAATATCGTTAGTTTTAGAAAACCATAGCATGAACTGTACTCGTATACTAGTGAACTGCTGATAGACAAATTTAAAGAAAATTTTAACTCTCGCTAATTCAAACTGGATAAACCCATAAATTTCCACCTCTTATATCCTTTCCACGAAATTTCATATTCACAGGACTTCTTTACCACCCGCACAAAAAACTAGCAATAGATCAAAGGTTTTCCGACAAAAATAAAAGAACAAGCATTCCCATAACAACTATTCAAATCGATTGCATGTTTTCCCTCGCATAAAAATAAATTACTCTAACAAAATAGGGCAGTCCATATGATGGCTCCCACCAGCTTTAAACCTAAAATGTTTAACTTTCATTTGAGCACACAAAAAAAAAACAAGTTCTTTCCTCGTATCCATTTCATATATCCTGAGAATGGATAAACAAAAATTTAAAAAAAAAACTCTTTTCCTTTAATGAATGTGCGAAAAAAAGTTTTACAAAAAGTTTGAAAAACTAAACACCGAAAACCACTTTGCCACTTTTTTGATCCAAGAACAACGAACCAAATAAACAAAAAAATACACTGAGCCCTTTCGGTATGCATTTCACCTGCGCTTTGTGTATTTCAAAAAAAAGTTAGTAAGACCTTTTCCACTAATGGGAAAAATTAAATCACCACCTGCACTGCACAGAGAGAGAGGATAAAACGGACGAACAAACTAAAGCCGCGAAATGCTTCTGTAATCGAAAACAGCTTTTAGCCTAATTTTTTTTTTTTTTTTTTCGTGAATAAGATATCCATCGTGCTCCTTTTGGAAGCCTGCTAAAATGAACATAGAATTTGCATCTCGACCGGGCTTATTGTACGAGTATTGTTTGACTCTAGGAGTCCTTTTATATTCTTGCAAAAAAAGTTAGGTGTATCCTTGAGTTCAATTGTTTGATGTTAAAAGTAAACCATTCGTGAAGAAGGATCAACGCTGCTTCTATTCTTATTTTTTCGTGCGGTGCATCTAATGAACGGTAGGTATACAATATGGCTGCACGTAAAACGAGAAGGATGACTCTCGTTTTGTTTGTTTTATTCATTGTGAGTTGTTGATACAAGTCAACCAGTAGCTAGGGTATAACTCGCACAACATCCCATAAGAACATAACCGCAATTGCAAGGACAAAACAAAGGAGGCCCTTCTTATGAATGATAATAAATTGTTAAAATTTTGTGTCATTGGTAATACCAAACTAGAGCATGGTTCTCAGTTTAAATAATTAATCTTTTATTAATAAGCCACAAGTTAGATAGTTGTAATAATTATAATTTTAATAATGTAATAATTTTGTAGTTTTTATTATGTTATGATGAGCTGATGATTTTAACTCCCTAAATTACGTATTCTTTATATGGCACGGATCAATGATTCTTTCGCATAGATCTGGCTGAATGTGATCGATGGCCTGCCTTATGTTCTTCGGTTGATTGTGGTTTATTCGCATAGACCTGCGACTTCAGAAACCCCACAAGGAAAAATCTAGCGGGGTCAAATAAAACTAAGCCTACCCTCAAGACGTTCATGCAGAATGTCAAACGTGGCGTCTACTGTGTGGAACGTAGTGCCGTCCTTCTAGAACCATATGGCTTTTATAGTAGATAATTTTTGCCATAGGAAAGTGATTATCATTGTTCTGTAGCTCTCGCCATTAACGGTGACCGCCTTCCCAACATCGCTTGCGAAAAAGTACGAACCAATAACACCACCAGCCAAAAATCCACAGCAAAGGGTAACTATTTGAGGATGCATTAATATCTGCTGAACCACGTGTCGGTTGGTGTGGTCTCATTTATGACAATTTACCTTTTTAATACAGCCATTCATCTAAAAATCGCCTCATCGCTTAAGACGATTTTTTGGTCAAAATTGGGGTCCTCTGCCAAACGCTCTGGAGCCCAGTCAATGAACAAACGGCGTTGTTTCTGAAGACTGGCAAGTCAAATACATCGTCGCCAGTAATTGAAAGATTTTATCAAAATGTTAGGGGGCTTCGGTCGTCTAAGACCAACAAGAACTACTATTTATGCCAGCGTTCGGACTTTACTTTATTGCCCATTGCAGTTAACGTTTAAAAGCTTGACTACAATCAAATTCAAAAAGTGAAAAAAATAGGCTCATTTTTCCAACTTCCCAATCAACAATTTGTGGTTTGAAAGCGGTTTATTAACCGGCTTTGAGCTCAAGCTCTCCAAACCAAGGGGTTACAGATTGGCTAAAAAGCCGTTCCAAAACCGTTCCAGAAGCATCTCCATAACCGAAAATGGTCAGTAACAAAATAACTTCAGTTATTACTGAACGATTTTTGAACGTATCTTTTGAACGCTTTTATTAGGTCATTTAAAACCGTTTGTATAACGCTTTTAGAAAACCTGTAATATGTATGTACAAAAATTGGTTATTTAAAAACGCTACTAGGACGTTAATTTGCAACGTTTTTAAATAACCTGTATTATGCCCAAAAAGTTATTTTGGTGGTTATTTTATAACCGTTTATTTACAGTTTGTATAGGAAACCTGTAATAAGAACTAAAAGTTTTGTTGACGCCTTTTTATAACCGTTTATATATGATGATATAGGGTTGTTTTGAAACTCTTTTCAAGTATTTTCTTCCCAGCTGAAAAAATAAATCCTTTTGAAAATAAAAACAGAAAAAAGCAATATTTTTAATGAACATTATTAAATTTTATTTAACAAGTTTAGTAATTTTAATAGCACATATGTATGTATATGTATAACTTAACACTATAACTTAATAGTGCCTAATAGAAACGAATATTGATAAACGTAATACTATGTACGAGTATATACTTACATATATTATTTAAATATATGTATAGGTATAACTCTGGGTGGATAATTGAATTGTTTATTTTGAAAACATGATATGTCACATCTTCAAAAAATAGATAGTTAATGACGTTTTAAGAAAAACCAAAAGTTTTTGTAACCTTAATGCAAAATTTTGAAGATGGACATGTCATGTTTTGAAAATAAACGATTCAATAAGAAAAAAAAAACAAACAATTAAGCAAAATTGTAAGTATCTGATAATAGATATTGATGCTTGTGTAGTGATGGCGGTGGTGTCAGTTGATGAGGATTTGCTGTGCTGATGATGACTCGTTTCTAGTTTAAAAATAAAAATAAATTGAAATTTTGTTTAACTTACATTTTATCCTATTCTCACGAGTAATAAAATATCCAAGGGAAAACATGAAAAACAAACTAAAAAAAATGTCTTACCAACCACTTACCAAATCACAGTTAACTTTTTTTTTAATTTAATAGCGCACGCGTACCGCGTACGAAAAAAAACTCAACCAACCGCTCGATCCAGTATATTTCTTTTACGGTTAAAAAAAAAAGAAGTTATTTACAGCTTACTGTAAATTTGGGATAAATTGTAGTTAATTTGGACCCAACTTAAGCTTTTACGATAAAGAAAAAGTTATTAAAGAACTTACTATAAACTAAGTATTCAATTGGTTTATTTGCATCCAATACATAACTTTTCCGTTTAAAAATGATTATTAATCGACTTACTGTGAACTTTATATAAAATTGGTTACTTTTCAACCAGTATATAACTTTTTCTGCAAAAAATAAAGCTATATGATTGCTTACTGTAAACTTTAGATAAAATTAGTTAATTTTCAACCTATATGAAACTTTTTATACGACAAAAAAAAGTTATTTCATGTCTCACTGAAAACCTGATATTAAATGGGTTAAATTTAAACCAATATATAACTCTAACGGAGTCATTTAAGGACTTACTGACAACTTAGCATAAAATTGGGTTATTTTTAGCCAATATATAACTTTTATCGTAAGAAAAAAAAAGTTATATTATAAGGTAATTTTTCTTAAAGGCTAGGAATAAGTGATAAATAAATAATAAAATGATAACCTATGTAGATTTAAAAATAGTTATTTTCGAACCAGAAAAATGACAAACTGGTTTTGAAAGCGTTAAAAAATATCCAAATATTATCACCAGTTTAAAAATGGAATTTTTTAAACCAATATATTACCAAGAAGTTGTGCAAGAGAGAAAATTTTACCAAAATCAACCATAGGATAATTTTTGGTTTGTTTCTACCGTAAAGCATACTAGAGTAATAAAGTATCTCATTTCTAGCCCCACTATGACCAGAGTTATCTAAGGTTTTTTTGTTACCTGGGTTATTCTGGAGCCACGGCTAAAAATTGTTGCTTGGGTTATTTCACATTTCTTTCTTCCATCTCAAAACAAAAACAAAAAGTATAAAGCTTTAGTATGCAGATCGCGTTAAACTAAATCAGACCAAAAAACATAAATGTTAAAAAAAAGAGCCAAGTTCTTCTATACAAAAACCTTTGTGTAACAAGTCAGCCGTGAAAAGTACTGAGATCTAAAAGTGCGCCAAGTTCTTACTTCATGAAGGTTTAATACCGAATATTTAAAGTAGAACAATATTGAAACAGCCACAATGTAATAGAGAAATTTTATTATTTAATGACTACTGACTAAAATTTGATGAGATTACTGGTCAAGTTTTTAAAACCTTTCGAACTGGGTATAAAAAAACTTGACTTGTTACACAAAGGTTTTTGTATAGAAGAACTTGGCTCTTTTTTTAACATTTATGTTTTTTGGTCTGATCTCACTCCTTTTTGTAAAGATTTTAATATTTTGCGATGTCAAAATCTCGAAAGATACGGAAGGATAAAAGGGTGGACTCTACCTAATAAAAACAACTTAGTATATAGCTTCCTATTTCTTTTGGTATATTTTCTTTTTTAATATTGGTTGTTTTGATTTGCGCTTCAATTATTTCTTCTTATCCTGGCAAGATACCTAACACTAACAAACCTACCTTAATTACAGCAATCGGAAGTCTTCCATATAAATTTAACATTTTCTCAGAAAGTGGGCGGGTACCACGCCCCTGAATAGAAAACCGCAAATTTTATATTTTTTTGCTTTGTATGCAATTTAAGCTCTACCACTTTACCAAATTTCATTGTTTTATAGCAGTCGGAAGTGCTCTATTCAACCAACACCAATTCGGAGAAAGTGGGCGGATACCACGACCCCTGAAAGGAAAACCTTGGTGCTTATTTTTGGTTCTTTATATGCAATATAAGCCCTACCGGTTCACTAAATTTCATCGTTTTACAGCAGTCGGAAGTGCTCCATTCAACCAACACCAATTCGGAGAAAGTGGGCGGATACCACGCCCCCTGAATGGAAAATTTCAAATTTTCAATTTTTTCCTCTGCTTGCATGACAAGACCTACCGTTGTGCAAAATTACAAGATTCTACGATGTCGGGAAGTGCTCCATTATTTTGATGATCTGTCAGTCAGTTACGGTTTTTGTGATTTTTGAGGCCTTATATCTCAGGAACCGCTTATACCAGAAAATTGATATTTAGTGGGACACCTGTGCCTGACTAGCTTAACATATATTCGGAGTTTTAAGTTTCTGACTTCATTGGTACTAAAGATAGGAAGGGGTCAAAAATCGCCTGAATTTGTTCCTGTAAAAAGGGTGTAGCGCCAGAACTTGGCTGGGCACTACCGTGCCCTTTGATTTTATCTCTCCGATTTTTATCTTTACGAAGAAAGATAAATTTTGACGTAAATTTTGGTGTACTCTCTTTTCACCAACAGTTGTCGCTAGTGAATGTGTGTATTATTTTTCACTTTTTGCAGAAAGTGGCGATTGTAGTTAACGCTAAATGTTTCAAAATATTATTGTAAGAGCTCAACTACTAGAAAAAACACATGCCTAATATTTATATTGATAATATTTCTTCACTTAGGGGGGTTCACATTCAAAAACATGTTCATCAACTTTTATCGTAATGGCGGATCTGTGTAATGTGAATCCACCTTAATGTTTCGGGTTCTGGCTTTGGGTTTTCGCTGAATGTTTTAATTTTTCATATTCTGGATTTGACATTTCTAATTATGTGTCAGTCGATTTGACATTTCTAATTGCTTTTGTTTTCCGGGCATTTTATATTTTGCTTTCGTTTAATATGTAATTTATGCCCCTTCGGTTTTTGTGCGCTGCGAAAAGTGTACCACAAAATAATGTTCGCCGTTTTATTACATTTTTACTATCGGGTAATATACTCTTACCTCTTGCTCACACATACTATGTAAATGAATCGGTGATTGTTAAAACAACATAACTGAAATTTTAATTTTTTTCACAGGAGATACAAAAAATCCTACATTTTTGGCCGTGTAGTCATTGTCATTTTTTTTAACCCAAGAATCTTATAAGAGTGTTTCGACTTTTAAACCATTAAGGATTTTTTAATATGGCTTTTTTTCTCTTCCGTAAAAAATTAAAATATCACTTATGTTGTTTTAACAATCAACGATGATTTAAATATGATTTAACTTTGGTTCCTTTGTTTATAATTTTTTGTTACCTAATCGAAAAAATAGATGTATTTCTACTGCGATTTCTTGGCCAATTTACTGCGATCTGCGATTTATGAAGTCCGAACCGTGTATTCATCCTTCATGTGCTTTTATGACATCATTGACCTGACCGAAACATGCCTATATGCTGGTATTAACGGTAAATATTTGACAAACTACATAATTTTAAGTTTTTAGGCGTGATAGGCATTCGGACTAAAATATTGTCGCTGTGGGTGGAATTTTGACTGCCGTAAAGCACTTGAAAAATAATTTCCCTTCTACGTTGTGACCTTATATATTGTTGCCTGGCAGCCCTAATGACGTACGCAAAAGCGTACGATTAATTCTCGACTGAAAAGGTAAAGTATCTTAAGTCAATTTTGATGATTTTTTAGGGAGAGCTAAAAAACATTTCAAAGCTTTATCCCAAAAAATCTTTCAAATATAGACTTTATTCATCAAAGCATTTATATGTAAAATTTTATGATCTTTTTTTTGAAATTATTTTCGAAAAGATATTTTTAATATTTTGGTCGTTATTAGGAAAAATATGACTTAAGATAGTTTGGCTTTTATATAAATTGAATTTTATATTAATTTCCAAAATCTTAAGTTGAGATAAGATATTTTGCCTTGCGTTTTCGTAGGAGGTTTTCAATTCTTATGTCCATTTAAGATGAGTTGCGTGTGCAAAAGTGGAAAAAAAGAGATTTAAGATGATATTTGGTGGTTTTTATTTAAGTCGTATATGAAAAAGTCACATTTGTTCTATAGAGCTTTAATAATAATAAAAAAAAAATAACTAATAAAAACTTGAATTTCTTTAAAAAAAAAGGTTATAAAATCACATTTGGTTCACAGAATAGAAACAGTTTAATTTTATTCAAATAATTTGTTTAAAAAATATTTAAATAAAATAAAAAATAAATTATTAAATTATTTAAAAAAAATCATTGATGATTGTAAAAAATGTTACATGAAAACATATTTTTAAAAGTTAAGTTAATAACAACAAAAAACTATTGGAAAAAATTTAACTAAGGGACCCAAGGGGAGATAGGAAAAATTGAAAATTGTTTTTACATCCGAAACTAACGGTATCGGACTCGTAGTGTAAGATCTTATTTATCTCGAAAACGGCTGAACAACATGTTATAAACGGTACCTGTCATAGAACCGTTTTTTTTAAGTAAAACTTCTTATCCGGCGTTGGGGGTAAAAAAATGCCTATGCAGCTGTCAGTGACGTGTCAAAACGACATGCTATCAGTCAAAGACAGCGACATGTAAAGAAGTTTTACTTCTACCGCGCGTACGTCAGTACACTCAACCTTTTTCTTTTTATTTTCGACTTTCTCATTAACGGTACTAACGATTTAAACCATTTGTTTTTAGCAGGAGCCCCCAAAGCTTAAAATAATATTTTATATAAGAACATTCGCAAAAATATTTTTTTGGATCTTCTGAAAAAAAAATATAATTTTGTTTTTTGAAAAATCAATATCTCCAAAACAAGTGAAACGATTATTTTTTGAAATTATTTCAATGGCACAAAATTTTAATTGAATTAGTATGACCGACGTTAGAGCTGATTTAATATGAAACTAAGTTAAATCAACGATTTAGCAAATTTTATTCGAATATAGGATCATACTATATCTATATCTACCCTTTTATTAAAGTTAAAATCATCGTAATAATATCGTGCTTTTAGAAACGCCACAAAAGGTTTGTTTACTTAGTTTTTTGCACGAACTGTCAATGTTTTCGCAATTTATTAAGAATTCCTTTAGTACGATACTAGTTGGAAAATGTTTTAAACTAAGAATGAGTTAGTAAACTACTTTAAAGTTAGCAAATTGTTAAATAGTATCATACAAAGCAATTAAAAATAATATGTTGTTTGACATTTTGCGCCAGTTTTTTTAGAAATATTTGCCAATACTACTAGATAATTACTTAAAATTGGTATCCCAAATTGTATTCTTGAAGAGCTTTGAAGAAATTTCTAGCATAAAAACTATTTTAATAATAAAACTACTTTTGAGCTTTGTGTGAATAAATTCTTAGTTTTCTGGAAATCAGACGTCAATTTCATACATGTGAACATTTTTGTCTCATTAAATCCATGTTTTATTTTTATAAAATGTATTTTTAATTCCAAATTCGTGCAATTCAACTCTTTTTTGTTGTATACGTATGTGTTTCATTTGTAATAATTTTTCAATCGCGTATGAAACAAAACTGTCTGAAACACTAAATGAACAAATAAGAAAAACGGTCGCACAAAAGGCAATCTAGAAACAAAATACGCTTAAAAATATCTTATGTCATTGTTATTACGGAAATTGTTTTAGGTTTGCAAACGGTAAAATATCCTATGACTACTTAGGGAGCGAAAAATTTCAGTTTTAAATTTAAAAATTCATCTTATGTTCACATAAGATGATTTGCGTTTTCACACTTTTTTGGAATTTTTTTAAGGATTTTATCTTATGTCGACTTAAGGATGACTTTTGTTGCTGTTTGCACGCGCGAAAATATCTTAAGTCAACTTAATATGATTTACGATTTCACAATAATAAAAAAGTCTTAAGCCAATATAATCTTAAGTCTATTTTAGGTTTTAAAATTAAGCAGAACACACAATCTTATGTGGACTTAAGATATTTTACCACGTGTAAAGATGTGTCTTTTGAACATAAGATGAAGTTGTTTTTGTCTATAAAAAAGCACAGGAGTGAGATAGAAGGAAGCCGATAACACAGAACTGTAGCTTTTTAGAATGGCACTAAGGATCAACAAAAAAACGCGAAATATCTTAAGTCGACTTAAGATACTTTACCTTTTCAGTCGAGAATTATGCTTCATCAATAAATTTTTAGAGTATTAGGATGAAATTATTTTTAACTCTTTTTCTGAACTCAGATAATTTTAATAATGAAATTTTTTAAACTTTTACTATTTTAATTTTAAAAAGACAGATTTTAGAAAAAAAACAAAATACTGGCCCTGTCTTAATAATTGTTTAATATTTCAAGTCATTACCCTCTGATTAGAACACAATAATTATTATTTTCTGCTTTCTTGCAAAGTGCCTTCAACTGAGATACTAACATCTGTGATACCTTAAACTTTGATATTTTAGACTGGGATAATTTTTTTTTTAATGAAAGAATAGTTTACGGACTTACCGCGATTATTTATTATTTTAATCAAATTTATATTTGATATTGCCCAACGTTTCGATGGGTTTGACTGATGGCTGGTAGGTGGGTGTTGTTTTTCTCTTCTTTTGTTCTTGTTCGTAGATTGTGCTGGTGAGTTTGTGCTTGCAGTTGAGATGGTGCATGTTGTTGCAACTGCAACTGCATTGATTGTTGTTGTGAATTGATATACTTTTGTGAACAGGCACAACTAATAGCATCAGCTGGCAGATTATTTTGATTTTGGTGTTTGGTTTTGTTTTTAGCTCGGATTTTATCAAGCTTTAATTTGTGTATCAAAGGATGCCATGTAATAATTTTGATGAAATTGCCCAAGAAATTGCCCTTCTACTATTTTGAGAAACCGAATCACTTGTCGTTACCTTTGTCCGTTATATTTAACTTATCAATATCCTCTTGTATATTTTCATCTATTTGGAAAAATTCTTTCATAATCCCTCTACATATGAAAGGTAAAAGAGATGAAATCAAAAACTATAAACCTATTGCTAGATTATCGGTTATTCTTATTTGTGAAACCTTATGTTTTCATGTGAAATCACTTATAGTTCCAAATCAACAAAAGGGCTCTCAACTGTTACTTTTTTACTGAAATTGGCTGAAAATGGCATTTGACAAAGTCTCTGAATGAGTTTTGCTATTTAAATTAAGAAAACTAGGATTTAGTGAACATTTTGTAAGGCAAATCGAATAACTTTAAATTAATTTTGGAATACCACAGGATAGCCATTTGGGCCCAGTCCTTTTTATTTTATTTATTAACAACCTACAGTATGGTTAAGGTACTCAGACTATCTGATTTATTCAGAAAATGTAACAATCTTCAAACATGTTTCGAATACTAAGGTTTTGAAGAGTTGCAGTTGACCTTATTTCTTTTTTTTTGACTAGTGTGTTCCTAATTTTCGAAAAATGAAGATACTAAAATAGAATCAAAGGGTTATTTCAAGACAAACGACGAAGGGGAATTTCGTGAATGCTCTAGATTTTGGTTATATATGAATCTGTTGATAAAGGGACCACACTTGACAGGCATATTCAAGTAAATTGCAGAATTTGCTTTAAGAATAATCTCGTGAATATGTGCAAGAAAGTTGAGCTCATATAAACCTCCAAGGTCGCAAATCGACTTGGCGGTGGATATTTGTAGATAAAAGAAAAACAGTCGAGATCAAGTTGAAGAAGATAAGAATCATAAGAC
The DNA here is from genome assembly GCA_963931855.1 of Philhelius festivus. NCBI lineage: Eukaryota > Metazoa > Arthropoda > Insecta > Diptera > Syrphidae > Philhelius > Philhelius festivus. The sequence continues at coordinate 230,988,295 of OZ007555.1, read as the reverse complement.
GAAAAATTGGTCTTAAAAAATTTGGTATAGTCTGAGTAGTGTGAAATATGTGAATATTTGATGACCGTTTTAATATCGTAAATATTATGAATAAAAAGCAGAGGAACTAAGGTGCTGCCATGTGGGACCCCGGAGGTAGCTAAGAAATCTTTTGAGAAGGTAGATCTGAAGCGGACTTTATAGAAATGGGTTCTCCATTCAGAAGAAATCCATCTCAAGAAGATAAGTTTAAACCTAAGAGGGTGGACAGTTTAAAAAGAATAAGTCTATGGGAAATTTTATCAAAGACTTTATTGAATTCAGTCGAGGCAAAATCGACTACCTTTGCGTTCATTAAGGCTAAGAAGCTAAAGGATACGAATTCATTCAACAGGGAAAATTTGTGTAAATAATTTAAATAATTAGAATATACTCGTAGTACAAATGAGCCGTCGATGAATTTTTTTACTTGCGACTTATAGGTACTATAAGGCAAGTTATGCATTCGTAAAAAAAATCGAGCTCGAGATTTAAATCAAAGTTGACATTACGATGATAGCGAAGACTAAAAAAGTGGGTCTCGCAATTCTGTCTGTCTGTCGGTCTGTCTGTCTGTCTGTCTGTTTGTCTGTCGGTTCGACTACAGCCCAAACGGCTCGGCCGATTTTCTTCAAACTTGGTAGATATGGGTTTTGATTTTTCCCCCCACACGTTTTTTTCTTTTTTTTTAAGACCAAAAATAACGGTACCTACCATACGGATTTTTTTAGAAATTTTATAAAGATTTTTTTTTCTCAAAAACTGTCGCACAGAATTTTAAAAAAAAAATTATAAAAATTTCATTTAGTTAAAATTTTCAATTTTTTATTTTTTGGATATAAAAAAAAAATCAATTTTTTTTTAAACTCAATATTTCGAAAACCCCATGGTCAATTTTTTTCAAACTTGACAAAAGAGTTTTCTAACATAATCTACAAGTTTTGGGAAAAAAAAATATTTTATCTAAAACTAACGGTACCTTCCATACAAATGTTAAAAAATGGTTTTCGAAAATCGTATTTTTCTCCGAGAATTTTGCTAAAACTTTTTTTCTTTTAAATAATTTTTACGATCTATAATTTAATAAAAAAAATTTGAAATCTAGATATTAGTGACTGTACCTACCATAGAACGAATTTTTCGAATTTTGAATTTCTCATTATCGGAATAACGCATTTTAATGAAATTTTTTATAAGGAAGCTCCTAAAAGGTTTAAAAAATATTGGATTTCAAAACTTAAAAAATAAATATTTTTTTCAATTTTTAGAAAAAAAGTCGTTTTTTTTTTTGGAAAATTCGATATCTCAAGAACGGCTTAATATTTTTATTGGAAATTTAGTTCTTATTCGTACAATAATAAAAACTTAAAGTTGGCGTACCAAAATTTTTTCTTAAAAATGTTTTAAAAATTTTGTACATAAAATCTTATTTTTTTAAGGAACCACTACAACGACTTATAATTTTTGTTCTTGCATAAATTCATATTTGCATAACATTTTCGTTTTGTCTCTTACTACTAAAAGAATTTAAAAAAATAATTTTATCCGTGTGAACAGTTTTCTCTAATAACATTCGGTTTTAAAATTCCTAGTCTATTACATAGGAGCAAGTTCGTGCGACCCAGTCGTGCATTTTAATTTTTTAATTCAGCAAAAAAGATGGTGATTATTTGTGGTCCGTTTGTTAAGGGGAGAGAGTGAAGGTAACATCAGGCTTTCGTTTAAAGTTGAAAGTCTGGTAAAGGGATTTAGGGTATTTAATATTTTTTTAGATTTTTTTTTCAAAAATATTGTAATTTTTCTTACAATCGCTTAAGACATCAGGAATACAATATTTAATCAAAATCGTTTTAGCCGTTTTCGAAAAAAAAATTTAGAAAAATGACTAAATTATTGAAAAATAAATAGCTATGCAACCTTTGTCTAGAGTAAATAAAATTTCAACTTTGTTTTCTCTGCAATCATATTACAATTATCTGTAGCAATTTTACAGCCAATCGCTCCGGCCGTTTAGTCCCAAGCATGATGTACACTATACTTTCACAGGCCCAGATACACAGACCGATTGATAAAAACAAATTTTTTGGACTTCTCTATCATAAAGTAAAGATTTATTAAATTCTGGACATTTTTAAAACAAAATCCACGCCGCACAGCACAGAACGTGAAAAAGTGACTAGATCCAGCCCTGAATAAGGTTACATGTGTGTGCACTAGAGCATCAAGAAATTATTATGCAGCGACATTGGCTAATTAGGAATCGTGTTAATTTATTCTTCAAAAGTTTATTTTTGTCCTTAATTTAAAACTCTTAAAATGTTTGTTACAAAGTATTTTATGTCTTAACACAGGTTCGAGGTAGAACTTTGAGTTATATTTAATCCAAGCTTGACCTAACCATAAATACAAAACACAAAATATAAAAAGTCATGAAGTTCCTCAGAACATATTACTCAGGGGAAAATCTCTTCTTTGAATGATGAATTAATGAAGAAGAATTTAATTAAAATAAATTGGAGATTATTCTTCCATAAAAAGTCAAAGATTAAAACATCGAAGCACGGTTAGATGAAGAACTCTTAGAATATAATAATTATCTATCCTTTGATGTTTTTCTCAACAAAAATAGTCTTTTTTTTAAATACTCAATTACATTGCAATTTTAAGAAAACAAAAAACAATTTAAATAAAGGCTTAGTTAGAACTAGCCAAGAGATACTCAAGGCCAGCCAATGCTATCATCAATTTTGTAATGGATATCAAAGCAAACCAGTAATTGTATTTATGAGCTTAGAAAGTCAAAGTGTACAAAGTATTTGAAACCTCAAAAGTTCCAGACAATCTAATATATCATGAGGGACTTGTTTTAGGCGTATTTTATTGGTAATGTATACATAGTGCAGCAATGGAAGTCCGAATAAAATGCGTTTTTGACTGCATATACACTTTTACTTTAAATTTTAAAGTTGGTATGCTTTGCATTTATACCCGTGTCAAAATCAGCTGATTTGGAACAGAAGTAAAATAAATATGTAATTTCTTACAAAAATAATACAAATTGAAATGAATAAAGATCCAAAACAGAAAAGGGCTATACATAATTTCTGAGTTTCTTTTAACAAATCATCTTAATTTAGTAGATATTTCAGACTCATTAACTGAACAAAGTAAAAGGAAACGAAAACCAAAAATGAAATATATACCTACGAATAAACAATCTACTTTTGAATAAGCTAAGGGATGCGTTGGAAAAGTATACGTTCTGATGTGGTTTATGCTGAATTAACATCACTGAAAAATTTGTTGTCAAACAAGTGGCAAAATTATTAATAAAATTAAATCTCAATGGCATGTATGTACACAAAGTCAAATTAAGGGCTCGGTATCAGAAAAAAATCATTTTCATATCCTTTTTAATCATTTGGCATCGCAGCCATCCTTCGATGAATTTCATACTCTCACGTGACAGATAGGGAACATGCACACGCATTAAGAGGCAAAATTTTGACCATTTACTATTAACTTTTACCGTCTAATCGTAAATTAATATTTCAAACCACATAATTTTGCTCTTGTGAAAATTTACCATAAAATGGACAAATATCACCGAACACATTCTCGAATAATCAAAATCTGTCAACCTCGCGAAAAATAAAACTTTTGCAACCAATTTGAGTGTCACTGTAATCCAGATGCTCCAAAACTTTATCAGCACTATTATGTACACTCTTATTACTGCCTAGTTTATACGCACTATTCCTTTGTTGTTGTTTACTGTGTAAAATTATACTGCGCTGCCTATACATTTCCCAATAAAAAACGACTTTTATAAGTAGGAGTGATTTATGATATTATATTTCATGTATTAAATAGGTCTTGAGAGCTATAATTTTTTCGCAAAACTATAAAATAATCAAGTTTTGCTTAGGTAATAGGGTGGTTAGGAAGATAAGCGATCTTCTAAAAAAAAATAATTAATAAAATGTGAAGGCGTGTAGCCCTAGATCCACGTCCAAAATAGCATTTTCAAAAGTTAATAGTAAACTTTTTAAGTGTGACAAGGTCGAACATAGTGATATTTTTTAAATAGTCACAGTTTAACGAGGATAATCTAGAACACGTTGTGTCACAGAGTTCATTAATCTGGTTGACATGTATTCGGTATTACTTTATAAAATCAATCAATCAGCTCACAACACTCACTGTCATACCTGTGAGGGCCAGCGGGAAAAGGAAATAGTCGTTCATTTCCTCTGCAAATGCGCTACTCTGGCCAAATTTAGAGCACAATCATTAGGAAGGGCATTTTTTGATGAACCTACTAACTTTTTGGAAAGAAATATTAAGGACTTGATCTCTTTTATCAACGTGACGAAATGGCTCTAGGACGAACTTCAGGTACTTCCTTGCCGTGCACTCCATTTAAGTCCTTAGATCCTGAGCTAGCGAAATGACGGATTTAAGGGATATTTACAGTGCGGCGGGCAGGATGATCAGTCAATCGGATTGGCTACTGTTTCGGCAGCAGTCAACAGGCTGCCTTAGAATAGTGTAGATGGTGTCAGATGAGTGTGGTAGTCCGGCTAAGTGAATGATACAATTTTCAGATAATTGTGCAAAAGCAAGCACATATTAAAATATGTCGAAAACCTACAAGATCCTTTCATATTTTTGAACTTGATCAAGACTGGATGAATACTTGAGATTTTTTTTTTATTTCTGCATTTTTATTTTTTTTATATAAGACCGCATTTAAGGCCAATTATGATTCCCTGGAAAAATAACATATTGAACTCCATACAAATCTCCTAATTCGACCTTACGAATCATTCCAGAGGTGTATTCTTTACCTGCTGTTTTATGCGCGCGTAGGTCTGAATTTTTTCGTGAATGTAAGTATTTTTCCTGATGATAGAACAGCCTTTAAACTCTTTTATAGCATTTAAAGATTCTTTATAACTTTTTTTAAACACCCTGTATGAAGGTTTTTAAAAGGAAAAGTTTATAGATGGCTTGTGGGGTGAATAATTCTTTAGAATGATTTACAATCTGTCTGAAAGATAATAAGGAGTTTTTGGTATTTATTTTTAGATTTAGTGTAATTTAGTGAAAGTGAGTTCAAAAACAAATTCGAGGTCGAACCATTAAAAGAGGTTTTCCAATAAATTCAAATACGTAAATGCAAAAGGATATTATGTATATGTTTGTGAGGTAAAATTAATAAGAGAAATATGGTGCGCTTTAGAAGGCTTTCGGTATTCCCATAATTTTTTTGGCTGACACCTTGGCAACGGTTGAATTGTTTGGTCTGTTACAACATTGAATATTCTATAAATTTTATTTGAAATTGAGCAATTATTCCCAATTATTTTTTTACGTTAAGAAATTGTCGTAATAGAAAATTTTGGTCTGAGTTTGATGCCCAGCCGCTTCCACTTAAAATTAAATAAGTGACATGTCCTCCAATAATATCCCTTGACATGGAAAGTGTTTTTATTCTTTATCGTTTGGGATAGGTAGAGAATTGAAGATACCCTCTAAGATATATTGCACATAAAATTGATTAAAGGAGATTAAACTATCAGAACAGTCAACAAAAGTTATTAGACTGACCGTATTCTAAGTGGCGTGGACGGTCTGTTGATAATGTTCTCTTAATCAATTTGCAAATCATCCATCCAAATGAAGAGCGAGGTGCAGATGAGACACATCAACATCAAAACGTTGATGGGCGAAATGTTGACGATCTCCTTCTGTCCGGTGCTCAACAAATTTCGACACCAAACGACGAATAGTGTTGTCAAATGGCGCTTATTGAGTTATTAGTTATGGATGCACTTATTTCGGTCTGAAGCTGTTCATAGTAAAAGATGTACAGAATTGACGTTTCTGAACCATGTCCTCTCCTCAAGTCAATCGGTTGATAAATATCAAAATTAATTCCATGTTTATATAACATAAAAGATCGCGCATGCGTTCTATGAATCACTTCCATTTTGTAAGTTTTTCAACTAAATACATTTTTTTAAAGTTTTTTATTATTGTGTAAATGAAAATTATATTTCCAAATAAATGAATTTTCAAAAATGCATCTTGTGAATAGCTCATTACAGCCAATATTATATCTATGCAACAGTGTATAAAATAATTCTCTGGATGTTATATTTCTTTCTGTAACATAGATATTTAAAAGATTAAGCATAACCGGGCATTTTATAAGGTATGCCAATATATCATAAACAAATATAACACAACTTACAAGAAAAAAGTTTAAAATCGTCTGCAAATATCAAACAACTTGTATATTGCAGTAGTGAAGTGAATTCATTTACATAAATTTAAAATAATAAGAGTCCAAAATGGCTACCCTGAGGGACACCAGGTGAAACATGTACTATTGGAGTAGTATTAAAAATTTTAACTATTTGTGTTCAATTAGTCAAATAACTGGATATCCACTCAAGAAGTGTTGATTGAAATCCAATATGTTTAAGTTTGTTAAGTTGCATAATGCAAAGGGTATCAAATGCCTTCTGAAAGTAAATAAATACAGCATACACTTGAAAACCGGATTCAAAAGAATCAGGAACATATTTGTTGAAAAAAGATAAGTTTGTAGTTGTTGACCTGCCACTAACAAATCCATATTAGTATGGAGATATAGTTTCCTTAATATTAAAATAAATTTTCTGCTTCAAAATGAACTCTAAGAGTTTTTGTACAGCAGAAAGTTTAGAAATCGCACGGTTATTTCCTATTTGATGCTTTTGTCCAGTTTTAAAATTTGTAAGTATAAAAGAGAATTTGAAAAATTCCGTTTGAAAGCGAAGAAATAAAATACTATAATTAACCTGTTTTGTGTGTACATGAAACAATACAATTTATTAAGGAAGTAAATTTTAAATTAAATCAATATAAATGCAGAGAAAGTCCTTTCGGGAACGCGTCCTAATGTATGATCTTCAACAACAAGTCAAAAATATTAATGAAAAAATCAATATATTTAACACAGATATTTATACTCAACTTAATATACCGTATTTTTTAAAACAAAATCTAGTTTTAAAAAGGATGCTAAATGATTTTTTTTAATTACAAAATGCATAAATAGTTTGTCCGATAGCACAAAAGTTACTTCAGTGAACGCATCGATAATCGAACAAAAATAATTTTAAGTGAACGGAGCCATTCGGTGTCAAACATCAGTAGAGGAAGCAAACAATAACAAAGCCGGCTGTCAGTGTATTTTTTGTCAAATATTTTATATTTGAGTGGGAAGTACCTTTCAATGCATTATTCGTAGAGCGTACATCAACAGTCCGTCAATTCGTGAACGTGTCTATTACATTTAATTATTGATGAAATTCTTTTTTACGTCACGAAATAACAAAGTAACCTCAAATATTTTACTATTGACAAGGTCAGATCACATTTATATACCCGCTGTATAATCAAAGCGCTCGACATAATGGCACGTATTTTGCTTGTAGAAATTTTTGTATTAGTTTTTGTTTTCATTATTGCTTATATAATTTAGATACATAATATACCCATGTTATTGAGCAATGCTTAGGTTATGTACTTTGTTTTGTTTTTGTTCATTTTATCAAACTTAGAACAACGTTCCCGAATTGATGGTTTTCTGTAAGATATTGAGTAAAACAATATTACAAAAAAAGTATAGAGTTCTGTGCGCTGCCCTGTCAAAGTATATTACTATGCAAATGTTGCAACAGTAATTTAATTTTTTTTGGCATAAAAATAATCTTGAAATTTGCAACCTTGGTGATTTTGAGCCATTTATGAAATCAACAAAGATATGCTATTTTCTTACTTATCACAAACATTTGCGTTAAATGTTTCGTAAAAAACAACGAAAGAAAACATGTTTTAAGTATTAACTTCGGTATACTCGTAAATTACAACATTCATTACAAATTATAAATTCCTAATGTAAAACACATCGACTGGAACTTCACACGTACCCTTGAAGTCAAATTCAAATTCGCACTTCATAGTAAGAAAGAGATAAGAAAGTGAGGCAAGTTTTTTAAAACAAATTGAAAATTAATGGATTTTTTGTACATTTGTTTTGGTGACATATGACACGGCAATCAAAGTCAACACCGTTGTTTATTTATTTATTATTGGTTTGTGTTTTGAAATTCATTTTAAATACATATTATTAAATTTTGTAAATATTGTCAATTATGACAGCTACAAGACTTCAAAGTGAGCCTGGAGTGTTCACATTACTTGTGTCTGAACACGACAGGCACAGGGTGGCCTTACGTCAAAATTAATCGGTTGAGTAAGTCCAAAGTGAACACAGTTAAGTGGAGAATCATTTTGAAGTTTCTTTTATTCGTGTACAGCGCCATTATTTCTCATAATTTAATGATCGATTTGGATTGGAATTTCGATCTATTACCCCTATCACACGCCACGAACTACTTCATCGAAGCATATTGTCGATATGGTTTTTGGGTCGTGTGAAATGAATATGTGTCGACATAGCAGTGCGAACTCTGGGAATCGAAGTAGTATGCCGACATGGCGTGTGAAAAGGACCGAACTAGTTCGTCGACACAGTCTTTTATGATGTTATTCGATTTTAGTTGTTAAAATTTACAAATCGTCTGATAAAATAAGAATAAAATTTAATCTCCTTAAGCAACAATTCAATAAAGCTCTGATCAACACAAAAAAGTGGTTCTGGAGCATTAAAATTCAAATATTTTTCGATAATTTTCACTTTTCATTTAAAATTTCACAACCCTACCATTTAACAGCTGATTTTGGCATATACTTCTACATCGGCGTATTGGCGTGTAAATGCCCATACAAAAGCGAAGTATTTTGTCGATTTGGTTGATCGGTGGTGGCGTGTGTGAGGGGTATATGAGTTAAACGATCGGTTTAGAGTTCAATTGAAATTAAATGAAAAAAGAATCTCTTTATAACAAACAAATTACAAAAAACAAACAAAATATATTAAAACGCGAGTACTGTGTCTATCGATTGAAACGAAGGGTAATTCAAGTTGACCTCAGCACTATATAGGCAATTTATACTTTGCAATTTTGTATTTGTTTCTGTTTTGTGTTGCCTTGCAACTGCACAGAAAAATTTATTTTGACTTATGTCTTAATAACTGAACAACTGAAAATACTAAGTCTAGGACTGAAAATGTTACCATTGTTTGATGATAAAAATATTAACAGGATTATTTATGCCCAGTTTTCTGTGCTGATGGTAACTATGAGCTAAGCCTGCAAATAAATTGAATCCAAGTTATCTCGGAAATAGTTTTCCAACTTAGAATTATCTTGAAATATCAATTGCCAAATATCTATAAAAATCAAAGTACGTACACATTTCCATAGTATTAGTTTAGTTTATTAGTCAATCAGAAATAATTCTTACAGACTAGAATACATAATTAATATTGATAAAAAATTAACAATAAAAAGAAAATGTAGAATAAATGTAGTAAATGTAGATAGGAAATTTATAAATACAAATAACAATTTTAGATTAAAGATTAGGTAATACATTCAACATGTAAGGGTTCCAGATAATAGAGCAATACTCTAGAACTGAACGGACCAGTGAAAAATAAATTGTTTTAAGAGTTAGTAAATCTGAGAACTCACGACTATTTCTTTTAATAAAACCTAGCATAGAATTACTTTTGGTAATAATATGATCTATATGGGGCTTAAATGATAATTTATCATCTAGAACTATGCCCAGATCTTTTTTTTGAGAAATTCTTTCTATGTTAATATTATTCAAATTATATCTGTAATTAATCCAGATTTTCTTAAGAGAACAGGTTAGAACCTGACACTTAGATAAATTCAGATGAAGGGAATTTATGTCGCACCATTGCGAGAGTCTTTCGAAGTCATCTTGAAGGAGTAAACAATCATGAAAGGATTTAATCTTTCTATAGAGCTTCAGATCATCGGCATAAAGCAAGCATTTAGAATGAATAAAAATATCTGATATATCATTAATAAATAAAAGAAATAGCAATGGTCCAATGTGGCTACCCTGGGGAACTCCTGAAGGCACATAGATAGGGTCAGAAAAACTTGTATCGATTTTCACGATTTGAACTCGACCAGTTAAATACGATTCGATCCATTTCAGTAAATTAGAATGAAAGCCAAGACAAGCAAGTTTATGGAGTAAAATCTTATGGTTTACTCTGTCGAATGCTTTAGCAAAATCGGTAAAAATGATATCGGTTTGTAAGTAGCTTTCAAAATTCGAAATTATATGATTGACAAAGATAGCTAAATTAGTTGCTGTAGATCTTCCTGGTATGAAGCCATGTTGAAAGATCGATACATGCTCTCGGACAACGAAAAGTATTTTGTCACATATGATTTTTTCAAATATTTTTGGGATAACTGAAATTTTGCAAATTGGTCTGTAATTTGATATGATTTGCTTGGACCCAGCCTTAAAAATTGGTGTAAGGAAAGAAATTTTCCATTCCTTCAAAAATAAACCATTAACCAATGACATATTAAACAAAATTGTAAGTGGTTCGGCTAGAGAGTTTGCTGCATTTTTTAAAAAAAGTGGTGAAAAACCATCCGGTCCAGCCGACTTTGAAGTTTCTATTTGCTTCAAGGCAACTAAAACTTCATCAGCGTCGATATGAAGGTAACCCATACTAAATCTTTCAGGTATGTAAGGAAGATTTTGAGAGTGTGTTTCGTTAGTATAGACGGATTCGAAGTATTTGGCAAAAAGATTGCATATTTCTAATATGTTACTTGAAATTTTTCCTGCGTGACTCATACAATTTGGAAGGCCTGTATTTTTTCGTTTAGAGTTAATAAATTTCCAGAAATGGCCACTATCATTTTTGATCTTAATCTCAGTAGAAGTAATATAATCATTGTATAACTCTAAATTAAGAGAATCAAACAAACGTTGCAATGCAAGATACGTATTATGAAGATCTTGATTACTTTTATTAGATTTGTATCTCTTATAGGCTTTATTTTTCTTATTTTTAAGACGCGACAACCTATTATTGAACCAAATAGGATTCGAATTACACGATATTGTTTTTTTGGGAACAAAACGTTCTATAGTGTTATTAATTATATCTTTGAAGGTATTGTACGCATTTTTTAAATCAGGTTGATTCATGATATCCCCCCAAGATAACGAGGCAAGGTACGCATTTATTGCATCAAAGTCAGCATTCTCAAAACAATTTACAACTTTTGAATGAACTAAATTGCTCTTTTTTAAATAGCTATAGAAAGTAAGATTTCCCTCTAATGCACAATGATGGACTGAGTTCTGAAGCATTGGTAGCAAACATTTTTCAACATCGACATTAAATTGTTTATCGACGAAAACAAGATCAAGTATACGACCAAAATCATTATGACAGTTATTAGTTTGAATAATATCAAATTGGCTGAAAAAGTCTACTAACAGTGCCCAGGGTTGCAAAAGCTTAAGTCACTTGTTAGCTTAAGCTTGGCTTTAATTCACAAGCTAGTGAGTGACTTATGAATTAAAAAAAATATAATTCAGCAGCTACGAACTGACTTATGAATTAAAAAAAATTTAATTCACAAGTCAGTTGGTGACTTGTGAATTAAAAAAAATTAAATCATAAGCTTCTTAGTGACTTATGAATTAAAAAAAATTAATTCAGAACCTACTAAGTGACTTATGAATTAAAAAAATTTAAGTCATGGGCAAGTAAGTGACTTATGAATTAAAAAATTTTAATTCCCAAGCTGCTAAGTGACTTAGGAATTAAAAAAATTCAAGTCATGAGCAAGTAAGTGACTTATGAATTAAAAAAATTCAAATCATCAGCAAGTAAGTGACTTATGAATTAAAAAAATTTAATTCAAAATCAACTTAGTGACTTATGAATTAAAAAAAATTTAATTCATAAGTTAATGGATAAATGCTGATTAGAAAAATTATGAAATGGATAATTTATAAGCTAGCGTGATAATCTTATGATTTAAAAACTAGATTTGAAAGCTTTTGTTAATAATTAAATAATTATGTAGTCAAAACAAGCTTAAAAATTTCCAATCTACCAACTAACTTATGAATTAATTTTTTTTAATTTACAAGTCACCAACTGACTTGTGAATTAAATTTTTTTTAATTCATAAGTCACTTACTCCCTGATGACTTGATTTTTTTTAATTCACAAGTCACTTAGTAGGTGGTGAATTAAATTTATTTTAATTCATAAGTCACTTTGTTGCTCATGACTTAAATTTTTTTTAATTCATAAGTCACTTACTCCCTGATGACTTAATTTTTTTTAATTCATAAGTCACTTGGTAGGTGGTGAATAAAATTTTTTTTAATTCATAAGTCACTTAGTAGCTTAGGATTTAAATTTTTTTAATTCATAAGTCAATTTGGGGGTTGTGAATTAATTTTTTTTAATTCATAAGTCACCAAATATCTTATGAATTAAATTTTTTTAATTCACAAGTCATCTATAGACTTATGACTTAAGGATTTTTTAATTCAAAAATTCGCAACCCTGACAGTGCCTCAGAATCAGTATTTATATTGAAAGGGATTAAGTATTTCTCATCCTGATCAAAGATCCAATTAATTTCACTTAAATTAAAATCTCCAGCATAAAAAACATGCTGAGTACTAGAAAGATTTTCTAAAATGTTTTTACAATTACTTAGATGTATATCATATAGATCGATAGTACTTCTTGGTGGTATATAACTACACATAACAAAAAGTTCTTCTTTATTACACAATAAAACATTAATAATTAATTGATCAATATCGTAATTCCAATTATTATTAGCGGAGGAATCAGATTCTAAATCTACAAGTTTGCAAGATAGGCTCGATCTAACAGCTATAAGAACTCCTCCTCCACGCTCTAAACCTGTTTTTTGTGAACATCTATCTTTTCTAAAAATAGTATAAGACGAATTACAAATTTCAGTAGTTAGAAAATTTTCATTTAACCAAGTTTCGGTAAAATATAACGATATCATATAATTCTGAAGAAAGAGATAAAAATAATTGATTTAACTTAGTTCTTACACCACCAGTATTTTGATAATAAATTGATAAATTATATGAATTCGATGAAGTCAATAAAGCACCAGATACATCATTTACTCTTGAAACACCATCTTTAGTTAAATCCACATTATTGAGAGTCATGTTTCTTCTATCGCTTTCGAGGCAACTGTTCTGTTTTTTGGATGGTCAACAAATGGTTTAACCTTGACAGCATAAGGCCAAATCGATGAGTCATTCAAAAGATAATCGACATATTCAACAGGAACACATAATTTGAAGTTGACAAATTTCACATGATCCAACGAAATCCCTTTTTTGATTAACTTAAAGCATTTAAAAGCATTAGAAGAGATACCAGTTTTAGAGACAATATGTTTAATAATGTCCTCCGGCTCCGTACTTTGATGAAATTTAGAAACATGTATCCATTTCGACTTGTATACTACATTCAATTTAGAATTAAAATCAGCACCAATCAGAACAGAATGAGTTTTTTTATTTGTTATGTTTGAGGTGTTGTTTGAATTTGAAATTAATTTAGAGGCAGCTAATTTGGCCGCTTGCAATTGAGCAACGGGATCAGTATGAGAACTTGAAGTATAGATATCATCATTAGAAAGTCCAACCAAACTAGTGGGATTAAAATCAGCAGTCACAAAATTGCTTAATTTAGATGGTATTAAATCAGCAACAAGTTTCGCAGATTCATTAAGCACGGTACCTCCCATATCGACCTTATTAGCAACATTAATAAATTCGGCATTATCATCATGAATAACAGCTACATCATTACATGGAGCAGAAGGGATAGCGCCGGCAGCAAGTCTTAGAGAATTACTTGATGAAGCTACTCCGTCCTCGGCATGTTTAGCGACAGCGACAAAATCAGCATTGACCTCAACAATAGTTGCAGCAGTACCGACAGCAGCATTCACATCAACGACAACACCTCTTTTACAAACTTCATCAACATCAACAATCTTAGGAACACCAGCAACTGCAACATCCTCGACACCAGCAGGTTTAAAAGCATCGTCAAGAATAACTATCTCGTCAGTTTCAATATTATCTGTTCCAGCAGACAACGAATGAGTGCATACAGCATCAGCAGTTGATTCGTCTTCTGTATTAGTCACAATCTTATCACTCTGATTTGAAGAGCAGGGATTGTTCATGGTATTAGTTTTAGGTTTTTTATTAGTTTTAGTTTTAGAAGACAAACATTTTGGCTATCAAAACAGAGATGTACATGCGATACTATGAAAACGGTGATTTCCATATCACACCCTTAAAATCAATCTATAACTCACAAAATACATATTTTTTTTTGATGAATTGGAAATTATTTATGGTAATTTGCACATCGGTAGATTTTGGGTGGGTGGAATAGCTTTACGGATATAAAATCTAACTGTCGCACTGTGTGCGCTTTTCAGTAAAATGAATATGAAAACAGACACCGCCATATTTTTACTCGATACATCCAGATTTAAATTTAAATACAGATGTATTTACATCGAATTTGTATAATTTATATCCGGATTTAAGTTTTAATCTGGGTGAATTCAATGAATACGCAACTTTTTTCTGACTTCTTTCAAAGTGCCTTCAACTGTGATACTTCCAACTGTGATACTACCTTTAACTGTGATTCCTCAATTTGTGATAAATCTGACGAAATGGATCAAAACTTTGACCATTTGAAATCTTTTACTTACTTGACTGATATGAACTTTAACATTGATATCGACAACATTGTAAAGTTTATATCTAGCCTTGACGACAGCTGTATACCAGGTCCTGATGGTATACCCTCTACTGTTTTGAAAAACTGTGTACGTCACTTCTTGTCATAACCTTTGTCTATTCTTTTTAATTTTTCAATGTCTTCATGTTCATTCCCATCTATTTGGAAAAGTTCATTCATTATTTCTCTACATAAAAAAGGGAAAAAAGACGAAGTGAAAAACTACAGGCCTATTGCCCGATTATCTGTGATTCCTAAACTTTGTGAAACTTTATGTTTTTATGTTAAGTCATTTATTGTTCCTAATCAGCATGGCTTTATAAAAGGTCGCTCTACTGTTACTTTTCTAATAGAATTAGCTGAAAATTTTATTGATTCATTTAAAAATAGTAAACAAGTAGATTGTGTATTTACTGATTTCAGTAAAGCTTTTGACAAACTGTCACATCGTGTTTTCCTTTTTAATTAAGAAAATTAGGATTTAGCGAAAATTTTGTAAAATTGCTTCAATCCTATTTATTCGATAGATCTTATTCGTTGTTATTTAACGGTTGCGAATCAAATAAGTTTAAAATCAATTCAGGAATCCCACAGGGTAGTCATTTAGGCCCCATTCTTTTTATTTTATTTATAAACGACTTACCATCGGTGTTAAAATACTCTAAGTGCCTCATTTACGCCGACGATATAACAATCTTCAAAACTATTTCAAGTACTCGTGATTGTGAAGAATTGCAATGTAATCTTAAATCGTTTTTTGACTGGTGCACTCGTAATTGTTTGTTTCTTAATATTGATAAATGTAAAACTATGTGTTTTACAAGAAAATTTTCATTTATTTCGTTCAACTATTTGTTTAATGGTATATCAAGATCTCGTGAAACAGTTATGTATTTCTATTCTTGGTGTCACATTTGATCGCAAACTCGAATTCATTCAACATATAACATAAATTCCATTTCAAATAAAGCTAATTCAATTCTTGGTTGGGTAAAAAGAGAGTCGAAACAATTTTCCGACCCTTTTGTGACAAAACAGCTTTTAATATCTTTTGTTCGACCCATTCTAGAATACGCTTGTCAGGTTTGGTCACCTTATTACGAATGTCATAAAAATAGACTAGAACAGGTGCAAAAAAGATTCATTAGGTTTGCGCTCAGTGGACTTGGTTTGGATTATCTAATGATCTTCCACCTTATAACAACAGACTTAGACTTATTGATAGATATTCCCAGTCTCGAGAACAGACGTTCCTATTTATGTTTCGTTTTCATTGTAAAATTAATCACCGGTGACGGTGACTGTTTGCACCTTCTGTCTCGTATTAATTTTAATATTCCTCAAAGAACTTTGAGGAACATACCGGAAAGTATACTTATTTCAAACTATCGTACAAATTATGAAAAATTTTCTCCGTTAAATAAAATGTTTAAGCTATTTAATTTTTACAATCTTAATTATATATTATGTTTGATAAAATAATAATTAATTCATGTCAATTTAAATCAACATTTTTCCATGAAATTGTTTAAAAATCTTAATATAAACATTTGTAAGAAATTTTGTAAAACTAGCAATTTAGTTATGTAAATAAATAAATAAATAAATAAATAATATGCCCGTTAGACTTTATTAGAATAGTGTACAGTGCTCCTCACGGATATAATCGACAAAAACATCAACAAGGATAGCGTGACGAAATGTCACAATCTAAACAAGGTCTTATAAAGACGGTGCGTGTAAACGCACCTTAATTAGATGGAAAATTGCCGCTGTTATCGTTCAGATGACCGTAAATAGAGAGAATATTAGATAAACGTCAAAACACTCAGTCAAAAATTTAATTCCTCAACTTGTTTCCAAACGATTTTTGTATAGTATAATATTAATTTTATGAGCATAATTTATTGAGCAAATGTTTTACTTTGAGATGCGGCTTATAACATTACAGACGGCCTATGAGCCATACCTGTAAATCTTTATGTATGCTCTAAGTTTTTATTATGTACTACATTAAACGAAAACAATAAACGAATTAGTAAAATTTTTCATGTTTGTATTATTTTCAGTGTTTTTTTTTATTTATTTATTAGTGTTACTATCATATACAGCCAAATGGACAAACAAACAAAAGAACACTTTTATATTATAGGATAGATAAAAAAACTCGCTAAAATTGATAAACATTTATTTGATACGTACTACACGATGACTAAATTTGTGAAAGAATTTTAATCCCATTTAAACAATAAAATTAAATTAAACGACATAACTTCGTTATGCTCTTCTAATTTTATGGAAGATTTTCCTTCCATACCAGCCCTTCTTCTCAATTCAGTAAAATGTTAATGGTCTCATTGTGTATGGACATAAAATGCATCATCAACTCACAGTCTTGAACGATCTCAAATTGATTTCCATTGAATCTGTCTTAAATCGAGTAGAATATATTTTATTATAAGAATTGTATCCATCAGTTATCCTGACGATAACTCAAAATTCACATCGATTTATCATCTCCATTCAATCTACGTATTTGCACATTTTCATTTTACTCTTTGTTTAACTTTCATCATCTGAGAATAAACTATTTTTCTTGTCCTCTGATGATATGAATCTTCGTAAAGTCCTCCCTTAGTTGGTGCACTGTTGCGTATACGTACTATTTTTTTTTATTGGAACAATGTAGTAGTTTTCTGATTTTTTTTTCTTTGTTTAAAACTTTTTCTTCGTCTTCTCAAGTCTGACAATTTTGAATGAATTAAATTTTTAGCCATTCTATGGAGCTGCACGTTTAGCTTTCGGCCAAAATCCGGAAGTTCCTTCGACATCAACTTCAACATCAACTACCTCCACAACCACAACCGTCCCAACAACAATTACCTCTCCGACGACAAATGAAAACATTCCCGAGTCAATTATCACATCACCCCCATCGGCGCAATCAATTGAAACATCCGCAATGCTACCACCAGCTGATTCAAACAAGGAGCAAGTGAATCCACCGCCGTCAAGCAAAACCAATGAGGAACAAAATTCCAATTTGTCGCCTTCGTCTACGTCCTCATCAATGTCTACAAATTCCAATGAGAAGGAACAACTTGGTGACACTTTTATTCCGCAATTGGAAGTCACAAAACCCGGACCGGAGCGTCGTTCATTCAACGTGATGCCTTTAAAGGTTCTTATACGAAACAAAAAAAAAAAAGTTTTGCATTTTGTTATTTTTTTCTAAAATATTTTGGACTTGTCTCTATCTGACTTCTCTCTACCTACTCACACACACTGGCACAAGCGTAGACGTAGAGATATGTGAATACAGGGTGTTTCGTTTGAAATATAATCAAAGTATTTTTGACAAAACTTTTGATGGTTTAATTATAAAGGGTGTGGTTTTTAGAGGTTTACGACTTAAAAATATAGTTTAAGTGACGATGGTGGTGCTCTGAGAAAATTGTTTAAAAATTAATCAGCCATTTAGGGCCTAGTTGATTTAAACTTAACGATTTATCGGCAGTCACCACAATTTCCAAGCGTTGTTGTAGCGTGAAGCTATTCATGGTAAATGGCTGAGATTAAATTATGTGTCACTTTTTAAATTAACTTCACATTCACATTGACTATAAACAGTGTTGCCAATTTGAAAACCAATAGCATAAAAAGAATACAAGTTTATGTAATACAAGGTAACGCAAAATTAATCATCGAAATTTTCATTTTGAATTTCTTTTTTACTAAATAAACAAAAATTGTTTCTTTCTTTCTTTCTTTATTTGGACCTTGACTATTTTTTATGGTGATAACTAGGGTTCGGATTTCCATGCAAATGCATATTTTTTTAGGAACACCTTGGAAGCAAAACAACTAATTATGTATACGAATCAAGAAATTTCCTTTAAAATGGAATTTAACCGTTAGTGCATATTTTACTATAAATGCATATTTTGCATTTTTTTGTGCATATCTTACTATAAATGCATATTTTTTATAATAAATTTATATTTTTAGAGTACCTACCTATATTTTTAAAAAACTAGAGTAGATAGTACAAAGAATACAAATTTTATATCAGTGCAAACGAACCTTAAGACTATTATCTATTTCAAACACCACAATATAAAGCATTACATATATAAACAAAGGTGCATATAAGTATGAACTTGAATAGATTGTGCCGGCAAAACATTGAAATGAAAAAAAAAAAGTAAGTCTGTGTGTTTGAAACTGTATAAATGAGATAGAAATTTAAACGATCATCTATCAAAAATGAAAGCAAAATTTTAATTGAATTAAAACGATGCTAAAACTGTTTTAGTATAATACTAGGTTAAAACAACGAATTTGTAAATTTCAATCGAATATAGCATCATACTTTCTCTATCCTTTTATTTAAGTTAAAATCATCGAATACCTACTTTATTTGTTTAGTATCGTGCTAGCTTCATATGACTCTTTGACATTTGCAAACATCAAAAAAGGTTCGTGTACTTACTTTTTTACACGAAATGTCACTTTTAGGTGTGTTCAGAAGCAATTTATTAAGAAAATTCTCTTAGTACGATACTAGTTAGAAAATGTTTAAAATTAAGAATGAGTTAGTAAACTACTTTAAAGTTAGCAAATTGTTAAGTAGTATCTTACTAATACCTTAATAATAAGCTGTTTAAAATAGACCAGCACCAGCAGCGTCAACAGCGTCGTTTGGTCAAAATCCAAAATTTGCTGTTGCTGGTTACAATAACACAAAATGCAACAAGAATAAGACGTATAAATGTCAAAAAATTACAACACGATTCTGGTTTAATGTGTTTCAAAAGTATTTGCCGGCCAGCCTGCTGTTTGCTGTTGCTGTTGCTGGTTTAATCTGTTTTGCGCATAAAGCTTAACACGTTTCATGTACAACAGTCAACTGTTTTCGGTTGCGACTACACATAAACCACTACATATAAACTGAAAAATGTTGACTGATGCACTCATGCACCTTGTTTTTTGAGTCTTATTTTTAACTTATTTTAAAACATGAAGAAAATGTGTTTTTATATTGAATAGAAATTAAGTTGAATTGGTTTTAAGTGCATATTTTAAATGCATATTTTAAGCGCATATTTTCAGATTTTAAGTGCATGAGAATCCGAAGCCTAGTGATAACTGTTCGCATTCCTGTCGAACATTCCTCTTTAGTACTGCGATTGTCTAAGGCTTGTTGGCATAAGCCCGCGACTTCAAATAGCCCCAAAGAAAGTAGTCTGGGATGTTTAAAGCTGCAAAATGCCAAATCACCAAAATGGGAGATTGCGTGACCACCACAATATCCATTGTAGCTCGTGCTGTATGTGCGGATACACCGTTTTGTTGAAACCACATGTTCACCAATCCCCGTTCATCTAATTCCTGCGTTAAGAGTCGATTATAATGGTCCTGTAGCGTTCGCCAGAAACTGTGACCATATCGCCGATGGCGTCCTGAAAAAAATATGGCCACCACTCCTCCCGCGTGAACGCTGCACCACAGTGTCTTTGAGAAGATGTTATGGCTCTTTGTGCATCACACGCAAATTTTCAGTGCCCCAGAAATAAAGATTTTTCTTATTGACGTAATCGCTTGTTGAAATGTACGTCGTTCATCATGACGTTTTCGACGCAAAATCGTTCCCTTCGCTGTTGAAATTGAGAGTAGCTTGACAGTAATTCACACGCGTCGGATGGTCATCAGGCATTAACTGATACATTGTTTGCACTTTATACGGGATCATTTCTTTCACTAAAGTTCGCTGTAACGTCCGTCTGGTAATGTCTAATTGCGTGCCCCGTCTGTTGATGTTTATTCGTTTTCAGCGACATCGGCAACAATAGCCACAATATTCTCGGCCGAATGACAACACGATATGATACGCAATACGATTAGAAAATCGACATCGAAATTCACGTTACGCTAACACAACCCACGGATTATTGTTCAAAAAAGTCGACACAGTTATTCCATGCTCTTGCGGAGTATAGCGCTCTATTGCTTATCTGTTTGTATTTATACACATACTGCAGCTGTCTACTTGACAAATGCCAAATATGATTGACGTACGACGCCATTTGCTAAAGTTATAAGAACTTTCGATAGGGTGATTAATGTTGCGCCATCTTGTATTTCTGCTCGATGGTGGTATAAGCTGGTGCAATGTTCATACGTAAAACGTGCTTATGCTTACAAAGCTTTATAAAATTTTCATTTCAAAACTGTTTTAAACTAACAGCTAAGCTGCGAACTTAGTGCTTTCAAAGTTAATCCACAATCAATCTTTACAATCATACACCCAGTTTCACAGTGAGAGTTTAAACTTAAGTTCTGCTGAACCTGAACTGGAGTTTAAATTTGAAGTTCAACTCGTCCGGTTTCACAGTCTTATCTGAACTTCAGTAGTGAACGTAGTTTAAGTAAATTATTTTCTCTTTCTATCCGACTCAAAGAAAAAACAATCAACGAAAGTTTGCTTTGTTTCAATTGTGACCTGTGACAGGAAACAAAAATTAAAAATGAAAATAAATTATATTTTCAAATGTTTGAATAGGTTGTCTAACTGAGATTTAAACGGCAGAATAGTGTCGTTTAACTTAAACTACAGAATGATCTCTGTTCAAGGACTGTGAAACCAAATTTATTGTTGAACTGAAGTTTAAACCAAAAGTCGGGCTTAAACGTCCACTGTGAAACTGGGGGTTAGTCTTTCCTAACTCTCTAAAACACCTCAACATTTTACAATTACTCAAAAATAAGCCAAAAATGTATTTAAAAAGGAACACCCTGTGTAGCTACAAAGTATTTAATTGAAGTATTTAATTGTTGTTCCACTGAATTTGCAAAAAGTGCTTGTTTTGATTTAAGTTTTATTTTGTTTGAATTTTTTTCTGTTGTGTTGACAAAAGTTTTGTTTTTAATTGTTTTGTAGATTTATGTATTTTTTGTTTCTATTCTGTTCTCCATTTTGTCCTCTTAAGGACTTAACAGAGTGTTTTCTTGGTGCTTTCTAGTGTATACATAGTTAAAGTGTGTGTGTTGAAGGGAGTTTAGAAGATAGTTCTTTGTTGATGTTTTTTTTTTATTTAAAAGAGTTCTCCAAGGACTTTGTGCCGTTGTATCTTTTCATAATAAAAGTAGACAAAAAAATAGAAATAAAGTAAAACGTGCTTCGTCTCATAAAAATTTCAAAACTCACATTTTAAGTAGAAGCTTGCTGTTATTGTTTAATGCGAGTTAAATGAATAGAACAAAATATGAAAAAGATATATTAAATTATATCGTAGAATATTTAAAACCGTTTTTATGTAAACGTATTGTTTTCGACTTTCGAAAGCCAGTTTAAGGTTGAAATAATTTAATATTTTCATTTTGCAATCACTCTGATTTGGTGATTTCTCTTTCAATTATATGTTTTTTAGACGGCTGAAAATTTATTAAAACACAATGATGGACAGTATTCTTCATTTGATATGGCACAATACGTATTCTGGACTGGTGATGAGGCAGGTGTAGCAAGGGCTGTTGAGGAATTCATAGAACAAGGTTTGGTAAGTATTTCTTGAATTCATACAATCTGAGCAAATTAAATTTTTTTAATAATTAAGATCCCAGATGACAAAGTGTTTTAATTAATTCGTTTGAAGAATATTCGTTTCGAACTTAACGTTATAATGTTAGAAAAGTCAAAAATAATGATTTATAATATAGCCCCGGGGTCTGTGCGTGCGTCCATCCGTCCATCCACTATTTAAAATCAAGTTAGACTCTAAACAGCTGAACTGAATTGCTTGAAATTTGATACAGAGCATTTGTACTTGATTATTTTTAGGAGGAATTTGGATAGCGGGTAACTCTATTCACTACAACGATTTACTCGAAAACAGATCTTGAGATTCATTTGAATCTTTGTAGACACTATTAAGATTCTAAATTAGGTTTATGATGCAGCAATCATTTAAAGTATTTTGAGAGCGAAAATTCTTTTATTGTCGAGTATCTACCTCATCCAAATAATAAAGTTGATTGTTCAACCGAAGTTGTTCAAATATTTGCAAACAAGATACTTCCAAAATTTAAGTAATATGCTCGCGATAATACTTTGCATGAAAAAACTATTGTTGGAGGATTTGTGACTTTTTCGTAAGACGCAATACCCCAATTTATGGTTGATGGTTTTAAAGAGTTTTTCAATAAGTGCGGGTAGATGTTAAAAAACCCCACGAAAAAAGTCAATTCAATTCAATTTTGTTTTATTGAATATACTATTTAAAATTTGGCTTACACCTAATAAGATACTACTTATGGGTGAAAATTTACATTCGTTGGCTCATAGGGGGCCTAACTTTATACAGTGACTTAAGTTTAATTATTTTTATATAAAATTTACATGACGAAAAAGTAAAATTTAAAAGGTCGGTTGACTGTATTGTTCTCAGGGTGTTCATTCCCGGTTGTCAGTGGTGACTCGAAAAAAGTTTAATGGGGTCAAATCGCATGAACTTGGTGGCCAATTCACGTCACCTCTGCGAAAGATAACCTTATCATCAAATCGTTCATGCACAATGTCAATCGTGGCATCCGCTGTGTGGCATGTAGCGCTATCCTAATAGAACTATATGTCATCTAGGTCCATTCGGTTCATACCAAACGGTAACTTTTTGAAGATGCATTAACACCTGTAAAACCTTGTTCGGGCCATTCATCAAAAAGTGTGCGTCGACAGTAATTATTGTAAATTTGAATTTTCGGCCAAAATTAGGGTCCTCTTTCAAACGCTTCGAGGCTCATGAAGTGACCAAACGACGTTGTCTGTGGTCATGAAGTTTGGACTCCTGTGCAGTTGAGTCTTGTGTGGATGTAGGCCCAAGTCGCGGCGCAAAATTTGGCAAGTTAAAATCTTCCAAAGGCACAGTGTGAAATTAACTGCTTTGGGTTTTACTGTTAGCGTTCACGTAACACGGCGATGTTCTCGGCCGTTTCTTTGCGTGCGAATGTTGGCTGATTGCTGTCCGAACCGGGCGTATCAAACTTGGCCACCAAACGTTGAAGAATCGAGTTTGAACGGCCACCATGTCAACCGTAAAATGAGCGGAACGCGCGCAGCGTTCGCTTTAACGAACAATCGTTTTGATAATAAAGTTTTATCATTTGAGCGCGTTGCTTAAAACTTTTATCGTTCCAGAACCACATCATACTCATTAAATTGGCTGAAAATTGTATCAATTCGTTCAAAAATAGAAGTCAAGTGGATTGTTTCTTCACGGACTTTAGTAAGAAATTCGATATACTCTCGCATAGAACATTGTATTTTAACTAAAAAAACTTGGATTTAGCGATGATGGCTTCAATCTTACTCGGTACCTTTCAATGGGCAGACCATTCGAAAATATAAATGGAATGCCAAAGGGTAGTGACTTAGGCCCTATACTTTTTATTTTACTCATAAATGACTTACCATGTGTGGTGAAGCATTCAAAATAAGTAAAAATGGCGGTCACGAGCTCAGTGACCCAAATAGCGCTGGAGTGCGGGATACCATGAACTCGATTGGCCTGTAAATTGAAAGGCATATAATGAAGGATTCTTGTGCTCCTCTCATGAGCTCGCAGTCTTTAGATTGAAGCTTATTCATTACAGAAATTGTCGTTCGAATCAGAGCCACTACATTGTGTTAAAAATCAAGTCTCTGAACTTCAGTTTACATTGTTCGTTAAGGTTTTTGAAGAATAATTTTCTTAATAGTGTCGGTCTCATTCTGAACAAAGTCGGACATTTTCAGAAGAAATGAATGACTGTTTCATTTTTCTGCTAATCCTCACAATTACGACAGTGATTATTGTAAGAAATGCCCAGGTTTGTTGAATGTTCACCTATTAGCATTGCAACTACCCTAGTTACGTTTTGCCTGGGTCTGTATATTGCATCAATTCTTCGGAACCTTCATACCACAAAGAGGAATTTTATATCTTTCCGCAAGTGAGCTTTGAGGGGCAATGAATCATTCAAAAAGTCTCATTTATTCAGATTATATCACAATCTCTTAAGAATTCTCAAATTGTTCTGATTGTGAAACATTGCAATGTGACCTTCTTTCTTTCTTTGACAGATGCATTTGAAACGTCGTAATGTCGACACATGTAAAGCAAGCTAGCTTATCGTCATTGGTCTATCCTTGGTGACTTATTTGATAACAAACTTGAATTTTTACAATACATCAACTCTATGATTAATTCTTAGTATGTTGAATTATTGTTACTAAGCAGGTTTTTGTAATATTTATTCGACTCATTCTTGAATTAATGCTTGTCAGGTCTGTTCACCTTATTACCAGTCCCAACTAACATACTCTCCAGTGCTTAGCTCTTTAAATCTGAAAAAAACTCTCATACAACTCTTTTATATCCCATTGCTATACTAAAGTATTAATATCTTGCTATGAAACTCAACTGGATGTCATAACACTTTTATTTTAAGAGTTAAACACTTTTCCAGCTTAAAAGAACTTAAATCTTATAGCAAAACTATTTTCTCTTCTTGTAGTTAGATTATAAAAACTTATAGTCTTATAAGAATCCCTTTCTAAAAACTGAGCTCTAAATATGTCCAAATAATCCCCTAACAAGTCATATTTAAGAGTAAAGTTATTTGTATACCACTTTGAAAATTCTAAAAGAATTTGAGTTTAAATCCTCGTATATCAAGAAACAATTTGGAGTTCAAAGAATATAAGCTTTGCAGTAAGATGCTAATAAGATCCTTAATGCAACAAGCACAACTATTCACAAACTTCAGTTTTCTGATGTCAACATTCTCCTCTCACTCGCAAGTAAGTACACATAATTCATAAAGAAGCGTCTAAGATCCCATATAAAGAATAAAGATGTTACTAGAAGAGTTAGTGTCGCGTCAGCAGCAGCCATATTCCTATACACAAGCAAAGTAGTTGCATGTACATTTGTGGGTTACCATAACTTAAAAAATTATGATCTCGATAAAATAACTTGGCTGTAGCACTGACTTAAAATTTATTAGGTGGCATTTTCAAGTTTACATTTAGCATTGTTGTGATTACATAGAAAGTATAAAATATATTGTGTACCTTATTTTTCAATTTAAACTAAATATGTACATTAACATCTCGGGATTTTATTGCTACTACTATCTTTTCATTCAAAATTAACAAAAAAAATTTATTCTTTATGTTGCATTACACGAGTAGTAATTTTTTGTGACAAGAGTAATAGTAGAAAAATACAGAGAATATAGCATAAGACTCTCAGTGTGTAATATGAAATATTGTATATTAAATTTGACCCATGACATAAATAAAAACAAAACAAATTTCAAAGTTAATTTTGATTTTATTTGCTTACGAAAGAAATATATGGTAACCCTATTTCCGATAAAAGTTATAAATAAAATAATTTAAATATGCATTATTTTGAAGGGGCTTTGTGTTTTTTCAACGTTAAATGTTAGAATTAGTAGATACAATTTCAACCGCATTTACATTTCGGTTCCCATATGTGCAAAATAATAAATATCATGCATCGCCATTATAATATAATAGTTGATAAACTTACAAAATAAATACTATATCAAGCTTAACAGTTTGTTGGCATAGCAAATCATGTATACACACAAACTTAAAAAGTATTTTGTTTCATTCTTTATTAAGTTAACAAATATTCTGTTCTCTTTTTATCACCTCTTATTGGAAGAGACGCTTTCTCTTAATAGGATTTTGTCGATCTCTATTAGAGCCTTAAAAGTGCCATTTTAATATAAACGTGCATCTGTCATCCCATAAAGAAACTTCTGTTGCTACTATGAGTAGGAAGAGCCTCTCATAACTAGGCCATTTAAGGCTTTTAAGAGTTTTAAAAGAATCTCTCAGTATTCTTTAAGATTACTTTTAGCTCCTCTTAACTAATCTAGTTGAACTCTTGGAGCATCTTATGAGATGAAAAATGTTACTTGGGGTAGAACAGGTTACCCCCATAGCATTATCAATTGTGGAACCAAAAAACGCAGTATTTAATGCTTCAAGAACTCAATTTTGTCCTCCACTAATAAAGCGGAACCTACCCCACATGCCGCTATCCATGAGCGGCACTGCCATTGAGGAAACCAAACAGCTCTCAGTTCTCGCTGTATTCATAACAGACCACCTTGTGTGGAATGACCACATATTCGACACCGCCAAAAACGCTGCTTAGTGTTAATGTTTCCTTGGAGGTTGCAATAAATTTGTCCCCCCTTTTGATCTGGTTGCAATCCATAAGGCTTATACTCTTCCAAAGCTCGAGTTGTTCTATTGAAATAGTGAGTTGCATTCCTCTCCTTTAACAATTTATATATTATACTCGCGCTTCAGGAGGGGCCCATCAGTTTTCCCTTGAGCCCAACTTTGAACGTACTATTAAATTTGCCTTCCATTGCAATGTTCAGACATTTACAACCAATGTGCATCGGTATCTCCTTTTATATCCTGTCCCACTTTCCTAAAATGTATGCTCGCACTGTGTTCAAACATATTAAGGGTAGTCATTATTCATTTAGGGCGCGCATATAAAATAAAATGCAGGACTGGGTCGCATGAACTTGCTCCTATGTAATAGACTAGGAATTTTAAAAACGAATGTTATTAGAAAAAACTGTTCATAAGGATAAAATTATCATCATTTTTTAAATTCTTTTAGTAGTAAGAGACAAAAACAGAATGCTATGCAAATATGAATTTATGCAAGAACAAAACCCAAGTAACATTTTTCATCTCATAAGATGCTCCAAGAGTTCAACTAGATTAGTTAAGAGGAGCTAAAAGTAATCTTAAAGAATACTACGAGATTCTTTTAAAACTGTTAAAAGCCTAAAATGGCCTAGTTATGAGAGGCTCTTCCTACTCATAGTAGCAAAAGAAGTTTCTTTATGGGATAACAGATGCACGTTTATATTAAAATGGCACTTCTAAGGCTCTAATAGAGATCGGCAAAATCCTATTATGAGAAAGCGTCTCTTCCAATAAGAGGTGATAAAAAGAGAACAGAATATTTGTTAACTTAATAAAGAATGAAACAAAATACTTTTTAAGTTTGTGTGTATACATAATTTGCTATGCCAACAAACTGTTAGGCTTGATATAGTATTTATTTTGTAAGTCTATCAACTATTATATTATAATGGCGATGCATGATATTTATTATTTTGCACATATGGGAACCGAAATGTAAATGCGGTTGAAATTGTGTTACAATTTTAATTCGCGAAATTAAATTGATTATTGAAATAAAATAATCAAACAAAATGACGACAAGAACCACGACGACGCGACCGAACAACAAACTATGTAGGTATTAAAGGAGAGTAAAATAAACTGATGAGATGACGAACTGTCAAACTATCGACAGACAAGTTCAGCGAAAAAAAAAATTGTAACTGATAGCAACAATGTATGCTACCAACCACGACTAGGCTCAGCAAGGGGGTGGGTTCGCGAATTATTTTTATGTTGATGATTTATTAATGCAATAAAAAAAATGAAATGATTTATTTTCAATCAACGCAGAGGCGTAGCTGAAAAATGAAAAGGGCGCCAGTGATTTTTTTTTGAAGATAAGGAAATCACAAACCTTTGGAGCGAAACCGACGGTGAAAGATATTTTTAAATAAAAGATTTAAGTTTATGATTCCGAATGGGAATTTTAAAGTTTTATTCAATTGCTTGGGAAACCTTGCAATTAAGTAGGGCTAAAACCCAAGATCTTTTAACAATTAGCACAACAAGAAAATTAAATATTCAAGATGGACCGTTAACACTCGGTCCCGAAAGTACAAACGGTGTTAAGAAACGGGTCGCGCGTTCCGCAATATCGGAATTTTTCGATTACAGAAACCAAACGAATATGAAAATGAATTTTTAAGTGAAGTTATCGACACGAAAATGAAAATTCTAAATTACAATTTTGATTGAAAAACCACTATACTTAGCTTTATTATACCACCAAATTCCTTTCTATTAGTCCAGCTAATTCCAACTCTTCTACAGCAAATTTCTCCACTCAAGCTTTCCTGCGGTTCTTCAACTTTATAGTCCTTCAATTTTCTCTTTTTTTTTCTTTATTTGAAAATAAAACTCCTTTTTTTTTCCAAATAAAATTTTTCCTTCGTTTTCAAAATCAAATTCTCTTTTTTTTTTTTTTTTGTTTTCAAAATTTTGTTCCTTATAGCAAATCGCACCTCTAGCTTGTTTAAATCTCCGTAAAGAAGTGTCCTTCCAGGCTTTCACCTTGCCTGGAAGACCTCTTCTCTTTTTAAAACCCAGTGCTTTCCGCCAATCAGTGACGTGGGCTTCGATCGCGTCATTTATCAGCAACACTCAGCACATTGGCGAGAGTGCGCCAACGCAGTTGGAACCCATCAGCCTTCTTGTACTCGCACTTTACCCCCAGCTTTATGCACAGTCATCGTCATTGAATTCGCCGACTTCCGGTATGACTTTCCAGTGGCGGGCAATTCAATGGGTGCATTCAGCCACCTAACATCCCCATACAAGTTTTTAAACAAAATTTTCTGAAAACAAAAAAAAGGAACTCAATTTTTCTAACATAAAACCCGGTAAGAAACACTGGAAAACCTGTGCAAAGAAAGTTGCTATAATTTAAAAAAATACTATTTAGAGGAAGTTGGTGGTAATTTTCTACATCGCGAATTTACTTGATTCGTTGGGTTTTTGTGCAGAGTTGGGGAATTATAGGGACTAGCCGTTAACGTTCCATCTTTTACATGAATACAAATATTAAGATATGGTTTAGGTTGGGCACGCAGCCATTCTCACCAGGAGTAACTTCAACATTTGGGAACAAAACTTCGCCAATGTTACTTTTGTGCAAATTTAACACAGACCGCCCGTCTGTTTCTGTGACCAACTGTCACTAGCAATGGCGATTTGAACAGACCACCCGTCTGTAGTCCATTAAGTTTCAAAATTGACCACGCTGGTATTTTGTTTCTTCAAGTTACTGAGCGAGTGAACCGATGGCTGATGGACCATGGCTGCCCTTCTCTCTCTCAGTAAGTTGAAAGAAACACCTGTTTTAAGAAGGTTATTAAAAGAAGGGAATAAGGATAGGGGACCGAAAGAATGATTCTTGTTACGGAAAATTTTACCGTAACAATTGTATCTACTAATTCTAACATTTTACGTCGGAAAAACACAAAGCCCCTTCAAAATAATGCATATTTAAATTATTTTATTTATAACTTTTATCGGAAATAGGGTTACCATATATTTCTTTCGTAAGCAAATAAAATCAAAATTAACTTTGAAATTTGTTTTGTTTTTATTTAGGTCATGGGTTATTTGCTTGTGAGAGTAAATAGGAAACAGGAAAGGTCAAATTTAATATAAAATATTCCAAATTACACACTGAGAGTCTTATGCTACATTTACAAGAGTAATAAAATTTCATATTCTCTGTAATTTTCTACTATTACTCTTGTCACAAAAAATTACTACTCGTGTAATGCAACATAAAGAATACATTTTTTTTGTTAATTTTGAATGAAAAGATAGTAGTAGCAATAAAATCCCAAGATGTTAATGTATTTAGTTCAAATTGAAAAAAAGTTACACAATATATTTTATACTTTCTATGTTATCACAACAATGCTAAATGTAAACTTGAAAATGCTACATAATAAATTTTAAGTCAGTGCTACAGCCAAGTTATTTTATCGAGATCATAATTTTTTAAGTTATGGTAACCCTCAAATGTACAGGCAACTACTTTGCTTGTGTATAGAAATATGGCCGCTGCTGACGCGACACTAACTCTTCTAGTAACATCTTTATTCTTTCTATAAGATCATAGACGCTTCTTTATGATTTATGTGTACTTACGTGCGAGTGAGAGGAGAATGTTGACATTAGAAAACTGAAGTTTGTGAATAGTTGTGCTTGTTGCATTAAGGATCTTATTAGGATCTTACTGCAAAGCTTATATTCTTTGAACTCCAAATTGTTTCTTGATATAGGAGGATTCAAACTCAAATTCTTTTAGAATTTTCGAAGTAGTATACAAATAACTTTACTCTTAAATATGACTTGTTATGGAATTATTTGGACATATTTAGAGCTCAGTTTTCAGAAAGGGATTCTTATAAGACTATAAGTTTTTATAATCTAACTACAAGAAGAGAAAATAGTTTTGCTATAAGATTTAAGTTCTTTTAATCTGGAAAAGTGTTTAACTCTTAAAATAAAAGTGTTATGACATCCAGTTGAGTTTCATAACAAGATATTAATACTTTAGTATAGCAATGGGATATAAAAGAGTTGTATGAGAGTTTTTTTCAGATTTCAAGAGCTAAGCTCTGGAGAGTATGTTAGTTGGGAAATTATGTAAGTCATTGTAGTGGTTTCTTAATAAAATAAAGTTTTATATATAAAATTTTAAAATATTAAAAACCAAACTTGGTACGTCAACTTTAGGTTTTTATTATTGTACAAATGAAAATTAAATTTCCAAAAAAAATATTGACCCATTTTTGAGAATTTCGAATTTTCCAAAAAAAATTATTTTTTCTTCAAAAAATATTTTTTTTTTTAAGTTTTGAAATGCAATGTTTCTTAGAGTTTTTAGAAGCATCTCTATAAAAAATTTCATTAAAATCCGTTATGTCGATAATGAGAAATTCAAAATTTTAAAAAATCGTTCTGTGGTA
Source organism: Philhelius festivus (assembly GCA_963931855.1). Lineage (NCBI taxonomy): Eukaryota > Metazoa > Arthropoda > Insecta > Diptera > Syrphidae > Philhelius > Philhelius festivus. The sequence continues at coordinate 230,956,725 of OZ007555.1, read as the reverse complement.
GGTACAGTCAGTAATGTCTTGTTTTCAAAATTTTTTGTATTAAATTATAGATCTTAAAAATTAATCGAAAGACTTAAGATCTAAGCGAAATTCTCAGAACAGTTTTCGAGAAAAATAGGATTTTCGAAAACCATTTTTGAACATTTGTATGAAGGGTACCGTTATTTTTAGGTAAAATAAATTTTTTTTCTCATGTCTTGTAGATTATTTTAAAAAACTTTTATTTATCAAGTTTTTAAAAAAAATTGAGCATGGGGTTTTCGAAATATTGAGTTTTCAAAAAAAAAAATTTTGAAATTTTTTTTAAAAATCCAAAAAAAGTTTTTGTTTGAAAATTTAAATACACAATAATATTAAAACTGCTGGGAAGCCTTAACATAAAAAAAAAAGATCAAAATCGGTCTTACCGTTTTTGAGAAAATCAAAAACAAAAAAATGGTTCCACGGGGTGTACCAAAAATAATAATTTTTTGGAATTTTTTTTTTCATTCATTACCTAGGTTTAAATGAAATTTTATGATTTTTTTTTTTAAAAAATCTGTGGGACAGTTTTTGAGAAAAAAAAATATTTATAAAATTTCGAAAAAAAAAATCGTATGGCAGGTACCGTTATTTTTGGTCTTAAAAAATCAAATCAAAAAACATCCGGCGGGAAAAAAATAAAACCCATATTTACCAAGTTTAAAGAAAATCGGCCGAGCCGTTTAGCTGTAGTCGAATAGACAGACAGACAGAATTGCGAGACCCACTTTTTTGGTCTTCGATATTATCGCAATGTCAACTTTGATCAAAATTTGGAGTTGGCAAGTAAAAATTTTGATGTGGCGCCTTACAACAACAGACTAATATTTATTGACGGCAAACATTTTTATGCAGATTAAGTTCTTGGTTAACGTCTATAAATTTGCTTTTCAGTAGAAACTAATATTTTCTGTTCTAATAACAATAATTTAAGACCTCTCTATTAAGTCAAATTCTTATCAGTGACACTACTTCCACTGCTCTTTATAAATTATTACAACCTCTTGAAACAATTACTGATTTATTATTGCTGGCAAAACAGATTTGACATGGGCTGGACACCACCTTTTTTAAAGTATAAAGGTTTTCAATAAAGATTTCCAAACTTTAACGGATGATATTGGCCACATTATTGAACCTTTATATTTCAAATTAAATGTCAATCAATAAGTAAGCTTGTCTGACCACATAAAAGTGAATAACTGTGGTGTTCAACAACATGTGCAAATAATTAAATTTTGTTATGAAAGTGGGTCTTGTGTTCGCGCTCATTTTACGGTCGCCATAATCGTCCTTCCGAGAATACTATTTGCCACGTGGTAGATGAATTTGATTCTACCGGTTCAGTTAACAATCTGCCGACAACCAACAAAACATAAGATCTGCCGAAAATTTCACATCTGTACGTGAGAGTGTGCAGGGGAAACCAATGCATTCAATTCAATTACGTGCCTTACAAGTAGATATTTTGTACCAGCGATTTCCGAACATGATTGTCTCACGTGGAGGCGATGTAAAGTGACAACTTATATCTTGCGATTTGAGGCTTTTTCTTGTGGGGCTTTCTTAAGTCACAGGTCGACGAAAATAAACCAGAAACTATCACTGCCCTGAAATCCAACATAATCAATGCCGTTCGTCAAATTCAGCATATCACCACAAACATGTAAATGATATTATATTCCATAAATAATGGCATACAAGGAGCCTTTAAATAATTAAAAACTGTCAATGATATCTCACTCACAGTTTGCTTTATTCAAATTTGAAGATAAAAAACGCTTAATGCTTAATGAAAAACCCTTAGAACTAGGTTGACATTAATAAAAGGCTGACACAGATTTCGAAATTCTTCTGGAAGATCTGCCATGGCATTGTGAAATTAGTTCCTATTATAGTACAGATTATAATAGCAGATACACTACCTATAGCAGCCTACCTTGAAATGTTAAAACTTCTTGCCAGGTGATTGATGTTAGCCACATTAAACGCGTAGTTTTAACATTTTGAATTGATTAAAATAGCTTTGATATGCGTGTTTCGTCGATTTTCTGTTTTAATTTTCCATCCAAGTTCAGAAATTAATTCATTTGAATCACGACATAAAATCTAACGACCATGGAAAGGTGTTCCAGCGGTATGTTGGGTAGGTTTTAACTAATAAGAATTCCAGGTAATAGCGAGGTATTATTTATTATTGCGAGGAAATCCTGTTTGTATTAAAATTTAAGCTTAGCAAAGTTATAATGTGAAGGCACATTATTTTAAACTGCTATAAATATTTATCAATTATTGTTTAACCCTTTAATGTGTGGGTCTATCTAGAAATTAAAAGAGTTTTATCGTCAATTAAATAGTGACTTGAATTTATTTACAATACCAAAAAAAGAGAGAAAGAGAAGATTGTTAAGACTCTCAAAAGTTTTTCTTCTCTTCTATATCTTACACAATTTTGTAAAACGATTTTCACTCTATACTTATCACTTCATAAGGAATTTCACAAAAACTCTTGGTTACTGAGAAGTTGTTGAAAAAGTCTCTTGAATACCTACTGTTGACGGTAAAAAATGTATAGCAAAACATAGCAGAGGAACTTACTTTATTTACTGATGACGTTTATTGTACAGGATGGCCAAACGAAGCCGTTCTTCATTTGCAAATGCTGCACAGTACCTGTACGAAAGTACAAGTAGAAACATTAACAAATTTACGGAGAGAGGACAATTCAACACATGAAGGAAACAAACCTAATTACATATTTCAAATACAGTCCACAAATGAGCTACAAAAAGTATATGTCAAATAATTAATGAAATGATTGTACAATACGACTATACACCGAGTCATATGATTAAAAAATTACATTTACAAGATTATTCTTACAAAGTGGTTGCGTTTTTATTTCTTTATCTTTCTTTTTTTTTGGCTATTTTTTTTATAATAAAAAACTTAGATTTGAACAGTACCCTAGTCTTCTTCTGGCACCAAAAGGTATATGAGGAAATCCAGCGTACTTTAGGATTTTATGTCACTATACTCTGTCCAACAAAAATTGTCAGTACAGGCCTTATGGGAGAGCTTTTTCTAAAGCAGTGGCGCCTGATGCACCCTCACTACAATGCGTTAGAAAAAATGCCACTAAAAAAAGAGCAAGCTACTGACTTTTCTTAAGGAATTGTTGTTGCAATTCTTTGCAAAAAGTTGTACACCCCAACACGACCGTCGTATCCCACTGCTGATGACCTGATGAGATACTGTCAAGATCAAGAGTGTCCAGTGTCACTCAATACGATCGTGCGCTCTTTATCTACATCAAAACAGAGTTACCATTATCATTCTCAATTGCAAGCAAGGAGCTTTTTCAGTGGTTTTTATTAAGAAGCTTTTGGGATTTTAAGCTTTTGAGAACACATTTTAAGAAGATGAGTATGTTGAGTGTTGTCGTATTGCTTTTCAACTTAAAAAAAAAACGCGCCTATTACCTTACCGCTTGGCATTGTGGGAAAAGGTAAATTGAATATTGTTTTCAGTCGTTTTGAATCGGCAGACGGTAGCCCTACGCATTTTTTTACTCTCATTTGTGGCGATTTATAATGTAAACTACGGAATCTCTGTGAGAGCTTTAAAAGGCGACATACCTACTTATGCATGGCAATGCAACCAGAATGAGAGACAAACGTCCTATCTTCCCTGTACTGACAATTTTTGTTGGACAGAGTATAGCAGATATAAAAAAATAGTTCATTAAAATAGTTTTTATTGGTGTAATTTTTTAAATAGGACTTAAATAGAAAGATGATCTATATGTATATTTCAACACAAAATGTTTTAATTTTGAATATATACAGCTATTTTATTACGTGAAAACAACGAAATTTAATAATTTAATTTGTCCCTTTCAATGTTTTTTTATTTAAAAACTGTGTAACTTTTTGATGCAATTTTTGATCCACCTGAAAATTGAAATAATTATTGTAGTTACTGAACTAAGTATAATCTATGTTGATATTTGGGTGTGCCACTAATAATATTGAAATGGTAAACTAAGAAAAACACGTCCCTCGCTCTATTTGAAAATTAGATCATTACACTTTTCTTTTCATAACTTTTTGATGCATTTATATATCGTAATAAAAATTTGTGTGCATATTCTATATAAAAAAACGAAGAAATTCAGCCCAGAAACGTTAATGTGCCTCAAAAATTTACAAACTTATCGAGGAATTAAAAAAAATGTTCGACATCGTAATTTTTATGTTAAATGTAGAAAATTAAAGAGCACACTCAAAAAAAGCTTAGAAATGCCTAGAAATCTGAAGTTATCCAGAGAGTGAGTAATGAAAAAGTAACTGTATTAAGTATCATTTTTTATTCCACTAAATAGATTATTCCAAATTACACGCGGAGAATAAAAATGAAAATAGAATAAACTTTTCCACGTGAATTTTTGATACTCACTTTGAATGAAAAAAAAAACAATTATTTTTAAGCTGATTCGTTCTTTCTGTTTATAAATTTTCAATTTTTTGTTTAGAAACAAAATATTCAAATCAACTGACAAATGTCACAGTTTTCCACGTTGCCTTAAACTTTTTCCTGATGGTTATGGTTGTACATTGAGAAATGAAAATCATAGCGTGGAAAAAGTTGTGGAACATATTTGTTTTTCCAATCCACATTTTAGTACTGACCTCTCGTTGCGGATTTCATGCCAGTGAACCAGCAGTCACTTTTATATGAAATTTTCATTTTCACTTGAACTGAGTACTAGGCTTTAAACTAAAATTGATAAAAAATTTTAACTTATTTTATGTACTTTTCTAGGACTTTTATTTTATTATTTTATAATTTTAAACACTAAATTGATGTATACGTTATGAAATAAGGGCATATAGCAAAAAGTAAGTGATACTTTACTCTCTGACATACATGCATGAACAGTTCCGAAAAAAAAAATGGTCGATGAACTTATCGTAAGATTTTTACGATTTGAGAAAAACTGGAGGGTGCTGGACCAATTCTAACTTGAAATTCAAATTCAGCGCGTCAAAATACGTAAGGATATGTAGGTTCGGTTTTTGAAATTAACTACTTTTTTATTTTTTTGTGCACCTGTGTAGAAACTCGACATATTTTTATCAATTAATTTTTGATAAATTGATGAATTTTAGTAACGCGACTTGATTTACATTTCCGACATTACTTTGATTATAAAAATATCAACTGTTTTGGTGTGCTTATGATTTGAATTTTTTTTTTAATCGAAAATCTTAAGGTATGCTGGATTTCCTCATATAGATTGAATGACTCGACTTGCTAGTCTAACCAGCTTTTTGACCAGATCATGGATATTGTTTCTTTCGGTCGTATAGATACAGACTAGACCAAATCGCACCGAAGAATCATTCTTCCCATATAGATTAGTAAATATTCAATGTGTCTTGGCAAGCTCCATGGTTATGGACTTTGTAGAAGGACCAAGATTATCAAGAGTAACCAGATATGATCGATAATAAAAACTTGACTAAGCTTTACAGAAAATAATCGCTTTCTGTCAAACTTCATCCAAATCTCAGCTCTAAAGAACTGTGAAACAATCTTAAAAACATTGAATATAAAGAAGATAAAAATTAAATTAATTTTATGATTAATACCGACATCATGTCCAATATTCTGATCCCGAATGGACCCAATTTTTATTACCCGAGAGATATTTTTGTGATACATTCGAATCAGTTAAATCTAATTCTGTTGGCCCGGATGACATTTCGCCGAAACTTGTGAAGCTTTTTCTACCCTTAGTGCTTAATTACCTTCTCCATATTTCTTAATACATCGTCGCTTTTCCGGTAGAGTGGCATAAGTCGAAATTTGCAAATCTTCAGGAGAGCCTTTTAAAGTTTTTTTCGTACTGAAAAGAAAAATTTCGTTGTACATTAAAAACAAAACTCGAATGTTGAATACGTGAAAAAATTGCATTTTTTGTTTGTTAAGTTTTATAAAAAACGAAATATTAAAAAAAAAACAAAAATTGATTCATGCCGTATTTATACGTAGAAAATGACAGGGATGTTTTTGAACATTGAGATCGGCGCTTTTTCATAACTCGGAAACTAGAAGAAGTAGGTTAACGCCGATTACACAGAAAAATTGTGTTTTTCTTTCAGCTCAGTTCTGTGTTCTAAACTAAAAAACGACAAATTTCGACTTATGCCACTCTGCCGGAAAAGCGACGACATGTACTTACAGCTGCGAATTTGCCGTTGTTTGGAAAAACGCTTAACATTTGTCCAGTTCCCAAAAAAGCAAACCCTTCGTACTCTACTGATTTCAGACCTATCAGTATTTTATGTTTTCGAAGTAAAGTAAATGAGAAGGTGTTGCATAAACAAATTAAAAACTATTTGACTATAAAGGAGAAGCTTTCTAAGTGGCTATCTGGGTTGCGTAGAGACCACAGCTGTGAACCTGTAGTTCTAAAACTTACATCTGACATCCGCCAGGTAAGCTAAATGTTTTATTTCTCTTAGATTTCTCTAAGGCCTTCGACAGCATAGACCATTCAGTACTTCTTTCAAAACTCAAAAACAAAATTTAATTTTCTAAAACTTCGCTTAGCTATCTGAAAGATCGAACTCAACGAGTTCAAACTGAGGTCGGTATATCTGATCTACATATAGGGCAATTCCTCAAAGCTCAGTATGGGGGTACATTACCGTTTTCTCTATTTATGAATGAACTTCCTGACGTTACTCTCAGTTGCCAAATTCCAAATGCATCTTAATGCTGACGATGTATCACTTTATGTCTCTCGTGCAGATGGTTTGATGGAGGCATGAGGATTTATGTCATATTCTGTCTTGGTCACAAGGTATGAAACTGAATCCTAATAAGTCAGTTGCCATGTTATGCTCTAGAGACAAAGTTAATCTCTTAAGGTGTGTCCAGACCAAAGAAACATTTTTTAAACATTTCAGAAACATTTAAGAAACATTTCAGAAACATTTAAAAAAAACATTTTAGAAACAGAGAAACATTTCTGAAATGTTTTCTTTGGTCTGGACGCTCGGATCCACTCTTGACGAAAATTTTAAAAATAAAATCAAAAAAGCCAATGATATATCTGAAATTTCCGAAAATATAAATTGTGATAAAGATAAAGTAGAAAACAAAATTCATGCGCTTAAAGTACAACACAGGCGAGAAAAAAATTTACAGACAACTCAATCTGGAAACAATGGGAAACAAAGAAACATTTTAGAAATGTTTCTCAAAGCGTCCACACCAAAAAAATAAAACAGAAACATTTCTGAAATGTTTCTGAAATGTTTTTTAAACAAATGGGAAACATTTATATGAAGGTTTTTATAATACAAACTCTATATACTACTGAAATAAATCAGCCAAGTAGAAGACTTAGCACTATTATTGGACTTGTTGAATTATTGGTTCAAATTAGCTTTTTTGGCCTTTAGTCCACAAAAATTTGGCGTTTCGTCCGGGTGATCTCACATGGACTCATCAGTTGACTTGTGAGGATCACCCGGACGAAACGCCAAATTTTTGTGGACTAAAGGCCAAAAAAGCTAATTTGAATCAAATGGGAAACATTTCAGAAACGTTTTTTAAACAATGTTTCCTGAAATGTTTCTTTGGTGTGGACACACCTTTAGAATTTCCACTTGATAACAAAGTTATTATTTATGTGAGTCAAATACTTGGGATTTAGTATCAACAGTAATCTGACCTGATATTTCTCAGATTTGCTTTTACCCAGCCAGTACGAAAAAACGAAAAAATACCTAGTTAAATCGCTAATTTTACCATATTTAAGTTTCAATAGTTCTGTGTATTCTGTTTTGGACTGTGAATGTAAGCGCAAACTTACTGTTGCTTCTAATGGTTGTATTCGATTTTTCTACACTCCATCTGCGTAACTCACTCTTTGGAATTAGCCTTGAGGATTACTTAAGATCCAGGTTAATTCTGAAAAACCATAATGTCATCCACAACAGGACAACAGGTGTCCTATTTATCTCAGCGAAAAACTCTTGTTTGCGCTGTAAAATAAAGGACTGAAATTAACTCTGCTGGGCTTTTCACACAATATTTCTGAGCAGTCATTTTATGTTTATGCATGAATTACAATGAGCCACCACGTTTCTTGAAGGAGTGGCAAGAAACGGAGAATGGGTACACCAGCGATTGCAACTCCTCCGGTGAATACGAGCGTCAGCAATAATGACCAAACAAATGAACATATACACTAGGGTATGTCAAAGTGCTCAACTATGGTATTTTCAAATGTAATAGCTTTTAAAAGTTGCATTGCTTATCAAAATTAAATCCTGCGTTTACAATTTTCATTTTAATTACGAGTAATATCTTTGGCTCGCTCAAAAATAGGATGAAATCCAAAAAATTTTGATTTTTCGAGATTTTTGAAATATGTGTTGTTTTAAATTGCACCGTGTGGATACAAAAAAATTATATAAAATATTTTTAGGCTTTCAAGTCAAAGATAATTGCAAGGAAACACTTTTAAGCTTATATTTGTTTAAATTGAACACTTGGTAAAGAAGATATGAAATAATAAAAGAAGGAAGAAAAATCATTTTTTTATGTAAAATCGTTTTTTTTTTTACAAAAAAAAATTCTTAAAAATCAACGGAACCACCTACAATATCGTGGTATATCTTTTTGAAAGACAAAAATTCTTTCTGTATTTTGTTTAGTTTTTTTTTTTAGTATACGTAAAAAAAAATTTTTACTGTAAATTAAATTTTTTTTTCAACTTCAACCGATTTGAGCGAGCCAAAGACGAACGATATCTTATTTTTTTTTACATGTTCTTAAACCTCAGACCCTAATACAACTTTTGAGCACTATTACATTTAAAAACAAGAGTACTTTTTTGCGGCCATACAAAAGTGACACACCCTAATATACACCAAACACGGACATATCAAACTCATGTGCCAGACGTTGCAAGGAGCCATATTCCAACGAGCCAGGTGGAGGGATGATTTCTCAAGTGGAGATAAAGGAAGGCGTCTATCTCTCCTAAACCAGGTGATTATGTAACTAGAAGTACCCCCGGCATTTCAGGCTATAGCTTGCTTTAACCCATTAACATATTTAACGGGCTTGAATGACATAGGATTATCATAGTTTTTAATACAAGGTATTCAAAACTCCTAAATTATCACAACGATCTACATTGATCGAACGAGATCAACTGTCAGCCCATTAACCTAACCTAACGAGCCACCACACCCACCGCTTTTAAGAGGTTTGTTCACATCAAACTTAGGTATTGTGCTTATCTTTTATTCTCTGTTTTAGAAAACTATTTTTGCATTGAAATATTCTTTTATTTAAAAAATATCAAATTTGTGATATAAACATTCATTAATTTTTCAACCTAAATTGTGTTGAACTTAGTTATAATATCTAATATAATTCGTAATTCAAGTCTTTTAGATACTTTAAAAGATTGTTGCCTCAATGTAATGTACATATTATATTTTTTTGAAATACATTAAATGAAATTTGCATTATCGCGGTGGACAATTGAGGAACTCTTGCCGTGATATGACTTAGTCGTCAAATTTCTCTTTCACAACTTGAAGCCTTCCAACTTCCATCACTTGAATAACATTGACATGTAGCACTATACTCGTATAATGAGAATAACATATGTGATATTTGATAGTGATATGATATACAAAGAAAAATTCAGTTAACACCACTCTATTCCTGAGACCATTTAGAGTAACAGTGTCTTCAACGTCATTTTAAAAGATATTGGGTCCGATAAAGATGATACCATAAACCGCACAAAACAGTCAATATTTCTGGATGCAGGGATGCTTGGGCGAACATTTGTTGATTGTGTTCGCTCCAATAACATTTCCAGCTTCCAAGGCTTTGTCTTCGGGTGTCCGGAAGAAATGGCAAACTTTACTGAATATTATGACAACTGGACCTCATTTGTATCTTTGACAGCTCCTGAAATATTACAATCGGAAAAACTATCATTCTTTTCTCGTCTTGGTTTACTTTTTGTTTGGAAGGCTTTACTATTTCAACAGCTTATTATTCTGAAGAAGCAGAGATTGGCAAAAATTATTCTTTGCTTGATCTCTGTACTGAAGTCATTTTGTAGAGTAATACAGAAAATTCTTGACTGTTCCGAAGTATACTTATGTTCATTTTGACGTTTTTTTTCGATTCTCCGATTTTGGGATCTATAACTGTATTAACAAACCATTTTCTTCGCCTTTGTTTCAAAACTTGCGAATACGCCTTTGGCTGAACATTTTATTCGTTTTTCGATAATAGGCGTGTTTTGTTGAGCTTCTTAATGTACACATTAAGAAATGTTACTCGTACATTAAAATTACTGAAGAGTGAATGTGCTATTAACTTGTTGTTGTTGTATTTACATGTGCAAAATAAGCTTAATGTGTAACATTTCTTAATGTGTACATTAAGAAGCTCAACAAAACACACCTAATGTCAATATCTTCAGCGGAATAAAGGGTTTTCAGTAAGGACGGGTAGATGTTGAAATGGAATATAACAAGCAGTGTTCGAGGTATAAACAAAAATCGTGATGTCCGGTGTATAGCACGTAGCCCTATCCTGATGAAATCACATCTGGTTTAGGTCTATATGTTTCAATTTGGGCAATAAGAAATTGGCTATCATCATTCTGTAGCACCAGCATAAAATCCACACCAAACTATAACGTATTGTTACCTGGGAAGCCTCGTGTGAATTGATGTCCTCCCATATATACCAGTCTTGATTGTTCAAAAAGTCATCCTCGTCGCCAAAGATGAGATTTATCGGCCAAGATTGGGGGCTCTTCCAAACGCTCCGAAGCCCAGTCAGAAAACAAATGGCGCGGTGTTTACTACGGTTATGAACTTTGAGCTTCTGGTTCAATTGGATCTACTAGAGGTGTAATCCCAAGTTCTGAAAAAAGTTTAGTGTACCTTCTTTTATTGAGGAGTTCTCTAATGTATTGGAGAGAGAAAGATCAAAAATTGTAGGTGATTTTAATGTAAATATTTTAGAAAATAGTGAAATGACTGCAACTTACAGCGCCCTGTTGACTTCCTATGGTCTTGAATGTTTTATAAATGAGCCTACTAGAATACTTTCAGGTACTTGTTTAGATCATATCTATGGACGTTTCGCTAATTTGTCGCGTTGTTGTAGAAAATTCGTTTTTGATTTTATGATAACTGATCATGCGATGACAGTGGTCTATTGGTCAACATTTCTAAACCGAATAAAGTTAACAATTCTCCTACCTCTATTATGATCACAAAAATTCATTTTACGAAGTTAAGACAAAATCTTTTATATGAATTTTGGGAAGATGTTTTTGAAAAAAATGATGCTATTTTATCCTATTCAATTTTTATCAAAATTTTAAAAAAACATATAGAAAATAGCTCTTATGTCGTTCGCTTAAGAAAATCTAAGAAAAAACTGAAGGCCTGGATTTCTATGCAACTACTTACTAAAATTAAAACTAATAAGAAACTTAAACTTAAGTGTATTCGGAATCCTACCAGCATTCACCCAAAGAGCAAATATAAGAAATTGTGCATGGAGCTAAAAAAAGAAATTAAGATTTGTCGTGAGAATTACTACCGCACTAAACTAAATACAGCTAAAGGCAATTTAAAAAGTGAATGGCAAGTTGTAAATAGTATCCTCAATAAAAACTCGTCTTCAAAAAAACCTTTTGTTATTCGTTCTGGGGTTTCTGAAGCGACGGATGGAAAAGAGATTGCTGAATTGTTCAACAAATATTTTTCCTCGGTCGCCAGTGACTCACAAGCCCCGGATATTCAGCATTCGTGCCAAGCTTGTTCTAGTTCATGTTTTTTCAATTGTCCTGAAACTATAAGTAGAAATAGCTTTGTTTTTAGTCCTTTTACTAGTTTGGAAATATTGAAAGCGTTTGGTGGTCTCAAAAATTCTAATGCTTGTGGAGTTGATGGCATTCCTAACCTTACCCTTAAGAAAATTGCTTGCTTTTTGGTAGACGTCTTAGCACATTTGTTTAATTGTAGTATTTTTTCTGGTGTTTTCCCTGATGAATTGAAATGTGCGGATGTTGTACCTCTCTTCAAAAAAGGGTCAGTGAAAGAGATGACAAATTATAGATCTATCTCACTTCTTCCCACTATCGGAAAAGTATTTGAAAAACTTGGAAAAGAAAGGGTAGTTAAATTTTTGAATAAGACCAAGTTCTTTAACCCACTTCAATTTGGGTTTCAAAAAGGAAAATCTACCGAAGACGCCCTTTTAGAATTCTGTTCAAGAATTTTCTCTAACTTGGATGGAAATATGTTTACATGTGGCTTATTTGTGGACATTACTAAAGCATTTGACATGGTCAACCACGAGATATTGTTGAGAAAACTTGAAAATGCTGGTTTTCGTGGCTTTATGCTGGATTGGTTTAGGTCGTATCTGCTAAATAGATCGCAGAGAGTTAAAATAGAAAATACTAGAGTAGCTTAGTTTTCTTTAATATTGGTGTGCCTCAGGCGTCGGTCCTATGACCAATTCTATTTCTAATCTATATTAATTCTTTGTTTAGTTTAAAATTTAAAAGTACACTTACCGCATTTGCCGATGACATAGGTTGTTCTTATGGTTCTAATAGTGCACTAAACCTAATTGCAGATATAAATTTGGATTTAAACTTATTAAGAACTTGGTTCTCTGTACACAGGTTGATTATCAGTTCCAAAACAAAAATCATGTTTTTCAATTTGTCTTCACAAAACACGTTTGAAACTGTTGTTTTATACCATGCTCCTGAATGTCAAAAGTTTATGATAAATTCGTGCGCATCGTGTTCATCTAAATCTTCATCTTTTACTTTCCATGACAATCTGATTTGCAGCGATAATTGTTTTGTGGTGGAGAATGTTAATGAATTCAAGTAATTAGGACTCTTTATTGACTCTAGGATGAACTTTTTATGTCATACAGAATCCTTAAGGAAATATTTAAGTTGGACATTGAGAAATTTTTTCTTCCTAAGAAGTGTTTGTTCTAATTAACTCCTAACAACTATATACTATGGTATTTTCCATTCTAAACTGCAATATGCAATTGCCTGTTGGAGGGGAGCTTATAGAAACAAAATTCAAATGTTACTTACTCTCCAGAAATATGTCATCAGAAAAATCTCTGGAAAACATCGCCGACATAAAAGCTTTGAACTTTTCTGCAATCTGAAAGTGCTTCCGGTTAGGCATCTCTATTGTTTTAAGGTGTTAAAGGCTTTCTTTTTTAGATCGGGAAATCTCAATTTTAGATTAGTTTCTAGTTATAATCTTCGTGGTAACTTTTTAAATCTTGTGAGTGTACCTGTCTTTCGCACCACCGCTTTTCGTTACTTTTATTCAGTTTTTTCTTGTCGTCTCTTTAATAAACTTCCCCTTTCTATCAAATCACTTAGTACTTCTGGAATGTTTGTAAAACGTATAAAAGAATGGCTTGAATATTTTGATCACGCTGGTATTGAATCTGTCTTCTCTGATGTTTTGGTTTAATAATTATTTATTCTTTGTTTTTGGAAAAATACTGTAAAAATATATTATTTTAACCAATCCCTTCTTCCTTTTATTAGGTGTATATCTAACAGCTTTTGTTAACAATTGTTTTCTTTATAAGTACGAGTAACTACATTTCTTAATTCCTTATTTGAACTACATATGTTGTTGTATTGGGTCACCCCACCCTTATGAATTTTTTGAGTTTTTATGCTTATAGTGGCATTTGACACTATTTTTAGTACCTTAGTATTATAAAAATATAAAATGTCATTAATTTCCTTAAGTTATATTAATTTAATTTTTTTTTCTGATTTATTGTATAATGATTTTTGTATCTATCTATCTAAAAAAAAAAAAATTTGCCAAGTTGAAGTCTGCGAAAGTCCGAATTCTTGTGCACGGAGAGGACTTTATTGGGTTTTGCTCTATACTTCCTCGGACCGCGGCAAACTTCTCAGCCGATCTTACGTTCTTTTGATTTACAAATGTTGGCTGATTGATTACCGACGTAATTTGAATGTGCTGTTCAATCGTGTAACTTTTCTTTTGTCATTTTGCATCATCAACTGACTAATAAAATAACAGATTTGACAGATGTGTATGATGTGGTGATGTGTATCGGTTATATCAAAGACAGATCGTGTCCTTTTCTAGACTTCAATTTTATTTGAGCTTCCGAATGGAAACCCTTACATCTGGAGAAATTCACACAATGCAACAGATTTCGGTATAGCAATTACTTTTGAAAGGCCACTTTTTTATTTATATTTTCTCTTCACTTCGGAGCAATCCATTTTAACTGGACTCATTTATCTCAGAAAGTCCATTTTATTGTTAGGTCAACACTATTATTTTATCATACAACCCAATTTTCTGGTTTTTCATTATATTTATTGTATATTTTACAATTTACTCTCTTTGCAGATGTCCAGAGAAAGCGCCATCAAATTTTTGCGTGACATACGTTTAGGGATCGAGTACTTGCAGAGCTCTTATGCCAACCGCGTATTCCCCGACCAATTGAGGGACAATTTTATTAAGGTTGGTATTATGATTGAGTTGATGGAATGAATGTTTTATCAAAGCTCAATTCAACTAAGTGTTCTTTACTCATCAAACAAATTGAATTACAGAAACACTCTCACGATACAAACGCTATGCCAACCCAAGCTCCCACTACTACAACTACAACTACCACAACCAGAAGACCATCATCAACGACCACTGAAAGGACGATGGCTGTTGTCGCCAGGGAATATTCTGCTGCCGGTAGTGACCACCAGATGGTTTTGAATCAACATTTGGACAAGAAAACTGAAAGTATGCCATCACTTATGCGATTACAAGATGTCAATCATATTCATCATGATAGAGGTAAGTTGAAATGCACTCTTAACTTAAAACAAAAAAGTTTTTCTTCTAAAAAAGGTTGAAAAACAAAAGTTCTATGCGGGATGTTGAAATAGAGAATTAAAATCATGGTTGTCATCATGAAACTTATGTATTGCTATACGTTAGGGTAAGCAGGTATAAGAGCGGCAAAAGCGTCTCAAACGTCTCGAGCTATTCCATTGTAGTTGTAGAATAAATAGCCAGAAATGGGCTTCGTCCGAGATGATTTTTGGCTAATATTTCCAGCTCCCAGCGAACTCATGACGTTTTCTATAATCAACTGAATGAAATGCCAAACCTTACTGGATATTTTGACAGCTGGACGTCATTGGTATCTTATCTTTGACAACTTCTTGAAACATAACAATTTGAAAAAACTATCACTGCTATATGGTTAGACGATTTAACCTCAAAAATAGAAACAAAAATTATGAACAAATTCTGAACTCGCATTCGAGTTAAAATTTTAAATTTAAAATAGTTTTTGTTAACGATTCCGTGTTATACAATCACATGCACTTCGATAAAAATAAGAATCTTTCGTAAAATGTTAATAGGGGCGAAAAAAGCTGATTCTGCACCCTTTATCTATTTTGTCTTCAAAAATGAGTTTTGTGAAAGTTGCGAGTTCAGTGTACCTAACCCTATATTTAATTATTCTTTGAAACCTCATTATCTCCAATACACTACACTCTAAAAGCACTTAGTGAATTTTACTTGTCAACAGACGATATAATGTGTGCAACGTAGACAATGATTTTCAAAATTCTAAATTCTTCACATGAATATGGGAGCATGGAATCTGGGATGTCGAATTACTTTATATAGGCCCTCATATGAAGACGTTTATCGATTCTAACAAAGACTTGTTTGCACTCCCTCAAATGCGTCGGTACGCAAATTTCTTGTTCGGTCTTCGGTTTGTCTAGTTTCTGTAGGTATGAGGTTTCTCATCACACCACGAAATTTGTCTATTAAGAAGTTTGGAGACCTTTCTTGTTTTTCATTGCTAATGAAAATTTCTCCGGGGAGTCTAAGATTCTGTCCGTATACCATTTCTACCGCAGAAAAGTTTAAATCCTCTTTAACTGCGGAGCGTATTCCTAGAAGGATAATTGGGAGTTCTGAGCTCTAGTTGATAGTATTGAATCTAGCCTTAAGTGAGCATTTAAGCTGCTTATGGAAACGTTCGACCCTGCCGTTGCGTTGGCTTGCGGGTGATAAGGCGAATTATGTTTTTTATGCACCTAACAGCCTTGAAAGTTCTCTGAAAATCTTGGATTCAAATTGACTTCCGTGGTAATTCTGAAAGTTAAACCGAAACGAGATATAAAATTTTCTACAAATGCTTTTGCGACAGAATTGGCTGTTATGTCGACAAGAGGATAAGCTTCTGGCCAACTCGTGAATATATCAACATCTGTTAGGATATAAGAAAAGATGGAAGAAGAGGTCCTACTAAGTCGAGGTGAATGTAGTCAGATCGTCGTTTTATGACTTCAAATCTCCAATGTTCTGACTTAGTGTATCTTTGGACTAACACCCAAACACGATTATCTGTTGATGTTTCTATTAATGTTTAGCCAGATACTTCAATGAGATATCCCATGAAGAATGTTGAAAACTGTGAAACGCAAGGCACTGGGAATGAAACGTCTGCTTTTGTACTTTAATTTGAAACAAATTTATAATAAGTGTCAGATCTTTCAACTAATCTCCATCTGGTCAAATAACGACATAACAATGAAACTCAGGATTTTCTTCAATTTCTTGTTTCATTTTTTGTTTTGTCACAAAAATTGTTTTTGTTTTTGTCAAAAAAATACTTTTATTCATCATCATCATTTTGATTTTGTAGTGATAGTTCCATTTCCATCAAAATATCTGAAGAAAAAAAAATGATTATTTATTTCACAAGTAGTCCCTGAAAATTAAAACAAATTGCGTCTTTCACTCACATCCTCCATTTTGTTTGTCAAGATTCACCTGTCAAATAATTTTGACTGCTATATATGTATAGACGACCATAAGCATTTTCGTTAAAATGAAAAAAGAAAATTTCGAGTGCTCATTAAACACTAAGAAATACATCCCACAAGATGGCTGCCGCGTTCGCTCAGAATCAGAGATAATTGAAAACTTCAAAGGAGTATTAGATGATGTTCAAGAAAAATTTTGCGCCATTTCGCAACCGTGAATGAAACATTGATTTTCCACAACACATCAGAGTCTAAGGAATAGAGAAATAACGGACTTATTCTGGTGAATCAAAGTCGAAGATGTCCAAGGTAGATTTGTTAGTTAACAAGGTCATGGCGACAGGTTTTTTGAGATGTGCACGGTCAGTAAAACAATCATCGGCGCATATAATGCTTAGCTACTGGATCGATTTTAAGCCGATTTGAAGAAAAAACGTTTACTTTTGTTTTTCACCAGGAACACCGGATCACAAGTGCGCAGTCGCAATGACAAAACTGCATTAACCCCAACTATAATACGCATAAGCTAAGTATTATAATTGAACGAGCGAATATACACAAACACTAATCAATAACCATAATGGTAATTTCAATTTTGTTTTATTGAACATACTATTTACAGTTTGGCTTACAACTAATAAGATGCTACATATGTATGAAAATTTACATTTGTTGGCTCATAGGGGGCCTAACTATATACAGTGACTTAAGTTTAATTATTTTTATATAAAATTTACATGACGAAAAAAATTAAATTTAAAAGGTCGGTTGACTGTATTGTCCTCAGGGTATTCATTCCTGGTTGTCAGTGGACCATAATGGCGTTCAACTGCGATTCGTTAAGTTTCGTTTAAATTAAGTAATTTGATGCCAGTAGCTCGGCGCATAATTGAATTTGACACATCATGTAGATTTATTCTACAAGGAAGATAACAGAGTTCAAAGTATTCACAGCTGCTTTATGAATTCTGAAAATTGAAGTGTGATATTTTTGTTGTTTCGTAAAATATAAAGAAATTCGCAGAAAACAGAAGAGAAAGGCGGGGCGGTAGTTTTTAAAATGTTTTCTTGTCCGCACGTATGTACATAATTCAAATATGGTCGTAAGAGGTATTTTTGCAAAACATAAGCAAATTTTCGCTGGGCCCTATTCCACAAAAAACTTATCAACTTTTCACTTTGCACTTATCAAATTACATTTTTTGCAAAGTGATAAGTTTTTCTGTTCCACAATATTCTTTGCAAATCTCACTTTTCACAAATCAAATTTGCTCTCTATGCAAAGTCTTTGCTCGCACCTGCAAAGTGAGTTTGCAAAGTGTTCCACAAAGGGAAATATTATTCTACACTTCTGAGTTAAAAAAAAATGCAAAATTAGAAATATAACCATACTAAATGTCAAGTTTATTGTAAAATCAATTTTATTCTTATCAATTTAAATTGAAAAGTTGATAAAAAAATTTAATTATTTAAAAAAAAAATTACAACTCTTAAGTAATACCAAACAATGCTTTAGGCTCAATTCAACAGTCGATGCCCTAAAAATGTTTTATTGTTTTTTTTTACGATTTTAATAAAAATCGACAATCGACATGACATCAAAAATTAGTGTTTTTCTTCCAAAATCCAAAATAGAACTTTATAATCGGTAAAAAAAATTGGTTGTCCAAAGTTAAGGTCTACACTGAAAATAAAATCTAGGGATATAAGCTAAAAGGGTACATAGGTTGAGCTGATAAAACTTCTGTGTATATATGTACGCCTAAAAAAACGTTTTCAAAATTACAAAAATTTGTTGAGGTAACAAACAATATTTTGTTGTATCCACAAAATTAATTTGTCAAGCTAACAGATTGATTTGTTGAAATAAAAAAAATATTTTGTCAATATGACTATTTTTTCGTAGAATTTACAAAATTAATTTGTCATATTAACAATTCTTTTGTTGTATCAACAAATTTTTTTTGTTAATGTCACGAATTTGTTTTTTTTTTTTTCATTATCGGATTAACAAAATTATTTTGTTAAATCAACAAAAAATGTTGTCAATTTAACAAATTTATTTTGTTAAATCTACAAAATTTATTTGTCAGCTTAATTAAAATGGTTACTTTCAATTTAAAAATGATTCTTGTTTCAAAATAGCTTTTTTTGACCTTTAAGTCCACAAAAATTGGCGTTTCGTCCCTGCGATCTCACACCGAATCATCTATGATACGATTCGCAATTTTTGTTAAATTCAGTTTATCTTAAATCGATTTTTTGAAAAAAACTAAATGTGAACTATATCATACATACAAGATTTGTCATGATCAAAAAATAATTCGTAGAATTTTTATTTTTCTTACAAAATAGTTTTATCTATCTGATAATTTTATTTTATCATTATTAAAAAAAAAAAGTGTGAGTGCCAGGACTCACGGTTAAGATGTGTAAACATCAACGTTCGTCCGAGTGCCGAATTTTAGTTATCGAACGTACCCAATAAACATACAATGCAATCGTACTAGTTTGCGACTTTAGATATATACCGATATAATCGATAAAGTACTTCGCTTTTGTATGGGCATTTACACACCAATACGCCGACGTAGAAGTACATGCCGAAATCAGCTGTGAAATGGTAGAGCTGTAAAATTATAAATGAAAAGTGAAAATGACCGAAAAATATTTGAATATTAATGCTCCAGAACCACTTTTTATTTTTTATTTTATTCTTGCTTTTTCAGGTGATTTGTAAATTTTAACAACTAAAACCGAATAACATCATAAAAAATTGTTTCGACGAACTAGTTCGGTCCTTTTTACACGCCATTTCGGCATACTACTTCGATTCCCAGAGTTCGCACTGCTATGTCGACACATATTCATTTCACACGACCGAAAAACCTTATCGAATATGCTTCGATGAAGTAGTTCGTGGTGTGTGTTAGGGGTAATATTCAAATGAAAGCCACTATTTTTCCACAATTTATCCCTTCTACTTATACTTAAATCCAAAAATATCTCTACATAGCTGTACATAACGCTTTCCACCTAAACACATGTATTTTTGGACCATGTACTGTAAAAACGTTTTGAAATAATCAACTCTTTTGTTGTATTTACTTATTTCTAGTAAAATTATTATTTCGGAACGAGTCCAAACACATTTTTCTTGTTCATTTTCCATTATTACTTGTGTTTAGGATACGTTTAATGTAATAATCAAAAAATTATAAAGTGAATTTAAGATTAATGGGATCAAAACCACTAGTTCAACACTAAAACCGAATAACAACATAAAAAATTGTGTCGACGAACTATTTCGATCCTCTTAAGGCCAGGCGCGCACACATTCAATTTTTAGTTTCACAACTGTTTAGTTGCTAAAATAAAACATATGGGCTTATATGGGACACCACGCACTTAGAGCAACTCGATTCGAGCAACTAAAAAGTTTGTATTTTGACACAAACTAAACGATTGTTTAAAATTAATTCGCTGCAGTTGAGCTGTTTTCTATAAGCGCAAGAGAGAAAAGAGTGTGAGCGTGAGTAAAGAGTTGCCAGTGCACGGTACTCTATCAACTGGTGATTAAACTATGTATTTGATTTCGATCACAGTTGCTAGTGCGTGGCTAGCCTTACACGCATACTACATGGATTCCCAAAGTTCGCACTGCCGTGTCGACACTTATTCATTTCAAACGACCTAAAAACCTTATCGACAATATGCTTCGATGAAGTAGTTCGTGGCATGTGTTAGGAGTAAGTGGACTGCGCTACGTAACGTAAAGTTTGTTTGACTTATGTTTAACCAGGGATGTTACTTGTGACAGCATTGTATTTTTACACTTATATTCAAACAGAGATGTTATCTGATAAAAAATAGACTGTTTTTACACGAATCTGATTTTAATCTCTGTTTCTCTTTTGGCTTCCTTTCGAGTGCATCTGTGCTTTTAAACACAGCGATTTTTAATATAAGTTAACTTTGTTCATGCGAAAAGGAGTCATCTCTTCGCACTCCTTACTCTACTCAGTTAAGCGAATTGCACTGAGCGAACGCCAAATATAAAAAAGAAAACCACAAAGAAGAATGAACGATAACTCCGCATTTTTCTCAGCAATTGTAAATGTATTAATGAAAAAGTCACACGTATAGATTGGATGTAGACTTGAAGAAAAATCAAAATCTTTACAATCTAGCGTACTGCATAGAAATATTGTATATGCAAGGTTGATGATTGATCATGTATTTATTGGTTCATTTGTGTATAGTACGTCGAAGAGATGAGAACACAGCACAGCATAAGCACTGATTGAAATATTAAAACAGCAAACGAAAATTGTATGATAAAATGGACAGACAAAATAAAACAAATTACTCGGATAAAATTACAAAAATCCCAAAGAAATTCGTAAAAACACAATTTTGCTGAAAAAAAACACAAAGGGCAACGTTCTCTCGCCACTGAAATAATAGACTTGTACGTGATTTTCATGCATTTGAACAATGTATATCTGGCTTAACGCCGCCAACAAATATACTTGTCATGCAGCGAAAAAGTCAAAACTTTTTTTTGAAAAAACCACTAGATGGAGCGTTCACCTTATCAAAATCAAACCAATCCTTTAACTTTTTTTTTAGGTTTCTGTACTTTATCTTACTCCCTCTGTCAGAGATTAACAAACCGATTGACATCATTCCCACCTTGTAGTGGAATTGTAAGTGGCAAAAACTAGTTTTTTTAATACATTGAAGTCGTAGTCATCATCCAGTTCATGGCTTGACAGATGGAGAACGATCTATATTTTGATATAGTGAATGCTAAAAGTATATTTTGATATAATAAATAATATTTAATTCGATTATTAAAATAATTATATGGTATGACAGATAAGGGACAAATTAAATTTTGACGTATCGAGAATATTTCATAACAGCTGTCAACTGATTGCCCTGAAGAACATTTTTTGGATTTTTTCCGAGCATAAAATAAAATGTTATCGTCCTTCAATAACGTGAAGTGGATTTTTTAAGACATCAAATGAACCCGCTATGAAATTTTACACCGGTTGATTTTTCTTTCGTCTTTTTCACATATTTAGGCCTATTCGGCGAGAACTTTTATTCTTCTATTCTGTTATTCTGCTATGAATTTCCATACAAATATTTGAGCTGTCAACAAATCTTTTATGAATTTTAATTTTGGTATTCAGCACACTAAAATCTGTTATAAAATCTGCTAAGAAAACTTTTATGAACTGTCAAACGTTCGAACATAGAAAAAATCTTTTACGAATAGCATTTTTGGTATTCAGCATGCCAAAATCTGTTATGAAATCTGTTAAAAATCATAAAAGAATAAAAGACAAACTTATGTGACTTTTATCATAAAAGATTTCAATAAGTACATAGGTGCATCAAGTAATAATGAATATTTATCTTTTATTTCGTCAATGAAATGTTCTTTAAAGGAGACAAATGAAAGAAAATATATCAAAACACATATCATATAAACATATAAGTAGAGAATGGTCATGGTATTCCCAGAAACATATGAGATAAAATCGTGTTCCATTGTATGAATACCCATAGTGTGTAAGGCTAGGCGCGCACATTCAATTTTTGGTTGCACAACTGTTTGGTAGCTTATATGAACTACTTAGTTGAATGTCCGCGCAGGTGCATATAATTATATGTTACACCAAATGGCCTTAGGCTAGGCGCGCACATTCAAATTTTAGTTTCGCAACTGCTTGGTTCGAGCAACTAAAAGTTTATGTTTTGATACAAACTAAGCGATTGCCTTAAATGAGTTCGCTATTCTGTGTAACATATAATTATATGCACCTGCGCGGACATTCAACTAAATAGTTCATCTGTTTTCTATAAGCAACCAAACAGTTGTACAACTAAAAATTGAATGTGCGCGCAATCATTTAATTTGCGTCAAAACACAAACTTTTTAGTTGCTCAAACCAAGCAGTTTCGAAACTAAAAATTGAATGTGCGCGCCTAGGCTAAGAGTTTACTTTTTTGTTCGTCATCCATTTCAATTATGTCAGATGAAATATTTTACATAATCACAGCTGATTATGATAACAGATTTAGTTCAGTTTTATAACAGATCTCATTTTCGAAGTAGCATAAGGCCAGGCGCACACATTAAATTTTTAGTTTCGCAACTGTTTAGTTGCTAAAATGAAACATATGGGCTTATATGGGACACCGCGCACTTAAAGCAACTCGATTCGAGCAACTGAAAAGTTTGTGTTCTGACACAAGCTAAACGATTGCCTAAAATTAATTCGTAATAGTTGAGCTGTTTTCCATAAGCGCAAGAGAGAAAAGAGTGTGAGCGTGAGTAAAGAGTTGCCAGTGCGCGGTTCTCTTTCAACTGGTGATTAAACTGTTTGATTTCGATCACAGTTGCCAGTGCGCAGCTAGCCTAACAGACTTTAATAAAAATTCGAACCTCTGAATACCAATCATAAAAGATCTTTTAAGGTGGAAATCTTTTATGATTCATAACAGAAAATCTATAGCAGAATAACAAATGTGGAAGAATAGGCCTAATTGGTCGAGAGGTGAAGAAATGTTGAGGGATTGACTTAAGTTCTAGCCAGCAATGGAAAGTAATAAAATCGAGATTTCAGTACTCAAAGTCTCCAATGTAAACACGATGTCGTAAGTACGCAATATTTACAATGTAAACATGGTGTTAAATGCAATGGTCGGTAAAGAAGGTTGCTACACGGAACGTGTAACCGTAACGTGTAACCGTAACGTGTAACCGGAACGTGTAACCGGGACGTATAAGTTTTACACACGTTTTCAATTCACTCTACCGCCGGGAAAGATGTTTACACATCAATAACTCAACCTCAAAATACAAATATTTGTCAATTTAACAAAAATGTTTTCAATTTTTGTGAAATTGACAAAAAAAAAATTAACAAAAACTTTGTGATATTGACAAACATTTACAAAACAGATTTTTTGTAGATCCAACAAACATTTTGTTTACATCATAAAAACATTTAAAGTATACAATGCCACGATTAATAGCTGCTTTTGCTATGGGAATGAAGTTTATGGGTACCAACAATTTGACGAAATTGAGGTAATACAGAGATACTTCTTCAAACGCATTTTTAAGTTGCCTATTAATACACCAAATTATGCTATTCATGTTGAGTCAGGCTTACCTCCACTATTTCTAAGAAATCTAAAGGCAAACGCTGATTACATAGTCAGGGTCATGAAACGGTCTGATCGAAACCTACAAAAACGAATACTTTTAGTTTCATTTCAATGCGGATATAGTCCAATCAAGAACTGGTATGATCTTGCAGTTATTAACAACTTTGCAATGTCTCTATCAGTAGAAAATGTGGAAGATTTAAAAAATACCCTCTATGATTGTATCGCTATAATTGATGATAAATTGTATCAGTCCTGTCTCGACAGGGCCAGATCATCAACCTCTCGGACTATGTATAAGCAACTCAATCTAGGTTTGGGTACAAATAATTATTTTAGAGAGGAGTTCTCATCTTTTGAAATGAGTTTAATTTTTAAAATTCGAACTGAAATGTTTGAACTAAACTATAGGGCTCATAGAACTGATATAAATCCTATTTGTTCACTGTGCAACCTTAATCAGAACGAAGACGTCTTACATTTTTTGGCGTTATGCCCGATACTACAGGAAATCCGAAGGCTTCATCTAAGTGCAAGTTTTCTGTCTTTAGAGGATTGTGTTCATTTTTTAAATGGAGACCGTGGCTGGAAACCACTTATACGCTATATCCTGCATGCGAGATGTTATCGCAATACTTATTTGAATTTTTTCTGATTCATGGTAGTACCTATAATTTTTGTTTTAGCTAAACTAAAAGCAAGTTCTTAAGACTTAATTATGCAATTATTTTGTGCCTTCCATTAAAGTAGGTGTATATTCTTCTTTTTCTTCTTTGTTTTAGCTAAACTAAAAGCCATCTTTATTTACGATAATGTATAATAATCTCTAATTAAACTTATTTTGTTTTCGCTAAACTAAAAGCCATATTGTGTACAACCATTGTTTTTTGTATATGCACATTAAAGTTATTTATTTTTCATTATACAAGAATTGTTACTCTTATTAGATATATATTAAATTTGTTTAAACATAATGTATTTATCTCTCTGTTAGTGTAATTTTTGTTAAACGGCAGACGGCCTATGCAGCCATGCTTTTTCGATCTATTTAAATAATATTTGTAATGTTTTTTTCCTTTATATTGAAAAAATAAAGAATCTAATCTAATCTAATCTAAAAACATTTTTGTGGATATGACAAAAATTTTCTGTTTTATTTTGTTTTATTAACAAAAGTTGGTTTGTTAAACTGACAATATTATTTGTAGTGCATATTTTGTTAAACTGACAAAAACTCATGCAGAGTTATATAAATTTTGTGAAATTAACAAAATCATTCTTACGTGTTGATAAAATTTAATCAAAACAATTAAATTGTTTTATTGAAGGTCAACAAAAACGTTTTTATTAATATTACCTAGGGAATTATTTTCAGTGTAAAGCTACGAGCCGCAATACCTTTGACGTCACCGGGCCACGGCACTGTATTTTGAAATAAAACGTCTCTTGTAACGTCGACAACTCTACGGACGGTTCTGCAAACTGTTGATTTTGCAACCCAATGCAAAGCTGCAACTCCAAGGAACTTGCAACCATTTCCGAGCCAATGCAAGCACATTAGCAGTTGATTTTCAGCCGACAAACCACGACTGCGTTGTTTATTGTGCTCTAATTTTTCTCCAATTTTATTTAAAAGGAAATCAATTTGAATTTGATTTAAACGAAAGCCATTTTTAAGATTAAAGTTTTGTTGTCCCGAAAAATTAATTCTGTCTCTATAATTTCTTATTATAACCGCGTCTTCACTATCGTCGCACAAAAACTCACGTCTTAACATTTTAAAAGCAAAACTTTTGATAAACTTATCAAAATTTGCTTTGCAAAAATAGAATTCATAGTTTTTGTGGAACGAAACAGCATAATTATTTGCAAAGTCTTTGCAAATTACACTTTTCAATTTGAACTTATCACTTATCAAATTTTATAGTTCTGAGGAACATAAAGTTTTGCAAATTGTCGAAAAATTTGATAAGTTCAAAGTGAAAAGTTGATAAGTTGTTTTGAATAGGGCCCTACTCTATTTCAAAGATGTAGACTCAATTTCTAAGACTTCAACTTCAAAGATCCAAGCTATCTGGTAAATATGTAGGTATTCATAGGGAGCTCAAAATGGTTTTACGACGAGGGAAAATCTTTTCTAGATCCATCATCAACATTCGTTCGTTCTCCTTCGACGCCAACTTCAACCTAACCAAACCCATGTACAGAGGTGAATATAATATACATATATTCTTTTTTCCTTTTGGAATTGGATTAATTGATATTTCCAGAAAGATTTTCCTTAGAAGTTTTCCATATAAGATTAAACAAAGTAAACCTTTTCAACAATAAAGACTGAAAACTATTAAAAAATCCTTACTTTAATTTACAGCTGTGTTATTTTTTTCCAACCTTTTTAACTTCTCTACAAAACCGTTAAAAGTTTACTCAAAACGACTGTGGCAAAATGCAACTTTAAATAAAAATCACTTAACTTTTCTTGTGTAACTTTTCCGATCAATTTTTCATTTTTAACCTGTAGATTTTGCAAGTTTTATTTTCTATTACCAGCCAACCAACGTCCGCTTCTGGGATTTAATAATCGATATTCTTTCATGTTTACTGTACACAAAATGTTCAAACAGTTAAATTTTAAACGTAAGATAACGTCATCTCTTCCCCTTGGTGTTATTAAACTTTTTCAAAAACTATTTCCCAAGGACACATCTAAACATTTTCATCTCCAAAGTTAAATTACATATAGTTAAACGCATTCACCTTTTATTTAAATAAATTCTATTGCATTTCCTGCAGGACTTGAAAGGATGTAAGTTATTTCCTTCGGGAATTTAACTTTTGCAATGTTTACCTTATCGTATAAGACTTTTTAAACTTTATATTAAGAAAAGATGGAATTCAAAATAAAATGTTTCATTACTTTTTCAAGAAATATTTCGTAAACAATTTAATTACAGTAATATGAACAAGATATCATTAAACACACAAATGTGTGTGTACGAGTATCTTAAGAGAAAATATTTCAAAGTTTCCCTCCATTAAGACATAACTTTAATGAAATCCAAAAATAATGTGAAGACACTTTTATTTCTTGCGTAAAGTTCCTGATGACACTAAGATGACTATAGTACTCAAAGTTAAATCTGGAAATGGATGTTTTTGGATTATTAAATCTTGGGTTGAATTGGAGCCTGGAAATTTAAGTATTAGCCCCTGATACAGGGACAGGCATGCGGCTGGAAATCTAGGGACTTTGTTTACATGTTTTCAGTGGCGTAGCGTGGGTGGGGTGGAGGGGGCGACCCGCCCCGGGGGGAAGGCCGGGGGCGGCAAAATGTCGCCGGTGAAGCGGTTAGAGTAGAGATCATATGTTTCATGACAGAACATTTGACAAGTCAACAAACACCAATGACGTAAATTTGAAATTTGTCACCCTGCCTGTGATTCGTCGTTGACGCTCTCGGCAGATTTCTGTGAAGAAAGAAGCAGATGCGAAGAAGTCTCAAGGTGCATTACCGAAACATTTTAGTTCTAGTTCTAGTTCGAAAGCTACGTTAGCGTCTTCAGCGGCATCCAGCAGCAGTGGAAGTGATTCCAATGTAAGTAGTTATATGATTCCTCCATCTAGAATCGTGTGTGGCCTAGAATTATCCTCCGACTAATATTCATGGGAATGCATAACTTATTTTACAGGCAGAAGAAGAAGACGTGCCTGCCGTCGAAGTTGGAAGTCGTTCTGGTCCCACCACAGAGCAGGGCCAAGATGAAGTCGACTCACCAGAAGTACCTCAAGCATCTAGTCACAACCTGCAGAAGATGTGAACCTCGATATTGCCAAAGAAGATATAATTGAAATCGAGCCTTCTGCTCCTACCGAAGCCAAAGACTATGACCCACGAAGTCAGAACGCTTCTAGTACGTCGTCGTGGATCTGACTCAGTAAAGCACATCGATTCCAAATTTGTCGATATTGTTCGCTCAGGGAGTTCAACGAAAGGCGGTACCCGAAAACTAACCAGAGAGTGGTTCTACAAACCATTATCTAACGGTGAAAAGGTTCTTCCAACATGGATGGCGTACTCGTCTTTGAAGCAATCCTTGTATTGTTTCTGTTGCAAGTTGTTTGGTAATTCCGGTTCGAACTTCGCATCTGAAGAAGGATTCAACAAATGGTAGAAGCTAAATCCAAGAATCGGAGACCATTAGAACAGCCTGGACCATGAGTGGAGCTTCTTGAAATGGAAGGAGTTGGAAGTTCGCCTCAACCGTAAAGCAACCATCGATCAGAAACAACAAGAAACAGCAAAAAAAAGCACTGAATCCGAAAGCTACATTCGTGCATGTTCAAACCACTCACTCAACTTGGCTGGGCTACACCAAGTGAATTCCGTGATGTTCTTTGGAACTCTGGAGAAGCTATTTGTCCTCTTTTCTGCATCAACTGCTCGGTGGAACGCTTTGGTTGCCGTCGAAAGTCAAGCAGTGAAACGAGTCACTGAAACGCGCAGAAGCGTTAGACATGAAGCTGTCAAGACACTTAAAAATAAGTTTGAGGAAGTTCTTGAGGTACTGGAAGAATTGACGGATTCATCTTAAACTTCCGAAACAAGATCGGGAGCCAGTCTTCTTCTGACAGCCGTCATTCAACTTTCTCACTTTTCTTGGCTTTTGGGCTGCAGTACTACCTGAAGTAGATGACACACAGATTTACCTGCAGCAACGAGGACTGAGTGTGGATAAGTGTGCTGAGAAACTCTGCGCTTTAAAAGCTCTCCTAATGGAGAACAGAGACCGTTTCGTCCAAGCCGCAATCGACTTTGCTAAGACTCTCTGCGAAAAACTCAGAATCGAACTCAAAACGAGAAGAATTCTCACGAGCAGAAACTCCGTCGAGAGGTGTTCACATCATTTGACAAGATCATTCAAGAAATGACGACTCGATTCCAGCAAGTTCAAGAAATAGCGGACAAGTTCGGATTTCTGACGCCAGCGAAACTTTTGGACAGCAAGTACGAGGGTGATCTTTCCCATGTATTAGAAGACATCGTCAAGGACGAGTTTCAGATGGAGCGAAAGCGTCTCCAGCAGTTTGTCGCCAGTTCTGAATCAGAGGAAGATATAAGGGGCAAAGGACCACTGGAGCTCCTCCAGTTCATACAAAAACTGAACCTGGGAATTTCGGTTCCAAATATAGTCATCTTGAGAGAAGTTTTTCGAAGTTGAAGCTAATCAAAAATTATCTCAGATCCACTATGAGCTCCACTAGACTATCAAACTAGGCTATATTGTTGATTGAACAAAATTTGGCAGCAAATATTGATTTTGACAAAATAATTTCTGACTTCGCTGCTCGTAAGGCCTGTAGAATCCATTTGTGAAAACGCTGATCCTATTTTACCTTCAATAAAAGATACCTTATTGCCTGTGAAATGATGTCTCGAAATTTAATTTTAATTAAGTATTAATTAGGGGCGGCGAAATGGGTCTCCCGCCCCGTGCACCGAGATGGCATGCTACGCCACTGCATGTTTTTGCCATTTTTAAGATAGGTTAAGATGACTTACCAATCACTCAAAAGTACCGCTAAAATAGTGGATTTTTGTATGTATTGCTATGGTTGTTCGTCGTCCCACTGTGCGATGGACGATATAAAAAAAAAGTTTTCTTATACTTCTTCATTACCGTGTGTTTGCTAAAAACTCAATTTTTTCCACACGAAACCAATACTCGGCTTATAGAGTAAGTTAAAAAACTCTAACTGGCTCCATTATTTACCCTATCAACATATTCCCTCTCGGCTGTTTGCACCCTAAAAACAATTTCACATTATATTCGTGCATAGAAAACTAGCTATTTTGGATATTAATTGATTAGAAAACAATCAAAAACAACACATTCTTTCATCTTTATAATTAAAACAATCTTAGTACATTTTCTTTAAACTCCACATTTATACCTTGTCACCCAAGCAGGCCTTCCTTTTCGCCCCTGATGACAATTAAGAATTAGATTCACTTTCACTTTTGAAGAAATTAAATCAACAATAAAATAACTTTGCTCTTATCCTTAATATTTTGGTAATTTTATCTTTTTGCAGAACGTTCGGAATACGATGAAGCAGCTGGTCGTGCCAAGATAGCGAAATTCCTTTACACAGAATTCTCCTTGGAGGAAGTGATTTATCAATTGGGCAAGGTAATAAAATCATAACGATGATGTTATTCGAGGAAGAAGAAGTCTATTTAATAATTTTGTGCAGGTAATGTTTTCCGATTCCCTGGCACATGGCTCAGACCAAGCTCAACAGGAACTCCAGCGATTAACTGACTTCTTGGAAGATGAAGGCAAACAAGGAATGATATCTCCAGAGTTGCAGAAAAAAGTTTTAGGTAAGAGGGTGTTGTTGATGATGCTGTGGATGTGGGTGAGTTGAATGGATCAAACAAATCTTCAAGGATGTTCTTTTTTCATTTTGAGAGGTCGTTAATGTTACTGCGGAAATATTATACTATAACTTGTGCAACAACGCAGGCAGTATTAGAAGAAACCCTACGATTTCTTCTTCGTAGAAATACTCGTATATCCATCCAACTTCTAAATGTTGTTTTATCGTGAAATTGTTGGAGAAAGGAAGCCTTATTTCGAAATGTATAGTTCCATGTGAGATAGGATTACAATACATAGAAGTCGAGGGTGGATATATTATTCTGGCGACACACATACTGTTGTAGTAGTTTATGTTGTCCTCTGAGCGGAACAGATTTTCAAATAAGGGATAATGTGTTGGTTGCCTTTCTGAATATTAAATGAAGAGGATAAATGTAGATACTTGGATGAGTACTTTTTGGAGATTGGTATTTAAGGCCCAAATTTAATATGCTGCTGCTGCTTTATTTTTAGAAAGATTGACTCAATGTCATCATATATTTATGAATTCTTACTTTGAACCAGAGAGCTGAGTCCGGGATTTAAGAGTGAGCATGTAATGGCGAAGATTTATTAGATTTGAGAGGCAGGCTCATGTTGATGACATGACTAATACGTATCATGGCTGCCAGTAGTTTTCGAAAACAAGGGTTTTTCAATAAGAGCAGGTAGTTGTTGAAACAGAATAAAACAAGCTGTGTCTGGGGTATTAACAAAATTCTTTTTACATATGAAAGGCCCAATTATTTTTTCATGAATAGAATAATATGACATCGTAGAAATGCCCACCTCGGCTTATTATGGTATAGCACGGGTCCGAATGGTCGCGATTGAATTTGAGCCATGGCTATGTTCACCTTAAGGGTATTGATCAATTAAAGTTTATTCGCATAGACCTTCGACTTCAGGAAAATCTAAAAAGTCTAGCGGGATCAAATCACATAACCTTGGTGGTCAATCCACGTGACTTCTGGGAGCGATAACCTTACCATCAAATCATTCAAGCAGAATGTCATTCGTGATGTCCGCTTGGCAGCTCGTAACGCTGCGGTCCTGGAGGAACCGCATGTCGTCCAGGTCCATATGAAATTTTCTATTTTTAACCAATACCACCGTCGTCGTCGGCTCAAAATCTACACAAAACATTAACTTATTGGGGATGCATTGTCACCTGGTGAACCTTGTGTGGGTTGCTGTCGTCTCATATACGTATATTTTGCTGGTTCACATAGCCATTCATCCAAAAATGATCCCCGTCCATAATAATGATTTTTCGGTCAAAATTGGGGCCCTCTCCTAAACGATCCGAAGCCGAGTCAGCGAACAATCGGCATAGTCTATTGTCATCAACTTTGTACTCAGTTGGATCTGATACCGGTTAAGGCTCAATTCCCGACGCGAAATTCCGCAAGTTGAACAATTCGAGAGGCCGAATTTTTCGACACAGCGAGGACTCGACTGCCTCGAGTTCTGCTGTACACTTTAACGATTGCGGCTATATTCTCTACGTTCCTTTGACGTACGAATTATGGCTGTTTAATAGTCGTCTCAAACGTAAAAAAGTCCACTGTGAAAAGCCACCATGTCTACCGTAAAATGTGTGCAACGTTTGCACTAACGTACAAATGATAAAATTTTATCAGGCGTTTTGATGTGAACGCCATAAAATATTTTAGCACATTCGCTCAATCAAGCTAACACAAAAATGTGAAAATGTAGCTGATAAAAATATACATATATAGATTATATTCGTCCCCTTTGGCTCTACCCCGACGTCCAAGCACTGCATGGCCTTCTACGCATGTAGTAAAATCTTTGGTAAAAAGTTGGAGTCTTCAATACAAGATGGTTATGTGGACATCACAATCATGGCGCAACCGATCTTCAAATATGGTTCGATTGTATGCTGTCCCGTGCTTACTAAAGCATAAAAATATCATCGATAAACTGAAGAAGGTACAAGGAACTGCTAGCGTTGGCACTACAGGGCCTCTAAGATCTTGCCCAATTGATGCCTTAACCGTTTTTCTGTAACCTTTACCACTTGATTTACAGAATAAATATCGAGTATATTGTAATGCATTAAGACTGAAAGAATCGAACTATTGGATTGCCAAGCCTTATGTATGTTCATACCAATATTAAAGGGTGGTTAAATTTAATTATGTATGGAACAAAATAGCTGATGATATGGACAAACTAAGAAAATCCAAGAGGAGAAGGTGAGATGAGTAAGGTCCTTAGGGATTTTATGAGTCTCACGAAGGTGTCATAAGGTGTAAAAGGCGAAGTCTTAGCTGGTCCGCCACCGGCTAAGGTCTTCAAGCGTCTAGGGAGTAAGAGGTGAAGTCTCCAGCTGGTCCGCCCCCGGCTGGAGGTCTTCAAGGTAGTAAGGGAGTAAGAAGTGAAGTCTCCGACTTCGGTTGAAGATCTTCAAGACCTATGTTGTAAAACGAAGTAAATTGATGAGGACTCCGGCTAGCCAAGATAGCTGGTGATCTTCAGGTTTAACAGTAGCAAATAATGGTTAAGGACCGTCATCCTTGTTCTTTTAGAACTAAAGACTAGGACCGTGATCCTAGTTTACCGCAAGGTGAACAAAAGACAGGAGCGTCTTTCCTTGTTTGCCGTAAGATAGACTAAAGACAGGAGCGTCTTTTCTTGATTACCGTAAGGTAAACTAAAGAATAGGATGCACATTTAGTTGTTGGTTTCTAACCCGGCTGACTTTTTGGTATGTATCCTAAGGGTTGACAGGCCCAGGGTTTTGCAGGAGCCCATCTGCAAGTGACGAGTTCAGATCTGGTAATTCCGAAGCTGAGTAAGAACTTGGACTATGTCCTTGTTCCGCTCGCCTAGGAAGCTCCATGAAATGACGAAGTTGCGAAGCTCCACCGGAAGCTTTATTCTGGTACCATGGGAGATAGTCCCCATTTGAGTTTGAGGATTGAGTTTTATCCTCTGCTCAAACCCTATCTATGAGGTAGGGCCCCTAGTGCACAAGTAGCACAGAATTACTTAACGAAGTCTTTAAGAATTCTAAATCGGTATCTGACCTCTTCTATAAGACGGATTTAAGTCCCTATTAAGTAGAGAAAAGGCGCAAGTGGGCGGTCCGATAGAAGGAAATAAGAAGATAAATTGAGTCTTAAAATGGTCTTAAATCGGGATATCATTCTTCTTAAATACTTCATTACTCCTTCTTAAATAGTTCCCTACATCTTCTTAAATACTTCTTAACTCCTTCTTAAAGAGCTACGGCAATTCTTAAAAAAATTATTAAAAACAATAAAAATAAATTTTTTTTTATTATCTGTTTGTTTTTTATTATTGTTGATTATATTCGAGTCTTCATGTGATTTTTTGCTGGAATGAAAGAATTTTAAAAGTTATTTTTTTTAATTTACCTCTGTGCTTCCACTGAGATTCGAACCCGAGTCCTCTCGCTTGCTTGTGCTCTACCTATTGTGCCACTGTGACACATAAAATATCTTGTCTCAAAGTGCTACTCAAGTAACTCTCTCGTGTTTTTAATATTATACTCTTTAAGAAGACTTAAATACGTATTAAAGAATTTGAAAAATACCGATTTAATACCAAAATAAAAAAGGAATGTTTTTAGAAGGATTAAAGAAGGAATTAAGTAACAAAAACAACCGATTTAAGAAATGCCAATTTAAGAAGTATTTAAGAATGCTTTAAGTAGAAGTAAACACACCATGTTAAGTTCTGTAAAGCAATACCTAAAAAAGACGAAATTAAGACGGAATTAAGTAGCCATAAATTAGCACACCTACCCAATAAAGAAGGAATAAAGTATGAATTAAGTATGGACATTTTGTCAGTTACATAAACGGAAGTCATCAAAAAAGTCACATTTTAAATAAATGTGACGTTAACAATCAAACAGAGGCTAAAAAAATGAACATGAAACCGCGCAAAAGGGCGGAAAACTATAATTCCTAAAATATTTAAGTTAATTCAATGCAGTAAATTAAAAAAATACTAAAGGGACCTTTTATGTTCGTCCTTTAGTGGAATGTTTTTTTTTTTTTTTTTTAGGCAGTTTTGTTTGTTAAAAATGTATTTAGCGCGTTTTGAAAATAAGTTTCTTAAATTTTGATTCTCAAATGCCTGTAAAATTAAAAAATAAGAGAACATTTAAGTAAGGAAAAGTTCTTTTTATTGGAATTCATTAAAACTTATTTAACAATGATAACAAAGAATACGATAGGTAAACTAAAGATCCTTTTTATAAGGGTCAACAATTTTAGCGCCCAAAATTATTTAGCTCCTTTTGAAAAACAATCCTATCTATTTGATTTCATTTAGAGAAAAATAGAGCTGTTTTGAAAATTACAAGCATTGTATGAAAAATAGCTTGTTAAAAAATAACAAATACCCTAGTTTTTATCCTTAACTCAACATTAAAATAGTAATAACTTCTAAACTAGACCGTTTTGAAATACAATTTTTCCACCATTCTATAGCTCTCTTTGATACGCAAATTTTGTGTATACCACACTCCATATTTTGAAAAAAGTGCCTTTAGCACCGTTTTGATTGTTAACGTCACAAATGCTATTTTAATTGTTGTTTGTCTTCAATAATGAAACAATCTCTTTTTTTTTAAAGATTTAATAAATTCGGTTTACACATTTTGCTTACCATCTAAAACTAAAAGTACGAAAACGGCGTTATAAATCATACTGTTTCAGAAGACTTAAATACGTATTAAAGAATCTGAAAAATACCGATTTAATACCAAAATAAAAAAGAAATGTTTTTAGAAGGATTAAAGAAGGAATTAAGTAACAAAAAAAACCGATTTAAGAAATGCCCATTTAAGAAGTATTTAAGAATGCTTTAAGTAGAAGTAAACACACCATGTTAAGTTCTTTAAAACAATACCTAATAAAGATCATATTAAGATGGAATTAAGTAGGCATAAATTTACATACCTAATAAAGAAGGAATAAAGTATGAATTAAGAAATGTGATACCGAAATTATACCATTTTGTGCTACTTGTGTGGGAGCATGATGGTGGCTTGGTTTATTCTAAATGTTGAAACACACGGTTTTCAAGATTCTTTTCTTGAATTCAATTGTTTCGTTAGCTGTGTGGCAAGTGGCACCGTCCTCTAGAAACCACATATCGTCCACATCCATATCTTCCAATTCGGGCCATAAAAAGTTCGTTATCATCTCACGATAGCGAACACCATTCACAGTAACTGCATGATCGGCCTCATTTTGGAAAAAATACGGCCCGATGATGCCGCCAGCCCATAAACCGCACCAAACAGTCACTCTTTGTGGATGCATTTGTTTTTCGACAATAACTCTTGGATTATCATTCGCCCAAATGCGGCAATTCTGCTTATTGACTAATCCACTGAGGTGAAAATGCGCCTCATCACTGAAGATGATTTTCTTCAAAAATTGATCATCCACTGTTGCCATTTCTTGCCACCATTCTGACCATTGACGACGCTTGAAATGGTCAAGGGGCTTTAGTTCTTGAGTCAATTGCACCTTGTAAACGTGTAAATGCAAGTCTTTATGCATAATGTTCATCAACGACGAGTGTGAGAGGTGCAATTGTTGGGCACGACGACGAGTTGAGGTGGACAGCAGCAATATTTTCTGCAGTAGGAGCTGTACGAGCATGCACTGGTGTTTTCAAATCTCCTACATACCTGGTTTGCTCAAATTTTTGCTCGATTTTTCCGATTGTACGCACATTTGGACGATTAAATTGACCGAAAAAATCACGAAATGCACAATATGCATTTTGATTTGAACGAACATTTTCATAATAAGCCTGAATAACTTTAACGCGTTGCTCGATTGTGTATCTTTCCATGGTTCAAATTGAAATAGTCTGAAATTGAGAAATGACAAATGAAATGCAGAAAAAAACTTGACGTTTAAGTGTGGTTCACATTCAACATCGGCCCTTAAAATTTAACCACTCTTTACATTTACACATATTACAAATTTATTACAATAGATGCACTCCTAAAATGAACATCAGCAAATATTTTAAGCTTATGTTTCTATCAAGAAAGAACTGCGATGATGGCGTCATGTTGAAAGAAAGAAAGAATTCAAAACCAATGTACACCGACATCTCCTTTCTAACCCTTCCCTTTTTTCTTAATGCTCACACTGTGTCTCTGATCCCTTGAGTGTGCGCCGATTATAAAAAAAAAAAATATCTTTACTAATGGCTCAATGATGGATTGTGGTGCTGGTTCAGGCTTCAGGAATCTTTTCAGCGACTATAAATATATCTATGTCGTTTAGGCTGCCCATGTGTTTCAGTGTATTTTCAAGCTGAATTACTACTGGCAGGAAAGCATGCAAGGTACTCAAACAAGATTTAAACCAGAAACGAAATACGTCTTCTATTAAAGACAGTCGGACGATTGTTAAAGCTATTAATTCTATAGTACATCATCCTCCAAATTGGTCCAGGAATCCCGGGATGAACTTTCCAGCGTCAATATTAACCACAATGCCATTCTTATCAGGGTTTCGGGTCATTGTGGTATAGATGGGAATAACCGGACGGATTTGCTGGCCAGCCATCAGCCTTTTATAACTCAGTTGCGGAAACAATCAACATTCCGCTGAGAGTTATGAAGCCCATTATTCTTTCAATTTTTTGTATCTAAAAAGATTTTGCCCAATTATAATAAATCCCGAACGCTTGATCTGAAGGTGTGTCCACACCAAAGAAACATTTCAGGAAACATTGTCTAAAGGTGTGTCCACACCAGAGAAACATTTCAGGAAACATTGTTTAAAAAACGTTTCTGAAATGTTTCCCATTTGTTTAAAAAACATTTTAGAAACATTGCAGAAACATTTCAGAAATGTTTCTGATTTGTTTTTTTGGTGTGGACGCTTTGAGAAACATTTCTGAAATGTTTCTTTGTTTCCCATTATTTCCAGATTGAGTTGTCTGTAATTTTTTTCTCGTCTGTGTTGCGCTTTAAGCGCATGAAGTTTTTTTCTACTTCATCTTTATCACAACTTAAATTTTCGCAAATTTCAGATATATAATCGGATTTTTTTATTTTATTTTTAATGTTTTTTGTCAAGAGTCGATCCCACAAAACTTTTTTTATTTCATAAATTTTTATCACTTGGATAACATTCTTGTTGCTCCACACTTTTCGCGACATTTTATATTTATATTAACAACCAGTCACGCACTTTCTTCCTATGCAAATGCTTGGGAAACAAATAAAGTTTCCCATTCGGAATGGGAAACAGAAAAACATTTCATAAACATTTCAGAAATGTTTCGCGAGCGTCCAGACCAAAGAAACATTTCAGAAACATTTAAGAAACATTTCAGAAATGTTTCTCTGTTTCTGAAATGTTTTTTAAATGTTTCTGAAATGTTTCAAAAATGTTTCTTTGGTCTGGACACACCTTAAAAACGTTTCTAAAATGTTTCCCATTTGTTTAAAAACATCCAGATCAAAGAAACATTTTTGAAACATTTCAAAAACATTTAAATAAACATTTCAGAAATGTTTCTGTTTCTGAAATGTTTTTTAAATGTTTGTGAAATGTTTCATAAATGTTTCTGAAATGTTTCAAAAATGTTTCTTTGGTCTGGACACACCTTTAGATTCCGAGTAAGCGGTCTGAGGGCTTTTCCAGAAATTTACGGTATGGGGGCTCGGATGATGACTCAACCCGATTGGCTGCTGCTTTAGCACCAGTGCCAATCAACAAAGTGTAGATGGTGTCGGATGAGCATGGTGGTCCGGTCGAGTGAGTGATCCAATTTCCGGTGATAGTGGCAAAAGAAAATACACATTAAGAGACATCGAAACCCTTCATATTTTTGAGCTTAATACAAGCTGGATGACTCCGTGAGAATGTCCACTATTTCCCATATCAATTCCATTCACAAGTTCATACCAGTTATGGTATCAAAATGACGCACTTTAATGTTAATTTGCCACATGGATAGACTGCCAGTGGTCGTAATTTCTACCTACCTACCTCTTTGCAACTTCTAATTAAAGAAAAAGCAAATGAACACAGCCAGAATGACAAAAGATACATACGTTAAATGAGGCATTTATAGTTATATGTATATGAATCCCGAAAAAGTGAGGGTGGAGCTATTTTACAAAGTATGATATTCGTGAATGAAAGTACGGGTTATTTCTAAAACTTTATGCGCATCTCAGTTAAAGATTTTGATATTTTTGCAAACCTAATCGGTCCAAATTTTGAGATAGGATTTATCGTTTACTGTTGTATCAACGAATTAGAAAAACAAATAAAACATAAACACAAAATAATAAAAACACAAACTCAGTATGGGATTCATACAACATAAACATAAACTTTCCAACGTCATAAAATTGTAAGGTTTTCCGATACGCATTGGATAAACGTTGTAAAACTGTTTACGTAAAAATGATATCGTAAATAAATCAGCTTTTTTTAAAAACGACAGATATTAGGTGTGTTTCCCAAAAAAACGTATCCGCAGTTGTGCGATTTTTCTACTTTAAAGTTGGTACTACTGACTAGTTGTCAAATATTTAATTGAAAAAAAAACAACCAATAACTTTTTGCCAGGCTGAGAAGAATATAAAAGAAGATAATTAAATTAAAATGGAAGATTTACATGAAAATATGGTAAGAAACATGCAAAAAGTTTATTTATATTAGTTAATCCATTGTTTACAGTTTTTACGCGAACTTATAGAGTCCAGCAGCAGCGACGATGAATTTGTTTTGCAATTTTTTTTTGGCCAAAACACCATCACCACAAAAGTCAAGGGATCTGTTCGCAGACTTTAGTTAGTTTTGGATTTCTCAACAGCTTTTTTCATAAGAAGGCTTTGTCGCGTTAATAACTCTTAAATGTCGCTGTTTAACTAAAGTATAACAGCTGACCACGACATTTCGCTCCTACAAAAACGCGTTAGTTATTAAACAGCTTTCTATATGAGTTAGACACCAACACGATACAAAATGCAGCGTTTTTCTTATAAAAATGGTTTTCTAAAAAAAAGACGTAAACTCCCAATGGAAAATGCTAAACAGCAAACTACTTTTCGTACTCTACGAACATGCCTTCGAGATACAAAAGAGTTTTCAATTGTACCAACATTTGTATTCGAGACTCGAGCAAACGTCAACATTCTATCCGCAGTTGGATCCTACTTCTACTTTTATCGGCAGTGAAGACTTTGTATTTGTAATACGTATAAAATCTTACTTCACTACGGATAGCTTTGCGAAAAAAACACACCTATTGTTAAATTCAGGCAACGGGCGTTTACTTTGTCGTTTTCTACAAGATTTAAAAAAAAATGACTGTAAGATGTTATTTTTCCCAACTTTATTCTCCTTTTTAAATTATATTTCACCTTCGCCAGCCATTATAAGAAAAGATAAAATTCTGTTTTTGATAGGTATTCCTCTAATTTAGTAAGATTTTAATTTGAAATATTTTTGACAAATTTTACAACATTTTAGACGTCATAGTACCTTTACAAGGAGTTAACGACTTTAGCATGTTTACATATCATCATGTTTATGTCGTAAAGTTTACGATTTGTTGGGACACATTGCCCATACAAATTTTGACAGTTCGTTTACGACATCGTTAACTTTCCGACTTAAACAAAGTTTGCGATAGTTTTCTGACGTTGCATGAATACGTTTAGCATACGCACTTTAATCTTAGGCGCGCACATTCAATTTTTAGTTGCACAACTGTTTGGTTGCTTATAGAAAATAGATGAACTATTTGGTTGAATGTCTGCGTAGGTGCATATGTAAAATTATATGTTACACAAAATAGCGAACTTATTTTAGGCAGTTGTTTGGTTTGTGTCAAAACACAAACTTTTTAGTTGCTCGAACCAAGCAGTTGCGAAACTAAAAATTGAATGTGCGCGCCTAGCTTAAGACTAGGACCGCACTTGCGATTTCAATCGCACGATTTTTTAGTCGCAAAAATAGAACACATGAATTTAAATGAGAATGAACGCACTTGCTACCAACAAATCATGACGATTTAAAAGTCGCAATTTGTTTCATTTTTCTTGCGATGCGATTGTCGTAAACTTAAATGAAACACATGTACTCAAATGGATATGCCCACACTTGCGATTTAAATTACTACGACTTAAAATTTAAAAATCATAGTCGCAAAGAGAAATTGGCATGCACGCACTTGCGATTTTTAATCCACGATTTTTTAGTCGCAAAAAGTAAGACACATGGCCTTAAATGTGAATGCACGCACATGCGACTTAAAAATCGTAGCGATTATAAAAATGAAACAAGTTCTATTTTTTCAAGCGATTTTTCTGTCGCTACTTATTTGTAGCAAATGCGTGCACTCACATAAAAAGTAGTGTGTTTTATTTTTCGCGATTAAATAATCGCGCGGCAAAAAATCGCAAGTGCGTGCATGACAATAATTTGTAGCGACTACGACTTTTTAATCGCCTCGACGAAAAATCGCAAGTGCAGTCCTAGCCTAAGGGTCTTGGGTTCGATTTTCAGGCGCTGCAAAAAAAAGTTTTTTATAGGTATACTACCTCTTGCAAGGAATTGACAAATCCTCCAAGAGTATCTCTTGTCATGAAAAGTGCTGCTCATTAGCCCTTCTGAATATTAGAACCTCTATTTCTGGTAAGGCGCACCCAGGAATGGTTGAAAGTTGTAAGTCACTAGATCCTGATTCTCTTCGAGCAAAAGCAAATTTATTTTTAACAATTTTAATGAATATAATAAAAATAAATAATTAAATTTTGTTTTACAATTTCCTTACAGATGTTTTGCTTCAGGCCCTATCCGACACCTTAGTTGAACATCCTGAACTTCTGGCGAATGCACGTGCCAACCTTGGCAGTTCATTCGAAAAACTTCCAACTAATTTATTGGAATCAAAAATCTAAATAAAATAACTCACACTATGTACCCTCTTATCTCAAAGAATAAATTATTTAATAACATCTAAATTAACAATTAAGGCTAATTATGTATATCTAGTGATCTACATAAAAAGTGTATCAGAGTATCAAACAAAAATATATTATTATAGACTAAGGAGACATC
The DNA here is from genome assembly GCA_963931855.1 of Philhelius festivus. Classification (NCBI taxonomy): domain Eukaryota; kingdom Metazoa; phylum Arthropoda; class Insecta; order Diptera; family Syrphidae; genus Philhelius; species Philhelius festivus. The sequence continues at coordinate 230,915,007 of OZ007555.1, read as the reverse complement.
CAAAATGCGATAAAATTTATCATAACAATTTTAAAAATAATATTTACCAAATAAATATTTATATATATTTAAGATAATTTATACAAAACAAAATTAAATTAGAATGATTTTATAAACAAATTAATACTCGTGATCGTGACGTATATATATTATATGAAAATATATAAATAAAATTTAATACCATTGGCATTATATAGTAATATTTCGAATACATTAATGTTTACCTTGCAATAATATTATTTCCAAAAAATGCTCTTTATAATAATATAATTATATATTATACTCTATAAGGGATGTTTAATGAGTGGAAAGGCAAAACGAAATATAGAAATGGATGGCATAATAAGTATTCTGTGTTTTCTTAAATATATGTATATTATATATATCATTGTTTTATTATTAAATATTTGTTTTCAACTTGTATTGGAGTAATTTACTGCAGCCATGAAATAAATAATATATAAATAATAAGCAAATAAATGTACATGAAATCACTGTGAAATAAAGATTAGGTTTTAGGAAATTGTGTTTTAGTTTTTTAAATATCACCCATGAAAGGAAAACCTGAAACAAGGTAAAGTATTGCCCATTCGTGTAGTGCAGTAAAGGATATAAAATGCACGACTAGATCGCACGAACTTGCTCTTATGTAAAAGTACTTTGGAACTTAAAATACATTTTATAGATATAAAACATGGATTAAATGAGATAAATATGTATGTTCAAATGCATGAAATTGAAAAGTATAGCGAACTGCGTACTGCTCGGAAAAATATCCAAGACAAAAAATGTATGGGAGACAAAATTTTTCCCGATCTACGTACTAGTCTTTAACTTCGATCAAAATCTTGAGTTCGATTTTTTTTCCCAAATGCAGAACTTGCCCTATAGTACCTATATCGCAAGTAAAAATATTATTATTTGATAGTGCGCTAAAAAGTCTGCTATAAGTTGGTTTGATGTAAGTTCCTAAAATTCTTTTCCAGATTATCTCATTTTCCAAACAATTTCACATTTTCAGCTAATTTCAATAAAATTGGCACGAAATTGGATTGGAAATTTAATAATAATAATAATCTAAAGGGGTAGGTATACTTTCGTTGAATGACTAATAAGGAAAGGACCATAAAGAATTTATGCCTACATGGACAAACAAGAAAACATAAACATTTTTTAAATCAGTCATGCGTTTTTTCCGCATGTTAATACATTATATAACCACACAGTCATCACCAAATACACTAAGTTTGCATGTGGAATCATTGTATTGCGCATCAGTGGTGTATGGTTCCTATAACTGGAAGATCAATTATTCTCATACTAGGTTTTCACCGGCTACTATATCTTCCCGAAACCCAAGATTTACCATACAAATTTAAATCTGACCACATAAAATTTCAAATAAATGCTTTTTAAATCTTCTCGGTAGGAGTTTTGCTTATTGAATAAAACAAGTTTAATTTCGGAGATAACAACATCTTAAGCCTAGTACGCAGATCGGGAAAAATTTTGTCATTTTTTTCCTGGGACAAATTTTGTCTTGGATATTTTTCCGAGCAGTACGCAGTTCGCTCGCAAAATCATAGTTTTGTGCATTGCTGTACAAAATGTCTCCACTAAATTTTTCCAGGAAAAAATAATAGGGGTATTCATATAAGCGCGGAAAACCCTCGTAAACCTCGTAAACCAGATAATTTTATCTCCGCAGAAACGAGCTGTCAAAATTTGTATGGGAAAAAGTTTCTGCAAATCGCATAAAATTATCTCACAAATTTTCTGCGGAAAGTGCAGAAATAAACCTCGTAAACTAAAGAAGTATGGATTCTGACTTTTAATTTGACATTTCACAAAATATTTCCCACATTTACGCAAGTATTTCTTAGGGGGTGTTCATGAAAACATGCTGCGGAAAGTTATATCTTTCTACAAAGCGGAAAATTATCTCGTTACATGAATACCCTTAATGATGCAAGCATTATTTTGCGGGACAACATTTGACAGCCACCGTATTTCCGAAAGTGATTTTTGTCAAAACTGGTTTTATGTAAAAGGTGCTGATGCTTGTCTTTAGAGCATCAAGAGGAGATTCCAAAAAGGTATGAACGACTTTTGTAAGACAAAGCGTTCCAGAGATACACTCCAAAACACATTCAATTATTTTTTATCTCTCCAAACTCAAACTTTTGCGCGAGATTTGTACAAGTTTTGTAGAGATTAAAATTGTAGAGATAAAATTTGTCTTATCTCGATCTGCGTACTAGGCTTTATACTTCATTTTCTTACATTAAAGCCTAGTACATAGATCGCTCCAAATTTTATCTCCCCTACAAAATTCTCTCCAAAATTTAGCCAAGCTAATATTATGTCAAGCATTTTAAACGAGAGGTTCACTGGTCAAGTTTAAAATTCAAAATTTCTCTTTGAGCTGTACCTAACTTAACTGTCAAAATTTAGCGCACGAAATAATTACCTGGCATATTTATTCTCGAGCTAAATTTCAATTTGAAATACAACAATATTTAGAAGAATATTTGGTGACGGAAGTTGTACAAGATTTTCATCAGCAAAAATTACTCTTTATTCATAATAATTTTCATTCATTCTCATTCATAATTCTTAAAAAATCACATTTTAAAACAAATTCTTTTAAATCTTTGAAAAAATTTCAGAACAGCTGTTGTCTGTGACATATTCTCCACAAGGTTCTTGGATCTTAGCTGATGTTTGGAGAAAAATGTGTGACATAACATTTAGCTTCAGTTAACTTCATATTAAATATATACAAATAAAATATTTGCATGGAGAGAATGCAAAGGTAAATAAAAAAGCAAAGAAGAAGCAACGAAGCGTTGTTGGTCAAAGTCTGGATACAAAAAGAATTCTTCTAACCAACACCTCAACTTCATAGTTGAATTGTGTGATAGAAATATTTTTAAGTTACTTAAGGCTAGCCGCGCACTAGCAACTTTTAGTTGCGAAACTGTTTGGTTACTTATAGAAAACAGATGAACTGTTTGGTTGAATGTCCGTGAATTTGCAGATAATTATATGTTCAATAAAATGGCGAAATATTTTAGGTAATCGTTTAGTTTGTGTCAAAACACAAACTTTTTAGTTGCTCGAACCAAGCAGTTTTGCAACTAAAAGTTGCTAGTGCGCGGCTAGCCTAACACTCATTTATTGCCAAATATATTTATTTCTTGGTCAGAAACAGCTTTTACTGCTTAATTTATGAATGTCATACAGAATGAAATTGAAAACTTCAAATGAATCTCCTTTTTTGAGTCGAAACATTCTAAGGCTAGGCGCGCACATTCAATTCTTAGTTTCGCAACTGCTTGGTTCGAGCAACTAAAAAGTTTATGTTTTGACACAAACTAAACGATTGCCTAAAATGAGTTTGCTATTTTGTGAAACATATAATTATATGCACCTGCGCGGATATTCAACCAAATAGTTCATCTGTTTTCTATAAGCATCTAAACGGTTGTGCAACTAAAAATTGAATGTGCGCCTTGCCTAAGACTAATTACAAATCTCTTGCTCTAAATCCCCGACTATCTTTTGATGAAAACTATTGTGTACCTAAAAACGATTCCAAAGGATGATTTTTTAAGATTTACATTCGTGTACAAAGTGGACTGGATGCATTTACTAAATAATTTTGTTGTCACCTTAAATTCCGCTTTTAACGCTAGCGGTTAAATAGGAAAGTAAAATTTTTGACAATCAGCTGTCATCTAATCAAATGTCAGTGAAAAAACAATTTATAAACAAAGGAACGAAAACGTTTTGCTAAGAATTTTTAAGAATTTATAATAAAACGAAAATGAATGTCGATAACTCAAGCATGGAATTGGATCCCGAAGTTGCGAAGCGTCTGTTCGCCCAAGGTGCTATACTCATTATTGCTGGGGTTCCCATCGGCACGCAATTCGGTATCGATTTGTGCAGCTACACCATCGGTGAGAAATTCCGTGGCGTTAAAATGGTTCCGCCCGGTCCACATTACGTTTACTGTGAGTCCCAAGGACCATATGGTGACTCCGCCCCTCGAGTTGGATTTGTTCATTATTTCCATTGCAATGAGATCTTAGTACGCGAGTGGGACAACGAGCACGAGGAGCTCCGCGAGCGACGAATCGCCGACCCCGAGCTCGAGAAGCGGAGAATTCGAGAAAATCTCCTCGATCTGGATGAGTATCTTGCTCCGTATGATTACCGTTTCGCGGGCGACTGGAAACACCTCACCGACACAATTTCCGAGGAGGCAGTCAATCGGTGTCGCCCCGCTTTGGTTACAATTCGAACAAATGTAGAACTCCAATCCTGCCCAGACTCGGAGAGGCCTCGCGGTGTTCCTGGAGTTGCTCCGAAGATCACCAAAATCACTAGTGAAGATGAACTCCTGCCGAATCTAAAGCCAATCGAGGGAACTGGCCCCCGGTTCACAGAACTTCCTGAGCGTGTGCCAAAAGACGCAACGCCCGAAGAGATAACTAGACACTACATGGACTGCTCCCATGCTGTCGAAGAGCTCATGGCATTGTTCGACAACCCCGAAAAACTTATTGAAGAAGTCCAGCTAGCGTTTGTCATGTTCCTCATTGGGTATTCTGTGGAATCGTTGGCCCAATGGCGAAAGACCATGAATCTCCTCGCCAACAGCGAAGTCGCTGTGCAAAAATTCAAGATTTTCTACATGAAATACAGCGAGGTGCTGCAGCACCAGCTGCCGCATCTCCCCGAAGAGCTCATGGAACCCACGGAGCACAACACAGTTTACAAAGACGTTCGAAGCCTACTGATAAATCTCACTCTCAGCGGCTTAAGCGTGAGTGCCGAGAGACTGAGGAAGATGCTGGCCAAAAGAATGAAATGGGAATTTGTGGGATTGCTGGACGACGATCCTGAAGACTTGCCTGTGATTGTGGAAACGTAAAATAAAGATGTTTTTGTTTTATTTAGTCAACAATTTGGTTTTAATAATTGATTAATTTTGTTTGAGTCGTTGTTCCTTGGTCATTCACTTATCCTTCTTGATCTCTTCGACAACTTCTTCTATTTTTGGCGGTTGTTCTTCGAATGCTTCCTCAAGTTGGCCCTCTGGTGTATCCTTCAGATTGATTGCATAGGTTGCTGCCAGATCTTCGAGTCTGCGTTGATTCTTTTCCAGATAGTGGGGCAGCCAGAATACCGCTTGGACCATTCTGAAAGTATACAAAATTGAAATAAATGTTAGAAAGTGGTCTTGTTCAAGCTTTATCACCGCGACATCTTTACTCAAGAGATGCTTTTGGAGAATTTTACAATTCCTCTCAAGAGGAAGTGTAAGAAATTATTTGAGGATATAGGGATAGGGAAGGATTTAATGCGAGCTATCGATGTAGATTACTTTTGAAGTTCTGAATATTGAAAGTGTAGGGGAAAACAGTCCAGGAAGAGCACATTTGTTTGGTGCGACTAAGGAATGAATCTCTGTACTTGACAGTGAGTTAAAAGTTTTGCTTAAGAGTAACTTAATCGGCATTCCTTAAGGATCGAGTATTGTGGTTTGTAAAAATAAAATAATGCTAGACATAAAACGTTACGTCGGTCGTTGTTCAAGAGATCTATAGTTCAATTCAATTCAATTTTGTTTTATTGAACATACTATTTACAATTTGGCTTACCTCCAACTAATAAGATACGAGTACTACACATGTATGAAAATTTTTATTTGTTGGCTCATAGGGGGCCTAACTTTATATACAGTGAAGTTTAAATATTTTTATATAAAATTTACATGATGAAAAAGGAAATATTTAAAAGGTTGGTTGACTGTATCGTCTTCAGGGTGTTCATTTCTGGTTATCAGTGGTGATTTTTGTGGGTTGTGGGCAAGGCAATGTCAGAGTAGAATGATTACGTTGTCATCCAGAGCTTCCATCAAACTGAGGTACCTCGGTTCGGGATGTCGTTGATCTGTGGTTATCCTTCTTATAAGCTGATTCGGGTGGTCGATGATGTTCCGCATTAGTTTCTTCGTTGAATTAACTAAGATATTTGTCCAGTGGGATTAAATTCGCTTCCTCTAGTGTTTCTGTCGTTGACGGGCGAAACAGAGTCCAGTGCAGATCCTCAGCACCTTCCTTTTGAATAGTTGAAGTTAATTCCTAACTGTCTTCGAGATAGAAAACCAGACTGGGAAGGAATAGCTGATCACTGCTCGCAGGAGCTGCTTGTAGATTAATATCTTTGTCGGTTGGCTAAGACCTGGATCTTCTTTTCAGCAATCGGGGCAAACGGCTGAAGGCCCAGCTGGGCCTTTTTCAGAACATTTCTTGAGGGCAGGTTAAACTTTAGCAACTCGTTGAAGTGTACTCCCAGGTACTTGAAGTTAAGCTTTGCCGCTATGGTGGATCCGTCAGGGAAACTCAGGACCAGGTTTCTGCAAATTGTTGCGGTTCGAATGCCTCTACCAGTTGAAGGTCTCATGAAGCAGACAAGTTCCGATTTGGAAGTGTTGATTCGGATGCCCCATTTGTGGTAGAATTGGAAGAGTCTGTTGAGATCTAAAGTTTCCGTTATAGTTCTATCACCTATAATTTGTATAGCTCTATTTTGAATTCTATCCAAATCTATCTGCCCACACATGAAAGTTTTTCTCAAGTTTTGGATAAATGAAGGCTTTAGAGATTACAGCCAGATCAAAGGGGTTAAACATTTCTTGCATCTTTGTAGGAATCCTGAGGTGGTAAGAGGTGGCTTGAGATAGACATACCGAGAACTGAAAGCTTTTCAGTTTCCTCTATGCAAGTGCCGCCATAAGTTCCGCTTTAACGACCGGAGATAGAATTGAGTTTTTGAAGCATTAAATTCGAAACAATTTGACGTGACCTTATTCACACACCTAGAAGTAAGTTAACGACATCATCCTATGAGTCAAGCTTGATTTATCAATCATCGATGCAAAACATTAATGTAAACATCCTTCAAGACGATTCGATCTTGCTATTCCCACCATTCTCTGCTTATGTATATTATAATTTTTAGCTGATTTGACATTATTATAGAAGATAAATATTCGTCACTTGGTTATAATAGAATTCAGTCGTAAGCCTGTACCCAAATAGATAAGATCTGATTCAGAGATCTTAGAAAATAAAAAATCCGGCTGTTTCCAGCTTGAACATTTAGCAAGTCTTCTAGTTGGCTCATTTATTTCAATAGCATATAGAGTTTGTAATATAAAAACGTTCATATGGATTATTGAGCATGTCAATTAAGAAGCTTTCAAAGTATGGTGATCGATTGTTAAATCTTCTAAATCGTGTTATTTAGGTTGGATATTCTGGATGAAATCTAATCCGAAGGTTCATTCTGTCGATGACAGTGGATGTGAAATGAATATTTATGATTTGGCAGAAATCACTGCGCAGAACGACGACGCGATGAGGATGAGGAAAACAGAAGTGTTTTTGCTCGGCCAATATCACAATGTCCAGAACCTGCTTCGATCGACGAATCGGATCCCATCGACGTCGAATATTTTAAAGTAAATCTTCTATTTATTTATTTTTTGTGTTTGTATTTATTAATTTTGCTTTAGTTATTAATTTATTCTGTTAATTTTAGTTAATTTTATTTTTAGAATTAAAAAAAAAAAATGAAAAACATCCTCATTTACATTATTCGTTTCTTTTCAAAATTCTGTACTAAAATTTATTTTATTGTCTTTAAGGATTAAAATAAAATAAAGTGCTTGAGTAGTCAGTATCTATCTATTCATAATGGGGACCATATTGTCGTTTCCGTCCGATAGGAAGCAGAATAAAAATATTTAAGGGAACTTTAAAAAAAAAAATTACTTCTAGATGTTCTCCATCGCAATTTTAATTTCGCCAAAGCAACTTGATTCTTGTAATGTTCGCAAACCAGGTACAAATTGCAAATGTGTGATTTTCGAATTTTGTAGCACATAGAGCAAAAAATGTTGCGATTATATTTGCGGACTCATAATGTGCAAGCACTTTGATCGCAAATGCATTTCTCGTCTTTTGGGACAGTTTTTACAAAACATCCTATATGTAAATTTAGGAGCACATTTATAGAAACTGAATTTGCAAGATATTTGTAACTTTTATCGCAAACATTTGCTGCTTTTTATATGTAGTCTGATTTTAGCTATATAGTAAGGAAGACGAACGTTAGATTATCAAGGTCATTTTGCACGGTAACTGCGAAGAGCAACAGAGCAGTTAGGTCGGGTTTCTTTTTTTAAATTCATAAAAGATCACAAAAGGGCAATTTGGGTTAAGTATGACAAAGGATTTTACACAAAGATACCTTATGTGTGAAAAGCATTTTATGCCAAGGACATCACTACTAAGGCTAAGTGGAAATATCTTAGCCCATAAGCAAGCTTGATTTACCGATGGTATTCGGAGTTACGGCTGCTTATCGACTTTCGACCGATCGAAAACTCTCCGCTATTCCCAATTTGTCTCCATGACACTTTTGTTACTCAGTTTTTGTTTTTTCACCATTGTTTATCGAATGGGTCAAATCATAGTTCGGGAATCGTATGTATAGGGTTGGATTATTTGGAACTGCGATATCTGTATCTTATTCTATCTATGCCTCGTCAGGTGCTCCTCAGGGTAGCCATCTTGACCTACGCCTATTTATGCTTGCCAAAAATGACGTGAGCAAAATCATTTCCTTCTTCGATCTTTCTATTTATTACTACGTTTATATGAGGTATTGAAGCGAGCTTGAAGCTCGCTTCGACCCTTTGTAAACGGGTATTGAGTTGAAATGAGCTTCGTTCGACTCGATCTCACTCGCTCAGCGGTGTCGAGTCGAAATATGAGACGAAAAACCTGGGTCGAGGAGTTGGCTTAACAAAATGTTTCAGAATCGCTCAACATCATTTCAACTCAACTCCAAATTGAGCTCTCAACTCAAATGACGAAAAACCTGGGTCGAAAATCCGACCCTAATCCAACTCGATCTTTCGATACTGCATATAAACGTAGTATATGCAGACAGCATTCAAATAATAAAAGCAATGGGCGCATTCACTAACCTAGTCACTACGTAGTCAAAAAGTCAACTAGCTTTGTGAATGCGAAATTGCACTACAAAGCTAGTCAATTCAAACTGTCATATTAATGACAGATGTAGACATATAAAATAAGAAAAATTGTGTTTTGAGAACTTTAAATAAACTTTTTTTTACAGTTTAAATCAAATAACATCAAATATAAGATATAAAATTAATTTGTTTAATAATTTCACTTCGAAAATATCTTCCACCAAAAATTAAAATTGTATTTTCAACGAACAGCTGATTGTGAAATGTCAACTAGCTTTGAAGCAGAAATTTTTACACTACGTTTGAGGGGAAATTTCAACTAAATTTTTAGTTGTCTTTAGCCAATCAGAACGAGTTGACTACGTAGTGACTAGGTTAGTGAATGCGCCCAATCTCATCTTCTCATGATTCTTCCCCTATTCAAATCGACCATAAATACTTATCCTTGAATATGTTAATCATGTCCAGTGTTACCACTTTACTTCAATTGAAGCAGATTTACTTCCTTTTTTTCAAAATATTTAAAAATCTACTTCCTACATCAACATCATCAACAAAATAAAATATACTTCCTTGTAGAAATCTCTGTTTCAACCTACTTCAATTTTACAAAAAAAAAACACAAAACTACTTCATTTTCTCTATTTTCACTATAGGTAGTTTGTAAGCCTTCCATACAAAAAAAATTTGTACAAAAACATAATTTTTCCTCTAAATGGCAGGTTGAGTAACAGACCTTCAGACAGACCGAATCAACACTTTTTCGTTTTGTAATAACTGATACTGATTTTTTTTTAAATCTACTTCGATTTTTCTCAATTTACTTCGCTTTTTTCTTCAAATCTACATCGAATTTTTTTCCGGGAGTGGTAACGCTGATCATGTCTCCCTTTCAAATCGCTCAATCTCTAAGAATTGAAGCAGTGCAGAGACGATTTCTCCGATTCGCACTGCGCAATATATGTTAGTCTGTTCCCTTGGTCTTACCCCCTTATAAAGAGCGTTTGCAATTAATTGACTTACAGAGATTTTTTCAAAGTCGCCGTACAGCCGAAATACTATTTATCCACCAGCTTATCGCTGGTATCATAGACTTTTCGGAGCTGCTAGAATTATTATTCATTAATGATTAATACCAAGTTAATATCTGTCCCTTTCTTCTTATGAGGATCATGTAGCAAATCACTTTCATCCTGCCATCAAGCCGCTAGCCCTGGTCAGAGCAGAATTTATATGTCTGTCGAAATACAAATACTGATCCAACCAGATGCCAAGGTAGTGTCTTACTAATTACTACACTTTTACTCACCAGTTGGCTGTCCATGTGGCCTTTCGATCATTAGCTTCCGTCAGTTCTTTTTCGTATCCTTGAGGCTTAATAGTTTCAGATTTTTGAAAGCAGATTTCCTACTTCCTGTCTTTGCAATATCGCTCAATCTAGTCGAAGTCACACTGCAAAAGAATTCTAAAAACCTAGACTTTTGGATCTGTTTCGCACGCTATTAGATGGCCAGCATACCCAATTGCGTGAGTTAGACTACCTATTAGATCGCTGGCTGATGGAAATGCTGAATAGAATCGGTGAGTTTAAAGCTCGCTGCTGAAGACCATTCTTAATATCAAAGATTGCGGTAGAAGTTGTCACTTTTGACAAAAAAAACTTCCAACATTGAGTATGCCATAAGGCATAATATAGTGGTTTGGTTTACTTATGCCGAGGAGTTTGGTCAGTTGTAAATAAAGACCCTCTAACCATTCGATGTCGAAAGCCTTCTCTAAATTTAATGAGACAAGCACAAGTACACTGGCCATTAGTTTTATCTTTTTGCCTTTTGATTACCTTTAAGATGGTACAATACATGTGGTATTGGACGGCTACAAATCTGATTTTTATAAAATAAATTTTGGTGTTCCCATTTTGTCTCCTATACTCTTTTACTCATTTTTATAAATGATCTCTTTACCGACGACTCTATACCCTTAACTTCTCATACTCGTTCTGAAATTCAAGTCCATCTCCTTCGAAAGTGCAATTGCAACGGTATCGTATGGATAGTTAATTAAACTCCGATCTTTACAGCATTGTGAAATGGGATATTCAAAATCTTGTGGATTTTAATGCTTCGAAAACTGAATGCTGCCTTTTGTCGTTGAAGCAAAATGTAGGTACTTCTAATGCCATTGTTTTTGAATTTTTAACTTGCATTAATGAAACCGAAAAGCTCTCAGAACGCGGCTTGTGTGCCAACGACAATCTTAATTGGAATACTACATTCTCCAAAAACGGTGCTAAATGCTTAATATTTCTATATCCATGTAAGAAATTTTTACCTAATCTGATCTCTGAGCTGGCGACTATACGTGGGGGTGGCCGTGGCGCGATGATTACGTGCTCGCCTGTCAACCTCATTATCACAGGTTCGATCCCTGCCGTCGTCTATGTCTTCTTTAATTCCATTAAAACCTTCTAAAATTGTCATCAATGGGTTGCTGTTTACTCATAACTCATTACATGTTGTTTAGGGGATCGGGTCAAAATTCTGGCTTCAAAATTCTGCTTTTCAGAATTCTGCTTTTTTAACGAAAATTCTGCTTTTCAAAATTCTCCTTTTTTTTTGTCTGGTTTACAAAATTCTGCTTTTCAAAATTCTGCTTTACAAAATTCTGCTTTTCAAAATTCTGGAAATTTATATTAAAAAAAAAAATTCTGCTAATTCTGCTTTTTTTTTAATAGTATATTTATTAACGGAAAAGTCAATTTAACATGGTTTTTGTTTCAATTTTAACAAAAAAAAAAATCAAAATTTCGTCTTTTAATAATTATAAACAATAACTGAAAATAGAGCAAAAATAACAACAACAAAAACAAAATGTAAACAAAAAATAATAACAACAATTAAAAACCGAAAAGCAAATTACGTTTAAGTGGAGAGATTAATATTCTTAGCAATACGCTTTAGATAACCTACATGGCTGAGATCTGTTCTCTTTTTAATTATTCTCTTTATTTGTTTGTTTTTCAATATAATTTTTCTCTTCTTTTTTATTCTCTCCCCAGTTTTTGCACGCTCAGCTTCAGTTTTAGCAGTGATAAGCTCTTTTTTCAAATCGTTTATTATTTTGTACAGTCCTGCATGACTCCAACCAACTAACACCTTTAATCGGCGATGCCAAGCCTCTACATTATTTTGTGTTCTTGGGAATGCTTCGCTTGTAATGTTGGAGTCATACACTGCCCAAAACTCTGGAGGATACTTTGCATTCTCTCTCAAATAGCTCTTTTCAAACCAATCAGTCAATTTTAATACATCTGAATCATCAATAATAATACGCAAACTTTCGTAGTATTGTGAGACTTCAGGTGCAGGCACGAAAGCTAGACTCTTTATCATTCGCAGTTGAAGGGCGAAGGGCTCAGAGTTGCCATATTTTCTTACTAAACTGAAATAGAAATAATCATTTAATTCAAGTATAAGAATTCTAAGATTTAATCTTACTGTTCTTTTTGGACCCTTCTCCAAATGATTTGCCCGAAATGGAACAAACATCCTTTGAGATGAGCCGATGGGAAATACACTTGGGCGGCAGTAGAGATTCCTTTCTCAAAGTCGCAAATTATTCGTTTGGGTGCAAACCGTATTTTATAGTCGTTGGCAACCCTAAGCAACTCCGAAAAAAAAGCTCATACAGAGAACGCGTTTTTTTGCTCATTAGACAAAACACAAGTGGAACGATTTGTCGTTCTACTCTTCCATGAATTGAAAATAATTGTCGCATTATAGATGGCACAACATCAAATGTGCCGTCCATCATCCAACAATCACTCTCTCCCAGTAATTTCAGCGAAGATCTTGTCCCTAAAATAATGATATGCTCCCCTTCCAGCCATTTCTGAGACAAGATAAATAATTCGCCTTCAAAAACATATAAATTAAGTGGAATGTCTATATCTTCTAATGTAGCTGGCTCCTTTCTTAGATTAATTGTTTTTCTTTCCCTTTTTATTTTTAATTTTTGAGCATTTTTGGAAGGTAGAGCATTATAGGCTATCATCAGGTGTCTGAACCACAGATTCCTGCACTATGTTGCTAGCTGGGAGAATTGTTGTTTTCGCGAGGGATTTAAGCTTATTGTTAGCACTTTGCACTTGTTTTTCAGTAGCACGTGGTTCATGGTTATGTTGACCAGTTTGCCTTACAATTACATGTACATCACAATTTAATTTAGTCACTACTCGTCCTTTGTATTTATCTTTAATTCTATTTGAGCATGCCCAATTATAGTTTTTACATTTATTTAACTTTTCAAAATAAAACATACATCCATCCACGCACAGCTTTTCTTTTCCTTTATTAGATTTAACAAGTGAAACGTTCATTTTTGCTTTTTAATAAGAATACTATCACGAAGGGATAAGAAAAGACACTAACCATTGTCTAAGACCCTGACTAAGTTAAGAGAGCAAAAATTAATTGCGTCTAAACATCTCGCTTATGCAAGCGAGAGGATAATTTTACAAAATTCTGTAAATAAAAAAAATAAGGTTTGGAAAATGTTAAAAAGCGCGCGCTTTTTAACATTTTCCAAACCATATTTTTATTATTTCCAGAATTTTGTAAAACAGAATTTTGAAAAACAGAATTTTGAAAAGCAGAATTTTGAAAAACAGAATTCTGAAAAGCAGAATTTTGAAAGCAGAATTTTGAAAAGCAGAATTTTGAAAGCAGAATTTTGACAAAAGAATTTTGACCCCGTCAGAATTTTGACCCCAACCCGTTGTTTAGGCATAACACTAACAACATGTGATTGAGTTAAACTAGTATGCCCAACAAGGATAAATACGAATAAAAAAAAAATAATGCGAATTATAAGGGACATAGAAATAAGACACGGCAGTTCTCCGCTTTAGTTCAGCCGCCACCCCTGGAGATAAAAAATCTGAGACAACCACCTTCAGTCTCAACATCGTGCCACACATCTTTCCTATCCTTCTTTCTCTTCCGTAACTTCACGCCCGCGCTGAGTTGAAACATTTAAAGGGTAATCATAATCCCTTGAGCGCGAGTAAATTATAAAAAAAAAAAAATGCAAACCTCAATTATTATAACTCACATCTTTGGGCAGGTGCAGCCAGATCTTCTCCCACTTATTGGATATAATCCAGAACAGAGCGTTAAAACTGACAGAAAACAGAGCTATCATGGATTCATTCTCATCTCTTGAACACCTTGTTTCTTGTTTTATCGCTTCTTTCACAAAAAATGTTCACTCGAAGTAGCCAGTTGCATTTCTTCCCTCAATGAGTTCTTACGTGATACACGTTTCGCTAAGAATGCTTATCAGTTCAATTTTGGTCCTACCGTCAAATACAGAGATTCGTTTTTTAGTCGCACAACACGATTATGGAATAATTTACTTGTCACGGCATTTCAATTTGCAAACATTCAAGACCAATGTTCATCGACATCCCCTTTCTCTCACCCCTAATTTCCTCTAACGCTCATGCTGTGTTTAACATTATAAGGGTATCTTAATAAACCCTTGAGCACGTGTGTCAGTGTGTGACACCTCACACCCCCTCAGCATTAGCTTACTTTTTGAACTTGAAAAAATTCCCGCTGGACACCCTTTATAAGCTCAAATGTCAATAGGTAGTCAGACCATATTTTGCGCTTTTACACCAATAGTGCTAGTATTACTAAAAATGAAACTACGGCACCGTGAAGTTAGCTCCTAATAGTCTTACAATGTCTGACAATAGATTACAATCTTCTTCCTCTCAAGACCCCAAATTATAAATTTCATAAAAGAACGTTTTTCTGAACCAAACTTAAGTTTAAACGTTGGTTTAAATAAGTTTTCTGTGTGAATTTTCGAAAAGTAAATAATTCTTCATAAGTGAAGAGGTAAAAAAAACGAAGCATGGTATTACAACCTTTTTGAGTCTTAAATTGCTGAAATATAATATTTTCTTGGGGGTAACAAAGTTACAATGCGTTTCCGTTTAGTATCTTATTGGGAAAAATGTTAAATTGCAAAAAGAGCTACATACATATATAAACCCCTCAAATCAAGATATTTGAATACCTTTCAGTTCCTATTCTAACATCTTATTTAACCCTTGACAAGGTGAGATTATTAATACAGACATACATACTCACTTAATTAAAATATATCCAGAGCACGCAAGTAGTAAAAATAATCCAGAGGTCTTAAACATCTTCCAATAGTCAACAACAACTTGTTCGTTCTTCATTATATTTTTTAGAAACAATTTTATTTTCCGAATGAGTTATAAGAAAAATTAAACTTTTACTAACAATAATAAAATGTCTCCAATAAACCTTCCTTATTCCTTCCGGCTACGCCACGTAAGAGTATACTGTCTATAAATTAAATTGTCAACGTGTCCTTCGTGGTGTGATTTTGTTTGACTGGACATTTGTTTTGGAAATTTATTGTAACGTTGGTAACATTTGTTATGTTTTGGAACATCAAATCGATATGAATTATATGGTTTTTATTAAATACAATGCACGACTGGGATCACAATTCACAAACCAATAAATAATATAAAAGTAAAGACGACAACGTTCTAATAAGTAGAATGTTAAGCTGTGTCCCAGGTCTTTGGCAATGTTTCAATGAAATACATCCAAAATTCTGAAAGCATTACGAGTTCACAAGTCGTCATCAACAAGTGGATAGAAAAGGAAGCGTGTTTGTCAATGAATGATATACCTAGCTAAGTATAGTTAGTATAGCTTAGAATTGAGTTGGTTATAGCCTTTGGCAGTCTATGCATATTTAGTTTAGGATTAAGTTAGTAATAGTACGTAAGGTAATGTTGTGAATGGTAATTATTATCGTATGTAATTTAAATTTGCTTATTGGTAATACATTTATTTATTTATTTACAATATGCATCAAGTACATAAACTTTAATAGATTAAAAACAAAAGGTTTATGTAATAATAAAATTGAATAGTTTAACAAATAATACATCCTTAAAAAATATTACATATAAATCAAATTCTTACATCTAATTATTATATTAAAATCGATTACGTCCTCATATTTATTATAATTTAACGAAGACATAGTTATAGGATCATTAAATCCATAGTTTGTTCTATGTGCTGGAATGTGTAGAAAATCACCTGTTCTAGACCTAAGCTGTCGAATAGGAGCGTATAATTTAAATAAAGAAAGTAATTGTGAACATTGAATGTGGCAGGTCAAAACATCATGTGCAAAAAGAGCAGAAAAATATTCACGACGTAAGCTGAGCGGCTTTAAATTAATTAAGCCACATCGAGCTTCATATGATGGTCTCCTAGACCAATTACATTTTCTAACAGCAAATTTAGTAAAACGTTTTTGGACTCTTTCAATGCGTAGACGAGCATTATCATAAAAAGGACTCCATACAACACAACAATTCTTCTTCTTCTTCCTTTGTTTCGGCGCTGTTATGATCTCGATGTCGAGGGGATCATAACTCTCCCACGTATCTGCTTCACACTAGTGATCCGCCTGTGGGGTTCGCCGGGTTGACCTCAGAAATCGGCGGCAAGCCTCCCGGTTTTGTATTGTTCCATTTCTGAGGCCAACTGAATGCAGCTGTTTTTGCATTTGTTTGTACCAGGAGTGTTTAGGCCTACCTTTCTTTTTATTCCGAATTGGAACGTTGTATGATATTGCCTTTTTGACGGGGTTCTCAGGATCTCTCCTTTGAACATGGCAATACCAACTGAGTCGGTCGTGTTCAATTTTTTGGGAAATGGTATTCTTAACATGAAGGCTTCCTCGGATCTTCGTACTTCTAATTCGATCAAGCTTTGTAACTCCTGCTGTCATACGAAGCATCTTCATCTCAGCTGCCGTTAGCTTACTCTCATACTTTTTGTACATTGTCCAACATTGTGAACCGTATGTGAGTGCTGGACGCACAACTGAAGTGTAGAGCTTTCCTTTCAGCTTAGGGGGCATTTTTCGGTCACAGAAGATAGCAGAATTTTCCCGCCACTTCATCCACCCTACGCTTACGCGATGATTGATATCGTCATCACAAGTAGCTTCGTTATTTATCATAGACCCCAGATATTTAAACTTTTCACACTTGGGAAGCACTACTCCATTCAAATAAATGTCTGGAATAGGCCTGTGTGGATCAGAAAATGGGCAGCATAGGTATTCTGTCTTTTTCGCGCTTATGCGGTACCCACTTCCTTCTAGAACATCCACCCATACGTCAAGTGCTCGTTGTAGGGATATCGGGTCTTCACTTATGATGGCTCCATCGTCAGCAAAGAATAACTGATGCACTTTTGGATCCGTCACTTTGCCTTCAAGCAGGCAATCAGGAACTGTAATAAAGAGCAGGGGACTCAAGACACTTCCCTGGTGTACACCTACTGTGATTTCAAATTCTTCGGTGACTCCAGCTGCGCATCTTACTTTAGTAACTGCTCCATCATACATGTCCATAATTATCCGCACATAGGTTTCTGTAACTCCTCGTTGCCTGAGGGCCACCCATATTAGATCTCGTGGTTGCCGATCGAATGCTTTTTCAAAATCAACCAATACGACATGCAAATCCTCCAAAGAATCCCGATGTTTTTCCATAATTATTCTTATACTCTGGATTGCATCCGTGGTTGACTTACCCCCGACAAACCCGCACTGGTCATCAGATAGCCTAATTATTTTTCGCAGTCGGCTACCCAAGACTCGCTCAACGATCTTCATGGTGTGTGACATCAGCTTAATCGAACGGTAATTATCACAGCTTCGAGTATCACCCTTTCCTTTATAAATTGGAAGAAGGTAACTTTCCCTCCATTGATTAGGCATGCGATCACCTCGTATAAGTTTGGAGACAAGAATCATGAGCCATCTAAACCCGATGTCTCCCATCTTTTTCCAAAACTCTGAGGGTATTTCGTCTGGGCCAACAGCTTTTCCCTTTTTGGAGTATTTTACCGCCTCACTAACTTCTTCGACTGTGACGTCGGATACTTCGCTTAAGTTAGGTGAAGCTATTGGAAAGTACAGCCTTGGAAATTGTTCGTTTAGAAGTCCGTCACAATACTGTCGCCACCTGTGAAGAATTTCGTTGTCTTCCACAAGTAGTTGGCCTTGAGCATTGTTAATGAACTTTGGCAAACAAATCTCCTGGGCATTTCTTCTTCTTTGAGCGGCTATTTTGAAGATAGTTGCGCCCTTATTCGTGTTTTGCTGTAGCTCTTGAATAGCACCAGCTGTCGGGGTAGAAATTTCATCCAGCTCCCGATACAGGTTTTCTGTATTCTTTGCTTGAATTTGGGCGCACTTCTTCTTCGCTTCTTTCTTGCAGTTTCTATATTCCACTTCGAGGCGTGACTTTTGCTCTGTATCATTAGAGGGGCACTTCGACCAAGCCTTGAAAGCCATTTTCTTTTTACTTATAACTGATTTAGCTTCATCATTCCACCACCATGTTTCTTTGCCTTGTTGGTTGTGTCCTTTTGAAACTCCTAACAGTGTTTTGGCTTTTTCTTTGCAAGTTCTCTGTAGGAGATCCCACATACTTTGTGCTGTACTCTCTTCATTTCGAACTATATCGGTGTTGTTATACAGAACGTTTTGCATATTCGAAATGAAAGCTTCGCCTTTTTCCTTATCCAGATTATACCATTTGATCTTCCCAAAAGTTTTTGTATGTTTGTTGTCGTTCACTGTCTCCATAAAAAATTCTGTCAGTAGGAGACGGTGTTGGTGGGCGATCGCTTCTCCTAGTATCACTTTGCAATCTTTTACCCGGGGTTTCATGAAACTAGATACCAAATGGTAATCAATCTGGGTTTCATTTCCACCACTGCTGTAAGTGACCAGGTGTCGGCTTTGTTTGACGAACATGGTATTTAGTACGATAAGACCGTATGTTTTGCACATGCTCAGGATGTCTTCACCAGGAGGGTTCCTGGTGCCGTATCCGAGGCCTCCATGGCAATCTTCATAGTCTTCGTTTGTCTTGCCGACATGTCCGTTCAAATCTCCGCCCACGAACAAAAACTCTTCCTTTGGGATGTCCTTAAGTAGATTGTGAAAGTCTAGCCAAAATGCACCTTTTTCCACCTGCTCGCATCCAATTTGGGGAGCATATGCAGTGACAATATTCCACAACTTTCCTTTAATCACCAATTTAAGGGACATCAAACGGTCGCTGGATTTCGAAATGGTCAATACGCTGCCTAATAGATGTTTTGCAAGGATGATTCCGATTCCGTTTTTACCCTTTTCCGTTCCATAGTAGAACATCTTATAGTTTTTTGTCCTCGTATCCAAGAAACGGGCCCTGTTTCCCGTGTTTCGCCATTTTGTTTCTTGAACACATAAGACGTCCACTCGCCTTCTTTTCATCATCTCTTCCAGCTCGAAGCTTCGACCTGTCATACTGCCAACGTTCCAACTCGCAACTCTCAGATTTTGTATAATCTGCGGCATTACTTTGCTAGCCCCCGGAATCCGTCTAGCTCTGACCCGAGCATTGCTGCTCGGTCCAGGATCAGTACCATGTGTAACAATGGTAGTGCCTGGCGGGGTAGTGTCATTTCGGACGAGTACTTCCATAATGCTAAAATTCACAAAATCCGTTGTAAGTATCGACGTGTGCATGCTCCAGTTTTGTATTTGATCTCTCTTTTACGGCACCGGTGATCTCCAGTCGTGCCAACCCAGGGACTGGCATGCACACTTTTGGGAAAGTTTATAGGTGTTACGTGTCGCTAGGTTCACCTTGCTGTTTGTGGCCTAGATGTATTTACTCCTTTAGTCGCCTTTTACGACAAGCGGGGAGGCGCTGCAGGAATATTCTAACCCGTCCATACAACACAACAATACTCAAGAAAAGGACGTATTAAAGACACATAAAGGGACTTTAGAGTGTATGGATCTTTAAATTCATTTGCATTCCGAAATATGAAACCTATCATCGAGTTTGATTTAGATATTACTCGTATATAATCATAATGCCAGGTAAATTTCATATGTTCATCGAATAATAACGCCAAGATCTTTTTGCCTAGACACTCGATTAAGAGACATGTTACAAATACTGTACTCGAAGAAAACAGGACATACAAATCTGTATATAGTTAATACGGAACACTTGACATTAAAATACAAACCATTGCAATCACACCAAACAGATATTTTATTTAGGTCACTCTGAAGGCATTGAGCATCGGATAAAGAGTTTATCTGTTTGTATATTTTGAGATCATCAGCATATAAAAGAACATTGGAATGCATAACATGATTTGGAAGGTCGTTTATAAACAAGAGAAACAAAAGCGGACCAAGGTGACTTCCTTGTGGACCACAAAAAAAAAAATTACTATTTCCTTAGAGATTTACGATCCAATTTTGACATATTGCTTTCTTCCCGTAAGATAACTACCAATCCATGATAGCAAATTTGAATGGAAACCCAAAAACTCCAGTTTTTTTTATAAGAACGTTATGTTTAACGCAGTCAAAAGCTTTAGAGAAATCAAAGTCAGTATATATCGAATCGACTTGATATCTATTTTCTAATGCACACAAACAGAAATTTGAAATCAGAAATGTTATTGCGAACTAAAGTATATAACTTTCTTTTAATAATAGCTTCAAAAATTTTTGGAATTATTTTAAGTTTTGCTATTGGCCTATAGTTACTTATTATTCTTTTCGAACCGGATTTATGCACAGTAGAAATGAAAGACCACTTCCATTTATCAAGAAATTCACCATAATTCAAGGACTTATTGAACAAAATAAATAGCGGGTTGATAAGACCGTTCTTACACAATTTTAAAAAATAGGAGGAATATTATCTGGTGCAACATTAGTACTAGATTCGAGAGAAGACAGTTCACAAAAAATTTCATTTTTAGTAATAAAAAGATAACCTAAGTCAGTTATGGTTTGACAAACAGCCAAAACTGAACAATCAATGTTACGGTAAACAAAGTTAGACTGAAAAAATGAGGCAAACATATCACAAATAACATTTAAGCTATCGCCAACAACGCCATCCAACTCCATGTCAGAAGGTAAACCAACAGATTTTTTTTTAGTGTTTATAAATGTCCAAAACGCTTTAGAATTTCGCTTGATTTTAGCTTCAAGAGACCCAACATATTGACTAGGTATAAAGAAATTTTTTTAAGTGTTCATATTCTTTTCGTATTTGATAGAAACTGCCCTGATATGAAGAATTTATTCTGTTCTTCTTATACATTTTTGTCATGGCACGTTTTAAACACTTATTAAACCACACAGGCCGATTTTGTTTTCTAAATACTTTATTGGCACAAACCTAGAAAAAGCTGATTCAATCACATCACAGAAAACATCGTATGTACGATCAAGGCTAGGTACTGACAGAATATGTTCCCAGTCTATAGAAGATATATGTAAAATTATTGAGAGCCACGTAATCGGCTTTAGCAAAATCATATATGCCATTATTATAATTAGTTATAGTTAATTGATTTAAAATTCCAAAATTTAAACATAAATTAAGAGCTTTATGATGCACACTATTATTTAGATACAAGTCTAAGCATCCTATAATAGTAGTTTCTTGGGTACTGGGCAGCGCAGCATAATTTTACACAGTAAACACTACAAAGGTAGAGTTAGGTAAAGTATACCATGTGTTCGTTGATATTTTTTTTCATTTTAAGAGCCAAAATGAAGATTTAAAGTATTAATCTTCAATAAATAATTTGGACAAAGTAAAGAGTCAATATATTACTAAGAAATTATAAGTACTAATAAAGTTGTCTCTAAATGCGTTGCTTTTTCTAATATTTTCTACCAAACAACCAAAAAAATAAGGGTTCATTTTGTTAAAAAAAAAAAAAAAACAAACTGTTATTTTCGTGCCATAAATACTTCTGGTACTGTTGTTTTTTCTTACGACTTATGGGTACTATAAAGCAAAATGCATTCGTAAAAAAAATCGAACTCAAGATTTTTATCAAAGTTGACATTACGATGATAGCGAAGACGAAAAAAGTGGGTCCCGAAATTCTGTCTGCCTATTTTCGTTAAACTTGGTAGATATAATGTGGGGGGGGGGGGGGACATTTGTTTCCCTTTTTTTTAAGACCAGAAATAACGGTACCTGCCATACGAATTTTTTCAAAATTTTATAAATATTTTTTTCTCAGAAACTGTCCCACAGAATTAAAAAAAAATGCATAAAATTTCATTTAGTTAAAACTAGGTAATGGTTGAACAAATTTTTCCAAAAAATGGTTATTCTTGGGAGCCCCTTGGAACCATTATTTTTGGTTTTTGATTTTCTCGAAAACAGTAAAACCGATTTTAATTATTATGAAGCCCCTCCTAGGTTTAAATATTATTGCGTATACAAATTTTAAGTTTTTTGGAAAAAAAAAGTTAGAAAAAAATACCTATGAGAACCGTTTGACACTACACTTACTAGAAAGTTAATTGGAACGGTCTCAATTATTTCTTCGGCAGGGAATTCAAAATTTGATTTGATCTGTAAAGACAACCCTTCTGATACTAAGATAAACTGGAATAAGTTCAAAGAAGCTAGAAAGACCTTCAGTAATCTCAAAGCTAGCAAACATTTTTGGTCATTTGCAAAAAAAAAGACAAAATACTACTTCGTCTTGGGTTCATACGCTCGCTCCTTATCAATGATATACATAAAAATTCAAACTTCTAATCTATTACTGATGACAGTACTCAAATTCTTTTAATCATTTCCAGATTCATGTCCTTGTCCTTTGGGTGTGAATTTAGAATGGCAGCTTATGATAAGCTCCTTAAATTTCAATCATTGTCAGATAGGATAAACCGTATAGAATGTAATACTTTAAAAACTCAATGCTCTGTCTATCGGCTAAGTGGAACCAACCCCCAATATCGTTTTCCATGAGCTGGACTTGCATTATAGACACAGACCAGCTAAAGAAATTTATAATCTACAAGACGTTTATTCGTCAAAAGTTCGAGTACAATTCCAATATTTGGGCAGGTGCTTCAATACCCCACTTGAATCTCTTGGATAGAATGCAAAAAACGAGCTTTAAAATGATACGTTATAGCAGTATAACAGAAAAATTTACTTTCTCCAGCACCTCCGCAATATTTCTTGTCTTTAATTTATTATAAGGAGTGGTTTTTTAAGAGCTATCTGAAATTAAAAAAAAAAAATCAGAAAAATGCATGAAATTTTTATTTGAATCGATAGTACGGTCGATATAATTTAATGTTTAAAGATTATTTCATGCTTATTTCCGCTTAGTCCAATTTTGGCATACTCTTTCTAACTTTTCGGCCGGTATCTCACGAATAAATACTTCAATGTTGGCTTCCAATACGTCAATCGAAGCGGGCTTGTCGCTTTAGACATGAGCCTTAATGTAGGTCTACAAAAAATAGTCTAGAGGCGCCGAACTGGCCTCTCAATTGGTCCATTGTTATGCGTGCTGTGGCACCGTCTTGTTGAAAACACTTGTCATGCAAGTCAAGCTCTTCCATTTTGCACAAAAAAAAAATTTATTATCATCGCACGGTAGCGCTCACCATTCACAGTAACGTTGCGATTCACATCATTTTTGAAGCCCAATGATTCCGCCAGCCCATAATCCGCACCAAACAGTGACTTTTTCTGGATCCATTGGTAGCTCTTGCAATGCTTCGGGCTGCTCTTCACTTCAAATACGGCAATTTTGCTTGTTCACGTATTCAACCAGAAATGAGCTCATTCACCAAAAATTTTGACGTTGTGGTAGGTCGTTCGGCTTCAATTCTTGCACCAGCTGTACGAGTATTTTGAAAGGCTTCACACCTAAATCCTGCGAACGGCGCCGAATCGATAATTCATGGTCATCACTCATCACTAACACTGGCCGATACAGCTGCGATATTTTCCTCAGTTCAATTTAACCACAATAGCCCGAAAACCGTAGGTAGGACGGAGCAAAAGCAATTAAAATATCGATCACAAAAAGAAAGAAACTATGCACGATTATTTCATAGTCGCGTTTCCAATATAAATGTTATCATGTGACGTCATTGAAATGCGACACTATATTCTAGACAACGAACTTTCAAAAAATCACTTCATGTTAATAATTGTAGTGGAATAATTTATGAATTATAATTATTGATGTTCCTTTTGTTCAAATGAAACTTTTTTAATTGGAAAGATTAAATTGAGGGTTCGGATAGGTTCTAGTTAGCAATCGAATTAATATGTAATGTTTTCGTGTTTGTGTTAGATAAGGAATTAAGAATAATTGGAGATAGCCAATACGGAAGCAAAAAAATATTTGCTTAGACATTCACTTGATTCCAGGGTGTCTCCTAATTTATATTTTAAGAAAATAATAGTTCTACAGTATAGGATTAACCCAATATTGACACCATTTTTTTGGGATTTAAGAAATGGCTTCTACGTTGTTCACTGTCTTTTCTATATTCTATATAAAATAGGTATAATGAACGACTGAATCGTACGAACTTGTTCTTATGTAAAAGACTTGGAATTTTAAAAATGAATGTTATCGGAGAAAAATGTTAATAAGCATAAAATTCATTTTTTAAAGGCTAAAGCAACTTTTTTGGTAGTTGGAAATAAAATAAAAGTGCCATGTGAATTTTTAAGCAAGTATGAATTTACATGAGAACAAACATTAAAAGTCGCTCTAGCGGTTTCATAAATAAGTAAGATTTTATATACAAAATTTTTAAAACATTTTAAAGAAAAATTGTGCTGCGCTTACTTAAAGTTTTTATTATTCTACGAATAAAAATTAAATTAAAAAAAAATATCAACCCAACGTTTTTAGATATGGAATTTTCAAAAAAAAAGACGATTTTTTCTTCAAAAATCAAAATTGTTCTTCAAACATTTTGGAAGCTTATCAACAAAAAATTTCATTAAAATCAGTTCTGCCGATGCACAGTGAATCGAATAGTACATGCTAGGTGGACAAAATTCATTCTCGAGTGAAGCTTTGGAAACAGGATAATTTTGTTAACAAATGGACATACATTAATATTTTTATCAGCTTTTAGCCGTCATTATTTTCGTTTATCAGTTATTCGTAGCCAAAGTTAAATAATTAGAAAAAAATTCATTGATTTTTGCTCAGTTGTGTTTTATCTTTTTCAGTGATGGTTTGTATATTTTTTTGTAAATGTTGTAATTTTTTGGTTTATAATGGAAAGCGCCGCCCAAGGTATGTTTACTATGTTTAATAGGTTTAAAAACTTAATTTATCAACATTTGTTCTGGTTTGATATTTAAATTTCGCTAGCATTTAACGTAATTTTTAGGTTTCCCATTGTAAAACTATTAGCTCCACGCCTCTCCACGCGATGATTCTTATATTTTTGAAAAGATTGAAAGTTAAGCTTTTTTTTAATACCAAATTCCATTTGCGAAAGTAATTTTAATAAATTTATAAAGGTATTCGAATTAAGATCACTTGGATGGAATTTTTCATTATTTGGCAGTTTAACCAACTATTCCAAAAAGTTTTACTTCAAACCGGTTCTACTGATGCCTTTGGAATTACCTTACCCATAATTCAATCCAACATTTCAAGAATAATAAGTCATAAGTCTCGTTCTGAAAAAATGGCCGTCAGGCAGAAATATTTTTGAAGAGCTTTGAAGGCTGGCTTAATGGTGATGATTTTATATTATTCGAAGATAACCAGGATGAATACTTTATTGAAAAAACTCATACTTCTGTGGATGTTGGTAGCCCTTTGAAAACTTGTGAATCTTATTACAAACTTTTTCTTGTAGCCTATTAACTTAGAAAAATTTCAACAACTTTGATTTTCTACACTAAGTCAGATAAATTCTTAGTCTGTATTCTTGGTTTACTATGCCAGTGACCCTACATACATTCTTTTATCAAGCTAGTAGTGTTATAAAATACTTCATAGTTCCAAAAGGTCAGCTCTCAATAAGGCCCAAGAAGCACGAAACAAAGACTTTCGAAGATATCGAGAAAACCATACTCGAAAAATCTCAAGAAAGTCAAGCAATTCTGATTTATTATCAATGTTGCTCATTACTGTCCCCTTACCAGTTTGCGCGAACCTCATTATCTTCTAAAGTTGTAAACTTGCTGCCTGAAAACTCTAATGGCGATCGTTCAACGTGAAGAAATAACGAGGACCAATTCTAATGATTCTGAGGAAATTCAACCTTAGTGATTATGTTCTACTTTTTCCTCTATGTAAACTGCCACATAAGAGCTTATGTTGAACTGAAGCCAGTTAAGTTTCTTTCCAGCAAATGGCCCTAAGATACTCTGGCAGAGAATAATACATAGTAAAGTATTATATTAGTTAGCAATTGAAAATTTATAAAATTTAAAATATATTCATTCTGATAAATTTTAGTAAATATAATACCCAATAATAATAAATAATAATAAAAGTTATAAAATTAACCTCCACCTTATATTTGTGAGCTTTTTTAAAAAAGAATGTACTTAATACAAAAATAAACATGTATTCCTACAAAACATCTTTATTTTAATCATTTAAAAGACAAAAATAATTTTGTCCACCTAGTATGTTCTATTCGATTCACTGTGCGATGGTGAGAAATTCAAAATTCGAGAAAGGGTCCTGTGGTAGGTACAGTGAATAATTTCTTTAATTTAAAAAAATTTATTATTGAAGTATAGATCGCGAAAATTAGTCGAAAGAAAAAAAAATTCTTTGTGCCGCTTATGAGAAAAATGCAAATTTCGAAAATCATTTTTTAGCATTTGTACAGTGGATACCGTTAAGGTAAAATAAATATTTTTTTCTTACATCTTGTAAAAAAAACGGCCGTCCCGTTTAAGCTGTGGTCGAATAGATAGGCACACAGACTAACAGAATTGAGATACACACTTTTAATCGTCTTCGATATCATTTTCAACTTTTTTTTTTGACGGAGGGTCAAAATTAAAGAATTCGTCACGCAACTTTTTCTTTCTATTTTTTTTTAAGACTTGAAGCAGTCAACCTTTTCTTAAAACAAAACTAAAACAATATTCGGTTAAATAAATAAAAGTTCTTTCCTTTTCAATAGATCCACAACAACTGATAATAATAATATCTTTATTCTCTCAGTATATTCTTCTACGTTCTACCTAACCGGTAGTCTCTTTTTATTAAATACAATCATTTATCTTTCTTTCATTATATCTTGTTTTGGAGGTGTTGCCACAAGACCAAAAATAATAGTACCTGCTCGAAATTTTATAAAATATTTTTTTTTTCAAAAACTGCTTTTTTTTTATTTTTCATTTTTTAAAGTTAGGTAATGGCTGAAAGTTTTTTTTTAAAAATAGTTTTTAATGACCCATTTTATTGTTTTTAATTTTCTCAAAAATGGTACAACCGATTTTCATAATTTTTTTATGCTAACCTATCCTAATTTTGCATAGTGTATTCAAATTTTAAAACTATTTCTTTGGACTTTAAAAAAAAACAAATTTAATTCTTTACGCGGGGGTTACAGTTGTTTAAAAGTGATATTTGAACGGATGTATCTCAATTTTAACGAGTTGGGGGAATCTTCATAACGAGTATATATACATAAACTGCAGAAAATTTACAAAAAAGAAGACCGTCGTATTTCAAGGCAAATTCAATGTCAATAAGTAGGTAGGTGTAATTGGAAACAATCAAACAAGTTATTTCACTCCTTCAAACTACCACCCAGGTTCAATTCTACAATCTTTCCAAAACTATTTATTTTTTGTCTATGTAATATTATTTAGAATTCATATACTCGTATTAGCCCTTAAATACAAATTTTAATCAAAATCGGTAAAGCTGTTAATGAGTAATATTTTTGTAACATCATCTTTGGAGCTATACTCTGTTCAATTTATATTTGCAGTACAGGCCTTATGGGAGAGCTTTTTCAGAAACACCGGTGCCTGCTGCCGTTTGCACGGCAGGCACCTTAACTTAAGAAATTGCCACTGAAATAAGAAAGAGAATCACTGAGTTACATGTAGTTTGTGTAATCTTCTTTAAGCTCACGTACAGCTCACCATGACATATCTGCTCCATGAGTATAAAAGGAGACTGATCGCCAATTTGAAACCAACGAACCAACCCTTGTTGTGTTTATTAAAAAAAAAACACTGAATCAGAGTTACCATTGCCAAGTTGATAGAAATTCACATGGCATTTTCTTTGGTTTGTGCTTTGTAACTTTCAGGATTTAAGCTTTTTCGAGCTTTTGGTAGCAAATATTTTTCTGAGATTTGCGGCAATTTTTAATGCTCCTACGGCAATACTGTAAGAGCTTTAAATTAAAGATAGCTTATTGAAATCCATAATGGTCAGACTGAAAGGCAAATATCCTATCTTCCCTGTACTGCAAATATAAATTGAACACAGTATAGTTCTGGGGTTGTTTTTAAGTTATTTGCAGCAAAGTTTTTGAAATTGTATGAAAGAACTTGAAAATAATGAAAGATAGACAGCAGTTTTATTTACAGAATTAATAGAAATGGATATGTCTTATAACTGATATACTTTTTTTCTTTTGGTTTGAAATTTATCTCAAATATCGCAAAGATGTCGTTTTCCGTATGAAATATCGCAAAATCAAATTTTACACGGGAAATTTAAGAAAATCGCATATTTTGCGATATATTGCATCCTCTTTAATATCTTCATCAAAATATGGTGATGTCTGGATGTCAAATATCACAAACACAATTATACGAAAACTTTAGAATCGAATTGGATCTGTTTGTTCGTTTTATTGGCATCCCCGATGGGAGAGTTCTTAAAGGCCTTAAATAACTGACAATCTTAAAGAATTGAGTTTATAAATAAAATGATTTCGAGAAATGTAACTCGTAACTCCTTAACGTTCTTAAGCGCCCTTTAGCCTCTGTATAAAATACACGCAGAGATCCGAAATAAGAAACCATTAGACCAAATATTTAATACTGAGTATAAATTTATTAGCAAAGAACTACAAGAAAAAATGATGTTATTCATTCGGGTTGAAAGTTGTGACTCTTCATTGAACTGCTTCTCCCTCTTTCTCGATTGGTAAGAGCTTTTCAAAAGGTAACCAATGTTGCCACTGCACAAATCTCAAACATCCTGCCCGGCTGGACGGTTACGTTCAGGATCTTCCAAAAGCCTGCATAGTTTTTGTATGGGTCGGGTGCATTCACCTTTTGAATGCTTTATTGTAGCCACACGGACTAAGCCATCTTCACCGGGGTGTAAAGCGACGATCTTACCAAGTCGCCAATGTGTTGCTGGTAAGTTTTCGTGCCGTACAATAACAATGTCGCCAAGTTGTAAATTGTCGTTGGTTTGATGCCATTTTGGTCTAGGTTGTAGAGTTGATAGGTACTCATCGTGCCATTTTTGCCAAAAATGTTGTTGCATCTGCCTTAACTGACGAAAATAAGACAAACGATTGGTAGGAAAGCTGTTCACTGGTTTATCTGGCACAGCCACGATAGATCTTCCTATTAAAAAATCAGCTGGAGTTAACGCCAAACTTTCATCTAATGTGTCGTGTAATGCAATAAGTGGTCGCGAGTTTAAACATGCTTCCACATGTACCAGAAGTGTGTGCAATTGATCGTAGTAAATTGATTGCGCACCGACAATTCGAAGCAAATGTTTTTTAGCGGATTTCACCGCCGCTTCCCACAGTCCACCGTCACCGTGATGTGGTGCACCAGGTGGGATAAAATGCCAAGTAGTACCTCGGTTTGCCAAATGTTGTTGAGCATGTGCATCGTGCCAAGCTGCCAAGTCTTCCTTCATCGTACGATTCCCACCAACAAAGGCGGTGCCATTGTCACTATGTAGATCCGTGCATGGACCACGTCGATTTACAAAGCGAGTGAAAAGATTTATGAACGCTTCTGATGATAGGTCTTCTGCCAATTCGATGTGAACGGCCTTAGTTGCCATACACACAAAAATCGCCACGTAAGTTTTCTTCACTGTGCGCACATTCTTCGAGCCAATTCGAATGTAGAATGGACCACAGTAATTCAAGCCAGAGACTGCAAATGGTGGAGTTGGAGTTACACGAGCCTTGGGCAATGATGCCATGCATTGATTCATCATTAGGTGCTTATGACGACGACACAATGTACAATTATAAATACATTGTTTCACTAATGTACGTGCTTGTAGTATCCAATATTTTTTCCGAAGAGTATTCAACATGAGTTGGATGCATCCATGCAATGTGTCGTAGTGGGTCTGTCGTACGATGAGTTTAGTCAAAGTGCTGTCCTTTGGTAAAATGATCGGATAGCGTTTCTCGTCGCCCATTGATGCGTGTTCCAATCGACCAGCGACTCTAAGAATATCTCCTGCCTTTGTGTCGATGAATGGTGCCAATGATATGATTTTGCTTGATGAGGAAATGCATTGTGATTTCTGCAATTGTTTAATTTCCGGATAAAACGATTTGATTTGTTCTGAGCGAATGTGCCAATTCAAAGCTGTATTCATTTCAGCTGCCACTACATGTGAATTTGATCGATATTCCCAATTATGTTTCCTGAATCGCCAGATGTATGCGGTTGTACGTAATAATTTGCCAAGACTACTAAAACGATCCAATAGATCGATGACGATGACTTTAGTATCCTGAATATAATGAGTTTGCAAGGCGTAAGGTCTGGCCTGAGCTACCTTCACCTTCAAAGGTTTGAATTCTGCCTCCATCAAAACAATTTCCTCCTCTGTCAACGTTTGGAGATCGATAATGGGATAGTTTTCTGAACAAGGGCCATGCCACCATAATGGATGATCGATTAATGCTGATGCGTGTATTCCACGACTCGCACAATATGCTGGGTTTAGTTTTGTGCGAATATGATGCCAGTTGCCAATTATGGAATTTTCTTGAATGAAGCGAACGCGATTTGCAACATACTCCTTCAACAGAGTTGCGTTCTTGTGAAGCCAGTAAAGCACAATTTTTGAATCGGACATCAATGTACATTTTGCTCCTTCCAATTTCAATGCGTTTTGAGTTTCCTTCATCAATGTTGTTAACAATTGAGCCGCGCAAAGTTCCAATCTAGGTATGGTTAATGGATGCATGGGTGCCACTCGTGTTTTTGCTGTAATTAACTGATTATTGCATTTTCCATCGCTCGTTTTGGTGCACAAATAGATAACGGCTGCATATGCCTTTGTGCTGGCATCGCAGAATCCAAATAATTCTGCGTCCAATGGATTTTGGACACCTAACCACCGTTTTATGCGAATCACTTCTAACTGCGGCAATTGATTTCGAAAATTGAGCCACTCATGCAATAAATCAGCTGGCAATGGTTTGTCCCATTCCAATTTTGCTTGCCATAATCGTTGTATAAAAATCTTTGCTAATAGTAAAACAGGAGCCAACATACCTGTAGGGTCATACAATTTTGCTGCATCGCTCAGCACCTGTCTCTTTGTGATGTATGTAGTTTCGCTCAAGCCAACACGATAAAAGAGCTCATCTGTCGATGGATCCCAATGTAATCCAAGCACGGTAGTTTCTGCCAAATTAAGATCGAGTGGAATAGTCTTCGATGTACCAATAATGCGAGCCAAGACTTCAGTGCTATTTGATCTCCATTTTCGCAAGTGAAACTGACCACTGGCCAATACCGATGCGACATCTGTAGCCAATTGAATTGCGTCTTCTACTGTTTGCACACTAGTTAGATAGTCGTCCACATAGAAATCGCGCAAAATACTGGTTCGAGCAGCCAAAACTCTTTCCGGGTCTATTAGTTGATGGCAATTGTCCAAACCACACTGCTGCATTGTTCGCACAGCCAAGTACGGACCGCTTGCGGTTCCATATGTAATAGTAGCCAATTGGTAGGTACGAAGTGGCTCAGTAGGTGTCTCTCGCCAAAGTATTTGTTGCCATTTTCGATGTCGCTTATCGATTCGCACCTGCCTGAACATTTTTTCTACGTCAGCTGTCAGTGCAATGGAATAGAGTCGGAATCGATGTAGTAACTGAATTAATAAGCCTTGAGTTGGTCGGCCAACATATTGTGTATCATTCAAGGAATATCCATTTGAAGTTTTTGCTGAAGCGTTAAATACGACGCGAAATTTCGTTGTGACAGCGTGATGCGGAATGTAGTAGACTTGAGATGGATCGTCTTCTTGATATGGAACGGGATACATGTGACCCAACTGCTCATATTCACGCATAAAATTAACATATTTCTGCTTGAGATCAGAGTCGGAAGCCAATTTTCGCTCCAATTGAAGGAACTGTCGGAATGCCAACTGATGCGAATTGCCAAGTGCAGGGGCATCACATCGGAAAGGAATCTGTACTGAATAACGGCCATCACGATTGCGTCTGAAAGTTGCCTTAAATATTTCTTCGCAGGGGTCGGTTGCAGTTGATTTCTCACCATGTGGAATGTCTGTGAATTCAGTTTCAAACAGAGTGCGAAGCAATTCGTCGACTGATGTATCCTCATTAGCCATCTTTATGGATAGAGATTGAATTGACATTTTTCCAGAGGAAGATGACTCAGCTGGCCCAAAAACAACCCATCCAAACTGAGTACATTGTGCAACTGGATCATTGCTATCGCCACGGAGAATGCCATCCAAAATAACTTGGCCCCATACGTACGAGCCAAGCAAAGCCTCAATGCTTCCAGGTTCGCCAAATTTCGGGTCAGCCAGAGGTAAGCCAGTCAAATGCTGCCAACAATAATCTGCAATGGGAGCCACGGGCGTCGATGAGGTGATTGAATCGATGATGTGGAATTCAACCGGCAATTTAAATGATGGATTTATTCTTGAGGCAACACTTACTTCTGCCCGTCCCCGTGTGTATGAATATGTTCTATCCCCAATGCCTTCTACTTGCAATGTACATTTTTGTCTGTGAATAGACAAGTGGTTAAAAAAACGTTTAGCAATAAAACTGACCTGTGATCCAGGATCGCAAAGTAATCTGCATGTGTGTGTGTTGCCAAAGCCATCGATAATGTGCACTTGGGCTGTAGCCAAAAGTGTTAAGCGGTTGCGTAAAACTGTGTAGGTTTTGACGACTCCATCTAGTCATTGATGCACCTTTGGAGGTAGTGTTGATGTCACCTCCCTTGTACCCGCCTTCGATGATGTTCCTACAACTGGAACCTCCGTAGCCACCTTTGGATTTCGACACAACAAAGTGTGGTGTCGACCGTTACATATTCTACAATTTGTAGAAGAGCAAGCCTTAGTTGAATGTCCAGGTTTCAGACAGTTGAAGCATAGATTTGATCCTTTTAGCTTTGCAAATCGTTCAACTACAGGCAATGACGTAAGATCTGGGCACTGACTAATTCGATGACCCAGTGTGTTGCAAAATTCACAATTGCCAGGTGCAATTGTACCCAAATTCGTTTTTACAAGACGTAATGAGTTGCCAGCCAATGTAGGGTTCCGATTCGCAACGACCCTGGTGCCAGTAGTGGGTGCAGATGGCCATTTTAGTAGGTCTGCGGTCAGGCTATGTGCTCGCTTTTCCAAAAACTTTAATAATTCTTCCAGAGTCGGGATGTCGTTGCTACTTCGACTCATGCCCCAAGCCTGTTGAGTACGATTCGGTAATTTTGACACCACAATAGGAACTGCCAATGCGTCCCATTGGTCAACTGGCAATTTCATAACTAGTAATGCACGTAGTGACTCACGAACTGTGTCGACTACAGATAACAATGTAGAAGTGGATTCGTTTGTAATCGGTGCTAGCCCTATAAATCGTGCCACATGTATTTCTGCCAACTGCCTCGGATTATCGTATCGATCTTTGAGGGCCTTCCATACTTCCTCGTAGCCTCCACTGTACATGCCGCCAACTAACGATACAGCATCACCTTGTACCGATTCACGTAGTTTACCAAGTTTGTATGCCTCGGGAAAATCTTGTGAATGCACCAATGTCTCGAATGTGTCTTTAAATGCCAGCCAATTGCGTAAAGTGCCGTCGAATTTGGGAATTGATAGCCTCTCCAACTTTAAATGCATTGAACTCGAGATCACTGAACCACTATCGCCAATGTTTTCCAAATGTGAATCGTCAACTGCAGTTGTGCACAGCGGCACCGATGCAGCTGCCAGCAAACGGTTGAGTTTAGCCATAGCGTCGTTGTAAATCAATTCCATTTGATCCCATAGTTCAAAATGTGTATCCAATTCACCAGTTTTGGCGTCGGAAATAAGTTCATCATGAGCCGCAATAAAACGATCGAAATGGGTTTGCAATGAAGTCTGATCCTGTTTCAGAGCAAAACGGTCACCGTCGTAACTCTCCTCCAAAATGTGGTTCGTTACGCGATTAATTCCATTGACCGCACCAGTACGTTTATTTAGTGCCGCCATATCAATTATATTGTAGTTTAAATTACAAAATCAAAAAAAGGATTGTCAACAGGAATGAATGCGCTCCAAAATTGTTCAACTTAGTAAATTGTATGAAGAAATTTGCTTGCCAAAACCAACGGACCACAGTCTACCGTTCTTAATGCACCGGTGTCTTTTTTATATTTAGCAAGAGAATGCATACATACACATGTACATGTATGCTGTTAGAACATTCGATCGCACGACACTCCCGTTGTCAACTAAATCTACTATGTGTTTTTTTCTATTCGCACTGTTTGTAGTTTTTTATTGTCTCAATTTTGCCAATAATTGCCAATTCCAAATCGCCGTTGCGTCCAATGTATGTGGGTATGTTGTTGTTTTTTTTTTAACTCAACCAAACGTAAGCACAGGAAGAATATTTTTTTTTTGTATCAAAAACAAAATGCAATTTATATATTGGTTTAATGCACGCCAAAACAAGTTATTTTATAACATTTCCCGGGTTTCGGCACCAATAAATGTATAAAATACACGCAGAGATCCGAAATAAGAAACCATTAGACCAAATATTTAATACTGAGTATAAATTTATTAGCAAAGAACTACAAGAAAAAATGATGTTATTCATTCGGGTTGAAAGTTGTGACTCTTCATTGAACTGCTTCTCCCTCTTTCTCGATTGGTAAGAGCTTTTCAAAAGGTAACCAATGTTGCCACTGCACAAATCTCAAACAGCCTCTTTAAGAAAAAAAACTTTTTTAACAAACAAATAACAAATATAATATCAATCTTTTATTTCTGGCGATTCCATTTTATTTACATTCTCCAGCAACCGGTCGAAAATTATCTCCTTAACATTATTCGCCCACAAATAATCCAAATGATTCCAACTTTTATCAGAAACTCTATATGAATATTTGACATTTGGCAATTTACTCATTAATCTTTGAACATCCACAGGATGTGATAAGTAATCGTTGTCGCCGTAATAAAGAAAAGTAGGGACTTTGACTTTCTTCAAATTATAATCAGGTGGAGCCAGTTGACCATAAACCATTATGTTTCTCAAAAATCCATAATCAAACTGTCGAAATTTTCCCGAAATGTGTTCCTGCAGAAAATGCATAACTTGATTAACTGAAGCACCTGCTGGATGGGTATGAATGATGTCTGCCAAAAGGGTCTGTTGCAAACAAAAAAAGTTTATTATTTTTCTCATATGATGAGACAAAAAAGTTCCTCTTACCTTGTTAAAACTGTCTCGGCTCCAGCCACAAATCAAGAAAATCACATTTGTACAAAATTCTTGAGTGAAAGATTCGTCTCGGCACATTTGATCTCCAAGAGTTCTCAGAATCAAATTATTCGGAAGAAATTCCATGCTTCCAAAAAGTTCCACCAATCCATTAGGTAGTCCTAGAAAAGGAGTTGCAAGTTCTACAAATGGTCCTCTAATATTATTCATGTATGCTACTGGTGCTAGAAGTTGAGCTGATTTTATCTTATAGTTGAAAATAGGAATCATTGATGTCATAACAAAGAAGACAGTTGTTCCTTGGGAGTGCCCCACATAGTGAAGTGACTTCTGACCAGTCATATAAAGAACGTAGTCAATCATAGCTGGCATGTCGAAAAGTGCAATTTCATGCCAATCAAATAACCAAAATCGTTGAAAATATGGAGAATAGGAAGTGTGACGTTTGGAATAGGTATTACCACGAGTGTTCCCAAGCCAAACGTCGTATCCATCTTCAACAAGCATATACGCCAACGCCAACCCAGGACCATTCAATATCCAACAATCAGAAGAACTCAATAGTCCATGCTGTAGGAAGGCCACAGGTCGTGGTAGTTTTTCGTCATCGCCCCGCGGATACGGAATTCGAAACATTGTTAAAATATATCCATCCCCGGTTTGAACTGTGTGCCTCTCAACGGGATATCCATGTGCCGTGATTCGGTCTTCCTGCACGATAATTTTTTGCATTCATAACATATAAATGTAATTATAATTCATTTGACATAAACATACCGTTGTTAAGGAAGAAACTATTGAAATCGAAATAACAAGGAGCAACGAAATTTGCTCGAGAATACCTTTCATCGCTTGGAGGTAGGTACAACAAAACTAAGCAATATGGAACATAGTGTCTACTATTTTATCTAAACGTTGAACTAAAGTGTAACATAATCTTTGTCCTTCGCTGAACTGAAAAAAAAATAATAATAATAAAAAAGTCAATGGTTGATAGTATATTTTAAGTTATATGTAAAATCAAAGATCGTTATAAAACGATAATTTCAATGGTATATATAAACCGTTTACAACATAATGGCAGAATACCTTTACTAAAGCCCACAGAGCTTCATCAAATCAGAGAGCTTTTAATCACAAGTATCCATAAGTACTTTTCTATCTTAATCTCAATAAATAAAAACGCTTATCTTACAAAATCACATACATATTTAGAATCCCATTTATAAACGTAAACCAGTTCATTTCGAAGAGCTACGAGTATCTTAAAAACCACCAAAGAATAAACATTAATCAATACAAAAATATCTACAACCAAGAAGATATTAAATTATTATTAGGGTTCATGTTGTTTAAGATATTGATAACTTATAATGTTTTAATTAATCTACTTTTCATTTTTAGAACTTAGCTTCTAGAATTTAACTAAGTTTGATTTTTCTATATATTACACAAATATTTTTTTTAATTTTAATCTTATCAAATCTTTTCAAATATACACTTTTCAGGAAATTAAGAATTTCCGTTTAAATTAAATACGATCTATTTTATATTCGATAGGTTATGGGCCTAGTTGCGAAGTAATAAGAACCTGGCATTTTCAGATTGTTCACTATTTCGAGAGTAAATTTTCATTCTTTCTGGAACAGTCTTTTTAGTTCTTGAAAACGAAAAAGAAGAAATTAGTTTTAAAATACAGAATTTTAATTTAACTTTCTTTTAAGTCGACTTTTATTATTTCACTAATTGACATCAATTCCAATGAACAGCTTGTAACAAAGCGTTACAATACCACCATATCCTAATCACATTACCGAGCAAAGCGCAACGACCCCTAATTGTATTTCCGAGGGAAACGTTACGACACCTACATACCGCCTTATTAAATAATCATATTGCACATCCAGTGTGCACCCGTACCCGTAGTCATGTGATCACTACTCACTTGGAATCACGTAAAGTTTTGTCATTTATTTTTTTTTTCAGTTCACACTGACTCTTAGTCGCATATTTGGTAAGTGGAGGTTGGGAAAATGACAAAATTGTCTTTTATTCTCATCCTGTGTGGAAACCAATATCGTGTATGTACGAGTATAGAGAGTTTAAGATCGGGCCGCAAACAAAAACCTTTTACAAGGCTTAGGTTCTCTTTTTAGAGTTCCACCCATTTATTTCCCTAGGTTGCGTGCTAGGGACACTTTATATTTATATGTTAGAGTTATTTAGGCTTTTGAATATTGTATTTTATGAAATACCGTGTTATTTATTTTAAGAAAAGAAATAATAGGTGCGTTTTATTATTCACAAATCTTAACAGTGCTGCCGTTTTAGTGACTTTGTCACTATATTTAGCGGAATTTTCAAAAGTTTAGCGACAAAAAATTATTTTTTGTCACTAGATAATTCTAGCGACTTTTCTAGTGACTTTTTGCAAGAACATGTGATGATGTTACATCCCTGGCATTCGAGTTTGGCACTAATGTATGTTCGATTGACTCTCTTTTTACCACGACCATTGAACTGAATTTTAAACTTCACCACACAAAATAATACCAAAAGGAGTGTGATTGCGAGTGAGCGGGTATATGTTTTAGAAACTAGACTACCTGGTCATTTCGTTTATATGATTTATTTTGTGTACAATTTTAACTGTAATTGTTTTTGTTTGGTTTTGTCGAATCGGCCAAAGTGGAGATTTCGGGAGTAAACTTAACTTTTTTTGTAAGTATATTTATACTTGTTTTCAAAAAATTCAAAAATTTCAATAATGCTTTAGATATTGAAGTCAATGAAATTGATGAAGATGCTATAATGGCTATAATTATTTGTGATTGATTATTTTTATAATAGGTGTTTAAAGTTATTATTAAAACTTCTTTACTTTTCATTTAAAAAATGAAAAGTAGTAATATTTTCTAGACTGAATTTGTTTTTGTTTTTTTTTTTTAAGATTTTTATGTTAACTTAATGTTTATAATTTTTTCTTTACTATACAAAATAATTTTTTTGTTATAACTGAATATATTTTTTTTTGATATGTGTACTAAAATTTTTTTCTAGTGACTTTTTTCAAAATTTTAGCATATCTAGCGGATTTTTAAGGTCGATCTAGCGACTCTTTTTTTTGGCTTGCGGCAACGCTGCAAATCTATCTGGATCCGGATCTGGATCTTCCCTTGAAAATAAAACGATACGGATCTTAGTGACAGCAGTGTTATAAGCCCGTCTCTTTTTATCCTTGGGCTTGTAAATTTTCAATTATTTCTTGTCTCTTTTCTTTACACTGTAGCTTACACTTCCTTATCATAAAAGCCATCTACTCGCCAGTGTAATAACTAATTTTTGGATCTTTGAAATAGATCCCGATAGAAAACAGGATCCCAAATTGTTTTTGTAATACATGTTAAAACTTAATCCAGATCCGGATCCAGATAGATTTGTGAATAATAAAACGCACCTAATATTGTATTATATGAAATACCGTGTTGTTTATTTTAAGAAAAGAAATAATATCTTATTGAATGAAATACTGTGTTATTTATTTAAAGAAAAGAAGTAATATTGTAAATAAAAATTATATGAAATACCGTGTTAGAAATACAAAACCACGAAATAAATTGATTAAGGTTTAGCAGTATTAAAATACATTATTTCATTCGGAGCTTTAGACCCTCCAAAACTAAGTGTGTTACTTCTTTGGGAAGAAACCTGGACACCGACGAGTTTACCTCAGCCACGAAGAAAAAGCATCAAAGCTGATTTTCGTTTCTTTAATAAATTTGGAACATAATCGTTCAACTGAATGTGTTCAATTCTCTTTCTTTTCTCAAATGTCAGTTTTGCTTTCAATGATCAACTCTAGCCTCAAATACCTAGAACTGGTTGTTATCAGTCACTGACAGAAACCAATTTTTCAAAGATTGCTATAACTGGCTTGTCAAAAAAGATATAGCCAGCCAGTGCCGCCGCTGGGTGTTCGTGCCCCATGTCTCGGGTACACGGAGGTATTTACGTTGTATAAGTGAAAGTTTTATTTATTATCCATTTCGCAGTTGAAAAATTTAAGCAAACGTGCATTGTTGTTGTCGCGTTCCGAACTACTCCAAATTCTTATACAATGAACGTAGTGATTATAGCATATACATATGTACAGTTTTTGCATCCTTTTAAGAGTATTTACTCTTTTTACTTGAGACTCATAGGTGATATAAGGCAAGTTATGCATTCGTAAAAAAATCGAACTAGAGATTTTGATCACAGTTGACATTACGATGATAGCGAAGACGAAAAAAGTTGGTCTCGAAATTTTGTCCTCACACTTTTATTTTTCTTCTTTTTTTTAAGACCAACAATTACTGTATCTGAAGTAAGATATTTTTCGAAATTTAAAAAAAAAATTTAAGACAATGTTCAACATATTGTAATATTTTTACTAGGTTCGTTAAATAAAACTTATTACTGTTTCTAATATTTCTTCTTTATTTACACTTTTCAAATCAAAACAATAAATCTCAATTTATAATCAACTCTAATACTTTTATTCCAACTTAAATCCACTTCTTTAATTACACTTTCCACAATCCAATAGTTCAGCTTTGCACACTTTCATAATCGAAAATAAACTGTCCCGCTCACCGTGAACACTCCCTTTTATACTCAAACCAGTTGTTCTAGAAGGTTCTTGTCCAGAAGGGGAAATTCTTATGGGGGTAGAATGTTCTAGTA
Organism: Philhelius festivus; assembly: GCA_963931855.1. Taxonomy (NCBI): domain Eukaryota; kingdom Metazoa; phylum Arthropoda; class Insecta; order Diptera; family Syrphidae; genus Philhelius; species Philhelius festivus. The sequence goes on along the minus strand of OZ007555.1, from coordinate 230,874,527 downwards.
CTTTGGAATTAGGGGAAATTTAGATGCGATGGAAAAGAGCTTTTTGTTTTGTTCCCTCACAAAGCAGATATGTAATTCCCAACAGATGGCGCTGTAGGAGTATAAAAGCTCTGTTCGCAACATTGCCCCCTTCTTAAGATTGTTCGTCCCGAACAACTCTATCACCAGCTTCGGCACTGTATCGGTGCAGTCGATCGCTATGCACAACTTTTAGCTTTCCTCTTAACCCTCTTTGAATTCGGTAAACGACATCATTGATTTTCGTAACGACAGTATAAGGGCCTTCCCAGTTTTGTTGAAGCTTCGGCGACAATCCCTTTTGACGATGTGGATTATACAGCCATACACGATCTCCTACTTGGAATCCTGTCGTGTTTGCTCTTGTGTCGTACCTTGTCTTCATTCGATCGCTGTAAGTGCTCATTCTAGTCCTGGTCCTTTCGTGGATGCCGATTAGCCTCTCTTTTAGGTCACTCACGTAATCCCCTGTTTCCTGAGACTCTTGTGGTGGGTGTCCAAACCTTATCTCACTAGGCAGGCGTATGCTTTTTCCGAACAGGATTTCAGATGGTGTTTGTCCTGTTGAGCTATGTACTGCACTTCGATAGGCCATCAAAAATAGTGGTATGTGCCTATCCCAGTTTCTTTGGTTGTCGCCTACGACCTTAGTGAGGTGCTCTTTTAACGTCCTGTTGAATCTCTCGACCATTCCATCAGATTGCGGGTGAAGTGGTGTGGTTCTCGTTTTCTTAATGCCAAGGAACGCGCACACCTCTTGGAATATGTTCGACTCAAAGTTCCTTCCTTGGTCAGAATGGAGCTCCATAGGCACACCGAACCTGCTTACCCAGTTAGACACAATCTGGTCGGCCACGGTCTTGGCTTCTTGGTTCGGGATAGCGTATGCCTCAGGCCATTTGCTGAAGTAATCCATTAGCACCAGAATGTATTTGTTTCCATCATTCGTTTCCGGAAATGGGCCAGCTACATCAACAGCAATCCTTTCAAACGGTGAGCCAACATTATATTGCATCATTTTTCCTTGCAGTTTTCTACCAGGGCCTTTGGTTGCAGCACAAGCGTCACAATTTCGGCACCACTTTTCAACGTCGTCTCTTGCATGCAACCAGTAGAATCGTTGTCTCACTTTTTCTAACGTCTTGTTGACTCCCAAATGGCCTCCTGAAGGTCCATCATGCATTTCTCGAAGAACCTCTTTAATTTTTGATTGAGGTAACACAAGCTGCATCACATAGGATTTACCATCAGCGGACTCCCATTTACGCCGAAGAACACCTTCTCGCACATGAAGTGAGTCCCATTGTGCCCAATAGGCCTTTAAAACTGGACTCCTATCGGAAATGTCATTCCATGCGGGTTTTTCTTCATGTTCTTTCCATGCGAGAAGAGGTTCAATGTCGGGGTCTTCTTGTTGAGCAGATCTTATTTCCTCATTGCTCCATCCACAAATGGGGTCAGCCCTTATTCGCAAAATGTTGATGGATTCCTTTTCTTCTTGTCGCCTACAATGCTTGCAGTCTATTTTACAAGGCCTTCGGGATAGCGCGTCGGCATTTGAGTGCAGCTTTCCCCTTCGGTGTTGGATTTCATAATCGTAAGTCTGCAGTCTTTCTATCCACCTTGCGACTTGTCCTTCTGGGTTCTTGAATTTCAACAACCAGTTAAGAGCACCATGATCGGTTCGTAGAAGAAACTTCTGTCCATAGATGTATTTATGGAAGTGTTTCGTTGCCAAGATGAGTGCCAAGAGTTCTCTTCTGGTCACACAGTAGTTTCTTTCGGTCTTTGACAGTACTTTGCTGAAATAGGCGACAACCTTTTCTTCGCCATTGTGCACTTGTGACAGAACAGCGCCGACTCCTACGTTGCTTGCATCAGCATCAATGATAAAAGGCTTGCCTGGAGTCGGATAGATCAGCACCGGAGCATTGCATAGACGGTATTTCAGTTCTTGGAAGGCTTTTTCACACTCACCTGACCATCTAAACTGCTTGTTCTTTTCCGTAAGCTGATGCAAACTCTTCGCAATTCCGGCAAAGTTCTTAACAAAACGTCGGTAATAAGTAGCAAGACCAAGAAAACTTCGTAGTTGATGTTTGTCCTGTGGTGTTGGCCAATTTTTGACGGTGTCAACTTTTTCAGGATCGGTCTTGACTCCTTGGGACGAGATGATATGTCCCAAATACTTTACTTCAGTCTGGAACAGTGCACATTTTTCTGGGTTCAGTTTAAGGTTAGCCTCTCGAAGTCTCTGGAACACACCCTTTAGGTTCTTACAGTGTTGGTCGTATGTTTTTCCATAAACGATAACATCATCCAAGTAGACAAGGCAAGTTTTCCACGTCAGGCCTTGAAGGACGCACTCCATCAAACGCTCAAAGGTTGCCGGAGCGTTGCAAAGACCAAACGGCATCACTTTGAACTGCCACAGCCCATTACCTGTGGAGAATGCTGTCTTTTCTCGATCTTCAGGGTGAATTTCAACTTGCCAATATCCACTTTTCAAGTCCAGTGTTGAAAACCAGTGTGCTCCTTCCATCGCATCTAAGGTGTCACTAATTCTTGGCAGGGGGTAGCTGTCTTTCTTGGTTACGTCATTCAACCTTCGGTAGTCAACACAAAACCGTGTACTTCCGTCCTTCTTTTTGACTAGGACCACTGGTGACGCCCAAGGACTTTTGGAGTTTTCAATCAAACCATCCTTCTTCATGGTGGTAATCATTTCCTCAGCTTCACTTTGTTTGGCCAGTGGCAGACGTCTTGCGGGCTGACGAATGGGCCTTGCGTCTCCTGTATTTATTCGATGCTGCACCATTTGTGTCCTTCCATATTTTCCGTTTGGTGAAGCGAAAATGTCAGCATACTCGTTCAGAAGGCTTTCTGCCGTTTTAACCTGATGTTGGTCTAGGTTAGATGAATTGAGTATCTTTGCCTTGATGCTATTGAGCTCCTCAGGGTTTAATGTCGTTCTCGGTGTTTCAGCGTCAATTCGTGTTATGGCTGCGACAGATTCGCACTTACCGATAACTTCTCCTTTTGCTAACTTTACATCGTACGGTTTGGTGTTGAGTATCCGTACGGGGACCATATTGTTCTTTGGAGCCACAAGTGTCTTCCCAATGATGACGTTTTGGGAAGAACAATCTGGGCCTGGTTCCACCATTAGGTATCGATGGCGTCCACACTCACCTTCTACTTTTGTCCAAACGAATACCTCAGAAGAAGTAGGAATAATCACATCTTCTTTGATGACAGTCCTTAGGGTTGTTGTTTTTTCGTGCCCATAGATCATTGGAATCTCTGTATTCTGGTATTTGAGTACCTGGTTGCCAATATCCAAAATTACTCGATGTTCTTTCATGAAGTCCATGCCTATGATGCATTCGTCACATATATCTGCCACCAAAAATTTGTGTGAGAATTCTAGATCTGCAATTCGAATTCTAAGTCGGACTTCACCATAAACCCTAGCTGCTTCTCCTGTGGCAGTTCTCAGACGGTAGCTATTGGTGTTGTGTAGCCAATTCAGGTGCACTAGGTCTTGACGCACAATGGAGGCGGTGGCACCGGTGTCGATGGTGACCACACGTTTGTTGCCATTTAAAGTTGCCTCGACAGTCAGACTTTTATTGTCTCGTTTAGTCTGGGAGACCTGGATGGTGTTTCTGGGGCCATCGATACCAGAAACCAGCTTCTGCCCCTCGAAGTTGGTTCTTACTCGTTTCCCTGTTGGGAAACTGTTCGGGAAGTAACACTGATGTTATTGTTACCTTGTTCTGGGTTTGAAACTCCGTGTCCACAATGTTGACAAGCTCTTCTTGGTGGTAACCGACATTGACGCTGTAAATGTCCAGTCTTATTGCAATTCCAGCACTTTGCAAGTCCGTTTCGTTGGTTCCTTTGGACATCAGTTCTTTGACATGAGCATTCTTCGACGACGGCTTCTCTAAGTCGATGTACTCCGTGAGAAGCTTGCTTAGCTGCTTCCATTGTCAAGGCAAACGCTAATGTTTCCGAAAGCGTTCGTTTTCCAGCAGTTCGTACGGCCCTTTGAAGATGTATGTCAGAGATGGCGCGAACAAATGCCTCAACTGCGAACTGGTTACAAATTTCCTCTCCAACATCTGGATATGCAAGATGAACAAGCCTTTCAATGTCCGCTTGCAGTTGTTGTAGAGTTTCGCCCCTCTTCTGAACTCTGGAATTGAGTTGCACTTTGAAGACTTCTTTCATGTGGCTGTTACCAAAGCGTTTGTCTATAGCCAAAACCAAGGAATTGAAGTCGCCGCTCTTATCTGCTGGTATGGTTTGCAACAACTCAGCAGCTGCTCCTCTAAGAGCAAGAGTTAAGGCTATATACTTGTCAGTCTCATCCCAGCCATTTGTTGTGGAAGCTGCCTCGAATTGCTTCTTGTATATAGACCAAGAAGTTTGTCCATCAAAGGTTGGAGGTTGCATCTCTTTTTTTCTCAAAGCTTCCCCAGAACTTTCCCGAATCTTTATGTTTCGAACACGGTCTAACTCTTTTGAAAACGTCTCCATTTTGTTGTCGACTAGCAATGAAACACGTTCATCTAACACTTTTGAAAACGTCTCCATTTTGTTGTCGACTTGATTCTCCAGCAATGAAACACGTCCATCAAGTGCAGATACATTATTCTCGATGTTAACAAGCTTGCCTTCTAGCATGTTTCTCTGCTCTTCGAGAAGGTCCTTTTCTTCGCTATGCTGTTTATCAAGGCGTTCGAGAATATTCTTTTGTTCATTCTTTTGTTCATTTCGTTGCTCTTCGAGACGTTCGAGAACATTCTTTTGTTCATTCTTCTGTTCATTTCGTTGCTCTTCGAGACGTTCGAGAACATTCTTTTGTTGCTGAAGCAGAAGACTAATCATATTTGAAACATCTACATTTTTACTTACGTCTGCTTCCTCAGCGTCAGTTTCAAAGACGAAGATGTCCGGGTCTTCATTTTGCTGTTTCAAATATTCGGCCAAACGCAGAACAAGCTCATTTTTCGATCCTGCTCTAGAAAGTTCTCGCTTGCCTAATTCACTTTTCAGCTCATTACAGTTGAGCTCTTTTAGTAACTTGCTCATTTTTTTATTTTACTATTTTTTTTTTCCACACTTCACTGCACAATAAGTTTTATTCCACTTTTCTGACACCAATGTAATATTTTTACTAGGTTCGTTAAATAAAACTTATTACTGTTTCTAATATTTCTTCTTTATTTACACTTTTCAAATCAAAACAATAAATCTCAATTTATAATCAACTCTAATACTTTTATTCCAACTTAAATCCACTTCTTTAATTACACTTTCCACAATCCAATAGTTCAGCTTTGCACACTTTCATAATCGAAAATAAACTGTCCCGCTCACCGTGAACACTCCCTTTTATACTCAAACCAGTTGTTCTAGAAGGTTCTTGTCCAGAAGGGGAAATTCTTATGGGGGTAGAATGTTCTAGTACTTTGGAATTAGGGGAAATTTAGATGCGATGGAAAAGAGCTTTTTGTTTTGTTCCCTCACAAAGCAGATATGTAATTCCCAACAGATGGCGCTGTAGGAGTATAAAAGCTCTGTTCGCAACAATATTTAAACAAAAATTTAAAGAATCGGTACAACCGATTTTGATAATTTGTTTTATGCTAAAGCGCCCCAAAATTTAAAATATATTCCTGTGAATTAAAATATTCAAAACTTTTTTTTTTGGATTTCAAATTTTTTTTTGGAACTCAATATTTCGAGAGGCCCATGCTTGATTTTTTTTAAACATGATAAAGAAAAGTTTTCGAAAATCGTGTTTTTCTCGGAAACGCCTCCGAGATTTTTGATAAATTTTTACGTTCTATAAATTAAACAAAACAAAATTGAAATCAATATATCGATACCTTTCCGCAAGAATGTATCAGACCAAAAAACATAAATGTTAAAAAAAAGAGCCAAGTTCTTCTATACAAAAACCTTTGTGTAACAAGTCAGCCGTGAAAAGTACTGAGATCTAAAAGTACGCCAAGTTCTTACTTCATGAAGGTTTAATACCGAATATTTAAAGTAGAATAATATTGAAACAGCTACAATGTAATAGAGAAATTTTATTATTTAATGACTACTGACTAAAATTTGATGGGCTTACTGGTCAAGTTTTCAAAACCTTTTGAATTGGGCATAAGAAAAAAACTTGCCAAGTAAGCCCATCAAATTTTAGTCAGTAGTCATTAAATAATAAAATTTCTCTATTACATTGTAGCTGTTTCAATATTATTCTACTTTAAATATTCGGTATTAAACCTTCATGAAGTAAGAACTTGGCGTACTTTTAGATCTCAGTACTTTTCACGACTGACTTGTTACACAAAGGTTTTTGTATAGAAGAACTTGGCTCTTTTTTTTAACATTTATGTTTTTTGGTCTGATCTCACTCCTTTTTGCGAAGATTTTAATATTTTGTCATGTCAAAATCTTGAAAGATACGGAAGGATAGAAGGGTGGACTCTACCTACTAAAATCAACTTAGTTTATAGCTTCCTATTTCATTTGGTATATTTTCTTTTTGTTATTGGTTGTTTTGATTTGCGCTTCAATTATTTCTTCTTGTCCTGGCAAGATACCTAACACTAAAAAACCTACCTTAATTACAGCAATCGGAAGTGTTCCATATAACTGAAACATTTTCTCAGAAAGTGGGCGGATATCACGCCCCTGAACGGAAAACCTCGATTTTTATTTTTGGTCTTTTATATGCGATTTAAGCCCTACCGTTCTACCAAATTTCATTGTTCTACTCCAATTGGAAGTGCGCCATATAAATATTTACATCAGTTCTGAGGAAGTGGGCGGATACAACGCCCCTGAATGGAAAACCGCTAATTTTATATTTTTTTCTTTGTATGCAATTTAAGCCCTACCACTTTACCAAATTTCATCGTTTTATAGCAGTCGGAAGTGCTCCATTCAACCAACACCTATTCGGAGAAAGTGGGCGGATACCACGCCCCTGAATGGAAAACCTCGATTTTTATTTCTGGTCCTTTATATGCGATTTGAGCCCTACCTTTGCACCAAATTTCATTGTTCTACTCCAATCGGAAGTGCGCCATATATAATTTACATCAGTTCTGAGGAAGTGGGTGGATACCACGCCCCTGAATGGAAAACCGCTAATTTTATGTTTTTTTCCTTGTATGCAATTTAAGCCCTACCAATTTACCAAATTTCATCGTTTTACAGCAGTCGGAAGTGCTCCATTCAACTAACACCAATTCAGAGAAAGTGGGTGGATACCACGCCCCCTAAAAGGAAAACCTTGGTGTTTATTTTTGGTTCTTTATATGCAATATAAGCCCTACCGGTTCACCAAATTTCATCGTTTTACAGCAGTCGGAAGTCCTCCATTCAACCAACACCAATTCGGAGAAAGTGGGCGGATACCACGCCCCCTGTATGGAAAATTTCAAATTTTCGATTTTTTCCTCTGGTTGCATGACAAGACCTACCGTTGTGCAAAATTACAAGATTCTACGATGTCGGGAAGTGCTCCATAATTTTGATGATCTGTCAGTCAGTCAGTCAGTCAGTCAGTTACGGTTTTTGTGATTTTTGAGGCCTTATATCTCAGGAACCGCTTATGCCAGAAAATTGATATTTGGTGAGGCGCCTGTGCCTGACTAGCTTAGCATATATTCGGAGTTTTAAGTTTCTGACTTCATTGGTACTAAAGATAGGTAGGGGTCAAAAATCGCCTGAGTTTGTTCCTGTAAAAAGGGTGTAGTGCCAGAACTTGGCTGGGCACTACCGTGCCCTTTGATTAAGCGACATTTTAAAAATTGTTCAGGAAACGAAAAAAACGTCTCATTTAGTTATTTTTGTGTGTATTTTATTGGAAGAAATAGATTTGGAGAGGGATTTTTACAATCCAAAACTTGACATCATTGCAAAATCGAAATTTTAATCAGATAAGAAGTTTTTGTCGCTTAGTACATTTTCGTGGTCAAAGCATTGGCGCTTGATACAATGTTAAATGGTGCTTACGATGACAACAACAAAAAAAAACACAAAATAAATGGGAAAAAAGTAGTAGCCTACTTGATAAACAAATTAATATTTAAGAGCAAAGACAACCATATCTGGAGTATTATAAGCGACAAACATGGATCAAGTTATATTTGGATGAGTGTGCTAAGCGAAAATTTCGGTTAAACTAAGCGACATCTAACAAATTTTTTTCGTGGACGTTTGGTTGCTTAAGACAATAATATTTTTAAAAATGTCGCTTAGCATAATTTTACTGGCGGATAATACAAATTTCAGGGAGAAACATTATTCCAGTGAGAAAACTTGGCGGTTACTACAATTTTATTTTCTCTCTAGTTTCTTTTGCATACATGATAGGGCAGTGAAACCCAGGCCAAAATGTGGCGCTTAACTTCTAGTATAGTTCCACATCAAAAAGTCATTTTCAAAAAAATTGTCGCTTAATACATTCTTACGGGAAGGTATCGATATTACTAATTGTACCGAATATAGAACCATTTTGGAGATTTTTGAATTTCTCATTACCGGCTGAACGGATTTTAATGAATTTTTTTTTTTGGAAAATTCGATATCTCAAAAAAGGGCTAAATATTTTTTTTTTTGGAAATTTATTTTTTAATCGTAAAGTAATAAATTTTTTTTTAAATTTGTATATAAAAGATTATTTGACTTATAACTTATAACTTTGTTATATATTTATGTTTATATGGCAATTGTGAATAATTTTCTTCAACAAAACCATTTTCATATAAAATGCAAATATTCGAGTTCCTAGCACAGTTTTTAATTTATGTATGTCAATTGGTAAAAACCAATAGTTTATAGCTTAACAGAAAGAAGACAAAGTAGTTTTTGATATTTTTAAAAGTTTTTGTTTTCACTTTCTTTTTGAAACACTTAATCATTTACTTCCGGATCTGGAAGTATTATATGTACAGTGGTGCTAGAAACATTCCGGATTTTTTCTTTGTATAATGTCTTCCTTAATATCAAGGAGAAAAAATTAAACTGGATAAAATTTCTTTATTAATTTGAAAAATATATTGGTATACTTTATAATTACCCTTAAAAAATATTGATCTGATGGTAAACAAAAAATAAAATAAAATATATATAAATTTACCCCATAACACATCTGCTCAAAACTAACCGGATTTTATAAAAACTTCGAGTCTTGATGTTTAGGTAACGGTTTTTCTTGTCTCTTGGATCACATAATTGATTAAAAAGACTAAGCAGGTTGTGAGCTGTGCAAATTGAAACTAATTCGATTAATAAAATGGCTAAAACACGTCACACCAACGCAATTCGTCACAAAGTTCTAGAAAAGTATCAAGCCGGTACAAAACAAAATGTAATCCCTGAAATGCTGAAAATTCCAACGTCAACGGTTTATGACATCATCAAAAAGTTTAAAAGCGGAGTCAGTAGAAGCAGAACATCGTGGTGGACGCCCTCGCAAAACAACTGCTAAAACTGATAGGCGCATAAAGAATTTTGTGCCTTAAAGACCCTTTTGCGTCCTCGAAAAACATTTGTGAGGAGCTAAATTTGCCTACAGCGCCGTCTATGGTAAGGTGTCGTTTGAGGGAATGCGGTCTTAACGCGTTTCGACCAGCAAAAAAGCCACTACTTACTGCAAAACATCGTAGAAAAAGTTTAAATATAATAGATTTTTCGGAAAGACTTTCAATTTCTTAATTAAAATATTTAATCAGGGTTGAATTTGCAAAAAATTATCTGAACTGGTCTATAAGCCAATGGAAAAGTGTGCTTTTCAGTGCTGAAATCAAATTCAACTTATTTTACTTCGATGGTGAAGGAACAGTAAGGCGCTCGAGAGGGACAAATGTACTCCCTACGGTTAAGCACGGTGGCGCCTCGGTGATGGTCTGGGGTTGTTTTTCAGGTGCAGGCGTTGGTCCTATACATCAAATCGCAGGAATTATGGACCGTTTTCAATATAGTGATATTTTGGAGTCAACAATGCTGCCATACGCTGAGGAAGAACTGCCTTTGCGTTGGGTGTTTCAGCAGGATAATGATCCCAAACATTCTTCAAAGCTGCTAAAAGAGCGGTTTGCAACAAAACATATTCGTGTCTTAGAGTAGCCGTCCCAATCTCCCGATTTAAACCCCATCGAGAACTTGTGGCGATTTTAAAAAAGCGGGTTGGAAAGAGAACGAACACTTCAACAAGCTCTCTGTTTGCAGCTTTGAAGAATGAGTGGGAGAATATTCCAGCCTCTATTACAGACAATTTAATCATGTCAATGCCTCGTCGATGCCAAGAAGTTATTAAAAATAACGGTTACTGGACAAAATATTAATTTTTACGGTTTAATAAAAATATCCGGTTAGTTTTTAGTAGACGAATTTCTGAATTTATTTAATTTTTTTTTAATATTATTTATTGTATGGATTATTTTAAGTTGCTTTAATTTTTGTATAATCTAATGCCTTTATAGAAAATATTTAAAATATAAAAGAAATTGTTTGTACATTTTTGGGTAGCAAAACAAGAATTAATAAACTTGACCAAAAAAATCCGGAATGTTTCTAGCACCACTGTATATAATTCCTTGACATCTTAGGTATGCTTTGATGAAATTTGACATTTTGTGGCTTGTGTGGGAACTATATTTTGATATAAATAGAGTCTGAACTCCGAATGTCGATTGAAAACTTAAATTCGAACAACCATTGAAACGTTAAATTTCTGGGTTATTCTGATTTTGTTCAATCCGTTGACGTTTAAGTTATTTATCAATTCAGTTCCAAAATTAATTAAAAACTATTCGTAAATTCTTATTTAAAAAGAAACATAAATATTTAGAGACACAAAACATTTTTTTTTACCGTTGTTTTTTTTTTTTTTGGTTTCCGTTGTAAAGATGGTTTGTTTACATTTTGCATCGGTAAAATAAGGAATGTTTTAAATCACCTTTTGATAATTTTGTTCTTGTAACCAACTTAGATTTAACATATTTAGCTATATCATTGCAATCAGGATATTGATACCCATTCATAGAAAAATACGAGTAAAATTAATGTTAAATTAATGAGACACTGTTTTCGTTTTATTTTATGGGAAATACATGGGCTGTAAATCTAAAAAAAATCAAAATCCTTTTCGAGTTTATAAGTCTGAGATGAAGGTTGCGTGGAAAGCGTTAAGCAGTTTAGACTATGACTGCAATCGAATAGGTTATTTGGTGTGAGAGGCGACAGTCACAAACAAAATATGAATAAAGATTTTTGGTAGATTGTGTGCGGGAACTACGTAGTGAACGGTCAAATGTAAACAAATTCCGAAAGCTTAAGGAAAACTTTTGAAGTATGCTGTATAGGTTGAGTTAGATCTATCTCTTAATTTTCCGCCCCTAGACGTTGGCGCCCTTGTGCGCCGCACATTTCGCACATATGGTAGCGGCGGCCCTGTAGCCAGCATTCCACTGATTTGTTTCAATTAGGGATGGCGGTTATTCCCAATTAACCGGTTTACGGTTTTTCCGGTTATTTTCCCTCGCAATTTAACCTGACAAAATAAAAGAATGGGTGGAAGTGGTGAATACCGTCGCAGGTTGCACACAAGTGCATTTCTTATGATACAGGGAGAACTTTTTTCATAGACGTTTTCTTCACTTTTTTATTTCTGTGGTGTCAAAGTAAATAACCGGTTTCCCGGTTATTAGATTTTAGAAAAAACACCGGTTTCGGTTTTAACAGGCCGGTTTTTCCCATCCCTAGTTCCAATGATATATTTCAATGAAAGCTATATCAGGAGCAGTGTTACCTTAGGATATTTTAGAAAAGTGGCAAAAAAAGTGGCACTCGAGAAAAAAAGGTGGCACTTAAAATTAAAAACAAAACAACACCATATATGTATGAAAATTGACTTAAGGGAACAAATTTCACACTCATCTCAACGAATTTATAGGAGTTGAAGAAAACACATAATTTAAACAATTATTTTAAGGTTTATTGCAACGTAAGCTCAAAACTAAAAATTTAACAGTTCATTTTGTATTGATTATTCAACATAAATAAATAAATAAAAGTATGAATAAATAATAATTTATTTAAAAGAATTCGTATCACATTTTACTTTCCTGTGATGGTTTCCCTATATTTTTTTTTATGAGGGGCTCATCTCAGCTCCACTCAGCTAAATCACAGTTGCTTACTAAATTTAAAGAAGGCAACATATTTTCGCAAGTTTCAGTGTTTAGTCTGTTGGTGAGTTTTTTTTTCATCAAAGTTAGCTTGGAAAAAAACCCTCTTAGCGCAGGCACTGCCATGAGGCAAGGTTAAATTTTTTGCAACAAATTCATATAAGTCGGTTATGGGCTATGGGTTATGTTGAATTTTAAAACTTTGATGGTATAAGTATCGTACGCATGAAAGATATGAAAAGGTATGGAAAAATGGCATGGTGAATTGCTAACTTTAGTTTTACTTGTGGGGAATAAAAAGTGGCACAGACTGAAAGGTGGTGGCTCGGTGACACAGCCTGAAAAAAAGTGGCAATTTGACACTAAAGTGGCACAGCGGTAACGCTGATCAGGAGCCTTATTCTCGAGATCAAAATCAAAACACTAATGAGCATGAGCAGATGACGGCTTGCGTGAATATAAAGACACAGACACAAACGCATTTGAACAGTTTACGGTTTAAAATATATGAAATTAAACGGTAAAACCTTATTGGAAGGCCATGGAGTGGACGCATTGCAGATGGCAAATTCTGAGAAAAAATGGGTGTCCACTTTATCGATATTGTTTTTGTTCACTATTTAGAGTACCCTTTATAAAATTTTGTAAGTTCACTTTATTGGAAAGTTCACTTGTGCGAGATTCACTATATCTAGCGTCTACTGTAAATTGTTTTAATATAAACTGAATTTTGGTAATTTGGTCATTTCATATCATCTGAGTTCTTAAGAATGGATTAATTAAAGTATCTACATCAAGCTATTAGCTAGTGAGTTAGATTGGCCTATTTGGAGAAGAAAAATTATAGATTTGCTAAAATATCATGAAGGGGCTCTCGAAGCTATTGATGGAATTGATGGAAGAAACTGCACCGATACATAGAATGCACTAAAACAACAAACATTTTTTATTTCATTCACGAAGCAGATTTAATATAATGTTATTTACAAATTAAATATAATCTTGCAGACTACAGAACAGAGTTTATAACTTAAATTGGAAAAAAACAAGGTCAAAACATAAATAAATGGATTTAATTGACCTTGCGAAAAGTAGTCAGACCTTGGTAGAAAAAGTAGTAAATGATAGTTTGTTTCTCTAATGCATCGAGTTAGAGGCTTATTGAAACCATAGCTTACCCGATGATAAGATTCATGGAATATTATATATATATAACAAAATAAAATTAAAAATTAAGGGCAATTTATTTATTAATTTATTTCATCCACGAGGCTTAGAGCTTAACAGCGATTACATGATATTTCTAATGGATGATTTTTTTGCTGTTTTCTTTTTGGCAACACTGGTTTTGACAGCTCATTCATGTTTCGTGTTTTGTGTCACTGTCAAACGTCTTCAGTTTGGTCTAGAACAACGCTTGAAAATTATTGAATTTTATTATCAAAATGCGTGTTCTGTTAAGAAAGTTCATCGCGCGCTTCTTCCATTTTATGGTCAGTTTAATCGACCTACTGGGCTACTATGACTAAATTTCGCACCAAATTTACATTGTTGGACATTAAACCACCAACAAGCATACGTAGAGTGCGAACTGAGGAAAATATCGCAGCTGTATCGGCCAGTGCTAGTGATTATCGTGAATTATCGATTCGGCGCCGTTCGCAGCAATTGGGCCTCCGTTACTCCACTACGTGGAAAATTTTGCGGAAGGATTTATGTCACTTCTGGTTGAATGGATACGTGAACATAGTGTGAGTGAAGAGCAGCCAGAAGCATTGCAAGAGCTATCAATAACAAACTTTTTTTTGCGCAAAATGGAAGATCTTGACTTGAATGACATGTGGTTTTAACAAGACGGTGCCACATTCCACACAGCACGCGTAACAATGGACCAATTGAGAGGCGAGTTCGGTGAACAGTTTATTTCACGTTTGGGGCCGGTCAATTGGCCACCTAGATCGTGCGACTTAACGCTTCTAGACTATTTTTTGTGGGTCTATGTTAAGGATCATGTCTATAGCGACAAGCCCGCTTCGATTGACGTACTGGAAGCCAACATTGTTAAAAAGGGTATGCCAAAATTGAACTCTTAAGAAATCACTCGTTATTATAAATAGTATAAACTTACTAAAAAACAAATATTTAATGACTTATGAATAAATAGATAGTTAAGACATTCTTGAAATTTTCTCTGAAAACATATCATAAATTTTATATAACCCCTCATTGACCTTGAAATTGGTTTGTTAATTCTGTAGTTCGTTCTAAGCCTTTAACTCAAAAAGTAAGGATCTTTGCCTGGCCTGGGAACATGGTTAGAAATTCCAACGCATTACATAAAACACATTCATAGGTATTTTGAAAAGCGATTCTGGACTCTCTGAATATGAAGAGAGAATGAAAATTTAGGGTAAAAAAGAATCCGCAAATCTTTCATTTTTATTGTTCTCTGAAGGGGCTTGGATTCAAGAGAATACGTAAACTAATAAGTGACAAGTTTTCTAGAGAGGAAAATTACGAAGCATTTCTTTATATTTAGGTTTAAGCAGTTTAAGTTACACCAGTGATACAAACTATCCAGATCTTTTCGCAGTTTTAGACAGTTATCTGTACATGTTATATTTAAAAGTTATTTAAGGCATCAGCATAAATGAGGCATATGCTAAAATTTATATAGTTCACAATTAATGAATATAATAAATAGCAATGGGCCAAGGTGACTGCCCTGAGGAACACCAGATAAACATTTAATTAATCTTGAAATAAATCTTGAAGATTTACTTTTTGAAACCACATGAGGTTCACCATGTTGCAATGCATCTTCAAACAGTTACCGTTGGGTGTGGATTTTTTCATTCACGATGACGCTATGTGCCACATAAAGGACGCAACGGTTGACATTCTGCATGAACGATTTGAAGGTAAGGTTATCTATCGCAGAGGTGTCCTGAATTGGTCACCAAGGTCGTGCGATTTGACCCCCCTAGACTTTATCATGTGGGGTTCCTTAAGTCCAGATAGGCGAAACCGAAATCTACATATATTGTTTCAGATGGGAATGGTACATACAATTTAGGTATGTACCTACCTAAATATCATGAAAAGTGAAAGGTGCCTTTTAAATTTGAACAATGTACTAATTTTTATCTTGAAGTTAAATTTCCGTTTAAACAAAAGCAATTGAACCATTTAAAAATAAGTTGTACTTATGTCACCAAATACATATGACATGAGAATGTCTCACTGCTTTTTAATATACGAGGGATGGTTAATAAGTACAGGCGTCACCGCATCCAATCCATAATTTTGTTTGTCAAAAAACACCTTTTAAAAGAACGCATTCAAATTTTCAGACAGAACTGTCAAAAACTTTTGCAGTGGCACCCATTTTGTATAGACGCCTACGAGTATTTTCGATAAAATAGAAAAAAAATTAATTTTGAGTGCTACACTTTTTTTTACGAGAAAACTTCAGCACGTAAACCAAACAAAAGCGAGACAGATATACCTACTCTTTCCTATCGATTGAAACTTTTCACCACTGCATATCTCAATTTTTGCACGGTCATTCCAGTACAAGTGACGACAAACGTTGAACTTTGTGGTCACCACTGAAACGATTGATAAAATCTACAGTCTGATAATGGACGATCGGCGGATGAAGGTGTACAATCTTGAAGAGGCTTATCACTCGATCAGTGATTTCGATTTAAAATAAATATTTTGACATGGGTGCCGCGTTTGCTCACAAATGACAACAAAACTCAACGGTTTGACAGTTTCAATAAAGTATTTGGCGTTTGCCGATGTTCAAGAAAAATGCGACCGAGTTTTTGCGCCGTTTCGTAAACGTTGGGCAATATGAATTCACATCAATATATCAGAAACCAAGAAACTGTCGAAACAATGGTGAATCTAAGCTGATAAGAAGGCCAAGGTGGGCTTGTCAGCAAACAAGGTCATGACGATAGTTTCTTGGGATCCGCGAGTGTTTATTCATATCGATTACCTTGAAAAGGGTAAAACGATCACCGGCGAATATTACTTACATCTGTTGGATCAATTACAAACCAAATTGGTATCAAAACGTCCGTACTTGGCAAAAAAAATGTAATTCCACAAGGACAACATACCGGCGCACAAGTATGCTATGTAGTCGCAATGGCAAAATTGAATAAATAAGGTTGCGAACTCCTTCCTCATGCAGCATATTCCCCAGATTAAGTCCCCTGTGAATATTTCTTGTTTTCAAGAAATCGCTCGGAGAAAAGATATTTGGGTCGAATAAAGAGGCCATCAATAAAGAAAAGCTTAATTTGAAGGGCTCGAGAAATCGTATTATTTTGATGACATCAAAACGTTGAGCAAAGTGTATCAAACTAAAAGAGGACTAAGTTGAGAAATAAAATGTTTCTATGCAGAAAAGAGTGTTCCTTATTTCATATTTCAGGAACTTATTGACACAGCCTCGTAACTTTTTCTAGGAACGTAATAAACAATTTTACGATCTACTATATTTATTTTTTTTATTATCTTATTTTATAGGGCTATAGTTATTTTAATGAGTTTTTTTTTTTTTTTTTTGAGAAAATTAATGACTAAAACACAAAAAAAACCATAAACGAAAATTAAACTATCCCAATTCGGTGGCTGCTTTTGTTGTTTCAATTTGTTGATTGAAATTCAAGGGCAATTTTATTGAAATAGACACACGACACGTAGAATAATCAGAACACGTTTTCTAGCGATGGATGGCTAATCTGATAACCACCGATAAATATATCACTTTTATTACAAACCGCACTAAAAGCTCTAACAATCACAAAATAAACTACACACTAAAAAGCCAACAATAACAACTTTTAGTGAGTTCATATAAAAACCCAACAAACAAAAAAACTTGATTCGAAATATTGATTTGCATCCACAACTAATGAATCAACTATCTAATAATTATTCAAATTTGCACATATCGCCCAGAAGTCCTATTAAACTCCGAAAGCAAGACACTATATCTAACTATTAAGAACGATCAAATCAAACTAAATTCGCCAAACGAAAAAAAAAATTTTAATTCTGCCATTACATAAAAATAATTACAAATTTTATTACAATACATTGTCTAGGTTGAAATGGTAATTATAGTGTTCAAACAAGTTACGGAACTGCAGAAATGAATTATAAAATACTTTTTAGCCCGTCTATCACATCTTTTCAGTTTAAACTATTACAACGCATTGTTAAGCGCGATGATCTAAAACGACGATGCACGTTATTTATCATTAAAATTTCTGACACGATTGACATGCAATATAGTTTATCGGGCTGTGTGACTGACTGACTGCCCGATGTAAAATTATAAACCTTCTCATTTCCAAAAAGTATTTCAATCTGACACAAAAATAAAACCTCTGAACAAGTTTATTAGAGTTTAATTCGATTCACAAGAAAACAAAAATGATTTTTAATAGCTGATAAAATAGTTAAATTTGCATTGAATCAATAGATACATAGTTTACCTTAGAGTGGAGCAGTCTCAAGTCTCGTCAAGGTCGTCCGATATTGATGCGCCAGATGATTTACAAATCTGTTCAGACTTTAGCTTTGAGAAAGCTTAACACACATCAATCAATTCAAGGTCGACTGCCGATGGAATTGCTTTGGAACGTATGCAACTATGTATTTACTCGGCTTATAAGCGAATGATGAGTCCAAACGAAATGCCAACCGGGAACGATGGGAACCCTGGCAAGTTGTGCATGATTATCTAATGAAATACATTTTTAAAAACGAAATTGTAGTTATTTATGCATATGAATATTTAAAATAAGTACTTGCTATTATTTTTAAATGTAAAATGTCTTTAATTGGTTGAACTTGATTAGAATTATATCAGAAGCGCAGAGCTTACATTCATTGGACCATTGGGTTGTAGAATTTTAATAACCAAAATCCTGTTTTATTGGATACCTAGAACTGCGAATAATTTGGGTTTTTAATAACGAACTTAGCAGTATGAATTTCAGGGTATACAAGGTGGCGCAAAATTAATCACCCTATCGGAAGATGTTATAATTTTTACAAATGGCGTCGTACATCAATCATATTTGACATCCGTGAACTAGACAGCTGTAGTATACAAACAGACAAGAAATGGAGTGCTATACTCTACAAGAGTGTCGAGTCGATTTTGTTGACCAATAATCGGTCGGTGGTGTAAGCACAGCGTGAATTTTGACGTCTCGTCGTCTAATCGTGTCACGTCAACTGGGCAAACATTTCGGCGCTTAGCTACTCCAACAGACTGGAACTACAGAAGAACATGCTGGATGTGGCCGCCACAGGACTGGTCGTTCGACTGGGAATATCGCAGCTGTGGCTGCTGAGAACGAAAAAACATCAACCAGACGACGCGACGGGCGAGGCAATTGGACATTCCCAGACGTACCCTATAGCGAATTTAAGTGAAAGACTTACACATGTTTCCGTACAAAGTGCAAAATGTGCATATCAGTTAATGTCTGCTGACCGTCCATCGAGTGTGAATTACTGTCAATCAATCCTCAATCTCAAAAACGAAGAGGACGATCTTGTGTCGAAAATCATCATGAGCGACGAGGCGCATTTCCACTTGAGCGGTTACGTCAATAAGGAAAATCTTTGTTAATGGTACACTGAAATTCCGCGTGTGATGTACGAAGGGCCATTTCATCCACTCGAAGCCACTGTGTGATGTGGGAGGAGTGATTGGGCCCTATTTTTTTTATGACGCCATCGGTAATACGGTCACTGTTACTGCTCAACAAGACGGCACAACGGCACACACACCGTGTCTCAGTCGCGTAATCTCCCGTTTTGTCGATTTAGCATGGCCAGCAGGATCGCCCGATTTAACCACCCATAATGCTAATCAGCCTCAGACAATCGCAGCTTTTAAGGAGAATATTCGACAGGAATGCTAACAGTTATCAATCGAAAATCTTGCGGAGTCATGAAAAATGCGATAAAACGAGCACAAATGTCTATTAACACTGGCGGTAGTTACTTGAGGGATATCATCTTTTCCACTTAACAGAAAAAGGTCTAAATAAATATTTCCATCACTCCAAATCATTTTTTTATTAAGTTAAAAGTAATTAAAAAACAATAATAATTTTGCGCCACCTTGTATATATACATATGTATATGTATGTATATCATAAAGTCGTCGTCGGTATGTGGAAACTCTATAAGTATTTTTTTTTTATTTTAAGATATTTGCATTTGTTACGAAATTTTGAGATTTTAACACAGGTGTTTCAGATCGATTTTTTTTAATGAAATAAATAATTCATATTTTATTTATTAATCATACCTGATCTTAAACATTATATTCAGAATATGATATCGGTCAAGGCTAACTCCCTTAGTCCATTTATTGTACTTGCTGCGTGGGTACAAAAAAAAGTATAGAATTTATCGTTTAACCGTAAAATTGGCAATTAATAGTTTCGGTCCATACAAATCTGCAGGACCAGACGGCAGTTGGCTTCGGATATTATCTTACCCACTCTGGATATAATCGTGAACGGTTGTCTAGACCTTAAAGTTATCTTTATACGAGTACCCAAAGCTGATAAATGCTTCCACGATACTCCCAAGAATCTTAGACCAATCAGTCTG
Source organism: Philhelius festivus (assembly GCA_963931855.1). NCBI lineage: Eukaryota > Metazoa > Arthropoda > Insecta > Diptera > Syrphidae > Philhelius > Philhelius festivus. Next base: position 230,854,629 of record OZ007555.1, on the reverse strand, counting down.
TCGTTATTCCTTCTTAAAACTCTCGAACGATTGATTGATATTCATCTGCGTAATGCGATAGAACCAAGTCTTATCTCTACAGCATGACACACGGGAAAATCGGTAGAAACTGCAAGGTATGTAAACTTGGTACGCACCATCGGATATTCTCTTAATCACAAAGAGTACACTTTGGTTGCATTCCTAGACAAGGCCGTAGCCAGGGGGAGATCACAGCGGTTTGATATTTTATGTTCGAATATATTAAACACTCGTTATTTAGGATGACTGTTTTTATTCATGGTCAACTTACAACTAACTTAAGTTAACTAACTTAACTTACTAAGGAGCTTTGATGCTCTCGGTACTTTGCTTTATATACTGGAACAATGTATTTACATAATCGCATTAATATACATCACTCCTTATCAGCGGAAGTCATTCTACGAGACTTTTATATGGACGACTTACTAACAGGCTATTTCGAAGAAGCTGATTTGTTTGTATTTGTATTTATTTATTTCAAAATCGCTTACAAAGTAGGACTTAAGTCTTGCAGCCTTTAAATTAATTCAGGAATTTGAAATTGAATTAAAAATAGAAAAAAGAGAGATTCTATTTACATTATGTACAATATACTCGTAAATATGAAAATGTAAAAAAAAGAAAGAGAAAACAAGAGAAAAGAAAAATGATAAAGATGAGGATGAGGACTCTCCTAATTAATATTAGGTGCGTTTTATTATTCACAAATCTATCTGGATCCGGATCTGGATTAAGTTTTAACATGTATTACAAAAACAATTTGGGATCCTGTTTTCTATCGGGATCTATTTCAAAGATCCAAAAATCAGTTATTACACTGGCGAGTAGATGGCTTTTTATGGTAAAGAAAAGAGACAAGAAATAATTGAAAATTTACAAACCCAAGGTTAAAAAGAGACTGACTTATAACACTGCTGTCACTAAAATCCCTATCGTTTTATTTTCAAGGGAAGATCCAGATCCGGATCCAGATAGATTTGTGAATAATAAAACGCACCTATTGTCAACGATTCGCCAAATAATTGAAAACTAATGCGCGGAACAGATTGACCCAGCAACAGCACCGTCAACAGCAACAGCGGCCGCCATTAATTTAGAGCCAATGTATTTCAATTGTTCAACACACATTAGAACAGCAACAGCAACGCCAACAGCGTCGTTAGGCCAAAGTCCTAAATTTGCTGTTGCTGGTGCAGTGTTGTCAACTTTCCCACTGCAATATTCAGTGGCACCACAATGAAAAGCTTTTTTTTTCATATGTAATGTCAAGCAGATGAAATGACGTTGCTGGTGGCAATGTGTTTGAGAAATTTTTGCTGGTCAGCGTGCTGTTTGCTGTTGACGATGCTGGTGCTGTTGCTGGTTTAATCTGTTTCGCGCATAAAGATTTAAACCTATTTGCGCTTCTTATACTCGTACTTCTCATCGCAGTGGGCAGGGAGTTTGAAAGGCGTGTAACATGGACAAAAAATTGACGCTCAGTAATGAGACATTTAAATCGAGGTTGTATAAGGACAAAAGACCTTGATGAACTAGGGAAGTTCAGCCTGTCATGTAGATAATCAGATTGTTGAGTTTGAATGATTTCATGCAGATGGCTCGCCGATCGGAAGTTTATTAAATTGTCGAGACTACAGCCAGATATACGTAGTGCAAAGTTCGATATGTGGTCATACCGCCGCAGATTATAGTCGTAGCGGGTAATGTTACTATATGCAACATTTAATTTGCGGCTAGTGGCAGAGTCCAAGTTGCAAAAAACTTCACTTGCATATAACATAATAGGTAGTAAAAGAGTTTTGGCAAGTAGCAATTTAGTTTTTGTAGGGATGAAACTTTGAGTGAACTGAAGAGCACGAAGACTACCATAGACTTTTCCAATTGCACTATTAAGGTGGTCGTTCCATGTAAGGGTACGATTGAAAATTATTATAAATTTCTGACAGTACTGACATAGTCTATGATTTCGCATTCAAGCTTTAAGGGGCTCAGGATCGAAAGATCAAATGTTTTGCGATGGATCGGAAGAGCTGTTGATTTGAGAGGATTTAAGCAAAGATGGTTCTTTTTGGACCATTGTAGAATGAGGAGCAGGTCCTCATTCATTAAGCAACGGCATCATTTTTTGCTACAAAGGGTCGACTTATAAGGAGCTGTACATCATCAGCATAAAGATGAATCAGACAATTTTTAACAACATGTGGCAGCTCGTTTATATATAGTGAGAAGAGGATTGGTCCAAGAATAAATTCCTGTGGCAACCAGCTAAGACATTGAGAGAGATGGAAGAACGTTCACTTGTCACCATGCATTGTTGCCTTCCCCTAAGATATGAATGAACAAGCTTACAGGATTCTAAGGAAAAACGAAAACTTCTTCGTAGCTTTTTACACAGAATTGGATGGCTAACAGTGTCAAAGGCCTTTGAAAAGTCTAATAGCGTTAGCAGCGTTATATGATCATTGTCCATTGCGATTCTTATTTCATCAGTCACAAAAAATAAGGCTGATTTGCAGCTGCGCTTTGGTCGAAAACCAGATTGGCAGGAACTTAATACGTTGTTGATTGTTAGGTATTTTTGTATCTGCTTCAAAATAGTTTTTTCGAACGCCTTTGAAAGAAACGGGAGAATAGCAATGGGCCGGAATTCTGTAGCAGTAACCGTTTGCTTTTTAGCGACGGGAATAATAATATTAGATGGGGTAAATATACTATTAAATATGTGAGTAATATGGTAGCAACAGTTTAACGAACTTAGGTTCCATTAAATCCAGGCCTGTAGCGTTTGATTTGATGGATATTATTGCCCCCACAATATCTTCCTCAAGTATTCCAATAAAGTTGAAGTAGCTGTTTATACCAGTAAATTCCTCTTAAATAGAAGAAACAGTAGCTGAAGTTACATCCAGAGATGGAGGTGTTGTGGTGAATTTTTTATTGAGAGCATCACAATCGATGTTGTCAGCTAACCTCTTACATGGTTTCCCTATGCCGATTTCCCGCAAGTTATTCCATATTTTTTTGCCAGATTTTAAATTTTCAAGTTTGTTTTCGTAGTAAATCCTTTTTGTAGTTCTGATCATTACGACGACTTGGTTTCGAAGTCTGCAATAAGATTTGTGGAAGTCCTCCAAATTGTATCGCAAGCGGCATCCCGACGTGACATGACAGCAGTGATGTCACCATTCAGCCAGGGTGGAACTCCATGTTTAACTACACGGGTCTTTAAGGGAACATGCTGATCGAAAAGATGTGCAACATCTACAGGTCGAAATAACTACAATTCTCAGAAGAAGTGGATTCCATCTGCGAAAGTGGTCATCAAACTTGTCAACACTCATGGAATCCATTCCAGAGGATCAGCGCCAAAGCATTCAGTCTTTGAATTTATCTTACTCAAAAAGCGTTCGAACACTTGGTCTTCAACGGGGACACTTCATCAGATCATCTTCTATTCCCTGTTCAGGTTCACGAATATATAAATCGAAACTAATTAAACGTCTATTGCTTTCAGACCCAGCGAAGTTATTCGATCCTCTGGGCTTACTTTCCCTATGCAAAATTATTTCAAAAATGCTGTTCCAAAGTCGACTGGGATGAGATTGTACCCCAAGATTTTAAACAAAAATGGTTAAATTATAGGGACCATATTACTGGCGTCGCAGAAATCAAAGTTCCTAGGTGGGTTGGTACTGGTGTCCCGAACTCAGTTACAGATTTACCTGGTTTTGCAGACTCTTCGCAATCTGCTTATGCTGCTGTTGTTTATGGACGATCCATTAGTCCTGATGAAGACATTTCTGTTTGTTTTATTGCTGCCAAGACAGACAAGGGTCGCTCCACTCAAATGTAAAACACTGTCACTTCCACCCTTGGAGCTATGTGGCGCTCTCTTGATGTCGGAATTGATTGGACATGTAAAAACTGTTATGAAATCAAATATAAGAAACGTTTATGGATGGATAGACTCAACCGTAGAGCACTTCGATGGATTCGCCAACAGCCTGGGAAGTGGTGCACGAACTTTGTCAGAAATCCAACAAGTGATACCATCTGAACACTGGTTCCATGTTCCTTCAGCAGACAATCCCGCTGACTGTGCAACAAGAGGTGTATTTTGACAAGATTTAGCTAACCATAGGCTCTGGTGGAGCGGTCCAACTTGGCTTCTAAAAGAAAAACCACTGTGGCTGCTTCAAAAAATCTGTGCTACAAATCTTGATCAACGAGCGGAGTCCACCAGTCTGCTAAGCAATTCGGAAGTACCAGTCATGTGGGAAATAGTAGATCGCTGTTCGAACATAAAATAGCTTATGCGTATAACGGACTATATATTAAGATACATCAGAAAAATTCGACAAGCTGTTAAGATTCGTAAAAATGATTTTGTAACTCCACTACAATATCAACCAAATCTTCAGCCTGAAGAATTGGAAGAAGCATTAACCGTTTGGATTAGAATCACTCAAAGGCATTTCTTTGCTGATATGACCTCAAACGTCTTCTTTCCAAGAAACCTACAACCGAATCAAAAACATCCACTTGTGCTTCATTCTTCATCAAAACTCGCTTTTCTTATTTGCGATGACATACACTACCAGACGACATTACATGCTTTTCCTTCCAAAGCCGTTTTTGGATCATTGGAACCCCTAAGGTTTTGCGCAAGGTATACACGAAGTGTATCAAATGTGGTAGACATACAACGATTATCCAGCAACAACTTATGGTGACCTTCCAAAATCTCGAGTGGAAGCATGTCGACCTTTTCTCCGCACCGGAGTGAACTTTGCGGAGGAGCGATGCATTTAGAACTTGCGAGTGACTTATCATCATCAACCTTTATTACTGTTTCCAAACGATTTGTCTCCCGTCGTGGTCACCGTAAGGAACTTTTTAATGATAATGGAACCAATTCTTCTTGATCAATCAGTAGCAGATGAACATCTTGCTAAGTATTTAGCAGACGATGCTACTATCTGGCTTTTCATCCCTTCGGCTGCTCCCCACATGGGTGGTTTCTGGGAAGCAACTGTTAAGCGCGTCAAATTTCATCTGCGTCGGATACTGGAAGATAAAATGTTGACTTTCGAAGAGTCTTATACTGTCTTGACAGAAATTGAAGCATGCGTTAATTCAAGATATCGATAACTATGAAGCACTGACACCTGGACATTATCTAATAGGCGAGCCTACTTCTAACAATTTTAGAGGAAGCTTATTGAATCGCTAGCTTCGTATATCCAGTTTGGAAGAGATGGAGTGATGAATACTTAGTTCATCTTCAACAGCAGCAGTCAAAATGGAATCGCCAGACTTCTAATTTGTGATGCATTTTTGTTTCCAGCTGAGGTAGGTCAGGGGGTCCAGGGTCAACCGAAGAAAGCAGTAAAACTCGGCCAATAGAGAGTTCAAAGCTCCAGTTCCAATTTGTATTTATTGAATATGTATAAATAGGTTAATAAAGTATTTCATATAATTTTACAATATTTAGGATCTTATAATAAGCTAGCAGAGTATTTCATATACTGTAACAAAATGTTTACCATGTACACTGAATTGGTACAAAAGACACGGAGGCAAGAAGAATCTGACTTTCGATGAATTTCCAACGCTTACTTGTCGACTTGGCGGGCGGTCAAAACCAAATGTGGATTGTAAAACTGACGAACGAAATTTATTTGCTGACGTCGCCAACCATCAGTGTGTGTCGTCTTTTCCGTTTTTGCGCCTTGCGGTATGCAATACTTGCTGGCCATTTCATCCGGAATAGTAATTGAAGTAGAATTTCGGTGTTCTGTCTTCTCTGGGTGGTAAAAGGTGTAATTAGGTTAAAAGATGTAACTTCGTTACAAATTTTAATGTAGGAGATTTGATCGTCTTACGAGACGAAAAATTACCCCCCACAAAATGGAGGCTTTGAAGAATAATAAATGTTCATCCTGGATCTGACAGAAAAGTATGTGTAGTTTCAATCAAGACAGCTTATACTTTGCGTCCTATAGTCAAAATAGCTATTTCACTGATCTTTCAAGGCGGGTGGAATGTTGAAGCTTCTTGCTTCAATAAACCACTCTTCCATTTTTGTTTTAACTTAGCAAACTTTTGTATTGTTACGCACAACACCGACACAGAGCTTTATACAGCGCCATCTGTTGGAAAATAGCATATCTACTTTATGGAAGGAACAAAAAGCTTTTCTCCAATGTCGTATGTATTTCCTCTTATTCCAAACAACTAGAACATTCCAAGACAAGAACCTTCTCGATTAAGTTTCGAGAACAACGAATTTGAGTATAGGTATAAGGGAGTGTTCACGGTGAGCGAAGCACAGTCTATTTTTGATTATGAAAGTGTGCAAAAGCTTTGCTTATTGGATTGTGTTATTAAAAAAGTGTGATTAAATCTGAATAAAAGTGTTTGAGTTGATTATAAATTGAGATTTATTGTTTTGATTCGGAAAGTGTAAATAAAGAAGAAATAATAAAAGGAGTAATAAGTTTTATTTAACGAACCTAGTAAAAATATTACAGTATTCTAGAATTTAATTTATTTTCTTGTCATTTTTCTAATTTATAATTTGTCATTCAGCTTTTGTTTTTCACTTTAAATAGCTCAACTTTTAATTTGTTTTTTTAATATTAATTTACTTATTTCTTAAATAAATGAATTTTAAACAAAATACAGTCCACTACTCAACACAGCTTCCGCAGAAATCGTTACAATAAATTCCAAACCGCGTTGCGTGCTTGCCTATCAAACAGTATCCTGTTTCGGAGCCTATCTGCTAAAAGATATTAAACATTTGGAGCGCTTCTGATCAGGCATTGGTCAAATCTGTTTTGTAGCCAAGCAGGTGGTGTGGTGATATTGTCCCGCCCAATGTTTGTTCTCTGTATAATACCTTGCTTTAACATAATTTTACACGTAGCGAGGGGAATACCAGTGTTTGTCTTATCTGGCAATTAAGGTATCATTGTTCCACTTTTGGCGAGTTCGTCAGCTTTACAATTTACTGAAATGTCCCTGTGGCCCGGCACCCAGCAGAGGTGAATGATTAACTGCTGCGCAATCTCCATCAGAGACGATGCAGTTAAGTGCTGTTATTGACCTGCTAGAGACAGTATCAAGAGATTTAATGGATGCAATTATATTATTGCATATCCACTGCAAGGAGGATTTCGGACGAATAGCAGCCGTTTCTTTGCCGAATAGGTATATCGAGATTTGTTAGATGGAACAGAATGCCTAGTGCAGCGGATGGAGTAATGCGAAGTGATCTGCTCATGCACAGGCAAGCTGACCGTTGGACCTTGCTTAGTATTAAGTTTTTGTCTAGACGTGTCCATCATACTTTATTTATTTATTTATTTATTTATTGATTATAAAATAGCTAACAGTTTTTAATAAACTTACGCCTATTACAAACCTTTAACAAGCTATATTTTAAGTTAATTCAGTTTTATTACAGAGATTACATATAAAGTTTATAAAAGTTTTTTTTTTAAAAGATTAAGAAATAATTTTATGTAATAAAGTATTAAGAATACTAAAAAGATACAAAATAAATGGAAAAGCCAAGACCAAAAGCAAGAAAAAATTAAAAAAATGGAAATGAAAAAATTTAAAAAATTGGAATGAAAGATGAGCCACATTCACGGACAATTCTTAAAATGACAGATTTAGGGTTATCATTAGAAACATGCAAAACATCAAACGCTGAGAAAATTTTATTATGGTACTTTTGAATTCTTATTAAAGGTGATTTAAAAATTAAAGTGGTTCTTGAGAAAGGTATATCAAATACAACAGAATGACGACTAAAACGAATCGGAAAATGGATGCTAATAATGCTTTTTAAATTTGGTGAATCTATTTTATCATACATGATTTTATATAGGAATAGCGCGTCTAATAAAACTCTGCGTTGAGATAAAGACATCATTTCAAATAACTGTAACCTAACACTATAATCGGAGTGGTTCTTGTACAACTTATATTGTAAAATTCTTGTGAATTTTCTTTGAATGCATTCATTCATTAATTTCACTTGACAACTCCGCCCGGCAACGGAGTATGTTTTCTATTAAAGGCTTGTAAACCAGAGTCTTGGCTCTGCGATTGTATATATGACTCATATGATCAAAAGTCCTATCTTTAACTCTGTGTCTTTTCACAAATATATTAAGTGCATCAATAAATTGGTTTAAATCTACAATCGAAACCAATACATCACCGTCACTGTAGTAGGCGTAAAGTGGAACATCGATGTTACCGATGGGGTAGTTTGGAGGTTCGGTTTGGCCATAGTGGTTCAAATTTCCAGATTCTCCATAATCAAACTGCCGGAAATATCCAGAAACATATTCTTGGCTGTAATGCAAATTCTGCTTTGTTGATATTGTATCCGGACTGGTTTCAAGTACAATGTTCAAAATACTCTGTTAAAAATAGTAATAAATGTTAATTAATGAAAAGAAAACTCCTTTTGATAACTTACAGGATCAACTGTTTCGTCGTCGAAGCCAGCGGAAACCAGGAGTAAGTTCGTACATAGAATGGAGGCAGTGCCGGTTGCCTTACACAACTTGGAAGCAGCCTCATCTACAAGTTCTTGGGTTGGTTCGTATTCATATCTGCCTACAGAATCCAAGATCGAGTCATTGACTTTTGTCGCCCCCAGTCCTGCAGCATATTCTTTGTAAAACCGAGAACTTAAGCGACTCATGTAAGCCACTGGATTTATCATATGAGCTGATTCAATTAATTTGTTAAAGTCCGAGTTGAGAGAGCTCACAGCGAAAAAGGTGGTAGTTCCTTGAGAATGACCAACATATACGACCTTATCCACCCACGTTTGTTCCCGAATGTATTCAATCATTGCCGGAATATCAATCACACCAATTTCGTGCCAGGAGAAGTCCCAGTATTTGCCATCACCACCAGGTTCTGAGTCTAAGTATACGTGCTCGCGAGAATAGGTGTTTCCACGAGCATTGCCAAGCCAAACATCGTACCCAATATCAGAGAGAAGGTAAGCTAATGCATATTCTGGTCCAAGGGCAACCCAGTCACTTGACGAACACATAAGTCCATGCATGAGGAAGACAACTGGGCGGTCTGCGATTAAGGGATTGCGACGGGGAGAATATGGAATGCGGTGCATTGTAAGGATATATCCGTCATATGTTGTGACTCTGTGTGTTTCAATTGGATAACCATTATCCAAAACCAACGATTCCTGCAAAACAATATTTGTTTGAAATATACGAGTAATGTATGATTTGAAAAAATATTTTTCTTACGGTTGTAGTAGAGCTACTTTTAGCACCCATCACACTCAAAATCATAGGCAAACAAACTGCGAATGATATCAATAGTTGTTGTGCCATGGTAAAGAATTAGCTTGCGATTGGCAGAAAGAACTCTTAGTGAAGCCTTTTTATACAACTTTGAAAAATTGTTAAATAATAAGAATTGCTTAAGCTTCAAGTAAAATAATTTTATCTAACAAAATAAAACTAATATTTGTTTATAATTTAGGGCCGACCTGTTTCCGTTGATGTTAGATAACAGACGCACGTATTTGGAGGTAATTTTTTGTTTGTCTTGTCAATATTGTCTTATGTACATTCATGGATAGGGATGCAACATCGTTAAAAAAACATCGATGTTTGAAAACATCGATGGTTCCACGACAAACATCGATGTTAAAAAAACATCGGTTATAACAACGATACATCGATGTTTTTCCGATGTTTTTCCGATCATACAAGTCTGTGGGCTATACTTATGACATACTGTACACTAGCAACAAAATATACAAGTCTTACCAGTTTCAATGCAAAAATTTTATAATATTTCCAGTCAACTACACTCTACACCACAAAATAATAAAATTCAACTTTGAAACAAAACATATTTTCTTAATAGGATTTATTTATTTAAATGTTATTTTGAAATTAAATAAGAGACAAAATAATTATTTTATGTTTGAAAGTAACTGCGAAATTGAGTTCAAGAAAAGAAGCTTGGACAATCTGGTCCCCAGAAGTCTGTTTCTGTCCTGAGTGATGGTTGCCCCAGCCTCCGAAAACAAACGCTCGCTTGGAACAGAAGTGGCGACGATGGGGAGATATATCATTGCAATCTTTGCAAGTTTTGGGAAAAGAGATTTCATATCATCCCAGATCTCAATAGCGTCTCTTTTTATTGGTGTAACAGGAGACGACAGGTACATTTGAACTTCTGTTTCACTAATGGTCGCTGTTGAAGTTGACGATGACTTATTTCTCATATTCTTATGTGTTAGTTGCTTGTGGTATTTCCATATATCAAACTCTGGATCATCTTTTTCAGACTCATCAGATGTGTCCATGGTGGCTGAAGGCGAGCTGTTATATTCCCGTAAATATTTATTTAGGTAACTAACTACTTTGCCCTTAGCCAGGTCATTTTTGAAGTGCATCAACTTAAATCGAGGATCGAGAGCACTTGAGATGGCGAGAATTGCGGAATATTCTATATTATCAAATCTTCTAGCCAGTTGCTTTTTTATTTCTTCTTTAAATTCTAAAATGATTTCGTTTTTAAGTTTAATATTTTCTACTACTTCCCGAACGCAGCTTACTAGTGGAATAACTTTGCTCACCGTTACGTAATTATCTCCAGAAATTTCCCTTGTTAGTTTTTCAAATGGGCATAGTAGTTCAACCATTTCCTTAATACAATTTATTTCACTGCTTGAGATCATTGGGGGAGCTTCCGGTCGAGTCAAAAGTATTGCTCCTATAAGTGATACTAATTCCATAAACCGCTGTAGCATGTAAAAGCACGAGTTCCATCTTGTGCGTACATCAAGAATAATTTTTTTTATTTGGCCTTCTTTCAATCCCATTTCTTTTTGTCTTTTCCTTAACTCGTCACTTGAATTAACGCTTCTTTTTATAAATTTTACTAGATCTCTAACCTTTCCTATTAATTCTCTACATTTTTTACTTGCGACTTATAGGTATTATGAGGCAAGTTATGCATTCGTAAAAAAAATCGAACTCGAGATTTTGATCAAAGTTGACATTACGATGATAGCGAAGACGAAAAAAGTGGGTCTGGCAATTCTGTCTGTCTGTCTGTCTGTCTGTCTGTTCGATTACAGCTAAACGGCTCGGCCGATTTTCTTCAAACTTGGTGGATATGGGTTTTGATTTTTTACCCCCGGATGTTTTTTGATTTGATTTTTTATGACCAAAAATAACGGTACCTGCCATACGATTTTTTTCCGAAATTTTATAAATATTTTTTTTTCTCAAAAACTGTCCCTGCGATTTTCTTAAAAAAAATTCAAAAAATTTAATTTAGTTAAACCTAGATAATGGTCGAAAAAAATTTTCAAAAAAGTGAGTGGTTTTGGTACCCCCCTTGGGACCATTTTTTTTGTTTTTGATTTTCTCAAAAACGGTACAACCGATTTGGATCATTTTTTTTATGCTAAAGCTTCCCAGCAGTTTGAATATTATTGTGTATTCAAATTTTCCAAAACAATTTTTTTGGATTTTTAAAAAAAGTTTCAAAATTTTTTTTTGAAAACTCAATATTTCGAAAACCCCATGCTCGATTTTTTCAAAACTTTATAAATAAAAGTTTGGAAAAATAATCTACAAGATATAAGAAAAATAAATTAATTTTACCTAAAAATAACGGTACCTTCCATACAAATGTTAAAAAATGGTTTTCGAAAATCGTATTTTTCTCGAAAACGGTTCCGAGAATTTCGCTTTAATTTTTTTTCTTTCTATTATTTTTTAATACCTGTAATTTAATAAAAAAAATTTTTTTACCATAGAACGATTTTTTAAAATTTTGAATTTCTCATTATTAGCATAACGGATTTTAATGAAATTTCGTACAGGGAAGCTTCTAAAAAGTTTAAAAAACATTGCATTTCAAAACTTTAAGAAAAATATTTTTTTGAATTTTGAAAAAAAAAAATCAATTTCTTGTTTTTTGAAAATTTAATTACTCGAAAACGGCTCAATACTTTTTTTGTAAATTTAATTTTTATTCATACAATAATAAAAACTTCAAATTGGCGTACCAACATTTATTCTTAAAAATGTTTTAAAATTTTCTTATATAAAACCTTATTTTTTAAGAAACCACTACAAAGACTTATAATTTTTGTTCTTGCATAAATCTATATTTGCTTGAATCACATTTCATCCTATTCTTACCTTTAACTACTAAAAAAGTTTTTTTTAGTCATTTAAAAAATGAATTTTATGCTTATGAACAGTTTCTCTAATAACATTCATTTTTGAAATTCTTAGTCTTTTACATAGGAGCAAGTTCGTGCGACCCAGTCGTGCATTTTATTTGTATCGTCAATGGATTTAGTTACAACTAAATTGATCGTATGAGCAAAACAAGGAATAATTTTTTTTCCCCCAAACATGTCACGATTGACTTTCATTACAGAGCTATCATTATCTGTGATCACAGCTGTAATTTTGTCAATTGAAATATTCCAGTCTGCAAAAATTTCGTGAAGCTTTTCAGTTATATACGCCGATGTATGACTTTCTGTCAACTCAAAAACACCTAAGGTTCCACTGAGGAGCCTACAGTTATCTAAGAAGTGTATTGTAACGCCAACGAATGATTTATTTTGCATTGTTTCTGTCAAAATGTCATAGGTGATGCAATAATGCTCAGAATTTTGTATGTATGTTTTAAAAATATTACTCATAGCGTCATATTTATCATCAATCCTGGATTTTATTGTCTCTCGACTTGGAACCTTGTACAGTGGACAAACTTCCTTCATTAGCTGTAAAAAGCCTTTGCCCTCTACTGTGGAAAACGGTCTATTGTCAATGACTATAAAATTAGCTACAGCTTCGGTTATTTTTCGTGATTTCGCTCCATCCGGCGTCGTTATGCTTTTTATGTTGTTTATGAAGTCATCAACATTTGGCTGGGAAGATTTCTTGGAACCACGATCACGAACAACCACGCTTGATGTTGATGGTGAACAAGCAACTACATTTTCTGACGAAACTATGTCTTTGTCTTTATTAATGCTACCTGAACTAGTTTAAGGACCAGCATTTTCGTCATTGTTTTTAGATTTTGAAGAAATATCGATATTATTTGAATCACTTGGGCTTTCGGCATCAATTTCTATATATGTAATCAGTAATTTGAATGCCTCTTCTTACCTTCTTGCTTGATATTTCAGAATCTTCGCATTGCTGTGAATGTACTTTTTCTAAATGACAACGAAGGTTAGTCGTATTGCCTGAAGTTTTCAGATTCTTTTTGCATATCTTGCACACAGCTTCTTTTGCACCAACTTTGTTAAAATAATTCCAAATTTTACTCTTCAATTCAATGGGTGGCATTGTATTCTGTAATAAAGCACAAGCACATCGAAACAAATTACATGAAAGGGATTTCAATATTTATATTATTACATATCTATTACATTTTAATACAAGAACTTCCTGAAGAATTAATTTAAAAAAACTAGCAAGCATTTGTTTAAATATATTACGGAGTCACAGTACACCATAATAAAAGGTATTATCTTGCGCATGTTTTCTAATTTGACCGTCAGACTTTAAAAAAAAAAAATGACAATCTACCCGGGTGACTATAAGTAGTGCGTAAGTAGAGCACAACAATAATACACAAAAATATAGCTGTCACTTTTTTCCACATTATGGGTCACTGGATTGTCACTGCATGCGCGAACATAAAAAAAAATAGAAACTCGGAATATAATACCTTTAGTATATAGTATGTGTACTGTGTTGTGTTACGAAAGTAATTGAAACACTTAAATAAACTGTATTTGTTATAAACATTGCTTTGCTAAGAATTATAAAATACTGACAAATATGGAACAAATACTGACCACGATGTCCACCACTGCAAACTGCAAAAAAAGAAAGCAAAACAGCAAAACAATCAAATCGTTTGGGAAAATATAACTAGAACACCGCAAATTTAACACGTATCGTCCGTCGGTCAGCAAATCAAAGCACGAATGATAGTGACAGAAGAGAATGAAATGAGTGATTTGATTTCGATGTGATGTATGATGTTGATGTATATGTTTTGTACATATGCCATCACATTTGTGAAACGGTCCGCAACACTGAAAATATTGTTTGGGTGTGAGAGGGACAATCTTAGAACGAATATATGGTTTTCCGTATAATGCTAATACAAACACATTTTATGTTTAACACAATTTTGGCAATGTCTATGTTCAACAAAATGAATGAACGATGTCGATGTTTTACAATTTTTCAGTCGATGTATCGGCGATGTATCGGCAACCAAAACATCGATGTTTTTGAACAAAACATCGATGTTTTGGAAACATCGATGTATCGTTTGCATCCCTATTCATGGATGTAAATCCTAATTCACCCTATAGCAGGAAAATCGGAATATAATTTTGTTTACCATTTTGTTCTTGAATTCTGTCTGGGAATTTTGTGCCAATCTATGTAGTTTGTTGTCTGGTACTGAAAAAGTATAGCTAAACCAATTGAGTGATTATCAGGTCTCCGCCAAAGCCCTCAGTTCGCTAGCTTGGGATCAAGCAGTCAAACGGAGGGCATGGCACAGAATTTCTAGACCCATTTCGTCACATTGATAAAAGAGAACAAGTCTTCCATTTTCATTTCCTTAAATTTGGCCAGGGCAGTGCATTTGCAGATGAAATGGAGGACTGTTTCCTTTTTCCGCTGGTACCCACAGCTATGACAGTAAGTGTTGTGAGGAATGCCTATCTTCGCTGCATGCTCTCTTATTGACCAATGTCGTGCCTGGGTCTGCATATCAGATCAAGTGTTCGGGATTTATTATAGGTGGACCAGTTAGTTTAACTGCTCCACCTAGTGTTTGATTCGGTAAGAAAAATGTTGAGAATTTTGACCTTCATAACTCCGAGCGGAATATTGACTCTTTCTTCAATATTAAGTTATTAAGGGCTGGAACTTGCCTGGCCACCTCGTTCGCCCGTTCATTCCACAATGACCCGGAACCCAAATAAGAGTAATTTTTGTATTAAAAATTGAGGCCAGCAAGTTCATCCCGGAATAGCTGGCCTGATTTGGAGTATGATGTACTAGAACTAATAGCCGTATTCCGGTTCTGGTTTAGATCTTTTTTGAGCATCTTGCATATGCTTCCCTGATAGCAAGGAATACAGCTTTAAAACAATAGCGAAGTCGAGTAGCCTAAACGACATAAATATATGTATCTAAAGTCTCAGAGAAGATTGCTGTACCAACACCACACTCCATCTTTTAGCCATCAGTAAAGATAGTTGTGTCGAAGTCTTTAGTCACGACGTTACTATCCCAGTCCTTTCTTGATGGGAGCATAACCTTAAAATCTTTACTGATGCCCGCAATATTGCTGTGGTTATAAGGCTTGGAAATCCAAGAGTTCGATTCCTTCATTCTCAATGCACTACAAGATACTAGATACTTAATGTGTAAATCAAATAGTAAAAGTTACAGAAAAACGCTTAAAGCATCAGTTGGGCAAGACCTTAGAGCCCCTGTGGTGCCAATGCTAGCAGAAGAGGGGACAGAATTCCGCCCTGGGATGTTCCTCTACTATCATACTTTGCCAAGTTTATATAACCTAACGTAGCTAGGTGATATAAACTTTGGTTCTCTGTGCATGGATATTATCCAGTCTCTGATATATTCTTCTACACCAAACTAGATGAGTGATTCCAGAATGGATTGGTAAGCCCCTTCTACATCTTAGAAGGTAGCGACGGTATATTCCTTAAATTTAATAGTGTTCTCAATTGTATCTACGCACTACCTCATGAATGGCCGTTTCTGTGGGCTTACAATTAAGGTATGCATGTTGAGAGTTTTGAAAAGAACATCTGTTAAGAATGTCTTGTATATCGATGTCGGTAATACGCTCTTAAGTTTAAAGCACCAAAGAAGTCAGACTAATTTTCCGCAATTCCTTCGCGGATTCATCGCCCCGGATAACAACCTTTGGTATAAAAACTTCTCTTACTTGTCATCAGGACTCGGGAACATAGTTTTAAAAAAGGGCCTGGTAGAACCGATATACCGGGGTAAGACGAAGAATGTGATGGACCCTGATGCTTCCGCAAAAGTTTTCCACGTAGTGGAGTAACAGAGGCCCAATTGCTACGAACGGCGCTGAATTGATAATTCACGGCCATCACTAACACTGGCCGATACAGCTGCGATATTTTCCTCAGTTCGCACTCTACGTAAGCGTGTTGGTGGTTTAATGTCCAACCAGTGGCGTAGCGTACCATCTCGGCGCCCGGGCGGGAGACCCATTTTGCCGCCCCATTCAATACTAAATTAAAATTAAATTTCGAGACATCATTTCACAGGCAATGAAGTATCTTTTATTGAAAGTAAAATAGAATTAGCGGTTTCATAAACGGATTTTACGAGCCTTACGAATGAGGCTCGTGAGACAAAGCTGCATCTGCGGATTCATCTCCATGCATGCGTTTTTTCCTGCGAATTGTACTCGTTTTGAGATCGATTCCGAGTTTTTTCCAAAAAGTCTTAGAAAAGTCGATTGCGGCTTGGACGAAACGGTCTCTGTTCTCCACCAGAAGAGCTTTTAAAACGCAGAGTTTCTGAGCACACTTATCCACACTCAGTCCACATTGCTGCAGGTAAAAGCCTGGCAACGCAATGACAAGCTAAACATAATTTTACATCGCGGCTATTTATTTCCAAGTTTTCATTACGTTTTACTTAAAAAAAAAAATAATAAAAGTTTTCTAAGTGGTCAATTAGCATTTCTAAATCACATTCGCATCAAAATATTACCCTGGATTGCTATTTTGTAATCAAATCTTAAAATCTTTAATTCTTTCTTCACGACATAACACCGACTATCACCTAAATGTCAAACAGAGACCGCGAACTGCGCTCAACAGATAAATTGAGTGTAAATATAAATAACTCGCCAAAAATTTCATCGGACACTAAATTAAACATTTCTTCAATCGAAAAGGTGGTTAAAAAAGAAATGAAGGATTTAAGGCAGTGGTTTCAGTTAGAACTTCACAAACTAACAGATAAACTCGAAAAAATCGAAAGTGATTTTAATCATCGTCTCAATAATGTTGATGTGGATATGGCTAACCTCAAAATTAGATTAGACCAACTTGAAGCAAAAACAATAGATGCAACCAATAACAACTCTTCCGACCATGCTCAACTAATGCAGCGCATTGATGTACTCGAACGTGAGAAATTTTCCACTTGTGCACTCATACGAGGAATTCCGAAAATAGACAACGAAGACCTGAAGGCACTATTCTCCAACTTAAGTGAATCCATTGAATGTACGCCGACACCTGTACTGCAAAATATTTATCGTGTCAAACCAAAAGGCGATGTTGCTAATATTAACACATCGATAGCTATTCAATTTTGTAACTTGATGGACAAAAAGAAATTTTTTCAATCGATACGCCACAGATGGAATGTAAATAAAAAAAAATCTGTGTTTACATGATGTAAAGCTTGATTCTGACAGACAAATTCATGTTAACGAAAGCTTAACGACTTCAAACCATCTGATTCTGCGGAAAGCTCTTTTACTTAAACGTCAGAAAGCTCTAACAAGTGTGTATACCAGAGACGGAAGAGTCTACGTGCGGTGCAAGGAGAAAACATTTTTAATTCAATCCATCGAAAGCTTGGACAAAATAAATGCCAACGAAACTACATGATGAAGTCAACTTATACCTGTAAGCAGCGATCATTTTACCATCAGATCTATTTTACTTTTTTACATTACTTTATTCTTTTGTTTAACTCTTTATTTTATTTTTTATTCTTTACTTTTCTAATTTTTACCTTGTGTCAAAGCCAAATATCTAAATGTTTTTCTTTTTTTCCTCACTTGTACCTTAGTGATGTCTTGTGTCTAGGTGGAGGTTTCAATTCCAATTTTATTTTCTATGAAAATGACTAGAAACAGTCGAATGCCTTTCAGTACAGACGTAGGGAATATGCGTACGTTGCTAAACATTTTATGTAAACAATGTAATGGATTACATGTATGTCATTTGAATGCGCAAAGCCTTTATCCTAAAATAGATGAGTTCAGGTTTGTGTTCGAGGGCTCGAATCTAGATATTATTTGTATATCAGAGACATGGTTTAAACCAAGTCTATCTGACAACTTATGTTGTATTAAAGGTTATAAACTTTTTAGATCAGATCGACGTGATTCTAGAGGTGGTGGGGTGGCCATTTATGTTCGCAATACATTAATTCATCGTCTTATTTTATGTTCAGACAATTCATCTGCTGTAGAATATTGTTTAATTGAAATTTTTAATGGCCGTAATAAATGCTTGGTTGGTGTTGTGTACCGTCCAAATAAATATATTGATTTTTCATGTTTGTTTGATACCTTGGAAAGTATTTCATCTGACTATTCAGAGATTATTTTATGTGGAGACTTTAACTGCGATCTACTCAATAAAGAATCGTCAAAACCATTTATTGATGGAATTAACAGTTTAGGTCTTACAACAAATAATTTTAGCACTCCCACTCATTTTGCAAATAATAGTGCTACACTTTTAGATTTATTTTTAACAAATGACATTGATAATATTTTATTTTATGACCAAATTCCGGCCCCTGCTTATTCGAAACATGATTTGATATTTGTAACGTTAAATATTGTTCCAAAATCTCAACAAATTCAATTTGAATACCGGGATTTTAATAATATTTCGTACGAACAACTTGAATATGACATCTTACAAATACAATGGCAACAATTATATTTAACTTCTTCTGTCAATGAACAAATATTATTTTTGCAAAACTCGATTCAAAATTTGTTTGACAAACATGTACCACTCAAAAAAATGGTTTCAAAAAATCAAAACAGTTCGTGGTTTACAGCAGAAATTCTGGAATTGATTAGAAAAAGAGATATTGCTTATAAGCAATGGAAGCGCTTTAGACTTTTCGAACTGCGTAATACTTTTCGAATCCTTCGTAATGAAGTTACTTCAAAAATTCGAAAAGCAAAAATATAAACTTACTCTAAGCTACTAAGTACAGATCTTCCATCGAAAGCTCTTTGGAAAAATATTCGGGAACTTGGTATTGGACTTCAACAAATTATGTGCCCTGTTGAAACTAACCCAGATGACCTTAACACTAATTTCCCCAAAATTCAAACTGCGTCGCAGGATCCCGTTGAAGGACCTGAAGATATCCCTCGGTTAAATAACTTAAACCATAGTTTTCATTTCCAAGGTATAGATCAAGCGGACGTAGTTTTAAACATCCTTAAAATAAAGTCAAAAGCTACTGGTTTTGATGAAATTCATCCTGTGTTTATAAAAATAATTTTGCAACATATACTTCCCTCTTTAACACACATTTTCAACACCATCATAATGACATCCACTTTTCCTAATAAATGGAAAGACGCCAAGGTAATTCCTGTCCCTAAAAAACAAAATTCTCGATCTCCACCTGAATATAGGCCTATTTCCATCCTTCCTTTTTTATCTAAAGTCTTAGAAAAAATACTTCATGCACAAATCTTAGCTTTCCTTAAACAAAATAATCTTCTATGTATTAACCAATCTGGGTATAGAAACAATCACAGCTGTGTATCTGCTTTACTCAAAGTTACTGATGATCTACGTTGCGCTATTGATAAGGACCATGTGTCTTTCTTGGGATTATTAGATTTTTCAAAAGCCTTCGATACAGTGAACCACAAAATATTAATTTCTAAAATAAAACATTTTTTTAACTTTTCAGACTCTTCAGCTAAGCTCATACTTTCATACCTCTCTGAAAGGCGACAAGCTGTTGTTGTTGGCAATCGTGTATCAAGTTTTGTGAACCTTTTCACGGGCGTTCCTCAAGGATCAATTCTTGGCCCGTTGCTATTTTCGATGTACATTAACGATTTGCCTTCTCAAGTCGAGCATAGTTCTATTGACCTGATGCTGATGATGTACAGATTCGGTTAAGTTGCAAGTTAGGATTAATTGAAAATGGTGCTGTATTACTGAACAGCGATCTAAATAAAATCTTTTATTGGTCAGAAAAAAACTGTTTAAAATTGAACCCGTTAAAATCTAAATGTATAATTATTTATAAAAACGAGCTTGATTTAAGTTATTTCCCTTCAATTCACATAGGTAATACAAATATTGAGTATGTTGATAGAATTAAAAACTTGGGAATCTGGTTCAATTCCACATTAAGCTGGGACTACCATATCCAAAGTATAATTGGAAAAATCTACGGTAGCCTCCGGAGTTTGTCTTATTCGAAACAATTCACTCCGCAAAATATTCGATTCCGGCTAGCAAAAACTCTGATTATTCCAATAATCACATACGGTGCTCAAATTTTATGTTGCCTAAGCTCAGAAAAGAAAAGGAACTTAAATGTCGCTTTTAATAACATCATACGTTACGTTTACAATCTCAAACGTTTTGACCATGTTTCTGAATATAAAGAAAATTTACTAGGATGTACTTTAAACGCATACTTGAATTACATAACTTTAAAAACTCTGAATAATGTTGTCACTAAAAAAGGTCCACCTTACTTATACAACAAGTTAATTTTTTCAAATTCAAATAGATCGTTTACTTTTATTCAACCAACACATACATGTTTAGCAACTAAACGACAATTCTTTGTGTCTGCTGTTAGACTATGGAATTCTCTACCATTAGACATTAGAAAACTACGAGGTACTTTAAATTTTGATAAAATGCTCTTTAGGTATTTGGCTAACAATCCTGATAATTCTTAAATAAAATTAAAATAAAATAAATAAGTATTTTTTTTTTCTCTCTCATGTAAATTGTATTATTGTAAAATTGTAAAATAATAATTAGTTTGTTGTATTGTTAAAATAATTTATAAATTGGTTTAACTTTTGCTTTTTAAAGACTTAAGTCTGTTGTAAAAGATACTTGAATAAATAAAATGAAATGAAATGAAATAAATCTGTGCGTCATCTTCTTCAGGTAGCTTTGCAGCTCAAAAGCCAAGAAAAGTGAGGAAGTTGAATGACTGCATGACTGTCAGAAGAAGACTGGCTACCGATCCGTCAATTCTTCCAGTAGCTCAAGAACTTCCACAAACTTATTTTTAAGCTTCTTTACAGCTTCACGAGGTTCACTTTTTCTGCAGGCTTGTGACTAGATGCTTGAGATACTTCTGGTGAGTCGACTTCGTCTTGACCCTGCTCTGTGGTGGGACCAGAACGACTTCCAACTTCGACGGCAGGCAAGTCTTCTTCTTCTGCCCGTAAAATAACTTATGCATTCCCATGAATATTGGCCGGAGGACAATTCTAGGCCACTCACGATTGTAGATGGAGGAATCTTACTTACATTGGAATCACTTCCGCTACTGCTGGATGCCGCCAGAACTAGAACTGAAATATTTCGCGTCTTCGCGTCTGCTTCTTGTTTAGCCTTTTTCCTGCGGTATTCCGCGCCGCTTCCTCTAACTCTTTTCATTTTCAAAAACTAGTTCAAAGGTTGAGTGAAGTACTAAGTGCTTAGTTTTAGAAGATTCAACAGTATTTAAACTATAAACAACACAATCGAAATAACTTTCTGTGATGCGGGAGGGAGCAAAAACATTGAGCTGGCTGAGACTAGAATAACGTTTCCGTCGAATCCTAGTTATCTTATCATATCTCATATGTTTCGGAACCTTTCAGTTTCGCGAGAGTTTCGGAACGTTTTGTTTTAGTTTCGCGAGTCGCGCGACGATACGGAATGCACTCTTACGGCCCTACTCACCTTCTACGAATTCACGAAAGCGGTCAACGACGAACCACAGATAGGGTGGCAAATTTCAAATTTACATCATTGTTGTTTGTTGACTTGTCAAACGATCTGTCATGAAACATATGGTTTCTACTCTACCCGCATCACCGGCGACATTTTGCCGCCCCCCTAGGCCTGCCGCCCGGGGCGGACCGCCCCCCCCCCCCGCCCCCCCCCCTACGCTACGCCACTGTGTCCAACAATGCAAATTTGGTGCGAAACTTAGTCACAATAGCCCGAATAGCCGCCTCAGTAGGACGATTAAGCTGACCATAAAATGGAAAAAGCGAGTGATGATTGATGAACTTTCTTAACAGAGCACGCATTTTGATAATAAAATTCAATGTGCAAATGAACGAAAGTTTTGCTTCGCGTACTTCTTTTCGACTTCGTTCACACCATCTTCTATTATCTATTCCTATTGTATATAAAATGAAGAATATATTATGTGAAATGACTGAATGAACGAAACATAACTTTGAAGGGGTTTTTGTATGGTTACATACATGCAGTGTACCTGCGAAGCTTCATATATTTATGAATGTTTGAATATTACAACAACAACTTGAATGAACTACCACCAAGTGGGTTCTTATTTGGCTGGAGTTATAGCTATTTCACGGTTGCCAAGCCGATCATCAGACTCCTTTATTAGTGGTGCCAGCGATCAGCGGAATCAAGCATCATTGTGCGTGGTTAGTACTTGGATGGGGGACGACGCGACGCGACGGTTCAAATACCAACCGTGTGCTGTTGACTGTTGACATGTGTTTCTTCTGTTGTTCTTTCTGTCTGTGTGTCTCTCTTTATTGTATTGTCTAAGCCGATTCATATCTAAACGATTCTGCAAAACTTTATACAGATCCTACAGATCTCACTTGCGTTTCATTTGCTTTCGGTTTTGGTTTTCACCGTTTCAAATTATTGTGAGACCTACTTTGTTTGAAAAAATTTTGGGTTTTAATCGTGGGCTCCGGCTATAATGTTTCCCAAATAAAATTAATTCTTAAAGCCACTTGTGATTAAAACAAAAATCCCAAAAATGATATACTTAGTTTGGGATTTTGCTATATATAAAAAAAAATCTTGGTGCCCATTTTCTGTGCGAGTACACTCTGTACTTACAATTGCTATTTTTTTATAGATTCGTTCGTTTGTTTCATTTAATTAATCAAATTCTATTAATTAAATCACTGAACCCACCCTACGCCATAGCTGAGCTAGTGGGTGGCAGCACTTTAATACTGCCTGTTGTGTTTTCATCAAACGCACCCATTTCATTTGACATAAGTTAGTTTGTCTTGTGTCATCTTCTCGTTTGTTGCTGTCGCGGCACGCGTCGGTCTCGCGAATTAAAAGACATAACTTGGCATTTCGACACATTAAGGCTAGCCGCGCACTAGCAATTTTTAGTTGCGAAACTGTTTGGATACTTATAGAAAACAGATGAACTGTTTGGTTGAATGTCCGTGAATTTGCAGATAATTATATGTTCAATAAAATGGCGGACTTATTTTAGGCAATCGTTTAGTTTGTGTCAAAACACAAACTTTTTAGTTGCTCGAACCAAGCAGTTTCGCAACTAAAAGTTGCTAGTGCGCGGCAAGCCTAAGAAGAAGACGATTTTTTGTACAGTATGTATCAAGTCGGGAAAGGTTTTCTTGAAGGGGTATACAGTCGGAAATGCAATTAATTCGATGGTATATATTTAAGTCGTCGGCAAACAAAAGTTTACTGGAAAACCGAATGTGAAGTGGAATGTCATTGATGAGAATCAAAAAAAAGGAGAGAACATAGGTGGCTTCCTTCAGGAACACCGGTGGAAAAATTGATTTGATAAGAGTTTATATTATTAATCACCCCTATTACAGAATTCGCCGAATGAGCTTAAGTGACAGTTTCAATTAATTTCCAAAAATTCGCTATTCTGAATCCGACGAACGAAAGTTGAACGAATGTCGGTAGCATGCCCTGCACCACCGACATCGCTTCAACTTATCTGGTATTATTAAATCCGCAATCCATCCTCACTCCATCTCCATAAAATTTCTATCATTTTACATTCGCACCAATTTCGAGAAGAATCTAAAGTGAATTTTTGATTTAACCAAAAAAAAAAAACTAAAATAAACAATGGAAAGCACAAAAATGTAATAATGAATGTAAAATGAATGTTGAAGTGTTTGTTTAACAAATTTTAATAGAAACCGGACAACTAAAAACGCAACCGGAGAGCCAGAAATCTAAACAAAAGAGCACACGGCTAGTATTTAACAGTCCCCATCCAAGTACTAACCACTCAAAACGATGCTTGATTTCGTTAATCGATAGAGTTACTATTATCAAAGCCCAGGCCGGTTGACTAAGGCTAGGCGCTCACATTTAATTTTTAGCTGCGCAACTGCTATCTAAGATACTGTTGTGAACAGAGCTTTATACTACTACAGCGCCATGTGTTGGAAAATTGCATATCTAATTTATGGAAGAAACAAAAAGCTCTTATGCAATGTCAAATGTATTTCCCTTTATTCCAACCATCTAGAACATTCCAAGACAAGAACTTTCGAGAACAACTAATTTGAGTATATAAGGGAGTGCTCACGGTGAGCGAGACACAGTTGTCGAAGCGTCAGCCAAATTCGTATTCAACCAATAATATAACGATCTTCAGTTTAAGACGTTTATTTTCTACAAAGTATTTAATATTAATTTTACAATTTATCATCATTTATAAAGATAAATTTAACTTACTTGATTTGGTTTCTTTATGGCTTCCAAATTTGGTGACGATCGGCAATGAAATGAAGTAAAATGAACGCAGAATATAATGACAGATATCGGAGTAAATGAAAGTAACCGAAGCCGATAGTTTGGATGCGTTCAACCAAATTTGGAAGCCATGAGGACAACGTTACATTTATTCAAATTTATACTATTTTTGACATCCCACCCCCCGTGAGGCATACAGATTTTAATCAGAGGTCTCACCAATATCAAGTACTGCGATCTTCACTGCTGGTCTTCGATATATCCCTTTCGATGTCTTTACTTCTGCTGACCGCACTTGGCCATCTGGGCCCGGAAAGACTCTGGTGACTCTTCCTCGAATCCATTGTGATCTTGGTATGTCAGCATCGCATACAAGGACAAGCTGTCCGACGGCAATAGGTGGAACCTCTTGGAACCATTTACATCTTCTCGTTAAAACAGGAAGGTATTCCTGAATCCACCTTCTCCAAAAACGATCCTTTAATTGTTGAGCAATTTTCCACTGCTTTCGAAGGCAGAGTGCCCTCGGATTGATAACGTCTGGCGATTGGGTTGAATTTGGAGCACCCAAGATGAAGTGGTTGGGTGTAAGTGGCTCTTCTTCTTCAGTGGATACTGGCAGATGAGTGAGTGGCCTACTGTTGACGATATTTTCTGCCTCTATTAAAGCGCTCTGTAAGGTTTCGAGTGTAGGAGACGTTTCATTGAGAGTACGAGCCAACACCCGCTTGACGGATTGTACGAGACGCTCCCAACAGCCGCCAGCGTGAGGGTTGGCTGGACAGTTGAAAACCCATTGGATACCTCTCGTAGACAGCTCAGCTTTAATGGCTTCAACATCGAAGATAACGTTCGAGGCTAGTTCCTTCTTCGCCCCAATAAAATTTGTTCCATTGTCGCTGCGTATTCGTAGAGGAACCCCTCGTCGGTTGCAAAAATTTCGTATACATAGAATGCACGCATCGGTAGATAAATCAGCAGCGACTTCCAGATGTATGGCTCTAATGGTCAAACATGTAAAGAGAGCGACCCAGCGTTTTTCCTTTCGACGACCTATGGTGACGCTAACGGGTCCAAAATAATCCAATCCGGTGTACGTAAACGGTCTGACCGAAGGGGTAAGGCGATCTTCTGGTAACTGACCCATTATTGGCGGTGCAGGTGAGGCACTTCGGATCCGACACAAGAGGCAATCGTTCCTTACCTTCTTAACACCGTTTCGAAGACCAACCACCCAAAATTTCTGTCGTATTTCGTTGACTACAACATCGTCATTTTGATGGGCAAATCGACGATGAAATTGTTCGATAAGCAAGATTGTAACTGGCATTTTGGCATTATGATGGGACGTCTTGTAGAAAATGGAATAGTCTCGGCAGCATCAATACGTCCATACACACGAAGAAGGCCAAACTCATCAAGGTACGGTGTTAGTTTGATTATTTCACTACCCTTTTTTATTGGTAACCCTTTTCGTAACGTTGTAATCTCGTCCAAAAACATAAGCCTCTGTATCTCTCTGCAGACTACTTGTTCAGCAAAGTCTATTTCTAGCGCTGTCAGCTCCCCTTGCACCTTCGACCTGCGAAGAATGTAAACGTCTATGAAACGTATCGCCCATGCAATGGATCTCTTCAGTCTTATATACGAAGAAAATCTCTTAGTATCAAATAAAACATCTGTTTTTATCTCTGCATACAGAACATAATTTTGACGAAGTTCTTCCGTACATTCGTGAATGGTGAGATCATCTGGTATTTGCGGCCATTCAGATTCAGCTTGAGCCAAAAAAGGAGGTCCTCTTATCCAGTAGCTATCCACTCGAAATTGTGGCGGATACTTCACCCTTGTGGCTTCATCTGCTGAGTTTTGCTTAGATGGAACCCATCGCCACTGGCTTACTTTGGAACTGTCAAGAATTTCTGCAATGCGAAAGGCTACAAACTCTTTATGTCGTCGAGGATCAGTCCGTAGCCAATGAAGTACGGTCTTGGAATCCGTCCAAAAGAGTATCTTGACAAAAGGCAACTTATAACAGTTTACAATTGACTCAGAAAGCCTAGTTCCTAGAACAGCAGCTGATAACTCAAGACGGGGCATGGACAATAGTTTCTTAGGGTTTCCTCTGGTTTTACCACAAACGAATGAAATGCAAGTCTCTCCATTAAAATGAACTCGAAGATAGGTGACGGCACTATAGGCATCCTCGCTGGCATCAACAAACGTATGGAGCTCAACCTGACTGCAGGTAGAAAGATGGCAACTATGACACCGGGGAACTCTCATATTGCTTAGTTTTGGCAACTCCAACCTCCATAGTTTCCATTTCGCGGAGAGCTCGTCAGGAATAATAGCATCCCAGTCAATTCCAAGACGCCATATCGACCTTAACAGCAGCTTCAAATACAATGTAAAATTCGCAATCATACCAAAGGGATCGAAGATGGACATCGTGATTCCAAGAAATTCCCTTTTTGTAGGACATCTTTCGTCGTTAATAATCTCTTGACTAATACGAGGAAAACGAACTTGGAAAACAAATTCATCTTCTGCACTGTCCCAACACATTCCAAGCACCTTTTCTGGAAGCAACACGGCATCGATGTTCATGTCAAGGCCGCGCTTAAGATTTTTTATTTCAGCATTATGTCCAATGCACCTTAAAACTTCTTCCGAGTTAGACATTAGATTGCGTAGTTCGAAACCACCACTTTTATGTATCTTTATAACGTCCTTTGTAACCTTAGAAGCTTCTTCGATAGTATCAAAGCTATCTACGTAGTCGTCTACATAGTGATTTCTAATTATAGCTTCGACAGCTCTAGGACACTCACGAGTGAAAGTTGCGGCGTTATGATTTTTTATGAAATTGGCAATGCAGGGTGAACATTTCGCACCGAAAGTCATAACTTCCATCACATAGACTTCAAGAGGCCCATCTTCTTTTTCTCGCCAAAGAAATCGCTGAGAATCTTTATCTTCGGGACGTGTTAGTATTTGGTGGAACATTTCTTTTATATCTCCCACTACTGCCACAGATCGTAGTCGGAAGTTTAAGAGAACTTCTAATAAGGGCCTATAGTCATCGGGGCCCTTTAGCAGAAACGTGTTTAGGGAACATCCACCCACTTCAGCAGCAGCATCAAACACGAGGCGAACCTTTCCAGGTTTGTTAGGGTTTTTTACGCCGAAGTGTGGTAGATACCAAGTCCTCGATGTCCTTGTTTCAACTTCTTCGGAAGAGAGTTTCCTTGCATAACCCTTTTTGGTATAGCTCTCGATAATACCTCTGTATGTTGCACCAAACTCTGGATCTTTTTTCATTCTTGCTTCTAGATTGTAAAATCTCTTCTTTGCTAGGCTATAGCTGTCAGGCAAAATAAGAGCATTATCTCTCCAGAGCAGACCGGTCTGGAATCGATCATTAATCTTCACTGTACTATTTTCCAAAATGTGTAGTGCTCTTTTGTCTGCATCACATAGCGTTTTTCTTGTCGGTCTTTTAATTCCAAAACTTTCAATGCTAAAATAATTTTCCACGGCCTGCTCTAATCGAAGATCTCGCTCCTCACTTTGGCTGCAAAAAAGTGTCATTAATTCAGGTTTCTCTGCATCATGTTCCTCTGGTGTAAAGCGGCCATAAACTACCCATCCGAGCTTTGTTTGCATTGCTATAAGGCCTTCATTTTTTGTAGAGTTGATGGTACGAATTGGCGCTCCAAGATGAGAATTGTCTAATCCTATGAGAATTTCAGGCACTGCTCCTTTAAGCTTAACCAGAGGGATCGAAAGCAACTGGCGATCAAGCGATTCTTTGGCATCAAATGTCTGAATAGGTAGACACAGGCCGTCAACTGTATATACACTTCTCATATCAAAACGTTCGGAGTCTTCATCGTCAGCACTTATCTGTACATCAACAACTACAGTTTTATTAGACGTGGATTCTCTTCCAAACCAACGCAGATTAAGATCTTGGGCAGTTCCTTCCAATTTTAAGCGCTTTGCTATGCTGGAGCTCATAATAGTGACGGATGACCCTTCGTCCAATAACCCAAACGTTCGCACCATTTCAGAGCCACTATATATTCGAACAGGTAAAACTCGGAACAATATTCTGACACTTTCATCATTGCAGTTAAGAAGTGATTTCTGGACTTGTAATGGGCCTTTATCATTTGTGCTTTCTATTGGTTCAGATGGTGCTGATTCTCGTTCATGGAGGATATTATGATGATGTTTGTTACATCCTTCGATCTTACACATTCTTTTTCGTCGGCATAATCGAATTCCATGACCATATTTAAGGCAACTAAAACAAAGCATATTTCTTTTTACAAAGTCCCATTTAGCTTCTTGGTCCAAATTCTTAAAACTGGAACATTCAGATAAAGGATGTTTGCTTTCGTAACAATAACGGCAGTTGTTTTGAGTATCACTTGTATCTTTCACGTGTAATATGTTTCCTGTCTTTATTTTGGATTCAGGGTTCCTTTGAAGCAATTGAGGTTCTGATGGCGTTGTAACTAAGCAAACTATTCGAGATACTCTACTTAACCACTCGCTGAAGTGTTTTAGTGTCGCATATGGTTGAACTAAAACACTTACTTGGGCCCATTCCATTCTCTTGCTCATGGGCAACTTGCCCACTAACTCTTCCATCAGTGTGGGATCAGCCATATGCTGTTGTAGACCACTTGCTTCAAAAAAGACTGCAAGGTTCTGTACTTTGGTTGAAAACGGAATCAGTAATTCGAATTTGTTTTCTGGGATTGTTGCTATATCTCTAACTTTTTTCAATTGGCTCTTGATTAAACATTCCGGGCGTCCAAATCGAGATTCTAGTGTCGCCATCACGTCATTTACATTATTAGGATGGATAAGAAGAGACTCGACAACTTCTCTTGCATGACCCTTAACGCTCTTTTGCAACCGGAACAAATTATCAAGTTTGCTATAATTAAATAAACTTGTAGACTCTAAGAATGCTACACAGAACATGGGCCACTCCTCAGGTCTTCCAGTGAACTCCGGCAGATCGTGTAATTTCTTAAATGCACCACAACCCGGAACTTCATTTCCCTGATTTGCCTGGCTTGTTGAAGATGTTGATTGCGACTCGTGCCAAGGTTGAGCAAAAGGTTGTAGAGCATTAATGGGCGGCAAGAATGAAGGAATAGTTGATGTTGGCCTATGATTTGAAATACTCGCTGTGGTTGCTGTTGACACAGAGTTGGGGTGCATTGACGGAAAGCTAATAGATGGCAATGAATAGTTAGGATATGAACATGGCATTCTAATACTACTAAAACTATTAGGAGAAGTATAAAATAAAGCTGTTTGAAAATCATAATTAGCAAATGGAGCATAAGATGAAATGCTAGGTGTAATGACTGTGCTAACGGCTGTCACTGTAGTTGCGCAATTAGAGAGGGTTGTAGTAACTGTAGCTGTAGGATTGGAGTGAATAGCGGAAGACAGAGGACAAGATACGGTACAGCCGTGGTTGACCTCCGAAGACGTGGTGGTTAAATCCTGATTTTGTTGTTTCTGACATTGGTTGAGTAAATTTTCGATTCGCTGGCGTTCTTGCTTCTCTATATTTAAAGAAACTGTAAGCATCTCAACCTGCGAGGTTAATTCCTGTAATTTTGTTTTCATAATCGCAGATTCGCCGTCAGCGTCAACCATTGTCACTTCGGCTTCGTCTTCCTCTTCTGAAAGTTCCTCCTCTGTTGAATTATCTGATGTTTCTAATACACTCAGGAGCTTGGTCGTGTTCCGCGTGACTCTATTATGCGGCAAGTTTATAGGCATGAACAAGTTTGTATGACTTACCGAATGTGCTGGTTTCGCTGGCTGCGACAAACAAACTGTTAACTTCTTAAATGAAGAAGTTGAACGGTAACAATGCTTTCAGACAACGGAAAGGCAATAACGGTTGTGATCCCAAACAGTAAATTGTCTTGGCTGAATAAAACGTAGCGGCACTAAAGATTCTTCGTAAAATGGCGGCACCACAAGAACGTTCTTTATTGGATGTCGACAATTCGTATTGCTGGCGGCAGTGATTCCTATTGCTGTCGGCGGCGATTCCTAATGCTGGCGGCAATTCCCAATGCTGCACAGTGGATCGACTCCATACATTTAGACGTGAAAAATTCTTATCTTCTTGGAAAATATCTGTCTCCATTTATAATGTTCATAAATGTAGAAAAGTATTGTATTCTATTGCATTGTTTAAGTCTGTAAAAATTTCGAACACCTCTAGTCAATTTTTATGTTTTAGAATAAATCGTTAAAGCCGACTTCAAATTTAAATCAAAATTGGCTGATTTTGAACTGATGATTCTCTTAAGCTTAGCAGTATTTTAACAGTTTTTTGGTTCTGATGAATTAAACTAGTTCGAAATATGTTATAGAAGTTTTTTGTCCAAGTCGATTTGGAATTCGAACACCAAACTTAAAAAAATTCCTTCCTTGGGACGCAGAAATCTTTTCCTAAAAAGTGGGCAAAAAAAGGGCTTTGCAAATCTTTGCGAGGTTTATCACATATATTTCCAGAAAGTAGACGTTCATCGCTATCCAAAACACATAATTTATTTTTAAAGCAACCTTAGGCACATATTTAGATTTTCCAAAACAAACACGTTAAAAACAATGTTTTTTTGTTCTTTGAATAACACAATTTTTTTATTCAACAAACAAACTTTAAGACAATTTCAACACAGATTTATAAAAGTAAATACCTTCACGAACATCTGTAATTATTTTTTTTCAATTTCACTTGAAATTGTAATTTTAACAATTATTTTTCTAAAAAACTTAAACGCACCAGACCAAAAAAAGACTTTTCACTTTTAAGTTTGGAGGTCATTTATTCCATGCTAAACTGGTTTAAAGAAGAAAAAAAGGTGTTTTTAGACTAAATAGTTATCCGTTATAGATAAGAAATAGATTTTTTTAGAATTTTAGACATTGACTTTTTCACGTCTAATTGTATGGAGTCGATCCACTGTGTGCTGGCGGCAATTCCTAAGGCTGGCGGCAATTCCTAATGCTGGCGGCGATTCCTATTGCTGGCTGCGAAAGGGTTACAGAGTCAAGCAAATACTGTAACAAATGGCTGGCTAGATTAACGATAGACACATTTTGTAGGCTTTCTCAATTTGGCAAAATGGCGACTTAATTGCTGGTTGCAGGGCAAATCAAAAAATAAAATTTGTCGAAGCGTCAGCCAAATTCGTATTCAACCAATAATATAACGATCTTCAGTTTAAGACGTTTATTTTCTACAAAGTATTTAATATTAATTTTACAATTTATCATCATTTATAAAGATAAATTTAACTTACTTGATTTGGTTTCTTTATGGCTTCCAAATTTGGTGACGATCGGCAATGAAATGAAGTAAAATGAACGCAGAATATAATGACAGATATCGGAGTAAATGAAAGTAACCGAAGCCGATAGTTTGGATGCGTTCAACCAAATTTGGAAGCCATGAGGACAACGTTACATTTATTCAAATTTATACTATTTTTGACAACAGTTGATTTTGGATTATGAAAATGTGCAAAGGTATTGCTTATTGGATTGTGTTATTAAACAAGTGTGATTTACATTTGAATAAAGTTATTTGAGTTGATTATGAATTGAGATTTACTGTTTTTAATTGGAAAGTGTGTGGGGAAACCTATCTTGATAGTTACATTTCCTATAAAATGTTCTCTTGGATATCTTCTCTGCAACAAAGCACTGGCTTTATTCTATTTTTATTTAGATTTTCTCTTCTGATAGTACTTTTGTTTTATTTATGCCCCTATTATGGATTACAACTCAACTTAGTTGAGTTGTCATCAACACAACTCAACTCTTAGGCAACCAAGCAAATTTTTCGTATTATGCAAGTCAACTAAAATCAGTTGTAATGAAAAAATACGTTGCCGTCTTTTAGGAGTCGATTTGCTGTCAAAACCAGCTGCCCAACATGAAATACATACAAAAACAAGAATAAGAAATTGTATGATGGAAAGTTCTCTCGATTTGTTTTTCGGTGATTTGGAAGATGAGAATTTCCTTAATGTAGCCAAAATAATAAAGAATATCCGTATATTTAATAAACTTATGTACACTTCTATTCCTAAAGTATGCATTTTTTTTATTCGAAATAGTTTTCCTAAAACAACCAACGTTCCTCAGCGATTCCACCAATTATTGTTAAACTTGCTCCTGCTCTTAGTTTCATGAGCGAAAGAAGTTGCCAAAAGTGTAGTGACAATGATTTAGGACTGACTCAATCGATAGTGTCAGTTGTATTAAAAAAGTGGTAGATGTGATTGAGGAACTCATTTGTGGAAAATGGATAAATGCTCAGCTAACATAGAGCAACAAGTCGTTCAAATTATGATGGCCATGTAGCTTTCAAACTAAAATACACTCATTACATTCTATTTTTATTAAAATTGTTGTTTAACTTACTGTTTTGTGTCCTTATTTTTTTATCCGAAAGCAGTTTCTTTCATTAAAATGTTCTACACAACTGCTTCGAACCAGTTGTTTGATTTTGACGCTTATTACAACCGAAGCACAACTCAACATACTTACATAATACGAAGAGACAACTGAAAAGTCGGCCATTTTGTTAGTTGTCTGCTAATCGACAACTGGTTGTGCTTTGACAGACAACTGGTTGTGATCGATAATACCAATTTTAAGAATTACAACTAAACTATAGTTGAGTTGTCTTCCATAATAGGGGGGTTAATTTAAGTTTAAGCGATAATTATTGAGACAATACAATTGAGGAGTGTTTTCGTTATCTCTTACATAATCTCTTTCAAGTATTATCTTTCCAAACCAGTAGTTGTTTAGCTATATAACATCACTGTATTTTGTATTCTTCTTTATTTTTTTTATATAAGTCGAATAGTTCGACATTGACTCATTAATTGCTCAAGCAATAAATCACGAATCACGATCCTATGAGATAGAGTTAGAGAAGCTATGGTGCATTGCTCTTGAGATTTTTGTTTACTTTTGGACAGAAGGTAAGGTAGGGTTGGAGTGAAATATTATATAAAGAAAAAGAAAGCTACGATATACGGAAAAAAAAAGAAGATGTTGCATATTATTGGACTTAGCGGAAGCTGGAGAGACAATGGCTTTGGATTATGCTTCCATAGTAGCTCTGCAAAGGATTTTCTACGATACGCTTCAAGAAGATAGGCACACAGACACAGCCAAATTCGAATTCCAAAAGAGATTAGAAAAAAAATTATGCACAGAGAAAAAAAAAAACTTTTTGTCAATAAGAAAATAAATAAAAAAAAAAAAGAAATCTTGAAAAAAAACAAAGATTTGAGCGAGATTCGAACCGAGAATCCGTGGGGATGTATCCGACACACATACGCATGCTGCCACGGAACGAATACAAAATCTTTAAACAAATTCCGATTAAGTCCAGCATTATGGGAAAAATAATATAATACAAATGGGTTCAAGGACACCAAAGCCCCGCTTAGAGAGTGTTTTAAAGTTCTTTTCTCTGTGAATCGGTGAGCGCTGAATTCTCACTAATACCTGAAAAAAACGGGGACATGGATGACTTCCGAAACTGAATATTTTAATGAATTTTGACCAGAATATTTGAAATTTATTACACTTATTTTTCAAAAATTCAAATTTTAATTTTAAGTTAATTTTCGAAATTTTCTGGTTAAAATCGAATCCAAAAACAAATAAAACGGAAGCCTTGAAAGTCGTCCCTGATCATAAGGGATGAATGTATTGGTGTCATCACCAAGCTTGGTTTTGGGGCTATAAATACCACTGTTAAGCAAAATCTCATTCTTTTTTTTAATAATTTTCCGGACAAACAACTTGTGGAGCCCCGAGGCAAAAAGAAAAAAAATAATTACTAAAAGCTTGACAAATACTTAAAACAACAACAGCAACGACAAATTAAAACAAAAAGAAAAAAGTTTCAAATATATTAAATCCATCTATTAAAAAAAAAAAAATTAGTAATTTGTTTAAACAAAAAAGAAAGAAACACTAAAGGATTGGGTAAACACGAAAATAAAGAAAATACGTACAAAAATAAGGTGAGTTGATTGCTTCAGTAAAACAATAAAAAAATAAAAAAAAAACATTAATTTCATCATTTTAATCAAAAAAAAAAAGTTAAAAAAAAAATTTGTTAATTTTTCAAGTGTTAAAAAAACACCACAGCCCAAAAGAACGCTAACGCTGAGGGGCTCAAACAAAAAACAAAATTTCAAAAAAAACCATTTTTGTCCAAATCTGGAACACGGCAAACAAAATTATAGTCGATAGCTAGTCTGAAACCGATTGACGCTATTCGGCCATCGTTCCAGCTAACTTATCTGTTTTGTGCCAAAACAAAAAAAAAAAAAAACTCAACTCCAAAAACCTAGCTCCAAGACATCGCAGAGCAACAAAGTGTGAAATCCATCCACCCAACAGACGAACAATAAACTGGCCGACATCTTCAGAGTCTCTCCAGCAACCGCATCAAGACTCAGCATCGAATCATGTTTGCTATGTAAGCATCAAAAAGCTTCCAGGTGCAACAAACTACCTTGCTATATCAGAAAAAACAAAAACAAAACATCTTTAACACTCCAGCATCACTCATCACTCAGCATCAACAATTTTGATAACACATATACTTACAATAATTGAAACCTACATAAATTTAACAATTAAGAAGCTAAGTATTTGTTTTGCTTATATTTTATCAATTATCGTATTATTACTACTCGGTATAAATATATACATACATAACATTTGTATATGTAGTGTACATTCAATCGTTCAGATTTATTTTAAAATTATTCTCTTTTTCTTTTCCCTAAAATATAATATACGAGTAGCTACAATTTTACCAAACAAAAATCCTCGAATTCCCTCGATGCTGTGCACACCATCAGGACGAAATAAGAAGAAACATACATACAACAAAAATACAATTTAAAACGGATAACCAAGTAATAAAAATTTAAAACAAAAAAACAACAAAACTTATAAAATAATTTATTTTAATTGGGGTAAGTGATTCTTTTTATAAATTTGAACGAACGATTTTTTTACCTATGTACATCCGAGCATAATAGTGAAACGAAATTGTGAAAATTAAGCATAGGTACATACGATTTAAACAAACAGTGATATATTTGGTTGAGAGTAAGGCTAGGACCACACTTGCGATTTCAATCGCACGATTTTTTAGTCGCAAAAATAGAACACATGAATTTAAATGAGAATGAACGCACTTGCTACCAACAAATCATGACGATTTAAAAGTCGCAATTTGTTTCATTTTTCTTGCGATGCGATTGTCGTAAACTTAAATGAAACACATGTACTCAAATGGATATGCCCACACTTGCGATTTAAATTACTACGACTTAAAAATCGTAGTCGCAAAGAGAAATCGGCATGCACGCACATGCGATTTTTAATCCACGATTTTTTAGTCGCAAAAAGTAAGACACATGGCCCTAAATCTTAATGCACGCACATGCGACTTAGAAATCGTAGCGATTATAAAAATGAAACAAGTTCTATTTTTTCAAGCGATTTTTCTGTCGCTACTTATTTGTAGCAAATGCGTGCACTCACATAAAAAGTAGTGTGTTTTATTTTTCGCGATTAAATAATCGCGCGGCAAAAAAATCGCAAGTGCGTGCACGACAATAGTTTGTAGCGACTACGACTTTTTAATCGCCTCGATGAAAAATCGCAAGTGCGGTCCTAGCCTAAAGGGATTAGGTGAGATAAAATGGAAATAATGTAAAAATAGTTAAAGTTAGTGAAAAAAAAAACATATCGTAAAACTACAAAAACAAAAAAATATGATCTTTAGTTAGTTTTTTTTCTTGGAATTAAATGATACGAGTATTCCATTTTGATTAATTTTTTTTTTTTGTCTTCTAACGATTGTGTTTCTTGTTCATTTGATGTGGATGTTTTTTTTTATTGAGAATTTCAATTTAATATTTTTTTTTTTAATTTTATCTACAGCACAATTCTTTGATATAGTTTTTTTTTCTTCAATTAATAATTATATGCTTCTTTTTTTTTGACATACATAAATAATATTGCTACGAGTGTACAAGTAGTTCAGTTTATTTTTTTTCTTAGTTCAATAGTGGATTAGTTATATTTTTTTATGTCAATCTGATTTTGCTTTATTTATATTGTTTTCCTTTAAATAAAATAATTTGTCTTCATAAGCAATATTTCTCATAAATTGGCTTTTTTTTCTTCATTTTTTGATTTTTAGTTAAAAGTGATTTTACTTTATAAATGATTACTTATCTTTTTACCTCAAACGATACTTTTACATCTTTTGGGATCTGTCTTTTGAAATTCGTATTACGACATTTTTTTTTGTATTTTTCATTTATAAATGAGTTAGTCGGCATGGATATGCTTTAATAACTTTTAATGGGTGGATGTCAAGAATACGTAGGGATATAAAAGACTATAAGTGATGCTATGAAAGTATAAACTTAACTTAACTTTTATATAAATTAGGGGTTACTATAAAAATCGAGGACATAGTAACAAGGTTGTGTCATAATGATACTGGGGTGGGACAACTCCTCACAGACCTATAACATCTAAGGTCTCCTCACTCTATTAATAAGATTAGATTTCTTTTCGATTAGGACAAAGAGGCTTCGCGAATTTTAGTACGATTTTTTTTTCTTTTCAAGGCATGTTAAATACGTAACGGCCGTCCAGGTTTTTGATCGCAAGAACCCCCCATCCGACGAGCTAACCTTTGGCAATGCAAGCATGCCACGCAGTCAGATCCTGGACACCCATCCATTAGAGCTGTAAAAGTAACGACAAAATGAATACGTAACTTTAGGTATGAGTACCCGTTACAAAAAT
The DNA here is from genome assembly GCA_963931855.1 of Philhelius festivus. Classification (NCBI taxonomy): domain Eukaryota; kingdom Metazoa; phylum Arthropoda; class Insecta; order Diptera; family Syrphidae; genus Philhelius; species Philhelius festivus. Next base: position 230,817,026 of record OZ007555.1, on the reverse strand, counting down.
GTCGTTACTTGTTACTATCGTTATTCGTATGTATCACGATATAGTATTAGCCAAATATGAGTATCGTTACTGTAACGAAATACGTATATCATACGCAATGTTGGTTGGTTTTATTTGAGTGAAATAAGAAGATTCTTTTAATTAAAACATTACTCCTTGCCCAAAAATGTTAATTTGATTTTAATCAAAGTTGACATTACGATGATTGCTTCGGAAAGGTTGGTACTGGAATGCATCTTTTTTTCTCAGAGATTTTTATTGTGTCAGACATTTGGAAATAAAGCTTCATGTCTATTTTGTAAAAGACGTACAAAAAATCTCAAATGTCAATTGATTGAAAAACTTCTGAAAAATCGAAATTTTTTGAATTTTTTTTTGTTCAGGAAAGTTGCGATTTTAGGGCTTTTGGAAAGCATCTAGAAAGAAATACTCTAATGTCGATTTCCTTTACACATGAGAAATCAATTTCTGTGTGAAGATTTCGATCTCTCGACAGATTTCACGTTCCTTTACACCAAAAAAATCGATTTTTTTTTGACAGAGATCAAATCCCTCGAATCCGTATTTGAAGAGGGATTTACATGTATACGAAATACGCACACCAAAAGAAAAAATTTGACAATGGATCGAAATCCCTAGTGAGTAAAGGAAATCGACGTAAGTAGGTCAAGATATAGTATATTACCAATCAACCAAGGCATAAACTGTCAAATTCCATTGGAGGATGGCTGAGATCTCGATTGATTAAAAAACATCTACAAAATCTGAATTTTTTTTAACGAAAAATCGATTTTTTTGCTCATGAAAATTGCGCAGAAAATATGAACGTCCAACGCGAGCTCATCTTGTGTGTATGCGACTCTGATTTGTGTGTATACTTTTCGCATTCCGTATGTGGTATCTCGCATGTGGTACCTGCGTGCGTTATTAGATACTGAATGTGTGCCAAAAAAAAAAAGTAACGACATCGTGCGAGTAACGACTCTTATTTGTGAGTAACGTTTCGTTACTTGGTATTTCATTGAATACCCGTTACTCAGTAACGAATACATACGATTCGCTCTACCATCCATTTTAGTTATCAGGACTGTCTCAGAGTTCCTGTAAGCTCATAGACATAGTGGTAGTATATGGAATGGATGGTAATAACTCGAATTACATCTCGAGGCGTACGTTACAAGTGTAAATAAAGAAGAGATACTAAAAGGAGTAATAAGTTTTATTTAAAGAACCTAGGAAAAATAGTACATTGGTGTCAGAAAAGTGGAATAAAACTTACTGTGCAGTGAAGTGTGCGAAAAAAAAAATAATGAGCAAGTTGCTGAAAGAGCTCAACTGTAATGAGCTGAAAAGTGAATTAGGCAAGCGAGAACTTTCTAGAGCAGGATCGAAAAATGAGCTTATTCTGCGTTTGGCCGAATATTTGAAACAACAAAATGAAGACCCGGACATTTTCATCTTTGAAGCTGACGCTGAGGAAGCAGACGTAAGTAAAAATGTCGATGTTTCAAATATGATTAGCCTTCTGCTCCAACAACAAAAGAATGTTCTGGAACGTCTCGAAGAGCAACGAAATGAACAAAATGAACGTTTCAATGAACAGAAAACGAACAAAAGAATGTTCTCGAACGTCTCGAAGAGCAACGAAATGAGCAGAAAAACGAACAAAAAGATGTTCTCGAACGTCTCGAAGAGCAAAGAAATGAGCAGAAAAAACAGTATAGCGAACAAAAAGACTTTCTCGAAGAGCAGAGAAAAATGCTAGAAGGCAAGCTTGTTAACATCGAGAATAATGTATCTGCACCTGATGGACGTGTTTCATTGCTGGAGAATCAAGTCGACAACAAAATGGAGACGTTTTCAAAAGTGTTAGATGAACGTGTTTCATTGCTAGTCGACAACAAAATAGAGACGTTTTCAAAAGAGTTAGACCGTGTTCGAAACATAAAGATTCGAGAAAGTTCTGGATAAACCTTGAGGAAAAAGTAAATGCAACCTCCAACCTTTGATGGACAAACTTCTTGGTCAGAATACAAGAAGCAATTCGAGTCAGCTTCTTTAGCAAATGGCTGGGATGAGGCTGACAAGTGTATAGCTCTAACCGTTGCTCTTAGAGGATCAGCTGCTGAGTTATTGATAACCATACCAGCAGATAAGAGCAGCGACTTTAATTTCTTGGTTAAAGCTATAGACGAACGCTATGGCAATAGCCATATGAAAGAAGTCTTCAAAGTACGACTCTATTCCAGAGTGCAGAAGAAGGGCGAAACTCTACAACAGCTAAAAGCGGACATTGAAAGGCTTGTTCATCTTGCATATCGAGATGTTGGAGAAGAAATCCGTAACCAGTTTGCAGTTGAGGCATTTGTTCGTGCCATTTCCGACATACATCTTCAAAGGGCCGTGCGAACTGCTGGAAAACGAACGCTTTCTGAAACATTAGCGTTTGCCTTGACAATGGAAGCAGCAGAGCAAGCTTCTCACGGAGTACATCGACTTAGAGAAGCTATCGTCGAAGAATGCTCATGCCGAAGAACTGACGTCCAAAGGAACCAACGAAACGGACTTGCAAAGTGCTGGAATTGCAACAAGACCGGACATTTACAGTGTCAATGTCGATTACCACCAAGAAGAGCTTGTCAACATTGTAGACACGGAGTTGCAAACAAAGAACAAGGTAACAATAACACCAGTGTTACTTCCCGAACAGTTTCGAAACATGTAAGAAACAACTTCGAGGAGCAGAAGCTGATTTCTGGTATCGATGGCCCCAGGAACATCATCCAGGTTTCTCAGACCAAACGAAACAATAAAAGTCTGACTGTCGAAGCAACGTCAATTGGCAACAAACGTATGGTCGCCATCAACACTCTTCGAATAAGGGCTGACCCCATTTGTGAATGGAGCAATGAGGAAATAAGATCTGCTCAACAAGAAGACCCCGACATTGAACCTCTTCTCGCATGGAAGGAACCTGAAGAAAAACCCGCATGGAATGACATTTCCGATAGGAGTCCAGTTTTAAAGGCCTATTGGGCACAATGGGACTCACTTCATGTGCAGAAAGGTGTTCTTCGGCAAAAATGGGAGTCCGCTGATGGTAAATCCTATGTGATGCAGCTTGTGTTACCTCAATCGAAAATCAAAGAGGTTCTTCGAGAGATGCATGATGGACCTTTAGGAGGCCATTTGGGAATCAACAAGATGTTAGAAAAAGTAAGACAACGATTCTACTGGTTGCATGCAAGAGACGACGTTTAAAAGTGGTGCCGAAATTGTGAAATTGTTGTTTAAAAGTTAACGTCATTTCATATTTCTATGAAAACCAAAAAGGACAACAATCTGAAGTTCAAAGAAAATAAGCTTTGCAGTAGGATTCTAATGAGATCTTTAATGCAACAAGCGCAACTACTCACAAACTTTACTTTTCTAAATTAGTAAATTAGTACTTCGGCCAACCCTGTACTCAACACAAAAGAAAATAGATCAGCTGAAATGTCCGCTGTTCTTCAAAATTCCCCTTGGATAGTTTAGTATACCAAAAATTTTTGGAACCGGGATTTAAGTGGATTTACCATAAATCTCCTTTAAATCTCGTAGATATACCATACAAATATAAATCACCTCAAATGAAGATTTAAAATAAATCTCCTTGAAATCTTCTCGCAATCAGAAGATTTGCAAAACAAACAAACCTTATTTTATGGAACGAACCTATGTAAACCCACTTTCTTCATTGACAATCAACACAATCTTGTTGAGTTTTGTTATTGGTTATTTACTAAAAAGATTGACACTTTCAAAATGTAAGTATTTATATATAAACGAACTAATAAATTATTTAATTAAAAAAAAACAACTTACAGAAAATGGCAGAAACAAAGAAATCACGGAAAAGCTGGGGAACAGAAGACGAAAATCTCTTACTAGAGTTTGGGTTGATAAGTTGCCCGAACTAAGAGGGCAAAGGAAAAACAGCCACATTTATAAAGATATGGCAGCCACAATGGCAATATTTATACCCCAGAGGCGATAAAAACGTTCTACAAAATAAGGTTTGTTTGTTTTGCAAATCTTCTTATTGCGAGAAGATTTCAAGGAGATTTATTTTAAATCTTCATTTGAGGTGATTTATATTTGTATGGTAAATCTACGAGATTTAAAGAAGATTTAAGATAAATCCACTTAAATCCCGGATTTACCTTTGGTGAAAACGTAGTATTAGATTGCTACTTGACATCAGCTGTTTCGTTCCGGACACCCTTGGAAACGTAGGCGAACGCGGCCGGAAAACAAGGAAGCCTAACGTTATAGAAACTATTGTAGTTAATGTTGTTTCTCTAACAGATTTTAACTATATATCCAACAAATTTAATGAAAGTTTGACAGAAATATCTGATACATTGAAGCCATCCATTAATGGCGGTGGTAATTGTAATAATTGCAATAAAAAATATTGTTATACTCAACATTATAAAACCAAATAGCTTTACTTTTAGTCCAATCACCTCTTTTGAAACCTAAAAAAATATCTTATCCCTGAAAAATAAAAATTCTTGCATTTCAGATGGAATATCGAGTAACCTACTTAAAAAAAATTGTATTTTGTGTTTCAGATTTTTTGAGTTATATATTTAACTTAAGTGTTAAACAGGGTTGGAATTTTTTTTTTTACAAAAAACCCAAAAACTATTTTTTCGAATATTTTTGTATACAATATTATTTTAAACTTAAGGGGACTTCTGCTAAAAAAAATTTGGTTAAAATCGTTACAGACATTAATGAGAAAGTCGAAAATCACTAATTTTTTGGGGGTACCGTAGTTTTAAAGCTAAAAAAAATTTCAATTTACCCTCTAGGGAATCGCCGAAGACCCTTAGGTACCGAGTTTGAAGAAAATAGCTCCAGTGGTGAAGGCTGTAGGCGTAGGGAGAGGTACAGTCATACAGACATACAGACAGAGAGACGGAATTGCCGTACACACTTATTTCGCCTTCGCTATCATCGTAATGCCAACTTTGATCAAAATCTCGAGTTCGATTTTTTTTTACAAATGCAGAACTTGCCTATATCTCAAGTAAAAAGTTAAAGGCCATTACGACTCGGTGGGAACCAGGGTTCGGACTTTACTTCGATCGAAGTAGATCTACTTCGATTTTGATAAGAAAATTTAATCTACTTCCCTACTTCTCTTTTTTATGATCTACTTCTCTTTGAAATTCTAAACCAACATATTTAAAGCAATGTGGAAAATTTAATGTTTTTGAGATCGCTTTCAGAAAAACGTAAAGATATTTATGAGCCACCTATTTAATTGATAAAATTCGTACAAGTTCGTTGATGGAAAATTTACTTTAAAATAGTTATGTTTAATTAAAATTTTTTTAAAAGTCTGAAATCAGAATTTACTTATATATCTTATGTTTATATAATTTAATTTCCTAAAACTATTTCGAAAATTTTAGATCTACTTCAGTTTTTTTCCGTATCTACTTCAAAAATTTAAAACCTAAGTCCGAACCCTGGTGGGAACATAAACCACAACTATTTTTGTGTGCGGAGAAATGGAGGGTACCTACAATTTGCTGCCGATTCCAATCTGCCAATGATTCTTAAAAGGAGATACCTTTTGGAGGATTTGTCAATTGCTCATAAGAATCACAAATCTAATCTAAAAATTTTTTTAAATTTGTAATAATGTCATAAACATGCAAAAAGAAAAGAAAATTGTAAGATTGTGTTTGCTTAAGAGCTCAACAAACTAATAAACTTATGATTATTAATAAGTTGACCTTCGTTGGATGTTTTTTTAGTAGGGGAATCACCCCGGTTACGGCCCTGACAACAACACTATATTCACCATTTGAACTATTATGTACATATTGCTTCGCGTGAAGTAATAAAAAGTAAAGATATAGTTTATAATATTGTCAATTATGCGCGTATGAAAGTCAAGAAAAATCAAAATATCACAGATAGAATTTCGTGTATATTTAAGCAAATCATAGCAAATAATATTATATGACGGAGTAAACTTTTGTACTATTTTATTAGATGATAAGAAATATGAACAAAACAAAAGCATAAAACAAACAGACAGATAATACATACATAAGTCTAATTCAAAAACATGTATTTAAAGCAAAAATAAAATGAAGTAAATAAAAGAAATTTTCCCTACGAAGACACCTTCTCGAGAAGGTTTTTTTGCAAAATTCAACACTTAAAACAAATTATAATTGCTGTAACCTTGAATTTTATAACATTTTGAGTATAATAATAGGTTTAAGTTCCCTACTTAGAAATTTAGAAATTTTAGGAAGAAATTAACTGTTATATGTATAAAAATAAAAAAAAATACACAATCGTAAAAAAAAATAAATAAGAAAATTATTAATTTCAGAAATAAATAAATAAATTAGCAAACAAATAAATACATTAATTAATAAGTGCTAGTGGACGAAAAAACACATATGTAAATAATGAATAAATATTTCTTTTAATAAATGAAGATAAAACATAAAAATAAGCTAAGATAAAACAATAATATATTGCAAATTTTAATAAATAAATATACATATAACAAAAAGTAAACATATAAATAATTAAAAATATATAACCAGTAGAAATAATGAAATGAGATATTTGAATAAATATTAAGTTAAAACAGATATATATACAGTACTGTGCAAAACATTTGCAACTAAAACCTCGAACATTTTTCATTAAAAAAAAAATAGTTTAAAAAATGAAACAGCAAAAATCTTTCTTTAATTTTCTAAACTTTATTGATAATACGTTATAATCGTAGAAAAAAAATCAACACTCTTCTTTTAAACAAAAAATAAATAAGTAAATACAGTAGACTCTCGTTAACTTGAACATACGATAACTTGAACATTCCAATAACTTGAACAAATATTTTTTCCCTTTACGCATTCTACACCTTGAACGGACTATTCTTAAGACTCAATACCTTGAATTTTTCCCCTAAGTACTCTATAAGTTGAACAAAAGTAAAATTTATAGGAACTCTGTAACTTGAACAAAGTTTAATATTGAATTTCTTAAATTTTTGAATTTATGCAAGGTACCTGGGATGTTGGTACAGAATGCAAACGGTTTTTGTAAAGGGGAATCCCAGGAAATTTCTTTAGCATTTCCGTATAAGGTTTTATTCTTCATAATCGGTGAATTTCTGAATTTCATTTGAACACGTGCGTATTTAGAAATCGAAAAACGTTTCAATTAAAAGTACAGTGGACGCTCGTTAACTTGAACACGGACGAAACCAGATGTGTTCAAGCTATAGGATTGTGCAAGTTACTGGATCAAGTTAAAAAATTGTTGTTTTTATTTAATAATGATTTATTTTAATGATTTTAAAATATAAATAATGATATTATTAATAAATAATTTTAATTGAAACGTTTTTCAATTCCTAAATACGCACGTGTTCAAATAAAATTCAGAAATTCACCGATTATGAAGAATAAAACCTTATACAGAAATGCTAAAGAAATTTCCTGGGATTCCCCTTTACAAAAACCGTTTGCATTCTGTACCAACATCCCAGGTACCTTGCATAAATTCAAAAATTTTAAAAATTCAATATTAAACTTTGTTCAAGTTACAGAGTTCGCATAAATTTTATTTGTTCAACTTATAGAGTACTTAGGGGAAAAATTCAAGGTATTGAGTCTTAAAAATATTCCGTTCAAGGTATAGAATGCGTAAAGGGAAAAAATATTTGTTCAAGTTATTGGAATGTTCAAGTTATCGTATGTTCAAGTTAACGAGAGTCTACTGTATTTATTAATAATATCATTATTTATGTTTTAAAATCATAAAAATGAATCATTATTAAATAAAAACAACAATTTTTTAACTTGATCCAGTAACTTGCACAATCCTATAGCTTGAACACACCTGGTTTCGTCCGTGTTCAAGTTAACGAGCGTCCACTGTACTTCAATATTTGGTTAAATTGCTGTGCAAGACATTTGCAACTTAGATCTCACAAGTACGTAGTCCTGCCATAAGTTCTGTCCCTAACAAAACCACGTTTTATTTAAGAAATAAAAAAGCAATCAAAATTCTTTTTACGTCATTTATTAAGTATTAAATTTACAATATAATATATAAGAAATTATTCAAAATGCCCCCCTTAGCCTTCAAACACTTTCTTAAACGATCCGGCCACTCGTCTACGCCGCCGCCGCACACACGACTGTCTTCAACAAATCAGTTTTGAGAGACTCAATATTTCGGTAAGGCTTACAGCAAGCCTTCTCATCCAAAATTTTCAGCGGATTAAGTTGGGGCTGCCCGGCTGGTAAGCACTGGATATTTCAGCAAGATTCGGCGCCGGTCCACAAAGCAAACACAACACAACTATGGCTTAAGGACAATTTACCAGTTTATTGCTTCTCTTAACAATTTCCCACGGCCATGGTAAAACATCAATCTTTTTTTCTGTAATCCACTTTATGGCCAACTTCGACTTGTGTTTGGGATCATTGTCGTGTTGGAACGTCCAGACAAGTGGCATTTCCCAATCGGTATAAGTCAGCATGGTTTTACAAAGGATCACAGTAGGTGTACACCAGGGAAGTGTCTTGAGTCCCCTGCTCTTTATTACAGTTCTTGATTACCTGCTTGAAGGCAAAGTGACGGATCCAAAAGTGCATCAGTTATTCTTTGCTGACGATGGAGCCATCATAAGTGAAGACCCGATATCCCTACAACGAGCACTTGACGTATGGGTGGATGTTCTAGAAGGAAGTGGGTGCCGCATAAGCGCGAAAAAGACAGAATACCTATGCTGCCCATTTTCTGATCCACACAGGCCTATTCCAGACATTTATTTGAATGGAGTAGTGCTTCCCAAGTGTGAAAAGTTTAAATATCTGGGGTCTATGATAAATAGCGAAGCTACTTGTGATGACGATATCAATCATCGCGTAAGCGTAGGGTGGATGAAGTGGCGGGAAAATTCTGCTATCTTCTGTGACCGAAAAATGCCCCCTAAGCTGAAAGGAAAGCTCTACACTTCAGTTGTGCGTCCAGCACTCACATACGGTTCACAATGTTGGACAATGTACAAAAAGTATGAGAGTAAGCTAACGGCAGCTGAGATGAAGATGCTTCGTATGACAGCAGTATGAAAGCTTGATCGAATTAGAAGTACGAAGATCCGAGGAAGCCTTCATGTTAAGAATACCATTTCCCAAAAAATTGAACACGACCGACTCAGTTGGTATTGCCATGTTCAAAGGAGAGATCCTGAGAACCCCGTCATAAGAGCAATATCATACAACGTTCCAATTCGGAGTAAAAAGAAAGGTAGACCTAAACACTCCTGGTACAAACAAATGCAAAAACACCAGCATTCAGTTAGCCTCAGAAATGGAACAATACAAAACCGGGAGGCTTGCCGCCGATTTCTGAGGTCAACCCGGCGAACCCCACAGGCGGATCACTAGTGTGAAGCAGATACGTGGGAGAGTTATGATCCCCTCGACATCGAGATCATAACAGCGCCGAAACAAGCATCTGTCCCTTTAGTGTATTTTGGATTTAACCTCTTTGTCTTCTGTCATGTTGTTTTCCATCCGATCCATGCATATTAAACTTTGATTCGTCAGAAATCAAGACAGTTTTCCATTTCTGCAGACTCCAATCCGGCAATCTGTACATGTGGTGAGTTGACTCAATCTGTTGACCTTTCGCATCCGCTGTAAAACTGAATTATGAAATTCGCCAGATGAACTACATTGTCGATTCCTAAAATAACCTTATCATTTATGAACTTTCCTATCGACGATGTCAGTTACGGACATTTAGTCAACGTCCTAGGCTTTGATAATAGCATCGCTATCGATCAGCGAAATGAAGCATCGTTGTGCGTGGTTACTACTTGGATGGTGGACCGTTCAATACCAACCGGTGTGCTTTCGTTTTTTTTTTTTAGATTTCTGGCTATGTCCGGTTGCATCTTCATCATTTCCACCATTTCTCTAAATTGTTTCCGATTGGTTGTCCGTTTTCTATTAAAATTTGTTAAGCAAACACTTAAACATTCATTATGATAAGCTTTTGACTTACATTTTCGTGCTTTCCATTGTTAATATTTGTTTTTTTTTTTTTGTTTAATTAAAAATTCACATCAGATTCGTCTCGAAATTTGTACGAATGTAAAATGATAGAAAATGTATGGAGTGCGAATGGATTGGGGATTTAGTAATACCAGATAAGTTGAACAAAATGTCGGTGGTGCAGGGATTGTTACCGACATTCGTTCAACTTTCTTTCGTCGGATTCAGTAATAGCAAAAGTTTGTAAATTAAATGAAACTGTCACTTTAGCTCATTCGCCGAATTCTGTAATAGGGGTGAATAATTTTTGATGAATGGGCGTTTTATCCTTTGTAGGGTTGATTGTTGTTCTTCTCGTAAAAGGGTGCGTTGTCGTTATGGACGATGTCTTCAAATTGATCATCAGTGATGGCTCGGGTGTTTAGATACTTGTCACTAGGCTCTAGTTCATGCTGGAGGAGTTATTGTACTTCTGTGTTACGATGATCTTCCAGGTTCCTGATGATTTTTCCGGAGAGCTGCAGTAAATACTTGTCCAGTGGTATTAACTTTGCTTCTTTATACAGATTCCTTGTTGGTATATATTTCTTCGTCAGTGGGTTGCGGTAAAGTCCAGTGCAAATGCGGAGCATCTTTCTTTCAAAAAACTTCATCCCTTTCATTGCTGGGGAAAGCGTAGATCAGAACGGGTCGGATAAGTTGCTTGTACACAAGCAGCTTGGTCTTCTTACTTAGTCCATTTTGCCTCCTGAGAAGCGGGTGGACCAAGTGCAGAGAATATAGTTGGCTCTCTTCAACATCAAGTCTGCATGTCTTTTGAATTTGAATTTGTTGGAAAAGTTGATACCCAAGTACTTCGTTGATGATATGACTGTCACTTCAGTGTTGTCTGGAAACTTTATTTTGATTGCATCACAGCGTGTTGCAAACGCTCGTCTTCAAATGACAGTCACTGGTGTTCGGAAGCAGATGAGTTCAGTCTTTTAGCTGTTTATCCTCAGTCCCCATTTGACATAGTATTCCCATAGGTTTTTAATGTGCTCTTGCACTCTCCTGGAAGCAATTTCTGGTGAAAAAGCGGTAGCGTATGTGATTGAGTCGGCTGCATAAAGCTTTGTCTTCGAACCTGGTATGTTGGCTGGTTGATCAGCAGTGTAAATGTTGAACAGAAGTGGTCCAAGTTTTGATCCTTGAGGAACTCCAGCCTTAATTCATTTGGTTGATGACGCATGTTTTTCTACCTGTACATAAAAAAGTCTATGGGTTAGGAAATTTTTGATTATTCTTACCAAGTAATTAGGAAGTCCAAGTTCCGAGAGTTTGAATAGTAATCCTTTTATCCAAACACTGGTCGAAAGCTTTTTCGATGTCCAGCAATCAGGGTACAGTGGTTGCCTTTTTGTTGAGTGCAATTGTAACATCAGTATGGAGTCCCAGTAATGAATGTAGGGTAGAGTGTTCATTTCGAAAGCCATACTGAAACTCCGGTATGAGTATGAGAAATCGTCGAGTTTCTTCAATATCAACGCCTCCAGTATCTTACTCATGCAGCTGAGCAAAGAAATTGGCCGATATCCTTCCACATTTGCGCGGTTGTTCTTCTTCGGGACGGGGACAACTTTTGCGGTTTTCCAGACTGCAGGGAAATAGTTGTTGCTTAGGCAGTTATTGAAGATTATGGTCAACAGAAGAACAGCAAGATTAAGTAACTTTTCAAGAACGTAATTAGAAATCTTGTCGCTTTCTGCTGACTTTTTGGAGTTTCCAGTGAAGATAATGTCAGCCACTTCTTCAGGAGAAGTGAAAACATCTGTCAGCGTCGGCTTCGATGATGGGTTTTCCTCGTTGAACAGGGTCACGGTTTCGGTGGTTGCTGATATTTCCTGAAAGAGAGTTTCTACATCTTCGATAAAGTCAGGAAAGTGTACACTTACACGAAAGTGGTCTTTGAAAATATCATGAAAGTGATTTTTAAACGCTACAGCTTTCTCAGCAGAAGTTGTTGAAACTTCTTGTCCGTGAAGGATGGTGTCTGGAATTGAGTTCACTCTTCCAACAATCAGAGTGATCTTTTTAAACGTATCAGGTCCAGGTTGGATATCTTCGAGTCTATTCCAGAAATTTTTTTCCTGATGATGTTTTATTGCACTGAAGTTCTGAATGTAGTCGACCGTATTCGACACTTTCCCTGTTAAAGGTCCTGTGGAATAGTCTTTGGAGGCTTTTGCGGAGTCTTTGCCGGTGAGCATATATTAATTGTATATGCTGGGGTAAGCTTCCATATTTATTCCTGCTGGTGCGGGGTGTTTTCTGCCTATCCAAAGCATTGTTGACCACTGTTTCAAATTGAGCAATGGTGTTATCGATCTCACTGTTGTTGAGATTGTTGACGCTGGAGACTTCTGGTAAGCGTTCTTCAACTTCTGAACGGAATCTTATCCAGTTCAGTTTCTCGTATTCGATTTGGAATTTGGGAATACGACATTCAGTTGTAATCCTACGAGTATAATTCAATCTGACTCTCATCTCAAGCGCCAGATGGTCCGAGTCACTTTCGTGTGTAACACAAGTGAAGTTTTGGAGCTCGGGAAGAATGTTCGTAAAATTGGACGTCACTAAAAAGAAGTCCAGGAGCGACGGAGTTCATGGAAATGTGGGTCTATTTTGTGATATAACCACCAGTGAGTGAAGCTCGGAGTTATCTTGCAGCCAGTCCACAATTGCTTTTCCTTGTGTAGATTCCCTGGTGTCCAGCCAGAGTGGGTGTCGTGCATTAAAGTCACCTGCAAGTACACGGTACGTATGTTGGCTAGCCAGATCTTGTTGCGTTACACTTGTTGTATACTGAGACGAGAAACAGCGTCTCATTATCCGACATATTGATCATAACGGCTGTAGTCTCCATGCAGCGCAGTACAGGTACTCTAACGTACTCGCTTTTGAGGTCCGATTTTAAGAGATGGCAGTTCCACTGCCTTTAGATGTCTTGTTATGTCTATAAGATGTGTAGCCTTCCGGTTTAAGTGTGTTCCTAGCTGTGATATTTGTTTCCTATTTTCCTGCTTTGTTTTATTTCAGATAAAAATACCATAGTTGTGAAACATTGGGCTTTAGAACTCGATAAGCAGTAAAAACGAAACATTTTTTTATATATTTAAGTGGAAGTTCATTTGTTTGACACCAATTGGCTCAAACATTATTTAAATCATTTTGAAGATTAAAAAAATCAGATTATTTTCTTATCCGCATAAATAATTTTATATCGTCAGCATAAATAAGATAAAATGGATTTTTTTTTTTACTAAACAAACATTTTATTAATACAAATATTAAACAAAAGCGGCCCAAGGTGACTTCCTTGTAACACAATAGGAAGTACGCTTATAATCCTAAAACAATTACTTCCAAGTTTAACGCATTGGATTCTCTATCTGTTAAATAGCAGCATAACCATTAAAGGAGCATACCATGAATGCCAACAGATTTAATTTTTTTTATTATAATTTGGTGACAAATGCGATCGAAAGCCTTGGTAAAAGCCGTAAATATCGTGTCAACTTGGAATTTTGACTCAAGAGCAAAATACTCGTATATATTGTGGCATTGGTCGTCCAATTCATGTCTTCAATATCAGTAAAAAAAAGAGTCGATTAATATAGCTCTTTAACGCCCACCGTTGACCCGAATGTTGTTCCTAGCACCAAACTATCACTCTCCGCGAATGCATTGGCGTGCGGGATTTCCAAACCCCAGATGCGGTAATTTTGTTTGATAACGTGACTGACGAGATAAAAATGCGCCTCGTCAGAAAAAAAGATTTTTCGCCCAAAATCGTTGTCCAATCTCCAATTCAAACTGCTCTAAGGCTTAGGCCCAGACTGCGAAACGATAACGAAGTGGGTGGTCGTGCGGTTCAATTACTGAGTCAATTGAAACTTGCAAGCGAATAATCCAAGATCTTTGTGCAGAATTCTCCTCAGGCTAGTGTGTCAAATGTTGAGATGTTTAGATGGATGACGAGTTGATGTTCGTCAATTGAGTCTCATACTCTTGGCTACTGCAGCCACATTCTCGTCTATACGTTCCGTATAACGACGGGGACCATGAGTCTTGTCTACTAGTATACCAGTTTCACGAACTTTTTGACAAACTTGCGTACAGAAGGTAAGATGGTTGCTTCATTCCGGCCAAAACTTCTTTTCAAAAAACGCACTGTTTGGGCTACAGCACTTAATTTGGAAATAAGTTTTCAATATTTCCCAAAGTTGTTCAAGCATAAAACCGCTCATTTCGTTCCGGGAAGGTATGATACTGACTTTCTGTAAAGATTTTAAGCGAAAAACAGCTGTTAGTGTCAAAATAACTTATGATTAAAAATAAAACACGAGATGGCCAAACCCTGAACGTCGTAGCATATGTTAGATTTCCGAGATTAAAGAAAAACTGGCTGACTAATTTAGGAAAATACTTAGAAGACTAATAGAGCTTAAACTTCTAAGCTAGCCCTCCGACGAAGGTGATCTTGGCAGTAAAGTCAATGATCTCACTCTAGCCTTGAATAGATCCGTACAGGAAAAAAGGATGTCTTACTGGTAGAATTCAGAACTTGAGGCAATAAGAAAAAATTGCAGAAAACTCTTCTATCCAGCTAAAAGGACAAGAAATGTGTCAGACTGGGACTCTTCAAAACCATCGAAAGATTGATTAATATCAATTTAAAAACAAGCACTGAAAGGAGACTTATTTCGGCGGCTCATCATACATACTGTAACGAATTGTTCCATGCTACTCCACTCTATACGACTTCTGCATTAATACCAAGAATTGTACTTCACTCAAATTGAATTCACAAGCACCCTGAGCATATGACGTCACAGGAAAATCAACTACATGAATATTTTTCGTTCACCACTTATATAGTTCATATTCAGTTTCTAGTGAATAACCATCGAGAGGACCTACTTGGATGAACGAAAAGCACCTCTTCGCTCATACATACAGTCAGGCGGCACAGTAAATTGATTGCATAAATCTTTCGAAGTCCAGTAGTAGACAAGAAGTATAGACGAGTTGGTCATTTAGCTTTCCTTGCTTTTTGCAGAGCTTCCCCCCACCAGTGGTAAGGGGTTTCGTATGAAGACAAGTTAGGTAGGTGAGATTGTCCGGCTATTTCTTATTAAGGCTTCCCCCCACCAGCGGTAAGGGGTCTTAGTTCGAAGTTTGTTATTCTAATTGCCACCAGGGATTTCCGTACCTGCTGATCTACCAGAGCGTTAGCCTGCCGTTTAGTGCCACCAGGGGCCTTGAACATGCTGATCTACCAGAGCGTTAGCCTGCTGTTTAGTGCCACCAGGGGCCTTGAACCTGCTGATCTACCAGAGCGTTAGCCTGCTGTTTAGTGCCACCAGGGGCCTTGAACCTGCTGATTTACCAGAGCGTTAGCCCGCTGTTTAGTGCCACCAGGGGCCTTGAACCTTCTGATCTACCAGAGCGTTAGCCTGCGGTTTAGTGCCACCAGGGGCCTTGAACCTGCTGATCTACCAGAGCGTTAGCCTGCGGTTTAGTGCCACCAGGGGCCTTGAACCTGCTGATCTACCAGAGCGTTAGCCTGCTGTTTAGTGCCACCAGGGGCCTTGAACCTGCTGATCTACCAGAGCGTTAGCCTGCCGTTTAGTGCCACCAGGGGCCTTGAACCTGCTGATCTACCAGAGCGTTAGCCTGCTGTTTAGTGCCACCAGGGGCCTTGAACCTGCTGATCTACCAGAGCGTTAGCCTGCTGTTTAGTGCTACCAGGGGCCTTGAACCTGCTGATCTACGAGAGCGTTAGCCTGCTGTTTAGTGCCACCAGGGTCCTTGAACCTGCTGATCTACCAGAGCGTTAGCCTGCGGTTTAGTACCACCATGGCCTTGAACCTGCTGATCTACCAGAGCGTTAGCCTACCTGCTGTTTAGTGCCACCAGGGGCCTTGAACCTGCTGATCTACCAGAGCGTTAGCCTGCTGTTTAGTGCAACCAGGGGCCTTGAACCTGCTGATCTACCAGAGCGTTGGCCTGCTGTTTAGTGCCAACAGGGTCCTTGAACCTGCTGATCTACCAGAGCGTTAGCCTGCGGTTTAGCGCCACCATGGCCTTGAACCTGCTGATCTACCAGAGCGTTAACCTACCTGCTGTTTAGTGCCACCAGGGGCCTTGAACCTGCTGATCTATCAGAGCGTTAGCCTGCTGTTTAGTGCCACCAGGGGCCTTGAACCTGCTGATCTACCAGAGCGTTAGCCTGCTGGTTAGTGCCACCAGGGGCCTTGAACCTTCTGATCTACCAGAGCGTTAGCCTGCCGTTTAGTGCCACCAGGGGCCTTGAACCTGCTGATCTACCAGAGCGTTAGCCTGCTAGTTAGTGCCACCAGGGGCCTTGAACCTGCTGATCTACGAGAGCGTTAGCCTGCTGTTTAGTGCCACCAGGGGCCTTGAGCCTGCTGATCTACCAGAGCGTTAGCCTGCTGTTTAGTGCCACCAGGGGCCTTGAACCTGCTGATCTACCAGAGCGTTAGCCTGCTGTTTAGTGCCACCAGGGGCCTTGAACCTGCTGATCTACCAGAGCGTTAGCCCGCTGTTTAGTGCCACCAGGGGCCTTGAACCTGCTGATCTACCAGAGCGTTAGCCTGCTGTTTAGTGCCACTAGGGTCCTTGAACCTGCTGATCTACCAGAGCGTTAGCCTGCTGTTAAGTGCCACCAGGGGCCTTGAACCTGCTGATCTACCAGAGCGTTAGCCTGCTGTTTAGTGCCACCAGGGGCCTTGAGCCTGCTGATCTACCAGAGCGTTATCCTGCGGTTTAGTGCCACCAGGAGCCTTGAACCTGCTGATCTACCAGAGCGTTAGCCTGCTGTTTAGTGCCACCAGGGGCCTTGAACCTGCTGATCTACAAGAGCTTCAGCCTGCGGCTTAGTGCCACCAGGGTCCTTGAACCTGCTGATCTACCAGAGCGTTTAGCCTACTGTTTAATGCCACTAGGGGCGTTATACCTACAGATCCTGTCAGGAATCCAGCATCCGAATGAAAGGGCCTGTTTGAGGCCGAACTACCAGAAGCCAGAATACCCGTAATCAAGTACCAGATCCGGATCAACAGCGAGCAGTATAACTGATGCAAGGCCGCTAGACCAGAAGCCAAAAGAGTTGATGCCCATGAACCGTTCAATTACCCGAATTAAGTGAAATATTAATAGAAGAATATTGTATGTTATAGATTTAAGAGTTATTTCTAATAAAGATTTAGTAATAAGGTTTGAAGACCTTTTACTCTGGAGTTTCGTGTTTTCTTCAGGACGACCCTGGCGAGACCGGCGAGCAGAACCTCGGCTGGAAAGCAAAAACCACATCACAATAATAGCAAAGAAAGTCGGTGCACACAGCTTTGCGAACGTTGCTGCGAACCATATGAAATACTTCCTAAACAATGGTTGTTTTCCTAGTTACAGAAGGAGCTTTTAACAACGTCAACATTTTTGCAATCACATCTGCATTGTCATCTCTAAATGAGGATAGTTCGCTTGGTAAACTGATTAATGAAATGCCGACCAGCAGGATTACAAATTCAAAGCTGGGCGACCTTTCTGCAAGCAGATGTTTGAGTAGAGGTACGCCTCAAGGTGGTATTCTGTCTTTCCTTCTTTGGAACTTGGTAGTTATTCAGCTGCTTACCTGCCTGGAAGTAGAGACCAACAGGGTGATATGCCAGACGACGTATCTAGAAAGCATCTTAATACTTTGAAAGAACTCTTAAAAATGCTTGAATATGCTGATAAAATGTGCAGTTCTGATTGGAATGAAGGTCAACCGCTATAGCGTTCATATAAATCATGTTCTTTTTTCTTGGATATAGATACAATAGGTATATATACATATAGATCCTCTAACTAACTTTTCGAGATAAAGCAGTATATGTACAGAGTAGGTGAGGGATCGATTCCTCCTCTTCTTCATCTATCCAATTTCATCAGAAATCGTTACAATTAATTCCAAGCCGCGTTGCGTGCTTGCCTATCAAACAGCGTCCTGTTTCGGATATTAAATCTGCTTAAAGATATTAAATCTGTTTAGCGTCAAGCAGGTGGTGGTATTGTCACTATTGTAATTATACACGTAGCGATAGGAATACCAATGCTTGCCTTATCTAGCCTAGCAATAAAAGTATCGTTGTTCCACATTTGTTGAGGTCGTCAACCTTCCTGAAATGTCCCTGTGGCCTGTTATCCAGCAGTGAATGTTTAACTGGTGCCCCATATCCATCAGAGACGACCAGCAGTTAAGAGATGTTATTGAGCTTGTAGAGTCAGTGTCAAGAGATTGCTAAAGTTTCAATATTGATCCACTGAGAGGAGGCTTTTTATAAGAATAGCAGATGTTTGTTTGCCGAATAATATCGATGAATGTAAGATAAAATAGAATGTCCAGTGCAGTAAAAGTAATGCGAGGTTGGAGCGCCCATTTATTCCCAAAAATTTTTTGCATAAGAAGAGTCTCATTGTGGCTTTTTTGACTCTTTCTTGAATGTTATCTTTCCAACTTAACTTCATGTCTAAAACAAGATCCAAGTATTGTACTTCGTCGGGAATGTTTGTGGTATACCTTTTATGAATGGTGGGTCTATATAAGGAATTTTATATTTCTGACGCCTTCTAATTTAGGTGAATTCAAATTGTTTTTTTTTAAATATTTTATATTTAAATTTTTATTTTAATCAAAATTTTTATTCCAAATATCTTATTGTTAGTTTATATATAAGACATTAATTATTATTTAAGACATTTTAAATCTTTAAATGAAACTTTGTTATGCAGAATTGCTTATAAGTTCTTGGCCTTGAAATATAACATTGAATCTATAGTTTACCCATCTATATATAAGAAAATGCATTGATTTCTACAGAAGGTGCACCTGTATCAAAAATAGAATAGTTTAATTAAAAATATGATTCATTATGTGGCACTGGATGAAATCCATGCCCAAGATAAGCATGAATCATGTTATCTTATAGTTTAATGAGAAGGGATCGCTAACTATGATCATGTGTAGTAGGGATCACTTGACAACTCCGCCCGGTAACGGAGTATGTTATTTATTAAAGGCTGGTAAACAAAAGTTTTGGCTCTACGATTGTATATATGACTCATATGATCAAAAGTCGTGTCTTGAACTCTGTGTCTTTTCACAAATATATTAAGTGCATCAATAAATTGGTTTAAATCTTCAATCGAAACCAATTCATCACCGTCACTGTAGTAGAAGTAAAGTGGAACATCGATATTACCGATGGGGTAGTTTGGAGGTTCAGTTTGGCCATAGTGGTTCAAATTTCCAGATTCTCCATAATCAAACTGCCGGAAATATCCAGAAACATATTCTTGACTGTAATGCAAGATCTGCTTTGTTGACATTGTATCCGGACTGGTTTCAAGTACAATGTTCAAAATACTCTGTAAAAAATAGTAATAATTATTATTTAACTAAAAGAAAACTCCTTTTGGTAACTTACAGGATCAACTGTTTCGTCGTCGAAGCCAGCGGAAACCAGGAGTAAGTTCGAACACAGAATAGAGGCAGTGCCGGTTGCTTTACACAACTTGGAAACAGCATCTACAAATTCTTGGGTTGGTTCGAATTCATATCTGCCTATAGAATCCAAAATCGAGTCATTAACTTTTGTCGCCCCCAGTCCTGGAGCATATTCTTTGTAAATCCTAGATCTTAAGCGACTCATGTAAGCCATTGGATTTATCATATGAGCTGATTCAATTAATTGGTTAAAGTACGAGTCCAGAGAGCTCACAGCGAAAAAGGAGGTAGTTCCTAAAGAATGACCAACATATACGACCTTATCCACCCACGTTTCTTCACGTATGTATTCAATCATTGCCGGAATATCAATCACACCAATTTCGTGCCAGGAGAAGTCCCAGTATTTGCCATCACCGCCAGGTTCTGAGTCTAAGAATACGTGCTCGCGAGAATAGGTGTTTCCACGGGCATTGCCAAGCCAAACATCGTATCCAATATCAGAGAGAAGGTAAGCTAATGCATATTCTGGTCCAAGGGCAACCCAGACACTTGACGAAGACAAAAGCCCATGCATGAGGAAGACAACTGGGCGTGCGGCGATTAAGGGATTCCAACGGGGAGAATATGGAATGCGGTGCATTGTAAGGATATATCCATCATATGTTGTAACTCTGTGTGTTTCAATTGGATAACCATTATCCAAAACCAACGATTCCTACAAAACAATATTTGTTTGAAATATAATGTATGATTTGAAAAAATCTTTTTTGAGAGTTCTTACGGTTGTAGTGTAGCTACTTTTAGCACCCATCACACTCAAAATCATAGGCAAATAAACTGCGAATGATATCAATAGTTGTTGTGCCATGGTAAAGAATTAGCTTGCGATTGGCAGAAAGAACTCTTAGTGAAGCCTTTTTATACAACTTTGATTTTTTTTTTAAATAAGAGCTACTTAAGCTTATAGTTAAAAAGTTTTATCTTACAAAATAAAACTAATATTTGTTTGTAATTTACGGCCGACCTATTTTCGTTGATGTTAGATAACAAACTCACGTGTTTGGAGGGTATTTTTTGTTTATCTTGTCATCCTACATTCATGCATGTAAATCCCAATTCATCCTATAACAGGAAAATCGGAAGTTTGTTTTCTGGTACTGAAAAAGTAACCAATCCAATTGAGTGATTATCAGGTCACCCTCATAGCCCTCAGTTTGTCCTAGAGCCATTTCGTCGCATTGAGAAAAGAGAACAAGTCTTTAATCTTCATTTCCGAAAGTTCGTGAATGGCATCAAAAATGCCCTTCCTAATGAATGTGCTCTAAATTTGGCCAGAAAAGTGCATTTGCAGAGGAAACAGGAAATGGAGGACTGTTTCCTTCTTCAGCTGGTCCCCACAGCTATGACAGTGAGTATTGTGAGAAATACCTAGCTTAGCTGTGGGAACACTTTAGTGTCATTTTGACACCTTTTCAGCGTTCGGACACCAGGACACCTCTTTTCAAAAATAAGTCGATTTGGACACTTTTTATAAATCTAGCAACTCTTTGGACACTATTTTAAACAAAACAAACAATTTGTTCGAAAAATGGAACGCAACCCAACGCAAACAGCCAAAATAAAAAATACCTAAGTACCTACATCAAACTATCTATTTATATCTCTAACTTTCATATAAAAATCTCTGTTGATACGACACACGATCTGTATATTTGTGTTTGAATTAATTGCAAATTACCACGCACTCACACTACAGAAAACAAAAGTTTGCAAGTTGTTTGGCATATGGATAACTACATTATTGACGCACGTTTTTGTGTTATCTGTTATGTTTATTCTTTGGTTTTCATTCCTTCACATCTATGTGCTACGTACTCTCTGTGGTCGGTTCATCTGCGTTGTTGTTGTTGTTCTTAATTGTTATAATAAAAACTTGTTGCGGCTACCAATTAGGGTCTGAACTAATTCCTTCACCGAGCGAGAAATGAATCAGTCCAATAAAAGAAACAAAAACCAATGCTATTTGAACCTGCGGATATTTTATTTTTATCATTTTTGAGTACAATACATATAAAACTTACTTATGGGAAGGAAAGTGTCATTGACCTTTACTTACATTTTGATGCGCCTGCCTGGCGACTGAACATACCCTAAGCGGAGCAACGGAGTTGCGTGAGCAGGTGTGAGCCCCGAAAAGGGAGTTAAAATCCTGAAAACCCGCGAAGCGGGCCACCCAAGGTACTGTTGCTCAAGACAAAACATTTTATGTTTGGCCTTAAGAGGCCTCCGGCCAAAATGTCGAACTCAGATTCGAAGATTGGAACTTCGAATTAAAATAATCACTCCGCATTTGTACTTTCAACATGTTTGATCTTCGAAAGTTGCATTTGGGTTGCAGAGAAGTTACAGCCTACACACAACCTTCTTTCATTTGATTGTTTTATTTTTGTGTCCTCTGCTCTGTTTGATCTGTTTGTAGAAAAGGCCAGTGTAAAGATGTATAGAGGGGTAAGGGTAGGTTCAACCTTTCCGTTGTGTGAAGTATTAGGCGATGAAACATTTGAGCAAGAAAAAAATATTATTTGTATCTACCTAGAAGCTCCAATATGTCGAGCAAAATGAAGTTACATACATATCTGTGTATGTATGTATGTAGGTATACACCTAAAATGGAAAATTGGTGATGTTGACCTTGAATTTGAAATAATTCAAAGTTATTATGTAAGATTTTGTACCTATATTACAGATATGTATTTTTTCGACCTACCTATAGATACGTAGTCATGTACATTATATATTTGTAATTGCAGGTTTCGATAAAATGGAAAAGAAAGACTTGCATGAATTAGAAAGGTTTTTTTATTTTAAATTCTGAATACGAATTTTGCTCTCAAAAATAATTTTGGTGGTGATCGAGTTTTTGCTGAATTTACATTATTTATATTTATTCTTAGTAGTCACCAATTTGATAAAAAAAAGTAGAAAGGGATTAAGAAAAGGCTAAACACCCAAAAAAGTCAAAATTAAAACAAACGTATGTGTGTATTTAGCTATTTACATTATGTACATGTTCATGCATACTTTTTTTGTTCACTTTTAACTAAAAAGCTATTTTTAATTGTGACTTATAGGTACTATAAGGCAAGTTATGCATTCGTTAAAAAAAATCTAACTCGAAATTTTGGTCAAACTTGACATTACGATGATAGCGAAGACGAAAAAGGTGAGTCTCGAAATTCTGTCTGTTCGACTTCAGCCTAAACGACTTGCCCAATTTTCGTTAAACTTGGTACATACCTACATATCATTTTAAATTTTTAAATAAGTGAAAACAAATTACATAAGTACCTACATTTAAGAACATATTTTTCAAAAAGATTAAAACTTCCACAAAAAGCCAAGTGCCCACGCTGATTGTGCAATTTTGGTGGGAACCATATGAAAAGGTATGGGTCGTGATGTTCATAGGGAATAAGGTGTTCTAGATTTTGATAGGGTGTTATAATCAATAAACTGCTTAAACAGTAATAAATTTGTTCGATGAAATTAGATACTGAACGTTATGGTATTGTAATATTTTTGCTAGGTTCGTTAAATAAAACTTATTACTCTTTCTAGTATCTCTTCTTTATTTTTACTTTCCAAATCACAACAATAAATCTCAATTTATAATCAACTCAAATACTTTATTCAATTTAAAATCACACTTGTTTTAAACTTTACACAATCCAATAAGCAGAGTTTTGCACACTTCCGTAATCAAAAATCAACTGTGTCGTGCTCACGGCGAGCACTCCCTTTTATACTCATGTTAGTTGTTCTCGAAAATTCGCGAAGCTTCTCGTCTTGGAATGTTCTAGATGGTTGGAATAAGGGGAAATACATTTGACATTGGAAAAGAGCTTTTTGTTTCTTCCATAAATTAGATATGTAATTTTCCAACAGATGGCGCTGTAGTAGTATAAAGCTCTGTTCACAACAGTATTATTACGATAAGAACGACCCGGCAGTGTATATGTATATTTATGTTGTTAAACAATAATTGACATTCAATTCTGCCAGAAATAATCTTATAAATAAATATTTCGTCTAACAAAACTTGTGCTGAAACAAAAAAAGGATATTGAATAGACTTAGCCTACAATATAAGTTGAATGCTGTCTAAACATTTTGTATTCTGTATATCTTGTGAATTTTTTTGTTGAAGTTTTCAGTTTTGTCTAAAAATGTTTCGTAATTTGGGTTCCAAATAGTGGATGCTAAAAATATTTCAGATTTCTTAAAGAATCTACCTGTGTAGAAAATAAAACCTATGCTCCTGGCCTGATTAACTAAGAAGAAGTGGTAGTGTTTGTCAAACATTAGCTTAGACTGAAACACAACAATTAGATCTTTTTGCTCATAAACTCTTGTCAATTTATTTTCATCCAATAGATAGTTAAAAACAATAGGATCCTTTTGAGGAGTGAAAGACATGAAGCGAATTTGAATCACACCATAAAGAGATAAAGAGTTATACCTTACTCCTTATCTATCAAATTGGTAAATTATATTATGATTTAATATTTGGAAAATGTTTCTATAGTTTAATCTTAAAGATATTGGCGCAAAATTTTAAACGACTTTGTCTAACTTTTTCATAATTTACGATACGTTGGACAATTCGTTTTTTTTTAGATATCTACTGTGATTATGCCATTAAATATAGTAATAACTAAATAAATAAATTCATAATTTTGCTTTGTATACATGTATTTGGAAACAGTAACTTAAATCAAACAAACTAACTAATGTTTTTGTTTTAATTAATTCTTTTGTAACGCTATACCTTGTTTCAACTCAATAATTTTGTTTCTGCAATTAAACTATATACTTTTTTCTTTTTATTTTTTAATGTAAGAATACACGTCAATTATTTCGACAGACGGCATATTATGTCATTGTTCTATTTTCTTTTATATACTTCTTATAATATTCTTGTATTTTCTAAATAAATAATTTTATAATTATAATAGATAATAACAGATTTATCTATCCATCGCCCGCTGCAATATTGGAAAATTTAAGATCGAAGAGCACTTTTGAACAATTGTTTCGCATTTCTAATATTCAATCTACTTACAAAGCACATTTTTAAAAAAAATCAACTCCAATTTGTTTTGGTATGAAATGACCGTTGTTAATCTGGATAAAGTATAATTTTAAAAGATAAAGTAGCTACATATTTGCTACTGTTAAAGTTAGACGAGCTCTTTAACGTTCAAGTATAGTTTTTGCGTTTAAAATTAACAAAAAGTCGGTTCTCGTTTTATAAACGATATTTACAGTCAAACCCCATTCTAAAATTGATTTAGAGTAGGTTTTAATTTTAAATGTTGAAAATCTTGCGCCATTTTGTTTATGAAAATCATGTTTGTGGATTAATTATTGAGTTGTAACGTTTCAGCTGATATCACACCTTCCTTCCAACCTATTCATGAACAAAATTTTAATTAGAAACATTTAAGTATACAATACATATCTACATACTCGTACAATAATAAAATAAAAAAAAGATTGTACTTACTGCAATAATTAAGAATGTATACCAATTTTTTTCTTATGTATGTATTTGAGCGTTTTTTGTATTCGTGTTTTTTTTAAGTCTTGGGTGGAATCACACCCGAAACGTTACAACTCAAAAAAATAAACAAAATCTATAATTGACCTTGCGCCCACTCTAGGACAAACATCATTTTTATGAATAAGAAAAGCTAACGAAGAAAGGATAATTTAATATTTTATTTTCTGAGAATATTGTATTCTGATTTAGAAAAGTCATTTTACTAAAAAGGGGTTGGGTAACGTCCTAAAAACTCTAATATCTCTTCTCAAAATTGCAAAAACTAATACCTGCCTTGAAATGAAAAAGTTGAAAATTTTAGCTCAAAAATGAAAAATTTCAAGATTTGAATGAATAATTCCCTCAAAATCCAATATTTGTCCAAATTATTAAAAAATATTAAATACCTATTCGAAAAAAGGATATTCACCTCGTCGTTCGTCGCAATACATAATAAGATACAAACCGATTTCTTATCATAACAAACATACCGAGCTTCATAATAATACATTCAATACTTTTTGCATACCAACCAATGTACATAGTAGTTACTTTTCTTCCTAAAAACACACAAAACAATCCAACATGTTAAATCTACTCCTTTGCTTCATTTTACATTCACACCATACTCATCGCTTACCAATCCCTATACCACCATAGCCCTCAAATATTATCATCCACCGTCACCGTGGTTCTGCTCACAGCCATTTCTTCCCCTTCTACACCACCCCTTTACTGAACCACTCATATACCCAAAACCCTACTCGACTTTCATGTTCGTCATACTTCTTTTTGCTTCAGTTCCAACAAAAAATAGCTATCTTCGAAAAAAACCACGTTTTGGCAAATAGATGAACTAAAAACAGCCAGTAAACAAAAGTAACGACTTTTGTGCAAAAAAAAGGCTTCTATAAAATGTGTTATTTTGCAATAAAAAGTTACTTTTTGATTACTTTTTTTTTAATATAAACAATTTCAGAAAGCATTATGTCATTTTGGGAAAGTTATGATGATCTTTTCACATAACTACACATTAAAAAATGCATTGGAAAATGAGCAATTTTAATGTTTTTCAAAAGATGATTATTCAAAAATAGAGCCCAAAATTAAAAATTCGCTCCGACGCTCTTCTAAGTCTCTTCATTACCTTTAAAATGACGTAAAAATATTATAAGTTTTCCACTTCAATTTCTCACAAACCTTGCACAACTTTTGCAGTTTTGTGGAATTTAACGAAAGAAGCAACCGGAATATTAAAATTAAATAAGAAAAATATAAAAAAATTAACAAAGTGGCTCGACGCTTTTCAAGATAAAATGTAATTCTTTCATATGTAATTTATTTTATTTCAATACGACTTGCATTGACTTCACAAACCTTGCACGAATTTGCCCAATTTCACGTTTTTCTCAATATTTTGGGCGGAGGCCTCTTAAGTCACAAACAAATTTGGCCTTTTGTCACTTGGCCTTATGTCACGGCACCACACACCACACACAATAACCACACCAACGTGAACGATGGCTCTGTAATCACAGGTACTTTGCTCGATCTGAAATAGTATATAGTTTGCTTCAGCTTTTTTAATATTTTACAAGCAAACTGCATGTGACCACAGAGCGCTCTGTGGTAGCATACAGTTTGCTCTATACAATACTTTCAAATTCGTTGAGCAGAAAATGACTGAGCACAGACTAAGGAGATCTGTGCTGATATACAGTTTGGCAATACGCGTCCGGGTCTTGCACTTGACGAATCCGAGTGATTGAGTTAACAATCACGGTTGGCGGGTTGGGGTACTCCGCCTTGTGACCGAAGGGTCGCTTCTGTTTTTTATGTTTGAGATGAAGCGCTGCGCATGGGATTGAAGTGGACTCCAGGTGGTGCTATCCTTACATTTTTTGGATTTACTTTTCATTTTTGCTTCACTACACTCGCGTGTCTTATTAACTATGTTATTTTTTTTTTATTATTTTTATGAACCCCAGTAAATAAATACGAATTGTGAATTTCCGAATATTTTAGCGTATGTACCAAGAAAGATTAATGAAACGTGAACGCGATGACATGAGAAAGAGAAAGGATATACGTTTCTATTAAAAGCTAAGGCAGAAGCAACCAGGAAGAGAAAGGATAGATAGATAGATAGTGATGTAAATTAAGTTTTGCGGTAATGAAAGCTGTGGCTGAAAAAGAACAGCAGTCGGGTTGTAAAAGAGTGATATGTACCTAATGTAGTGTAGGTTCTAAAACTAGAGGGAAAAGTAGGTTCGGATTTAGGATACCATCATATTTTTGATATTCTGCTATGAAAAGGTAGTAGATGTTGCTGGGATAACGCGGCTGCGGATTAAGATAAATCTTTGGTACAAAAAAAGTACCGTTGAACTTTAATAGAGAATCTTCCAATCAGGTTATTCTATGACGAAGACAAAGAAGATTGACACGGTAAGACGGGCTAAGACCGCTAAACATCATCAGCTTTGTCATCGTACGATTCTTTTCTAATCGAACCCAGATAGTGGCCGTTTCGTTGCGCAGAAATTCGTGTAAAGAAAAAGTTAAGTTAATAAAAAAAAAAAATCAAAAATTAAGATATTAGTTCAGTGGTGAAGAAATCCAAAGGATTATCCCTCGATAATTACCATTTGCTCTCGTCAGAAATATAAAATTATATCGCTTTTTTTTAAGGGTGAGGGTGGATTCAAGCGGCCAGCAACAAGAGCAAAGGCGACCGCCGCGCTCGGCTCGACTGGGTGGACACTTATTAAAGATCACGTGCATCTCCTTGTGGAATTCGGAAGCGAGCCTGGAATGTCTCGAAATTTATGTCTGTTTGAGATCCCAGACTAACAAGTAACCAATCTAAAACAATAGTAGTACATACGTAAGTACATTAATGAAAGTTTCTACAAAAGAAGTGCTCCTTGAGTTTAATTGATGACTTGAAAATAATGACAATAAAAATAAGTGGAAGAAATTTAAAGAAAGAGTTTCCTGCGAATCTGATAGCAGAAGACGTACCTACCCGGCAGTGACTCTCTAAGGGTCGAAACCAAACAAACAAAAAAAAAAACATTTTTTATATTTGGCGTGATAAATTTTTTTGTTTGTGAACTTATGTTAGACGTGGAGAACAGTGGATAACAGAAATTTTCTTTATTACTTTAATCGGGTGTGGAACTAGTGACCCCAAAATTCTGTCGTCGGCGTCTCGTAGCAAGATTTTGCAAAACCTAAGCTACCTAAGCGCCTTCATCAAAAAGAAAAATAAAGGGGGCTTTGAAAGAAAAAAAAGGATACCGACAGGAGTTACGGGAACTCATTCCTTGCCGTGTTGAACAACCGATATATTCGCGAACCGTTGGGTACGGTACTCATCCACTTTTGACCTCATATTTTATTTTTTTTTTTTGTCTTATCTTCCTACTAGGCTCGTTTTGTTTTTTTTTTAATCCTTTCGAATTTAATAGTTAAATTAAGAATTATAGCTTTTTTTTGTTATTTAGATTTAGAATAAGAATTTGTATAGAATTCGTCATATTTTGTTTTCAACATCATGCTTCTCATTATTAAATAAATCACCATGTACATCACGTCAAAATTTGATAAAATTATGGTTTTTTTATGAGCTTCGAAAAAGCTTGATGGCGGTATAATTTAATTTTCAGGGGGTGCGGTAGCGGTGGCTAGAGCCCTTCGGTAAGCAATGACTCAACGGTAATACGACAAATTTTCAGGCAGGGGAATTCGACACTAAGTCCAAACGAATTCCAGGTTGGGAGTGGGTAAGGCCATACTGCACAGCAATCAGCAGTACCCGAGGTGTGCAAAATCAAGTGGTGGTAGTGTTGTTAATTATTGTTTCAGTTTAGGCATGATTTATGTTTTTTTTTTGAAAGAGGTGAGGTCCGATAGCGAGGGCAAGACCCCCCCATTTCCGGCGAGCTAAGCCGAGCCTCGCGAGCATGCCTCAGTTCTTGCATCGGACATTCAAAATCTTCCTTCCTTTCCCTATTACATTTCCTAGGAGTGGTACCCATCAGGTCCCTATCGCTTACCCCTTTCCTCTACTTTTTCAGTCTTGTTCTTGTCATTTATTTTGGATGATTCTCTTGGTCGTCCTTCTCAAAGCACATCTTTTGCTCCTTAAGTTTAATGATACCGCTCACTATAGCTTCCTTTCAGATCCCGATTCCTAATTCCTCGCCCATTGCCTCATTTCAAACTTTAATTTAACCTGCGTTTTAATTGAAATTTCTATGGGACACCTTTTTTCCCCTCGGACTCGGACACCTTTTTTGACAATTTATGAAAATTTTCAGAGGTAACACTCCGAATTGGAAGATATAGATGTAGACGATATGTGGTTTCAACAGGACGGTGCAACTTGCCACACAGCTAACGAAGAAATGGCTCTTTTGCGCGACAAATTCAATGGCCGTGTTATCTCACATGGTGGCGATGTCAATTGGCCGCCAAGATCATGTGATTTGACACCGTTGGACTTCTTTCTTTGCGTTTATTTGAAAGAAAAGGCGGACGTCGATAAGCCAGCAACAATTCAAGAGCTAAAGGATGAGATAATTCGGCACTTTAACGGCATAGAACCTCAATTACACTAGTTTACACAAAAAAGTACCTCCAAAAAAAAGTATTTTCTGACTAATTTTGACTCTCTGAACACGAAAATGGCACTCATTTATTTTTCCAAAGAAGCGTTTTCGAGATATAAGGAAAAAACCCTTTTTTTGTTCTTTTTCCATGTATGAGCCTAATTCTCAAAAACGGTCGAACAAATTAATATATACTTTATGTTTTTGAACAGATATTTTGTTTGTCTTTCTAACAAGATACGACTTGTTTACGCACAAGATCAATGAAATCGCATAATATATGTGGAAGTTATAAAACAGTACGTGAAGGCAGATCATTTCAGTTTTGTCCCATAACACTAAATAAATTAAGATTATTCTTCTAAAGTTTTTTTATGAATAATTGTGTTTTTTATGTTACAAATCACAGTAATGGTAAGGCAAATAGTGTTGAAGAGAAACCCTTGTAAGTAGTAAGTATTTCTTTGTTAAAGGGACAAATGTACATACATTATGTTGTCTTTATATTGTAAAATAATATCTATTTGATCAAAGAAAGAAAAATAATATACAACACTTTTCATCGAAGAAGGGAAGGGGTGTTTTGGTTAGCTACAAAATCTCTGGATTTGATAAATATACTATTCTGGCTTTTGTTTATAGTAGGGTAAACCGACCAATCATTGGCACCTTAAGGTTACTCACCAATTATTCGGCTTATATAACTTATGGGAATTAAGAAACGACAGTTTTTTTGTTTTGTTTTAATTCATAATTGTATTTTTGTTTAGTGAAAAACATTAAATATTCTATTTTTTGTTAAAATTAATAAATAATTAATAAAATGTAAAACAATGTCCTTTTACCAATGATTGGCACCATTTTCCAATCATTGGCACTGAACAAACCAATGATTGGCACATTGATTTTGTTTAATTTTTAAAGTTTATTAAAACCAATAAAAACAAAATAAACAAATAGTATAACTCTATTATATAATTTAATAAATAAAAGGTAATTTATTTTTATAATTATATTTAAGTCTTTTAAGTTACAATATGTTTACATTAAGGTCGAGATTAGATTAGATTTTTATTGAATGATAAAAAAGTGTATTATCAACCTAAGGAAAATTGATACAAAATTATAAAAACCTGTAACTTTTTCATTTACCAATGATTGGCACAGTGCCAATCAACCCAATGATTGGCACTTTTGCTAATGATTGGCATGGCATCCAAAGATTGGCAAGTGCCAATCAACCCAGTGATTGGCACCTCATCCAATGATTGGCATGTGCCAATAAATGGAAATTTGATGGATTTACATTCCTATAGTTGACACCCCTTATAAATACTATATTTTAAATAAAATATTAAAATAAAAAGAACTAACCTCTTTGTTATAGTTAATTCTTTTATAATAACTGCACTTGACAGTGGTTTTCCTCTTAAATTTATTATTTAATTACACTACAATGTCACCACTTTCCTTACGGTTTTAACAAGTTTCACATTAAATTTGGTGCGAACTTGATTCTAAATTTTTAACAGCGTTTTTTTAATTGCTACTAACTTCAGAGGCCAAAAGAAATGATGCCAAATCATCAGAAATAAGCTAAGGCTAATATTTTTAAAAAGATTTTATTAAAAAACTTTTAAATGTTATTAATACGAGTAATTTAAACTGTAAGTGCCAATCATTGGGGGGGTGCCAACAATTGGGCAGTTTACCCTAATATTATGCATTTGCAATAATTTTTAGACATTTGAAGTTAAAAAATAAGAGAAAGTTGTTTTTGTCATTTTTTTTCTAAAATTGGTCGGGGGGTGGGTTATTCCCTAAAAATGTTTGCCCGACCAATGGATTTGAAAAGTAGACTGTCTTGCCTTTGTTTTGGTACTAATATCATCCATTTCCCGATGAGGTAGATTTTCATAAAAAAACCGTTATTTGAGTTGGTCGGGGAAGCATTTATTCCTTGATTTTTTTTTGCCCGACAAAAGTTTTCAAACCTAGATGTAATACCCATCCTACCCTGTATAAAGATTTTCGTTCTCCCGATGAGGAAGTTTCTCTTCAAAAAACGGTACCCGAAGTGATACTTTTCAACCCAAACTTCCCTGAAAAAGTTTGCCCGACCAGTGGTTTTACAAATGTTTTTATGAACACTATAAACTAATTATAGTTTTTTACTTGCGATATACTCGTATGTAGGTACTATAGGGCAAGTTCTGCATTTGGAAAAAAATCGAACTCGAGATTTTGATCAAAGTTGACATTACGATGATAGCGAAGACGAAAAAAGTGGGTCCGGCAATTCCGTCTGTCTGTCTGTCTGTATGTCTGTCTGTCTGTACCTCGAACTAGAGCCTAAACTACTGGAGGTATTTTCTTCAAACTCGGTACTTAAGGGTCTTTGGTGATTCCCTAGAGGGGAAATTGAAATTTTTTTTTAGCTCTAAGACAAACGGTACCCCCCATACACCCATAATGCATAATCTTATTTATCTCGAAAACGGCTCTAACGATTTTGATAAAAAAAAAATTAGGTGTGATATTATGGGCAGGGACTATATTTTGGTCAGAAAAAAATTTGGGGGGAAATGTTATTATGGGTACCTTTCATAGAACCGTTTTTTTGATTTTCGAATTTCTCACCAACGACTTAAACGATTTTAACCAAAATTTTTATGCAGGAGCTGCTTTGCATTTTAAAAAACATAAACTAAAATTCTTTTCGAAAAAATAGTTTTTGGATTTTTAAAAAAATAATACAATTTTTTTTTTTGAAAATTCAATATCCTGAAAACCAATACAGGATTAAATTTTTAAATTACGTTTTAAAATTTATGTTATTAAATACTAACATTTGCATATTAATTTTTTTTATAAAAATTTTAAGAAAAATTTAGTAGGTACACAAAAAACATGTTTCAGTGTGTCTGTATGTCTGTACTTCTCACTACAGCCTAAACCGCTGAACCTATTTCTTTCAATCTCGGTAGTTAAGGGTCTTCGGTGATTCCCTAGAGGGGAAATTGAATTTTTTTAGCAATTTTATGCATTTGAAAATTATTATCTCATTAAATCAATGTTTTATATTTATAAAATGTATATCTTAAATTCCAAAATACTTTTACATAAGAGCAAGTTCGTGCGATCCAGTCGTGCATTTTATTTCTATCTCCGAATGAGGTAGGTAATCTGATGGTCGCCTCCAGTATTACACCAGGACCTTGCAATTATGGAAAAAAGGTAAGAGGACTTTTGGGACCAAGGGATGATGAGTGACTACTGCTGGATGCAGTTCCGCGAAGATTCAACGACACATTAAAGAAGAAGTGTAAGCAATACGTCATATTTTCAATAAAAATTATGAAAAAAAGAAAAAAACTGAAATGATCTGCCTTCACGTACTGTTTTATAACTTCCACATTTATTATGCGATTTCATTGATCTTGTGTATTTAAGCTTTATAAAAACAATATCTTCCACTCCAGATGTTAAAAGTATTTTAAATATTTTTTTGTCTATACTTACGGAATGACTTAAAACAAGCGATTTTCTAAAAACGGCGTATTTACACAAGTCGTATCTTGTTGGAAAGACAAACAAAATATCTTTTCAAAAACATAAAGTATCTATATATTAATTTGTTCGACTGTTTTTGAGAATTAGGCTCATACATGGAAAAGGAGCAAATATTTTATTGTTAGTTTAAGTCTTTATTTTAACTTGTACTTAATTTTGTATTATAAACTTTGTTATGCACAATTTCTTATAGCTAAGTTTAATTAATGTTCATCAGAAACTGACCCCATACCACTGGTGGGAAGAAGTCAGTTTAGTTTTATTTATTTTACGGTTTGATCAACTGTCAGGTAAAGGCTACGGTTTAACTTGATAAAAGGCTTCGGAGAAACGCTAGATAGAACATTACAGTAGAACTCTAAGGATTAACTGAATTGGATTTGTCATTTACCATTCTTTTATACTTGATGATTTAGCTTTAGTAGATATTTAGATTTCACGTTAAGAAGTGATTAAATGACAATGACTTTGGTCTTCTAGAAATGTATAATTGTATTTCGAGCATTTTTGTCAACAGACTGATCATAAGTTCTTGGCCTTGAAATATCATATTGAATCTATAGTTTACCCAACTAGATATGAGGAAATGTATTGATTGCATTGATTTCTACTGAAGATGCAACTGTGTCAACAATAGAATATTTTAATTAAAAGTATGATTCATTAACTCGATGAAATCCATGCCCAAGATGAGCATGACTCATGTTATCTTATAGTTTAATGAGAAGGGATCAGTAACTATAATCATGTGTAGTAGGGATCACCTCCATTACCATATATTTGGTTAATTTGACAACTCCGCCCGATAACGGAGTATGTTTTTTATTAAAGGCATGTAAACAAGAGTCTTGGCTCTACGATTGTATATATGACTCATATGACCAAAAGTCCTGTCTTGAACTCTGTGTCTTTTCACAAATATATTAAGTGCATCAATAAATTGGTTTAAATCTTCAATCGAAACCAATTCATCACCGTCACTGTAGTAGACGTAAAGTGGAACATCGATGTTACCGATGGGGTAGTTTGGAGGTTTGGTTTGGCCATAGTGGTTCAAATTTCCTGATTCTCCATAATCAAACTGCCGGAAATATCCAGAAACATATTCTTGAGTGTTATGCAAAATCTGCTTTGTTGATATTGTATCCGGACTGGTTTCAAGTACAATGTTCAAAATACTCTGTAAAAAATAGTAATAAATATTAATTAACGAAAAGAAAACTCCTTTTTATTACTTACAGGATCAATTGTTTCGTCGTCGAAGCCAGCAGAAAGGAGGAGTAAGTTCGTACACAGAATGGAGGCGGCGCCGGTTGCTTTACACGTCTTGGAAGCAGCCTCATCTACAAATTCTTGGGTTGGTTCGAATTCATATCTGCCTAGAGAATCCAAGATCGAGTCATCGACTTTTGTTACCCCCATTCCTGGAGCATATTCTGTGTAAATCCTAGATGTTACGCGACTCATGTAAGCCATTGGATTTATCATATGAGCTGATTCAATTAATCTGTTAAAGTCTGAGTTGAGAGAGCTCACAGCGAAAAAGGAGGTAGTTCCTTGAGCTTGACCAACATATACGACCTTATCCACCCACGTTTCTTCACGAATGTATTCAATCATTGCCGGAATATCAATCACACCAATTTCGTGCCAGGAAAAGTCCCAGTATTTGCCATCACCGCCAGGTTCTGAGTCTAAGTATACGTGCTCGCGAGAATAGGTGTTTCCACGGGCATTGCCAAGCCAAACATCGTACCCAATATCAGAGAGAAGGTAAGCTAATGCATATTTTGGTCCAAGGGCAACCCAGTCACTTGACGAACACATAAGTCCATGCATGAGGAAGACAACTGGGCGTGCTGCGATTAAGGGATTCCAACGGGGAGAATATGGAATGCGGTGCATTGTAAGGATATATCCGTCATATGTTGTGACTCTGTGTGTTTCAATTGGATAACCATTATCCAAAACCAACGATTCCTGCAAAACAATATTTGTTTGAAATATACGAGTAATGTATGATTTGAAAAAATATTTTTCTTACGGTTGTAGTAGAGCTACTTTTAGCACCCATCACACTCAAAATCATAGGCAAACAAACTGCGAATGATATCAATAGTTGTTGTGCCATGGTAAAGAATTAGCTTGCGATTGGCAGAAAGAACTCTTAGTGAAGCCTTTTTATACAACTTTGAAAAATTGTTAAATAATAAGAATTACTTAAGCTTCAAGTAAAATAGTTTTATCTAACAAAATAAAACTAATATTTGTTTTTAATTTAGGGCCGACCTTTTTCGTTGATGTTAGATAACAGACGCACGTATTTGGAGGGCATTTTTTGTTTGTCTAATTTCTAATTCACCCTATAGCAGGAAAATCGAAATAAAATGTTGTTTACCATTTTGTTCTTGAATTCTGTCTAGGAATTCTGTGCCAATCTATGTAGTTTGTTGTCTGGTACTGAAAAAGTATAGCTAAACCAATTGAGTGATTATCAGGTCTCCGCCAAAGCCCTCAGTTCGCTAGCTTGGGATCAAGCTCTCTTATTGACCAATGTCAGCTACGATCCTGGCTATGTCGTGCCTGGGTCTGCATACCAGATCAAGTGTTCGGGATTTATTATAGGTGGGCCAGTTAGTTTAACTGCTCCACCTAGTGTTTGATTCGGTAAGAAAAATGTTGAGAATTTTGACCTTCATAACTCCGAGCGGAATGTTGACTCTTTCTTCAATATTAAGTTATTAAGGGCTGGAACTTGCCTGGCCACCTCGTTCGCCCGTTCATTCCACAATGACCCGGAACCCAAATAAGAGTAATTTTTTATTAATTATTGAGGCCAGCAAGTTCATCTCGGAATAGCTGGCCTGATTTGGAGTATGATGTACTAGAATTAATGGCCTTAATAGGCGGCGTAATAATAGTTGTATTGCGGTTCTGGTTTTGATCTTGTTTGAGCACTTTGCATTTTGCATATGCTTCCATGATAGCAAGGAATTCAGCTAGAAAAACACTAGCGAAGTCGGATAAATATATCTAAAGTCACAGAGAAGATTCATGTACCAACACCACACACTCCATATTTTAGTAAAGATAGTTGTGTCGAAATTATTATCCCGTAATATTGCTGTGGCCATAAGGCTTGGCAATCCAAGAGTTCGATTCCTTCAATTTTAATGCACCACAAGATACAAGATACTTAATGTGTAAATCAAATGGTAAAAGTTATAGAAAAACGGTTAAAGCATCAGTATGGCAAGATCTTAGAGCCACTATGGTGCCAACGCTAGCAGAAGAGGGCATAGAATTCCGCCCTGGGGTGTTCCTCTACTACCATACTTTATATAACCTAACGTACCTAGGTAATATAAACTTAGGTCCTCTGTGCATGGATACTATCCAGTCTCTGATATATTCTTCTACACCAAACTAGATGAGTGATTCCAGAATGGACTTGGTAAGCCCTTTCTACATCTAAGAAGCTAGCGACGGTATATTCCTTAAATTTAATAGTTTTCTCAATGGTATTTGTGCACTACCTCATGAAGGGCCATTTCTGTAGGCTACACTTGAGGTATGCATGTTGAGAGTTTTGAAAAGGACATCTGTTAAGAATGTCTCTAATATCGATGCCGTGAATACGCTCTTAAGTTTTAAGCACAAAAGAAGTCAGACTAATTTGCCGGAATCCCTTCGCGGATTCATGGCCCCGGGTACCGACTTTTGGAATAAAACTTCTCTTACTTGTCTTTAGGACTCGGGAACATTAGAGACCTCGGTAGAACCGATATACCGGTGTAAGTCGAAGAATGTGATGGACCCTGACATAAAACAACATTGAATTCTTGAAGCATTAAATTGTAAGCGATTTGGGCAACCTATTTGACAATGCTACCGATATCAGAATTTAATGCGCTTATTGTCATCAGCAAAACAACTTAATGGATTAGAAGTTTCAAACAAATTGATGAACATGAGAAAGAGAGTTGGAGACCAAACGGAGCCCTGCGGCACAACAGCATTTATTTTATATTAATTTCAAACTTAAAACTATTCGATACAACTTGTTTATAGCGGTTCCAAAGTTTATTTCTTATCCAACGAAAAAGAAGTTCATCAATACCAATGCACGTATTTTCGAGAAAAGAGCTTGATGATATACTCTATAAAATGCTTTCGAAATAACAAGAGCAATAATCTTAAATATTTGTTCCACAAGCCATCAGATCACCGGTGGACCTATTGCTACGAAAGCCGTCGTCATTGAGAAGCTTTCGTTCTTCAATATATATCTTGAGCTGATAATTTATCAGCGTTGCCATGACCTTAGAAAGAAAGACCTTACAGGAAAGAAGTGGAATTGGGCGATAGTTAGAGGGGTTTGTGGAGGATTTGTGTATATCGCGATCTTTCAGTACTCTTGCAACTGTACGAGTGCGAATGAAGATTTGTCCCATAAAATTATTTACGCTCTCTATTACATGTGGAATCCTGACATTATCTCACAGGTGTCGAATTAACAGCAAACTGTGCTGCAAACAAAAGTAACAATAAACCTTACAGCAATAGATCTTCTGAAAGCAGGAGAGCCGCTTGTCCTCGGATAAAAACCCGTGTTCAACAATCTTAACTCTGTAAGAACACTTATTATAATAAATTCAGTTCTCTTTAATGTCATCCGCACCAGATACTCATAATGACAATTCAGATATGTCTCTCATATTAGGAAAAAAAAAACACACATAAAATTCAGGAAAATGCATGAAGTCTTTATTTGAATCGATAGTACGGTCGATATAATTTAATGTTTGAAGATTATTTCATGCAAGTGTTGGCCGCGGCTGCGCCTCACGAATAAATGTTTCAATGTTGGCTTCCAGTGCGTCAATCGAAGCGGGCTTATCACTATAGACATGAGCCTTAACATAGCCCCACGAAAAATAGTCTAGAGGCGTTAAATGGCACGATCTAGGGTGCCAATTGACGGGCCCCAAACGTGAAATAAACAGTTCACCGAACTCGCCTCTCCATTGGTCCATTGTTACGCGTGCTGTGTGGCATGTGGCACCGTCTTGAAACCACATGTCATGCAAGTCAGGTCTTCCATTTTGCGCACGGTAGCACTCACCATTCACAGTAACGTTGCGATTCGCATTATCTTTGAAGAAATACGGCCCAATGATTCCGCCAGCCCATAATCCGCACAAAACAGTGATGCATTGGTACCTCTTGCAATGCTTCTGATGCGGCCTTTCCGCAAGCAGATGTGTCAGTAGAGATAAGCCACAAGGTGGTGTTCTATCTCCCCTTCTTTGGAACTTGGTAACAATTGAACTGCTTAACTGACTGGAAGTATAGAGCTACAGGGTGATTGCCCATGCAGACGAGGTATCTAGAAAGCATTTTAATACGTTGAAAGAACTCTTAAAACAAGCTTAAATATGCTGATAAGTTAGGCAGTGTGAATCGGAATGGGGGTCAACTGCCAAATTACCCTTATAAATCCTATTCTCTTTTTTTGGATATACAAAAGATATAGACACATATAGATCCTCCTTCTATCAAAAGTAGATCACTTACAAATTCAAAAAAAGTGAAATACTTGGGTCTTATTTTCGGCAAGAAGTTAACTTGGACAAACAACTTAAATGAAATAGTCAGAAAGTCACAGTGGCACTTTTCTCTTACAAAAAAGCCGTTGCAAATAAATAGGGTTTGCACCCCCATTACTCTGTGATTATACACTGAATTGGTCCATTTAAACACCACATTGAAACTTGTAGCCTTTCGCCCTAATCATTAAACCAATTGAAGTTCTTTATAAAGCGAGACATATTGCCTATATCTATGTTTGGAGTCTTACTAAGATCATTATAGTAAAAATCTCCCAATTGGAGTCTACTTCTTCGAAATTGAGCAGGACATGTACATGTACAGAGTAGGTGAGTGATCGATTCCTCCTCTTCTGCGTCCATGCAGCTTCTTCAGAAATCGTTACAATTAATACCAAGCCGCGTTGGCGTGCTTACCTATCAATCTTATCTGGCAATAAAGGTATCATTGTTCCACTTTTGGCGAGTTCGTCAGCTTTACAATTTTCTGAAATATCCCTGTGGCCCGGCACCCAGCAGAGGTGAATGATTAACTGCTGCGCCATCTCCATCAGAGATGATGCAGTTAAGTGCTGTTATTGAACTGCTAGAGACAGTATCAAGAGATTTAATGGCTGCAATTTTATTATTGATCAACTGCAAGAAGGATTTCAGACGAATAGCAGCCGTTTGTTTGCCAAATAGGTATATCGAGATGTGTTAGATGGAAGAGAATGCCTAGTGCAGCGAAGTGCTCTGCTCATGCACCGACAAGCTGACCGTCGGACCTTGCTTAGTATTAAGTTTTTGTCTAGAGGTACGTTAAAATCGGTCTATGATTAACGAGGTGTATTGCCAGTGAGCATAGGGGGAACAACATGTAGCATACGAAAACATGCACGTGCCGTAACTATTCGGGACTGGTCGAAGTCTGATTATAGCCTCTCTGCGGCGGCCGCTAGAAACAAGCCTTTTCAAAAAGGTTTGGCTAATATGATCAGGCTGGTTCCTCAGGTTGGCGACAGGTTAATTCCCTGTCCCGTAAAACTAAAAGAATTTCGAGAATGACAACAAGCCTCGGAAACGGACTGATCACACGACGACAACCCACGCAAAGAAAAAGGAAAAACGATTTACGAATTTACTTATGGAACGTACGATCGCTCTATAGAGTTCGAGCTGCTCAGCAGCTAGCCGATGTCCTGTCAAAATATAAAGCTGACATAACAGCTCTCCAAGAAATCAGATGGACAGGGAATGGTGTTTTACAGGAGAAAGAATATGACGTATATTACAGCTGTCATACAAAACACCATGTGCTCGGGGTAGGCTTCCTAGTCAGCGAAAAAATGAAGTCTACTATCATCGGCTTTAACGCTAAAAGCGAAAGGCTGTGCACCCTTCACGTGCGAGGCAAATTTACGAATATCAGCCTCATTAACGTTCACGGACCGACGGAGGAGTCCTCAGACGAAGAAAAAGAGACTTACTACGAACAAGTCGAGAGGGCCCTCAATGCCTGTCCAAGGTATGATGTTAAAATCATCCTTGGGGATTTGAACGCAAAAATAGGTCGGGAGCCGGTATTCAGGCATTACGCAGGCACCCATAGTTTGCATGAGAACACTTCGAGTCTTAGAATTGGCAGCATCGAAAAACATGGTCGTTGCGAGTACCAGGTTCCCGCGTAAAGATATCTACAAAGCCACCTGGATATCACCTGATGGAGTCACTCGTAACCAAATAGACCACGGATTGCCTTGCGAAGACGTATTGCATCCGCCGATCAGGTTCGAATCAACACGGCTGCCCTGCGCAATGAAAACACCAGCAACACCTTTGGTAATGCGTTAGGACTCGCCCTAGAATCACTTGATTTAGGGAGAGTAAGTCCTGGAGCCAGTATGCTGGGCGTAAATGAGAAGTGGACACGCCTTAAGAATACATTTCATTAGTACTGCCAACTCCATCTTAGGCAGCAGTCGTAAAAATCGGAACGACTGGTTTGATGATGAGTGCAAGCTAGCGACTGAACGTAAGAATGTTGCGTATCGAGCAATGCAACAATCTCATAGAATGCGGCCACGCGAAGAGGAATATATAGAGAGCTCAGAAGAATAGAAAATCGGCTACACAGACAAAAAAAATCAGTCTGGGAGAAGAACCTATTCTGTGAAATAGAAAACAGCCGAGAGCGAGGTCCGCACCAGGCGCGGAAGTTCTACCAATCCGTCCGAAACATGACGCAGTACACACCACGCTGCACATACTGCAAGGACGGAGAGGGAAATCTGATCACCGATCCTGAAAGCATACTGGAGCGATGGGAAGTGTACTTTAATGAATTGCTAAATGGTCAGCTCACTGCAGAAGTGGAGGCTCCACTACTTCAAGAAGAATACCCTATGTTGCCGCCACCAAGCATAGAAGAGGTTGAGAAGGCTATAGGCCGGTTTAAACAGAACAAAGCCCCGGGAGCCGATGACATACCAGCCGAATTATTCCATCACGGCGGGCCAGCCTTACGTCAAGCAATTCATGATATTATAGTACAGGTATGGGAGCAGGAAGAAATGACAGAAGACTGGCGAAAAGGTTTAATATGCCCCATACATAAGAAGGGAGATGTCACAACGTGCAGCAATTATAGAGGTATCACGTTGTTGAGTACCGCCTATAAGATACTCTCCTCTATCCTACAAGACCGGATGACCCCATACGCTAAAACCGTCATCGGACAATATCAGTGTGGTTTCATTCCAGGCAAATCAACAACTGATCAGATCTTTACCCTTAGGCAGGCGATGGAAAAATGTCTAGAATTTAACATCCCAACATACCATCTGTTTATAGACTTTAAGGCCGCCTATGATAGCATAGCCAGGGTAGAACTTTACAAAGCCATGAGAGAATTCGGCATCCCAAATAAATTAACACGACTATGTAGGTTGGCCATGACCAACGTAACAAGCCAAGTAAAAATAGTCGGATTGCTACCCAGACCAATCAACATCTTTAATGGACTCCGACAAGGGGATGGTTTGGCCTGCCTCCTCTTCAACCTGGCATTGGAGAAAGCAATCCATGACTCTGGCACGGCAACAAGAGGGACCATCGTCAACAGGTCCAGCCAGTTACTGGCTTACGCAGACGACATTGACATCATCGGAAGAACCGAACAAGCTGTACATGATTCCTTCATCCAGATCGAGCAGGCGGCACAAAATCTGGGGCTGCACATTAGTGAAGGTAAAACAAAGTACATGGTGGCGTCGAATGCGCGAGGAACAGTTGGTCAAACAATCAAGGTAGCGGAGCACGAATTTGAAGTGGTGCAATCCTTTAAATACCTTGGGTCAATAGTAGCAGCCGATAACAATATAGAAGAAGAAATACGCGGGCGGCTTCTCAAATCCAACAGAGCCTACTATAGTCTGTCAAAGCTCTTCAAATCCAGAAATATCACCATAACTTCAAAACTGCTGCTGTACAGGACAATGGTCCTGCCAGTACTCACATATGGATCCGAGACTTGGGTGCTTAGCAAAAGGCACTCCGACCTCTTAGCTGCATTCGAGAGAAAATTCTTAAGGAGAACTGTTAGCTCCATATGTGAGGAAGGACGATTCCGGAGACGGTACAATCATGAACTGTACGCAGTCTACCTAGAAGCAGATATCGTGACAAAAATTAAGCTCGGTAGACTCCGGTGGGCAGGGCACCTAGCTCGCATGAGCGAGGAGGAACCTGCTCGGAAAGTTCTGTGGTACATTCTATGGTAGACGACAGCGTGGTAGAACATGCTTGCGCTGGAGAGATTGCGTAGACCAGGACGCCCGAAGCCTTGGGGTGCGCAACTGGATGGCGTAGGCTAGAGACCGGGATAGGTGAAGAGACTTGTTGAAAGAGGCCAGGACCGGAACCCGGTTGTCGAGCCGATGATGACGATGATTGCCAGCGAGCAATGCGGGGTTGGAGCCCTCATTTATTCCCAATAGATTTGTTGCATGAGAAGAGTGCCAACCTAACTTCTTATCTAAAATAACTTTATTATTCGAAATATTTTATTGTTAATTTAAGCTTTTATTTTAACTTTTACTTAATTATTTATTATTAACTTTGTTATGCGAAATTTCTTACAGTTAAGTTTAATTTATGTTCATCAGAAACTGACCCCATACCACTGGTGGGAAGAAGTCAGTTTAGTTTTATTTATTTTACGGTTTGATCAACTGTCAGGTAAAGGCTACGGTTTAACTTGATGGAAGGCTTCGGAGAAACGCTAGATAGAACATTACAGTAGA
The DNA here is from genome assembly GCA_963931855.1 of Philhelius festivus. NCBI lineage: Eukaryota > Metazoa > Arthropoda > Insecta > Diptera > Syrphidae > Philhelius > Philhelius festivus. The sequence continues at coordinate 230,773,690 of OZ007555.1, read as the reverse complement.
ACTCTAAGGATTAACTGAATTGGATTTGTCATTTACCATTCTTTTATACTTGATGATTTAGCTTTAGTAGATATTTAGATTTCACGTTAAGAAGTGATTAAATGACAATGACTTTGGTCTTCTAGAAATGTATAATTGTATTTCGGGCATTTTTGCCAACAGACTGATCATAAGTTCTTGGCCTTGAAATATCATATTGAATCTATAGTTTACCCAACTAGATATGAGGAAATGTATTGATTGCATTGATTTCTACTGAAGATGCAACTGTGTCAACAATAGAATATTTTAATTAAAAGTATGATTCATTAACTCGATGAAATCCATGCCCAAGATGAGCATGACTCATGTTATCTTATAGTTTAATGAGAAGGGATCAGTAACTATAATCATGTGTAGTAGGGATCACCTCCATTACCATATATTTGGTTAATTTGACAACTCCGCCCGATAACGGAGTATGTTTTTTATTAAAGGCATGTAAACAAGAGTCTTGGCTCTACGATTGTATATATGACTCATATGACCAAAAGTCCTGTCTTGAACTCTGTGTCTTTTCACAAATATATTAAGTGCATCAATAAATTGGTTTAAATCTTCAATCGAAACCAATTCATCACCGTCACTGTAGTAGACGTAAAGTGGAACATCGATGTTACCGATGGGGTAGTTTGGAGGTTCGGTTTGGCCATAGTGGTTCAAATTTTCAGATTCTCCATAATCAAACTGCCGGAAATATCCAGAAACATATTCTTGATAGTAATGCATAACCTGCTTTGTTGATATTGTATCCGGACTGGTTTCAAGTACAATGTTCAAAATACTCTGTAAAAAATAGTAATAAATGTTAATTAACGAAAAGAAAACTCCTTTTGATAACTTACAGGATCAACTGTTTCGTCGTCTAAGCCAGCAGAAAGGAGGAGTAAGTTCGTACACAGGATGGAAGCAGGACCTGTTGCCTTACAAAACTTGGAAGCAGCCTCATCTACAAGTTCTTGGGTTGGTTCGTATTCATATCTGCCTACAGAATCCAAGACCGAGTCATCGACTTTTGTCGCCCCCAGTCCTGCAGCATATTCTTTGTAAAACGGAGAACTTAAGCGACTCATGTAAGCCACTGGATTTATCATATGAGCTGATTCAATTAATCTGGTAAAGTCTGGGTTGAGAGAGCTCACAGCGAAAAAGGAGGTAGTTCCTTGAGAATGACCAACATATACGACCTTATCCGCCCACGTTTCTTCACGAATGTATTCAATCATTGCCGGAATATCAATCATACCAATTTCGTGCCAGGAGAAGTCCCAGTATTTGCCATCACCGCCAGGTTCTGAGTCTAAGTATAAGTGCTCGCGAGAATAGGTGTTTCCACGGGCATTGCCAAGCCAAACATCGTACCCAATATCAGAGAGAAGGTACGCTAATGCATAATTTGGTCCAAGGGCAACCCAGTCACTTGACGAACACATACGTCCATGCATGAGGAAGACAACTGGTCGTTCTGCGATTAAGGGATTCCGACGGGGAGAATATGGAATGCGGTGCATTGTAAGGATATATCCATCATATGTTGTGACTCTGTGTGTTTCAATTGGATAACCATTATCCAAAACCAGCGTTTCCTGCAAAACAATATTTGTTTGAAATATAATGTATGATTTGAAAAATTATTTTTCTTAGAGTTCTTACGGTTGTAGTCGAACTACACTTAGCACCCATCACACCCAAAATCATAGGTAAATAAACCGCCAATAATATGAATAGTTTATGTGTCATTTTAAAGAACTAGCTTGCGATTGGCAGAAGGAACTCTTAGTGAAGCCTTTTTATACAACTTTGAAAAATTGTTCAATAATAAGAATTACTTAAGCTTCAAGTAAAATAGTTTTATCTAACAAAATAAAACTAATATTTGTTTGTAATTTACGGCCGACCTATTTCCGTTGATGTTAGATAACAGACGCACGTATTTGAAGGGCATTTTTTGTTTGTCTTGTCAGTATTCACTCTACAACAGGAAAATTGAAAAATAATTTAGTTTCACCATTTTGTTTTTGAATTTAACCTGGGAATTCTGTAGAGTTTTAACTTAAGCATATAAATATGTTTTACTTTGTCTTCAATTATATGTTCTTATTTCAGATAATTAAATATCATTCAAATACATTTTTGTTTTTATAATGGGGTTAGAGGTTACCCTTAAAATAAATTGTTTAAAGTATTTCATTAGATGTTTTCTCTACCACCCCAAAAAGTCTCCACAGACCTTGAAAATATTTGTTGTAATCATATAAGATTCGCTTCACGACTGCTCATGTTCTCACATCCAAAAGCTATTGTACGAGTAGTATAGCGAGAATTGCGAGTGTCAGCATGGCTCAGTGGCCAACTTAAATAGTGACGATTCATATCGCACCATTTGAACCTTTTCAAGTGCATTGCATAAAGTGTGACACAATTGAGGTCGGGTCTTCTTGCTACGCTTGCACTTTCTTTTAAATTGAATTGTATAATAATAAGTATAAATAAGGTGAATTCAACAATAAGGACATCAGTATTGAATCAACTATAAGTCTTGATTTATTTCCGCCAATCTAACATATTACACTATATTAATTTAATTATAATATTATATAAATATAATTTACCTATCGAAACACACTGCGTCATTGTTGAAGAAGCTGCTGGCCAGTTATAGCTATCATTGGAATGCATCATTTAAAATTTTCATTTCCATTTTGAAGACGATTAAACAAACTATAATGGCTTTAATTGGTATCAAAATGAAGCTTATGAAACGTAGAATTATTTTTACTTTATAAAATACAAAATTCTAATTTAAACTTTCTTTTAAATACACCTTTATTACTTCACTGATAGAAATCAATTTCAATTATCAGATGATTTTCGTTTCTTTAACTTTAAACAATCGATCCACTGAATGTGTTCAATTCTCTTTCTATTCTCAAATTTCAGTTTTGCTTTCAATGATCAACTTAAACCTGTGTTGAAACATTTAAAGGCTAGTTATAATCCCTTGAGCGCGTGTAGATTATAAAAAAAAACCTCAAATACCTTGAATTGGTTGTTATCAGTCAGTGACAGGGTCTTTTACTGAAACCAATTTTTCAATGATTGCTATAACTGACTTGTCAAAAAATAAAGTCAGCATTTCACTGATTTTTGTCAATGGTGCATTTCAATGAAAGTTAACTGTGGGGCCTAACATTGTACCAATCTTACCAATCTCAGCTGATCTGGCTGTAATCTATAAAGCCTGTATTCGTCCAAGGCTCGAGTATAAATCCCATATTTGGGCAGGTGCTCCAATAACCCACTTGAGGAAACAGAGTCAAACACTTTAAGCCAAATCGGACGATTGCGCTAAAAATTAATTGTTTTATGTTCCTTAAGGTTCAATTTTTTAAAGCAAATAGATAAATAATTAGGTTAAGTAATGTGGTCAACAATCATTCTAAATAAAGCATATTGTAAATCACGTCAAATTCGATGAAAATTACGCGTGTTGATTTTGTGAGCTTGGAAAAGATTAATGGCTAAGTGATTTAATTTTCAGGGGGTGCGGTACGGCAGGCCAAGATCGGGTCGATAAAGTGAGTATGATTCAACAGCAGCAGTAAAATCCTTCTTTCAGAAAGGAGGACTCGCACTCTAAGCTGACCGAATCTCAGGTTGGGAGGGCCAAGGCTATAAACACTGCGTCGACAGCAGCAGTGTCCCCAAGGTGTGATGCGATGTGTGGCGGCTAAGTTTTTTCGTTTATTGGCATGTTTTTCGATTAAGGGTGACTTCAAGGCTCAACGAGCAAACTTAATATTGTCATATCTGTCAGTGAAAAACATGCTTACAATGTTTTACAATCATGTAGAAAAATTTTCTGACAATTAATTGTAAGATCATTGCCTGACAATTAATTGTGAAAAATCTGATCAGACCAAAAACATAAATGTTAAAAAAAGAGCCAAGTTCTTCTATACAAAAACCTTTGTGTAACAAGGCAGCCGTGAAAAGTACTGAGATCTAAAAGTACGCCAAGTTCTTACTTCATGAAGGTTTAATACCGAATATTTAAAGTAGAATAATATTAAAACAGCTACAATGTAATAGAGAAATTTTATTATTTGATGATTATTGACTAAAATTTGATGGGCTTACTTGGCAAGTTTTTTTTATGCCCAGTTCAAAAGGTTTTGAAAACTTGACCAGTAAGTCCATCAAATTTTAGTCAGTAATCATCAAATAATAAAATTTCTCTATTACATTGTAGCTGTTTTAATATTATTCTACTTTAAATATTCGGTATTAAACCTTCATGAAGTAAGAACTTGGCGTACTTTTAGATCTCAGTACTTTTCACGGCTGACTTGTTACACAAAGGTTTTTGTATAGAAGAACTTGGCTCTTTTTTTAACATTTATGTTTTTGGTCTGATATCACTCCTTTTTGCAAAGATTTTAATATTTTGCCATGTCAAAATCTCGAAAGATACGGAAAAATAGAAGGATGTACTCAACTTAGTTTAAAGCTTCCTATTTCTTTTGGAATATTTTCTTTTTGTTATTGGTTGTTTTGATTTGCGCTTCAATTATTTCTTCTTGTCCTGGCAAGATACCTAACACTAATACACCTACCTTAATTACGGCAATCAGAAGTGCTCCATATGAATTAAACATTTTCTCAGAAAGTGGGTGCATACCACGCCCCCCGAATAGAAAACCCCAATTTTTATTTTTGGTCCTTTATATGCAATTTAAGCCCTACCGTTCTACCAAATTTCATTGTTCTACTGCAATCGGAAGTGCGCCATGTATAATTTACATCAGTTCTGAGGAAGTGGGCGGATACCACGCCCCTGAATGGAAAATTTCATATTTTATATTTTTTTCTTTGTATGCAATTTAATTCCTACCACTTTACCAAATTTCATCGTTTTACAGCACTTGGAAGTGCTCCATTCAACCAACACCAATTTGGAGAAAGTGGGCGGTTACCACGCCCCCTGAATGGAAAACCTCAATTTTTATTTTTGGTCCTTTATATGTATTTTGACCCCTTCCGTTGTACCAAATTTCATCGTTTTACAGCAGTCGAAAGTGCTCCATTCAACCAACACCAATTCGGAGAAAGTGGGCGGATACCACGCCCCCTGAATGGAAAACCTCGATTTTTATTCTTGGTCCTTTATATGCAATTTGAGCCCTACGGTTCCATCAAATTTCATTGCTCTACTGCAATCGGAAGTGCGCCATATATAATTTACATCAGTTCTGAGGAAGTGGGCGGATACCACGCCCATGAATGGAAAACCTCAAACTTTATATTTTTTTCTTTGTATGCAATTTAGGCCCTACCGTTTTACCAAATTTCATCGTTTTACAGCAATCGGAAGTGCTCGATTCAACCAACACCAATTCGGAGAAAGTGGGCGGTTACCACGCCCCTTGAATGGAAAACCTCAATTTTTATTTTTGTTCCTTAGTATGCAATATAAGCCCTACCGTTCCACCAAACTTCATTGCTCTACTGCAATCGGAAGTGTGCCATATATAATCTCCATCAGTTCTGAGGTAGTGGGCGGATACCACGCCCATGAATGGAAAACCTCAAACTTTATATTTTTTTCTTTGTATGCAATTTAAGCCCTACCGTTTTACCAAATTTCATTGTTTTAAAGCAATCGGAAGTGCTCCAATCAACCAACACCAATTCGGAGAAAGTAGGCGGATACCACGCCCCCCTAAAGGAAAACCTTGGTGTTTATTTTTGGTTCCTTATATGCATTATAAGCCCTACCGGTTCACCAAATTTCATTGTTTTACAGCAGTAGGAAGTGCTCCAATCAACCAACACCAATTCGGAGACAATTCGGAGAAAGTGGGCGGATACCACACCCCCTGAATGGAAAATTTCAAATTTTCGATTTTTTCCTCTGCTTGCATGACAAGACCTACCGTTGTGCAAAATTACAAGATTCTACGATGTCGGGAAGTGCTCCATAATTTTGATGATCTGTCAGTCAGTCAGTCAGTCAGTCAGTCAGTCAGTCAGTTAGTCAGTCAGTCAGTCAGTTACGGTTTTTGTGATTTTTGAGGCCTTATATCTCAGGAACCGCTTGTGCTATAAAATTGAAATTTGGTGAGGCGCCTGTGCCTGACTAGCTTAGCAAATATTCGGAATTTGAAGTTTCTGACTTTAGTGGTACTGAAGATAGGGAGGGGTCAAAAATCGCCTGAGTTTGTTCCTGTTAAAAAGGGTGTAGTGCCAGAACTTGGCTGGGCACTACCGTGCCCTTTGATAATCATGTGTACTCTAGCTGATAATCGTGTAATCTTGCAAATAATTGTGAGCTAATGCATCGGACAATATTAATTATTGTAAGACGATAAATTGTAAGCTATTTGATATTCATGTACACACACAATTTATTGCCACGCCTGCCAATTTTAATCGTTCTCTGACGTTTCTGTGTAAGCACACAACTTAATTGTCAGCTCATCGGTAGATAATTGTCAGACATTGTCAGGTCTTACAATATTGCAAGATCTACCAATCGTGTACACTTAGCTTAAGCATTTAGAGTATTTCTTGTTGAACATTGTTGTTTATCATTCTATTATTCTCTTCTTATACTTTGTACTCTTATACCCTAATTACTTGCTTTTAGTACAAGATAACATTTGCAATTTGTATCATTATTTATCATTTCTTTTTTCTATGAATAATAAACTATGTGTTAGTTCACACTGAAATCTCGAACCAATCGGGTGTTTTACTCAACATTTCTTATAGCTTATCACGTTTATTTTTTCACTTTCCGCATCAAATTCGTGAGATATTTTTATCAGCTCTGCAGAAAGTTTTTCCCATTCAAATTTTGGCATCTCGGTTTTGGGGAGATAAAATTATCTGGTTTCGGAGGTTTATCCGGGTTTACATGAATACCCTTATTATTATTATGTGGAAGTTTGCAGGAAAACCTTGTCGGGAAGGTTGTTATTTGAATTAGATTTATGTTTTTAATTTGTAAGTTTGTATTTCAGGCTTAAATTTACACCTACTATTAACTATTTACACCGTTTTGTTTATCTGCTTGATTTGTTTAAATATACTTAATCTTCCACCATAAAGTTTTATTTATCTACTAGCTTCCCCGGCAGACGTTGTTCTGCCCTTTTTTTCTAAAACAACAGTAATAAAACATATTTAGGAGTGATCACTTTTCATATTTATAGATTTATGTCTCCATGATAAACAACGATTACTTACAATTATAAGTGTCCTATTTTGTCAATTGCAAGACTTTAGTAGTAGTATTAGTCATAATCTGGTATTTTCAATGTAATGCCTTATCGTACATGATACTTTTTGATTGATTACCTGGCGCGAAAATAAATGAAGCCGTTTTCCGACGCGAGAGCAGGCAATATACAACTGTCCATGAGAGAAGCATGGGTTTTCCAGATTGACGCCGCACAGTGGAAAATAATTGGATGTTTCTGATCAAAAATCTATAACTTTTTTGTTTTTGAAGATAGAGTATTGAAATTTTGCACAAATACAAAGGAGAGTATTGTTTTAATGAATTGCTTTTAATATAATAATAACGATAATAATACTTGCATATTTAGAAAAACAAACTAAAAATTTATAGAAACTCCATGGAACAATTTATAGTAAAAGGTGATTGCAAATAAGGTATGACAAAAAGCTAGAACTTGTAGGTTGTATTGAGGCAAGACAAAAATTGATTAAGAGGGGGGTCTTTATCCCCAATTTAGGGAGAGGGGAACACACACAAAATTATTTAAAAATACTTATAATTTCATGCAGTTTTCTTGAAAGACAGAAATCCATTCTTTAATTTGCTTTTTAAATCGATTTATTTGAGCAAATAGTTTTTGAAAAAATAATTTTCAAACTAAAAGTTTTGAAAATTTAATTTTTTCAATACTGTTATCAATTTAAAATCAGATGATCTATTATTTCTAAGACATGAGAAAGTTATAATAAAATCCCGATTAAATTAAAAAATATACATATACATATGTATGTATGTATAAAAAAAACTTCATGGAATAATGTATGGGTACCGCCACATATATGAGTATCAAAAATAACTATAATAACATACAGTGAGCGTCAAAAGTGAGTAAAGACCTATATAATTTCTGGAGTAACATGGAATTCGATCAACCAAATAAGCAATGAATTCGGATAATAAAAATGAATAAAAATAAATCAAAACATAAATAAAAATTCAAAATATAGCTTCCTACAATTTTTCCTAATAGAAACTAAACATACTCCATATTAACGCGTCACAAGTAAGAAAACATCATAAACAGAATATAAGGAGCACAGTAAAAGATGATGGTGTGGTGATGTATGGCAGCATATTCGATCGGGAATCTTGTTTTCATTGAAAGTACAATGAATAATCAAGACTATCTAAACATCCTAAGCAATAACCTTCAACCGACCTTACGAAAATTAGGGATGCTTAGCAATCGGATCTCTTAGCAAGACAATGATCCTAAGCATACCTCGCAGTTTCTTAAAGAATGAATATATTATAGGACTTCAAAGCACCTCCACCACCCTCCCCAATCGCCGCACCTAAGCTCCATACAACATTTATGGGATCATTTGGACCGGAAAATTTCACAAACGAGCCATCAAGAACATAGATGACCTTAAAAGGATTTAATTGAAGAACTGTCCCAAATATCCTCCGATGTTAGAAATAACATTGTTGTTTCCATGTCACGCTGACTAAGGTTGCGCGTACAGTAGTGCGACAAAGCGATGCGATACGAGAAGCGATGCGACAAGCGATTCGAGATGCGAGAATTAGATGCGAGATAGTGCGCACAGTAGAAGCGATATTTTTTGCAGTTATGTTGTTAATCCCTTTATAATTATTGCCACCAAAATTGTAAAAAGTTGCACCACACAACACAAGCACTGAAATAACAAAATTTTACTCTTTTGATTTTTTTTTGAAGCCTCAAAACAAACAATATGAGCCTTCTCGCACGAACTCGCTTGAAAAAGTGGTCAGAACAGTTTGTGTGCGAGATGCTTGCGATAGGCATGCGAGAAACTCGCAACACTCGCATCAAATATCGCTCCACTGTGCGCACGTGTATAAGAATCAATGTAAATATTTTTCTCGCACGCAAACGCTTCTCGCATCGCATCGCTTTGTCGCACTACTGTACGCGCAACCTAAGAGATGTTATAAAGTCTAAAGGTGATCAAATGAAATACCCAGTTTTTTACATGAGGTACTATATTTATAAATAATTTTAAGATATAACAGATGTTTACTCACTTTTGACGCGTAATATATGAAGTTTATTTAGTTTTTATTGGGTAAAAATGCATTAGTTCGTTTTTTGAATTTTTATTTTGGTTTTTATTTATTGCTAATATAAATTGTATTTTGTATAACTGGAATTCAATTTTTGTTTATTTTTTGGTTTAAATTCCATGTAACTAAAGAAATCATTTACATAGGTGCTTACTCACTTTTGACTTTCAGTGTATAATACGAGTATTAGAGAAAACTCGATGGAATAATATATAATCGTTTATTATATGCACAGTACTCTGCTCAAAAACTAAAAAGGAAAAACGCATAATTGATATGACATTAGCCGTGTTTTTTTGGAAAAGTTATCCGTAGTACAGTAGGATTTTATATGAATAACAAATACAACATCCGCAGCAGGATCACTGCCGATAAAAGTAAAAGGAGAAGTGAAAATAATGAAGTTGGTTTTGATATTTGCTTATATCTTCAAAAGTATAAGTCCTACAACCATCTGGTTTTCAGTTTTTAATTCCAAATTTATAAAAGCATTGAATTATTAAAACAAAAATAGTACTAAATAATGTAAACTTTAAAAAAAATCACTTCGAAGAAAAAAATATTAGTTTGTTTTTTTAAGATTTTGAGTTTGAAAATTAATTTCTCAGAAACTATAAAATAAAATAATTTGATTTGAAAAGTAAATTAAAGAATTAACTTCTAGCTTTAAAAAAACATATAATATGAAATTGTAAGTCTTGCCATTGTTTTTTACTATTTTTTAAAATGGCTCATGTAGCGATTTTTAGTTTTCTGGCTTTAATCATTATTTTACTGATAACTTCCAAAATCGCACGTTATCGCAGCTGATTTTTATAAATGTTTGTTTATAAGAAACTAAGCTACAAATTAATATAAAAAGCAAAGCATCGCGAAGCATCGCTAACTACTAAAAGTCTCTGTGAACTTGAAAAATATTTTTTTTTTATTTTATTTTACATTTTAATTAATTACTTGTGAAATAAATCAAAATTTATAAAAACGTAAAGTTGTTTTAATATTTCCATAAAATAAGCTTTTCAAAAATGTATAATACTTTACACCTATTCCTACAAAGTCTTATAGAAAACTAAATTTCAAAGTGATGAACCAAACGGCCTTGAATTGAAAATTTAAAAAAATAATAAACTTTAATGCTTTAAAAAAAATGATTCATACATATATTTCCAAAAATTCTTGCACTTTCGTAAAGATTGACTATTTAGCTTTCAGATAAAATTCAAATGTAAAATTTAAAAAAATGTAGTAAAAATCATTTATGATCAGCTGTTGTTCTACCATTTTCCACTGTGCGCCGCCAACACTCAACGACTGACCCTGTAATTCATTTATAGTCATAGGGAAAGCAAGCAGCACTGGAAATTGCAGTCGTTTAAATTCAAACGGTACGTCAGTTGGTACCATTGGGATGCGTAGTATCAATACATCCTCTCCCTTATATTTTCCCCTCAGAGTAGTTGCTTCTATCATATTGTTCATTAATATTTTCACTGCTAACCGTGTGCCGTTACAAAGTCGCGGTTGGTTGATATTTCTTAGCATTATGACCACCGATCCTACTTTTAATTGAAGATTATGGGGAGGTTACCCCGGCAAATCCAATGAGTTTAAAAATTCTGGTGGATAATTGACGACATCATCTTGGTTAGTTGCGCAATCAATTGATTTATATGTCCTTAATTCACCGGAAATTTCATTTTGGATTTTGAAATTTATTTCATTTACATCCGTGTTTTTGGCAGCTATATATGTAGCTCGTTCACTCAACCAACAATGATCTCTGTAATTTTGAGCTACGTTTGGGAACACCTTTTCTATAAGCTCAGTTTTTGATTCTGTAGACTGACAAAAATTGACAGGAAATGTAATGCAGGCTGTCATAACATATACAGAGATTTTACCATTACCAATGTCAATGAGTTGTTTTGAAAATATTTCTCCAGATCGATCATTTTGCAATTCGACACGCATATTCTTGCTCAAATTTAGTATCTTACCTTTTGTCCACAAAATGGACGACTTCAAACATGCATTCAGCTCGTCCGAATGTATAGACGTGGAATAACTGGTAATGTTTGACGAAAGTCTCCTGCTAACAAAATCATCGCTCCACCGAATTGGTTTTGATTGCTTCGCAGATCTTTAAGAGTTATGTCTAATGCTCCAAAGACTTTTTATGTGCCATCGTGCATTCATCCCATACTATCAACTTGCATTGCTGCAAAACCTTCGCCATTGCAGAGTTCTTCGAAATGTTGCAAGTCGGAGTTTTGTTGCTTTGAATATTCAATGGTAATTTTAGCGCTGAATGGGCTGTTCTACCGCCTTCCAACAATGTAGCTGCAATACCAGACGAAGCAAGTGCGAGTGCAATTCCATTCTGTAAGCGAATGTTGCTAAAATCAATGCAATTAAAAATGTTTTTCCTGTACCACCAGGAGCATCTAAAAAGTAGAATCCTCCAGTTCCATCATTTACAACTTTCATAATTGTATCAAATACATACTTTTGTTGTTTGTTCAACAACAGAACATTTATTCGAACCGATTCCCTTAAAGCATCGAGATCGAACAGTTTTTCACGATGCAACTCTTGATTAAAAGCGTCGTGCATTGGGCGATTAGGCGCGACCATTTCTAATTGAGATAATAATTTGTTCGACATCATCAAGCACATGTCTTCATTTTCATGAACCATCAGGCGATAGGAGTAATAGTTCATTGGACTAACTTTTTTATTAGTTTGAGCACCTGTCAATAAAATAATGTCTAAATGACAGCCATTCAACATGGACAAACAGTTTGCACAATTCGGTGGCACATGATAATAGGTTTGTTCGTTGAGCCCTGAAGTCACTCTGGGGTCGCCCTAAATCGTTTTTGGAAAAACCTGAAGTCACCCTGGTGAGTAAACTCTGTGTTTTTTGAGACCTGGGGTCGCCCTGAACTCGCCCTGAAGTAGATCGAGGTATTTTGATGGGGCGAGTTCAGGTAACGGCCAAACTGTCAAAAGTCATATGAGATTTCATATGTATTTCTTTTGTTGTATTTCTTTTGTTTTCGTTCATTTTTAAAACTTATTTAGGTATAACAAATTTAAAGTTTTATCAGAGCACAAAATTATTTTGTCTGTCTTTTAGTTGTCAACAAAACAGTTGACAGCCCTTGGGTGTTTTTTGAAAACCGAAAACCTCAGTTTTTGTTGACAACTCTGAAGGTTGTTAAGAAAACCTGGGTTAAACCTGGGTAAAGTTGAACGAACGAGCCTAATACATAACTGATAAAAATGTTCTAATTACCTGTAGATATTGGTATTTATCATCTTAATTAAGAAATGGTAACCATCTTCACCTTTCCAAAATATGATTGGATATTGTAAGGCATCATAGTTGCGGTGCGTTTCATACACATGCTGTAACCGATCATTCTTGCGATGCAAAACTATATCACGGGCTTCAAATTTTCTCCAACCATTACGATGGCAACTTCATCCATTGGTAGGAACTGTAGTCAATTGAAACATCGTAACTAAAAGCCGCTCGTAAAACTGTGAAAGCAGTTTGAACACGACGCGTTGCTCGTGCTTGTAATATCCTAATCCTTTCAATTTCATTTCGCTCATCACGTTGCAGTGAAGTCCGATTTGATTGAAAATAAGCTTGGTTTCTAGCGTTTCGATTTCTTCGACTCAAATTGTTGCGCCCGCGTCTAATAGGCGGCATGGTTCTAAAAGTAAACACACTCGACAAATAAAACCACAATTGGTTTTCGTTTTTATTTATATAGATTACCCTTATTTAAGTTCTCTTATTCTCGTTAATTATAAATGAAGAAATTATTTCCTTAGCTATAAAGTTTTCTTTTATTTTTTTTTTTAGTCAGTGTATTTCAATAAGCAAACGATTTTTTGTAACACTAAACTTTCACACACCCACAATAAACATTTTTTCTCTCCATAAGAACCTTCCATGAACCTTAACAAAAACTTTAAAAAAAAAATTAGGCGAATTGGTCGAGCCGTTCTCGAGTTTAACGCTTAGCAACACATTTTGCGATTCATTTTTATTTATATAGATGTATGTAAATGTTTTTGAAAATTCTCTGTGATTTTTTGGTTTTTCTTGAATATGTCTAAATTTATATTTCAATTCATTGAAGTAAACTGTCAATATTAAAAATTGTATCTTTTATTTTTACTTGCGATATAGGTATAGTAAATTAAGACTCTGACTCTAGGTTGGAAGTTTTAAAAAACTTTATTTCACAATTACAAAATTAATTACTAAGTTAATATAAACTGGACTCGTTGCCTGCCAAACCAAGAATAATGCAAACCGAAGATCTACTTCTATATATGGTCCACCGATGATGAGATCGATAGCCAATCATCATGCCAATAGATTCTGTGATGATGGGATAATGCCTCGTAGGCAAATTCTATAGTTTAGTTTTGTTTAACATATAAATCATCCAAAGGGATGTTTTTGTTTATGTCTACTGATGAGATTGTTGATGAGAAATTCAGATATTTTCTGGAATGGCTTGCTTGGATTATTAGTCATCAAATGCGGGTGTTAACTCCCCCCTTAGTCAATAGAAGATTGTACCAATCTTTCTTGAATTAACATGTTTGCTCTGGTTTCGATTTCCTCCATGAGTTCAATGATGTCTTGGTTTGCACGTTTCGATTCGAAAACTTGGTAATACTTATATTCTTTGATAATAGCAAATATTGATACAATTATAAAAAAATTAATTGATAAACCCCACAATACAGGGTGTTCTTTTACTTCTGATAAATATGGTTCAATATAATCAGCATTAGTGTATTTTAAGTCTAAATCAAATGAGTTTATATATTCAATTATTTTTATTTTTGATGGTTTGCTAAATTTAATATGTTCCAATATTTCATTTCTTGAGTTAACATATGTCTTATTATCTATTGTAATATTCCTTTCAAATTGGATTAAATTAATTCCTGATACCTCTTTATTATTTATTATATGTGATCCGGTAATAACAATATTTCCTTCGCTTATTATTTCTATGGGTTCATTTCTTTCTTTTATTTTTGTACAATTAGCTTCTAAATTATTAAGCAATTCTTTCAAACAGTTTGGTGTTTTTATGATAAGGCAAAAATCATTATTCAATTCTTTTTTACAGCTGGTTTCGTAAGACTTTTTATGATATCTAATTAATTCTTTTGGTATAATTATTTTTCCACCATTTACATTATTACTTCTAGTTTTGTAATGATTACATAAAGCAAATACTTTAGGGTATTTGATATATACAACAATTATTTCATTTTGTTGGACAATTTGAAATTCAGATGCATCTAATGCATCTGTTATGGATACTTTCACTTTTTCTTTTTGCATTATGTTTCGTATTTCATCCAAATTTAAGATTAAAGTATTTAAAATATTTGACTTACTTAGATTAATTGTGTTTATAATTTCTCTTAATTCTACTATTATGTACTTAACAATTTTAATATTTTTACTTTCTTTAGTGTTTGATTCACTATTCAGCTTTGTCAAATGGTTGAACAGTTGCATATTTATGACTACATGTTTGTTATTAGAAGCAATTAATTCTTGTAGTTTGAGCTCTATTCTGATAGCATCGTCGTGGTCTGGACTACCAGATATCCACTTCCATAGCGTTCCTATCTCGTTTATTCCTCTTCTTTCCCTATTTCTGATTAGTATCTAATTGACTCAATAGTTTGTTTGCTGTCTCTAAATCCTGTTTTAATTCGTTAGAAGGTTTATTATCTATTGGAATGTCACCTAAAATTTATGTGTATGATGTTAGATTAATGACGTGGAAAAGTTCGTTGGTGTCCTCGTAAATTGCTGCTGTTGTATCTTCTATCAAAATGTAATCATCACCAGAATATTCGTTATTTGATATGCCATTGTCGTGGCGACTAGTATGAAGATTAAAAGCGTCATCTGTAAGGTTAATTTCTTATGTTATCTTTATGAATCCGTCTATTGTTTGTATATATCACTATATTCCCTGAGTCTGTTTTAACTTTCTTTTTAACATATAATGGTTTATTTTTACTTCTTCTCTGACCTGTATCTACAAAAATTATTTCCCCTTCTTTGTATATTTTACTCTTCCTATTTTTGTTAAAATGTCCTATCATTTTTTGTTGATTCAATTCAATTCAATTCAATATATTCTTTATTCTCAGTATATGTTAGTAACTTAACAATTCAATATAAATATATAAATAATGCAGAGAACAGTTAGTGACATCTTTTATATTAATGAATAATTGAGATGATGCCACTTTATAAGAAAAAATTACATTAGTGTAGGGTGCACAAGTAATTAAAGAAATTTAACATTACGTGAAAGAAAAAACAAATTTTAGGAAAACAATTTTTATGAGGCTAAAAAACATGACATTTTATAAAAATTAGACATCATTAAAAAAGAATTATACATTTTTTTTATTTTTTTTTTAATTTAATTTTAACTCGGATCAAAAAAAAACTTTTGAGTACTTGCATATCTACAGATTACTTCTTATTATATTTTTTTTTTAAATTATATAGCGTAGCAGATTTTCGATTTCTTCGTGTTCAAAATCAAGAAGCCAAAGTCTTATTTTTTTAATGAAAATGGATAAACTTCTTTCCATTCGTATTTCTGAGGGAAGGGCATTAAAAAGCTTACATGAAACAATGGAGTAAAAGTTTCTCAAGGAGGTAGTGCGAAAGCAAGGGATATTAACGTAAAGCCTAGCGTTGCTTCGAAGGTTTCGTCCATCTGAAATTGGACTTTGTAGGTAACCACCTCTCAAAAAAAAAATTTTTAGTACCTTAAAGTAGTATAATTGACGAACAGGAAGAATATGTGCAGCTCTAAATAAATTTATAGTATGTTCTAACCGATTAGTCTTGAAAATTTTTCTTATAGCTGACTTTTGAATTACTAAAATCGGTTGAAGCCTACTAAGGTAAGCTCCGCCCCAACAGCATATTCCATATTGTAATTTCGACTGAAATATACCGTAGTACAATGTTTTTAACATATTGTTGCGAACAGAGCTTTATACTACTACAGCGCCATCTGTTGGAAAACTGCATATCTAATTTATGGAAGAACCAAAAAGCTCTTTTCCAATGTCAAATGTATTTCCCCTTATTCCAAACATCTAGAACATTCCAAGACAAGAACTTTCGAGAACAACTAATTTGAGTATATAAGGGAGTGTTGACGGTGAGCGAAAAATAGTTGATTTTTGATTACGGAAGTGTGCAAAACTCTGCTTATTGGATTGTGTAAAACAAGTGTGATTTTAAATTGAATAAAGTATTTGAGTTGATTATAAATTGAGATTTATTGTTGTGATTTGGAAAGTAAAAATAAAGAAGAGATATTAGAAAGAGTAATAAGTTTTATTTAACGAACCTAGCAAAAATATTACATTGGTGTCAGAAAAGTGGAATAAAACTTATTGTGCAGTGAAGTGTGCGGAAAAAAAAAATAAATAAATAAAAAATGAGCAAGTTACTGAAAGAGCTCAACTGTAATGAGCTGAAAAGTGAATTAGGCAAGCGAGAACTTTCTAGAGCAGGATCGAAAAATGAGCTTGTTTTGCGTTTGGCCGAATATTTGAAACAACAAAATGAAGACCCGGACATTTTCGTCTTTGAAGCTGACGCTGAGGAAGTGGACGTAAGTAAAAATGTAGATGTTTCAAATATGTTTAGTCTTCTGCTTGAGCGTTTCGAAGAGCAACGAAATGAACAAAAGAAAGAACAAAAGAATGTTCTCGAACGTCTTGAAGAGCAACGAAATGAACAAAAGAAAGAACAGGAGAATGTACAAAAGAATGTTCTCGAACGTCTCGAAGAGCAACGAAATGAACAGAAAAATGAACAAAAGAATATTCTCGAACGCCTTGACAAACAGCATAGCGAACAAAAAGACCTTCTCGAAGAGCAGAGGAACATGCTAGAAGGCAAGCTTGTTAATATCGAGAATAATGTATCTGTACTTGGTGAACGTGTTTCGTTGATGGAGAATCAAGTCGACAACAAAATGGAGACGTTTTCAAAAGAGTTAGATGAACGTGTTTCATTGCTAGGGAATCAAGTCGAAAACAAAATGGAGACGTTTTCAAAAGTGTTAGATGAACGTGTTTCATTGCTAGTCGACAACAAAATGGAGACGTTTTCAAAAGAGTTAGACCGTGTTCGAAACATAAAGATTCGGGAAAGTTCTGGGGAAACTTTGAGAAAAAAAGAGATGCAACCTCCAACCTTTGATGGACAAACTTCTTGGTATATATACAAGAAGCAATTCGAGGCAGCTTCCACAACAAATGGCTGGGATGAGGCTGACAAGTATATAGCCTTAACTCTTGCTCTTAGAGGAGCAGCTGCTGAGTTGTTGCAAACCATACCAGCAGATAAGAGCGGCGATTTCAATTCCTTGGTTTTGGCTATAGACAAACGCTTTGGTAACAGCCACATGAAAGAAGTCTTCAAAGTGCAACTCAATTCCAGAGTTCAGAAGAGGGGCGAAACTCTACAACAACTGCAAGCGGACATTGAAAGGCTTGTTCATCTTGCATATCCAGATGTTGGAGAGGAAATTTGTAACCAGTTCGCAGTTGAGGCATTTGTTCGCGCCATTTCCGACATACATCTTCAAAGGGCCGTGCGAACTGCTGGAAAACGAACGCTTTCGGAAACATTAGCGTTTGCCTTGACAATGGAAGCAGCTGAGCAAGCTTCTCACGGAGTACATCGACTTAGAGAAGCCGTCGTCGAAGAATGCTCATGTCAAAGAACTGATGTCCAAAGGAACCAACGAAACGGACTTGCAAAGTGCTGGAATTGCAATAAGACTGGACATTTACAGCGTCAATGTCGGTTACCACCAAGAAGAGCTTGTCAACATTGTGGACACGGAGTTTCAAACCCAGAACAAGGTAACAATAAAATCAGTGTTACTTCCCGAACAGTTTCCAACTTCGAGGGGCAGAAGCTGGTTTCTGGTATCGATGGCCCCAGAAACACCATCCAGGTCTCTCAAACTAAGCGAGACAATAGAAGTCTGACTGTCGAGGCAACTTTAAATGGCAACAAACGTGTGGTCACCATCGACACCGGTGCCACAGCCTCCATTGTGCGTCAAGACCTAGTTCACCTGAATTGGCTACACAACACCAATAGTTACCGTCTAAGAACTGCCACAGGAGAAGCAGCTAGGGTTTATGGTGAAATCCGACTTAGAATTCGAATTGCAGATCTAGAATTCTCACACAAATTTTTGGTGGCAGATATATGTGACGAATGCATCATAGGCATGGACTTCATGAAAGAACATCGAGTAATTTTGGATATTGGCAACCAGGTACTCAAATACCAGAATACAGAGATTCCAATGATCTATGGGCACGAAGAAACAACAACCCTAAGGACTGTCATCAAAGAAGATGTGATTATTCCTACTTCTTCTGAGGTATTCGTTTGGACAAAAGTAGAAGGTGAGTGTGGACGCCATCGATACCTAATGGTGGAACCAGGCCCAGATTGTTCTTCCCAAAACGTCATCATTGGGAAGACACTTGTGGCTCCAAAGAACAATATGGTCCCCGTACGGATACTCAACACCAAACCGTACGATGTAAAGTTAGCAAAAGGAGAAGTTATCGGTAAGTGCGAATCTGTCGCAGCCATAACACGAATTGACGCTGAAACACCGAGAACGACATTAAACCCTGAGGAGCTCAATAGCATCAAGGCAAAGATACTCAATTCAGCTAACCTAGACCAACATCAGGTTAAAACGGCAGAAAGCCTTCTGAACGAGTATGCTGACATTTTCGCTTCACCAAACGGGAAATATGGAAGGACACAAATGGTGCAGCATCGAATAAATACAGGAGATGCAAGACCCATTCGTCAGCCCGCAAGACGTCTGCCACTGGCCAAACAAGGTGAAGCTGAGGAAATGATCAGCACCATGAAGAAGGATGGTTTGATTGAAAACTCCAAGAGTCCTTGGGCGTCACCAGTGGTCCTAGTCAAAAAGAAGGACGGAAGTACACGATTTTGTGTTGACTACCGAAGGTTGAATGATGTGACCAAGAAAGACAGCTATCCCCTGCCAAGAATCAGTGACACCTTAGATGCGATGGAAGGAGCACATTGGTTTTCCACACTGGACTTGAAAAGTGGATACTGGCAAGTTGAAATACACCCCGAAGATTGAGAAAAGACAGCGTTCTCCACAGGTAATGGGCTCTGGCAGTTCAAGGTGATGCCATTTGGTCTTTGCAACGCTCCCGCAACATTTGAGCGTTTGATGGAGTGTGTCCTTCAAGGCCTGACGTGGAAAACTTGTCTTGTCTACTTGGATGATGTTATCGTTTATGGAAAAACATACGACCAACACTGCAAGAACCTAAGGGGTGTGTTCCAGAGACTTCGAGAGGCTAACCTTAAACTGAGCCCAGAAAAATGTGCACTGTTCCAGACTGAAGTAAGGTATTTGGGACATATCATCTCGTCCCAAGGAGTCAAGACCGATCCTGAAAAAGTTGACACCGTCAAAAATTGGCCAACACCACAGGACAAACATCAACTACGAAGTTTTCTTGGTCTTGCTACATATTACAGACGTTTTGTTAAGAAATTTGCCGGAATTGCGAAGAGTTTGCATCAGCTTACGGAAAAGAACAAGCAGTTTAGATGGTCAGGTGAGTGTGAAAAAGCCTTCCAAGAACTGAAATACCGTCTATGCAATGCTCCGGTGCTGATCTATCCGACTCCAGGCAAGTCTTTTATCATCGATGCTGATGCAAGCAATGTGGGAGTCGGCGCTGTTCTGTCACAAGTGCACAATGGCGAAGAAAAGGTTGTCGCGTATTTCAGCAAAGTACTGTCGAAGACCGAAAGGAACTACTGTGTGACCAGAAGAGAACTCTTGGCACTCATCTTGGCAACGAAACACTTCCACAAATACATCTATGGACAGAGGTTTCTTCTACGAACCGATCATGGTGCTCTTAACTGGTTGTTGAACTTCAAGAACCCAGAAGGACAAGTCGCAAGGTGGATAGAAAGACTGCAGACTTACGATTACGAAATTCAACACCGAAGGGGAAAGCTGCACTCAAATGCCGACGCACTATCCCGAAGACCTTGTAAAATAGATTGCAAGCATTGCAGGCGACAAGAAGAAAAGGAATCCATCAACATTCTGCGAATAAGGGCTGACCCCATTTGTGGATGGAGCAATGAAGAAATAAGATCTGCTCAACAAGAAGACCCCGACATTGAACCTCTTCTCGCATGGAAGGAACATGAAGAAAAACCCGCATGGAATGACATTTCCGATAGGAGTCCAGTTTTAAAGGCCTATTGGGCACAATGGGACTCACTTCATGTGCAAGAAGGTGTTCTTCGGCGAAAATGGGAGTCCGCTGATGGTAAATCCTATGTGATGCAGCTTGTGTTACCTCAATCGAAAATCAAAGAGGTTCTTCGAGAGATGCATGATGGACCTTCAGGAGGCCATTTGGGAGTCAATAAGACTTTAGAAAAGGTGAGACAACGATTCTACTGGTTGCATGCAAGAGACGACGTTGAAAAGTGGTGCCGAAATTGTGACGCTTGTGCTGCAACCAAAGGACCTGGTAGAAAACTGCAAGGAAAAATGATGCAATATAATGTCGGCTCACCGTTTGAAAGGATTGCTGTTGATGTGGCTGGCCCATTTCCGGAAACGAATGCTGGAAACAAATACATTCTGGTGGTAATGGATTACTTCAGCAAATGGCCTGAGGCATATGCTATCCCGAACCAAGAAGCCAAGACCGTGGCCGACCAGATTGTGTCTAACTGGGTAAGCAGGTTCGGTGTGCCTATGGAACTTCATTCCGACCAAGGAAGGAACTTCGAGTCGAACATATTCCAAGAGGTCTGCGTGTTCCTTGGCATTAAGAAAACGAGAACCACACCACTTCACCCGCAATCTGATGGAATGGTCGAGAGATTCAACAGGACCTTAAAAGAACACCTCACTAAAGTCGTAGGCGACTACCAAAGAAACTGGGATAGGCACATACCACTATTTTTGATGGCCTACCGAAGTGCAATACATAGCTCAACAGGACAAACGCCATCTGAAATCCTGTTTGGAAGAAGCATACGGCTGCCTAGTGAGATAAGGTTTGGACATCCATCACAAGAGTCTAAGGAAACAAGGGATTACGTGAGTGACCTACAAGAGAGGCTAATCGACATCCACGAAAGGACCAGGACTAGAATGAGCGCTTACAGCGATCGAATGAAGACAAGGTACGACACAAGAGCAAACACGATAGGATTCCAAGTAGGAGATCGTGTATGGCTGTATAATCCACATCGTCAAAAGGGATTGTCGCCAAAGCTTCAACAAAACTGGGAAGGCCCTTATATTGTCGTCACGAAAATCAATGATGTCGTTTACCGAATTCAAAGAGGGTCAAGAGGAAAGTTAAAAGTTGTGCATAGCGATCGACTGCACCGATACAGTGGCGAATCTGGAGATAGAATTGTTCGGGACGAACAATCTTAAGAAGGGGGCAATGTTGCGAACAGAGCTTTATACTACTACAGCGCCATCTGTTGGAAAACTGCATATCTAATTTATGGAAGAACCAAAAAGCTCTTTTCCAATGTCAAATGTATTTCCCCTTATTCCAAACATCTAGAACATTCCAAGACAAGAACTTTCGAGAACAACTAATTTGAGTATATAAGGGAGTGTTGACGGTGAGCGAA
Organism: Philhelius festivus; assembly: GCA_963931855.1. Lineage (NCBI taxonomy): Eukaryota > Metazoa > Arthropoda > Insecta > Diptera > Syrphidae > Philhelius > Philhelius festivus. Next base: position 230,751,485 of record OZ007555.1, on the reverse strand, counting down.
AAATAGTTGATTTTTGATTACGGAAGTGTGCAAAACTCTGCTTATTGGATTGTGTAAAACAAGTGTGATTTTAAATTGAATAAAGTATTTGAGTTGATTATAAATTGAGATTTATTGTTGTGATTTGGAAAGTAAAAATAAAGAAGAGATATTAGAAAGAGTAATAAGTTTTATTTAACGAACCTAGCAAAAATATTACAATATTTAAGGAGCAATGTTTTCCGACTCGGAACAAGCAACACGTGGCAGAGAGAAGAAATTTTCTTAAGTTCTGAATATGCGTGGACCAGTTCAAATTATGATCTATAGTCACACCAAGGTATCTAAAGTTAACAACAGATTCTATTTTAAAACAGTTAACGGAGCATTTGGCATTGCCGTCAAATAATTGGCTAATTAGTAATAAACTTCTACTACTTGGTAAAATGTGACTGGTGCAGTCAGAAGAATGAAATATAATGTCTAAATCTGGAGATTTATGACCAGAAAGACTGAAAAACATGACTTTGGTTTTGTTACTTACAATGAGTCGGTGATCTGCGAACCAGCATCTTAATAAAAAAAACATCATGATTTATATCCGCTATTAAGTTTAAACGACTGGTTGAACAGTATGCAATTCCAAGGTCATCCGCAAACGCTAGAATCTTGCCAACAAAAGGAAGACAAAATAAGGAGTTTATATAGATTAGAAACAAAATGGGGCCAAGAACAGACCCTTGGGGTACACCGAGATTGCTTATCTTTGTATGACTTTTTGTATTGCCAATTTTGACGAATTGTGAGCGATCTTTAAGGTAAGACTCTAACCAATTGTAAATAAAACCACGAAAACCAGCTTTCCATAGTGTATCCATTAGAATATTGTGATTGACCATGTCAAAAGCCTTAGTGATATCGACGAAAAGTCCAGCACAACAATAACTTTCATCTAAGCCATTTTGCACAATGCAACAAAAATCTAACAGAGCATCTTCTGTTGATAAACCAGTTCTGAAACCAAACTGCAAAGGACTAAAGAAATTAGTTTTATTTAAAAAAGCTAACATTCTTGTTTGGATGGATTTTTCAAAAATTTTGCAAATAGAAGACAGCAAGGATATGGGTCTATAATTTGTTTTATCTGTTTTGTTTCCCTTTTTAAACAAAGGAATTACAACTGCACACTTAAGGTCATTAGGGAAAACACCGGACATGATACTCAAATTGAAAAGATAGGCTAAAATATCTACTAAATTAGGACCAATAAGTTTTAAATTAGAGTTTGAAATTTCATCAAAGCCCATAGAATTCGAAGTTTCTAGAGAATTAATTATTTTTAGTAGTTCTAGACCTGTAATTGGTTCGAAATAGAAGCTATTTCGGATGTCCTCCTGAGAGATTAAGTTACTGCAGTAGTTACTGGAAATTGGGAAAGGATTTTATCCTTAGTTTCTACGTCACCTTTATAATTGTGGAATATGTCTGTAGGTCGTTTTTCAGTCACCGTGTGGATCGTTTCGTTATATTTTTTTGTGGCTAGAGGCATGATGTCTTTTATGTCTGTTAGATGTGTCGATTCTTTAACTATCCTTATGAGTTCTGTAATAGTTGAATGGATTCTTTCTATAATTCCATTACTTTTAGAGTGGGCGGGTGGTGTTGTTTTATGATTAATATTTAAAAGATTATATGCACATTGTGCAGAAGGTGAGCAAAATGCTTTCTCGTTATCAGTTATGAGGGTTTTAACGTTACCGAATATTGGCAATATTTCTATCATCTTATCTTTAGCTTCTGTTTTAGAATTTACTTGGTTGGTTATCAAATATTTAGAAAATGGATCTGCCATTGTTAGGAAGCTTGCATTGTCGCAGTAATAAATGTCTGCGTGTACGCGCTCTCCTCCTTCTTCAGGAATTGGAGCCTCTCCAATTGGTTGCTTGTTGGGATGTCTCTCATATTTATTTTTCTTGCAAATTTCGCATGCAGCATTAATTCCAAGAATTTGTTTGAATGCGTTCGGCCAAAAATATTTGTTTACAATTTGTTTGTACACTTCCTTAGCTTGTCTATGAGCTCTATTATGTTCAACTGTGATTATTTCTAATTGTTCTTCTTTACTGGTAATATCCTCTACTATCTTATTGCAAAATATAAACTTTACTGTTGGAAATTCGTGTAATAGTTTGGTTTTTATTTTAAAGAATGTCTCTTCGGTACTATATATACCTACAGTAAGACCTTTTTTGGTAATATGTTTGATTTTTTCTAAAATTTCAAAATCTTTAAATAAAATTGTATGCCTCCAGTAATTTGGGTGAATTTCTTTTGATATTACATTATTATTTAGGGCTTCGTTTATAATAAACTGCGATTTATAACTATTAACCCTCTGGTTTACTCTTTTAATATCTGGTAAGGGGTTGCTCTCTGCACTATGAATTGTCCCATTAATTGATGGCTCAACGTCGCTCATCATGTTTAAGTTCTGCCTGCTAAGAGCGTCGGCTACAACGTTTTTCTTTCCTGGCTTATACGTAATTTCGGGAGCGTATTCTTCTATGAATGCCCGCCATCTTTTAATCTTTGCGTTAGGGTTTTTGTCACCAATTGCGAACGTCAGTGGTTGGTGGTCCGTATATATGCGAATTCCACTTACACCGTATAAATAATTTCTTAGATTTTTAAGCGCCCAAACGATAGCGAGTAGCTCCTTGTCGACTTATAATATAATCTATGTTTCTTTGAGCCGTCTTCGTCAAGACCCTTTTTATCTACAACCCATACAGGAGAATTGTATGCGCTTCTGCTAGGTTGTATAATATTGTTTGCAAGGAGATTTCCTACTTCCTTATTCACAAATTTTGCTACCGATTGTGGATAAGCGTAACCTTTCGTCCATATGGGAGAGTCATTTGTAGTATCTATGCTACATTTTATGCTCGTATTATATGGCAAAAAATTAGGGTTTTGCGTAAACACTCTCTGATACTTTATTAAAATTTCTTTCAGCTTTCCTTTATTATTATTATTTTCTAGATTAATCTCTAAATTGTTAATCAATTGATCATTGAATAGTAAAGGTATTATGCCTTGATCATATTCTAATGTCGAGTCCCTTATATTTATATTACCTTTTACCTTGCGTAATAGTTTTATACCATCATAATCATTTAGTTCGTTTAATTCGAAAAACCTTTCTTTGGCTCCTAAAATGTGTATTTCTTGAAATTTTTTAATAATAGTGGTCCCATGAACACTTTTTACTTGAGAAGGGATGTCTAATGTTTTATTTGGGAACATGCCAGGTTTTACGTAACTATGCGTGGCACCTGTATCTATTAGAATGTTAAATATTCTACCCGACTTACTATCCGTTCTTTTAATATAAGGTAAGTCGTGCCTTAATCTAACAAATTTTGACTTTCACTTAGATTATTCAAACGAGGGACTTTGACCACAGGTAATTGAGCACTGTTCGGTCGATCTCTTTTGAATGGATTATTGTTATCCCGTGTTGCGTTATTAAAATGGTTATTTGAGTTTCTAAAATTGTTATAGTTAGAATTTTGCCATTGTGGCCTATTATGTTGGTATTGCCGTTGAGGAACGAAATTTCCACTCGACATGTCCATCCTTGGTGAATTGCGGTGGTTATGATTAAAATTATTTTGGGGAAAATGATGTGTTCTTAAATTATTGGGCTGTGGTATATGTCTAGGAGTTATCTGTCTTAAGGTGGGCCTTTCAGTGAGACTTCTTATTCGATTTTCGTTCGTCTCTATCTCTTGTGCTCTAGCAAGTGCGTTCGGAAGGTCTCCGGGATTGAGCGAAAATACAATGTTACTAGTTGGTTGGTTTAACCCTGTAACGAAAATTCTTAATGCATTGTCTCGAGCTCTGTCAGTCAAACACTCGGTTTCGGCGGTTCTAGGGCCATAAGTCATAATTGTCTTATTAATAATTAAGGTCATCACTTTAGTCACTTCGTCGTAAAATTCCTGCAAGGTTTTTTTGTCCTGTCGCATAGCACTTAATTCCGTCTCTAGCATATGCACTGGTCTTTTGTCACTGTAGGTCAAGTCTAATCGTCCTATTATAGCGTCAATATTTAAAGGTGTCCCATGACTTGTTAATACGTCATTTGCCTTGCCTATAATTTTATTCCTAATAATATTCACTACTGAATAATACCTAGCACCACCCTTGCATCCCTCATATACTTTCATAGCATTTATTAATGCTGTGCGCCAAGAAATGTAATTATCCCCATCAAACTGCGGTATACATTTTGCTACTTCTAACCCTTCCCCTCCTGGTATTGTAGGATCTATTGTGATATCCTTATAAGGCTCAATATTATCTCGGGGGCAAAGTAAAGATAACTGATTCGTTCTTCTTCTTCTTCATCCTTTGTTTCGGCGCTGTTATGATCTCGATGTCGAGGGGATCATAACTCTCCCACGTATCTGCTTCACACTAGTGATCCGCCTGTGGGGTTCGCCGGGTTGACCTCAGAAATCGGCGGCAAGCCTCCCGGTTTTGTATTGTTCCATTTCTGAGGCCAACTGAATGCTGGTGTTTTTGCATTTGTTTGTACCAGGAGTGTTTAGGCCTACCTTTCTTTTTATTCCGAATTGGAACATTGTATGATATTGCCTTTTTGACGGGGTTCTCAGGATCTCTCCTTTGAACATGGCAATACCAACTGAGTCGGTCGTGTTCAATTTTTTGGGAAATGGTATTCTTAACATGAAGGCTTCCTCGGATCTTCGTACTTCTAATTCGATCAAGCTTTGTAACTCCTGCTGTCATACGAAGCATCTTCATCTCAGCTGCCGTTAGCTTACTCTCATACTTTTTGTACATTGTCCAACATTGTGAACCGTATGTGAGTGCTGGACGCACAACTGAAGTGTAGAGCTTTCCTTTCAGCTTAGGGTCATTTTTCGGTCACAGAAGATAGCAGAATTTTCCCGCCACTTCATCCACCCTACGCTTACGCGATGATTGATATCGTCATCACAAGTAGCTTCGTTATTTATCATAGACCCCAGATATTTAAACTTTTCACACTTGGGAAGCACTACTCCATTCAAATAAATGTCTGGAATAGGCCTGTGTGGATCAGAAAATGGGCAGCATAGGTATTCTGTCTTTTTCGCGCTTATGCGGTACCCACTTCCTTCTAGAACATCCACCCATACGTCAAGTGCTCGTTGTAGGGATATCGGGTCTTCACTTATGATGGCTCCATCGTCAGCAAAGAATAACTGATGCACTTTTGGATCCATCACTTTGCCTTCAAGCAGGTAATCAAGAACTGTAATAAAGAGCAGGGGACTCAAGACACTTCCCTGGTGTACACCTACTGTGATTTCGAATTCTTCGGTGACTCCAGCTGCGCATCTTACTTTAGTAACTGCTCCATCATACATGTCCATAATTATCCGCACATAGGTTTCTGGAACTCCTCGTTGCCTGAGGGCCACCCATATTAGATCTCGTGGTTGCCGATCGAATGCTTTTTCAAAATCAACCAATACGACATGCAAATCCTCCAAAGAATCCCGATGTTTTTCCATAATTATTCTTATACTCTGGATTGCATCCGTGGTTGACTTACCCCCGACAAACCCGCACTGGTCATCAGATAGCCTAATTATTTTTCGCAGTCGGCTACCCAAGACTCGCTCAACGATCTTCATGGTGTGTGACATCAGCTTAATCGAACGGTAATTATCACAGCTTCGAGTATCACCCTTTCCTTTATAAATTGGAAGAAGGTAACTTTCCCTCCATTGATTAGGCATGCGATCACCTCGTATAAGTTTGGAGACAAGAATCATGAGCCATCTAAACCCGATGTCTCCCATCTTTTTCCAAAACTCTGAGGGTATTTCGTCTGGGCCAACAGCTTTTCCCTTTTTGGAGTATTTTACCGCCTCACTAACTTCTTCGACTGTGACGTCGGATACTTCGCTTAAGTTAGGTGAAGCTATTGGAAAGTACAGCCTTGGAAATTGTTCGTTTAGAAGTCCGTCACAATACTGTCGCCACCTGTGAAGAATTTCGTTGTCTTCCACAAGTGTTGGCCTTGAGCATTGTTAATGAACTTTGGCGAACAAATCTCCTGGGCATTTCTTCTTCTTTGAGCGGCTATTTTGAAGATAGTTGCGCCCTTATTCGTGTTTTGCCGTAGCTCTTGAATAGCACCAGCTGTCGGGGTAGAAATTTCATCCAGCTCCCGATACAGGTTTTCTGTATTCTTTGCTTGAATTTGGGCGCACTTCTTCTTCGCTTCTTTCTTGCAGTTTCTATATTCCACTTCGAGGCGTGACTTTTGCTCTGTATCATTAGAGGGGCACTTCGACCAAGCCTTGAAAGCCATTTTCTTTTTACTTATAACTGATTTAGCTTCATCATTCCACCACCATGTTTCTTTGCCTTGTTGGTTGTGTCCTTTTGAAACCCCTAACAGTGTTTTGGCTTTTTCTTTGCAAGTTCTCTGTAGGAGATCCCACATACTTTGTGCTGTACTCTCTTCATTTCGAACTATATCGGTGTTGTTATACAGAACGTTTTGCATATTCGAAATGAAAGCTTCGCCTTTTTCCTTATCCAGATTATACCATTTGATCTTCCCAAAAGTTTTTGTATGTTTGTTGTCGTTCACTGTCTCCATAAAAAATTCTGTCAGTAGGAGACGGTGTTGGTGGGCGATCGCTTCTCCTAGTATCACTTTGCAATCTTTTACCCGGGGTTTCATGAAACTAGATACCAAATGGTAATCAATCTGGGTTTCATTTCCACCACTGCTGTAAGTGACCAGGTGTCAGCTTTGTTTGACGAACATGGTATTTAGTACGATAAGACCGTATGTTTTGCACATGCTCAGGATGTCTTCACCAGGAGGGTTCCTGGTGCCGTATCCGAGGCCTCCATGGCAATCTTCATAGTCTTCGTTTGTCTTGCCGACATGTCCGTTCAAATCTCCGCCCACGAACAAAAACTCTTCCTTTGGGATGTCCTTAAGTAGATTGTGAAAGTCTAGCCAAAATGCATCTTTTTCCACCTGCTCACATCCAATTTGGGGAGCATATGCAGTGACAATATTCCACAACTTTCCTTTAATCACCAATTTAAGGGACATCAAACGGTCGCTGGATTTCGAAATGGTCAATACGCTGCCTAATAGATGTTTTACAAGGATGATTCCGATTCCATTTTTACCCTTTTCCGTTCCATAGTAGAACATCTTATAGTTTTTTGTCCTCGTATCCAAGAAACGGGCCCTGTTTCCCGTGTTTCGCCATTTTGTTTCTTGAACACATAAGATGTCCACTCGCCTTCTTTTCATCATCTCTCCCAGCTCGAAGCTTCGACCTGTCATACTGCCAACGTTCCAACTCGCAACTCTCAGATTTTGTATAATCTGCGGCATTACTTTGCTAGCCCCCGGAATCGGTCTAGCTCTGACCCGAGCATTGCTGCTCGGTCCAGGATCAGTACCATGTGCAACAATGGTAGTGCCTGGCGGGGTAGTGTCATTTCGAACGAGTACTTCCATAATGCTTGAATTCACAAAATCCGTTATTGTAAGTATCGACGTGTGCATGCTCCAGTTTTGTATTTGATCTCTCTTTTACGGCACCGGTGATCTCCAGTCGTGCCAACCCAGGGACTGGCATGCACACTTTTGGGAAAGTTTATAGGTGTTACGTGTCGCTAGGTTCACCTTGCTGTTTGTGGCCTAGATGTATTTACTCCTTTAGTCGCCTTTTACGACAAGCGGGGAGGCGCTGCAGGAATATTCTAACCCGTCCCTGCACAGGGATTCGTTAAACTTTCTATTTCCTTTTTTAATCCAGCCGTGGATTCCGCTATCAGATTAGCTACTATGCTTGACATTTGTTCAGGCGTCATGATTTTAAACTTTATATAAAATTATATTTAAGGAAGGAGAAAAAATAAATTTTATTGAAATTTTTACCTCGGAATCACTTTATTAATGTTTACTAATTTGTTTTCTTTTCAATTATTGGTAACACTTTATCATCACTTATATACAATATTTTTATAAAATATATAATTTTGAATATAAATTTATTCTTACTTATCCAAGTTTTCGGGTACTGATGATCCTACTTCCTTTGATCTTTTGGAATCACCTTGTGTTCCTGTTGCCTACAGGTGCTTTATTTCTGGAGGTCTTCTTGTATTTATGTGCTTTGTTGGAGTTTATTTATTTAAACCCTTTCCCACGTTGGTTACAGAGGTGTCTTTTAACATGTAAACTTTCTGCACTTTTTTAGGGATCCTGAAGCTGAAGAATTCTTGTTCTTCTTGAATGCTTCTTGTGATTTGAGTTTTTTTTCTAACTGATTTGTCACGCACTTTCAGTTTCGGAGTTACGCACAAGTCAGGTTTTTTTTGAAAAAGAAAAAAAAAGAAATTTAACACTTTTCCCGATTGGGTTCAAATAATTTAAACTATGAAATTATTCAATTAATGTTAAACTTTATCACTGTCCCTGCTCGGGCGCCAATTAAGACTCTGACTCTAGGTTGGAAGTTTTAAAAAACTTTATTTCACAATTACAAAATTAATTACTAAGTTAATATAAACTGGACTCGTTGCCTGCCAAACCAAGAATAATGCAAACCGAAGATCTACTTCTATATATGGTCCACCGATGAACAGATCGATAGCCAATCATCATGCCAATAGATTCTGTGATGATGGGATAATGCCTCGTAGGCAAATTCTATAGTTTAGTTTTGTTTAACATATAAATCATCCAAAGGGATGTTTTTGTTTATGTCTACTGATGAGATTGTTGATGAGAAATTCAGATATTTTCTGGAATGGCTTGCTTGGATTATTAGTCATCAAATGCGGGTGTTAACTTAGTATATAGGGCAAGTTCTGCATTTGGAAAAAATCGAACTCGAGATTTTGATCAAAGTTGACATTACGATGATAGCGAAGACGAAAAAAGTGGGTCCGGCCATTCCGTCTGTCCATCTGTATTTCTGTATCTCGAACTACAGCCTAAACTACTGGAGGTATTTTCTTCAAACTCGGTACTTAAGGTTGATTCCATAGAGGAGAAACTTAATATTGAATTTTGTTAACAACAAGGACCCAGAAGAGAGGTGAGATTACTCCTCCTTGTGGAGTGCCTCTTGTAACTGATTTCTTTACAACATTATCCCTAACTTGCGAGCTAATGATTCTGCCATTGAGCATGGTATAAATTCAGTCCACAATGGCAGATTCAACTCCAACTTCTTCCAGAGCAGATTTAATGGACTCCGTTTTTACGTTGTTAAACGCTCCTTCGATGTCCAAAAATGCTGCCAGGGTATGTTCTCTGTGCTCGAGACTTTTCTCAATTTGTGAGGACCTCGTGCAACGCATTCTCAACTGACTTACCTTTAAGGTAAGTGTGTTGGTAGTTGCACAGTGTCTCTCCAGTGTCTTGAGGAGGAACGAAGAGAGACCTTTCGGTCTGTAATCTTTTGCAGTCGAGTGCGTCAGTTTTCCAGCTTTTGGAATAAAGACTACTTTAACCTTTCTCCAGCTGATAGGCACGTATCTCTATTTAATACAACTTTTGAAGATTACCATAAGCCCTGGGGTGATTATATGTAGAGCATGTTGAAGAAATGCCGGAATAATCTCATCTGGTCCAGCTGATTTATAGGGTTTGAACGAGTCTACACGAGCCCACATAATCTTCTGCTCTGTGATAATATGTTCCAATTCTGGTACTGATTGTAAGATATCTAAGGTGTCTGGTTGTGTAAAACCTGATCTTTCATGACTCTTACAGCCCGGGAAATGCGTTTCCATAAAGAGTTCAAGTGTTTCTTGGCTCGAGTTCGACCATGATCCATCGGGATACTTAATATATCCCGGAATTGTGGGATCGAATGCGAGGATCTTTCGAAGTCTCGCCGCCTCAGTTCTCTAGTGTTCTCAATGGATTCAGAGTGTTTATAGTTTATAGTTTATAGTTTATAGTTTATAGTTTATAGTTTATAGTTTATAGTTTACCATGGTGGATTAGTGGGTTTAATGTTACGAGATATGGGGCAGTGTTTTTCAAAGACCATCTTCATTTTACTTGTAAGGTTTTGAACAGTAGTGTCAATGATTAAGGTTGTTGAAAACGTTCGTTCAACCGTTTTGTGTACTCTGTCCAATTTGTTCTAGTTGGGTTCCTAAAAGGATTTATATCATTTAGTTTTCTATCTAAGGTAAAGAGTATCCTAAAGTGATTCGAAAAGGATTTCTCAGGAGAGACTCTCCAATTCCCTACAGAGATTTTATTACTCATAAGAGTGAGGTCTAGAATTTCTTTTATTACGAAATGTTGGAAATGTATTACATAGCATAAGATTGGAACAGAGAATGTATTCAAAAATTGGCTCACCCCTTTTGTTGATATCTTTACCACCCAACTGTGTGTGACGGACGTTGGCATCACATCCTATCAACAAAGGTATCCCTCTTGCTGTGGTGTAATCCACAAGATCGCGGACCGTTTGGAGGATCTTCTTCATCTCCCGGCATGTACGCTGACGCCAAGACGAAGTTGCCTTCCTTAGATTCAACGCTGATTGCCACGTTATCCCTGTTACTGTTCCTAGATTAAGGCCACATTCACGCGTTGCTGCTTAAGCGTGCTGCAAATTAATTTGCACCTCCACCAGCTTTTGACTCCCCTTTGACTTCATGCCTACTTACCTTTACGGTTCCGTGACCATATCTCAACATGTCTGCTTTCTCTTTCAGGAGGAGGTCAGATCTTTTGTCAATTACGAACCAGAGGTTCTTACCTTCCCCGTTAAGACTTATCCTGGAATTTAAGAACTTCCATTTCAATATGAGAAGCTCCTTATTCTGTTTTGCCATCAGTTTAATAATGGATGAGTCCTCGTGCGTGGCAGAAGGAGGAATCCATATCTTAACCTGCTGGCGAAGTGGTAGAGCCGTGACAGGAAGAACCCCAAAAGATGCACCCTGCCACAGTTCACCAATATTGGCGATTTTGAGAGTGAGGAACTCCAGGGATTTCCGGTCTCCACAGCAAACCACTTTTACTCCTTTACCCCAACCAGCTCCGTCGAAGGCTTAGTCCTCAGAACTATCATCAGATGTCACCATCATGGCTTTAAGAATTTCATTTTCCACCAGGAACCAATTCTTGGCCGTGATTTTCCCATCCGGATCCTCTCGACTAATAATGGCCACCTGCAGATCGATCGGGGTGGTTGTCAAAGCTGTTGGTTTTAATTTTTTTAGAACCATCAGTCTTGACTGTCTCCTCCGATCTTGCCCTCTTGGACGAAATTGATTTTGTCCTAGAAGAGTTGCCTACCTTTGCTTTTTCTTTCCCTTTCAGGTTCGATGTAGCGATGGTTTGCTGTTCCTTGCTGGAAGCCGACATATTTGTATCTGAGCCAGTACGAGCTGTAGAGTTGTTGTTGACCTGTTCTCGGTTTATCTCTTTAGGGATAGACTTAGATGTAGCAGTAATTACTCTTTCGCTGTCCGGTTTCTTGTCACTCTGTTGTGGGAGGAAGCAATGGATACAGTGGCAGTCTTTGCCAACTGACTTTCATAGTTCTTTACCAATTTCCTATGTGTTACGGTAAGATTTACCGCAACAAAAACCATTCTAAATCTCGATTCTTAAAATATTCTTTCGACTGCGTTCTTTAATCACAGTCTTACTCTCGATATCTGAGTCCGTTGTTCTAATGGAGCTTAAGAGTAACGCAGAGAGGATGACAAAATAGGTACCTTGTAATTCGACCGTGTTGAGCCAGCCGATGGGCTGGAGGCTCGCACGTCTTCTACATACTTGAAGACAACAAGAGAACGAAACATACACGTACACTTAAAGTGGATATGAAAACAACACAACATCAACAACATGAGATAACTTAACTTCTTAACTTACATTTTTAAAGACGGCTTTGAGCCCACCCTAAAATTCTTTACTAAAACTTAACTTAAATAACAGACCAGCATAAAAGAAAAAAACGTTCTGCACAAAGGTCCACCGAATAGTAGATTGCGCGTTAGGTAGTTTAATTTGAATGTTTGCCTTCTTCCATCGGTTCCTTAAAATTGTTAAAGATTGGTTATTTAGTAAACGCTCCTTTTTCGAAGGAGTATATAATAGTAAAATATAGTACAGTAACGGAGAGAATGCTCCGAATAGTTTTCTTCAACTTTTTATAATTTATTTTTATTTTTCTCAAAAAAAAGGTATTATAAATATGTCAGGGTACGGCCTTGGATTCGTCAAGTTTTGGGACAGCACCAACAACTTGGGGAATTCAGTGATTGTGTGGCTGAAAGAGAGTTTCGTTGGGACTTAACATCGGAGTGGTACCGTAACCGAGTTCCACGAAAGCTTTTGATTGAGAGTGTGAGTGTGTAATTTTTGGTTGACTATTGAAGCCGATAGGCGATTTTTAATTTTTGGTTGAGAAAAGATAAACAAAGTAGAAAAAGTTAAAGAAAAGGAAAAACAATGAAAAAAGTGAAATAATAATTCTGTGAAAAATAATTAATTCAAGAAAGGAGAAGGAGTTTCCATTAGAAAGTTTCTTATTCGCCATAACGGGGCGAGGATAATTATTGAGGAAAAGAAGGAGGAAGGAGCGGAAATAAGATTGTAAAAAGAAAGGAAAAGATAAGTAGAGTGCTAGTCTTTTAAGAGTTTTATTCGTTTATGAAAAGTGTTGTGAAATATAGATTCGGTTGGCCCTTGATTCGTTTTACTAATCTCAAAACTGTGAGACTCGCGACCCCCTTTACAATAGTTTTGATTATCTGTTTATTTCGGGACCGAGTGGTAGCGGTCCATTCTTGCGGTCTGTGTTTTTAAAATCCCCTTTAATTCATTGTATATACATTTTCATTTTATTCTTTAATAATTTCATTTATTTTCAATTGGTTTTATCCAATTAAATTCATATTTGTATTCTATTGTATTTAAAAAAATTCTGGTTTTTATTCCAGGAGTCAACGGCCGTGGCTTTGATGAAAGCATCGCTTCCCAGTCGATCTCTGACTTCCAAGCAGGAAAGACTTCAGTGTGCAGTATATTTTCAAGTGGTAGAAAAATAAAGTTAGTTGTGAAATAGGAATTTCGACACATATTCCATCAAGTGTTCGATAGCCCAGTGGTAGTGGCGTCGGCTGGTGGATCCAAGGGTCGTGGGTTCAAATCCCAGACGGAACAGACAAAATTTTTAGAAGCTTTTTTCCACAACAACGAAGTTAGTGGACTTATTTCTTGGGAAAATAAACAAATGGAGAAGGAGAGAAGGGCGGGGGGATCGAAAGATTCCTCCGCAAAGTCGGATGATATTGCTGTGGTGTCGTCAGCAGCGGTACATCCAAGCACTACTGCAACAGCTATGAAGCAGACGAAGAAGAGAAGGAGGACGTTGCGACCGCAACCTAATCTGAACGTTCGGAGAGCCACCCCAGGTAAGCTGCCAGCTGGGGTGGGAGACAAAGAACGGGCAGCAACAACAGCAGGTGATACTGACGAGTATTCCGACTCGGCTGGCACCGAATATATGTCAGAAGGAGGAGAGGGGCTCTACAGGTCTCCGGGTAGCAATCAATTTGCCTTACTATCGGAGCCAGAGCCGCAGACAGATAGGGAGCTGGAAGGGGAAAAAGACCCCCAGGAAGACACGCTTGTAAGCGATCTGGAGCAGGCCCTCCAGGCAAAGAAAGCTGAGGTAGATAAGTACCAGCAACACCTAGACAAGCTGAAGGAGGAAATGGAGCCCCTCCTCAGTCAGATAAGGAGAAAAATGGAAGCGCTCCGTCAAAAAGAGGCAGACGAGAAGCAGGCCCAAAAACAGCTGCAAGTTAAAAAAGCATTAGAGCGGCAGCAGCAAAAGCAACAACAACAGCAGCAACAAGTCCAGCAAGCAACGGGCAATCAGGTGGCTCAGGTTGCAAACAAACCACCGCAACAACCACAGCAGCAACAAGCGCAAAAGCAGCAGCAGCCAAAGCCCGCAAAGAAAACTGCAGGAGCGGAGCAAGGCTCCCAAAAAGTGTCAACAGCAGCAGGCCCAAGGACGGATGGCCCATCAACATCAGCAGCAGCCAGAAAATTGCAACAACAGGAGAAGCAAAAGCAGCAGCAGCAGCAACAGCAGCAGCAGCAGCAACAGCAGCAGCAGCAGCAACAGCAGCAGCAGTCAGAACAGCAGCAGATTCACCAGAAGCAGCCACAGCCTAGAAGCGAGAAGGTGCCACCAATTAGGACCTTTAAAATCGACCTAAAGGACATTAAACAGGTATGCAAGCGGGCCACAAACGGCCACTTTCTCATTAAAATTATAAACGAAAAAGAAAAGCGGTACTCGGTTCAGTGCTTCTCACTGGCCGAATATAAAACAGCCAAAGAATTATTAAGGGAAGTAACAGCTGAATTCTTCAGCTTCACCCCTAAAAGCGAAAAACTGAAAACAGTCCTCCTGAAGGGCATAAGTTCCTGCACGGAACCGGAGGCGCTCTTAGATGAGCTCCGTCAGAAAGCCAGCGACGATCTCGAGTTTATCGGGGTCAAGCCTTTCACCACGGTGAAGTCAAGACGGGGGGGTTACGGGTTGCCAATGTTCCTCGTAACATTATCGCCCCACAGTAAGTTTGAAAGTCTGAGGAATATTTCCCGCCTCGACTTCCAGGCTGTACGCTGGGAAACATTAAAAAGACACAACGACATGCTTCAGTGCATGCGTTGCCAGAGGTTCGGCCATGTCGCAGCCAACTGCGATATGCGGATGCGCTGTGTCAAGTGCGCAGAAACCCACATAAGGGGTGAATGTCAGTTAGGGATTGAGCGGGTTGAAGATTTAACCCAGCTAAAGTGTGTCATCTGCGGAAACGAGGGGCACCCCGCTAATTATAGGGGCTGCCCTAAAGTTCAGCAAATAAAACAACAACAGGCCAGTCAAAAAGCCGAAGTTCGACAGGCTCCAACAACAAAATTCGTGGTTCCTAATTTTTCTTACGCCCAAATGGCGTCAAGAGATAGGATTACGAGACAGGCCCCACCAACGGTTGCCCCAAAGGCCCCCGTGCCTAAGGCGCCAGAGGTGCAGGCCGACATTGTAGCTTTGTTACTGAGCATTCAAGGCCAGCTAGCAGGACTGCAAAGTCAGTTAAAGGAGCAAGGCAAAAGGGTAGACCATCTCTACTCTTTGTTGCCTGGCCTAGTGCAATATAGACCATAATGGGCGCGCTACCGGAGACGCGCTTAAAAATCCTGGCTGTGAATGTAAATTCACTGATTAGGATTGAACGTAGAGCTAATTTGTTCCAATTGTTGAAAGACCTCAGTCCAGATGTGTTTTTGGCTAGCGAAACCAAGCTAAACCTGAAACATAAATTGACTCATAAAAATTACAATATCGTAAGAAGAGATCGACCCGACTCTACTCAAGGAGGCGGTGTCGCCATCTTCATACGAAAAGGCATTAATTATAAAGTCATATACAACAATGATCTTCGAAAGCTCCAGACGCTAGAGGCTTGCGTCATATGCATCTCTCTCACTCAAGGGAAGCGGATGTATGTGATTGCGGCCTATGCGGCTGAAGCTCCGCAGGCTATTACTTTTGACTCAGAGCTCGAGATTCTTTTTAGAACACTTAAACTGAGCTTGGAAGAAAACTACTATATTATGGCCGGTGATTTGAACGCAAAACATGAAGATTGGGGAAACCAAACAAATAATCTCAGAGGTAATCATCTTTTTAATTTGATGAATCTTTACAGCGTTGAATATGGTATTGACCTGCTGACTACTGAAAGGCCGTCGTATCCAAGGAGCGGTTCCTTTCTGGACCTTTTGCTGTACGATACCAGACTGACAGTTACAGACAAAGTGGGTAATCACCCTCGAAACTGCTTACAGACAATCGAGTACGACAGTGATCACTGCGGACTGGCTGCTGTAATTCAGATTCCGAACGAACGCGTGGAGTTGGAGGAATACGTTGCAACGCATTCTTACAATTACAGTAAGATGCGCTGGCCTCGTTTCACCAACGCCTTAGCGAGAGAAATTCGTTCGAGTGACATAGCCCCACCAAATAACAGAAACCTTACAAATACAGAAATCGACCAACATCTACAACAGATGGACGAAACGATTAAACGAACAATGGAACGGACAATACCCAAATACAAAGAACGCGACCAAATGGACGTCTACAGAAACGCGACCATAGACGCACTACATAGACATAAGAGTGGCTTACTGACAAGACTTAAAAACTTATACAGACGATTCACAGACCCGCACGACCTGGAGGTTAGGACACTGAAGTCGTCAATAAAGAATGTCAATCAATTGATTAAGGATAACTACAGGTTATCTATTAACAGGTTCTGGGACAACAGAATTCGTTCTGTAAATTCCAGCGACCCTGGTATGTTTCCTGAAATCAATAAGATATTTAGGAAAAACAATCAAAATGACCTTCCGTGTCTTAAACTCCAGAGAACAGTAGAGAACACAGACGTACTCCTGACAGCGCAAATTGATCCAGAGGAAGCCGTCTTGGACGATGACTTCTTTATAGTTGAGGATCAGAGGGAGAAGGTGGAGGCAGTGGGGGCTGCGTTTCAGCAAGTGTACAAGGTGAATGCTTGCATTCGCCCGAACCACGACCTGGAAAACAGAGCACTACTGCATCACTTCTATCTTCGAAATGAAATAACGCAATGGCGATCTGAGAACCCTGGTTTCTTGAGGTTCAATGACGATCTTTTGGCAAATGCCACAATCGCCGAGCGAATAGGGACAAGTCCCTTGTTAGTGACGAAGATGGATCTCCAGCTCATCTTCAGTTCTATTAAGAATAAGAAGTCAGCAGGTGTCGATGGTATATCTAACGTTGTACTAAGACATTTACCGAATGAGGCAATTGACATTTACACCACACTCTTTAACAATGCGCTGAATAATGCATATTATCCAGTGCATTGGAAGACAGCTGTGGTACATCCTCTCCCGAAAAAGGGAAAGGACAACTCCAATCCGTCCAATCTTCGGTCGATAAGTCTTCTTCCGAGCATCAGCAAGGTTTTCGAAAAGATCATCAATAGGGCTCTGATTAAATGGGCTGCGGACAACACAATAATTCCGGATAACCAGTTCGGGTTCAAGGCGGGACATGACACAATTCATGCCGCGGCTAAGCTCGTTTCTGATATCCAATGGAATAAGTCAAAACAACAATGCACGGGTGCTGTTTTGGTGGACTTAGAAAAGGCCTTCGACACCGTATGGTTAGAGGGTCTTTATCTGAAACTGAACAGACTTGGCATTAGTAAACCATTGATGTATATGCTTTATGATATGCTTAACGGTAGAAAGTTTGTTGTCAAAAGTGGCAATGTAACTTCTACCACAACTTTTGAAATCAAAAATGGTCTACAACAGGGAGCGGTTAATTCGCCAATTCTCTTCAGCATTTACACCAGCGATCTGATAGGTAGTCTTCCGCAATCAATAGCGTATGCCGACGATCTAATTGCGTACAGAACGGCCCGAAAGGTTGAGGTTATTAGAATTCTCTTGCAGCGTGACTTTGAGAAGATTCAGCGATATTGCGATGACTGGAAACTGAAAATAAATGTCCAGAAGTCGGAAACAATTTTGTTCCGGACTCCGTTGGCTAGAGCCCCGCGGGATACGCGCAAGAATTGGCGCAAGATGGTCATCGTTGATCCTCACGGGCAGCGATTAACGAGCAAAAGTGTAGTGAAGTACCTCGGTATCTGGTTGGATCAGTATCTATATTTCGACAGACATATAGATGCTGCGCTGGCCAGGGCCAGAGGAGCCTTCGGTCTGACGAAACGACTGTTTTACAGCAGTCGGCTTGACCCCAGAGTGAAGGTCATTTGCTACATGGCCCTCATACGGCCGATGATCGTTTATGGTTGTCCAGTGTGGTTCAACGTTGCTCCATCTCAGATGGAGAGAATTCGGGTGTTCGAGCGGCAGTGTCTTCGACGCTGTACTGGTTTGCATCGGACACCCGAATCTTCTTATGTTCACTATTATCCGAACGGGGCTCTATACAACGGGGCTCGGATCAACAGAGTTGACAATTTCGTGATAAAACTTATTCGGGGTCACATTGCGAGGGCTATGACTTCGACCAATAATTTGATTTTCGGGGCGTTCTACCCAAATGATGAATATTTTGAAAATGCACGCTTGAGTGGCTTCATTCCTCCAGAGGCATTCCTCTATTTAGATAGATGCGGTCTGATACAGGATAGATTGGCAGTACCGCTAATCTACCACGTCAGACGAAGAACCGTGGACCGGCGGCTCCTATACACTCGGGACGTCCTGGCACAAGACGGAGAAGAGCTCCTACGGTTCAGTAGGGCTGTGTCCGAACGGGACAAAACTGATAGGGTGAAGCAGGAGAACCAGTTTTGGTGGCTTCAATCGATATTTGATAATGGGTAGTCGGGGTGGGGTGTTAGAGCCGTGGCCGGCTTGCATACCTGTTTTTTAGTCACAGGTTTAGTTTTAAAAAGAATAGGCACAGTGGCAAAAAAAAAAAAAAAAAAAAAAAAAAAAAAAAAAAAACTACATTCTTCAAATGTACAAAAAACTTAAAAAAAAAAACTTAATAAAAAAAAAAAAAAAAAAAAAAAAAAAAAAAAACCTCCGCTGTGGTTGTTCTAGTTTTTAAGTAGTTTTAGTTTATTTTAAGTAGTTTAAGTGGTTTTAGGTAGTTTTAGTTTTAGTTTATTTTAAGTAGTTTAAGTGGTTTTAGGTAGTTTTAGTTTATTTTAAGTAGTTTAATTGGTTATAGGTAGTTTTAATTAGTTTAATTTTAGTTTGTAAGTTTTATATAAACAAGTAAAAATGATAAAGAATCCGAGTTTTTCAAATTTTCTCGAGAAAACAAAAAAAATATAGATATAGTTATTGAATTCCAAATAGTTTTTTTAGGCCGAAAGGCAGTAGTTATAAGTATATAGTTTAACTTAGAGTGCCCGCATGGGGCCAGTAAGTTAGGTGTAAGTTATTGATAAGTAGGCTAGTTTTATGAATTTTTGTCTAGCATTAAGATAGTTATAAGAATGAATTGAATAAAAATGAATTTAAAAAAAAAAAAAAAAAAAAAAAAAGAAAAAAAGCATCGCTTCCCATCGATCAGCGAAATCAAGCATCATTGCGCGCGGTTAGTACTTGGATGGGGGACCGTTCAAATACCAACCGTGTGCTGTTGACATGTGTTTCTTCTGTTGTTCTTTCTTTGTGTGTCTCTCTCTGTCGTATTGTCTAAAGCCGATGGCCTCAGTTGCCAGTGCTTTTCTGTGTCTCTACTCCGTAGATTTATCTACGGTGTAGTGTAAAATGTAATGTAATGTAATGTTATTCCAGGAGAAAGCCACGGTTTCCCAGATTATTTTAAATAAAACATTCTTACTTCCCATTGGGAATATAAATTTGTGATTCCTTCATATCTTTGAAGAAAAATTTACAGCATCCCGGTTAAGGCAAACGACCCTAAACAGATTCCTGGCGCCCACCCTACAACGCAAGTACGCCCCAGCACTTGCATTGATTTAATTAGATTTGTATAACACCCAAATTCTTCTTTTTATTCGATCTCAATTGTTTACTCTTTTTTATCATCAATCTAATTCTACCAACCCACCCCCAGCTGACTAGCTGGTTAGCTGCATCGTTACCCATCGCAGTGTTATTTCAATATTTTTTTAATCTCTTTTTCTCTAAAGTGATTCGAAAAGGATTTCTCAGGAGAGACTCTCCAATTCCCTACAGAGATTTTATTACTCATAAGAGTGAGGTCTAGAATTTCTTTTATTACGAAATGTTGGAAATGTATTACATAGCATAAGATTGGAACAGAGAATGTATTCAAAAATTGGCTCACCCCTTTTGTTGATATCTTTACCACCCAACTGTGTGTGACGGACGTTGGCATCACATCCTATCACCAAAGGTATCCCTCTTGCTGTGGTGTAATCCACAAGATCGCGGACCGTTTGGAGGATCTTCTTCATCTCCCGGCATGTACGCTGACGCCAAGACGAAGTTGCCTTCCTTAGATTCAACGCTGATTGCCACGTTATCCCTGTTACTGTTCCTAGATTAAGGCCACATTCACGCGTTGCTGCTTAAGCGTGCTGCAAATTAATTTGCACCTCCACCAGCTTTTGACTCCCCTTTGACTTCATGCCTACTTACCTTTACGGTTCCGTTACCATATCTCAACATGTCTGCTTTCTCTTTCAGGAGGAGGTCAGATCTTTTGTCAATTACGAACCAGAGGTTCTTACCTTCCCCGTTAAGACTTATCCTGGAATTTAAGAACTTCCATTTCAATATGAGAAGCTCCTTATTCTGTTTTGCCATCAGTTTAATAATGGATGAGTCCTCGTGCGTGGCAGAAGGAGGAATCCATATCTTAACCTGCTGGCGAAGTGGTAGAGCCGTGACAGGAAGAACCCCAAAAGATGCACCCTGCCACAGTTCACCAATATTGGCGATTTTGAGAGTGAGGAACTCCAGGGATTTCCGGTCTCCACAGCAAACCACTTTTACTCCTTTACCCCAACCAGCTCCGTCGAAGGCTTAGTCCTCAGAACTATCATCAGATGTCACCATCATGGCTTTAAGAATTTCATTTTCCACCAGGAACCAATTCTTGGCCGTGATTTTCCCATCCGGATCCTCTCGACTAATAATGGCCACCTGCAGATCGATCGGGGTGGTTGTCAAAGCTGTTGGTTTTAATTTTTTTAGAACCATCAGTCTTGACTGTCTCCTCCGATCTTGCCCTCTTGGACGAAATTGACTTTGTCCTAGAAGAGTTGCCTACCTTTGCTTTTTCTTTCCCTTTCAGGTTCGATGTAGCGATGGTTTGCTGTTCCTTGCTGGAAGCCGACATATTTGTATCTGAGCCAGTACGAGCTGTAGAGTTGTTGTTGACCTGTTCTCGGTTTATCTTTTTAGGGATAGACTTAGATGTAGCAGTAATTACTCTTTCGCTGTCCGGTTTCTTGTCACTCTGTTGTGGGAGGAAGCAATGGATACAGTGGCAGTCTTTGCCAACTGACTTTCATAGTTCTTTACCAATTTCCTATGTGTTACGGTAAGATTTACCGCAACAAAAACCATTCTAAATCTCGATTCTTAAAATATTCTTTCGACTGCGTTCTTTAATCACAGTCTTACTCTCGATATCTGAGTCCGTTGTTCTAATGGAGCTTAAGAGTAACGCAGAGAGGATGACAAAATAGGTACCTTGTAATTCGACCGTGTTGAGCCAGCCGATGGGCTGGAGGGCACGAGTACGATAACTTGGCCGCCAAGATTTGATGACGGATTTTTGTAGAGGGGTCAAAAATAAGCACTTTTTACTATGGGAGGGGGGGGTCTATCTCCCCCCGTTTAGGAGGTAGGGGCACTTTTAGAAAAAATGGTTTAAATTGAAAAAAAAAATATTAAAAAACAACGGCAACACCTACAATAAAGTGCTATACTGCGTTTGAAAGCCAGAGAATTGTTCTATAATCCTGCATTTAAATTAAATTACCCATATCAATAGTTTTTGAGAAATTCGCATTTAAAGTCCAAATTTTGATAAAAAAAACGTGAAAAAAAGTTTAGACCGGTTGTTTTCAAAATTGTGAAATGAAATTGTAAATTAGCTTATATGTGTTCCATGTATCTATCAGTTTTTAATCGAACACAAAAAACCGCATGGTTCTATGTCTTCTGGTTTTTGAGAAAACCTCCGTTTAGGAGGTAGGGGCACTTTTTGAAAAAATGGTTTAAATTAAAAAAAAAAATATTAAAAAACAACGGCAACACTTACAATAAAGTGCTATACTGCGTTTGAAAGCCAGAAGATTGTTCTATAATCTTGCATTTGAATTAAATTACTCATGTCAATGGTTTTTGAGAAATTCGCATTTAAAGTCCAAATTTTGATAAAATAACGTGAAAAAAAAAGTTTAGACCGATTGTTTTCAAAATTGTGAAATGAAATTGTAAATTAGCTTACATGTATTTCATGTATCTATCAGTTCTTAATCGAACACAAAAAACCGCATGGTTCTATGTCTTCTGGTTTTTGAGAAAATCGAAAATAACTAAAACTACTTTCCTACAAAATGTTTGATATTTTTTGCTTCCTTACATAAATTAATCAGTGCTAACTTCCAACATTACAATATATAAACAGTAAATTATGTATGGGGGGGCATGCTGCCCCCCTGCAACCCCCCTGCTTGGGCACACTATAGGATTTGGGGTAGGTGCGAGGTTGGGTGCATGCAAAGTTTCTTTTGCATTCACAGAATCTGCATTTAAAAAAATTCAAATTTATTCTATTTATCCAATGTCCACTAAATACATATAAAATACAATAAACGATCTTGAAAACCAAAACAAACTTCCGACCATGTTCACCAATACATGGCACTATTTTTCTATCGAAAATACTGCCTAGAAAGGAAATATAAGGACGACTGGGGTTCGCAAATAATAGAGTTTTTATCAGATGTAAAAAAAGTTTACCCTTGTTATACCGATGGTGATATATGTGAGGGTTTACATTTAAAAGACATCGATCCTCCCACCCTTCAGAGCGAAAATTTAGAAAGTGTTTTACCGCCAAAACATTCTCGGCTTCCCACCATAAAATAGTAACTCAACGAACTCGACAGTTATAGTACGGACGATGGCTTTATTAAAATCTTAATCTTAAAACCTTTTTAATACATTTTGACCTTTTTTAACTAACTATGACTGACTAACTCCTGACTAACTGACAAAATAACTGACCCAGATGCAATTCTACCTCCTCATGGTGCATTCTGGGTAACGCTAAATGAATTACGGTACTGAACTAACAAAGATTCATTATGTTTATTAACATTAATCCTTAAAATGGAATCACCGTCACCACAAAAAATCAAAAAAAGCAGTTTTGGTAATTTTCGATTTTCTCAAAAACTAGAAGACATAGAACCATGCGGTTTTTTGTGTTCGATTAAAACCTGATAGATACATGGAACACATATAAGCTAACTTACAATTTCATTTCACAATTTTGAAAACAATCGGTCTAAACTTTTTTTTCACGTTTTTTTTATCAAAATTTGGACTTTAAATGCGAATTTCTCAAAAACCATTAATATGAGTAATTTAATTTAAATGCAGGATTATAGAACAATCTTCTGGCTTTCAAACGCAGTATAGCACTTTATTGTAGGTGTTGCCGTTGTTTTTTAATATTTTTTTTTTTCAATTTAAACCATTTTTTCAAAAAGTGCCCCTACCTCCTAAACGGAGGTTTTCTCAAAAACTAGAAGACATAGAACCATCCGGTTTTTTGTGTTCGATTAAAAACTGATAGATACATGGAACACATATAAGCTAATTTACAATTTCATTTCACAATTTTGAAAACAATCAGTCTAAACTTTTTTTCACGTTTTTTTTATCAAAATTTGGACTTTAAATGCGAATTTCTCAAAAACTATTGACATGATTAATTTAATTTAAATGCAGGATTATAGAACAATCTTCTGGCTTTCAAACGCAGTATAGCATTTTATTGTAGGTGTTGCCGTTGTTTTTTAATATTTTTTTTTCAATTTAAACCATTTTTTCTAAAAGTGCCCCTACCTCCTAAACGGGGGGAGATAGACCCCCCCCTCCCATAGTAAAAAGTGCTTGTTTTTGACCCCTCTACAAAAACCCGTAATCAAATCTTGGCGGCCAAGTTATCGTACTCTCCCCGGCTGGAGGCTCGCACGTCTTCTACATACTTGAAGACAACAAGAGAACGAAACATACACGTACACTTAAAGTGGATATGAAAACAACACAACATCAACAACATGAGATAACTTAACTTCTTAACTTACATTTTTAAAGACGGCTTTGAGCCCACCCTAAAATTCTTTACTAAAACTTAACTTAAATAACAGACCAGCATAAAAGAAAAAAACGTTCTGCACAAAGGTCCACCGAATAGTAGATTGCGCGTTAGGTAGTTTAATTTGAATGTTTGCCTTCTTCCATCGGTTCCTTAAAATTGTTAAAGATTGGTTATTTAGTAAACGCTCCTTTTTCGAAGGAGTATATAATAGTAAAATATAGTACAGTAACGGAGAGAATGCTCCGAATAGTTTTCTTCAACTTTTTATAATTTATTTTTATTTTTCTCAAAAAAAAGGTATTATAAATATGTCAGGGTACGGCCTTGGATTCGTCAAGTTTTGGGACAGCACCAACAACTTGGGGAATTCAGTGATTGTGTGGCTGAAAGAGAGTTTCGTTGGGACTTAACATCGGAGTGGTACCGTAACCGAGTTCCACGAAAGCTTTTGATTGAGAGTGTGAGTGTGTAATTTTTGGTTGACTATTGAAGCCGATAGGCGATTTTTAATTTTTGGTTGAGAAAAGATAAACAAAGTAGAAAAAGTTAAAGAAAAGGAAAAACAATGAAAAAAGTGAAATAATAATTCTGTGAAAAATAATTAATTCAAGAAAGGAGAAGGAGTTTCCATTAGAAAGTTTCTTATTCGCCATAACGGGGCGAGGATAATTATTGAGGAAAAGAAGGAGGAAGGAGCGGAAATAAGATTGTAAAAAGAAAGGAAAAGATAAGTAGAGTGCTAGTCTTTTAAGAGTTTTATTCGTTTATGAAAAGTGTTGTGAAATATAGATTCGGTTGGCCCTTGATTCGTTTTACTAATCTCAAAACTGTGAGACTCGCGACCCCCTTTACAATAGTTTTGATTATCTGTTTATTTCGGGACCGAGTGGTAGCGGTCCATTCTTGCGGTCTGTGTTTTTAAAATCCCCTTTAATTCATTGTATATACATTTTCATTTTATTCTTTAATAATTTCATTTATTTTCAATTGGTTTTATCCAATTAAATTCATATTTGTATTCTATTGTATTTAAAAAAATTCTGGTTTTTATTCCAGGAGTCAACGGCCGTGGCTTTGATGAAAGCATCGCTTCCCATCGATCAGCGAAATCAAGCATCATTGCGCGCGGTTAGTACTTGGATGGGGGACCGTTCAAATACCAACCGTGTGCTGTTGACATGTGTTTCTTCTGTTGTTCTTTCTTTGTGTGTCTCTCTCTGTCGTATTGTCTAAAGCCGATGGCCTCAGTTGCCAGTGCTTTTCTGTGTCTCTACTCCGTAGATTTATCTACGGTGTAGTGTAAAATGTAATGTAATGTAATGTTATTCCAGGAGAAAGCCACGGTTTCCCAGATTATTTTAAATAAAACATTCTTACTTCCCATTGGGAATATAAATTTGTGATTCCTTCATATCTTTGAAGAAAAATTTACAGCATCCCGGTTAAGGCAAACGACCCTAAACAGATTCCTGGCGCCCACCCTACAACGCAAGTACGCCCCAGCACTTGCATTGATTTAATTAGATTTGTATAACACCCAAATTCTTCTTTTTATTCGATCTCAATTGTTTACTCTTTTTTATCATCAATCTAATTCTACCAACCCACCCCCAGCTGACTAGCTGGTTAGCTGCATCGTTACCCATCGCAGTGTTATTTCAATATTTTTTTAATCTCTTTTTCTCTTATGTCAGCAAGCCTCATACAATCGCAATACTTAAGGGGAATATTCGACTGGAATCTGAACAGCTATCAAGGGACAGTCATGAAAAATTCGAAGAAACGAGCACAAATGTGTAACAACACTAGCGGCAGCTACTTGACGGATATCATCTTTTCCACTTACAGAAAAAATTTTAAAGGCCCAAATAAAGATTTCCATCACTCAAAATAATTTTTTACTTGCGACTTATAGGTACAAAAAAAATCGAACTCGAGATTTTGATTAAAGTTGACATTACGATGATAGCGAAGACTAAAAAAGTGGGTCTCGCAATTCTGTCTGTCTGTCTGTCTGTCTGTTCGACTACAGGCTAAACGGCTCGGCCAATTTTCTTTAAACTTGGTAGATATCATTTTTGATTTTTTCCCCCACACGTTTTTTTCTTTTTTTTTTTTGTAAGACCAAAAATAACGGTACCTGCCATACCAATTTTTTTGGAAATTTTGTAAACATTTTTTTTTTTCTCAAAAACTGTTCAACAGATTTTAAAAATAAAAATACAAAAAAATTTAAATAAAAACAAATAACAAAAATAATAAGATCTGATTAGATTTGTTTTTAAATAAAAATTTGTACTTATATACAATTTTTTTTTCTGTCTGCAATACATTGCCTTAAGAGCTAGTAGGGTATTTTAACAAAAGAATATTAATATATTGAAGCAACATCCTTCATAACATGTTTATGGACTTTTTCTGCTAGATTTGGAGAATACATGTAAGCCAAATGATCAAAATTTGTTATTGGATTTTCCAATTTCCCAACTATTGTCTTCAATTTCATGCTTAATTTGAGGACATCCTTCTTTGAAGCAAAATTATCCGCTAAGCTGTAGTAGAAGAAAATTGGCACATCGATATTTTCCAATGGATAGTCTGGAGGGTTTGAACCGACACCTTGCTCAAACTGTCGGAAATGGCCGGAAACAAATTCTTGTACATAATGCAAAACTTGATTAGTTGACGATCCAGCAGGGTTTGAAGCCATTAAGTCTGGTATTATTGTCTAGGATGAGGATTTTAGTATATTTTTTTGTTTGTTGTTTAAAAACTTACATGATTCACAGTTTCATTGGTAAATCCAGCAACTAGAAAATATGGATTGTTGCACAACACTCGATCTTCTGAAAAATCCGGACATAAAATATTACCGATAATAGTAGTTAGTTCTTTACGAGGCCTAAACTCAGTTGAGCCCATAAGAAATTGCAAAATGTTTGAATGCCCTACAAGAGGCCCACCAAGTTTCAAAAATACATTGTCTGCATTGCTCATGAACGCTACTGGAGCTAACAAATGTGCTGACTTGAATATTTTATTATACTCTGGCTTCATAGAATTTAACACGAAGAAAGTTGTAGTTCCTTGAGAATGTCCGAAATACCTTAGCTGTTCCACTTTTGTATTGCTTCGAACATAATCCAGCATAGATGGTAGATCACTGATGCCAATTTGATGCCACGAAAAGTCCCAAAATTTATCATTAAACATCCCATCCGCGTTATATGTGATATGTTTGCGCGAATAAGTGTTTCCACGAGCGTTACCCATCCAAACATCATAACCTGCTTTGACTAGAATGTAAGCTAAGGAATTTTCTGGCCCTACTACAACCCAATCACTAGATGAGCATAAAAGACAGTGCATCAGGAAAGCGACTGGTCGAGATCTAGATGTATTAGATTCCAAA
The DNA here is from genome assembly GCA_963931855.1 of Philhelius festivus. Taxonomy (NCBI): domain Eukaryota; kingdom Metazoa; phylum Arthropoda; class Insecta; order Diptera; family Syrphidae; genus Philhelius; species Philhelius festivus. Next base: position 230,724,080 of record OZ007555.1, on the reverse strand, counting down.
GAATATGGAATTCGATGGAGCTCTAAGATATATCCATCGTCCGTTTGGACTTTGTGCTTTTCAAAGGGATATCCATGTCTCTTAACAAGCGTCTCCTGAAACAAAAATTAGACAACAAAATTAGGATTTACATTCTAAGATTTATAATCCTACCGTTGTTAGCACGTCTTTAGTACTTCCACCATCGAGAATTAAGCCAGTTGTCAGGGGAACAAAAATAACTACTATAATACCCAGAATATACATTTGAAAGGTTTTTAGATGAATAACTACGAAACAGAAGTTCGCATACCTTTTATACTAACTCAAAAATCTATTCTAACGCAATTTAAATGTTCATGTTCAATATTGACTACGTAAAGTACGAAACGGATACATTAATTGCGTTTGAAATACACTCCGAGGCACTTGATTGATCGTTTAATTGAACAAATCAAATTAAATCAATTCAAACTCGAGATTTTGATCAAAGTGGACATTACGATGATAGCGAAGGCGAAAAAAATGGGTCTCGCAATTCTTTTTCTTCGAAATTATTTTTTTTTTCTCAAAAACTATTCGACAGATTTTCTTAAAAAGAATTCGAAAAATTTCACTTAGTTAAATCTAGGTAATGGTTGAAAAAAAAATTCAGAAAATGGTTAGTAATGGTACCGCTCTTGGAACCATTTTTTGTTTTTGATTTTCTTAAAAACGGAAGAACCGATTTTGATAATTTTTTATGATAAAGTTCCCCAAAAAAATTTTTTTGGATTTAAAAAAAAAAATTAATTTTTTTATTTCAAAAGTCATTTTTTCAAAAACCCCAAGCTCAATTTTTTTTTAAATTCACAAATAAAAGTTTCTTAATGCATTTAACAAGTTAACAGGTTTACTAGTAGGGTTAAAGAACTTATAAATCGGCGTGAGCGTGATATAGCCTATCGACGCTGGAAATGTTTTAATGTTAACGAGCTCTGTGAGTTGTACAAATCTTTACGAAATAAAGTAGTTCAAGCGGTAAGACGCGCAAAACTACAGTTCTACTCTAACCGTCTAGATTTAAAATCTGATGGTCGTAAGCTATATGGAACAACCTCCGCAAGCTAGGAATAGGTAAACAAAGAAATAATTTTCCAGCTGCAATGAATATAAATGAGCTAAAGCCTAGTACGCAGATCGCACTAAATTTTATCTCCCATACAAAATTCTCTCCAAAATTTAGCCAAGCTAAAATTATGTCAAGCATTTCAGCAGAGAGGTACGCTGCTCCAGCTAAAAAATCGAAATTTCTCTTCGAACTGTACATAACTTATCTGTCAAAATTTAGCGCACGAAATAATTGTCTAGCACATTTATTCTCGAGATAAATTTCAATTTCAATTTGAAATGGAATAATATTTGAATAATATGGGTTGGTGACATTTTCCCCAAGTTATAATCCCCAAAATAAAATCTCCAAATTCAAAATCCCCAAAGAAAAATCCCCAGCAGCAAAATCCCTAAAAAGAGAATCCCCAGGGCAAAAATCCCCACGCCAATATCCCCAAAACCATTACCGCGCGATTTAATTGCATGATTCACTACTTGAAGGTAATGGTTTTGGGGGTTTTAGTTTAATTTATATTACAAAAATGTAATCCGAAGAGTAAATATAAAATTCTTTATTATGTAATGTTTGTAATATTTATTAAAGTTAAAATAAATTTTCAATACAAAACAACAAAATAAGGTCATGATCATCCATTTCAACTTTTATTTCAAAAACAAAAAAAAACACTACACTACAAAACTAAGACAGCACTACTCCCCATGAATACGAAAGTTAGACTGAAAAGTGCATGCAATCATGCGTTCATAGTAATTTACTGTTTAGAAACTGTAAATCGTTATCATTTATTAATAAGTTTAGTATCAGAATAAAAGAATTTGATGAGAATTTTTCTGATGAATTTTTCACATGATGTAGATGTACACGGACATTGGGGATTTGGGGATTTGGCAAAAACATAGTTTCATTTGGGGATTTCGTCCATGTGCATTATGTCTGTGGGGATATTAGCTAGATGGATTTAAATGTTTGGGGATTTAAGGTCGATGGGGATTTATTTTTTTGGGGATTCCGTACGACTCCCGAATAATATTTAGAAGAATATTAGGTGACGGGAGTCTTACCAGATTTTCGACAGCAAAAATCCCTCATAATTCATAATTCTCATTCGTTCTCATTCACAAATCTTAAAAAATCATGCTTTAAAGCAAATTCTTTTAAATCTTTGAAAAAAATTCATTTAGAGAACAGCTGTTTTCTGTGACATATTTTCCACAAAGATCTTATGTCAAAATTTAGCTTGGATTTTAGCTGATGTTTGGAGAAAAATGTGGGAGATAAAATTTAGCGCGATCTGCGTACTAGGCTTAAACAGTAAATTTGCTTCTACACCTGTAAGCGTGTTAAAATTTAGCTCGCCCGGCTATTCACTCTTTAAAAAAATTCCGGCTAAATATCTTATTTAATTGTAGTACCCCTTGGCATAATGGTTAGTTCATTGGACAGTCATGGAGAGGGTCTTGAGTTCGGTTTTCAGCCGTGCAAGTGCCTATCTGGGTATCCTAGAATTATTCTAGTGAAATAGCGCTTCAGGGAATGCCAATCAGTTAACCCTTAAGCTCAACTTCGAACGTACTAACAAATTCAGAGATTCTTTCTTTAGCCGCGCTACACGAATGTGAAATGCTTTACCCGCCTCTATCTATATTTCCCTCCCATTATGATATTCAAACATTCAAAACCATTGTACATCGGTATCTACAAAAATGGCGTGCGGGTTGCTTTCTGGGTATCATTGAACTATTAAGATATCTTTAGTTATTGTTAATTTGTATTGTGTATCTGCAACTGTACCTCAATTTAATCCAAATACAAATTAGATTAATTTAAATCCAAATAGATATTACACAAACTCATCTTTTTTGTGTATGTTTTATCCCAAAGACGTATAGACTCCATCTGCTTCTGTGAGACTTCTAATACAGTGATCTTAGTGATTTATCAAATATAGATATAGGTAATCTCACTCGCTTCATAAAGAGCTTCAATTGGTTTAATAATAAAGGGAAAAGTCTCAATGTGTTGTCACAATGGACCAATTCATGGTCTAAGAGTGTTGACTCTCCTGCAGACGCTGACAGCAAAGTCGACCTAACCTAACCTTACCTATACTACAACCAGGGCCTAGTGACACATTCCTGTGTGCGTGCCACCAGAAATGAAGGGCAACTACAATTTTCTTCCGAGCTCAATCCGCTTAAATGAGCAAGAGGCACTAAACCCCTGAAACACATTTATACAGCGGCTAGGAATCGAACCCGAGACCCTGTGCATGACAGTCAAACGCACTAACCATTACGTCAAGATAAATTCAAACAGTAGTTAAAAATAAACATTAAAAACTACTTCTAAACCGGAACTGTGTCTTAGAAGTCCGAAGTCATACCGATGTTTTTACATAATTGAATCGACTGTATCCATAATGTACAACTTAAGATAATTAAAAGAAAGAATAAATTATGATTTAATTGCATTACGTGATATTAAATTTAATTAAAATGCTCGTGTTGAAAAACACCATATAAATTGTTATGAAGGTTATGATCACTTCAAACAAGCTTACCTACTACAAATGTCGTCACTTCTCATAAGTCTCTGTTGAATATGTTCAAGTGATAAGCTGATAATAATAGATTATAGAAATAATAAATGATAATAGAAAATAGAAATAAAATATATATATATGAACCAACATTTCTTTTCTTTCTTTATGAAAAAACTATATGCGGTAGTTAATGTCAAATTAAAGGACACAATACCAAATGAAACGGAATATACTATCTTCATTTTATATACAATTTAAGATGGCGCAAACGGAAAGCCAAAATTTCGTTCATTTTCACATTGTTTCGGTCCAATGGATAAAAAATGATTTTGGTTGAATGAACGATTGATTGAAAATATTGAATTCTTGAACTAATCAATTTGATTGATTCGATCTTTCAAAATAAACGATTGGCACAGCTCTAGTACCGATCTACATACACCTCACTGTGTTAGGTTGAGTTGTGGAGCAGAACAAAATCTTCCACCTCTCGCCGTGGAAAAGAAAAACAGTCAAAGTGTCATTGAGAGTGCAATAAAAAAGAACAAAACACGTGCACACATAAGCGATAAAATTCCTTTTTTTCTCATTTTCCCATCAGTTTGCTTTGGTTTTGTCGTTGCACAAATTATGTGTAACTGATTTAACCAAAGGAATTTCAGATAAACTGCTGTTCTCAAGGCATAATACTTTTAGTAAATTGTAATTCTATGCCCTGTCCGACTCTATCCAAAGATAGATAGAAAGACCTCTAATGACCTTATCGTTGTTTTATCCTAGTATCATACTAAAACAGCTTTAGCATCGTACTAATTCAATTAAAAGTTTACGCCATTGTTTTTAAGAAAGTGAGATTATTGCACTTTATAAAAAATTCAAAATTCATCACCCCATTGGAAGATGTTATAATTTTTGCAAATGGCGTCATACGTCAATCATATTTGACATTTGTGAACTAGAAAGCTGCAGTATACAAACAGCCATGCAATGAAGCGTTATACACCGCAAGAGTGTGGAATAATTGGGTTTTTTTTTTCGACAAGCAGCGTGAGTTTAGAAGTCGATTTCCTAATCGTGGCGCGCCAATTGAGCAATAATTCCAGCGCTTAGCTACTTGACTCGAACAGACTGGAACCACAGGAGGCCATGAACGACGAGGCGCATTTCTACCTAAGCGGTTACGTCAATAAGCAAAATATTCGTTTTTGTGGCACTGAAAATCCGCGAATATACGAAGAGACATTACATCCAATAAAAGCCACTGCATGGTCCTGCATTCACGCGGGGGGTGTTATTGTGCCGTATTTTATTGAGGACGCCATCGGCAATATGGTCACTGTTACTGGCTAAAGTCACAGGGCCATGATAAACAACTTCTTACTGCCACAATTGGATAAGCGGGAATTGGTTAGGGAGTCCATCGTATCTCTTTTAAAAAGAGAACATGTTCTCTTTTTTTGTTCCGATCTTTTTTACAATATCTTTTTCTTTGAAGATCTATTTTTGTTCTCTTTTTTTATTATGGTCACTTTTTTATACTATATTATGATTTTATTTTTAAATTTTCCGATAAAAGAAAAATAATTGCCTTCATTTAAAATAAGATGTAGGCGCTAAAATGACTACTGTTAAATCCACAGAGATCTAACGACAGAGATCTAACATGTAAAGATGTCTATAAAAGTATCTTAAAAGATAATGCCAACACTTAAAAAGAAAAATAATAATAATAGATGAAGACATTCATGTCTTTTACAGAATTCGCAGACTTTTACTCCCGGTGAGTTGACTCGATCCGTTGACCTTTCGCATCCGCTGTAAAACTGAACTACATTGCCGATATTCCTAAAATTATAAAATTACCTTATCATTTATGTACTTTCGTATCGACACTGTCAGTTACAGACATTTAGTTAACGACCTAGGCTTTGATAATAACATCTATAGAATAGATCAACGATTCTGGCTCTCCGGTTGCGTTGTTAGTTGTGCGTTTTCTATTAAATTTTTCAAACAAACACTACTTAAATGATTGTGTTTTTTAGTTCTGAATATTTCTTTTTTGTTCTTTATTTTTGTCTGAAAATGTCTCTTTTGTATGCCTTTTGAAGCAAAATGTTCTCTTTCTTTAAAGGTTGCAGAAGGACACCCTATATTTGGTTAACATGTGGTTTCAACAAGATGATGCAACAGCACACACAGCAGAAGCCATAATGGATATTGTGAGGGAAGCGTTTCCTGGTCGCGTAATCTTCCGTTTTGGTGATTTGACATGGCAAGCAAGATCGTCTGAGTTAGCTATCCCAGACTTCTTTCTTCGCGGCTAAGCGAAGTCACTTGTGCCAACAAGCCTCAGACAATCGCAGCACTTCAGGAGAATATTCGACATGAATGCGAACAGTTAGCACCGGAAATCCTGCGGAAAGTCATTGAAAATGCGATAAAACGGGTACAAATGTTTATCAACACTGGCGGCTGAACACCACTTAACATAAAAAAAATTTCAAAGCAAATTAAGATTTCCATCACTCAAAATATTTTTTTTTTTGATTTAGTAAAAAAGTACTTCCAAAATTATTTAATTAATTTAATTAATTAATTAATTAATTTTGCGCCACCTTGTATTTCAAAAGGATTGGATAGAGTCAAGTATCAATCTCTTTTATCGAATATGCATGCATTTGGTATTTATGAATCTCTCCTTGGTTGGATAAGAAATTAACCTTGGAGCTGCTCTATACAAGTTGTACTGGAAGGTTTGCAGTCTGAAATTCACAAACGCTTTTAGATGTTTTCTTCGTCAGCGATGTCCTTTTGTATGATCAGTTGTCAGCTGCAGCATTTTCAAAGCATGATCTCATTTTGTTGTCTTTCAACTTCAAGGTTGGAAGTCCTCCAAATTCTTACGAATGCAGAGATTTTAGGAACATCGTTGATTGGGATCAGATTTACTTTGTACTTTCACCTGATGAGAAAATTGAGTTTCTTAACAATAATATCAATAATTTGTTTAATAGATATGTTCCGCTGAGAACCAGAACTATAAAACACCACCGTCTGTGGTTTACCAACGAAATTCGTAGGCTTATGGTCCAACGAGATCAGACCTATGATTTATGGAAACGGTATAGATTGAATGTTCACCATATGATATTTCGCAGATTGCGTAATCAAGTAGTCCGCAAAATACGAACCGCTAAAATTCAATTATACAATAGAAAATTTAGTCCTTCTATTAATGGTCGTCAACTTTGAAAGAACTTGAGGGAGACAGGGTTAGTGAACAAAAATCGGGATTGTGACATGAATATTAACATCGATTCACTAAATCATGTATTCGTTACATTACCGTTCCCAGCCCTTCTCTGCTGTTCCCCAACTTTATCTAGATCTCCTTATGTACATTCGTCGGAAGTTTGCTTCGAGTTCACTTGTGTGGAAACCACTGACATAGTTGAAAGTATTTTGTCCGTTAGGTCCAATGCTGTAAGGATTGATGGAATACATCCTATATTCATTAAGCCATTGTTACCTATTATTTTGCCTTACATAACACACACGTTTAATACCATAATAATGAAAAGTTTATTTCCATCTCAATGGAAACTAGCCAAAATTCTACCAATTCCCAAAAGTAAGAGTGGTAATGAATATAGACTTGTTTCTGTGCTCCCCTTTTTATCAAAAGTTTTGGAGAGGGTAGTACAAAAACAACTTAATGGTCATCTTAGAGCTCAAAACATTCTCTCTTGTAAGCAGTCTGGGTTCCGCCAAAAGCATTGCTGCACCACTGCCATTATTAACATTGTTGAAGACATAAGACTTGCCTTGGCTAATCTGTGCCGTAAGCTATCATCATCTTATGGTTTTTCATCATCTGCTGTTGTTTTGTTGTCAAACTACGTTCGGGATGGAAAACAACCTGTTTCATTTGGCAATAAAATTTCAAGTTTCCTACCGACCACTAGAGAAGTCCCTCAGGGTTCGATCTTAGGGCCTCTTCTTTTCTCCCTTTATATAAATCAACTCCCCTCAAGGACTGTTAGTTCTTCTATTCAGATGTATGCTGATGATGTTCAATTATACCATAGTTGCCACTTGGGACTTATTGAAGATTGTGCATACACAATTAATAGGGAACTAAAAAAATTTTTCGCTGGTCAGCAAGCAATGACCTGTTCAGGTTGTTTTTCTGACAATTAATTGTAAGACTACACGATTGTAAGACATTGTAAGCATGTTTTTCACTGACAGATCTGACAATATTGTAAGATCTACCAATCGTGTACACTTAGCTTAAGGGTAGGTGTCCATTGAAAAAATAGGTTAGACTTTTGCGCTAAGCTGTATAACTTTCACAATTTTACGAATATTTCAATGAAATAAACGGTCATCGATTAGAAAAATGTTAATCAAAATACTTTTGTAGTTTTGAAAAAATATAAAAAAATTGTGTGCCCAGAAACTGCCACACAAGTGGAAAAATCATACATTTTAGTAAGGTCCTTATTCAAATGATAGGGAAATTCCGAAAATATTACTTTTTTTATTTTTTTTATATTTTTTTTATAGAAACAACATATTCCCAAATCACGTATCGGTCTTATTTTTTTATTCTGTTTTATTTTTTATTCAAAAAAAAATATACAAAACTATGAAAAACGAAGGAAATTTGCATAGTGGTATGAATGCTCTACTGGATGAACTTCATAAGTATAAAAAATAACGAAGTAAAATTCACTCTTATACAAAGCCAATAAGTATGTGCAACTACGTTAATATTTTTTTTATTTTATTTTTTGTTTTTACAGTAACTTTTTACTAACAAAAGTCAAAAAATATACATTTTTTTACAAATATTTTGTTCTCTACCCTGGGAAATTGAGAGTTATATTTTTTAATTTTTGTAAATAGTTTTTTAATCAAAGATTTATATTCCCTGAACAGCGTATCGGTCTTAAAAATTTAATAAAACTCATCTAAAGTTCATAAAAATGCAATTCAATATGACAGTATTTGTAATGCATTTGCAAGAAAAATGTTAATAATACAGTTCTCACATATTTTTTTTATTTTTGTTTCATATTTTATTTACTAAATTCAAAAATACAAAATACTTTTTTCACTGAATATTTATTTAATTTTATTTTTATAAAAGAGGTCTGTTTTGCATTTTTTAACAAAAAGTTCCATTGCACACGCACACAAGTAAGTTTTCAGTTCACAAGAATGCCACTGCAACATCAGCGCTTTGAAAGAGAAGGTTTCGTATTCTCTGTGCAAAAGAATTTTGTCCGCCCATCCGCTCTCTTGATTCTTTTTTTTTTTGTCTGGGCTCATTTAGTTTTTTATTCTTGTTTATGACTTGTCATCTTGCATCTCGTATTACAAGAAAAGAAAAAATAAAAAAAAAACGTGTTAGAAATGATTGTTTTTAGTAGGTATATGATGCAATGACCATTCCACATTGTTGGAGGTAGAGTGGAAAAATGTTCTTTGTGTATGTATAAAAAAGAATATAAGTAGGTATATCACAAATTCGCTGTCATAAATTTAGTTTTTTGGTATTTTTTTATTTGCGATCTATCATCACTTCTACTGTTTTTTTTTGTTTCTTCTTGGAAAGCCATTTTAGGTACACACATAGTAATAAATTGCGATGCATAGTGATCTTCATTTTTTTTTTGTCAAAGGATGTGTAGATGATGGAAGAAATGAAATTTGCGATGTTGTGTATAGAATAAGATACATACATATGCATATAAATATATACAATAGATTTTGCGTTGTTTTTTTTCCGATAGGCACTCGTAGGTTCATAGGTAATGTAGAGGTGCAACGCCGTGATTTCATTTGGTATCGTAAGGATTGTTTTGATTTAATTTTACGTAGGTAGGTAATGGATGTATCAAAAACATATTAGATGATGAAATTGCATTTCACTGTAAGCGAATACGCAACAACCCAGGGATATGGCAAGTGGATGGCGCTAAAATATTATGTATGCAGGTATCTATTAATCTAAATACCTGTGTACATATTTATAAAAATAAGTTCAAAAGGAAAATTCGATCACATTTCCACTGGTAGAAGAATGGTGAAATTGGGAGGTATGTCAAAGTACATATGTAGAAAGAATATGGGAAGAGTTGTCTCCTTTATTTCAATATGTTATGGTGATAGATAATACTCTCGTTACTGTTATTTTCTGTTGTGTTTTTATTGTGCAAATCTATTTTGTACATACCTATAAATATTTTTTTGCAACAACCTAGCTGCAAAGGTATAATGCCTCCAGAAACAAACAAAGGAAACAAAAAACCCAAGCAAAAAAAAATTGATAAAAAGTAAGCAAATAGAAAATACATACATACGTAATACCTACTTCGTTTTCATTAGGCCACATGATGTAATTTCGTTGAAAATTTCGAAATGAGATAATTTTTAACAAAGGACAATAGGCAAGTCTGGCCCAGTTCTAATAAGAACGACCTTTATATAATTTACATAACATATGTATGTTCATATATTCATTATCACTTAGTTTTTAATTTGTAAAAAAAAACAAGTATTAGTTTTCCAATAATGTTGTTGGTGTCAAAATTAAAAAGACAAATTGTGAATAATTTCGAAATTACTTAATGAAATTGGTTTTTTGTTTTTTGAATGAGATCAGTTTTTATATTACTCGTAAATGCATTTTTAGTTTTTGCTTAATAAAATAGAAGCTTAAAATTAGTATAGTAGTATACAAAGTAAAATTAAAATACAATGATGTTATTGGAAATAAAATTGACAAACTTTTTCTTCAAAATTTATTTCAGCTAATGGGAACCAGTGGCACCATTTTACTTCAACTATAGTAGATCTACTTTTTTTTTCCAAATATTTAAAATTTACTTCTTACTTCGCACCATCAGCAAAATACTGACATCTACCTCATTTTAAAAATCTCTGTATTAACCTACTTCAATTTCACAAAAAAAAGTCAAAATCTACTTCTTTTTCTCTATTTCACTCTAGGTAGTATTTTTTTATATTAAACGCGCAGTCAAGGGGTTATGAATACCATTAAAATGTTAAACACAGTGCAAGAAATTAGGAAAGTAGGATAGGATGAGAAAGGAAATACCGATACACATTGGTTTTTAATGTCTGCACATTACAATGAGTGAGAAATATTGAGCCGGGTAAAGCATTCCAGATTCGTGTAGTGCGGCTAAAAAAGGAATCACTGTACTTGACAGTACGTCCGAAATTGGGCCCAAGGGTAAAATGATGAGCAGTCCTAGAAGTACGGGTATTACGGTTGAATTGTTTGAGGGGGAGAACGCAACTGGCTACTTCACTAGAGCAATGTTTATGAAAATTGCGGCGGTGCTCGAGAGATTCAAATTTTTCAGCTCGACAACGGTCGCCTTTCATTTTTAGAGCTCTCTTTTGAATTCTGTGCAAGAGACTTAAGAGGGTTTTTAGAGCACCTACCTAGTGGGAATTACACTCAAGCTTTGGGAGAATATAGACCTTATAGATTACAGCCAGATTAGTAGGGGTAAAAAACTTCTTGCATCGGCGGAGAAAATCTAAACACTTAGCGGCGTTTTTGGTTACGTCAAACATGTTAACACTTCACAAATGATGGTCTCCGATGCACATATCTAGAAGCTGTTCAGTCTCTTCGATGCAAGTGCCAAACAGCATTGAGTTTTCGAAGATCATAATTTAATGAGCTTATCATACGCTGCCGTTGGTAGTCCACATCCGAGGACAAGGATGTGAATCTAAAAACGAATATGAAAAGCTGAGGTTACTGTCGTCAGCAAAACAATTAAGCGGATCAACAGTTATAGACAGAAACTGTCGGAGACAAAACGGACCCCTGGGGCACACCAGCATTTATTTTGTTGATATCAGATTTGAAACCGTCAAAAAATACTTTTAGTGAAGGGTCCATAAGGTAATTTCTAATCCAACGAAGAAGAGATGTCAACACAATAAAAATACACAAAAAAGTAAGTTTAAAAGCATAGCAACTCAACACACTGATGTGTACAAGAATCCTATGAAAATTTCGCTTGCATATGTGTTTTTAGTTTTAAATTAAACTACGAGTATATTTAAATATAGTAATTTTTATGTTATTTTTTATAAAAGAATGTTTTATTAATTAAATTAAATTAAATTAAATATTTATACACAATTTTCTTTAAAATTAAAAGAAATGTATTGATAATTTTAAGTATTTAAAAGTATACATTTAAGGAAAACATTTGTCGAATACAATATTATTTCAAAATCAAAGAATCTGCGATGTAAAAATTTTGATCGAAATCGGAAGAGTCGCAAATGAAAAAGTAGAAAATAAAAAGAAGGTTCTATGACAGGTACCGATAATAATATTTATTTTTTACCAAAGTGTGGACTGCATTTTTGGCACAGTTATCTATACATAATTTAAAAAAAAAAAAACATTAGAGACGTTTTCAAAATAATTATAATATTTCATAATGGCTGTATGGAAGGAACCGAGCTAAAGTGGCTGCAGATTGAGGTACAGAGTTGCAGATAGACGGAATCATTATTCTTTTGTGTTGTAATGTCAACTTATGAAAATTCCCAGTTCAAATTTTTCTAGAAGTAAATTAAGTCATTTTAAAACCTACTTCGATTTTTTCCAATTTACATCACTTTTTTCTTCAAATCTCCTTCGATTTTTTTACGGAAATGGTAACGCTGATAGGGACTTCAAGTCTAAGATATATAACAAATGCAAAACTATGAAAATTGTTATCATTGTTTCTATTTTGATGATTAGGTACATAATATTCAGGAACAATAGATAATAAACGAACGGTTTGATCAACCAATTTCAAAATTGATAATCTGTTTGTTTAAAAACACTTTTCCACTTTTATTAAATGAACGGTCAATTGTAAAAAATCAATTATGTATCTCCATAAATTGTTTCAAAGAACCCATTATCTATAACAAATTTATTCATGTTTTCAAAACTGCCAAATTTACCTTTTATGTTGTCAATTTTTGCATGTAAATTAGTGGTCAAAGACGGAACCACTTTTTAATCTGAGGCTATATTTTTTTGCGCTTATTAATTTTATTGAATCATAAATAACCTCAAGACAATGAAGCCCTTTAAAAAAAAATTAAAATGGTTGACTATAGATATTTCTCATTTTTAACAAGAAAAAGAAATATTTTTTGGTTTCATCCCAATACGATCACTTTTCGCAGAGTTACAGCCCTTTGAAAAAGACTCAAAAGAACATTTTTATAGGTATAGGTACATAGTTACCATTATTATTTTTGAAAGTCTATTAATTTACTTGGGTTAGGAAATTTAATAATTTTTTTAGGTGAGCAATTTTTGAATTGTGAACTGTTTCCTAAAATTAATTGTCTACATTGAAAATAAATTATAAATATCAGAGCAAATTCCCCGGGTTCCTAATGTCTAAATCTGTGCTCCCTTTTCTTTATTTTTTAAAATATCCTTAAAAGTAAAAGTCCTAGAACCAACAGATTAACCTTGTATAAATACGCAAAGAATAAATGCGAAAAGTTTCAATTCACCTGCAACCAAAAATAAAACAGAAAACAAACCGTCTATTATTGTGTCTAATTGTGCGCGCTGAATGCAAAAAACTCAATTTCCCTTTCCTAAACCTCAAATAATCACGATTCACGAAAAATAATTTTTTCTACCCAAAATACAAAAGGAAAAAAAAACTTTCATTTATCTTTTGCGCAATCTGAGTCAATTCAAAATCAAATGCTTGTGCGCTGCCTCCTGCCTGTGCGGCTTGCCAGCTTGCCACTCGTGCCTTGTTCCCGTTTTGTTTTTTTTTTTTTTTTTGATATTCTATTCTATCTTTCTCTATGTCTATGCGTGATGCGAAAAAAGAGGTATCCTGAAGAGACGAGACGAGGTAAATTTATTTTCTTAACACAAAAATTCTTAACTAAGAGAGCCATATTTGTACACCAATACATGTACACGTTTTTACATGAGATTTGAGTTTGCTTCTAGGGTAGACCTACCCTTAAGGCTCGTATTCACCGAGCACTCCTAAACGGCTCTTAACTTTACGAGGCTTTTAACTTGAAATTTCTGTGGGGTATTCACCAACCACTCGCAAGTGTTTTTCGAAGTTCGAAAATGAGAGCCACTCTCTCTTGTTCAGGCATACCCAAACTGTGAAATGTTGTGGAATGTTGGTCTTGTCTTGACAGCAAATGGATACTCTTCTACTTGGCATTGCTCACATGGATTCGAGTCAAATGCGTGCGTGGCACACGCACAAGCGAACAAACTTTCGAAGAGAGTGCTTGTAAGTTAGGAGTGGTCGGGACCACTCCTAACTTTTAAGAGCGCTCGTAGATCTACACTAATATTGCTTGGTGAATAGGTTTATGAGCTTCTTAAGTTATGAGCGCTCGGTGAATACCGGCCTTAATGTTGCCTTCAATAATACAGCGCGTTATGTATTTGTGTTGCAAATGTTTGATCATGTGTCAAATTTCTCAATGCAAATATATAACAAGTTCTTCTTTGATCACCTCATGCACTTTCGAACTCTTATATTATTATTCAATATAAGATAAGAGGTATATTCTTAATGTATAGGCATACATTGAATTTAATAAACTATAAACTATAAATGCTGGTGTGCCACAGAGCTCCGTTTTGTCTCCAGCTTTCTTTGTGATATTCATCAATGATCTTTTGTCTGAGACTTCTATGTATAGTCCATTAAATTGTTCTGCTGACGACAATACTCTCAGCTTTTCATATTCGTTTCCAAATGCATGCCCGTGTTCTTCGGATGCGGATTTAGAATGGCAGCGTGTGAAAAGCTCTTTAAATTCTGATCTCGATAGAATTGCCAAATGTGGAACCATAAACCAGGTAGAATTTAATGCTCAATGCTGCTTCTTGTCGTCTAAGCAAACCCACAGCACATTCCGCTATCCATGAGGGGCACTTGCATTGGAAAAACCAAACACAGCTCTCAGTTCTCGGTATGTGCATCTCAGACCACTATGTGTCAAATGATCCCATATTCGACGTGGCCAATAACGCTGCTAAGTGCTTATCTTTCCTTCGACGTTGTAGGAAATGTGTCACCCCTTCTGCTCTGGCTGTTATTATAAGGCCCATATTCGTTTAAAGCTCCAATAGCCCACTCTTGGATAGAATCCATCAGTTTACTTTCGAGCCCCACTTCAGACGTAATGTTAAATTTAGAAATTCTTTCTTAAGCCGCACTTCACGAATGTAGAATGCCTTACCCAGCTCAGTATTTTGCTCCCATTAAAAAATTCAAACATTCAAAACAAATCTCATAAACGCTCGCAATATGTTCAAATATTTTAAGGGTAGTCATAATCCCATTTTTTTTTATTTCATCGTGGTAGTCGACGCAAGTCCCTATTCGTGACAACGCTTAACCAAGAGTGCGACACTCAATTAAATAAATTGAGATATAATAAAATATTTCAATCAACTACCAAAGGAAATGTTGAATACATTTTGGTTTCTGTTTTTGCTTTTTTTAAATAGTTAACAATTCTCAAACATGTTTTTCTTAGTTATCTTCTAATCAAATCGATTGATATGGAGGAAGCCTTAATTTTTTTGTTTAGACATGCAATTTAAACTAGGGTATAAATTAGACTTTACAAAAAAAGTATTCTTACACGTAATTCTATTTGGACGAATAAAGTAGCCTCGCTTTGGCTTATTGAAAGCTTATTTGAAAAATACAGAAATGGTTTCAGCATTAAAATGTTGTGCTGTGTTCGCTATACTTTTGAATTTAGTCCGCGCAGATGATGTAAGTTAAGTTCCATTTTTTTTTTAAATATAATCATTATTCAAAAATTAAATATTTAAATCCTTTAACTGAAGGACAAATATGAAAAATATGAAGTTTTTTGTGATAAATTGGAAATGGTCAAAGGAAACGACATTCTTGCTGCAACACAATTTGAAATCGAGAAAACTGGCCCCACTAATTTCGTCATCAATGGAGGTATTCAGCATTTCAAGGAATTTAATGACGAATGGACGGTGAGCTAAAGAAACTGCAGGACATTAAATAAAAAAATGTATTCTCTTAAATATTTACTCTACAGATTGCTTTAAAAATATTCAAGTCAAATACATCCGATGGTGAATACCACTCCTTATTAGACTATCCACTTCAAGGAAAAAAAGGAATTTGTGCGATGTTGAAAAAAGAATACAAGAAGTTTTTCTATGACAGCATCAAGGATTGCTCCACAGCACCCCATTTTGATGAGTGTCCTTTGAAGGAAGCCAAATACAATTTTGATAAATGTGCTTTCGATGCTGGTGTTTTTAAGAAATATCTGGGCAAAGGATATTACCTTATTAAAGTATTTTTATCGCATTTGGAAGAAAGCGATTTGGTTGAATACGATCTACATGCTCATGTGGAAGCTGCTTAATGAACAAAAGTGCACTCGAAGAATTAAATCTCATAAACCAAATAAGTTTTTTTTTATTAGGTACACGGGTAATCGGGAATATAAATAAAGAATGTTATTAATCAATTGGTGATGGTACAAAATGAGTTTTTGTATGTTTATTTATTCAATTGAATTATTTTTTTCCTAAACCATTTCCACTGTTATGCTTGACTGCTCATCAATTTTCAATTGAGCACAGAGATTCATTTTTTAGCCGTACTACATGAATTTAGAATCTCTAGATCTAGATCTGTTTTTCGCTCCACTTATATTCAGTAATTCAACACCAGTTGCATCTAAAACTGATAAATCCTTCCCCATTTCCTTGAAGTTGCATTGTGTTAGGGCCCTATTATGACTCGCGAGTCAAACGTTCGCCTTAATTCGAACGATTTGGTGAATAACCTTGTCGTGGTATTATTAATAACGAACTACGAAGTTGGTCTTTGAAAATAATTCTGCCAATGTCAAAAAGCGAATATGTAATGTCATCGAATGTCATTACATACTTACCTATAGTGAAATTTTAAATTCAATAAGTAGCTTCACTTGTCCATCATTAATACTTCTCTTGTGATGGACTGTTCCCATTCCCTTGTGAAGTTGTTTTAGCTGAAGGCATTTTTGACGTCTACTTCCACTTTGACATGTCGTTGCCACACTTCAGGAGGACACGTCCAAATGTATTGCCCAAACGTTTCACAGCCTGTTAAAGACTAAGTAAACCATCGACCTGTTCCAAAGGAGATAAAGAAAGCTGCCCACAAGTTCCTATTGTCTTTCTTGTTGGTCGCTGTTTTTTATTTTTATTTTTATTTAGTAGTCAAGCTTAACCTTTAAATCAATAGCAAACCGATCCCAATATTTTGTTTTTTTTTTTTTTATTTTCTTGAAGATCCAAACGATCTCACACCTTTTGCCATGTCGGGGCTTGATTCCATAAGCTGAACAATCTTCGAAAATGTACTGCTGTTCGTTCATTTTATGATAGGTATCAATTATTTTTTTGTTAACTTTATTAAAAAAACTTTTTCTTTGAATAATCTTATTTTATTTTCACTTATTTCATATGTAAACAATTACAAATCTCAAACACAAAAACTTCGATTTTATTCAAAGTCACCAAGAATTATAGTTCGACCTATCCTATTGATAAATAAAGCGAATGTTCGCTAATTGTAATAGAGAGAGATTTCAATTCCCCAAATTTTGACATTTAAAGCTAACGTCGATTTGCAAACGTTATTGACAAATAGTCACATTCGCAAAATAATTCTTGCGTCTCGTTAAGTCATAATAAGGCCCTTAATCATCATTAATGATCATAAGGGTAGCCTGAGCCCCTTTAATCGAGCACATTTGTAAGAAATAATTTTTCAAAAATAGAGTCATACATTTAATTTTTGATTGCTGGAACATACAATAGAGAATAGTTTGCAGGGCTATACTGAGTTCAACTCATGTTAGATTTTTAATAACTTCCAAATCTATTTGCAAGGTTGTATTTGTAATTTGCACCCTGCACCACCGACATTTTGTTCAACTTATCTGGGGGGTCATTCCGTAATTTTCTAAACGATAATCGTCACAACGATAATCGTCGACGATATCGTCCATGATTTGCTTCGTTTTGACGATAGCGTTTTGACGATTATCTACTTACGTGAATCAAAAAAGGCAACGCTATCGTTCAAACGATATCGTCTGACGTTAATCGAGTTACGGAATGACTCCCCTGGTATTACTAAATTCGAACTTGCTCTTATGTAAAAGTACTTTGGAATTTAAGATACATTTTATAAATATAAAACATGGATTTAATGAGATAAAAATGTTCAAATGCATAAAATTGCCGTCTGGTTTCCGGAAAAGTATGAATTTTTGCAAATAAACTTTAAAAAATCGTTTTATTATTAAATAAATTTTAAGAAATTTCTCTAAAATTTTTCAAAAAGAAATGTGGGATGCGAATTTACAGTATTAAATAATATTGATTTTAGGAAACAATTTCAAAAAATAATAATCGTTTATAGGTTTTGAAGATATTGATTTAATTTTTTTTTTAAATCCTACAAATATTTTTTTCGAATATTTGTATATACAATATTTTGCAATATTTTGCATTACGGGTGTATGGGGGGTACCGTTAGTTTTGGAGCTAAAAAAAAATTTCAATTTCTCCTCTAGGGAATCACTGAAGACCCTTAACTACCGAGATTGAAAGAGATAGGTTCAGTGGTTTAGGCTGTAGTGAGAGGTACAGACATACAGATATACAGACATACAGACTAACTATCATTGTAATGTCAACTTTGATCAAAATCTCGAGTTCGATTTTTTTTTAAAATGCAGAACTTGCCCTATAGTACCTATATAGCAAGTAAAAACAATGTGTGTGTATAGGTTAGTTATATGAACTATAGTCTATACAATACAGAAAAACTGAATATGAAGGTACATAGGTAGGTAAGATAAAAAAACGTAACTATTGAATGGAACAGATATTAAGAAAGAGAGAGCATGGTAAGAAAAGAAAATTAAAAATGTTGGAATGATAATGACATGAAACAAAGCAGCAACCTCGCGGTTGTGATGAAATATAAGTCCTGGATAAAATAAATTCAAAAAGTTTATAATTTTATAATTTGTTTTTATTTATTTTTCAGGTTGTAGATATGTGTAACTAAGAAGTGATTTTAGGCTTAAAATTTGCGCAACAATATTTACTTAATGAAGCAATGCTAATCTTTGTCGATTATTATATACATATGTAGGCTTTAAGATATAAGTGGTTGTATTGTGATGTGCTTCTTGCTTTCCAGCCGAGGTAAATAAATAAATAAAAGGTCTTCAAACCTTATAACAAAATCTTTATTGAAAATAACTCTTAAATCTATAACACCCAATATTCTGCTACTAATATTTCACTTAATTCTGATAATTTAATGAATCACGGCATCAACTCATCCGGGTTCTGGTCTTGCTGCTGTCCGTTGTACTGGTTGCTGATGATTCGGATCTGGCAGTGATAATTCGGCTTCAAGCTAACCCCACTATTCGGCTGTCGGGCTTACGACTGGATCTTAAGGTACAACTGTAGTAGAGCTACGTTTATTCCAGAAGAATTTAATAATTGGAGAGAAATTTCAGTGTGAACAGTTTTAGCAAATTTATTGTAATGAAGAAAATATTCTATTAATTTTGATAGATATTTCATAAGGATACTTAAATTAAAATATTTTAATATAGTATTATTAATACAGTATTTCAACATCCCCTCTTAATTAATAACTACATATTAAAATTTAAAGTTCAATTTTTTTTTTTAAGTTCTAATTTAAACCCATATTGTTTGTGCAAAAGGCATGTTTATCATTGTTAACTGCCTTGGTTAAATTATCTGCAATCATCTGATTTGTATTTATATAGTTGACTTCAATATCACCACTATCCAATCTTTCACGAATAAAATGATGACGAATGTCTATATGTTTAGTCCGTGCACTATACATTTGATTCTTAGCCATATTGATAGCACTTTGGTTGTCGCTAAAAATTTTAATTGACTTAATTGAGTTATCCAATAATTCTGCTAAAAGCTGCCGTATCCAAATCGCTTCCTGAGTAGCCGTCGAAAGAGCCATATATTCAGCTTCAGCACTGGAAAGTGCAACCGTTGGCTGTTTCTTGCTTGCCCATGAAATCGCACTGTTTTCAAATTTAAAGACATATCCAGTGCACGATTTTCTGTCATCCGGATCAGATGCCCAATCTGCATCGCAATAACCATGAAGTTTTGAAGTTTCATCATCAAGTGATTGGATGGTCAGCTTGTAGTCCTTCGTTTTCTTTAAATATCGGAAAAATCTTTTTACTGCATTCCAATGAGGTCGCCCCGGTTCTTGATTAAATCTGCTTAGATTTCCAATCGCATATGTTAAGTCAGGACGTGTACATTGTGACAAGTATAAAATACTCCCAATAGCTTCTTGGTAAGGTACATTTTCCATGTCTTTTACTTCGTCTTCGGTCTTCGCTTGTCCTTTGTCAATTTAACATTTGGATCAATCGGTGAACCGATTGGATGACACTCATACATACCAAACCGTTCAAGTATTTGCTCTGTGTATTTCTTCTGATCTAATGAGATTGTTCCATTTTTACGATCCCTTGTTATTCTCATTCCAATACAGCTTCCAGCTTGACCAAGATCCTTCATGCTAAAGTTCTTTTTAAGATTTGCTTTTAACTGATTTTTCCAAGCATTATTATTCGAAAAAATTAGCAAATCATCAACATAGACAGCAACAAATACCATACTCTTTTTCTCATGTCGAAAATATATGCACGCATCTGTTTTGCAACGTTTGTACCCAGATTTGACCATTACATCGTTCAGTTTGGTATTCCATTGACGACTAGCTTGCTTTAATCCGTATATAGCCTTTTTAAGTAAACAGACTCGGCCACTTCCATCATCAAAACTATCTGGTTGCTTCATGTACACCTTTTCTTTAACATCTCCTTATAGGAAGGCTGTAATTGCATCCATTTGATCAATGTCAAGATTAAATTTTGACGCAAGCGCGATTAGAAGCCGTATCGATGAATATCTAACCACTGGCGAAAATGTCTCTTCATAATCGATTCCAGGTCGTTGACTGCACCCCTTAGCCACTAGTCTTGCCTTGTAACGAATAACTGCGCCGTTTGAATCCGTTTTGATCTTAAAAACCCATTTCGAACTTATGGTTTTTCTGTCTTTTGGTAAATCTACCAGTTCCCAGGTACGGTTGTCCAATAACAATTGATATTCCTCGCTCATTGCATGCTTCCATTCTTCGCAATTTGAACTACTCATAGCATCTTCAACTGTTGATGGTTCGTCAATATTACCGCATGCCAAATATGATATAAAATCAGGAAATTGTTTCTTTTTACGTTCTCTAGATGACTTTCTTAATCTTGCTGATCCGACTTCTTCATCACTGCCTGGTTGAGTGTCAGAGATAGTTGCATCAGTTACCTGAACGCTATTAGGTTTATCTCCAGATTGATTCATTAAATCATCACTCAACAAATTTCCTTGCGCATCCTTAGCAATTTTCCATTCTTGAATATCTTTAATGTCGGGATTTTCTTCATCATAGTCAGGAGTATCGTATAAAACATATTTATTTTGTTTAGTTGAATCCGTGGAATTACATTTTTCCAGGAACATGACATCTCGACTATTGATTGCCCGATTAGTAATTGGATCATAAACACGATATGCTTTAGTTCCCTCGCAGTATCCAATGAAGATTAATTCCTGAGATTTTGCATCAAATTTTTTTCGTTTCACATCAGGAATGTGTACCATTGCATGCGATCCAAAAATTCTCAGATGACTCAAATTCGGTTTCGATCCAGTCCAAATTTCAATAGGAGTTTTGTCCATCAAAACACGAGATATAGAACGATTTTTTAAATATACCACCGTTGACATCGCTTCTGCCCAAAATTTCTTTGGAAGATCTGCATCTTGTAACATGCATCTTGCACGCTCTGTCAATGTTCGAATTGTTCGCTCAGCAAGCCCATTTTGCTGTGGTGTATAGGGCGAAGACGTTTGTCGTATAATACCACATAACTTGAACAACTTCTCGAACTTTTGGTTGCAGAATTCCGTTCCATTGTCTGACCTAAATTTCTTGATCTGTTTTCCAGTTTGTTTTTCAGCTAAAGATTTGAATTCGCAGAATTTAGAAAATGTTTCGTCCTTTGATTTTAGAAAATAGGTAAATGTTTTTCTGCTGAAATCATCAACTAGAACAAATGCGTATCTAGCTCCACCAATTGAAACATTCTCCATCGGTCCTGCCAAGTCAGCGTGTATAACTTCCAAAAGTTCCAGAGCTCTTGAGCCATTTTTGTTAAATGGTAGTCTTGACTGCTTTCCTTTTAAGCAAGCAACGCAAATGTTTTTTCCAGTGTCTTCAAGAAATGAAATACCGTCAACAGCACCATTTTTCATTTTCTTCAAATCTTGGTAATTCAAATGACCCAATCGTCTATGCCAAGTCTCACAAGTTTCCGGGGATGTTACTGCAATGTAACCACAATGCTTCAAATCATTAAGCCTGTACAACCCATCTATCATCGAAGCTGTTGCCAATATTTTTTTGTTTTGGTCCCGGATTTCACATCGATCTGAAAAAAAACTTAACAATATGTCCACGTTTTGTCATTTGACTTACAGATAAAAGGTTTGCTGTTAAATCCGGAATGCACAAAACATTTTTAACTTCAATGGTATTTGATTGTCCATTGACTTCAGATGCTATTTTCACCGAACAACACATCGAAACCTTCATTTTGGTGTTATTGGCAACAGTAATATCAGATATTGATGGTTTTCTTTGGTTCAAAATCCAATTTTGGTTCATGGTAAGATGTTGCGTTGCGCCAGAATCAATATACCAATCACCTCGGTTAAAATTTTCAGTTAAAAATGCAGCAATGAAAGAAGTTCCGGATTTATTTTTGTCATCAACATTCTTAGACTTCTTAATCGGACAGTCAGGAGATTTGTGACCAATTTTGTTACAACTGTAACATCGTACTCCTTTTTTCTTTGGCAGGCCTTTTTTGTTTCCGCCGTTTCCACTGAAAAAAGCACCTTCACCATTCACAGTTGGAACTTCTTGTAGTAATTTAGTTTTGATGGCATCACTTGTTAGCTTTGTATCGGTGTTGTCCAATGCCATCACCATTGGTTGAAACTGTTCCGATAGACCGCACATCAAAAATATTGCCAACCATTCATCGTCAACTTTGAATCCTATCGCATTTAACCTATGAGCCGCCGTAATGATTGTAGAAACATATGTATCCATTGAGTTGCAGTTTTCCAGTTTTGTTCCTGTTAATTGTTTTACCAATGTGATTCGGCGTGCACGACCCTTGTCTTCAAAAGTAGATTCCAATTTTTCCCATACTTCTTTTGCTGTTGAAGTATCCTGAACATGGACGTAATTGCTTGAATCAATGCTTAAAATAATTGCTGCTCTAGCTTTCGTTATTTTATTAGCATCCACTTCTGTTCCAAGAACCGCTTTCCAATTGTCGTTATACTCCAAGTATGTTTGCATAGCAAACTTCCATGTTGCATAGTTTTCACGACCCTTCAGTCGTTCAATCGATGCCAAGAAATTTGAATTTTTTTCGCTTCCCATTGCACGTAACCACAATTAATAACAGCAACAAAATCAATAAATTTATTATTCCGAAACAATTCACAAATTTATGTTCTCGAATTTTTCTGGGCCCATAACCTGTAGTAGAGCTACGTTTATTCCAGAAGAATTTAATAATTGGAGAGAAATTTCAGTGTGAACAGTTTTAGCAAATTTATTGTAATGAAGAAAATATTCTATTAATTTTGATAGATATTTCATAAGGATACTTAAATTAAAATATTTTAATATAGTATTATTAATACAGTATTTCAACAACAATGCCCCTGGTGGAACTAATCGGCATGTACAAAACGCCCCTGGTGGCACTAATCAGCAGGTACAAATCGCCCTTGGTGGCACTAGAACAGCATCAGGCTTAAACGCTCTGGTTGATCAGTAGGTACCGAAGCCCCTGGTGGCAATCAATGACCAATTCGTCTGCACTTGTCTACGTCTGGGTTTCAAATGATTGATCAGATCAATTTATTAGGCCGCCTGACTGTGTGTATGACCGAAAGGGTACTTTTCGTTTCAAGGTTTCAAGGTTTTTTATTGAACTTAATATATACAATTTTTTATTTAGCATTTCTTTTAGCTGCTATCGTTGAACCATCGGGGAGCTTCACGGTCAAGTTTCTGCAAGTAGCTGCTGAACGACATCGGTTGCCATTGGTGGTGGGTCTCCTGAAACACACAAGCTCCGATTTGGCAGTGTTTATTCGGATACCCCATGGGGCTTCCACTCTCCGAGCTGCAATTTTTGGCGCTATCGACGAGGAGTAGGTTAGCGAGTCGTCAGCGAATAGCAGGTTCTCGCAGTCAGTTGGCACGGGTTGATCAGACGTCATCAGGTTATATAGGAAGGGACCCAGCTTTGATCCTTGGGCGACTCCGGCTTTGATGGATTTGATAGAAGACTTGCAGCTGTCTAGCTGAACGAAGAATTTCCTAAAAGAGAGAAAAGAAAATAAAATCTTTATTAGTGGCGAAGGTAATCCAAGTACTCGAAGCTTATGGATAAGGGCTTCTATCCATACGCTGTCGAATGCTTTCTCGACATCCAGAAAGCATCCTACGGTGGCACGATGGCTGTTGAGTGCTGAGGAGACTGGAACTTTATTAATGGATGCAGTGTTGAATGCCCTTCCCGAAAGCCAAACTGCATGTCTGGGATGATGTTGTGTTCGTTGCAGTACTTCTTGAGCCTCCTTAGGATGACTTCTTCCAGTATTTTTCTGACATTGTTGAGGAGGGATATAGGCCTGTAGTTGGAAACCAGGTTTCTAGCGCCTTTCTTCGGGATTGCCACGATTTTTGCCGTTTTCCACTTATTAGGGAAGTAGCAGTTGTTGACGCAGTTATTTATGATGATTGTGAGTAATATCAGCACTGCATGTGGAAGTCTTTTGATGATGTAGTTGGAGACTCCATCCGGACCTGTCGACTTTTTTGGTTTGGAGTTGACGATGATTTCCGCAATTTCCTCTGGTTGGCATAGTTGGGGGTTGTCCGTTGGGCAACTAGCTGGATAATGGTCGTCAAACTCCACTCCTTCTGAATTTGGTTGCAAAGTCAGCTGAACGGATGTCCTGATTTCATCCAGGAACACAGGGTCCATTGATGGGCTGGGTGTGAAGTTTTCCTCGAAGTGATTCGCGAAAACTTCCACTTTGTCTGCTGTTGTTGTCACCTCAATGCTGTTGTTGACGATGACTTCAGGCATTGGTTGGGTTTTCCCTAGACAGTTGTTTATTTCGCTGAAAGTGTTTGGTCCTGGTTTTATGGCCTGTAGTCTCTTCTGGAATCGTATGTTGTTGTGGTGCTGGATCGAGTTCCGGAGCATAATGTTTACACATTGGAGTTCGCTTTTCACTGCCTGGTAGTCGTTGTTGGTTGTGTTGAGCTCTCTTTGGTGTATTCTTTGAAGCCGTTTCCTTAACCTTTGTCTGTGGGAATAGAGATTCCGCACATACTCCGGGAGGTGTTCGTACCTATCTTTGGACGTCTTGGACACTTTTTGGGCTTCAAGGGCGTTGATCACGGCTGACTCCAGGTTGTCGATGGCACTGTCAATTTCCTCATTTCTTAAGTTCCTGTTGAATGGTGGCATTGAGACGTTGTCTTCTATGTCCCTCTCGATATCAAGCCTCCTGTAGTTGACGTAGTTCTCAGGTGGGACTGTTGTTAATAGAACAGGTTGGCTGAGGTTGATGGAGAGTTTTACTGCTTCATGGTCTGAGTCACTGGGTAAGGTTGAACAGGTGTAGTTGCTGATTCCTGGAATTAAATAAATAAAATTAGATGTTAGTAGGAAAAAATCTAGAGTCGATGGAGTCCTAGGAAAGGTAGGTTTTGGTTGTGACACAACAACCAAGGAGTGTTCTTCGCTGTTAACATTTATCCAGTCCATGATCGCCTTTCCTTCAGGGTCAATAGAGGTGTCCAGCCATTGATGATGCCTCGCATTAAAGTCGCCGCCTATGAGTCCATAGGTAGTCTGCTTTAGAGTCCGGTTAAGAATATTTAGGTCGTTTTTAATATTTCCAGCGGCGGATTTACACTTGAAGTAAACACTGATCACTGTCAAGGTTTCTCCTCTTCCTAGTCGTATCTGGATGGCGGTGGCTTTACTGGTTTTTAGCCCTGTAATAATGGTTTCACTGGTGTTGGGTGAAATCTTGTTCCTCACAAAGATGGCCGTCCCTCTTCGGTTTTCCGTTTTGTCCTGCCGGTAGGTTTTGTACCCGGTGATGTTGATGTTGTTCCTCCTTGACACGTTAGTTTCGCTGATGAGGGCAATATCGGGGGTATTTTTCTTCATAAATAAGTTAAATGACGTCCTCTTTACTAGGCTGTACAACGAATTCACGTTATACGTCACTATGCGCAGGGTCTTTAATTGCATATTTGGAAGAGGAAGGTGGCCAGTGCCACGGACTTCTCTCCATCGCTAAGCTGAGCGTAGTTTTGTGGAACCGCGCTTCTAGCTTTACCCATGACTGTGAGCAGGTCGGAACCAAAGATCCTCTGCACTTCATTATTGAGGTTTACCGGGGCTGGTGTTTTGGCTGGTCCAGTTTTTGTACCCATGGTCCTTGGTACAGCTGGCCGAGGTGTAGTCATCTTGGCTGGCGTTCTAACTTGTTGTGTCTTTTGGGGAGCTGGTTTTGGTGTTGGGCCTCCTCTCACCATTTCCGCGAAGCTGACTGCAGGTCGGGTAACTGCGCATACTGATTTTGTCACAGATTCTTGTTGTACTTTCCTTTCGGCTAGTATCTGGTTCCGCTCTGTTTTCTTTGCTTTTAGAGTTGGACAACCCTTGTAGTTGGCTGGATGTCCTTCCTTTTGGCAGTTGGCGCACCAAACATCCTGTCCCGTGCTCTCTTTCCGTTTGCACTGGCCTGGCTCGTGGTCTTCTTTGCATTTAACGCACACATACTGGCGACCGCAGTTACTGGCGACATGTCCAAAGCGTTGGCAGTTCCGGCACTGCACGATGTCATTTGACTTAAGGCGCTCCCAGTGCACCCTTTGATTCATTACCAAAGTCTTGGTATAGACCTCGGTAATATCGCAGTCCTTGCTCAGCTCGACGACAAAGCTGTTGTAGGTTTTACCCTGCACCTTCTTTGTCCTTAACTGGGAGACCTTGATGACTGGAAGCCCCTCAATTCTCAGGGTACTTTTCGTTCACCCAAGCAGGTCCTCATGATGACTCTTCAGTAAAAACTGAATGTGAACTATGTAAGTGGTGAACGAAAAATATCGATGTAGTTGATTTTCCTGTGACGTCATGTGTTCATGGTGCTTGTGAATTGAATTTGGCGAAGTACAATTCTCAGTATTAATACAAAAGTAATATAGAGTGGGGTAGCATGGAACGCTTCGTTACAGTATAAGTCAACTAATAAAAAAAAAAAAAAAAAAAAATAGACAAAAAATGTAAAATTAATAATATTTAAGTTTGACAAATAATTAATGAACAAAAATTATAGCCAGGAACACTCTTATAATAATTTGGAAAAAATAAAATTTATTTCAAATAAATCGGTTAACTACTTTCTGAGATCATTCTAGCCAAACTTTAAAATGGTTTCGCTTTTATATAATAGTAGATATAGATAAGGTAATTTTAGGAACCAACAATGTAGTTCATCCGGCGAATTTCATAATTAAGTTTTACAGCGGATGCGAAAGGTCAATGGATCGAGTTGATTCACCGGGAGTAAAATTCTTCGAATTCTGCAATCGACATGATTGTTCACGTTAGTATTTAACGAATTGAAATAAACCAAAACTAAACTGTTTAAAATTTTGCGCCATATATATGTACCTATATTGATCTACGGGTGTGAAATTTTTTGAATTTGAATTTTTTAGTTCAGAACAGAACCTGAGTTGTCAAAAAATAAATTTTGTTTCTTTTTTTAGGTCAGAGTATTCAGAGTTTCGAAAATGTGTTTCTTTTTTCGTTCTGAGCATGTTCTGAGCGTATTCAGATTTCAGAGTGCGCTCTATGAGCTCAGAAAAAGCAAATGAGCAGACAGAGTAAAATGCTTAACACAAGCATTTGAAAGATGGAAATTTGAAAAAAAAAAATGGCGACAGCTACGTGAACAGATTGTCTGGCTTCTTTATTCATTTGCTCGGTATGCCTTTCCTACTTTCTGAAATATTCAGCCCTATCACGAATTCCATCGTAATCGGAAACCTGTCGCGAATCCCTAAAAAATCTATCACAAAATCCATCGTAGTGGAAAATCTCATAGAAATTGTCATTACGAACGGATTTGGTGATAGCTTTTTCGGGATTCGTTAAAGTTTCCGATTACGATTGAATTCGTGATAGGACTGATTGCTAAGTCAATAGAATTAGAAAAGCATTATCGCACAGGTTTCGTCAATTAATTCATCCTCCATGTTCATTTTTAACTAGCTTCCGATCGCCAATTTTTTGTCAATGCTGTTCGTTTGTCGAACTTCTTGCCGCGAATTACAACAGAAATACAGAACCCAACACAATTCTCCATTTATGAGATATACATATATTTAAAATTTAAAATGAGGACTCTTGTTTACCAAGTTAGGCAAATATTTTTTAATATTCCTTCTTATTTGTGCACACCAGACACCACCTTAAAATTACAGTTCAAAAAACGAAATTTAATTCAGACGAATCTAAAAATGTTTCATCTCAGAACTCTCCACGAATAAAAAACCAACAACTTATGTAAAGTTTTTCGTCCGACTCAAGATATCTCCTCATTCGTTCCAGTCTATTTAATCGAAGCAACATCCTCCAATATCAAATCATATAAATGTTGTTTGACTTCTGGACCATACATGGGGTATTGATGAGTAGCGTTCTTAATTTTAAACACTCTTTTCGCATTGCCAATTCCCTCGGAAATTCTTTTGACATCTTCATCATGAACCAATCTATCATCCGCACCGTAATACAAAAATACAGGCACCTTGATATTTTCCAGAGGGTAAATTGGAGGATTGATACTTCGGTATTCTGCTAAATTTATTATGGAACCATAATCGTACTGCTGGAATTTATTGCTCTCATGTAATTGAAAGTAATGCAAGAAACACTTTGTTGAGGTTCCAGCTGGAGTTGTGGCCAGTACAGCGCTTAAAATAGACTAAAATGAAAAGAGCATTACCAATGGACATTGATAAGGAAACCTACGAATTCTTACTGGGTCAACTGTGACGTTATTGAATCCATCTACGAGGAAAAGAACGTCGGAGCACAATTCGTGTGGTTCGTCATTACACAGAACGTCGCCAGCTAATTTTGTAATAGTTCCATTTAGATTAAACTCCGTACTTCCGGCAATAGTTGGTAATGGATTTAAAAGGGCCACAATCTTGCTCGAAACTTCAAGGAATATTTTCGTTAAATCTTTGAGATAAACTAATGGCGTCATCAAATGGGCAGACTTAATGTAACTTTGATATTTTTCATTCAGCGAACTCATAACAAAGAACGATGATGTTCCTAGCGAATGGCCAAAATAATGCATATCATCTTTTCCAGTTTTCCCACGAATGTAATCCATCAAAGCTGGAAGATCTTTTGTGCCTATTTCGTGAAATGTGAAATCCCAGAATGGTCCAATAACTAAATTGGCATTGTATTCGACATGTTTGCGGGAGTAAATGTTGCCACGAGCATTTCCCATCCAAACATCGTAGCCAGCATCGGAAAGAAGATAAGCCAATGCTTTTCCAGGACCTAGCAAGACCCAGTCACTCGATGAACCCAATAGACCATGATTCAGGAAAGCTATTAGTTTTTGGTTAGATTTAGCCTGACTTTTTGGCGAGTTGGGAATTCTATGAAGTCCCAAGAGATAGCCATCTTCTGTTTTAACGGTATGCTCTTCAAATGGATAACCATGCTTCTGCACTAAGCTCTTCTGTAAAAGGAAGAAATTACTAGAATTTCACTGGAATAGGAAATTCACTATTTTTATACCGTTGTCAATTTCTCAGCATTGGCGAAATCTCCAGCAATGAGGCCAACAAGGACAACGACAACTATCAAACGTGAGCTCATTTTTTACACTAAGCTTATTTCTGATTGAAAACAAGATTTGTTTATTGAAAGTTATATTTATTACTTTAATTTTGATATTTTATATTGGAATATTTATCTAATAGTACGAGTATGTTAGCCCGTGTGTGTACTTTTGCTTAATTTGTATTATTATACTCGTATTAATTTTTTATCTTAATCTATTGACGGCTTCACTTCTAAAACTGATCAGGTCCGGTTGTCGTTGTGGTTGTTTAGGTGAGTGGGAGGTGAGAAATTAGAATTTAAGCTGACGCTGGGTAGAGCCTATTATTAAAAAGAACGACTTGTCAGGATGAATATGCAACGTGTTCGGGTGATTGGTCTGATTCTGCAAATTGCGAAATACAATTCTGCGAATTGTAGAATTTTTGCTTCGTCTAGATGCTTGTATATAGAAAAAGTTTTGTCTTCTGGCTGAGTCCGTTTTGTTTTCGCATCAGTGGGAAGTGCAATATTTTTGAAGTTTGTGGAACTTCTACTTCCTAAAATACAAGGCGGCGCAAAAATAATCACCCTGCAAATGACATCGTACGTCAATCGCATTTGACATTTGTGAAATAGACATCTGCAGTATATAAACAGACATGCAATGGAGCGCTGTACTCCCCAAGACCGAGAAATATTTGTGATGATTTTTTTTACCAATAATCGGTTGGTGGTGTTGGTGCAGCGTGAATTTCGACGTCGATTTCCTAATCGTGTCGTGACAACTTGGGAAACATTGTGGCCCTTAGTTAATCACAGGAGACCATGCAGGCTGTTGCCGCCACCGGACTGGTCGTTCGACCGAGAATATCGCAGCTGTAGCTGCCGATGTCTCTGAGAACGAAGATACATCAATCAGACGATGGGCCAACCAATTGGACATCTCCAGACCGACCCTAGAGCGAATTTTAGTGAAAGAGTTACAGATGTTCCTGTACAAAGTGCAAACATTGCATCCGTTAATGCCTGCCGACTGTCCGTCGCTTGTGAATTACTGTCAAGCCAATCAATCTAAATACCGAAGAGAACGATTTTGTGTCGAAAATCATCCCAAGTGACGAGGCGCATTTCCACTTAAGCCCTTACGTCAATAAACAAAATTTTCATTTCCATCCATGTATGATGCACAGAAAGCCTCTCAAAGCGACTGTGGAGTTCGGCGTTCACGAGGGAGCAGTAATTGGGCCGAATAATTTTGAGGAAGACATCGGCAAAACTGTCACTATTACTGGCGACTGGCTTCTTAGTGCCGGAATTGTACATCACGTGCGACATTGGATATTGTGAAGGAAGCATTTCCTGGTCGCGTAGTTTTCTGTTTTTGTGATTTGGCATGACCAGCAAGATCGGCCGATTTAACCATCCCAGACTTCTTGAAGTTGGGGGCTTATGCCTTCAACCCTACAAGTCTCAGACAACCGCAGCCCTTAAGGAGAATAATAGACAGAAATGCGAACAGTTATAACCGGAAATCTTGCGGAACGTCATGGAAAATGCTCTATGGAAAGCATCTTTTCCACTTAACAAAAAAAAATGTAAAGGTCCAAATAAAAATTTCCAACACCGAAAATCTTTTTTTTATTTAGTAAAAAAGTAATTCAAAAACAAAATTGAATGATTAATTTTGCTCCTCCCACACCTCCCCTTGGTAGAGAGTGGGTAAAGTTAACGTTCATGGGGGCCCCAAAAACTCTAAGAACAACAGGTGGCGGTAAACAGCATTAAAGTCTTGTGGCGGAGCAGCCTTTCTTGATAGGACAACGGCAGCACCAAGTAGCTGTTTTTTTTTATGGTAAACGCATTGTATGGTAAACTCCATAGTGTTTCATTTCATATATTTAGCGATATTGGATAAATTGCGGTTATTATTTTTGGGTGTACAGGAGCGGATCACTGTAATTTGTCATTAAGGCGTAACACTTAGGTTAAATTGCAACTGTGAACTCTTTTGGTACCCAAATTAATACCTGCATAGATGAGTTAATAGTTTGGGTTTCCTTTTGTTTTCTTGGTGACTGCTCTATTCTGGTCAGACAATGCCCGAAGGAAGGTATTTCGAGATTTTTTCTGAGTTACACAACCTAACATTTTCAAATTTCATGACACCCTTATACATTTTTTTTAACCCATAAATACATCCTCCGCTAGCTCGTCCATACTTGTTAGTTTTAACTGCTTCAATCCATTCTAGTTCATATTCTTTAAATTGACCACAAAATAATTCATAATGTGGTTTTAATAAAAAGGTTTCGAACAAAAAAATATATCAAAATCTACCAAACCGAAAGAAAACTCCTGGTTTTAAGTTTCCTTAGTTTTAAAGTCAAGTTTACTGAGGAAAACCGGAACAAGTACAAACAAGCTAGAAAGACCTGTTAAGTCCATACATGACCCAAAACTACGACAAAAAATACTATTATGTCCCAAAGGTACTTTTTTTGGTCATTTGTAAAAAACGTACGAAACACTACGAAATCCCTAGTTCCAACGCTCGCAAGAGAGTGACATGATTTCTCCTGTACTCAGAGCGTAAACGATTTTATGGGACGAATATTCTTTCGCACTCGTGCAGTAACTAGAGTACTCAAAGATCTTGACATTTACAAGTATCCTGGCCCGATGATATCCCTCCTACATATTGTTCTGAAGAGATGTTCTTCAACGCTGGAAAAACCAGTGCTAAAGTTTTTCCATCTTTTCGAGTGGATGGAAAACCTCATTTGTTAAGCCTGTCCCTAAAAAGTCTTTCGGATTTGGACTTCCAACGGCAGCGAATGATAAGCTCATTAAATTCTGATCTTGAAAGTATTGTCCAATGGGGAATCAAAAACCGTGTAGAATTTAATGCCTCGAAAACTCAATACTGTTTACTATCGCTAAAGCGTAACCAATGCCACTTTCTATAAGTGGCACTTGCATCGAGGCAACTGAACAGCTTTCAGTTCTAGACACGGTTGCCAGTTTGGTCATTTATGACTAAATCTGGCCATTATTTTTTCACTTGGTCACATGGTCATTTTTTATTCCATTTGGTCATTTTTTCTACGAAATGAAAAAATTAAAACTTTACTTTCGAATTTAATGACAGAGGGCTGGAAAACTTAAAATTGTCCGTTAATTTTGCGCACCGTTGCTTCTTCGCTGGGTAAAAACGAAAAATACCATTTGAAAATGTAATCGGTCTTTCAACTGACGGGGCTAGTGTTATGGCTGGTGAGGTAAATTGCCTTCAAATCAAATTGAAAAGCAATGTCAATACTTTTTTTAAATGCACCTGCCATTCAATGCATCTTATGATTGCAAAAAATTCTTAGTGAAGTTGATGTGTGTCACAACATATACACATTTTTTGCTTATAACGGGTGATTTTTTTGAGGTTAGGATTTTCATGCATTAGTATTTGACAGATCACGCGGGATTTCAGACATGGTGTCAAAGAGAAAGATGCTCAGTATGCTTTGACATTTCATCATGAATAGACTTACTAACGAGCAACGCTTGCAAATCATTGAATTTTATTACCAAAATCAGTGTTCGGTTCGAAATGTGTTTCACGCTTTACGTCCGATTTATGGTCTACATAATCGACCAAGTGAGCAAACAATTAATGCGATTGTGACCAAGTTTCGCACTCAGTTTACTTTATTGGACATTAAACCAACCACACGAATGCGTACAGTGCGTACAGAAGAGAATATTGCGTCTGTTTCTGAGAGTGTTGCTGAAGACCGTGAAATGTCGATTCGTCGCCGTTCGCAGCAATTGGGTTTGTGTTATTCGACCACATGGAAGATTTTACGCAAAGATCTTGGTGTAAAACCGTATAAAATACAGCTCGTGCAAGAACTGAAGCCGAACGATCTGCCACAACGTCGAATTTTCAGTGAATGGGCCCTAGAAAAGTTGGCAGAAAATCCGCTTTTTTATCGACAAATTTTGTTCAGCGGTGAGGCTCATTTCTGGTTGAATGGCTACGTAAATAAGCAAAATTGCCGCATTTGGAGTGAAGAGCAACCAGAAGCCGTTCAAGAACTGCCCATGCATCCCGAAAAATGCACTGTTTGGTGTGGTTTGTACGCTGGTGGAATCATTGGACCGTATTTTTTCAAAGATGCTGTTGGACGCAACGTTACGGTGAATGGCGATCGCTATCGTTCAATGCTAACAAACTTTTTGTTGGCAAAAATGGAAGAACTGAACTTGGTTGACATGTGGTTTCAACAAGATGGCGCTACATGCCACACAGCTCGCGATTCTATGGCCATTTTGAGGGAAAACTTCGGAGAACAATTCATCTCAAGGAATGGACCGGTAAGTTGGCCACCAAGATCATGCGATTTGACGCCTTTAGACTATTTTTTGTGGGGCTACGTCAAGTCTAAAGTCTACACAAATAAGCCAGCAACTATTCCAGCTTTGGAAGACAACATTTCCGAAGAAATTCGGGCTATTCCGGCCGAAATGCTCGAAAAAGTTACCCAAAATTGGACTTTCCGAATGGACCACCTAAGACGCAGCCGCGGTCAACATTTAAATGAAATTATCTTCAAAAAGTAAATGTCATGGACCAATCTAACGTTTCAAATAAAGAATCGATGAAATTTTGCAAATTTTATGCGTTTTTTTTTTTAAAAAGTTCTCAAGCTCTTAAAAAATCACCCGTTAGTACTAATGCTAACCGTATCAACCACTTTAAAGAATTTGAAGAATATTGCGCAGTCTGACCGCACAAAATACTGGGTATTTTGCCTTTGAGCGAAAAGTTTACGAATTAATTTAAAAAAAAGTAAATTAAGAATTAGACTCAATTTTGAAACTACTGGCGCAAGATTTTAAACGATTTAGTAATATGTTAAAGCGATTTTAGTAAATTACTAAGTTAAAATGAAGATGAAGATTTTGCTAATTTTAAACGATTTTAACATCTTACTAACTCTTAACATTTTACTAAAGTTAAAATCACAAACTGGCTACTTTTGAGTTTCCGACATTTCAAATTATTAGGTCTGTTTTCTAGATTTAGTTTTGTTCGTTTTGTAAATTTTCTCGAACTGTCATAATTTAAACGTGCTTAAATGCACCATTTTTCATAAAAAGGAGTTAGTATTTTACTAGTTAGTAAAAGGAAAAAAAGGTTTAAAATTTTCGAAGAGCTAGTAAATTACTAAAAGTTTAACAAATTGCTAACTAGTAAAATGCTAAGCCCTTAATAAAAGGTTGTTTAAAATTTTGCCCCTTAATAATATAATGCCAGCCAAAGATCTTCAAGATCAAAGAAATAGTAATGGTATTGGTCTTCAAAAAATTTGATATAAAATAGCGTTTGTGAAAACATATATTTAGAGTAAAGTCGGGTAATATGGACCACCAATCATATTTTTGTTAATAAAACACAAACGGTGTAAGTTTTTTTTTTAAAGATATTTAAAAAAAATACATCAGTTAATTCTGATTAAAAAAGTAGCAACAAAAGAATAAATTCACTTAATAAAAAAATAACAAAAAACAAAAAGTTAAGTAACTCTAAAACGTAACAAAAAAAAAAGTGGAGGGTAATATGGACCACCTGGTTTTCAATCCATTGACGGCTTTTTATCCAGTTTGGACTCTGACATAAGCCTTGCCAAGCAATGCACATATATCAAAATCATCAACAGTCGATCATTCATCCTCATCCAGACCCGAAACTTCTTATATTGAAATAGCGGGTAATGTGGACCACTAGTTCATATACTCCTTTTCTCCGGTGGTCCATATTACCCGCAACATAATGTTTGAAAAAAGCAATTTTACAACAAAATGAGACTCTTTACAATAGTTTTAAAAATAAAAACCTTAAAACAAATATTGACTTCTTATATTTAAAAAAGAAAAGGAGAACAAACTATATTTTTAACTATAGAAAAAAGGAGAAACACCTACGAAAAAAAAAATAAACAACTTCGTAACGCGCTACTCCTGACTACTCAAACTATACTGAGTTAAGTTTAAGCAGGTCCCGCACAATCGCAAACAATCGTCTCCTCGATTGCATTTGTGTAAGGCGAGAAAAGCTGGTGGTCCATATTAGCCGACTGGTCCACATTACCCGACTTTACTCTATATTTATACATATTTATAGTTATTAAGGGGCAGTAATTGATCTTCGTACATAAGCATATGGCGCAATATTTTAAACAGCTTAGTATTAAGGTATTATTATATGATACTACTTAACAATTTGCTAACTTTTAAGTAGATTACTCTTTTCTTTATTTTTAACATTTTCTAACTAGGCTACTTTTTTAATAAATTGCTTCTGAAAACTCCTCTAGTAATGGCAGTTCATGCAAAAAACTAAGGAAAGAGATCTGTTTTGATGTTTGGAAATGTCCAACGTCCAAGTCATATGAAGTTAGCACGATACTAAAAAGATGACTTTAACTTTAATGAAGGGTAGAGAAAGTATGACGCTAAATTCAATTGAAATTTGAAAAATCGTTGGTCTTACATTGTTTCATACTAAAACAGCTTTGACATCGTACTAATTCAACTAAAATTTTGCGCAATAAATTGTGATATTATCTCAAATAGCTGTGAGCTTATATTTATGTTTTGTTATTTTTATTTAGGTATGTGTATAAGGTTCTCTTGTGAATTTCTAAAATAAAATTCGGCTTCAAAATTATTATTTTACAGGAACCGAAATAGAATAAAAATATGTATATTTTTTGGAAAGTTTTTTGTGTGCCGAATTACAATCCGAGCTCAGAATTAATCTATCACTTCTTGTTCGAGGGACATAATTCGTTTAAAAAAAAACTTAATTTCTCATTTTCAATCTTTCCAATACATACTCGTGACTCGTGTTAAAAATCTTCTCCGAAGAAGGCAACAGAACACCAGATTTTTAACTAATAATAACTTTGTTTATACACCTTCCGATGACAACAGGGGTGTTTAATCACCAAAGCAATTTTATTTTAACTGTAATTGGCTTGATTTCTCTTTTCGACGTTCTATGTATTTGTCATTTAATATCTCAGGTGTCGATTGCTGATGAGCATTCCCCGCGGTGGCTTGTATAGGACGCCATATTTCTTGCCGCTCTTTTGACATTTCTCTTCAGTAAGGTTTGCCATTTCATGATGGAAAGATAAACGAGCCAACAACGAGTCGAAATTATTAAAATTTACTACCGAAATTCGGAGACAGTGGCTTCAACGTTAAGAGCGCTACGTCTAATTTATGGTCGTCATAATCGTCCTCAGATCAACAATTGAGCGTCTAGTGGAAAAATTTGAATCCACAGGCCTCGGTCGTGCGATTTGACGCCGCCGCCGTTAAACTATTTCCTGTGGGGCTATTTTTTTTGTCAAAAATATTCGAGTCTCGTTCGAAAATCGAAAATTTGTTGGCAAATAGCTTGACTATCGGCATTCTATTCTATTTTCATGCGTAGTACCATTTGAAAGTAGAATCGCAAATTAGTTTCGAATAGAATCAAAAGTAGAATCGAGATACATAGTAGGGCCCCAGGACTTCTACAAGCGTGCCCGTGGTGGCCATGCAAAAGAAATCGAGTTCCATACATAATGTCATCGAACGTACTTTCACAGGAATAAAGAATTTCATTGATATTCAAAACCGTTTTTGTTTTATTTAAAAAAACTTTTGTAGCGCTCTTATTGAAAAACCCGATAGTATGCAATGGGGT
Source organism: Philhelius festivus (assembly GCA_963931855.1). Classification (NCBI taxonomy): domain Eukaryota; kingdom Metazoa; phylum Arthropoda; class Insecta; order Diptera; family Syrphidae; genus Philhelius; species Philhelius festivus. Next base: position 230,686,439 of record OZ007555.1, on the reverse strand, counting down.
GATATATCACCCCATGTTGTCTTTCTCGTATGCGAAAATTTTAAAGAATTTTTTGTTGCCCCATTCTTTAGGTTATTAAAATGGTACCCACCAGTCAATAGGATTTAGAAATTTACTTAAGGAATGCTTTCGAATGTGATGATGATGAAATGGACTTCGATTCCGAAGGTGAATGCTCAGAATTTACCGATCATCATCCAATAGACCCGAAAATGTGTAGAAATTGAGTTTAACACACGTATATATACAAACATTCATACGTACATATATTTGGCTCTATGAAAAATCCTTTGTTAATAGTCTACGACATAATTAAAAATAATATGTCGAATAATATGAATTTCAACAAGGATTTTTCCGAGATGAAAAAATATATTACAAAGATTTAAACTCAATTCCGAAGAAACCGATTAGTTTTTTAAGGAATCGCTACAATTATTAGGTAAATATTAAAACAAGAATATCTCAAATATCTAACCAGATAGATAGTTTGAACTCGAATTGAGCCTACCATAATCCATTTTGTAACTAACCCTAGCAGCCGAAGTTGTTCCTTCTTATATAAATAAATATAATTTTCACAAAAACTATATAAGTGTATTTTTATTAACATACAATTTTCTTAAGTCTAGACAACACTTTGTTAAGTACATTATTATAATTATTAATTATATATTTGTATGACATAGACAATAAAATTAAAGTACTATTACATAATTCTTTATATTTTAAAAGAATAGTTTTAAAGCACTATAAAGGTAATATGTACAGTAATGAACTTAGTTTTTTAAAGAAATAAAGAAAAAATGTTGAAAAAAAAGACAGATGCTAGAGCTCAATTTAAGAGAATAATAACTTTTATTTTACAACAATTATAAATAAATAATAATTTTCAAATATCAATTATTAAGTGTAGCTACAAACAAAACACTAAAGATTATGTATAACAATAATTTATTTCTTAAATTGTTTAATAGTTTTTTTTTTTGTTTAATATCAGTTTAAAATTAAAGTTTACATTTACAACAATTTTTTTTTAATTTTCTAAATTACTTTACAATTCACGACTACTTTGAGTTTTTTGTATCACTTTTACCAATATTTCGAAAGGATTAAATCTACATAATTGATTTATTGCATATGTATTTAGTTATTGATTTAAATTTTGTGTTAAGTCGATTCTCGAACAGGAAGCAGCACAGAATTTCATGTCTTATGTGATAATTAGTTGTTTAAGTTAATTTTTATTTTTGAATCATCAATATTAAATTTTGAAACACAAACACAATCAAGCTTCTCCTTTCAAGTTAAAACAAGTGCAGCATTAATGTAATTCAGCAAAAACTTAAGCGTTTGCTCTGGACCTATGATTGAACTGAGCTCGTTTTCTGGCATTTTATAGTGCAGTCCAAGATTGGCTTTGACACTCGAAAAAAAACGATTTTTATACCATTTTTTGTAGTTATTTATTTTCACCTTCAATCATACCTAACGATTTGTTATAAATCATGCTGAAGATAGATCTTTTATTAAAAGAGTTGATGAATGTTTCATGCAAAAGTAATAGTGTCAATTAAGTGGCGAACAAAAGTTATAAAAAGATTCAATAATCGGTATTGTTATAAAAGAATTATTTTTTGTAAAACAGAGTTTTGATTTATAAACATAAATTTAAATAAAAATCTTGGCACTGCCTGTGTAGGGTGTGAAATAGGAAATGTCACATACAATTTAAAAACTAAATGTAATTTCTTTGCGGTCTGTTCTATTCTATTTCTTTTTCTGTTTTTTTTTTTTTTTTTTTTTTTTTACAGGTACGGTACTATACCATGAAAGGTGGTTCTTCACCTCCAAATAACTTTCAATTCAACATGAATTTGGTTGGTGATAGAAAACTTATTAAATTGCCGTCCCAGATATTAAATTTTGAAGATAAATTGAACATTTTATAAAGTGTTAATGATGTGGAAGTGGGAAGAAGATGGCACCAAAAAAAAACATTGACGTTTCAAAAAATGGATACTGACTCTTGTACTCTATCTGGGATTGTGAGTGAGACATCTACTGGGGCCGAATGCAGCCGTGCACAGTTAGGAAACTGTGTCATTATTAATAACGCTAACTCAAATGGGAGTCTTTCTCTGCAAAATAACGGTTGTTCTAACTCAGTAGATGTCTTAAGGAACCTTCTTTCTAACGAAAAAGAAGTCTTTTCAAAAATGTTGGCCAGGAAGTGGAGACCACTGTCCTCTGTCAAGTTGGCCAAAAAAAAAAAACTGCTCTGGAAGTACCAGCAGCGCCAACAACAACTCTAACTTAACAATTCTCAGACTGTTAATCAGATGGGCTGGTGTCCCCCATATTTTGCAAAGGTATTTCATCCAAACCCATCATTGATTTTTTTTTAATTCAAATAAAGATTTAAATCTTGTAAAATTTGATTCAAAGGGCTTCAGTAAGCTCAAAATTTTTGTTAAAACAGTGGAACTTCACTCTTTGTTGTTAAATGACCTTAAACAAATTAAAATTCAAGCTTTTTCATTTGCTCCTAAGGAAGAAAAAAAATATAATATTGTACTTAAAGGAATTCGGCACACTTTTTGCCTTCCGAAATTGATCCTCTCGCTGAATCCCTAATTGAGAATCCACGTTAAGAAATTTGAGACCAAATGGTATAGGGAAAACGGTATTCCCTTGAATTTGTTCTTGTGCGTTCTGGACGACAAGGACAGCCTGGCCAAGACTAAGGCAATTAAATTTATTTTTAGACATAGATTTAGATGGGACACTGTCAAGGGGTCCGGTATGAAACAATGTTTTCGTTGCCAGAGGTTTGGACACGTTTCTGCCTACTGCGCTTTCCGCATCAGAAGTGCTTGAGAGAGCACGAACCGGGTAAATGTGAGTTGGGGCAGAAAAGTGAGGATTCATGTGCTTCCTGTAAAATGTGGTATTTCTGGGCACCCAGCAAGCTATAAGGATTGTCCTAAACGAGGTGAGATTTAAAAAAAGGCAAGTTCCGAAGGTTTCTGCAAAACAAAATAAGTTTGAAATAAACAACAACAAAAATTTTCGACTAGTGGAAATATCGGGTAGAAAATTTTTTAGAGGCTAAAAATTTGCTCGACGTTCTTGCAGCTACAAAGCCGGAGTTAACGGGAACGGGCGCGGAAAACAACAGTGCTTTAATTAAAGAATGGTGTGAGAAAAATGCCAAAGCAAAAAAATTAATTATATGTTTGGTATCATCTACCAAAAAAACATCTTGGATATATAAAAAGTAAGTCAACTGCGATGGAGCTGTGGGCTGCCTTTTCGATGGCATTTTCAGGGACTAACATGGCGAAGCAAAATATGTTTAGGGCGAGGTTGGATAGACTCAGATATGAACTCGGTAGCGACATGAAAATGCATTTCATAAGGTTCGACGAATGTGTGAGGGAACTGACTGCGGCAGGTGCAAAATTAGACTCCAATGAAATAATTTATTATTTATTCAAGTCATTTCCCGAAGAATTTCAACAGCTCATAACGGCTTTAGAAAATATGCCTAATGACGGCTTGACAATGGATTATGCGAAATCCCGTTTGTTAAATGAGGAAATGTGACAGCAAGGGCATAAAGAGAGTGCAGGTGCTGCTGGTAACCAAGATGCTGCTTTTTCGGTAGGCTTTTCCGGAAAATGCTTCAAGTGCGAAAAGAAGGGACATAAAAGTTTTTATTGTCCACAAAAAGGCGCCAAACCGAAATCTAAAAGGAAAGACGCCGTTGGTCATCAGTACTGCAGAAAAAGGAGGTTTGCTGAAAGCTACACACAGAGGTACATTTAAAGGGTTAATATTAGATGATAAAAAAGGTGTTTATCGAGGTAAATGGTGTTTTGTATGCTGAGGAGCTTAGAGCCAATCTTCAGGAAAAGGGCCTTGAAATCTATTTTGGCCGCCAATATGCATTCATCAAGTCAGGTGGTTCGACTATTGCAATTGGACAGTTATTCAGTTGTTTGTACGAAGTAAAAATTCACCCAATTAACCTGCAAGCAAATGTATGTGAGATAAGTGACATATGGCACCGTCGATTAGGTCATGTTAATAAATCCTACTTAAAACAGTTAGACTATAATAATATGGTAACTAGGTTGTATGTTGGTGAAGAAAAGGTGTCTTGTGTACCTTGTGCAAAGGGAAAGCAAACGGAGACCAGTTATTCAAGACAAAGACCACCACTTCAAGAATACTAGAGAGAGTACATTCGGATGTCTGCGGACCAATTACACCATGTGCACATGAAGGGCAAAGGTGTTTTGTAAGCTTCATCGATGACTATAGCCATTTCGCTCGTATTTATTTGATAAAAAAGAAATCCGATGTGTTTGATTGTTTTAAAAATTATCAACATCACGTGACAGCAAAATTTGGTTGCAACAGTGCATATCTTAGGTGCGACAGAAGCAGAGAGTACTTGTCAAACGATCAAAAAGCATTTATGCCAATAAAGGGATAGAACTAGAGACAACAGTTGGTTACTGCTCAAAATAGAACGGTGTCGTAGAACGATTTAATCGAAGTTGTATTAACGGCTACATATTTGATGAACCGATGCCCTACAAGATGCCTAGTTAATAAAACTCCAGCTGAAGTTTGGTACGGTGCTAAACCAGACGTGGGAATACTTCGGATATTTGGCAGTCAAGCGTACTCTCTACTGCCAAAACAAAAGCGAACAAAATTCGATGCTAAAAACGAAGAATTAGTGATGGTTGGTTATGCTGTCAATAGTTACCGATTGTGGGATTCCAGTGCTCGAAAAATTGTGATTGCTCGCAACGTTAAATTCGATGGGTCGACATTTCCAGCTAAAGAACTAACATCTGACAGTGATGGGGACGTTTTTAGAACCCCATTTCTAGTAGTGAGGGATGAAAACCCAGTTGCAGAAGACGACATTTTTAAAACCTCTTCTACAGCTGGGAGTGAGACGCAGGTTGCAGAAGGGATAAATCAACGTAGAAATGATAATGAGACGCAGGTTGCAGAAGGGGCAACCCCACTTAGGTGAACAACCGACCCAAGTGTTAATTGATGATTCATTGGGAGACATGGATCCATGTGCCGGTTTTGAAGATGGCGATGCTATATCAACAGAAGATCCAAGCTTCGAGTCTGCTAGTGATAAGGAAATACCAGTTGCGCTCCGACAAGGTCAGCGTGGCAAGATTAGCAGCAATACGAAACGTTATTTCAGTGGCTATTCACAAAAGCTATATGATAAGCCAAATGGACGTGAAGACGGCGTTTCTCAACGGGGAACTGAAAGAGACTGTGTATATGATGATCCCAGAAGGCATGAAGGCAGAAAGCGGTATGGTGTGTCAATTACAGAAAGTTCTATATGGACTGAACCAGTCACCTTTATGTTGGTATACAAAATTCAACGACGCTGCTGTAAGGATTGGTTTCTCGAAATCTAAAGATGATTATTGTATTTATACCAGACACCATGAAGGGTACATAATGTGTTTGGTCTTATATGTCGACGACCTGCTGCTTATTAGTGAAAATAGTGAGCAACAGTTCCTTGGCATAGGAATATCTTATAATGAAAAAGAATCTCGACTAAGCATGTCACAGAAGAAAGCAACTAATGACTTACTGGTACATATGAAGATAACTGACTGCAATCGTGTGTCTACTCCGATGGACAGTTCAACTCTTTTAAAAAGGTTAGACGTTAGTATGAGTATCAATGTACTCGTACCTTATAGAAAGCTGATTGGAAAAGTGACGTACTTGATGTTGTGCAGCAAACCCGATGTATGCTTGGCAATTTCTCAGCTCAGTCGTCATCAAGATGCTCCATTTCATTCTATTCCAATTTTGGAAGACAATCAGAGCTGCATAAAAATGGCAATCAATGTGGAGAATAAACGTGTAAAACATATAGATGTAAAACACCATTTCATCAGACAAAAAGTAGAAGAAGGTGGATTTTCTTTACGATGTGAGTACTACAGATCAAGAAGCCGATATCCTGACGAAGGCACTTCCGCAACAACAGTTCCGAAGTTTTGCAGAAAAACTTGGCCTCATGCACCGAGAATGGGTGCAGTAGTATATGTGGTACAATACACTGCATGAAGAAGAAAGAGAAGACCATACAGTTATGGTATTGTATTATTGAATATTTATATGAATTGATTTAGTCTTAAGCTTGAACCCGCTTAATAAAGTCCTCTTATTTTTTGAATTCTTTAAGTTGTCGCGTCTTATTTTATTTTTATTGCGATCTACAGAAGATGCCAGGGGCCAAATTACCGCATCAGTTTTCGAGTAATGCATGACTGAATTATGTGAGTTTGGCATTACCGCTTACGTCATCGAGCTATCGATTACCTTAATTTGACATTTTCATTCGATCACTGATGGGTCTCACCCACTCGGTCACTGAATCAGTAATTTGGCCCCAGATATTGATTTTTTTCACCAAATAATAATTCCCTCAACAAATGTCCTAGTATCTGATATAAATCTGTTGAATTCGGATAGACTGTTTAGAGTTTGATGGAAGCACCAAGTTGAAGAAGTGCATAGAATGTAAATACTCGAACCTAAGAGGTCTAAAATATGTCCAGTTATCTGTAAAAATTATTTTATTTGCTCAAAGCTGTCACAAATTGGTAAAAGAAAATTTAACCCGTGGCGGATATGACACGATTAAAAATAAATTAAAAACACTCAACCATTCATAAGTACATGACGACTAAAAGGGAGGAATAGAGAGACAGAGCGTAACAATTGATAATGTAATAATCGCCCTTAAAATACAAATTAGTTTCCTTAAAATCCACATATCGTAAGCAAAGTTTTGGAATCAGAATGTTGATTTTTCAAGTTTTTAAATCATATACTAGCTGGTTCGAACGTCAATTTCGAAACAAAGTGCTTTTCATCAATTCATCGTCTTCAAGAACTCTGCCTTTGTAATGTATTTGTCAAAGATCAAATAGGTGCAAATTGCATGAAGATGTACTTGCATTTTCCAGCTCAATTTATTGAAGGCAATAAGTCAATAATGTTGTTATATTGTTCACGAAAAAATGTGAAAAACGTCAAAAGTACTACAAAACTTATTTTTGTTTCCTTGTATTTTTGTCTTGTTTATAAAAACTATAATTTTTTTTTTGCTAAAGAAATATTTTTTAAACTATTAACAAGTACCAGACGCAAAGAAGTAACAAAATCGGTGAAGCCAACAACGAGATATACAGGAAGAACATAAAAATAAGGTAATCTTCTCAAAAAACAAGTCACTATTATTCAATCGGTTTAAAAAATGCATTTACACAGTTTAGTTAAAATTGAAAAAAACTCAATTGTCGTATAAACGAAAAGACCGACGGACGGTAAACGAACAATGAAAACAACTTTTTTGGCATCATCATCATCGCAATATTAGTTTCTTTTTAATATTTTGAAAACGAAACCTATGTATACTTCAACAAGCACAAGTGTTTAAATATATGTGCACTACATATAAATATTAAGTTAGTTATATTTTATTTTGTTTTTAAATTTTTAATTTACAATTTCCATAAAAATGTAAACCTAAAAGTCGAAAGCTAAATACACATGAATGATTGAGAGTTGTAAGTCACTAGACTATGTTCTTCTACGATCTATCGCGCCATCAGATCTATTTATTTTAGTATAATTCTTGATTCTGCGAGTTATGATTATCTTGCTAATTTTGAATCAATTTTTTTTTAAAGAGATCTAAAAAATCGTAACACTAACTGCCAAAGGCATAAAAGACGGAATCAGTTACGAACGGTGTTCAGCCGTCGTCATTCAATTTACTACCAACAGCTAAACAGTTCCTTAAGAATAAACTACAACATAAAAAGAAACATAAACTCAATAAAACATTTAAATAAATAAAAATAAACAACCAAATACGAGGTAAATCCTATGTGATAATATCATTATTGATAGAACAACCATTTATACCGCTATTGCGGCGTCGAATTAATTCACTTCTTACACCTCCAACAACCTCAGTTTGATCATAGTTTAGCAAACGTCATTTCTTTGTGGCAAAACTATTTTTGGGAACACTAATGAAGCTTGAGTGTGCGGGCGCAACAAAACCTAAGTCTGGAATTAATGATATACTAGGAGCGATCTTACTTGATCCACTACCGAATTGACTGGATTTTCCATGCTGCTGCTGTTGATGAAGTCCACGATTATACCCGTAACCGGGTGCTGTTTGCATTGCATATTGATGATGCACGGATGGAGCTGCCGATGAAAGAGATCCGCCGTCCATGGGTGAAGCACTCGAGAAGTCTCGCATCATTTGAATGTGCTGCTGATGATGGTGGTTCAAGTGATTCGCCTGGTTATTAATCAAATACTGGTTAATTGAGTTGTTGTTGACGATGTTGTTGTTTACTGGTAGTGCGGTATTGTTATTGATGTTCGATAAATTTGGCACAATATTGTTGCTGAGATTTTGCTGCGGTGCAGGCGGCTGGTAGTAGAAACTTGTTGGTGGCGAAGCGTATGCACTCATTGGATTATTGTAGAAATTCGCATTTTGCCATGAAGCACTGTTGAACTGCGGATATACGGACGGGCGCATATTGTTCTGCGGTGGTGGTGCACTGGACACGAAATCTGACCACTCATCATCATTATTAGGGTCTGCAGATATTTTCGCTGGAGAAACCTGTCGCTTCTGAAACTGTTGGCTAATGCTCTGGATGTGATTGGATGGCGCAGCAGGAACAGAAACAAAGTCAGACCAGTCATCGTCTTCAGCACCTAACTGGGGTGTATTTCTGTTGCTAGCGATTTGCTGCTGAGATCGCCCACTGTTACTAGGTGATGGTTTGTTGCTGCTGCCTTTTGGTTGAGGAAAGAGTTCTTCAATGCGTGCCAATTCTTCGGGGTTGATTCCTGGCTCAGGCCAATCTATTTTTGGTTTACTTTCCATCTGAATAGCTTGTGGAAGTAAAATCGCTGGACAGAGAATCATTTCATCATTGAGAGAAACTGGTGTGCCCGTGCGACTACCCAACGAAGAAACTTCTGCGGTTTCTTTGAGAACTCGCCAATGACTAGGACTAGTTTTTGGATCAGTAACAACTGAAGACGGAATGATGGTGGAAGGTACAATAGTGGATAGTGCTGTTGCGATTGCAGGTGCAGGGACGGATTGAAAATCGCTAAATTCATCATCAAAGGAGCTGCTTTTAGGTACGCATGGATTTTTCTTGTCAAAAGATTTCTCTGATTGGACTCTGGCATCGTCAAGGGGATTTTTTCCGTTGTCTCTACTATTTACCAGTTCATTGCTGTGATAGATATGTTTCGAGATCCCGAGTTCTGGGGATAAACGGTGATTGTGTTCGATTGTCTCTTCACGATATTTTGACCCAAAACCCGGATTGTATTCAACATCCCGGTACTCCTTCTTCACAACCGTCTCATCAATTATAATTCCAGCCGCCGCAATTTCATAATCAAAATCAATCGGACATTTACTCTCTGAAGTGCGTGGTGTCTTTGTTGCGGTGGACAACCTCGACGAGAGAGCATTCTCACCTTTCGATGGGGTAAAAATGTGAGTTTCCTTAAGTGGACCAGCATAAGTAGAGGTGCTCACAACCCCAGAGTGTTGTGACTCTGTTTCCAGATCAGTCTTAAGACTTTCCTGATATTTGGCTGCATGAGTTGTTTTATGATTAAGTACTTGTGATGTGGCTGTGATTGTGTCTAAGTTCGTTTCTAGTATACTGGGTTGAAATTCACCGCAGGTTATATCAACGTAGTCGCCTGGTAATGTAGTTGGGGCTGTGATGATGGTTGTTGTTGTTGGCGTTGTTGAAACGGCAACTGATGCATCCGCATTCGACTTAAATTCAATTGCGGTTGAGATTGCCTCCTCGCCGTCGATAAAGCATCGTAATGATTTGTCGCTGTCATAGATTGTGTTGTTATTGATGATGCTATTACTTTTGATGGCTGAACTCGGCTGCTGGTCAAGGGGTGCATTAGATTCCCGAGGCTGCGTCGTGTAAACCGCTTCAATCGTTCTTTCGTGTAAGATCTCTTTAACCCCTATTTATTTGTGGAAGATACAGATTCATGTTAGTGTTGCAATAAATATTATTTTATATATGATTTAAATTTTTCATAAAAACAAAACATTTAAAATAAAATGGATAAACAAGCAGCCAGGTCAATTTTTTTCTTGTAAAAGGACGGAGCACGACTGGAACTACTGCGCGTATAGCCAACTGTTTTTGAATGCATGATTAAAGTTGCTACAATTCTAGTGCTAATGTGTTTTTGGTGAGAACTGTCAATGAAATTATAATTTAAAATTAACTCTTTAGTTTTGTTGGTTATATTTTGTGAGGACATGGTTAATTAGTTAAGAACGTTGTATAGGATCCGAATTTGGAAATATTCATATTTTCACATACATTAGGGTAAATCATGGTTTATGCAGGCACACATGGTGTCAGATATAACTCATTCGACCTGTGGGTAAAATTGCATTCATTCCGTACTAGATGAGACTCTAAAGAGAATGCCCAAGAATGGAACATCGCTAGTTTATTTGAGCTCACCACCAGGCTAAGCTGGCCAAATTTGGGCAGATCCCCTAAAGTATCATCCAGCTGCATGCTTAGATGTAACTTCAGAGGCTGCACACTCGGTCAAAGGTACATTGTTTAGTTCGGAGGATTCACTAGATAAAAACTACTTGATTTGTCAGTTGTCTGATGGTTTTTCAATAGACCAATTTTATGACCGTCCGACTTGTGTTCTAAAATTGAGAAATCACCGAGAGCACAACAGCAAAGCTTGCCTTAGAGCAAATACGTCATACCAAGATAAACCTCTTGATTTTTGATTCTCAAATTTCGTAAATGTCGACAAAAAATTCTTTTGCGAATTAATTTGTCCAGCTTGATCTGGCCAAAGTAATATATTGACAGAAAAAGCGCAAATGAGTATTCTAAGGAATGCCCACCTTTGCAACATAAGCTACTACTGGTTTCTAGGGGAATGCTCACCATTTTCTTAAAATGAGCTACGACAGTGCGAAGTTCGTCCAACCGAGGAAAATAATCGCTGAATGTCACTAAAACCTAAAAATCAGATTAACGTGGCTTTTAAGTTTCCGAGTTCATCTCGACATTTCTGGACCAATTTAGAGGGTAACATAATCAACTTTATAAATCAAAGTCATAAAGCTACCATACAGTTTGAAAATACAGCGATTGCATAGTGTACTATGTGATGTAAGGGAAACAACATGACTTAGAACAGTCGAATAATCAAATTGGCAGCATTTTTAAAGACTTAGAAATATACATATCTACAGCAACAATAAACAATAGCGCGAGGGTGTAGTGGATTTTATATGGCACACCCACGAGGTTTGAGGATCTGATCAAAGTCGAGAACTGTTGAAAGAACCGTACAGAAAAATCTAACGACGGACTACACGTATTGTTCACCGACTTCGAAATAGTACAAAAGTTGAGTGGTACAGCGCCAATTAAGATTATTTTAACTCCCAATGCTATGATGCTCCCAAGGCAGAGTATATGCAGGTGGCAACTAACCTCATGACCATTACCGAACTCATAATATTATATTTCCGGGGTTTCGGCTAGAATATTTAATTCCTCTAATGAACTACGTATATTTGTATTATCGATTACCAAGGCACCGTACTATTTTTCTCGAAGCGCATGAACAGCCAGCCAGCCCACTCAATTTTATTTTCATGACAAATAAGTAAAATGAAAGCATTGAGCTGAGTAATCATGCGATTCAATACATAATTGAAATGAATGATAGCACGGCGAAAGCAATAGGAATGCAATCAACTTTAAGTATATCATTGTTTAATAACATAAAACTATACACATAGCTCTGAATACAAATCTGAATGCGACATTTTTGATACGATGAATTTTTACCGCATCGAAAGCTAAAAGACACTCATTAACTTAAGAATAGTCTATCCCTGAGTCGTGGATCGACTAGAAGCAGAATTGATATGGAAACCTTAACAAATTTTTAAATTAAGTAAACAAACGTTATAACGTGCTACGTGATGACTTAAATTGTGCGGCAATCCGAATTATGCATGTAACTATTTTGCAGAGCATACATTCTAACGTATGGTGCTGCAATGTTTTGTTTTTGTTTTTTTTTTAAGCTGTTTAAAGCTTCAAGTAATTTAATAATTGGCAAACATTAAAGCATGCAAAACAAAAGAATGTTTTAATTTACAAAATAAATCAAAACAAAACAAAAAATTAACAAAAACTGAAAAAGAAAAAGAAACAAAACAAAAAAGTTACTACCACACAACAATTTTACACAAAACATGTGGAAAACTTACTAAAGTCCAAATATTGATTGAAGTTATGATCATTGGATCCAAGGTTAGCAAAAATATTAGTAGTAGTTGTTGTAGTAGTAGTAGTATTTATAAAATTAGCATTGGTTACATGATCATTAGTTGGTTTATAAAAATCATTTAAGCATTTTTTAGTGCGACATGTGCCAGTTACAATAACAGAAGGATTGCATGGTGATAACAACAATGATGACGACAAAGACGCCGGCGATGACATCGTGATAAGATCATAAGTTTGCGGTGGTTGATGTTGAACATCGATTGCAAGCAAATCGTCAGTGTGTGATTGTTTAACAGTGATAATTGCAGCAGCATCCGTTTGGGTAGTAGGTACAGTTGAAATAAGTGACGACGACGACGATGGTGACGGTGTTGCGAAACATGGAGAGGAACAGGAGGAATCAAGATTTATTTTATCAAGATTAGCCACCACCACTAGTTGGTCTAGGTCCAATAGTAAAGTGTGTGCTTGTGATGCTGGACACAATTTTCAATCATGAGAGATAGTTAAAAAAGTAAATAAAAAACAAAGAAACCGAAATAAACAAAACGTAATGTTTTCTATTTTCTGTTGTTGTTTTTTTCAAATCTTTTTTGTTTGTTTTCTTTGTTTTTTTTTTTTTTTTTTGAGGATTTTTATTTTCGAGAAAAAAGATTAGAATTAAAAGATTAAATTAAAATAAACATACCATTTTTTTGGATCGAAATGAAACAAACTTGAAGCGGTTTATGTTTAGTTTTTTTTTTAATATAGTTTTGTTATGTTTTTTTTGGATTGAAAATAGAACAAAAATGAAGATTATAATTAAATTAGATTAAAATAAAAAGAATTTAAAATAATTACTTTTGCGTAAAGAGCATAAGAAGCTGTTTTGCTGGAACTGCAAATCTCATACGCGCAGGAGCAGAGGAAGAACATGAAAGATCCATGCACTGCATCGCTTCAAGCAATTTTGTGAGATTAATTAAAAAGTGATCTTTTTTTAATTGATTTTGAAAAAAAATGATATTTACTGTCGAATGTGGAAATTTAAATAAACAAAATAATTTACATGTATCCGTATTCGCGTCAAATTTGAAAGCGAACGAAACTAGTATACAGCGCTATAGTGGTTTCGTTCAGTTGTAGCAAGAAACGTATTATGTATAATCAGCCAATTTTACATTCTTATAAAACTATAGCCACATTTCACTGGCGTGAATTTAAATCACCTCCTATTAAGTATCTTTAGTACATACTAATTAAAGCCATTTCAATTTTTAAAGCAGGTATCAATTTTGTATCAAATTATAAACATTTTGTTACCCACCTACAACTAGTGTAACCCTTTAATTAATAAATTAGAGGACATGACGGTACATGGAGCTAAACTCAGCGACAACGAGAGGACCTTCAATTATCTGCCGCCTCCGAACGGCTAATGAGTAGCACTTTTCATGACAAAAGATTCTCTTGGAGGATTTGTCAATTCCCTTTAAAAACCCTTTTTGGCAGCAAATCGGACCCAACACCCATCACAGTTCAACGCATTAGCCATTATACCAAGGAGTACTACAACCCTTAATTGCTACCCACAATTAATTGTAATCCAACAAACCCACAGTACAATTTCTCTTATTGTGTGTTTGAAATTAAGATCACTCACTCAACCGGATCACCATATTGAGAAACGCCTATCTTCGCTTCTCCTATCGGCAAGTATCCGCTACAGGTACTTCGAACCTGGCCCTGTCTTGCCTTATATATAATTTAGGCTGAAAACACACCGGATAAAGCAAAACATGTTTTTTGTTTCATGAAACAAGAGAACATTGCTAAATAGATAAAGTTTTTCGGAACTTACCGCGTTTAATTTGTTTAGAATAACGTCCGCGGAAAGATAAACTTAAAATCTCAAAGAGAACATTGTTTCTTATGAGACACACCAAATGAAACAAAACATAAAAACAAAAGCAAAACAAAAAACACGTTTCGTTGCCGATAGCTGACCTATTGTTTTTTGCAAAACAACATTTTGATTCCGTTCTTTTTATTTTCTTCTTTCGTTGCACTTTACAGATTTATTTGCTTCTACGTTTACTTTGTGCGCAAATTTTAAATAAATATGAACGTAGATGGAGAAAAGTTATTTTTTTTTTAATTGAGGCAAGAAGCCCTATCTATAATTATAAAGATAAGGAACATGCCAATAAACTTTACTATTGATAAGCTGTGGATTTCTACTTCTTACTATGACATTTGAAGATTGGCAAGGTTAAAAGCTTTTCTTTTTTCTTATAAATAACACCATAATGTCTATTTTGTAAACACAAAATTGTTATTTGTATTTACTTGCCGTAGAGTTATAATCTTTCAGCCGGAATTAAACTTTTACGATAGTTCGTATTTTGTTTCATTTCAACGCACACCAAACGAAACAAAAAAACAAAACCTTTTGTTTTGTTTTATTCTGTTTCGCTTGGTGTGTGTTCAAATAAAAAAATGTTTTTTGACTATCGAATCAAAAACGTTTTGCTTTATCCGGTGTGTTTTCAGCCTTACTCAAGGGATTGTAACAACCCTTATAATGTTATGGTGTAACACAGTGCGAGGGTTTAGGTAAGGTGGAGAGAAATTAAAAGGAGATGTCGACAGGGCAAGGTATTCCACATTATAGTAGTGCTAAAGAAAGAACCTCAATATTTCACATTACGTGCGAAGTTAAGCTCAAGGAAAAACTGATGACCATTCCCAGCTAGCCTTATATGCCTTATAGATCGTAGCCAAATCAGAAAGGGAAAACATTTCTTGCATCTTTTAAGGAAACATACGCATTTCGCTGCGTTTTTGGCTACGTCGAATATCATTCCATAAAAGATGGTCATTAACACACATACCGACTATGGAAAGCTTTTCAGCTTCTTTGATGTATGTAATTGCCATTCATAATGGCATGGATGGTATATTTCGCTTCGCCGACAGAAGACAGCTTTGTTTTTTCGACGCATTTAATTCCACGCGGTTGTTGATACGCCATTATTTATAATGCTGCTGAGATCGGAATCTAATGAGCTTGTCATACGCTGTCGTTTCAGTTTCACAGCCGAAGAAATCTGGAAACGAATATGAGAAGATGAGGGCATTGTCATCAGCTAAACGATGAAGTGGATTAGAAGATTCAGACAAAGATCATTTATGAAGATAAGGAAGAATGTCGGAGAGAAAACGAGAGCCTTGATAAAGAGCCATCAGTAAAGATATTTGTATTAAGGTCTTTCGTTACGACGTCATTATGCCAGTCCTTTCTTGATGTGAACATAACCTTAAGATCTTTACTGATACCCATTTTAGGAGTGCAGTAGTCAGTGGGAGTCGAAAAAAAGCTCCTTTATATTGCTGTAGCCATAAAGTTTGGCAATCCAAGAGTTCGATTCCTTTAGTCCTAATGCTTTACAAGATACTAATTACTTAAGGTGTAAAAGTTGCAGAAAAATTAAATTAAATTAAATTAAATTAAAGCTTTCGGTCTTCTTCTCTGCTGACATCATTCAGCTCACAGGCTTCAATTTCTATTTGTCTGGATTTAACCAAATTCCTCTAGAAATAAAATATCATATATGTATGTACATACATACATTGCATTCTATTTGTGTCCCTAACCATAGACGAGTATATTGCGTATAAGCAGGGTAGGAAACGTCGAAAGGTCGACAAAGAAAATGTCCAATAGAATTTCATTCAATATAGTCTATAGTTACGGTTCTCTGTGGTTAAACCAAATATTTAGATAGCTGCTAAGTCTCAAAAGAAAAGATCTTTAATTTATTTGCTGAGATCAAAGGGATTTTTGGAAACTTTGCCGCCCTGTGTCTTCTTGCGATTAAAATGCATGTTTGCTGAATATTTGTTATCTACTACAGGTATAATTCGTGTACAATGGCTGGGTTGGGCTGACTCAAAAGAATAGGGTTCATCCTCCAAGAGTTCTTTAATGAAATTTTTTGTTTCCCTTTTCAAGTCTAATGAAGAAATTTTGACCGTAAGTCCATTGAAAACCATAAGTGACGATGAAGTTGATGACAAAAACAAATAGCCCAGCCAAGCTACAGTACAAACACGATTTACGCAACTGATACAAGTTAAGTTAGTTGCAATAACCAAATTTGTTGCACTTACTGGGTTATATTTTTTTAAATAAAAAATTATAGTTAAAGTGGCATATTTCTTTAGAGATAACGACAATATTATAAAAAAAAAATTTTTGAAACCAAAACAAATCATTAATGTTGAACACATTTTTGTTTAATAAGTATCTAACAAAAGTGTTGCGAAAATCGAGGAGTTGCGCGAATCGAGGGTTGGGTTTACCGAATTCATACTGTATATGAAAATAACGTTTTTTTTAATATGATTCACAAGATTCAAATCTCTTATAAACCCAAAATGTATACAAAAAATTTAAAGAATGCTTTTTTGAAAACACAAAATAGAAATGCGATTCCACATAATATCATCTCGAAGTTCCTATATCTCAAATCCTAGGTTATTTTTAGAAATCGACTTATCTATCTATCAGCAATTTTTATGTAAGAGGTGTTAACTACCTTTAAGATTATACTTTTAAAACAACATGATGGTCGATCTTATTAGTTAAATAAGCTCCTACATTGACGTAAATAGTTAAAAAGTTTTTTTTTTCCTTTCCTCAAGTTCAACAGCAAATATCTCAAAACCGAAATAAACATAATACTTTTATAAATAAAGAGTTTTTATATGTAAAATAGTAATCGACAAAAAAAAAGAACTGGTGAATCTTTAACGCGGGAGCAATTAAATTGTATTATCAGGTTTATTTTTAATAAAGTTGACAATTAAATGAAATGTATGATAAAAAAAAAAAAACAAAAAATTAAAATTATAAAATATTCAAAAGGAAGCACAGAAAATTGGATGATTTCTCTCATTATTTTTACATGTGCAGGAAAGTAAATCGAAACAGAAGCATCAAAAACACATAAAGTTAGCTTAAATTTTAAATTAGAAAAAAATAATAATAAACACAAATTGGTTAAGCTTTCTTTCATAAGCCGTAATCAGTTAATTAGTATTTAAACTCAACATCAGAAACCAACACAAAATGTCCCTAAATATATGTATATATATATATTTTTTTTTTCAATTTAAATTTATGAGAAAGCAATAGAAATAGCGGTATACTGTTTTTAAATACACAAAAAGCGATTAAGTTGATTAAAACATTTATGCATACCATCTAATGGATTCACCAAACCCGAACTGTTCCAATCGAATTCCACAGCTGGCACATCGGTTTTTGACGTCGTCGATGTTGATGTTAGACTCTCTGAACGTTTTCCGTAATCGGTCGTGCTTGATGATGAACTATTATTAGCTGATTTGTCAGATTTCATTGGCTCCAAGGGATTAAAACTCAAATTGGCCGCATATCGTGGCATAGAACTATTCCATTTTTCGCCATAGAGCTGCATAGGAATGGGATTTGTTATACATACATACATACACACTTAAAAGATTATCCGAGGTAGATCCAATCACTTACGATATTCCTAGAATCGACGCCAAGTGATTTAATCAACGAATGTCGCACTTCCGAATTGATCCATTGGTGTTCCAGGGCTTTTGCTGTATCAATTTGATTGATCGCCGTTAGTTGGTTTAGGTTGTTTATCTCAGATGGAGTATATTCTCCTTCGTCTTCTAACTCGTTTGTATTGGCAACTGGAAACATCATATCGAGAATTGGCTTAAGTTTATCGTTGAGGTTTGCTAAATTGAAACCACTATTGCTTGATGGAATGCTGCTGGCTTCATTAGTTTCCACGACTTCACTAAATTCCCCGAAATCATCGTCATCTTCATCGGAGTGTTTTGATGTTTCAGTGGGCTCCTCTGCCACCTCCGATGAAGCTGAATAAACTGAAGCTTTTCTCTGCTCCGTAGTGGTTGTGGACACTGTAAAGTCTTGAAAGTCATCGAAATCATCGACTTCCAAGTCGTCTAGAGTGGATTTCTCCGTCAGTTGATTGTTTTCAATTCTTTGAACTGTCACTGGCTGCGTAAGAGTTTCAGTGGCAAAGCTAGGGAATTGACTGAAGTCAGCCTCGAACACTGGCTCGGTAGTATTGTCTTCGATTATTTTGTTTGTTTCAACGTTATCTGGCGATTCATCTTGGATTCCAATTACTTCATTAGATACCGAAGAAGCAGGGAACGCCTCAAACTCTGCGAAATCATCTTCCTGCTCATCACTAGATTGTTTAAAATGAATACCATCATATTTTTCGAGCTCATCTCTAATATTCAAAGATTCAATGGGAACTGAATTCAGTTCTTCGTCTTGCTTAGATACCACATCCGCAGGTTTCACCAGACTTACATCACCTATAATCTCTGGCACATCACTGATTTTTGGAATCGTTTCAGGTTCTTCGAGTTTTGTTTTTGTCAATTCTTCCGACACTGGTGTGGTGCTCTTCGATGGATTAGAATGATTACTTAGTGAGTCGAATTTAAGCGATGGTAAACTTATATTATCATCATATTTGTTCATGTCGTCATTGACAGGAAATTCATCAGGTTCTTCGTCGTCATCGATTTCAACGGATGGCGGAAGTTCATCATCATCATCTTCTGGGTCGTATTCGAGCGGTGGTGGGCTGTTAGCTTCTATTATATACGGCAAATCATTTTTTATTTCAGTTTTTGAAGAATTCGTAGGCGGATAGAACGAAAGTGAAGATTTTTTGTTTAAAAACGAAAGGTTGTCTATAGCGCCGCCGTTATTTGATTCTTCTGGAGGAAAATCAAAAACAGAATTAGGCAGAGGTGGCGTAGAGGATGATTTATTATCAGCGCTCGTCGTGATATCGGGTAATTTTGTTACGTGTACAGGTGTCACTGGCAAAGATGAAACTAATAGAAAAAAGAGAATTTATCAACAATTGTCCAAGAAAGAAAATTTTATTCAATGTTAGTAAGATATCTTATCATTTGAAACCTGAGTTTTTATCAATTTAACAAACAAATTGTGCTGCAACAAAGATTTGTATCTCAAAAGTGATAAGATAAGTTTTTATGACTGACTAAAACATCAGCAGTCTTTTCTATCATTACCAAAATGAAAACGAGCATTTGTTAAAAATTATGAAGTCTGTAAGCTTTTATATATTGTGAATGAACAAGCCTCACAAGTTCGTGTCACATATTACCTTATTGGAAACTTGAAGGTTAATAAACCCTGTAAGCGGGTGTGCTGCCAGTACCATTGTAGTGACGATTGAACATTATTTAGGGCCCCGAGGCAAAACTTTTCTCTGACCCTATGCTCATACATAAAGGGTGATAAATAAACAAAAGATAGCCTTGTAACCAGTTATAGTGGGCCTTAAGAAAAAAAAAACACGTAGAAAAACAATTTCCCATGTGTAATTTTGTCTTATAATTTTTTTTTTAAGTTTAAAAAAATGAGAGTTGCTTCAAATACCTGAACACTACGGAATGATTCTTATTTTTTTTGTTTTTATTTTTGTAATATTCTAGAATAACTGTACTAATAGATATGAACATAGGCAGTAAAATTTAATAGTATGTGTTACATTGGTAATGATGATTTTCACTAAACTTTCACTATCTCTAAAAAATTTACACATAAGAACATACGAGTACATGGCAAATTATTATATGAGGTTGTCTATTTGATGAACTTTGTAAAATGGTACAAAACATGCTGGTGTCTACAGTAATAGATAATAAAATAAGCATAAGCAGAGGTGGGGGAGTGGTGTTCATGAAAGGATGGCAAATTCAATTTGTTTTTCAAATAGCAACTCATCATTTTCTTCCACGTTAAATCGTTAAATCGCCGTTTGCCATACCAGAAAACATGAATATCAACGTCGCGAATAAAAATAAAACTCGCTAAAAATATTGAAGTTTATAATTGTGATAATTTATTGAGTAAAAGGAGATTTATTAGTATATAAATAATAAGATAATTACTTTTATTGCTTATTAAAATAATTATACAAATTGAGACTCTTCGCAATCAATCGCAGAGGAACCATTGATACCACGAATAATTTCATCACTATCATTCTGGTTTTGAAATTTCTGACTAATCGATTGTTGTTCACTACTCAATTTTGACAAGAGGTCAAAAGAAACGGTTTTTTGAGGTACATATATCAAGTAATTCTAAAAACAGAGGTAGGTTAAACTTCTACTGGGCAATTACAACCAGCAAC
Source organism: Philhelius festivus (assembly GCA_963931855.1). Lineage (NCBI taxonomy): Eukaryota > Metazoa > Arthropoda > Insecta > Diptera > Syrphidae > Philhelius > Philhelius festivus. Next base: position 230,665,726 of record OZ007555.1, on the reverse strand, counting down.
GTTTCTAAAATTGCATTAACTTAAGTAGAAATAACCGAAGAATAATAACAGGTATCCTAACTGGACACTGCAAACTCAGAAGACACCTAAGTATAGTTGGTATGGTAAGCAGTGTCACATGCAGATTCTGCAACATGTATGAGGAAACATCGGACCACATACTAGGAAGTTGTTGGCCACTCATGCACCAGAATAAAAACCATCTGGGACAATACCAGGTAGAAGGGAGCAACCTATCCCCTCTGAAGGTGCTCCAAATACTAAAATTTCTAATAGACTAAGAACCCACAGCAATTTTTGGGTGTGATTGATAACAAAAAATAATTAGCATAATTAGATAGGCCTTTTATAGTTATTTACAAATGTGAAAGTCTCGCATACTCTAGTGGGAGCAAAAGTGCATAATAGTGCATCGGGTATGCAGTTCTTTCCAAGTCCAAATAATTGTGATAAGAACTTTGCCAAAATGTAGAGTTAAGCCCCTTGATTGAAAATATCGAGGTCCAAGACGTTTTACAGACAGCCTTCTGCCTGCCAGACGCGATAAGAATAGGCTACTTCTTGCACTAAGAAGGCCACCTTCAAAACGTCTTGGACCTCGATATTTGCAATCAGGACACTTAGCTTTTCATTTTGAAGTTACGGCAAATTTTGTATCCCAATTTTTTAGATTTTGGAAAGAACTGCATACTTAATGCACTATAATGCACTATTGCGCCCACTAGAGTATGCAAGACGTTCACATTTATAAATAACTTTAAAAGGCCTATCTAATTATACTAATTATTTTTTGTTATCAATCACACCCAAAAATTGCTGTGGGCTCTCGGTCTATAAGAGCAATAGGTTTGGAGGAGAAACTGTAGGATGAGCAGGCTCATTCATTTTTAAGTGGGGGCACAATAGATCTCTAGGTCGCAGTGCAATAACCCCCCAATACAAATTCATTTAAATTCAAAATCGATGAGAAGTCATCGAGATCAATTTTTTTGTATCTTCAGTTCAGAATAGTTCTTTAGGTCGAGGAATAAATTTCCGAATAGTTTGGCTCTCATTCCAGAGTAGGACATTTACAGAGGAACTGAATGACTATTTCCTTTTGTTGCTGATTTCCACAAATAAAACAATAAGTATTGGAAGGAATGCTCAGATTTGCTGCATGTTCTCCTATTGGCCAGTATCCAGTCTTGTCCGGGTCTGCAAATCAGGTGAGCCGAAACTTACTAGATATAATGAAGTTGGTTAAATTGCTCCATCCACGGTTGGATTCTGTGAAAATATTTGTTCCTTCATAACAACAAGAGGAATGTTAACTCTTTCCGTAAGTAAGTGTGAGAAATTAAGTGCTCATGTGTGTATTTTCCAACAAAAACAAAAAACGCAGTCTATAACAACAGTGACTTAGCACAAAAGCAAATCAAAATCGTTTAGAGCGATTTTCGAAAAAAAAAAATTGTTGAATGGCGGCTAACCATTCTAAAATAAATACCTACATATAATAATTAGAGGTCAACGTCTTGTAGAAAACCTTATCTAGAGACTTTTAACTCTCAACTCAACCATTTGTGTCTGCCTGCTGTAGACAGGATCTGAGTTTACCTACAATTTTCTGAAGAGTCCGAGCGGCTTGGTTTGTAAGTAAAAAATGGGTGTTTGTTGGTGTATATAGATCATCGAGCTCAACGATAAATGAATTCTTACAGCCCTATTTACTAACTCGTTTTAGCGACGGAGTAAAGTTACTTCGACTTTAAAACGGTTCTTATCCTGAAAACCTTATTTATAATGAAAATTCACGAGGAATAGCGGTGGAATAAGCTAAAACTGGTTCATAGGAGGTTTAAGGCCGTTTTAGTATCTAAATGTCATTTTGAGATGACATCAGAAAATTCTGGAACATTGATTGATTATGTGTGTGTTAACATAGACGCGAAAGATAAATTTAAAGTGTGTCTGGATAAGAACTTTAAAGGTATCTGATCATGAGACAATTGAGTAGAAATAAAGTGTAATAATTATAAAAATGATTTGCAGAAGAAAAGATTCTTTAGTATTCCAAATCTAAATTAGATAATCTTTTGACTAATAACGGCTTTTCTGAATTGTTTTATGAGCGGAACTTTAATGATCTTACGGTGAGATTTGATGATCATATTGGAAGATGCTGTGACGCTATGACTGTTGAAAAATTGTTTTTTTTTTTTTTATAATTAGCGCACACTCAAAGGTTTTTGTATACCCTTAAAATGCCAGAGACACAGTGTGAGCACTAGGAAAAAAGGAAGAGGTTAGAAAGGAGGTGTCGGTGTACATTGGTTTTGAATTCTTGAACACTGCAATGACTGGGAAAGACAGAGCGTGGTAAAGAATTCCGCATTCGCGTAGTACGGCTAAAAAAACGAATCTCTGTACTTCACAGTACGACCGAAGTTGGGCTCGAGGGTAAACTGATGGGCATTCCTAGAAGTGCGGGTATTACGGTTGAATTGTTTAAGGAGAGGAATGCAACTGGCTATTTCTCTAGAGCAAAGTCCGTTAAAATAACGGTAAAAAAGGGTGAGGCAAGAAACTTTACGACGATGTTGGAGTGACGTAAATGAGCCAATGATGTTATTGTCACCAATGATGTTGATTATCAGTGGTACAATGGTAATCTATTGAGAATGAAACAGGAAAAAAATAGCGGGTTTCAAAAGAGCAATTTACAGCAGCAATGTTGAAGATTGGCGGAGATATAAAATGATTCGGAAGAAATATAAAATAGAAGTTTTGGCAGCAAAAAATCGACATATTCGCACGCAGATACAAACGAATAGTGGTAATCAAGTTGGTACATGGAAAATGATTAAGTCTCTTATTATGAAAAACAATAAAAGTAAACATATCACTAACGTTAAGTTTGGATAAAAATCTTTAATTGATGAATATCAAATTGCTAATAGGTATAATTTGTATTTTGTTGAGAGTGTGGTGGAAATTAATTATTCAATTCCTTTTCAAACATTATATTCCACCAAACATACACCTGATTTGTGTTTTTAACTTTCGTTATGCAAGCGTGAAGTCGTTATATACCTTCATTAAAAAATTAAATAATAAAAAAGACTTAAGTGGTATTAACAGAGACATTATTTTAAAATCAATTGAATTCATTGTGCTGTGGGATATTTCCAAGCAAGAAAGTAGAAAAAGTGGTAAACACAGTAAAATGCGAAGAGTTCCGTCCAGTGAATATGCTGCCGACATTTAAAAAGATTTTAGAACGTTATGTAGCTAACCAACTACCAGACTATTTAGAAAATAATAAAATTTTAATACAAGAGCAATCTAGGTTTAGAAAAGGTAACTCTTGTGAAACTGCGTTAAATTGATTATATAAATGGAAAAAAAAAGAGATTGACTGCAATAATTCCGTAATAGCAGTGTTTTTGGATTTTAAGCGTGCGTTTGAAATGATTGAAAGAAATATATTGGTGCGAAAGTTGGAAATGTATTGAATTTGGGGCAATGAACTGAACTGATTTAAACCGTACCTTACAGGGAGGACCCAAAGAATAAAGGTTGGTAATATTACATCAAATGCGATTGGTGTGGAGCTTGGCGTCCCACAGGGATAAGTTTTGAGTGTGTAGCTTTTCTTTTTGTACATAAATGATATTAAATGCGTGCTGAAATTTTGCAAAATTGTGTTATTTGCGGATGATATCCTGATATTGTAAGTGGAAAAAATGCTGAATGGTTTACAATGTTTAAATAAAGACTTGGGTAGCATAAGTAGGTGGCTTTAAATGAATAAAATGAAATTGAATGTGAAAAAGACAAAATGTATGAAACTTAAAGTGAAGGAATCCATAAATGTATGTATGGATGGGGAAGTTATTGAGTGTGTTGATAGTTTTAAATATCTCGGAGTTGTTTTGGACTCGAAGCTAAATTTTAAAGAGCATGGAAAATATGTCGTGTGAGAAAACTGCTAAAAAAGTTGGTTTTATAAAAAGAATTAGAAGAGACTTGACATTTGAATGTACTTTGCTTCTATATAATACTATTGTCTTACCCCATTGTTCAACTTTTTTGTATGGTTGTCAACATGAAATAGTAAATCGGCTTCAATTATTGTAAAATAAAGCAATGCGAATGATATTGAGAGTGAATGTCTACACCCCAATAAGAGTGATGTTGAAAGTTTTAAATTGGATAAGTGTTAAACAGAGACCAAAATATAGTGCTACGTTATTAATATATAAAATAATGAAAAATAATATGCTTCCTGAGTACTAAAAAGTTAATATCATCAACGTTGGAGAATAACAACCTTATAATTTACGTAATAGTGAAAATTTGACACCCAATAAGTGTAACAGAAGTAGCACCCAGGACTCAATAATGTATATGGGAATAAATTCATTTAATAGTCTTCCAAGTGAATTGAAGAATGAGCTAAGTATAAATGTTTTTAAAAATAAACTTATTTTGTATATAAAAAATAGTGATTATTAATACATAGTGATGTTTTATTTGTAAAGGTTTGTCTGACCTCATATATTGTGTCTTTTAGAATCTAGAGCACACAACAGATCCTAATATCCTGCAATGCAGAGATAGCTACTCTTGGCGTAAGCTGAGATGGTTCCAGAAACTCTGTTATTATTATTAAGGTGGTAACGACTGATTACCCAACCAAGATCACCGGCAGGGCAGTTAAACGTGCAAAGGGATGAATACAGATTTCAAACTAGATATGGCTAATCAACTACTAAAACCATTTTTGTTTTATATATAATTCACTCCCGCTAAGGGTATGTTATGAGACCCTTATAATGTTAAACACAGGACCGGCGATGGGGAAATTAGGAGGGGAGAGAAAGGAGGTGTCGATGAACATTGGTTTGCAAATTGAAATGGCGAAGGGAAAACTGTGCCGGGTAAGTTATTCCATAATCATGTTGTGCGACTAAAAAACGAATCTCTATACTTGACGGCGCGACCAAAGTTGGGCTCAAGGGTGAACTGATGAGCATTCCTAGCGAAGCGAAGCAACTGGCTACTTCGAGTGAGCATTGCTTGTGAAAGAAACGATAAAACATGAAACATTTTGCAGGTGTCAAGAGATATGAATGAATCTATGATAGCTCTGTTTCCTATCAGTTTTAATGCTCTGTTCTGAATTCTATCCAATAAATGGAGAGAAGATTGTCCTGCACCATTAAACTCCACACGTTTTTTTATACCCCATTTAACAATGCTGTAAAGATCGGAGTTTAATGAGCTTATCATACGATACCGTTGCAATTCCACTTCCAAGGAGATGGACGGGAATTTGGGAACGAGTATGAAAAGCTGAGAGTAGAATCGTCGGCAAAAGAATGAAGTGGATTAGAAGTTTCAGACAAGACATCATTTATAAAAATGAGGAAGAGTCGGAAACAAAACGGAGCCCTGGGGTACACCAGCATTTTTTTTTTTTGTAAAGATCAGACTTAAGACCGTCCAATACAACATGTATTGAACGATCTAGAAGGTAATTTCTTATCCAAAAAATAAGGGTTTCGTTGATGCGAAACGTACGCATTTTCGATAAGAGAGCCTGGTGCCAAACTCTATCAAATGCATTAGAAATATCAAGGCAATAATCTTACTTTCTCCAAAAGAATGTAAAGATCTGTTTCACTCTTCGGTGAGATATGCCATCAGATCACCAGTGGAACAATTGCTGCGGAAGCCGTATTGCCGGTCATTAAGAAGCTTTCGATCTTCAAGATATTTTTTGAGCTGATGATTTATCAGCGATTCTATGACCTTGGAAGGAAGGGACGTAAGTGAAATTGGTCGATATTAGGTGGGGGCGGAAGGGTCACCTTTTTTAGGAACAGGCTGGACAAATGCTGTTTTCCATCTTCTAGGGAAGATTCCAGAACAGTAGGTGCGCTGGAAAAGCTTACGCAATAGTTTTGCCAGCGATGAAGAACACCTTTTTAGAAGAATGGGTGTATACCATCAGGACCAGCGTATTTGTTTATATGAAGATCTCTAACGGCTCTTGCAACTGTACGAGTGAGGAAATACACCTGTCCCATTGAATGATTTACGTTCTCAAGTACAGGAGGGGCAATGTTACTAACAGGCAACGTGGAGCTAGCAGCAGAATGAGCTGCAAGTATATTTGACTACTCTAAAGAGCTAGTTATCGATTTGTCGTTGTAGATGAGCGTTGGAACCGAAGATGAAGTCGAATTTTTTATCTTTGTTACATTGCAGGATTTTTTGCCTTAATTTCTGGTCATGTAAGAATTTGGTTCTCTTTATAACAGCGCTGCATTGGTGTCTTACTTGTTTAAACTTTTTCCGATTTTCCTCGTTTGGGTTGGCTTTGTAAGAGCGGACAACAAGCTTCTTTACAGCTTGAATTGAACCAAGACTTTTCTTTAGGCTTTATACTCTTAATTCAGAAAGGAACAAATGTACGCATCCCAAGAAATATCTCTTCTGTGATCATATCAGCACTGGCATCAACGTCACTATCGAGGAAACATAGTGAATAGTTAAAAATTCTAAAAAAAGTTATTCAGACGGCCCTAGTTGGCTTTCTCGTATTGCCAAACGGTCCTAGTGGGATGTTTCTCTTTAACAGGAAGAATGGGACAGATATTACACAATGGTCCGAAGTGCCTAACTACTTTTCAAGTTCCTCTCAGTGCGGAAGCTAAAAAAATATATGTTTTCAAGTTCAGCACCGAAAAATCATTTAAAAATCAAACCTCATAGCTATGACTAATAGAACATCATATTACCGTCTCCTAACAAAAAAGCAATCGAAACAAATCTTTTGTTACAAAAAAACAATAGCCAACCCAAAAAATTAAAGAAGAGAAATCTATGGGCAAGTCTGTAGGCAAACTAGAAGCGGGAGGTGTGTTATAATTCGGGAGGAAATGTCTGTTTAGCTAGCAACAATAATTAGAAGAAAAAAACCAACACCGTTAATTGTGTCATCATCAGAATGTTAAGTTGCTTATTTTCGTTATCAGCAGTTGTGGGTGGAAGATGATATCTTCTCTCTCTGTCTCTGCCAACTGTAGGCATACAGTTTCCTAAAATCTAAGAATCATAGTTTCTTTCCGTTTTTAAAAGGAATCTTCTCGAGAAGGATAGAAATTTCGGGAATAAGTGTTAGTTAAATGGTAATTTGATTTGGTGGCAAAAGTGTTTCTTACCTTCGAATTGCTGATGATCATCCACGACTGCAAAGTCTCCAAAGTCGTCTTCCACCAATGCAGGTGGTGCATCAGCAATGCATTCGATTGGCGGTGGAGTATTGCAGACAAACGGTGGAATGGAATTCGACATTCTAGACGATTCTCCCAGAGGATTAAAACAAACAAATAAAAAAAACAATTCCTAAAAACACTCGAAGTGCTTTCTTTCTATTGAATGACCTTTGACATTCCGCTTCCTTTTTGCAGCAGAAAATCGAGTATGTTGTCCCGGACAGATGTGAACGTCCTTTACACGTCGAACTTGCGAATGGCGATGATTAAATGATAATTAGCGAGCTCATGCACTCTCACCTTGTATTTTTTTTATTGTAATTCGTTTAGATCGTTCGTATGACACATAAACTGGATTTGGGGGGGAAAGGTAAATTTAGGAGACTCCTCATGCAAAAGAAAACAGCAGGGAGATCCCACCTTAAAACTTTTTCAGCAGTTGTCTGCCGAGTGTCGACGTTGTGCAGGACAAATTAGTTTCCTGCTTCTGTTTTTGCAACTGTTAAGAATTCGCAAAATGAACTGTGAAAACACGGAAATTGGATTTCTGCCGTTTTTGTACAAAATCAATAACACTTGAAAATACAGCTGTGGCAAATTTGAGCTTAATTTCACTTTATGTAGGTCCACTGCATGAAATTACTTTATGAATGGTTAATAGAACTAATGATTTACTTCCTGGAATTTACAATCTTTTTTGTTTAATTTTTCAAGTGGAAAATCAAAAATTTTCATGGATCGAAGTTTTCAGTTGCTAGTTCATTCACAATAAGTAATGTGGGAAAAAAAAGTTGACACCTGTGAAGGAGTTGACAAGTAAAATACGATGGTGGCGATGTCTGTTATTCAAGGTTTGTAGATGATATTCGATCACGATAGAAAGTTTCGGAAGTTTGTAGGAGTGCGAGAAATTGAGCTAACAGAAACAGTGCTTGCCAAACCGTTGTTCAATTCTTAGGCCTAGTCTAAACTTCATTTTATCTCAAGTTTTAACCCAAGTACGCAGTTGAAGCTAAAATAAATTTTAGCCCCCAGTTATACCTTTCATTGAAATGCATTATTGGAACAAATCAGTGGAATGCTGACTTTATCCTTTGACAAGCCAGTTATAGCAATCATTGAAAAATTGGTTTCAGTAAAAGATCCTGTCAGTGGCTGATTACAACTAATTCTATGCATTTGAGGTTATAGAGTTGATCGTTGAAAAGAAAACTTAAGCCTAGTACGCAGATCGGGAAAAATTTTGTCTCCCATACATTTTTTTTCCTGGGACAAATTTTGTCTCGGATATTTTTCCGAGCAGTACGCAGCTCGCGCGCAAAATTCATACTATTGTGAATTGCTCTACAAAATGTCTCCACTAAATTTTGCCAGGAAAAAGAATGATACAAGCATTATTTTGCGGGACAAATTTTGACAGCCAAAAGTGATTTTTGTCAATAATGGTTTTATGTAAAAGTAGCTAATGCTTGTCTTGAGAGCATCAAGAGGAGATTGCAAAAAGGTATGAACGACTTTTGTAAGACAACGAGTTCCAGAGATACACTAAAAAACACAGTAAATTAGATTTCATCTCTCCAACTTCAAACTTTTGCGCGAGATTTGGAAAAGTTTTGTAGAGATTAAAATTGTAGAGATAAAATTTGTCTTGTCTCGATCTGCGTACTAGGCTTTACATTTGAAACCTAGTATGCAGATCGAGACAAGACAAATTTTATCTCTACAATTTTAATCTCTACAAAAATTTTCCAAATCTCGAGCAAAAATTTGAAGTTGGAGAGATAAAATATAATTTAATGTGTTTTTTAGTGTATAGCCTAGTACGCAGATCGAGACAAGACAAGTTTTATCTCTACAATTTTAATCTCTACAAAACTTTTCCAAATCTCGCAAAAGTTTGAAGTTTGAGAACTAAAAAATAATTTAATGTGTTTTGTAGTGTATCTCTGGAACGTGTTGTCTTACAAAAGTCGTTCATACCTTTTTGGAATCTCCTCTCGATGCTTTCAAGAGAAGCATCAGCACCTTTTACATAAAACCAGTATTGACAAAAATCACTTTCGACTGTCAAAATTTGTCCCGCAAAATAATGCTCGTATCATTTTTTTTCCTGGCAAAATTTAGTGGAGACATTTTGTAGAGCAATTCACAATAGTATGAATTTTGCGCGCGAGCTGCGTACTGCTCGGAAAATTATCCGAGACAAAATTTGTCCCAGGAAAAAAAATTTATGGGAAACAAAATTTTTCCCGATCTGCTATATATAGGCTATACTGGTTAAAAAATGTTTAAAATTAAGAGAGTTAGTAATCTACTTGAATTGTTAAGTAGTATCATTCTAATACCTTAATACCAAGCTGCTTAAAAATTTGTACCATTCTTTTTAAAACATTTCCCAAAACAGCAAATTTAAATTCCTTCAATTATGTTGTTAAGATTTTCAAATTTATATTTATTTCTTATGTCATGAAACAGAAAAAAATTGTAACGCGTTTAGGCGCCAGGGGTGCACATTCAATTTTTAGTTTCGTAACAGTTTGCTAGCTAAAATGAAACATATGGGATAATATGAGACTCAGCGCACATACAGAACTCGAAACTTAAAATTTGTGTTTTGACACAAACTAAATAATTTTCTAAAATCAGTTAGATATTTTGTGTAACACATATATATACAAATAGCTGAGTTGTTTCACCTAACACGCCGTCTCCACTAGCGATAAATCCATCGCAATCGCAATAGCCAAAGCAGAGAGCAGAAGAACTTTCAGATTTTTGTGGCTGGGCATTTCATCGCATACTTTTTTAGTATAGTGAATAATTTTAATGTATATAAATGAGTTTTATGGACAATTTCAAATCAGATTTTTTTTTAATTTTGTTAGAAAAACGTAAACCCCAAGCAAAAGCTTTCTCCGCACGCAAAACTCAAACTCAGTTAAATTAAATTTGGGTACGCCAGAACAATATGACAGTTCTCCTTGCGATAAAGCAAGCGATGAATGGTATGCGATGAGAGCATACTTTCTATCGCAAGCGATGAAAATATAGCTGCGATGGCGGTCTCTACTTGCGATAATGAATGCATGCTTTAAAGCATGCTCTGGATTCATCGCTAGTGGAGACTGCATGTAACCTTACTCATTTGAAGTCTACTATTTATTAACTTTCGAGACTAAGGCCGGTATTCACCGAGCGCTCATAACTTAAGAAGCTCATAAACCTATTCACCAAGCAATATTAGTGAAGATCTACGAGCGCTCTTAAAGGTTGGGAGTGGTCCCGACCACTCCTAACTTACGAGCGCTCTCTTCGAAAGTTTGTTCGCTTGTGCGTGTGCCACGCACGCATTTGATTCGAATCCATGTGAGAAATGCCAAGTAGAAGAGTATCCATTTGCTGTCAAGACCAATATTTCACAACATTTCACAGTTTGGGTATGCCTGAACAAGAGAGAGTGGCTCTCATTTTCGAACTTCGAAAAACACTTGCGAGTGGTTGGTGAATACCCCACAGAAATTTCAAGTTAAGAGCCTCGTAAAGTTAAGAGCCGTTTAGGAGCGCTCGGTGAATACGAGCCTAAGGCTAGGTGCGCACTGGCAAATGTGATCGAAATCAAATAATTTGATCATCAGTTGATAGAGCAGCATCACTGAACAAGCAATCAAGCAACAAAACCAACACTTACAAAAAATTTTATAAAAAACTAATCAACTAATTAGTTGAATGTGCGCGCGAACTGCTTTTAGGCAATCGTTTAGTTTGTGTCAAACACAATTTTTTTTAATTGCTCGAATCGAGTTTCTGTGTGTGCGCAGAGTCTCATATAAACCCAAATGTTTCATTTTAGCAATAAAACAGCGGCGACTCTAAGGCTAACCGCGCACTAGCAATTTTTAGTTGCGAAACTGCTTGGTTCGAGCAACTAAAAAGTTTGTGTTTTGACATAAACTAAACGATTGCCTAAAATAAGTTCGCCATTTTATTGAACATATAATTATCTGCAAATTCACCGACATTCAACCAAACAGTTCATCTGTTTTCTATAAGTAACCAAACAGTTTCGCAACTAAAAATTGCTAGTGCGCGGCTAGCCTTAGGTATTCAAAATTCTACTTTTCGAAATTTTGTTCTTCAAAATGACCTTAAAATTTTAACTTTTGTATTTATTTCATAAATATTGTACTGATCTAAAAAAAAATGAAACCTTCTTTTCAACAATATTTTGTCTCTTTACATACAGACAGGAAAGCTATTTACGTGAGGCTGCAGTGGCTGACAAACTTAGACCAGAGTTGGTCTAACACATAAATCCCATTTTTATAGAAAAGGAAACATGAGAGTATTTTATCTTTTCTCGTGCAGGCAGCGCACCGTTTGATTCTCTTCATAATTTTATATTTATAGTTTGACAAGTAATGATGTTCTCATTCATCAGATCCAAAAACAAGAAATTGTAGCTCAGTTTGCTTTGTTCTGTTTCAACATCATACCGCCAATATGGCGGATTTTTATATCACAAAACACCGAAAACCGAAAACAACAATGGCGTATCGAGTAAACAAAGCGTCGTTTTGTCATCGTCCATAATTTTTTCAATAATATTCCAAAAAGTTTAGTGCAAAACTTTAAAATTTATTGCTTAATCTCTTCCTCACACTTTCACCTATAGATATGCCCTAAAATTAGTGTATTATATACTGTGTGTGATAGAGAATTTTAATAACAAATTTGTGCGCGCCTCACTGCATAACCTCAGAACAGTCTATTTTTTTCTTTCATTTTCTTGGGCGCTGAATATCCAATCTAGATTTCCACTATATTGTTAATAACTTGTTTGCAAATCCGTTCCAAAAATGAAGGAAGAGGGCCTCCTAAGTAAATCCTCGTCCTCATCCAATAACGATGAGATATTAACGTCGCTCTTGAAGATCAATAATTTCGATAACAGCATCAAAGACGAGTCACTGGACATAAATCTGTCGGCATGTGTAACCATATCCACCGATCCGACGATCATCTGCAACAATAGCCTTTCTTCGGACTTTTGGAAGGTCTTCGACGAAAGCGCTCAAGCCCATGAGAGCAGCAGTGCTAATGCAAATCGATCCACAGCTGCCGAGGACATCAATTTCATCAGCCTACTTCCTCCACCACCACCTGCGGAGGTTCATAAAGGTCTAACTGGATGGGGGAGTGATGTGCCTCCTTCGATCTTACCATCCCCCACAAAGAAGAAACACAAAAGTCGAAAACAATCAAAGCAAACAGAAAGAACTGACGAGGAAGATGAACAACGTCGGGCAGCGGATACTTCTCTGATTGCAAGTGACCCCTTTCCGATCTCAAATAGTTTTAGGGGTAATTTTCCGATAGCTGCAAATAAATCGGATGCTCCCACACAACCTGAATTTAAATTCAAATGCGAACACTGTCGAGTTGTGTTAGTAGGATTGGACGAATTCACCAAGCACGAAGCTTCCCACAAGATTCTCGTCAAATGCAACGAATGTGATCGCGAATTTGCCAACGAGAGTGGCCTGAAGAAACACATTAAGAGTCATCGGGATGACTCGAGGAAGGACGGCTGGAAGAAGTGTCCGGATTGTGGCAAGTGGTAAGTTAACAAAATGAAATTAGTAACTTGATAGATGAAGTTTGTTTTGCTTAACTTTAAAGGGATTTGATAAGTTCAATTGGCAATCCCTATCTTCCGATATCTCTCAGTAATCGCGCTGCAGGTCCTATTAGCAAACACATGTACTGGTTTGTTATTGTGAAATACACTTTTAGTGAGTCATAATATCTGCAAATTTCTCGAAGCGTCGAGTTCGACCAACCAAAGTTTTACATTATCAAAAATACAACAGGGGAATTAAAATTAATAAAGGTAAATATGAAGGAATCTGCTTGTGGAACGCAAGTGGCAATGGCCTAACGAGGGTCGTACAAAAAAGCAAGAATTTAAACCTCTCAATTGATTGTTGTTTTTAAAAACCAACTAAAATACTTGGGTGTTAACTTTAACAACCTCTTCAAATTCAATGTTCACGTTCGTTTAAATAAAAACAAAGACAAAAATACTTTAGGTATGCTAATGTTCTTTCTCAGAGAGACATAATATGCACAGCAAAAAAAAACTAAGCTCTTGTTCTATAAAACCTTAATTAGGCCAGTACTCATTTAGTCGTTTCCAATCTGGTTTAGTGTATCCCGTTCTGTTCTTGGAGAATTGAAAATCTGCGTTAACAAGAATTTTTAAAACAGAAATAAAGGATACTCCAGTAATTCCATCTATAACGAGGCTAACGTTACTCCCTAATAATGAATAATCTAATCAAGGTATTATATTACTCGCAAAAATATTTATCTTGGTCAGATTCGCCTCATTTATCTCAAATCGGTATTGTTAAAGAAAACCTCAACCGTCTTCCTGATAGAATCTTAAACTTCTTCATATCTGCCTCTATAGGGGACAACAGAGGAAAACACCCTGATCCTTTCTGACTGACTGAGTTCGCCTCACCATTTAATTAAAACTGATTTCTCGCATTATAAGTGTGAATCTTATCCCTCAATGATAGCCTTTAGAGCAGAGCTGTAATTCTCTTAACATCAGGTTCCTTACGACTTACAGCATTTTAATAGACCTTGTAAGGCAACTTATAATAGGAAATGAAAGCAAAAGAGCAACGTAAATGCTGTAAGTCGTAAGGAACCTGATGTTAAAAGAATTTAAAGCAGTCAAAGCATTGCAAATAGTAAAAAAGAATTCAACCAGTTAAAAGACTTCTAGCAGAAAAAGGACTTCAATTAGTCAGGCTCCAAAGCAGCCAAATGACTGCATTACTTTCAATGCAATCAAATGACGCCATTTTATTTTTATAATTAACGCGCACTCAAGGGATTATGACTACCCTTTAAATGTTGGTTGAACACAGTGCGAGCATTTAGGAAACAGTGGGAGTAGGAGAAACCGATGTATATTCGTCTTAAATTTCTGGACATTGAAATGGCATCGTCTTAGGAAACCTAAGCATTTGGCCGCATTTTAAGCAGTAATACAAATGCCAAAAATTGATAGCTTTTCAGTTTCTATGATGCAAGCTCCATCCATGAATAGGGGCATAGGGGGAATATTCCGCTTTAATGACAAAAAAACAGCTCTGAGTTTTAGAAGCATTAAATTCAACACGATTTTTAATACCCCATTCAACGATGATATTTAGATCGGAATTTAATGAGCTCAACATATATTGCCGTTGCAATTCAACATTCAAAGAACAAGGAATTGAATCAGGAAATGAATATGAAAAGCTGAGGGTGCTGTCATCAGCAAAACAGTTAAGTGGATTAGTAGTTTCGGTAAAAAGATCATTTATAAAAATGAGAAAAAGAGTCGGAGACAAAACAGAGCCTTGGGGACACCAGCATTTATTTTACGAACTTCAGACTTGAAACCATCCAAAACGACTTGAATTGAACGGTCAGAAAGGTAATTAAATTACTAATCAAACGAATAAGAGATAAATCGATACCAAACGCACCCATTTTTGATAAAAGAGCAGGATACCAGACTCTATCGAATGCCAGTGGATCTATTACTGCGAAAATCATATTGGCGGTCATTAAAAAGATTATGTTCTTCAAGATATATCTTAAACTGCCGATTGATCAGTGTTTCCATGACTTTAGACAAAAGGGACGTCAGTGCGATCGGCCGACAATTAGAAGGTGAAGAAGATGCGCCTTTTTTGGGGACTGGTTGGACCAACGCTGTTTTCCAACTCTGGGAAGTACCCTGTAGAATAAGAAAGGTAAAAAAGTTTGCCCAGTGGTTTTGCCAATGTGGAAGAACATTTCTTCAGAACGATGACTGCAAAGAATGTAAAAGACTTAAAACACTTCCAAGAATGCAACCAGGTAAAAAGTATTGTATTCTTTTAACTTCAAGTCTTTTGACTGCTCTAGACGATTGGTTTACGAAAGACTTCAAAATTAACTGGGACTTTTTTTTGTAAGTTGAAGTACTGCAATAATGAATGTGAATGCATTCCGAACATTCAGTTAAATGAATGGGACTTACCATTATGAATGCATTCTTTTACAGCTCTGCTTTAGAGATCGAAAGAAAATTTACAAGCATTGTACTATCCGACCACCTGCATTTTTCGTCACCCTGACTAAGTTTACTATGATTTATCTACGTGAACGTGCTTCACTAGCAGTGCAAAACGTCTTTTTAAGGTAAGGAATGTTAGTGTGAGTGAACGCACCATCAGAAGAATTGCTCACACAGCACAGTACAGCAAGACTTCGTTTTGCGCGAGAATATGTTAATTGGACTGCAGAAAAATTGAGGACATCCTATTCTCAGACGAAAGCAGAATAGATCTACGAGGTCCAGATGGACGTCAGCGTGTATACAGGCGAAAAAGTGAAAGGTTTGCTCCATGCACGATATCCGAAACAGTGGGTTACCAAGGGTCTATAATGGTTTGAGGAGGCATCAGTTATGAAGCTCGCACAGACCTTGTGTTCGATACAGGCCGTGTGAATGCTCAGATATACGTGGAAAACGTTTTGCAAGACAATGTGATACCTTTCGCAATATATATTGGTGAAAACATTCGGTTAATGCATGACAACGAACGCTGGCATACCCCAAATTCGGGATTCCTGTTTTGCCATGGCCATCACGCAGTCCAGATCTCAACCCTATTAAGCATATTTGGCACAACTTCAAAAGACGTGACCGAGCGAGAACACATGCCCCTACCATTCTAGGAGAGCTTCTGCAGTAAAGGAGTGGCACAATATCCCTCAGTCGGATATTCAATACATCATTGACGGATTGTAAAACCGGAAGTGGGTGGTTAAATTGCTTATGAGTGTACAAGCAATAAATATTCATTTATATTTAAAATGAAAATTTGTAAAGGGTTATGTTGGTGATGAAAATATAAGACAGTGTGGTTAGTTGGAGTAAATTTAAAAGATGAAGCTAACGTAATAATAGTCTTTTTGAGAATTGTTAAAAGTTGTTTTGAATAAGTTACGGTGGATATTTTTGGGGTTACTGAGGCTAGACTCTTTCTTGTAAATAGATTATGGATTAGGCAGTTTAGCAAGACTTATTTTACTGATTGTAAATGACCGGCCGAATCGAAATTTAAAAAAATTACCTACGTAATAAAATTTCTTTTCATTTTGTTTCAGTTTAAAACTCGGAAGCATGTGGATGCACAGGAAAATCCATAGTGATAATAAAAAATACGGCTGTGATATATGTGGCCAAAAATTTGTTCAAAAAATCAATCTTACTCATCATCAAAGAGTGCACACAGCAGAAAAGCCCTATCAATGTGCTGAATGTCCAAAAAGGTAATAAAACAAAATATCAATAAATATTTTTGTTATTTATTTAAAATATTATTAAAGATTTCAAGAACGATCTCATTTGCAACGTCATCAAAAATATCATGCCCAAACCCGTCCGTTTCGATGTGAAAAATGTGGTAAAATGTATAAAACCGAACGTTGCCTCAAAGTCCACAATCTTGTACATTTGGAACAGCGTCCCTTTGCATGTCAAGTATGTAACAAAAGTTTTATAAGCAACTCCAAGTTGAAACAACACTCAAACATTCACACTGGTGAACGTCCGTTCAAATGCAACTATTGTACAAGAGATTTTACAAATTTTCCCAATTGGTTGAAGCATACTCGTAGACGCCACAAAGTAGATCATAAAACTGGGGAGCTTCTAGAGCACATGCCTTCTTATTGTACAAAATCAGGAAAGAAATCTACGGCAGCGGCAGCAGGAGGTGGCACCGAGGGAAAACCAACAAGGAAGAAGAAGAAAGCCGAGACGGAGCAGAATAAAATAGTAACGACTACATCACAGCCACAACCACCACCGCTGCCGCTACCAAAGTCTTCCCAAACAACTCCCTCCGTCCAGCTTATGAAAGCAAAAGTTAAAGTGGAACCCGGTCTGGAGCCTGATCAGGAACCCACAAGAGAACGCATCAATAATAATTTCTCGGATTTACACTCTCTAAGCATAACCAGTGCGGAGGAATTGATCATGGAACAAGCCCTCGAAATGGAAGAATTTTGTTTCTACAAATCTCAGTTGGACCAGTTCTGTATGCAAAAAGAATTTTCTGTAAAGAAAGAATTCGGTAAGAGTTATTTTAGATGTTTTTTTATCATTTTACCTTACAATTTTTTTTTTAAATTTTATTGTAGACAACAAAGCTTTGTGCTCAGTAGACTCCTCGCCGTTTTCTTCGCCAGCTTCTGTCGAAATTCCCATTACGTACAACATCCAGTCTCTTCCATCTACTACAATATCCACGACAGCTGGAAGAACTACTTTGTCCGAATCTGCAACATCCAACACAATGCGCATACAATTTTTCAAGAATCAAACACTTCCGTCCGTTGATACTTTAATAAATGCTTGCTTCTTTAAAAGTGAAAATCAAAATATGTAAAAAAAAAAAGGTTTTCGCGCCACCTAAAGCCATTGTGCGTCCACTAAATTCGATGGCATAACGTTGTAATTTAAAACGAACGAACAATTGGCCACAACTAAGACAGAAAATCATTTCAAAACAATTCATGTGATCACAAAGTAATTTAAAATTTATTGTTTCTAAGAATTAAAATGCGATTTTTAGTTATGTAAGTGTGTTTGGGTGAAAGGCTTGATTGAAAAACGTTTATAATTATACAATAACATAACACAATTGGTCTCTATGACTATTGATTCTATAGATTAAGTTTAATTGGAAAATATTTTCTATTCCATCTGCGCGTATGAGTATTGCTGAATAAATTTATTTGATAATGTTCAAATGGAACTAAATTTATAAATCTTTTGAACGTATAAATTTCAACTTAACAAAACGAAACAAAACATTTCATTCTCTTCATGGCTAATTGGATTTATTTGTATGAGTAAAGAATAAAAAGGAATTATACTAAATATCCATGTGCCTTTAGCAGTATATAATTATTATTTAAACAATATTAAATATTCAAACAGTTTGCCTTATACAAAATATTAAGAGCAACACAATAGAATGGCTATAACAAAATTTAAACAGACAAAAGACATATTTTTTTAATTGGCTATCGCAACATATGTTTTGAGTGTTAAAACCATTTATTATCAATATAGCAATTTCTAGTGAACAAAAAAAAATTAAATTGTTTTTAGAGCTCTTAAGAACAACCCCAGATATATAGTAATAAAATTTCATTTTGTAATCTGAAATATGTTTTGTATTTTTTTTTTTTTGTTTTCCTTATTTTTCTATACCAGATTACACACCCAGGTTCCTAAAATCACAATGAAATCGCAATGAAAACGAATTTCCAATTTCAGTGAATTTGTTTTCACTGTTCTACATTTCACTCGTTTTCATAATTTAGAAATCACTATGTAATCTATGTAAATTTCGCTAAAAGTAATTCTATAAAATATTGTAATGAGTGCTTTATTGCTTGCAGTGACATTACAATATGCAGAAGAAAAATTGTTGGGAGATCATTCAAGTCCATTAGGAATTGACGCTCCGTATGTGGAAAGATCTGGGCCCGTATCGCGTAAGAGTAAAGTGATCACTAAATTAATTGATTGTCGTTTTGGCAATCGCTCTCTATATTTCTTTATTGATATCATAGAGACAGCTATATTCAAAATGATAATTGATATCATGCTATCGACTTGATAAACGTGCCTTTCCAGTAAACCTTCCATTCCTGTATCGTTGTAGCTGGCCGCGGTCTTATGTTTTCTGGCCCAAGGAAATTTCCAATGAGCATGTGGAAAATATTTTGAAATCTGTCTTCGTCGAGTCGAAGTACTGTGTCAAAAATTTTGATTTGGAGAATAAAATTTGTTCAAGTTGAATTCAACTTGAAATGACCAATGATGAGGCATGAAATTCTTAACTTAATTTTTTGAAAAAAAAAAAATTATTCTTGGATTTATAGGATGTATTGATGGGACGTAAATCCAGTGCCAACGATATTCTACAATATAAAAGGATATTTTTCATATTTTTTCTGAAAACTTCACAAAACAGCTTTTAAGGACATTTTGTTTTTGAAAACGACATAAAACGAAATTATTTTTCATCACGATTTATGTTTTTTTAGATTAGATTAGGTTCGGATTTTTGGGAATTAAATAGCGTCTGAGAAGGATGTCATTCTGTTTATAGTGTGTTCTATATTATGATCATCACAGGTTTCATTACGATCCTACCAAACCAAACAAGCGTTAACGAAACAGATTTCCAGAAAATCAATGATTAAATAGTGCTAGTCAACAAAAATATTTTGAAGTGATTTATAGGAATGAAAAACGAACTTTATTTCGAAGAAAAAAAAACCAAATACTTTGCAACTTTAGATTCTATTTTGGACATTCGGGGGCAAAAGGAAATCATTAGATTGGCACAAAAATTATACTTCTGATGAAAAATGTTCTAAAAATGGCTTCTTTTTATGAGTCGTTGAATACGTACGCTTAACGTTGGAACCCGGTAAAAAGTTTGGTTGTTGATAAATGGTTATTGGTTAAACATAAAGCAAAATATTTGTTGTTAGTATCCCACTTATTTTATTTGTTGACTGTTACAGCTGTTTCGGCACACAGTACCTTCCTCAGACTAAATACATAATTTCAAACTAGTTTAACAATCAACAAATAAAATAAGTGGGATGCCAACAACAAATATTTTGTTTCTTTAAAATTAATAAATGGATCTCCATCAAGTAAAGTCCAACAAAATAAAACAATTGAATCTCTTTTAATAAAATATAGAGTAATCGTTAAAATGTTGCTTTTAATTACACAATGGGGATGTTGGTAAATTTTTGACCAGTTGGAGGGGGGGGGGAGGGTTTGTTAGTGTAACCTTTGTATATAAAATTCAGATTTAGTACTGATCTGCATCCCAATGTGAGCGCACGTGTGGGAGTGTAGCCCATTTGCATTGTAGTGTTGCTTTTCCCAATTAAAACAATAGAAAAAAAACAAAGAATGAAATATAACAAATAAAATATCCCTTAACAACAATAATAACTACCGCGTCGTGTTCAAATAAATTAATCAATCAAAAAACAAAAATATGTTCTATAAAAAAACAAAAAGTTCAATACAGTGCAGGGACTACATAATAACAACACAGCAAGCTTTTTAAGCTCTCTCCTCCCACAGTTGCTTAGTATAGCCACTGCATACATTGTATGGTTAACACTATATAGCGTAGCAAATTGATTATATATAGCAATATGAGATATATTGCGGTTATTATTTCTGGGTGTAGCGGAGCGGATCAGTGTGATTTACCATTAAGGCATAACACTAATGGTAAATTGCAATTGGGAAGTTTTTTTTTGTTTGTCTATTGCAATGGCTAGTAAGTTTTGTGTCGGGTATTGTAACATTCGGGGCTCCGAAAAAATGTCTGTGCTGCGTACGTTTACTCTGTTTTAAGCAGGCCAGTAGTTGAAAACACCGGTCATACGGAGTTTAACCTACATGGTTATAGTTTAGTGCCATTATTCTTTTCTCATTAGGATCAGCTTCTACCACAGTATGGTCCCTCTATAACTACAAATTTTAATTATATGTACATAGTTTAAATTCTCTGTTCAAAGGCGCATCATTCATACACATTTTATTTATTGCAGTCGAAGTTTGTATACTAATTCGACTTCTAATGAAGATGCCCTGTCCGAAGCTATGCAGAGAATTTTTTCCCATTTTCCGCACAGTGAGATCGTTATTACGGCCGATTTCAATGTACACAATTATATCGAGATTTTTGCTGAGTTAAACAATCTGACTCCGTTTTGTCTCCGACACTGAGTGGCACTTGCTTCGAGGAGACTGAACAGCTTTCAGTTCTAGGTATGTGCATCACAGACTATCTTTTGTGGAGTGATCACATATTTGACGTCGCCAAACACGCTGCTAAGTGTTTGGGTTTCCTCCGCCGATGCAAGAATTTTTTTCCCCATCTGATCTGGTTGTTATATATAAAGCCTTTATTCTTCCAAAGCTCGAGTACAATGCCCAAAAACCCACTTGAATCTCTTAGACAGAATTTAAAAGAGAGCTATAAAAATAATAGGCGGCCGTTGTCTAACTGAAACATTTGTATCTCGAACGCCGCCGCAATGTTTCAAAGCCTAGAAGAACTGAAGATATTCCACAACATTATTATTATACCAAATAGTAAATTGGGTCTCCGGGTCAAAGGAAACTCGAAAACAGCGAAATTGGTCCTTCATAATCACAACAGTCTGTCATCTTTGACGTAAGAACTTTAGAAACTAATGTCGTTTTTATTTGGCTCTGGAGTCTCTCCGACCTGGGATCAAAACTGAACACTTTTTTTATTTTGACGATTCTAAAGTTTGCTGTGATTGTACATGTATGTATGTATATGCGAAACTACTTAGAACACAAAACTAATAAAATATTTTTAACTTTAAAACCTTAAAGATATATGTAAATATTTACCTGTTCCTCTGAATATTTTTCTACTACATCCTCCACCAAGTTCTGCACTTTTGGTTAGTTGATCACTTGGTGACGAACACGAGGAAGATAATTTTGAAAGAGAATAAAATCAAAATACTGATTGTTGAAAGCAAATCATTTCGCACAATTAGGATACAAAAATAAAATGCACGACTGGGTCGCACGAACTTGCTCCTATGTAATAGACTAGGAATTTTAAAAACGATGTTATTAGAAAAAACTGTTCATAAGGATACAATTATCATCATTTTTTAAATTCTTTTAGTAGTAAGAGACAAAAACAGAATGCTATGCAAATATGAATTTATGCAAGAACAAAAGTTATAAGTCGTGGTAGTGGATTCTTAAAAAATTAAACTTTTGTATACAAAATTCTTAAAACATTTTTAAGAAAAAAATTTGGTACGTCAACTTTAGGTTTTTATTATTGTACGAATGAAAATTAAATTTCCAAAAAAAAATATTGACCCATTTTTGAGATATCGAATTTTCCAAAAAAAAAAAATGCTGGGGAGTCTTATTAACATAAAAAACGATCAAAATCAAAAACAAAAAAAATGGTTCCAAGGAGGGGTACCAAAAATAATAATTTTTTGGTAATTTTTTTTCATTCATTACCTAAGTTTAACTAAATGAAATTTTTTGAATTTTTTTTTTTAAATCTGTGGGACAGTTTTTGAGAAAAAAAACTATTTATAAAATCTCGAAAAAAATCGTATGGCAGGTACCGTTATTTTTGGTCTTAAAAAATCAAATCAAAAAACCTCATGGGGGGGGGGGGTTAAATAAAACCCATATCTACCAAGTTTAAAGAAAATCGGTCGAGCCGTTTAGCTGTAGTCGAACAGACAGACAGAATTGCGAGACCAACTTTTTTGGTCTTCGCATTATCGTAATGTCAACTTTGGTCAAAACCTCGAGTTCGATTTTTTTTTTCGAATGCATGCCTTATAATACCTATAAGTCGCAAGTAAAAATGGCAATTGTCGAGTTTGACGTTTAAGTATTTATTTGAACGTTTGAGTGCTTCTGATTTCAAGAATAAGAACTACCAAGTGAACACTTTGAGGAGAGTCCATAAAAAACGACATAATTATTTTTGTTAAAATAAACGTATTTGGATTTGAGAATTAGCGAGCTCCGAGTAAGAAAATGTATCCCTCAATATTGACATCTTCCAGTTATGGCCAGCTTTTTAGTGATTTTCGAACACTATGCGCCCCCTCGAAATTAAAATTAGCTTCTGAAAATCTTTTTGAGCTAAAACCGTCATTTCGTTACACACGTAGAGGAAAATGCGTGTAAAATAAGATAGAAGTCTCTCATTCAACTCAAATAAAATAATGTACATAAATGTACTCTATGATGAGTAGACACGGCGCACATGAAATTGAGTACCATACCGAACGATTGGATAAGAGTTGTTGTCGTTTGTCCAACGAAATCTACAGAACCAATACCGATTTTTAAATCTCATCATTTCAAAGGCAAATGGTTTTATTGACCAAGGATCGTATTTCTTTTTATTATTATCTATAAAACTAAGCTTAACATACATACATATATGCATTTTAATAATATAATAATTGAAATACGAGCAATACATACATAATAAAATATAACATTTGAACTAATAATAACAACAACACTTAATATTTATGGACACATAGAAATAGTTTATGTATAACAAACCAATTTTTTGGACACGACATTTAAGGCAATTTCAAGTGCAATATTGATTGAACTGCTTATTGATGGAAAGCGTTAACAAAACAGTATTACCACAGGACCTTTTAAACATTCAAACATTTACAATGTTGAGAGTATGTATGGTGTGTTTTCAATTAGCTACTTTTAATTTATATAAAAAACTTTTTAAATTTTGATGCCAGTCTATTGTTTAAACTTTAACTTTTAATTCAACAGACATTTGTTTTATTAACTTTACATGATCAATACTAAAAGATTTGTTCTGTGTAATCACGAATGTGGAATGTACATACGTATACTTTCAATGTTTATACATTTTTGGTAAAGATTTACTTTTATATAACAGTAATTTACTTGGAAATAACAGTAAAAAGACGTGTTAAACCAATAAGAATAGGTACAAACAATATTTTTTAACCTTTCTTTCATATTATCATATTATCACTTGTCGGTTTTCACTATGAGTGGTAAAAATAGGATTTTTTTAACTTAAATTAGAGAGTACTTCAAGAATGTAAAAAGCAATATCTTCGTCTCGATTTTGCCAAGACACGGAAATAATTTTTTGCGAGGGGTCGGTTTCATCAGAAACAATTTCCATTTGCACACTTTCCACAATAACTTTCGAACTCTCATCTAATCTTACATTCCAGTCTTTGAGCTTCTCTTTGAAAATCATAAAAAGGTTTTCTTCACTTTTCAACTTTGAGTTTGGATCTTCGAATTTATATTTGGAAAAAAATGTTAAGTTCTGGTGTATAGAAAAGTTTTCTTTGCAAACTTCAACGGCATTCATCATGATTATTCGGTTCTCTTCTGCAACATGAACAGTGAAGATAGTATTGCGTTTAATTGGAGTTGGTCCAAGTCCTCGAGCTTTGCATGTATTTGTTCCATTTTTTAGCAAATTCAAGTCTTCTTCCGTTGGTAATTTTATTCGTGTTTCAATTACACAAGTTTCGCCATACGAAATAACATTGCAATTGACTTTGATTTCATTTTTAATTTTTGAACTCAATAGTTCCATATTCTCATGACTTCTTCCATGAACTAGTACAACATTTTTCGGCGCACAGTTTTGAATGAGTTGCATTATTCCTGTAATGGAATATTTAAGTATGAATATTTTTTTTTTTTTAAATAATTAGTGATTCACCCTCACCTAAATGTACTCGAAATGGTGGAGATGAAATTCTACAACATACATATGCGCATAGGTTAAATCCAATGAACCTCTTGTATAAGCCACTTATTAAATATAAAATTTGTTTGTATTGAATGCTTGTTAGTATAATGTTGAAATGTGTTAAAAAAGAGTTATTAACGAAATTAAGATCCATAAAAATGCAAAACTGAAATCTCTGCTAAAATAAGGAGCATGATTAAATAAAATGCACGACTGGGTCGCACGAACTTGCTCCTATGTAAAAGCCTAAGAATTTCAAAAATGAATGTTATTAGAGAAACTGTTCATAAGCATAAAATTCATTTTTTAAATGACTAAAAAAAACTTCTTTAGTAGTTAAAGGTAAGAATAGGATACCATGTGATTCCAGCAAATATAGATTTATGCAAGAACAAAAATTATAAGTGTTTGTAGTGGTTTCTTAAAAAATAAGGTTTTATATAAGAAAATTTTAAGACATTTTTAAGAAAAAATGTTGGTACGCCAATTTGAGTTTTTATTATTGTATGAATAAAAAATTAAATTTACAAAAAAAGTATTGAGCCGTTTTCGAGACATTGAATTTTCAAAAAACAAAAAATTGATTTTTTTTTTTCAAAATTCAAAAAAAATATTTTTCTTAAAGTTTTGAAATGCAATGTTTTTTAAACCTTTTAGAAGCTTCCCTCTACGAAATTTCATTAAAATCCATTGTGCTAATAATGAGAAATTCAAAATTTTAAAAAATCGTTCTATGGTAGGTACAGTCAGTAATATCTTGTTTTCAAATTTTTTTTTATTAAATTACAGATATTAAAAAATAATAGAAAGAAAAAAAATTTAAGCAAAATTCTCGGAACCGTTTTCGAGAAAAATACGATTTTCGAAAACCATTTTTTAACATTTGTATGAAGGGTACTGTTATTTTCAGGTAAAATGAATTTATTTTGCTCATATAGTGTAGATTATTTTTCCAAACTTTTATTTATCAAGTTTTGAAAAAATCGAGCATGGGGTTTTCGAAATATTGAGTTTTCAAAAAAAAATTTTGAAAGTTTTTTTAAAAATCCAAAAAATTTGTTTTGGAAAATTTGAATACACAATAATATTCAAACTGTTGGGAAGCTTTAGCATAAAAAAAATGATCAAAATCGGTGGTACCGTTTTTGAGAAAATCAAAAACAAAAAAATGGTCCCAAGGGGGGTACCAAAACTACTAATTTTTTTGAAAATTTTTTTCGACTATTACCTAGTTTTAACTAAGTGAAATTTTTTGAATTTTTTTTAAGAAAATCGTAGGGACAGTTTTTGAGAAAAAAAAAATATTTATAAAATTTCGGAAAAAAATCGTATGGCAGGTACCGTTATTTTTGGTCATAAAAAATCAAATCAAAAAACATCCGGGGTAAAAAATCAAAACCCATATCTTCCAAGTTTGAAGAAAATCGGCCGAGCCGTTTAGCTGTAATCGAACAGACAGACAGACAGACAGAATTTCCCGACGCACTTTTTTCGTTTTCGCTATCATCGTAATGTCAACTTTGATCAAAATCTCGAGTTCGATTTTTTTTACGAATGCATAACTTGCCTTATAGTACCTATAAGTCGCAAGTAAAAATTGCACTCATTTGTTTTCACTTCAATTTTTTTTTTTTCAAAACTCAATATTTCGAAAACCCCTTGCTAGATTTTTTTTAAACTTGATAAATAAAATTTTCTCAATATAATCCACAACATGTGAGAAAAAAAATTTTATTTTACTTAAAAATAAAGGTACCTACCATACAAATGCTAAAAAATTAAAAAAAAAATGGTTTTCAAAAATCGTATTTTTCTCGAAAACGGCCCCTAGAATTTTGATAAAATTTTTTTTCTTTCAATTAATTTTTACGATTTTTAATTTAATAAAAAAAATTTGAAATTAAGATATTACAGCTTGTACCTAACCTACCATAGAACCATTTTTTCGAATTTTGAACTTCTCATTATCCACATAACGGATCTTAATGAAAATTTTTTTAGAGAAGCTTCTAAAAAGTCTAAAACACATTCCATTTCAAAACTTTAAAATAAATATTTTTTGAATTTTTGAAAAAAAAAAAATCTATTTTTCTTTTTTTTGGAAAATTCGATATCTCAGAAACGGCTCAATATTTTTTTTTGTAAATTATATTTTTATTCGAACAATAATAAAAACTTTAAATTGGCGTACCAAAATTTTTTCTTAATAAGCTTTTAAAAAATTTGTACATAAAAGCTTTTTTTTAAGAAACCACTACAACGACTTATAATTTTTGTTCTTGCATAAATTCATATTTGGATAGCATTATGTTTTTGTCTCTTACTACTAAAAGAATTTAAAAAATAATTTGATCCTTATGAACAGTTTGCTCTAATAACATTCGATTTTAAAGTTCCTAGTCTGTTACATAAGAGTAAGTGCGTGCGACCCAGTCGTGCATTTTATTTATTTTTGTATTGGGTTGCATGCTAATATTTACATATATTGTTGCTCAAACAACTTCTACTTAAGAGAACTCAACATATTCATTAATTAAAGGGTTTATTCAAATATCCTTATAAGATATCAATTTTTAATTTTATTTATTAACGAGTTCCATTCGCTAATCATGACTTTTTGTTTTGGAGTATACCTAATGAATAGGTAATTTAACAGTATTTTAATTTTTTAAAAACTGCACACTTAACATTAGATAAATTCAATATTTATGATTTGACTTATCATTTATTCCAAAAAGGCCATTTAATTATATAAATAAACGTTAACGAACTTAAGGTCTTCAATACGGATTAATGAACAATTTTATTTTATACAATCATTTTTAAATCAATTTTACTTAATTTAATATTACGTTTTCACCAAGAGATTATACTGGAATTAAGCTGATTTGCCATAAATCTTCTTTAAATCTCGAAGATTTACCATACAAATAATTTATTTTATAAATCTAGTAGATTAGAAATAAATCTTGTTAAATCTTGACTGATTGTTCTATAGTTCGAACTGACCTTATATCCATAGCGTGCTAAATCATTTCGATGTTTTTTTACCGTTTGGCATAAATGAAACTTTCTTCCTCTCACTCCTAGAGTCTGGTAAAGTATTCCAGTATTTAAGTAAAAAAATTACTTTTTGTTTTGTAAAACAATTTTAAATAATTTATTTTCAAATTTTAAAACATTGATTGAATATTGTTGTAAAATTTGAAAATAAATTATTTAAAATTGTTTTACAAAACAAAAACTAATTCTTTTACTTAAATTTAATAAAGAGTTTAACTGTACTTCCGAAGTTTGGCTCAAGGGTAAACTGATGAGCATTCCCTGAAGAACGAGTATTAAGGTTGAATCGTTTAAGGGGAGGAATGCAAGTGGCTATTTCACTGGAACACTGTTTATAAAAATAACGGTAATATAATGAAAGACAAGATTCATTGCGGTGCGGCGATGCTCGAGAGATTAAAATGTCTTGGTTATACATAGTTCTATCATCTCTCATTTTTAAAGTTCTTTTTTTGATTCTATCTATATATAAATAAATAAATATAAGTCTTATAGATTACAGCCGGATCAGAAGGGGTAGCAAATTTCTAGTTTTTGTCGAAGTCGAATATGTGGTAATTCCACATAAGGTGGTCTGTGATGCACATACCGAGAACTGAGAGCAGTTCAGTTAGAGGCATGGGGGTGGGTTGCGCTTTAACGACAGAAGACAGCACTGAGTTTTGAAAAGTGCATTTAATGAGCTTATCACACGTTGCCGTTCTAGATCCACATCCGAAGAACAAGGGCATGCATCTGGAAACGAATATGAGAGTACTGTCGTCAACACTGGATTAGAAGTTTCAGACAAAAGATCATCGATGAATATTAGAAAGCGGGTGGAGACAAAACGGAGCCCTGTGGCACACCAGCATTTATTTCATGAGTTTTAGACTTAAAACCATCCAATACAATTTTAAATGAACGGCTTGAAAGGTAGTTTCTAGTCCATCGATACCAAATGCACGCATTTTCGATAAAAGAGCTTGATGCCAATCTCTAGACGGTGATGTGAGACACAACTCATACTACGATGCCAATTAAAGAGACATTTTTTCCATGGCCCCCTGATTTAATGCTAATAAGAGTACTTTCTTTCTTCTAATAAGGGTACTTGAAAGAAAAGGTGGAAATCAACAAACCAACTACAACCACGATTCTTAAGGAAAACATTAAAAACGAAAGTTCTTAAAGTTATAACACAAGTATGCGAAATTGTTATGCAAAATGTGTTTAAAACGGCCCGTTTTCGCGCCAAGTCCAGAGCCGCCCACTTGACCTATGATGTCCATTCATAATTTTAAGGACCATATTATCAATCAATAAAATATTAATTGAAGGGTTGTATGTCTAAGGGGTCTAAGTGCCAAAAAATAAAAAGTCAATATTTTTATCAAAATACAATCTAAGTGCCAAGTCTTTTTTCTTTCTTTTAAAACTGTGCACACACACAAATAAAGTTGAGGTAGAGTCTAAGTGCTAATAGTTGTTTTTACTATGTTTTTCTCGTATATCTCTTAATTATAAAAATGGCACTTAGACCCTTTAGACTTACAACCCTTCAGTTATAAAATTGTGTTTCATTTAAAAAAATTAAAAAAAAACACCCACCTGAAACATAAAACGCACTCTGTATTATTTAAAATAAAAATCTGAAAAAATAGAGATTTATTTTTTTCTTTATTTGGAGCAGATTAAGGTCCATCCAAAATGAACTTTTCTCAACGACCGCTCTTATACATAGGTACATACGAAGATATTGTTGAATTTATTAAAAACAAAAATTTTACTAATTATAATTCCTCTTAAGCTAGTATACCATAAATTTCATAATTGTTTAAAAGTAAGTTTTTCAATTTTGAACTTAAAACAATATACATACACATTTTTTCTGACGCGGTGGATCAGCTTATGTGATTTAACATATAAAGAATATATGAAGCAATGTCTTCGTCACCATTTTTCCATGAAACTGAAATAATTTTTCGTTTCGAATCTTTATTGTCTTCACCGACACTTATTTTTACACTTTCCAAAGTAATGATACTATCTTCTTCCAGTTTAACCGACCAACAAACTAGGTTTTTCTTTAATATAACAAAAAGTTTTTCTGCAGTAAGTTTGTTCGTTTCTGTTTCTTCGAAGAAAATTTTCGAAATATAATTTAAGTTTTTGAAACGTTCGTAAAATTCTTTTAAAGTATCGTAAATGCTCTGTAAAAATATTCGTTTTTCTTTCATCACCAAAACGTAAAATTTACCTCCATTCATTCGATTATGCGGATCTGGAAGTTTAATGGCACACATTTCGGAAATGATTTTACTTGGCAGAGGAACTAAATGATTGTTTGTTGGAAGTTTTAGAGGCGTTCTTATCAAGCATTGTTCACCCAAGGTTGGGACGAAGCATTCTATTTTGAATTTTTCCATTATTTGACTGCGCAAGAAAGTTTTGGGATTTGATTGAGTGTGTACCAGAATTATATTTTTGGGATCGCAGACTTCAATAAGTTTCATTATGCCTGAAAATGTTGAAACTTTAATAAGACAACAAGTACATATTACATATTAATGTGACAATATTCAGAACCGTACTACAGGCGACAAATAACAAAAACAAATAAATTGTCACTTATGTAAAACATTCAAAGCCTATGTATGTATGCCATCACCAGCTTCTAAGTCTTATACATTAGGACATTGACATGAACGCCACTTACGATAAGCGTGTGAAAACTTAAATAAATAAATAAATTTGGCTCGAAGAAAACCAGGACCTAGTGACTTACAACTCTCAAACATTCTTGTATGTGTTTTACCAGGAGGGGCCTTCCAATTTTCTGCCGATTCCGAACGGCTAATGAGCAGCACTTTTATGACAAAAAATACTCTTAGAGTATTTGTGAAAAACTCGTTTGCAACGGCTCAGAATTGAATCCAAGACCTTTTGCATGAGAGTCCAACGCACAGTTTCACAGTGCTATTAACAGAGTCTATTCTGTAGTTTAAGTTAAACGACACCATTCTGCCGTTTAAGCCTCATTTCAAAAACAACTTCGTAACATAGTGAAAACACATCCAATGGGAGCCTTTCAAACTTTTTTAAAGAAACAAACTGAAGTTCAGATTAGACTGTGAAATTGTACAAGTTGAACTTCAAATTTTAGCTTCAGTTCAGGTTCAGCTAAAAACACTTACAAAATAATCAGCTCTACTTTTTCCTTAAACACAGCCAATTCGTTGTGAATTTTCATAACCTCAAATAACATAGCTAATAAATTCGTTGGATTCTTTAATTCATAGAAAAATCTCCTTTGCTGTTATTGGTTTTGTTTCTTTTTTATAAAACTGTCTTAAAATAAACTAATGTCGTTTCTATTTGGCAATCTGGAATCTCTCTCCGATCGGGGATCCCAACTGAACACTTTTTTTGATTCTGATGATTCTGAAGTTTGTTGTGATTGTATAAATGTGAAACGTACTTCAAATGTAGACAATAATGTTATCCATTTCAACATGAAAAATCATTTTTGTTGAAAGAAAATTACTTCGCAAAAACAGTTTAAGTTCATATTTTGTTGTTTAAATGTTATTACTAATTACGACTTGACAGCGAGATTATAATTTTCTGTGAGAAAAAACATACGTCCTGATTATATGAAATAACAAAATCATTATAATTGATACTAACAAACGTCATGTGTACAAACAAAAGCTTAAAAACATCAGCAAAATAAGAAAAGTGCGTATACGCCCAAGTGTACCCTTGTGTCATGGACACCTTGTATAAAGTTGTTTACCATTTACCAACTGTAATAGCTGTATTAATTAAAAACTCTTATTCCATCTGTATTCCATGATTTAAAAAAAAAATCGAAATGTTTGCGGAATAGTAAAATGGTGTTTAGATGGTTTAAGAAATGGTTAAACATATGAACTATTACTGTTTTCTATTCAACATAAATTAACAAACTTCGCCTTCTTGTGCCTGCATACTTCAATTCAATTGTAATTAAAACCTTAAAATTACATCTCTATTTGGCAATCTCAGTTATGAATGTGTATGCCTTGAAAAAACTTAATGGAGACAGAAAACCTCATATCCGGTGTTGAAAAAGATGCATAGCATAAGCAAAACAAAAGCCAAAAAAAAACGTTTGAGTCATTTCCAGTTGTAAATATGATTTTTTGTTTCCACACAAAAATAAGACACGTTTTGCTATTCCAAATATGACTCAAACTTAATATTTGATTTTTGTGCGCTTGTGCCTGTTTTTCTTAGGAAGGCAGCGTAATCTCGCGTAAACTTTAGATAGTGGGTAAATTTATAATAAACCAGTTTTAGAAACTTTAATGGAAAATATTTAATGCAGGACTGAATATGATGATTTTGGTGCACAAGCGAAACTTATTGTTGAAAATCAAGCAATCGTTTCAAAATTTGTTTTCACTTATTAATTTTTAATTTAAATTTTATATTCATTCCGAATTCAAACTCTGTACGAGCAAGACTAATAAACTTTAGTTATTACTATTTTTTATTATAAATACTTTTGGAATCCTTTCGGCACATAGAATCTCAATAGGTTATGGGCGACATAAAAGATTTTGTGCATGGTATTCCCCAGTTTAACGGCTGTGGATACGACGATTGGAAATTCAGAGTCCAAATTCATCTGGAATCCAAAAATCTGTGGGACGTTCTAACCGACGATCCGCCTGCAGAAGAAATAGCAAGATCGGAATTTTTCAAAAAGGATAAAATGGCTAAAAATTATTTGGTTAATTTTATCCATTCGGACTGCTTGAGCTATGTAAGGGACAAACAATCTGCAAAATTAATGTGGTTAAGTCTGGAATCAGTATTCGCAAGGACGTCAATAGTTAACCAACTATTGTTGCGAAAGCAATTAACAAAATTGCGTATGCGAACTGGAGATTCAGTGAATTCTCATTTGTTGGCATTTGAAAATTTAATACGTCAGCTCAAACTAGCTGGTGCAAATATAGAACAAGGGGATATGCTTGCACAGTTGTTTCTTTCTTTGCCAGAAAAGTTTGATCCTTTAGTAACTGCACTTCAAAACTTAGATGATGGAAAATTAACTTTTTCTATGGCAAAAGAAAGATTAAGAGCAGAAGAAATTAAACTAAATGAGCGTCAAGAAGAAGAGATGCAAGAGGTAACGGCTTTTTCAAGTAAAAAGAAAAACTTCAGAAAGGAACAATTCAATGGGAAGTGCTTTAAGTGCAACAAATTCGGACACCAAGCTAAAGACTGTCATTCAAAGGAAGCACAGATTGTCAAAAGCAAAGTTTTTTGTTTTATGGCAGACAGAGACTCTATCAAAAGCAACGAGAACGAGAAGATAATTTTCAAACTGGATTCAGGAGCCAGCGATCATCTCGCCAATGAAAAATGGTACTTTTCAGAAATGGATGACTTGACATATCCTGTTGAAATAAATGTTGCGAAAGATAAACAGTCTCTATTAGCAAAACAAATTGGAAAAATCAACGGATTGAGCAATGCAGGAACAGAGCTGACAATACGAGATGTGTTGTTTATTCCTGAGTTACGAGACAATTTACTTTCTGTCAGCAAGTTAACGAATGCTGGAGCTGAAGTAAAATTTTGTGGGCACAAAGCATTAATTTTGAAAAACAACGTGTTGATAGCAACAGCAAATTTACGCGGAAATTTGTATGAACTTGAAGTATTGATAAAGAAACCAACATTAAATGTATGCGTTAAAGATGAAGCTATGTTGTGGCATCGACGTCTAGGTCATATTAGTCAACAGAGAATGGATGTCCTTCTCAAAAACAACTTACTTCCCAACAAAATTCAGAGGAACAAGATCGATTTTTGCGACGTGTGTGTTGAGGGTAAACAAGTACGAGAACCTTTCAATAGAACACGCAACAGGGCTCAGCGAGCTCTCGAGAGAATCATTCAGATGTGTGTGGTCCTTTAAGTCCAATTGCAAGTGATGGCTCGAAATACTTTGTTTCATTCATTGATGATTATAGTCATTTCGCCATGATTTATTTAATCAAAAAGAAGTCTGAGGTGTTTCAAGCATTCAAAGAGTATGAAGCCCTATCCACTGCTATGTTTGGTACTAAAATTTCGAGACTTACAGTAGATCAAGGAAGGGAATACATATCAAATGAACAAAATTATTGGTACAAGCAAAAAGGTATTCAAGTTGAACCAACAATAGCTTATTCACCACAACAAAATGGGGTAGCTGAGAGGTTTAATAGGACACTCACAGAAACAATAAGAGTTTTGTTGATTGAATCGAGTATTCCAAAGAATATGTGGAACGAAGCTGCACTTGCTGCTGTATATACAATAAATAGGAGTCCAACCAGTTCTTTGGAGAATTCCAGAACACCAGCCGAATTATGGTTTGGATTTAAGCCAGATTTAAATAAATTAAGGGTGTTTGGCTGCAAAGCCTACGCCTGGGTACCAAATCAATGCCGGAAGAAATTTGATCGAAAAAGCAAAAAATCGGTGATGGTAGGATATGCTCCGAATGGATATCGACTCTGGGATATAAAATTACGCAAGATAATCACATGCCGCGATGTTAAATTTGAAGAATACAATTTTCCGTTCAAAAGTCTTGCAGAGTGCGAAAACACAAAAGAAAATCAAAAAGTTTATATGCGATGGAGCCACGAGCAAGAGGGGGAAAGTGAACATGAAGATGTTGCTGCGGCTAATGTTTCAGAGCCACAAATTTTACAAAGCGAAGAGGAGTCTGATCAAAGAGTTAGTCAAGGCTTGGCAGAAGTTGATCTGGAAAAAGATAATAATGCGCTCCCTTCACAATCAAACAACAATCACCAAACGGAGACTGTGAGGCGTAGTGAAAGGGAGCGCCGATTACCAAGTAAGTTTTTTGATTATGTAATGGGGTCGAAAGCAAACTCTGCCGAAGTAAATATTTCCACAGACATACCCAAAAATTATAATGACATTTTTGGGCGAAATGATTCAGATTTATGGAAGAAAGCTGTCGATGAAGAGTTGAATTCCATGATGAAGAACAATGTTTGGAAAATCGTAGATGTACCTTCTAATGCGAAATTGCTAAAGTCAAAATGGATCTTTACTATAAAAGAAGATCAAAATGGCAACAAAACTAGGTACAAAGCTCGATTGGTTGTTAAAGGTTTTTTACAGAAGTTCGGTATAGACTACACTGAGACATATGCACCAGTTGCGAAGTTGACCACCATACGTGTTTTGTTGGCAGTCGGTGTTTACCGAAAATATCATGTTCATCAGTTAGATATAAAAACTGCGTTTCTACATGGTGATCTTAAGGAAGAACTTCATATGTCCATACCAGAAGGAGTACAAGCGAGAGAGGGTAAAGGTTTGAAACAATCACCACGTTGCTGGAACCAAAAGCTTAATGAACATTTGCTTTTACTTGGATTTATAAGATCAAGCCATGATTATTGCTTGTACACCAAATTTAACCGACAGGAAGAGGATGTACTAATTGTGTTAATCTACGTTGATGACTTGCTGATTGCTGGTAGTAAGATTTCATCTGTTCAAAAATTGAAACAAGCGTTATCTTCCCGATTCGAAATGTCAGACTGTGGACCTTTACAATTTTTTCTTGGTATGAAAATAGATTTTGTGGAAGGATGCTTAAAAATATCACAAGAAACAAGTATTGAAAAGCTTCTTCACAAATTCGGGATGATAGATTGTAATACTGTCAAAACTCCTATAGAAAAAGGATTACAACTTGAAGCTAATCACACAGGACCAGAATTGCAAAAGCCTTATCGAGAACTTCTTGGAAGTATCATGTACATTATGCTGTGCTCAAGACCAGACATTTGCTATGCAGTTGGTTTTATGGGGAGATACCAACAAAACCCATCTGAAATACATTGGCAGCATCTTAAGAGGATTGTGCGCTACTTAAAAGGAACCAAGTTTTTGAAATTAAACTTTAACCCCAATCATGACCAACCAATTATTGGTTATGCTGATGCTGACTGGGCAACTGACTTGGTAGACAGAAAGTCAGTAAGTGGATACATTTTTCAAGTTTATTGCAGTACTGTGTCCTGGTGTAGTAAAAAGCAAACCACGGTCGCTACTTCATCGAGTGAAGCTGAGTACATAGCACTAAGCTCAGCAGCTGCAGAAGCTATCTGGTTGAGAGGAATAATGCAGGACTTACAAGAAATGAAAAACGAACCTGTAACAATATATGAAGACAACAGAGGATGCATTGGAATGGCTCATAATTTGGAAAGTAAAAGAGCAAAGCATATTGATATAAAATATCATTTTATAAGAGACAACATTGCCAAGGAAATAATTGAAATTCAAGCTATTGGAACAAAAGAACAACTAGCTGACGTTTTTACAAAAGCGATGGATCGTACACACTTCGAAGAATTAAGAAGAAAACTTAAATTAAATTGATGGAAATTAAATAACAGTATGGATCGATTGAGAGAGGGTGTTGAAAATCAAGCAATCGTTTCAAAATTTGTTTTCACTTATTAATTTTTAATTTAAATTTTATATTCATTCCGAATTCAAACTCTGTACGAGCAAGACTAATAAACTTTAGTTATTACTATTTTTTATTATAAATACTTTTGGAATCCTTTCGGCACATAGAATCTCAATCTTAATATATATAAATCTCGTGTCACGATGTTTGTCCTCAATGGACTCCTAAACCACTTAACCGATTATAATAAAATTCGCACACCATGTGCAGTTCGATCCAACTTGAGAGATAGGATAGTTTAAATCTCAAATTATAGTCGCAATTTATTGCATTCATATTATAATGAAGAAAATACAGTGAAATTAAACCTGTTTTTTACTTATTTGTGCTTCATTGATCAAAACTTTATAATTTAATTTGAATATATGTATGTAAGTATTATCACATAATTATAAAAAACGAACGTCTTCAAGAGAATATCATAAGAACAAGAGCAGCAGGAGAACGAGACATAGCCACAGTAGGAGCACAGGAACAATAATTTCAATTTATACATGTAAGTAATATCACATAGTTTTATAAAAGTTAATTAATATATCAATGAAAAAATGGCACAAGAGTATTTTCCCGGATATACAGAATAGTTATTTGAATTATGAATGGCTTAGTCAACGGGCGATTTTGGCAGCCAAAAACGTTGATGTTGACGAAATTAACTTCCAGATACAACAGTTGTTACCAGGCGATCTGATGTCTTTTAAATCAATCGATACTGTTGTTGATGAAAATGAAAGTGTAAATTTTCCGATTGAATTTTTAAATTCATTAGATATCCCTGGAATGCCACCACATAATCTTCGATTAAAGATTGATTCCCCTATTATTCTCCTCCGTAATTTGAATCCACCTCAATTATGTAACGGTACGCGTTTGGTCATCAAAAAGATCACCGGAAACATTCTTGAAGCAACCATTTTGGCTGGGAAGTTTAAAGGAAAAGTGGTCCTGCTGCCACGTATTCCGATGATACCATCAGATTCTACCATACCCTTCAAAAGGCTACAGTTTCCAATTCGTTTAGCTTTCGCCATGTCTATAAATAAATCTCAAGGTCAAACAATGTCCATTTGTGGTTTAGATTTGGAAAATCCATGTTTTTCTCATGGGCAACTATATGTTGCGTGTTCACGTGTTGGGAAACCGTCGAATCTATTTGTGTTAGCTAAAGACAGGTTAACCAAAAACATTGTGCACCGATTGGTGTTAAATTAAATTGAAATTGAAAGTATTTATAATTCAAAAAAATAGATATTAATGTTTAAAAGTTTAAGACTGTCTGCCTTGCCTACGTCATTCATGAGTTTAAGCGTCACATGTTATTTACTGTATTATACTGTAATATACTTATATTTGTTATAAAATTAAATGGAAATAATAAATCTAATAAATTTTTATTTCGTACCTACTGATTTATGCTTAATATCAAGTGTAAGAACATTTTAATTAATTGTGTTCAACGTACTTCCCCTTCAAATCTCAATCCAGTGAATTTGTATACCAACATCAACATTTTCGTCTTTGTTCGTAAATAATTTCATTGTACTAAAGGGTTATAGTAGTAGAAAGTCAAATAAGGAGATCACCATATTTTTTTACAAATACCATCTGTTAAAAAGCATAGTGGACTCCGTGACTGATGTTCTCTTATTGTTCCTCTTAGATTGTTTACTATAATGTAATACAACAAAAACTTTAGCCACAGCAATGCGTGGCCAGGTCAGCTAGTACTTATATATAAACTTGTTTATGCGGAGTGAAAGGAAAATGTACGCAAATACGAAATCATTAATTTATCTCTGTTGAAGATCGTAAAAGATACACTTTAAATTAAGTATAAGCCGCTTCCACTGTATGTCATATTTTAAGATAGCTCAAACTTTTGTTTTATATTAATAATTTTTGTGTAAGCTTATTGTTTTCAGTCTGTCAGAAGAAACTGGTTTTGAAAACATGAGACAAACTTTGAAAAGAAATTCCTTAAAACGATGAATACATTTCAGGATGACATTTCGCAAAACCATTTTCGGATGACCTTGGGGATTTACCTAAATGCAGTGTTGCAGTGCATCGTGCATTTTATTGCTTTCACAAAGTTAATCTTTTTACTGATTGCCAAAACTTTCTAATGCAATTCATTAAACATGTTCATTCACTTAAACGAAGATGGCGAATTTGATAACGTTATTTTATTGAAGCAAACATAGAAGTGAAATAGTCACAAACAATTTAACCGCAATACTCGCGCTTCAGGGAGTGCCCATCAGTTTACCCTTGAGCCCAACTTCGGACGTACTGTTAATATGAGTAATTCTTTCTTTAGCCACACTATATGAATGTGAAATGCTTTACCCGACTCTATATTTCCCTTATATATAATGTTCAGACATTCAAACCTAATATGGATCGGTATCTTCTTATCCTCTCCAACTTCCCTAACACGCTCGCGCTGTCCTCAATCATTTTAAGGGTAATATAAAAAATCTTTTTAACTTCAGTTGTATTTATTGGATGCTTGCTTGGATAGGCAGTTTTTAAATACTTTTAAATAATTGGAGATTGGTACCATTTCTCAGCAAAATCAAGTACCCTCTTCAACTTTTATTTTTCCCTTACGATTAATGTTCGTCATTGCTCCATAAAATAATATATCATTTAAGACACAATGTAAAAAAGGGGTCCATTTTACCTTGTTAAAGTTTTTAAATTGGAACGCAGCCTAAGCTAAAACCTGATTTTTAAATATATGTATGGTTTTTAAACTTTTTTTTATGTAAACAGACATAAAGATGGACACACGCTTAACTATGCTTAAACCAAAAAATTCATCGTACACCGAGAATTTGATGAACATATACAAATCAATTAAATTAAAGAATTAATTTAACCAGCTGAAAGACAAACGCAAAGCGGACGACTTTAAAAAATGAAAAACATGAAATGCGAACATAAATGATTCTATTACGGTAAATAACTCACCGTTTGCATCTGCAACAGAATCAAAACTCATTTGCTCAACTCTCAGTTTCACTTTGATAATCTCTTTATTTCCAAATTCAATTTGTGGTCCACCTTTTACAATCTTGTACCCCAATGTACCCCTTACACAAATATCAGGCAATATCAACATATTGTTTTCATCGTCTGCCCATTTTTTGAATATTTGCAACGATAATCCATTCTGCAACATACCATTAGTTGCAAGCACCACCATTGGTTCGGGATAATCAATGTAACTTTTATCAAAAGATTTTATGTGTTTGAGCTCGAAATCATTAACATTCGTTGTATTCATTTTTGGATTGGTCCATTTGGCGAACATTTTGTAATATGAATTGGCTCTATCTGTGAGACTTTCTGTGGCAAAATAAATCGGATATGACAAATTCATTTTTCCCCAATACGCGTCCAAGAGTATACAAAGTTCCTGAGCTCTACCCAATATAAAAACAGGTATGAGGACCTTACCTCCTCTGGATATACATTCGTGTACATTTTGGAGGAAATCTTGATTGCGGCAGTGTTTTGTTTTTGGATTTTCGGTGGCATACCTACTATCGGTTATTAACAAGTCTGGTTGACATTTGTCAATACAGGCAGCACCCAAGTGCCGATCGGGATTCATATTGAAATCACCAGTGTAGACAACAGTCTGGGATCCAACTTTTATCCAGAACATAGCTGCACCCAATACATGTCCAGCATAGTAGGCTTTAATTTCCAATTCATTGTCAACCATTACACTCTGATGCAGTTCAACGGCCGTTACTTTCTTCATGCAATTTTTTATTATTTGTGTTGAATAGCGATTAGTTCTTCCAATGTATTGAAGATTTTGTCTGTGTAATTCTTCCAATAGAACTGGAACGATAGATTTTGTGGGATGTGTCATGTAAATTGGACCGTTAAAACCAATTATTTCCGTCATGTACGGTAGAGCTCCAGAATGTTCTAAAATAGAGGGCAAATAATATATTTATTTATTTTTAATACGGGAGACATTATTGTTTAGTAAAAGTGATATAACACTAATCATAATGTATGTATGATACATATGTACTATATGGCAAACTTGCCACATAAATACGGTTCACCAGTGACATATACATACGTGTATACATCCGCCTTAACCAATAAACGTTTTCCATACAAAATATTAAGTCATCATTAAATATCAAAAAAGAAACAAACACAAGTTGCAAAGGTGGCGTCATCAACCGACGTGCGACAAGAATACAATTATGCAATAGAACAATTGACTAAGAAGCAATTAAGATTGAGCGTTGAATACTAAATATCACTAAAAACTTTGCTCGATCCTGAATATTTTATATATATGTAGATAGGAATAATTTGAT
Source organism: Philhelius festivus (assembly GCA_963931855.1). NCBI lineage: Eukaryota > Metazoa > Arthropoda > Insecta > Diptera > Syrphidae > Philhelius > Philhelius festivus. The sequence goes on along the minus strand of OZ007555.1, from coordinate 230,625,024 downwards.
ACCGTGTGAAACAATTTTGATGTTATTGCAAAACGAATTCTTCTTCACTTCGGACTACGAGTATTATAAAAAAAAACGAACTTCTATACACCAATTTTGTATAATAATATCGTTATTAAGTTCTTACAGAACAACATCTACAATTCAAGAAAATCAACTATTCTTACCTATTAAAAATAAATGGAAATTCAATAAAACGAATACAATTGTTGAAATATATCGCAGGCTCTTCCTAAGCATTTCATCTGAACTCAAGGCCAAAATCTGTAAATTTATATTATCGGACATATCCCAAACATCGGACTCTACAACTTTTGCAGTAATAAACGAAGATGGCAACACGATACGTCTTGGATTACTCTCAATTAATCAACTCAAATCTTCACATAAAACTGATGGGGACTCCTGATCACGTTGACATCCGAGGGAAAGAGATGGCTTATTGTTTGCCAGCCTTGCAAACAAATCACCAAGCTACCTCTATAATTCCTATACCAAAAGTGACCTCATCAGAAACTACACAAAAAGACTAATTGGCTGAGGACTAATTCAATGGAGTTTATATAAACACCGCTACAAAAAACCAAATAAGCTAACTCCTATCTACCCCACGACTGCTCATAATTGGTGATCGCACCCCAGACCATTAATCCACCCTCTGGGCTATGATGCCGTGTTAAAAATAGTTCCTCTTTGCACAAATCATGAAAATAAAAGTTGTAGCCATCTGGCCCATCTACTTCTTTTCATCCGTGAAGACAACCTTCGCCAATCATTTTTAGTTTGGCGTTGGCCTATAGTCCAAGCCATATGATGTTTCGAAAACTCCTTACGCACGGAATTCAGGGGTGGTCTTTTGTCAGCTTTAACCTCTTCAGATGTCCAGCACCAAGAATAACACGCCGAACAGTCGATTTGCTTGCATTTACCACTGCTTCGAATTTGATTTTTGATGTGTAATAGCTGGAATTGGGGGCAAGTCGAATGATTTTACGTCTGTCAGATGGTGAGATCACAGTAATTGTCCTTCTTTTGTATTTTTTTTCATAGAAAAGAGTATCTTTTAAATAATTGTCAACACAAGTTGCACTACGCTCAATTTTTTTTTTTTTGCAATTCGGCGGTTTGAATAACCTTTCTCTTGATAAACTTCTATTTTTGCCTTCTCGGCTGTATTTAAAATTTTTTCTCTTCCCATTTTTATTCAAAATTTGTCTATTACACGTTAACTTTACTGAACTATAACTTTGCAACTGCCTTTATTCAAATGAACCAAATTTCGTTGCTTAATTTTACGACGCTTTTTGAAAACTTTGGAAAAACCGCGATTTTTGATACAACAAAGTGTTTTTTTTTTTGAGTACATTCTCTTCGGAGTTCTGAAACCTTACTTCACTTAAGAATTTTAATAATGAATTCAATTAACGGGGCTTTACATTCGCTTTTATACAGAAAAAAAAACAATCAGCTCTATCACGAATTCCATCGTAATCGGAATATGGTTACGAATCACGAAAAAAAAACTATCACAAAATCCATCGTAGTGTAAAACCTCTTACAAATTGTCATTACGAACGGATTTGGTGATCGCACTTTTCGGGATTCGTAAAAGTTTCCGATTACGATGGAATTCGTTATATGGCTGAATGCCTTTATTCAAGTGAACCGCAGTGTATATATTACAAAAAAATTACGAAATTCTAAGGTATAAATTACAGAACGGTGGACCTTTGCAGCTTGAAGCTCGTTAATTGTAGGGATACTCACTGAACCATTTTTTATGAGGTAAGTAAAGTAAATTGATCCGGTAACAGAAATATTATGATCTTTTAGCGACAACGTATGTATGTATGTATGTAACTATATATACCAGCAGTATGCAGCAAAGTAGTTGCGCAGTCTAATGAAAGAAGATTGGATTTGTATTTTAGTGATGTGAACTTTCGAAGTTTCGAGTGGTAAGAAAACTCCTCCGGATTTAATTAAGTCCAGTTGCAATTATAGGCAACTTGCCATAAATCCGGATTATCACTCATTATCAGTCCATGATAGTGACTTTCAACTCTCAACAATTTCTGTGTACTTGTTTAGGGAAATGGAGGGGACATACAATTTTAACCGATTCCGATCAGAAAATGAGCAGCAGTTTTCATGACAAGAGATACTCTTGGAGGATTTGTCAATTCCTCGCAAAAGGTACTACACACTTTTTTGAAACGGCTGACAAATCTAATATAATAATACTAATCAATACAATTTAAACTACCACTATTAAGCTTAAATATCTGTAACCTCCACATTCGATAACACATCAAACATAGACGATTAATCAAAGTCTTTAAAGAAAACTCACTTTTTTATAACTAGGACAATCAAATCGGTTTATGTTCCAGATGTGCTCATTTAGACAGACAAAAGTGTTACACCAATTTTGATGTCTTTTCTGATTTCGTTAGTTTGGCTTTATTTGAAACTTTTCTTGTATACTTAGCAAGTATATTTTTCCGAACATACTTAAAATTGATGTAATGTTAAAATAAAAAGTCCGATTTCAACAAAAAAAACTTTTATTTATATTTAAATAGTAATTTTATCGCATATTAAAAATTAATCTGACTTAGGTTAATTTAATAAATCAAAATTAATTAACCATGTATTCAAATATTATTTCAGTGTTGTCTTTTAATGATTTTTGGAAAATCAAATTTCAATATTCTGCAATAATTGAAGAATATATGAACCCAGATCTTCATCTTGATTGGTCCATGAGACAGAGATTATTTTTTGTGACTGATCAGCTTCGTTTTCATCTATTTTCAATTCAACAGTTTCTATTGTTATAATGCAATTTTCATTAAATGTAACAGTCCAATCGGTAAGTTTCTCCTGAAGCATTGCAAACAATTTTTCTGCGGTTCTTAATTTTGGACCTGCATCTTGTATCTTAACTTTAGAGGTGAATTTCATAACGTGCCTGCTGATCGATTGTTCCTTGAGTCCTTCGGTTAGATTCATTAATAAAATTTTGTTATCCTTCATCACGAGAACTCCGTGGACAAGACGTCGTCTCTTTGGATCGGGGGGTTGGGCGTTGTACATTTTTGCCTCGGCCTTAAGCAATGACAGAGAAGCATCTACAGGAATTTTTACTGGTGTATTTATAACACAAGTTTCACCATTTGCTGGCATGAAACAATCGATTTTGAATTCTTCTTTGATTTTAGTCAAGAGAAACTGCATACGCTCCGCTTCACCGTGGACCAGCATCACGTTTTTAGGTTCGCAATTTTGAATGAGCTGCATTATACCTGAAATGAGTAAATTTATTTGTATCGTTTTGGAAGCAATTTACTAACATCCAATTTACTAACCTTTTGCGTCCGCATGAGCACTGAAACTCATATACTCCACAGACATCTTAACTTCCACCATCTGCCTGTTCTCGAATTCAATTTTCTTCGCTCCGGCTAGGACCTTATGTCCAACAGTTCCTTGTACACAGTAGCCGGGCATTATCACCATATTGTTCTCATTCGGTGCCCACTTCTTGAATATCTGCAGCGAAAGTCCAGCATGTAACATCCCAGGAGTAGCAAACACAACCATTGCCCCTGGATTGTCAATGTAACCTTTGTCGAAAGCCTTAATATGTTTGAATTCGAACATATTGCGATGCACGAATGTCTTTCTAATCTTCTGATTGGTCCATGTGATAAACATTTTGTAATATGTGTTTGCTTTCTCCGTTAATCCCAACGCAAAGTAAATTGGATATTTTAAATTCATTCGTTCCCAGTATGTCTCCAAGAGAATGCATAGTTCTTGTGCTCTTCCTAAAGCAAAAACAGGAATCAAAACTTTTCCACCCCTTGCTACGCATTCATGAACTTTCTTTAGAAAATCACGCTCTCTGCATCGCTTCGAATCACGAATTGTTGTTGCATATGTGCTCTCTGTTATCAACAAGTCCGGGCGACATTTGTCGATCCATGCAGCACCCAAGTGGCGATCGGGAGTCATATTATAATCCCCAGTATAAACAACGGATTGCGAACCAACTCTTATCCAAAACATAGCTGCACCCAACACATGACCAGCATAATAGGCTTTGATCTCTAGCTCATAATCAACCATTACACTCTGATGGAGAGTTACTGCAGTAACCTTCTTCATGCAGTCCTTAATCATTTGAGTTGTGAAGAAATTCGATTCACCTTTACGTTCGACTGCAACTTTGCGCATGTCTTCCAGCAGAATTGGGGCAATAGCTTTTGTTGGATGTGTCATGTAAATTGGGCCCATGTATCCGACGATTTCCGACATGTACGGCAGGGCTCCACAATGATCTAGAAGGGTACAAAAGAAATAAAACATTTTTGTATACTTATGTTAAGGACCGAAGGAAGGCGCACAAAAATGCTAATAAATGATTGTATGTTCAGCGGTTAAAGATATTTTATTTTATTTCACTTCACTCATACTCACTACGAAACAGGCGTTCGTGAGAACTAACAAAGGGATTTTGTCGAAATTTTAAAAAGAATCTACATACTTACAATAATTTGTTTGTTTTATCTAGCACTTGCCGATAATGGTTGGTTTACTCAAATCGTTATTGAGTATCAACTTGAAGACTTGTGGTTCTATTGAAACATATGAAAACCAAATGATATCAACCGCTCATAAATTGAGCTCGATCTACTACTGGCTGGGCATGATGATTGATATAAGCTTATGATAATGGGTATATAAAGTTCGGGGCTGCAAATAGCATCCGACGCAGTAAAGATGAAGCTATTACAAGATGTTAAGGATGATGATGTTGAAAATGGTGGTGCCGGAATAGTGTTATATTGTCGAAACTCTTGAAAAAGAACTTTTCACAAAGGTAATCAACGTCCTTCAAATGGCCCTAAATATTTCGCAAATTTTGGTTAAGGAGGAACCGTTGACTGTAACGATTAAAAATGCCTTATACATACCGAATTTGTGTGCGAACCTTTTGGCAGTTAGCTAATGACTGTGGCATCACATACTAGGACATCCAAATCAAGAAACATTAGTCAAAATGAAAGAAGGATCTGTAAAAGGAATCGATTTTGTAAAATCGAAAATACATCAGTGTATCAAATGTCTTGGAGGAAAACATGCCAGTAAGCCATTGCCATTATCACAATTAAGTCAAGTGAGATATTAGAAGTAATTTATTCTAATATATGTATGTGGACCAATTGAAGAGAAATCGCTAGGAGGCGCTCATTACTATCTTTTTATCCAAGGCGCGGTAGTGCCCAGTTCAAGTTCTCGCACTACACCCTTTTTACAGGAACAAACTCAGGCGATTTTTGACCCCTCCCTATCTTCAGTACCAATGAAGTCAGAAACTTAAAATTCCGAATATTTGCTAAGCTAGTCAGACACAGGCGCCTTACCAAATTTCAATTTTCTAGCATAAGCGGTTCCTGAGATATAAGGGCTCAAAAATCACAAAAACCGTAACTGACTGACAGATCATCAAAATTATGGAGAACTTCCCGGTATCGTAGAATTTTAGTAATTTTAGTAATTTTAGTAATTTTGCACAACGGTAGGACTTGTCATGCCAGCAGAGGAACAAATTTGAGGTTTTCCATTCAGGGGGCGTGGTATCCGCCCACTTTCTCCGAATTGGTGTTGTTTGAATGGAGCACTTCCGACTTCTGTAAAACGATGAAATTTGGTAGTGGTAGGGCTTAAATTGCATACAAAGAAAAAAATATAAAATTTGAGGTTTTCCATTCAGGGCGTGGTATCCGCCCACTTCCTGAGAACTGATGTAACAATGAAATTTGTTAAAACGGTAGGGCTCAAATTGCAAATAAGGGACCAAAAATAAAAATTGAGGTTTTCCATTCAGCGGGCGTGATATCCGCCTACTTTCTCCGAATTGGTACCTGAACAGTTAACGACATCACGCTTGGAACGCAGAGCTAGAATTACGATGGTGCTTCAACTTGACCCAACTGCGTGGAGCTGTGGTACCCTATGGGGTTTGCAATTCTATTAAAATATTCGTATTTTGACCGATATTTCTACTTGATTTTATTAATTGACTAATAAGTTTTATAAATTAATGATGAAAAGTTCCTAACTTTTGTGATTTTAACAATCGATTTTATATCTCAAATTTCCTAACTTTTCGTTTTTTTTTTTTACTTTGTAGAACATAAGTTTTATTTTATATATATTGTTGAATTTTATGTTGTATTTTTTACTGTTTATTTTAATTAAAAATAACAGCAAACTAAATTGTATTGTTTGTATTTCAATTTTATTAACATTTTTGTTTTTCTAGAGCTGAGAAGTCTGTGAGACTCCAGGTGTGAAGTTGTGTGATTATATACATTCTTTTTTTGAGTAATAAGTTTTTGTTTTTATCTTTCCTGAATTATCAGGTCTTAAAAAAATCCGTTCCTAGTGATAATTTATATGAAATTTTCCACTACGATGAATTCTGTGAAAGTTCTTTTCGGTATTAGCCTTGTATATAAAACTTACTCTCATGAAGACGAACGAATGGGGCGACATCTTAAGCATAGCGATAGTACTAATTTCAGCGCTACCACCATTATATCGTTCGCAGAACAAAATCACGCTATAGGTTATATAAATATACAAAGGTATTAGTAACAAGATTCCAATTTCGATGGAATTGGTTATAGGGCATAGTACTTCAAATATGTACGTATGTATATGGAAACATGCAGAAATATTCACTTGGATAGTTGAAGGTGAAACTGGAGCTCCGGCTTTTCGCGGAATTTATTTACTTCGAAATTGTCTTTCATCAGCTCTTGGATGATTTTAACTAGTAACTGCAGACAGTATAACGATACTTCTGCAGTTTAAATACTGCAAAAAACATACTTTTATCAGGAGATTCCATTCAAATTTTTCACTAATTCCGGCACACAAATATTTCTCTATGCGTGGGTAAAGTAGCTCATTTGTTGAATAGCTTCGCGGGAATTTCAGAGTTTAACCTCCGTTTCGATCGCGGTAATGATATGATAGATCGATCTAGTCATCGGGTGTTGAGTGTACTTAAAGGTCTGCCCACCGCCTCATCCTTAATTAACACGCACCCTTTCAGGTGTTGTTTGAACCTGCAGGATTGATATTTATGAACCATTCTTTTATCATCCCTATTTACGTCCTCTTCTGTTTCTGCAATTAATGTTAGTATCATTTCGCATGTAAGCTTCTCTCATCTTCATTAAATGCCTTGACTCTAGATTATTTTCCCTATTCCTGTTGTGTTGGGAAGTTTCGATGCGACAGAAATTCATTCCAAAGACAAGTACTTCTTTCCAGTGGTCGAACGACTATGTTTTAACATTAGTTTTGATTGGAAGAATGATAAAGTCTACCTCCATCCTAATTCTTTGAAGAAGAACCTTCCGGACTCAAACCAAAGACAAGATATATAACCCGAGAATAACGTTGAGCTGCATTGAAAGTTTATTTCATTTACATTCATTTACAAAATAAATGATCGTTGACCTAAGAAGAATCGGAGTATATGTAAGCTTGGTGTTGTACTATATTTCAAATAAAGGTAAAATGTTTCGGGCTCTTCATTAGTACTTACCTGTTCTCTATCCAAAAGTAAACATATTTTTAAATTTTTTGATCAACTTATTTGCTTGAAATACCAGCAGATATATTAATCATGCCTATATTCGAGAAGATATAAGCCCGAAAAACCAATATTAACATGTTTGCATTAAAAAAAATCCCCTCAATTCCTTTAAGAACTGCTTCAACTGCATATTTAAATGTCTAAAGGTACACATACAGCCAGCAATTTTTTTGTTTGCTGAACTTGAAAAACAAACAAAGCAGTTGTAGAAAATATTTCTACTTGAGGCTTGTTTGTTTGTACTTTATCAGAAAAAAGTTAATAGAAAACATCACTTACCCAAATGAAAATGCGAAATGATAACACAATCAATATGACTGGTAATTGGTCCTTCGGGAACGATGTAAGAGAAATCCGGGAATCGTCTTTCGTCGTTGAATCCCATATGCATGCCACAATCGAGCATTATGTTCTTCCCGCCCATGGACAGCAACAAGCAACTACGGCCAACGTCTTGGCCTGCTCCCAATGGAGTTACTTTAATGTCAGGCATGTCGCACTTGACTTATTAAAAGATCTGTTTTATCTCTTTTAATAAATAGATAAGATAATTAACAAGGTTGTTTAAACTCTTTTGGTCAGAATCACGTTCGAAAACCGAACCAATATGGTCGGTGTTTTTTTTATTTATTTGTCACTTTGATTATTATTTTTCCCTAATATTCGACACACTTGATATCAAAATAAGGAATGTTGTTTATGGTGAAATTTATTATTTTTGGAAGGCAGGTTAATAAAGTCACATGGAACTACAAGAGAATGTACTGTTAACGTAATTGTGTATGGGAAAGTATATGAACTATTCAATGACAAATCGAATTATAGTATAGTATTTAGGCGAACTATCTTATTTTTACACTTTTTTTATAAAATAACTGGAGCCAAATTTGAAAAGGCTAATTAATATCCATTCCAATCCACGGCTGGTCTTATTCTGGGACTGACAACTACTGTCAATGTCAATCAAAGCTCGAGTATAGTTCACAATAGCATCGATAGGGAAGATTTTGAGGAGAATTCGCAATATGAAATTTAGTTTTTTTTAAGACTTTAAAGCCAAGTACGCAGATCGAGACAAGACAAATTTTATCTCTACAATTTTAATCTCTACAAAACTTTTCCAAATCTCGCGCAAAAGTTTGAAGTTGGAGAGATGAAATCTAATTTAATGTGTTTTTTAGTGTATCTCTGGAACGGGTTGTCTTACAAAAGTCGTTCATACCTTTTTGGAATCTCCTCTTGATGATCTCAAGACAACATCAGCACCTTTTACATAAAATCAGAATTGACAAAAATCACTTTCGGAAATACGGTGGCTGTCAAAATTTGTCCCGCAAAATAATGCTTGTATCATTCTTTTTCCTGGCAAAATTTAGTGGAGACATTTTGAAGAGCAGTTCACAATAGTATGAATTTTGCGCGCGAACTGCGTACTGCTCGGAAAAATATCCGAGACAAAATTTGTCCCAGGAAAAAAAATGTATGGGAGACAAAATTTTTTCCGATCTGCGTACTAGGCTTAAGCCTAGTACGCAGATCGAGACAAGACAAATTTTATCTCTACAATTTTAATCTCTACAAAACTTTTCCAAATCTCGCGCAAAAGTTTGAAGTTGGAGAGATGAAATCTAATTTACTGTGTTTTTTAGTGTATCTCTGGAACGCGTTGTCTTACAAAAGTCGTTCATACCTTTTTGGAATCTCCTCTTGATGCTCTCAAGACAAGCATTAGCACCTTTTACATAAAACCATTATTGACAAAAATCACTTTCAGCTGTCAAAATTTGTCCCGCAAAATAATGCTTGTATCATTCTTTTTCCTGGCAAAATTTAGTGGAGACATTTTGTAGAGCAATTCACAATAGTATCAATTTTGCGCGCGAGCTGCGTACTGCTCGGAAAAATATCCGAGACAAAATTTGTCCCAGGAAAAAAAATGTATGGGAGACAAAATTTTTCCCGATCTGCGTACTAGGCTTTACGGAAATATCCGCGTAAAATTTATAAGTAATATTTATAAATAAAGCCTAGTACGCAGATCGAGACAAGACAAATTTTATCTCTACAATTTTAATCTCTACAAAACTTTTCCAAATCTCGCGCAAAAGTATGAAGTTGGAGAGATAAAATCTAATTTAATGTGTTTTTTAGCGTATAGCCTAGTACGCAGATCGGGAAAAATTTTGTCTCCCATACATTTTTTTTCCTGGGACAAATTTTGTCTCGGATATTTTTCCGAGCAGTACGCAGTTCACGCGCAAAATTCATACTATTGTGAATTGCTCTACAAAATATCTCCACTAAATTTTGCCAGGAAAAAGAATGATACAAGCATTATTTTGCGGGCCAAATTTTGACAGCCAAGAGTGATTTTTGCCAAAACTGGTTTTATGTAAAAAGTGCTGATGCTTCTCTTGAAAGCATCGAGAGGAGATTCCAAAAAGGTATGAACGATTTTTGTAAGACAACCCGTTCCAGAGATATACAACAAAACAAATTAAATTATTTTTTAATTCTCCAACTTCAAACTTTTGCGCGAGATTTGGAAAAGTTTTGTAGAGATTAAAATTGTAGAGATAAAATTTGTCTTGTCTCGATCTGCGTACTAGGCTTATCTCTGGAACGGGTTATCTTACAAAAGTCGTTTATACCTTTTTGGAATCTCCTATTGATGCTCTCAAGACAAGCATCAGCAGCTTTTACATAAAACTAGTTTTGACAAAAATCACTTTCGGAAATACGGTGGCTGTCAAAATTTGTCCCGGAAAATAATGCTTGTATCATTCTTTTTCCTGCAAAATTTAGTGGAGACATTTTGTACAGCAATTCACAATAGTATGAATTTTGCGCGCGAACTGCGTACTGCTCGGAAAAATATCCGTGACAAAATTTGTCCCAGGAAAAAAAATGTATGGGAGACAAAATTTTTCCCGATCTGCGTACTAGGCTATACACTAAAAAACACATTAAATTAGATTTTATCTCTCCAAATTCAAACTTTTGCTCGAGATTTGGAAACGTTGTAAAGATTAAAATTGTAGAGATAAAATTTGTTTGTTGGGAAAATTGTCAACACCGCACCAGCAACAGCAAATTTAGGACTTTGGCCTAACGACGCTGTTGGCGTTGCTGTTGCTGTTCTTATGTGTGTTGAACAATTGAAATACATTGGCTCTAAATTAATGGCTGCCGATGTTGCTGTTGACGGTGCTATTGCTGGTTCAATCTGTTCCGCGCTTAAAGCCTAGTACGCAGATCGGGAAAAATTTTGTCTCCCATACATTTTTTTTCCTGGGACAAATTTTGTCTCGGATATTTTTCCGAGTAGTACGCAGTTCGCGCGCAAAATTCATACTATTGTGAATTGCTCTTCAAAATGTCTCCACTAAATTTTGCCAGGAAAAAGAATGATACAAGCATTTTTTTGCGGGACAAATTTTGACAGCCAAAATTGATTTTTGTCAAAACTGGTTTTATGTAAAAGGTGCTGATGCTTGTCTTGAGATCATCAAGAGGAGATTCCAAAAAGGTATGAACGATTTTTGTAAGACAACCCGTTCCAGAGATATACAACAAAACACATTAAATTATTTTTTAATTCTCCAACTTCAAACTTTTGCGCGAGATTTGGAAAAGTTTTGTAGAGATTAAAATTGTAGAGATAAAATTTGTCTTGTCTCGATCTGCGTACTAGGCTTAAGCCTAGTACGCAGATCGGGAAAAATTTTGTCTCCCATACATTTTTTTCCTGGAACAAATTTTGTCTCGGATATTTTTCCTAGCAGTACGCAGTTCGCGGGCAAAATTCATACTATTGTGAATTGCTCTTCAAAATGTCTCCACTAAATTTTGCCAGGAAAAAGAATGATACAAGCATTATTTTGCGGGACAAATTTTGACAGCCGAAAGTGATTTTTGTAAAAACTGGTTTTTTGTAAAATGTGCTGATGCTTCTCTTAAAAGCGTCAAGAGGAGATTCCAAAAAGGTATGAACGACTTTCGTAAGACAACCCGTTCCAGAGATATACTAAAAAACACATTGAATTAGATTTCATCTCTCCAACTTCAAACTTTTGCGCGAGATTTGGAAAAGTTTTGTAGAGATTAAAATTGTAGAGATAAAATTTGTCTTGTCTCGATCTGCGTACTAGGCTTTAAAGAAAAAAGACAAGAAATAATTGAAATTTTACAAACCCAAGGATAAAAAGAGAAGGACTTATAACACTGGCTGTCACTATGTCCCCTATTACACGTTGCCTCATGAGACATGTCCCATTTTTGACTTTCCTTTTAAATTTGTATCCCGTGAGGCAAAAGCTATTACACGTTGACTCATGTCTCATGAGACTCAGGCCGCACCTCCATTAGCAATATTTATTTCTGACATTATGTCAGACACTATATCTGAAGTTTATATTTCTTTAACACCGTGGGCAAATTATGTCGTGATTATTCATTTTTCGCAATGATCTCACCAAGTAAATCACGTCGTTTGATTTTAGCGATAAACGCATTGGAAAAGCTGGAAGAGGCAAAACGGGAAGAATACAAAAGGAAGCACAGGTTTTGTGTCAATCCATTTTTAAGCAAAAGAGATTTGCACGACCTTGAAGAACATTTGCTCCAAGAAATAATTGAGTAGTCCCACAAGCATGAAAAGTCTCTGAATGCCCTAACTAATTTAAAAATTTAATCAAAATACTTACTATCTTCAATGTTTAATTCTTTTAATGTTAATTTTGGCCTGCAAATAACCGAACAACATTATGGCTTCACAGGACATAATTTCTATACGAAGTGAAAACATAACGTGAATTTGTCAATGAAATAAAGGAATATTACATGAAAATGTGGGAATTTATCAAGACTCGATGTCTTGTGAGAAAATTGCGGCTAGTGAAGTTGGGGTGTCACGAAACGTCAAAATTTATATCTGCATTTATTTCTTCTACGAAGACAAGAAATAAGTAGAAAAAATTATGTCTAAAAATAACAAAAATCGAGACATAAGGAGGCTCCACAAGAAATATTGGCTACATGACACATTTCTTGCAATCATTTATTTGAAGTGGAGGCTCAGTGTCATGTCTCAAATTTGACAGTTGCTCGTAGTTTTAATGCACAACACAACATAAAACGAATATGAGAAAAAGACACGTCAAAATGAGACTACTAAAAATCAGCCCGGTACTCACCGGGAATATTTTTTTGCATCTCATTTCCTCATATCTGCTTTCTTTTTCGCACTTACGTGAGCCTTGTCTCGTGAGACATCGTGTAATATGTCCTTTTAGCTTTTCCCAGAAAGTTGTATGCAAATAATGCCTAGCCTCTTCGTCAAAATGGGTGTTACACTTTCTGGGGTATTTTGAACAGTCCTTGGGTTGTACACTTCGCGCTTTGACACTTTTCCCACGGGTCGGCACATATGACTTACCACTTACCCGATTGAAATAAAGCCTTTCGAATATTTTTTTTCCACGATTTTGGATCAAGCTTTCGCTTTCTTTTTGGTGTTGCACCGTTCTCCTCACCAACGCTGGTATTCTTATTGACTTCAATATTAATTGACGGAATTTCATTTGTTGTATCTGCTACTAGAATGGAGTTATCTTGAATATCGTATGGCGAATTCTGCACATTTGATGAGATAGATTCGGAGGATGACGGAAAGAAATGGGGATCGACAACTGAATCATCGTCATTAAAATCGTCTGAAGTAAGATCGTTATCACCTTAGGATGGAAATCTTAACCAAAGCTAAAGCAAATCTTAATTGTTGACATGAAAGTAAGTTGTTTACAAAAAAAAGATTGAATTTGATGTGCAGGTCAAACTGTAAAAGATTATTGCCATAGAAACGTATCTTGATTCAAATTTCTAGAGTTTGGGTCATAGAAACGTAACGCCGCATACGTTTGTCTGCTTCGATGTATTTTGAAAAAAATGTTGATACGGCAGGTGCTAACTTCTAAGGTACTTTACTTAGAGGTACAATTTTTTGACACAATATAGAATGCTATATTTTAAGAAAGATGGCATACCCAGTCCAAAATCGTAAAAAATGTAGTTACGTTCTTATGTCACTAGGGCGACGAACTGTTTGGTTGCTTATAGAAAACAAATGTCAACGCAGATGCATATAATTATATGTTACACAAAATAGCGAACTCATTTTAGGCAATCGTTTAGTTTATGTCAAAACACAAACTTTTTAGTTGCTCGAACCAAGCAGTTGCGAAACTAAAAATTGAATGTGCGCGCCTACCCTAAGAGTCTAGCGAAGATGAAGTTAAAGTGATGAATAACCAAAATTTAAGAAAAAATACCTTCGAAAGCAGGCAGCTGAATTTCAGATCAACCATTCATTCGGATCTTAAAAATTGAATTGCAATTATAAACGAGCGTTTCGAAATAGGTGCGAAGTTATAACCTGAATATCAGAGAACTTTTTTGTTTTCAAACATATAATGTAGCTGCATTTATATGATTATCTTCATTTTGATCTTCTGTGCCCATATATTAGATATAAATGTGAATTTCTTTGGAAGAAACATATGTAAATCCAGCTTGATACCTCTATATATGCCTCAAAGTGGAAATGCATAAAACTATAGATGGATGAACTGACCAAAATGTTTGATGGTTTTATTACAAAAAAGAGGCTGGGTGCGACCCACACTGATAACTTCCCATTTGTGGTCTTGAAAACTTTATATTTAGATAAAAACATATTGTGACGTTTTCTTCAATTTTACCATAGCTATTAATGGAATTTGAATATGTGGGACTTGGGTACAACAACCTTATTCATATACATATGTACAGTACATACATTCTTCTAAAAACTAAGTTGATAATAAAATTTTAATTGAAAAAAAATTTAAAAACGAAATATTCAAATATAAAAGATATGGTTTGGTTATTGATGGAAGGGTGCTTACAAAATATATCCGCTCTAAAACTAGATATATGTCAAATATAAACCATTTGTTAGAAATTGTATTATGTATAAAATTAAATAATGGCAAAGTCGATACGAGTATCATTCCTCGTTCTCAAGATATTCTAGCCGAAAAACAAATATTACCACTTTTTAGTAGATTTTTTTTATATTTTTGTTAAAACTGTCAATTCGATACTTGTCAAAATTTAACCATATGTTAATAATTGTATTATGTCGATACCTTCCCGTAAGAATGTACTAAGCGACACTTTTTTCGAAAATGACTTTTTGATGAGGAAATATAATATCCTGAACAATTTTAGAAATGTCGCTTAGTATACATTCTTACGGGAAGGTATCGATGTATAAAACAACATACTTTAGAAGGCACTGTCGGTGTTTATTCCCAAGAAATTCGACTTGAAATACAATTTTAACTAGTTTTCACTAGAATTTTTAATAGTTTTTTTATTTAAAAAAAAAAAACTATTAATTCAATATTTGTCAACATTTTACCAATTATACAAAATTATACTATGTATAAAATAAACTAAATTAGAAGTCAACATCACTACTAGTTCTCGAGAAATTTGAGTCGAAAAACAATTTTTACCAATTTTCAATAGAATTTTATATAGTTTTTTATTTTTTGTAAAAAAACTGTGAACTGATTTTTTTTGAAATTTTCACCAGTTGTCAAACACATTATTTTTCGTAAAATAAAATTATTTTGAGTTTCAAATTGTTTTCCGTTCTTAGAATATCTGGGTTATGAAATTTTTTTTTCAGTTTTTTTTTATTTAAAAAAATAACGGTATGTTCATTTTTTTCCAAATTCATACCAAATCTGTATGACCTTATAATGAGTACATTAAATTTTATTTGAAATCAATAGCATTATTTTTTCGTGAGATATTTGAAACTAACCAAAATTTTTACTTTTTTCTTAAACCGTTATAGTGAAAAAACTACTCACTGAGTTTTAATAAACGCCCTTTCGGCCTCTTTTGAAGTTATTATCTATTAAACAAAGTTTATTTGAAGTCGATATCTTTACTCGTTCTTGAGATATCGACGACGAAAAATGGTACCAGAACGTACAGACGTACGAACGTACGTACACACACACACAGACATCTCTCTAAAAATGATTGATATAGCCTCTAGGGACCTCGAAACGTCGAGAAATGTCAAAAATTCCAATTTGACAAATCGGACCGATTACAATAACTCCCTTAACCGTTAACCTACTTCTTCTAGTTCAAAAACATTCCTGTCATTTTCTGCGTATAAATACGGCATAAATCAATTTTTGTTTTTTTTTTTAATATTTCGTTTTTTAAGAAACTTAACAAACAAAAAATTCATTTTTTTCTCGTATTCAACATTCGAGTTTTGTTTTTTATGAACAACGAAATTTTTTTTTTAGTATGAAAAAAAACTTTAAAAGGCTCTCCTGAAAATTTGCAAATTTCGACTTATGCCACTCTGCCGGAAAAGCGACGATATATGAATGAATCATTTTTAAGGACACAAATCAAAACAAAGAAAGAGTTAAGTAAAACATAAAACAAATCACTACGGTCAGCAATTTAAAGATATTTTGTGCGCTCCCATTAGGTATGTAGATTAGGGCTCAATACTGAAAATTAAATAAACATTTTGTAGGTAAACCCAACAAAGGAAACTTAAGACATTTGCTTAGGTTTTGTTTTTCTTGTGTGAACGTGGCCTTGGCAAAATTGTATATCGCAGTCTTGTGTTAATTTTGAAGTTTGAGAAAGAAATAGGCTGATTCCTGATTAAGTTTTTGCATCTTCCAAATAATATTCAATATGGCCCAGTGCGTAGAGAGATGGACTATTACACAAGAGATGCCGAGTTCGATCCCCAAATAAGGTATAATGTCATTCATGTTTTAAAATTATTCCAAATACATTAATTAATAACAATTCCAATGTGATACATAGTTTCAGGTTTAAAATTGATTAAATGTTGGAAAAACGTCTTCAAAGAAATATAAATTTACTTTTATTTTCGTATTTTTCAGGCTCGGTAAAAGTTCGAGTGTAAGCTTGTAATAGACATAAAAAGCCGTACGTTTGTAATTTTTGCGAAGCTTTATTGAAGCCATCTGTCAAAACTTGAACTTCAGTTCAATTTCGAATAGGACTCTTTTAAACTTCTAATAGTTCATACACAAAGCTGGCACCTTTAAAATTTCTGTGCATGGTACTTCTAAGAGGATTTTCAGAGTTACTTATAGAAGTACATAAAAGGTTTTGTGAGCTTGTGTAATATTCTCCTTTTTGTTCTTAAACAACCTTTACAAATGTATTAAAGAACTTCGAAAATATATTAGGGGTATTCACGATCTAATGCAACAGGTCTAGTATCATTGTAAAAGTGCAAAAGTGTAAAATCTTACAATCTTACAACATGTTGTAGTATTGTAAGATTTTACACTTTTGCACTTTTACAATGATACTAGACCTGTTGCATTAGATCGTGAATACCCCTATTTAGTTAGACCGAATCGAAGCTGAAATGTTAGTTGGGACGTGTAATAGCTTTTGCCTCACGGGATACAAATTTAAAAGGAAAGTCAAAAATGAGACATGTCTCATGAGGCAACGTGTAATAGGGGACTATGGGACTAAGATCCGTATCATTTTATTTTCAAGGGAAGATCCAGATCCGGATCCACATAGATTTGTGAATAATAAAACGCACCTAATATCGGTTCTTGAAGGCATCTGGACGCGTCTAAATCTTGATTCAAACCGCAACTCAACCAACCCATCCGCTGTCAAACATGAACAGATGAAAATTCACCACACAAATCTTTCACCTTGCTTTGCTTTCATTCATTCATTTCAGTTGGCTCTGTTTGCTCGTTCAGATTGTCGTGTGTGCTTTTCTCGCCAGAAATAAATTGATTTTACTTTTTTCAACCTAACCAATATTTCTTGGTTCTTTACTTGCAAAGAAAAAACTACCTTTAAAAAGTTCCTCAATTTTTGTCTGCTCCAAGTGCAATTTATCAAATTCAAAACCACCGAAAATCTCCTCACAAAGTAAGTTAAAAATGTATCCTATTACTTATATTTATTTAGAAAAAAGGGAAATAAAAAATGCATATTTTTATTCCATCGTAATGTATAAAATGAAAACAACTACTGCTCGTCGCATATGTATAAGAGAATTTTCTGCTCCCGGAGGAGCACTGCTTCTGCTCCAATCCTAGTATCAGAAAAAAATTATAAAGCATTTCAATTGGTTAACGATGTTGTCACGAATTTTTTCTAATTTTAGAATTTATTGAAGAGAATTTGTGTGTTTTTGAGAACTAGCTACATTAATGAAAAAAAAGCGTTCGATTCGAAAGAGCGCGCATTCGCGCTAGAAAATGTTTTTTTTTTCTTTTTGTAGATTTATGTTATGATTTTATTTTGTATTTGGCATTTTTATTTCATTATCATTATTTCTTGTTATTGCTCGGAGTTGGTAATATTGATTGTTTGTTCAATTTGAGTCGAGTCTGTTGATCCCCATTAGTTTTGGAACACCTCGAGTTGTAGAAGAAGGAACTATCAATGAAAACCCTATAAATACAGATTGAATTGTAGGTTATATTTATACATTATTTGGGTTTATAATAACATATGTATCTGCCTAGAAGTTGCTTCCAATTATCAAGGATTATCCGCTCAAGAATACGGAAAATAAAAGAAAAACTACGCCTGTAAGACGGCTTATCCTTGGTCTTATTTAAAAACATGGCGATATTATTCACGATGACTATTGTTCTAATAAAGTCAGATCAAGAAAATACTGATGAACAATGGTTCATAGGAATTACCTTATTATATGATTGATTACAAAAGTTCAGGGTAATTTTAAGGCCTTCCATTTATCTGTAATGGTGTTTGACAAATCTAAGAAAGACTTTGGATCTTGGTCCATTAAAATGTATAGGAAAATCTTGACCAGGTTTACGTTTGGACACATCTTCGACAAAAGCAATTGATCAGGATATTATGTGATATCGTTACCTTTAGTTGTACCCCTTGGAATAATGGTTATTGCGTTGGATACGCAGAAGGTTTTGAGTCCGATTCCTCTTGCGAGGAATTGACTAATCCTCCAAGAGTAGGTATCTCTTGCCATGAAAATTGGCCGTTCGTAATCGGCATAAAATTGAAGGTCCCCTCCATTTCTCTAAACACGCACACAGAGTTGTATGTCACTAGGTTTGGCCTCTCTATGAGCAGTCACGGCC
The DNA here is from genome assembly GCA_963931855.1 of Philhelius festivus. Taxonomy (NCBI): domain Eukaryota; kingdom Metazoa; phylum Arthropoda; class Insecta; order Diptera; family Syrphidae; genus Philhelius; species Philhelius festivus. The sequence continues at coordinate 230,606,115 of OZ007555.1, read as the reverse complement.
TCTAATTTAGATTATTTATTTTCTACTACCCTTGACTTACTGATCATACGACTAATTAACATTAATTTGTGAAATCGAAAGGCCTTTCTAATCTCACAAATTTTAAGATCATAAAATATATATTGACATTTGATAACAAAAAGTCTGCCTGCCATAGTACCATTCAGCTCTCTTGCCATGATAAAGTGCTACTCATTATAGAAGTTAAGATTCGGTAAAAAATTGAATGAATCTTTCGTTCTTGTTGCTGTCAATAGTCAGAAGGTCCTGGTCCTCACGTGCTGCGTCACCAAATTAATTCCGTGGTGTTTTGTAGATACTTTATAAATCCATAAAATAATTTACGTTTTTACGTCCACCTCACATGGAGCTAAGTCCTAAACGGCTCGACTAATTGTCTTCAAATTTGGAACATTTATGAGAATATTCTTTAAAAAATTTATGTTCCAAATTTTAAGAAAATCGATTTACCCGTTAAGATTCTAGCTCGATGTTAAGTGAAGATAAGAACGCAAATTATTTCACGGAGTTATCATGTTTCTACCAAACACCACAGAATTATTTTACAAATAAAATTAACCGTGTTAGATACAATGACAAATTTATCTGTGTCATATTTTGACAAATTTTGTGTTATGACTTTTAAATAATATGTTTTTCTATGTCTTTACTGATTATTGTCATAATCCTTAAAAAAAATTTCTGAATTTAAAAATGAGTTACAGTTGTGGTCAAAAAAAAAATAGTACTGAAGTGTATCTTGGTATATTTTCAACGATTAAAATGCTTGTGGGACATATTTGTTGCTTACTACTATACTATATCGTTGTATGTTATACATTGAATAATAATGCGTTGGAAGACTCCAAATGCCGAACTCAACCCCAAATACTCAAAAAAAAAAATATTAAACATGGAGGATCTAGTATAATGATCTGAGCAGTTTTTCATATTACGATCAAAAGTATTATGGATAAACAAAGAAGATGTTATGCAATGGCGTACACAGTCGCGAGACCCAAACCTGATTGAAAATTTTTGGGCTGACGTAAAGAAGGAAGTGTCTCGGTGCAGGCCAAGTAACGATAAATAACTCTGATCTACCGTTAAGACCTGCTGCTGAACCACAAATTTAACAAATTAAAAAAATAAATACCCCATATTAATTAAAAAGGTGAAATTTTCATTTTGTTAGATGTGATTTGGATACGGTGCTATTTTGTTAACTGGCAAAATTTTGAAAATGCATTGGAAACTTAAAATATCTTAAGAAATGGACTGAATTTGAAATCTATTTTTTGTAAAGGGTGGTCCAACGAAAACGCACGATGTTAATTGTAAATAAAACAAAAAGTTTTCGGAGAAATATCTTAATGTTTTTTATTATTAAAGAAGGATCTATGACAATTATGTGTGAAACAAAATATCGGCCAAATGCTCGCGACGGCTTCGGTGGCATACCTCTATCCGATGGTCCATATTTTCAATGACTCGAGACGTAACTGATGTTCAATGTCGTTAATGTGCAAATTATCTCATCCTTTAGTTCTTGAATAGTTCTTGGCTTATTGGCGTACACTTTTTCTTTTAAATATCCCCAAAGAAAGAAGTCTAACGATGTCAAATCACATGATCGTGGCACGACGTGAGATAACACAGCCAATGAATTTCTCGCGCAAGAGATCCATTGTTTCGTTAGCTGTGTGGCAAGTGGCACCATCCTGTTTGAAGCACATATCGTCCAGATCCATATCCTAAATTTCTGGCCACAAGGAGTCAGTTATCATCTCGCGATAGCGAACACCATTCATGCTTACTGGCTTACTGCTTGGCCGACCTCATTTTCGAAGAAGTACGGCCCAATGAGGCCGCCAGCCCATAAACCGCACCAAACAGTTAATCTTTGTGGATGCATCGGCTTTTCAACAATCACTCGTGGATTCTCATTTGCCCAAATGCGGCAATTGTGCTTGTAAACGAATCCGATTGTGGACACATTTGGTCGATTATGCTGACCAAAAAAATCACGAAGTGGACGAAATGCATTTTGATTTGAACTCCCTTTTTCGTAAAAGGCTTCAAGAATCTTAACTCGCTGCTCAATTGTGTACTAGGCTATCCCATCCTTGTATGAAGAAAAAAAATTCTCGAATTTTTTATCGAAAAGGGTATCATAAGTTGCGTATTAACGAGAAGATTCTGAATATGTACTCATTTTTTGATTTGGACATAACTTTTGGGGCTCTACCGCGGCTTAAAGATCTTAAAATATAGTTTTTTGCCTTATTTTAAGATCTTTAAGCCCCGGTAGAGCCCCAAAAGTAATTACCAAATATAAAGGTACCAAATTAATAGTGTTTCTTCATTTGTTTCCATAATTTAACAAAAAAATAAAATGCAATGCCATTTTTGTCTAATGAAGCTGGTATATAGTAATATCTCGAAAATTAGATATTAATAGGGGTTTAATAAATTTTAGATCTGGTATGGTATGGTTTTTGAAAAAGTTCGATGCTATTTTTGTAAGCTTTTCATCCAAATTCCCATCCAAAATATTGAAACTTAAAATTAGTCGTTTCATATTTATGCATAATTCAAAATTCCTAAACGTTTAAATGAGATTAGATGATTCTTTATTGGTGCCTTAAATATTAATACATCCGTACAGGTTGGCTTATAAGTAAAGTTATCATTTATTTGATGAATAACATTTTTTCTTTCAGATTTTATTTAACTTTGATATTTATTAAAATTTAGATTATAGTTTGGAAATATGTTCACATTATGTTTCAAAGATAATACCTCACAAATGGTGCCCATTGTTTGCTTCGACCTGACGTGCTATTGCCAGAGTATTTTCTATTACTTCTCATAGAATTTAAGTTCCAAGCGTCCACACTTCTTCTGGATATTGGTCTTAAGCTGTTGCACGGTTGTTAGATTATTGGCATACACCTAACAAGAAGCTGATAACCGAATTAGGGAGGTCTCCTCTAAAATAATGATTATGTATCTCCCAAATTCAATTTAAAATTTTAATAGAAGTATATTCCCTCGCTCTGTTAAGCTGCATCGTATGAGTTCGTCACTTTCCGAAATGTTATCATTTAAAATATTTTGACGATCTGTTACATTTTTGAAACTTAAATTAAGTGGAACATGATGTGCCAAAGCTTTCTTGATGGTTCTTAGATGAGCATTACTTCAGCGAATATAAATAATTACTATTTTGCGCAAGCCTTTTTATAGTTTTATTTAAGAAATATACACTACCCTTTTAATTTTTAACGAAAATTTGCGGTAGATAAAAATCAACATAAATGGCGTAATTCAGAGTTTTGGAGTGTAATCTAAATATTGGAACCTACCCTTCCGTAGCTATAGAGGTTGACCTCCAACTATCCCCTCTCCACGAGGTCATCGAAAGTGCTGCAAAGGGACATCATTTTTGGTCTTAGGGAAGTCCACATTATGAAACCTTCTTGACATCCCAAGAGATGGTAAGATCAAAAAATATAATTTCGAGAAGAACTTTCGTATAGAGTTCAGCAAAAAAAAAAAAAGATGTACTACACCATCGAAACAAATTTCATCAAGTATTACACTGAATAAGTAAAGGGATTGGTGCAGCAATCTGTGGGAACCAAACTTTCCAAACCGATGGGGGACTCTACCAGCATTTTGCAAGGGAAGATACACGCCATAGGCAAATGCGTGGATCGTAATCTCCAACTATCTTAACCAGAACATTGCCATTAGGTCAGATAGCCAAGCTGCACTCAAGGCATTGAGCTCCTACACCATCAACTTTAAATTAGTGTGGAAATGCATAAACAGGCTAAACGAACTAGGCACACTTCATTGGGTATCAATTGATGTTGGTGTTGAAGGAAATGAGGTGCGCATGAACCCCCTTAACAGGGCCTGAAACCTATTGTGGAACAGGAGATAACGTGATCAAAATCAAAATCAAACAAGAAGAGGAGATAAGAAGATCTTAAAACTGGAAAGAGCTCTCAAAGCTAAGGCAGGCGATTACAACCAAGAGAGTTCCACCAACTGCATTAGCTTATGTAGGAACACCCTAAAAATAATAAAAAGTGCCTTATATAGATTCTGTACGAGGAAACGCCAGATCACATACTACGTAAATGTTAGTAAATACACCAAAGGAAATGGCCAGTTCAGAACGGATTTCAAACCCATGAAATCATGATCTTAAATTTTCCCGCAAAATTATTAGAAAGTCAATACTTTCGAAGATATAAAATGTTAAAATTGGTTTAAACAGACGTGAGTACAGACATTGGAACTCAAGACGAGAATAGACTAAATAGGGACTGATTCGAATAAGATTGTTTTAAAGGATTCTTAGATAGTTTTCCATATGTTTTACGATTTGACTTCAATATAGCTTACCATTATAACCTTATTTAAATAAATCCTTCACGAAGAAGGCATTTCATTTCTTAATGATTTACTTCAGAGTGCATTTTTTACAAAATTATTAGTTTAATGTAATATTTAAGAGAATGTATAACCTAAATCTAATGACACAGAAGTAGACGAGTAAAAACCTCTATTACCGGTCGTCAAATATTGATAAGCAAAAAGTATATGTATTAAGTTATATAAAATGATATCCTGGTTACAAATAGTCGACAAACACCAAGTGCAACTCGTCTCATTGTCTTCAAATAATTAATATGATGCGGATGCTATAAACGCATGATTAAAGCATTGGCCAGATATATTTTGCCATTAGACAGGTGTTTAAATTGTTCGGTATTAGTTTTGTCCTCTATAGTACATGTAGTGATGGGTATACTTGTATTAGCCTTATATGGTAATATAGGTAATGTTGTACCACTTTTGGCGCGTCCGTCAGCCTTATAGTTCCCTGGAATGTCATTATGCCCTGGCACCCAACAGACGTGAAAATTGAACTGCTGCGCCATCTCCATAAGAGATGAACGGCAGTTAAAGCTATACAAATTCAATTATGTCCCAGTCCTTAGAACTAGTCGTACCATTCCTTTTCATAAATGCTTCATTTTCTATGCGTAAATATAAGAATTCATTATGAACATACATACATATTTCCAATCTTAAACGCTTTGTGCCAAATGCTTTTGATTTCTTAACATTTTGAGTTTTATTTATTGTGTTAAGTTTCATCTAATATGAGGATTATGATTTTTTCTTATTCTCGATCATGTAGCGAGTCCAAGTGCAAAACTGAGAAGGTGCTTACACGGTGTGATAGTTGTGGAGCTAGTCTAATACAGCTTTTCAATCACCATAATACACCACAACAGTTATGCGACTATTTCAAACACTAGTTCATAGTAATTATAACTTCAAAACAAAATCAAAAACCAACGACTGTTCTCAAACCATGCTCACACATGCCCTTTTGTAGATTTCAGCAAAATGGCAGCAACTGTTGGACCTCGACCGCTGGTGATCTGTGGACCTTCTGGTTCGGGCAAAAGCACATTACTCAAACGTTTATTTGCTGAGTATCCTGATACTTTTGGCTTTAGTGTTTCACACACCACCCGTCAGCCACGTGCGGGAGAGATCAATGGCGTCCACTATCACTATGTCACACGTGAGCATATGGAAAAGGCTATACAAAATGACGAGTTCATTGAATCGGCATGCTTCGGAGGAAATATGTATGGCACTAGTAAGGCGGCCGTTCGTGATGTACAGGACAAGGGAAAAGTGTGCGTATTGGACATTGAAATGGAGGGAGTCAAGCAGATAAAAAAATCAGATCTGAATCCGATTTTGGTGTTCAATAATCCACCATCGGTAGATGAATTAAAAAGACGATTGTTGCTACGCAACACTGAAACCGAAGAGTCACTGCAGAAGCGTCTGGACGCTGCTCAGAGGGAAATCGATTTCGGAAATGAACCCGGGAATTTTGACATTATCATTTTGAATGATATTATCGATGAAGCTTATGAAAAATTCAAGGAATTTGTTATTTCTGAAATTAAGAAACAACAAGAACAAGGTGTTCAAATAACTCTGGACAAAAACTAAGCAATAAAATGTACCTGTCGACCGATTTGAATTAACATTAATTTTATAAGTCGAACCTTTGCTTGCCCAGTTAGTCGAATAGTCGAAAATTTGTGTTGTAATAAATGTTTTCGAAAAACCTTAAAACTGTTTTTCGTTTGTTTGGTTATTTATAATTGTAATGAAATTGGTGCCACGAGCCATGAGGTGTCAATTAGTGCTGATTTGGGGTTTTATACATGGATCGTCTTTCAATTTTGACTATTTACTACGTAAGTTTGGATCAATTCATTCTGTTGGGTGTGAAAAAACACATATTACTTTTTTGTTTAAAATAATTACTTCATTTTTTGAATATCTATTCTATTTTTTTTTTAATATTTTGTATGATTTGAAGTTAGAAGTCTCAACATGGAAAGGATTTAGGAGACATTTACTACATGTTCAGTTCAGTTCTCTTATAGAACTCAGGATATTTAATTATTTAATTTATCATCATTTATTTATTATCATTGAGCTAAGCAAATTAATAAGTTTGCAAATTATTCTTTCCACAAAAACTCTCACTTTTGATATGCATCCACAAATTCAACATCAGTTGTAGTCTGAGGAAGCCAGTCTGAAAACATACATAAACAGATAAACAAGATATCACTGGAAAAATAAAGTTATATTTTTATTTGATTTATTTACATATAATAAAAATTACAGCGTAAATTAACACTTCAAGCTATAAGTTTAGCTAGTGGTATTGAGTTTTATATACGCAGAAAAAGAAGAAGAAATTGTAGATTTAAGAGATGGTTTCCACATTAATTTTGTTTTATAATTCACACTCCCTCAAGGGTTTTTGTAAGATCCTTATAATGTTTAACATAAACATAGCACGAGCGATTGGGAAATTAGGAAAAGTGTGGTAGTGAAAGGAGGTGTCGATGAACATTGGTCTTGAATGTTTTGCAAACTGAAATGACAAGGGAAAACCGTGCCCGGTAAATTATTCCATAATCATAATATTGTGCGACTAAAAAACGAATATCTGTATTTGACGGTACCTCCAAAATTTGGCTCGAAGGTGAACTGATTAAGGGGAGGAATGCAACTGGCTGCTTCAAGTTAACTTATGAAAGAATTGATAAAGCAAGGAAAGACATGAAACATTCTGAGGGTGTTCAAGACATGGAAATGATTTAATTTTATTTTTGTTTACTATCAGTTTTAACGGTCTGTTCTGTATTCTAACCAATAAATGAAGGTAATCTTTGGCTGTACCTGTCCTAAGATGAGAGTCTTACTTGACACGTATACCGCGAGTACTAAGAACTTTTCGGCTTTTCGATGCATGTACCACCCACGTCAAAATCTTCGATTACGCGATATATCTTGACGTTATCCTGGATAAGAAATTGAACTGCGATCTCAACATTAATGAAAGAACGAATAAAGCCTTGCTTGCTTTCTATTCCTGCAAGAGAATATTTAATAAAACTTGGGGGCCAAGTCCAAAAGTTATCGAGTGGATGTACACAGCCATAATTAGACCTGTACCCAAAGGCTGAGGTAGCGTCAGCTTGTCCAGGGTTAGCCCGAAGAAAGCACAAAACTCGGTTTTGAAAGTTCAGAACTCCAAATAATGTCCGACTTTATTCAGTTTTAACTTAATCTTAACTAACAATTTATTTCATATACTCGTACACTTGTGTCAAATTCTTAAATAACTAACACGGTATTTCATATAGTTCACAATTTTTCATATACCTAAATATGTAATTAACACGGTATTTCATATACAAGGGTGAGACGGTGGGATTAGATCCCTTGCCTTGACTGAAGCTATAGGCTTTAGGTGGAATTCATTGGACAAACTTACCAACCAAGGCCAAGGTACAAAGAATGGCTTGGGCAATGAGGTGCATCCCCACAGCGGGTCTGGAAGCTATACTCAAAGTAATCTATTTATACAAGAATCGGCAGCCATTAGCGCACTTCGGCTTAGCCAAACTCGAAGCTGGAGACATAGTCCCATAGGTTATCCACAGATTCTACAGAAATACACGGAAAATAGGGTGTTTTCTCATTATATAACACCCCGTTTAGACTTTTACAAGTCGTTCAAGACCAATTTCATTCCTTAATAATTGATATAAAGTTTTTTTTTCTAATTGGCTGAACACAAGCTGCAATTGGAATAGTTGTCAGAATATTGGATGCACACAAATTCAATAATACAACGCCCACGGAGCTGTAGTCGTAGCTTCAAGAGTTGGCTAACTTTTAACTTTTATGTGCAGCATTTTTGACGTTTCCGAATCCAACTAGTCAAACTACTCGATAGAGATACATAAGGTTAAATTGAATTCAAGCTCACTTCAATTCCTTATACATATATAATGCTTTGTGTGATAAATTGCACTCCTTTATTTTCAAATGTGTCCTTATGTTTGTTTTCGGTAAAAAATATTGATTATCTAATAACGAGTAAACTAAGTAATAGATTACCGTAACTGCTTGTAGTGACCTTAATATAAGCACTATTTCCAACTACATTTCGAACATCGGTCAACAATTGAAAAAACTTTTTTTTTGAATATCACATATTAATTCGTGTCTGTATTGTTTTTTTTTTTTTAATTTTTTATTTATTGTCGTCAAGAATAGGCAAGATACAAAAATAACCTGTAGTAAAATGATTCAATATTAAAACAGTGACGTACCCTTTCTTATGTGATTCAATATATTATCTATCAACGTCAGAGATTACCTCAAATCGTGTATCTATCTGCAAATAAATCATAAATAGTCGATAACAATAAGATAAGTCGTAGATATGGAATACAAAAAAAATCATTCCTATATATAACCAACAAACAACCTTACCCGACCACGACCTTTACTCTAGTCTTGTATAGCTCTAGCTATCAAAAGTATCGTATACCAACAATATTTCAAACAATAGGAACAGCGCAATTCCCCCCATTTTTAAAGTTCTTCGCATATTTCGCAAACAGATGTTTTTTTTTAATGAAAACACACAAGAACTATGACTAATCTATCGTTCGTTCTTCGTTCATAGATAAAAGCGCGGACCTGCTGTCATTTTATTATCAGACAGAACATCCCTGATTCGAATTGTGTGTATTTTAGTTATACACATCACAATTCCTATTGAATACTTGACGCTTCGCTTTGGTAGGTATATCTACCTGAATGGAAACCCCGCTATCGATTGAGCAGAAGCAGAGTTAAGAGATTCACTCGCATTACTCTTACAGAGATTACAATGACAGAGTTTCAGTTTATCGTCATCCGGCACAGTATTCCCTTTGGTATTGTATAATAATAAAAAAGCAATGCACTCATGGTTGCCATCCAAAGAATAAGTTTCAAATTTCTATTGCTTTCAACTGTCATATAAAAATCTCTTGCTTACGAATTTACTATCTTCTTATTATTGTTAATTTAATCGAGGATTTTTCAAAATTTAATTCTCTTCAACATTTGGTTAAATTTAAATTCATAAGCTTAATATTTTAAACATTAGTATGATGATACTTCTTACTAATTTGCTGATTTTAAAACAGTTTACTAATTTTATCTTAATTTTAAACTCCGTGGCGCAAAATTTTAGTCCAATTGATGTGAAGTTAAAACTGGTTTAGTGTGAGAATAAGTTAAAATGACTATTCTGCAAATTTTATTAAAATTTTCTCTATCATTTTATTAAAGTATTCAGAAGCCATTTAAAAAAATTAAATGCACGAATGCATTGAACGTACTTGCTCTTATGTAAAAGTACTTTGGAATTCAAAACCTGTTTATAACTATTAAAACATGATCTTAATTGGAGAAAAATGTCTAAATACATAAAATTGTTGTCTGATTTTTTAGAAAAGTATGAATTTATACAAAGTTTCAAAAATCATTATATTATTAAATTAATTTTTTATAAAAGAAATTTCTTTGTATTTTTTCTAAAAAAAAATTAGGATGTCAATTTTAAGTATTTAATAATAAAAATTTTAAGAAATAGTTTCAAAAACTAATCGCTCACTTGTTTTCAAGATATTCGGCCTTAGCGAGGTATCCGTTCGGAGCGGAAAATTCTCCGATTTTATACGATTCGGAGGATTTTTGCTTCGAGGTATTCTTCCGAACAGCTGTTCGGAATTTTTCTCCGATCAAGTGCTTTATTTGTGAAATTTCTGACAGCTGAATGCAATTGTTTTTCCGATTTCGTCCGACACAAATTCTTCGCGGAACAAATTGCGCCAACGCATTTGTGTATTATTTTTCTTTCCGATAGGATACCTCGAAAGCAATTTGAACCTCCGACAAAGTATGCGTTGCGGACAATTTTCTGCTCCGAACGGATACCTCGCTAGGGCCGATTGACTTCTCAAATATACATATATATTTTTTTTTTCAAAAATGCAAAAAATAAAGAGTTTCAATTAACGCGGGTTGATTTGGTTTTGGTGACATCTGTCAAAACTGTTGTTTATTATTCAGTTACAGATGCTAAATCAACATGTCAAGTCGATTGAACAGCACGTCCAAAGGATAAAACTTCGAGTGTTCGTTAATGTGTAAACGTTGCGTGCATTTGGCCTATTTGACGGTAGACATGGTGGCCTTTCGCAGTCGACTCTTCAATGTTTGGTGGCTAAATTTAATTTGGTAATCTATAAGCCAACATTCGTACGTCAAACAAACTTAGGATCAAGAACATCCCTGCGGTCCTTCAAAGTGTACAGTAGAACCCGAGGAAGTCTATTTCTCGCAGTGCACAAGAACTGGGCTTTCGCAGACTTCAAGTTGGCGCATTTTGCTAACTTGGTCCTACAACCGTACAAGATCCAACTGAGCCAGGAGGTCAAAGCTTATGAGTTATGACCATAGCGAACTCCGAAAAATCATCTTCAGCGACGAGGCTAAATAAGTGAATGGATGTGTTAACAAGCAAATTGCCTCATATTTGGGATGAAACCAACACACACGAGGTTCACCAGGTGACAATGCAACCTCAAAAAGTTAATGTTTGGTTTGGATTTTGGCCCCGCGGGGTCATTGGTCCGTACTTTTTTCAAAAACGGTGTTAGTGAGGTTGTCATCATTAATAGTGAACGCTACAGAACGATGATAACCAATTTCTTATGCGTCAAATTGAACCATATGAACCTACCCGCCATGTGGTTTCAACGCTACGTGCCAGACATCGGACGTCAATATTGACATTCATGAACGATTTGAGTGTAAGGCTATAAAACTACAATCGCCCGATGTCTTTATAGTGAACATAACACAGGTCATTGAAAATTAGACCACTTGAATCCGTACCACCTAAGAAATTGAGTCGGGCATTTGAACGACGCCGACGCACACTGGCGCATATTGATTTTTTTGGTTGCAAAAATCATAGCTCAAAAACAAATAAAGATATCGCGGTGATTTTTTTTCAGCTTGAAGGAAATTGCCAAGGCTATAAATTTTGTAAATTTTAAGAAAAAATATTCACAGGCTGTTTCAAAATTTGCTGCTGAAATGCGATTTTAGGAAATGGATATTTTACCTCAAAATATCAATATTAAATAACTGAAGTAAAAGCAGGGTGTCAACATAACAAATTATTTCAATAATATATTTCAAGCTTAGTTAAATAAATTAATAAGTAAAAATAAATAAAAAAAACAAAAAACTAAATTTCTTGGAAACTTTCGTCAAATTCCGAGGTACATTATTTCTAATAAACTAATCATTTCTGTCTCAGAACATCGTGCTACACATCGTTCCTATCGTTCTTTCTCTTCCTTAACTTCACGCCCGCGCTGTGTTGAAACATTTAAATCATAATCATAATCCCTTGAGCGCGTGTAGATTATAAAAATTAAAAGAGTCGTGCTTTGAGGTCTATTTCAATGCCTTAGCCAAAAAATAAGAGGGTCCAATGAGGCTTCAAGCATGTTAAATAGGTCTTCATTCTGCCGGATCCTTGAAACCTTGCAGGTATTTTGTTACGTATATTTTGTATAATCTTTATTTTTAGATTCCTGAGCTTCTTCTGATAGTTCTCCGGATTCGTAACGACTGATACTCGATTATACTTTGGCCATGAGCCAAAATTTTATGAAGAGTAGGTGTAAGTTGCTTTTAGGGATACTTTTCTTTCAATAAATTTGTTGCTTCCTGAGCTTCTTCTGATAGTTCTCCGGATTCGTAACGACTGATACTCGATTATACTTTGGCCATGAGCCAAAATTTTATGAAGAGTAGGTGTAAGTTGCTTTTAGGGATACTTTTCTTTCAATAAATTTGTTGCTTCCATTGCATAAAGTCCAAACTTTGAACCGTCAACATTTTCTCTGCAATTTAGAACGTTAACTATAACTTGAAGCCTTTTTATCACCTCAATATTGACTCCAGTTTCCTTTGGATATCTTGCTTCCTTATTCTCTCTGCCTACTTAGTTCCAATAATTTCTAACTTCTCCATCTCGTTTTTAGTATATGCAAGTTTCAAAATGAATTCCATGCATCTGATTCTGGCATGATATTCCACACGCGTAATTATTCTCGTCATTTGTAGACTGGTCTTCATTGTTGTAGTTCTTTTGCAAATGGGACATAACCGTTTTGACTTTGTTTTAGTGATTTCACTTAACACTTTTCCGTCAATCATCGTTAAAAATATTTCGTGGTTTACAACAATAACCACTTCGTCATTAACCTTATATTCAAAAGTTTGAAGATCGAGGATTTTTCCAATAACAAGAAGAAAAAGAAATAAATAACCGAATAACTAAAGAATGGAAGAAGTACTGGAGTTTAAACGAAATATTGAAACCTAACTTAAGAGTGACATAAGAAACTACGTAATCGACTCGATGATTTTACCTGTCTTGACGTACGGGTTGCAAACCCTAGGACTAACCTCAAATCAACGAGAAAAACTGAGAATCTGCCAAGTTAAAATGGAAAGGAAACTTTCGAATATACAACATACAATACAATACAATAAGAAGAACTAACACAATTGAACGATATTAAATTAAAATGAAGCTGGGCAGGACATATTTCCAGAACAAAAGGTCAGAGATGGATCTGTATGAGATGGAATTGTTTCTAACTTTATTTGACCAAGAGGTCAAACTCTCGCTTAGTCAATTTCAGGTTAGGGGTTTCTGCAAACTATTTTGATACAGCCTTAGATCCATCAATCTGGCCTGTTGATGTGCAAATTAAAAAAAAATTAAATTTTCCAAAGAAGGATGACAACACAAATATGAAATAATAAAAACTTTAGAGCCTATATACATAATATTCTTCGCTATATGAATTTGGTGTCATTATTTTAGCTGAAAAATGCCTTGACTCAAATTGTATGTCATGGGAGCTTTTCAACACTGTTACATATTCTGTTATCAAAATGTTCATCTATTTTGACAATTATCTTTAACATATCCCTTTCAACAAGTGTTTTTCTTTAAAGATGTAAACAACTATCCTTCATAGATTCAATTCATTAAAACAGCCTTAAGCACTTGTAAAGAATTACAGACCTTTTTCAAAGCTATCTGCCATTCCTAAGCTTTTTGAGAAAATAATAACTCAGTCTTTATTTTTCGGTTAAGGAATTCTTGTCCCCTTATCAACATCGTTTTGTAAAACGAAAGTCTTCTTGTACGAGCTTAAGCCTCTTTACAAATTGTTTAATATATTTATTATTTAGAAAACAATACCATGCCCTTTATACCGATTTTGTTAAGGCATTTGATCGTGTGCTTCAAGCTCTTTTCTTGGAAAAGTTTAAAAGTTTAAATTCCTATTTATCAATCATAAAGCCGGGGCTAATTTACCGCTTCAGTGGCCGAGTGAGTGAGTACCATCAGTGATCGAAAATGTCAAATTATGTCGTTTTTATTTGGCAATCCGGAAGCCTTCTGGACTCTTCTGAAAGTGTTCACTTGGGAAAAAATGATTGTTCTGATTCTGAAAAGAAGAGAAATTTGTTTCTGGATTTGAAATCGGAATCGAAACCAAAAGCACTCACACATTCATATACTTAAACGTCAAACTCAACAGCTGTGATATTTTGTATCCTAATTGTACGAAGTTTATCTTTCATCAAAAATTATTCTTGATTTTCATTACTGTCCACATTTGATGTTTCACATAAACAATGACAAAAAACTTCAGAATCAAAAACTTTTCTAAGTGCAAAATACATATGTAGTGCAACAAGATCTACGCCTTTCATTGTTCGACTCGAACAGACCGAAAATATCGCGGCTGTGGCTGAGAACGAAGAAACATCAACCACACAACCATGAAATTGGACATCACCAGAAGGACCCTATATCGAATTTTAGTGAAAGATTGACATACGAGTATATTCCCGCACAAAGTGCAAACAGTGCATCGGTTAATGCCTGCTGACCGTCCATCGCATGTGAATTACGCCATTAAGCCATCCTCAATCTCAATAACGAAGAGGACGAGGCTCATTTCCACTCAGCTATTACGTCAATAAGCAAAATCTTCCTTTCTGGGGAACTGAAAATCCGCATGCGATGCACGAAGAGCCATAACATCCACTCAAAGCCGCTGTGTAGTGCGACGTTCACGTTGGAAGAGTGATTGAAACGTATTTTTTTTAGGACGCCATCGGCAATACGTTCACTGTTACTTGTGAACGCTACAGGGCCATGCTAAACGACTTCTTACTATCGGAATTGGATAAGCGGGCTTGGTGCACATGTGGTTTCAACAAGATGGTACAACCGCTTACACAGCACGAGTCATATTGTGAAGGGAGCGCTTCCTGGTTGCGTAATCTTTTGCATGGCCAGCAAGATCGCCCGATTTAACCATCCTAGACTTCTTTCTTTGGGGCTACTTGCAGTAGCGGGCTTATGAAGAATATTCAACAGGAAATCTTGCGGAAAGTCATGGAAAATTCGGTAAAACGTGCCCAAATGTGTATCAACACTGGAGGCGGCCTCTTGACGAATATCATCTTTTCCACTTAAAAGAAAAAATTGTAAAAGTCCAAATAATGATTTCCATCACTCAAAATATTTTTTTTAAGTAAAAAAAAGTAATTCAAAAACAAAATTGGATGATTACGCCACCTTTTATAATATGAATGCATTTAAAAAGACAAGAGTGTCCCTTGTATGTATGACTAAGACATAAGATATTAATTTTAATTTTGTAATCAGCAGAGCTTTGATCAATTGGTGAAATAAATAAAATAAATACAACACTTCCTTTTTTATACAAAATTATAGGTGATAAGCAAATACCAAAATTTATCAACCTACTCCATAATTTCCTTGAGATCGCATACTGCATAAACAATATACTCCAAAACAAATTGAGGAATGTACTTATTATTTTTCTGTCTCCATAAATGAGTATTAGCCTTTAAATGTAACATTCTCTTAACATTAAGAGTTCGCTGCAAAGGTGGTAACCATAAATGTGTTTCTAAATTCACTTTTCAGACAGAGAGAGAGAAAATTCACTTATAAAAACAAACTCAGGCTCAGAGAACAGAGACCGATGACCGCTGGCTGAGCAGCTCCGCGCATACAAGAGAACAGAAACAACAATACAGCAAATGGGACAGAAAAAGAAAACGTCGTCTTCATCTCTCACTAGCACATCAGCAGTCAGCACATCAGAGTACAACCACAACAGCTAGAACAAGCTTAAGTGCTGGGGAATACCTGCTTCTCCGAAAAAAAAGAAGAAAAGCAAAACACTGAACACACTACAGACTACAGACTGCTGCAATTGCTCTACTCCGTTGCCGTTCCATTTGTCGTTGTTATCGTCGCTGTCGTAGTTGTTCATCGTTCGTCGAAATGAAAATAAAAATTTAATTGAAAATTTCCATTTGTTAATACATACATACATATTTTCATTTTGTTTTTGCTCAACAAAAATAATAAAGTCTCCAAAATAAATGCAAACCAAAATAACCAAATCAACAAATCAAGTTTATTATATTTTAATGTATAACTGTGATTCCTCAATGGACAAGTATAAAGTATATAAGTAAAGTTGAGAGTACAAAGTGTGTGATATAATAAATCCTCCTTCTTGTCCACCGGCGGCGGCTGCCATCTTCGCCCCTCATTCTGATTCTACATCATCATCCATCTGTAGCAAAGTATACATTTTTCCCACGACACGCGTCGAGATGATAAGCACCTGAAAAATTATTAACCAACAAAAATAGAGAAGGCGAGGAACAGCTCCAGGTAACGAAAATATTCCACAATTGTTATTGTGGTTTATTTTTAGAGAACTTTTTTTTTTTTTAATTGTGGTTCATAGTGTTTTATTTCGTTTAATTTTTAGTTAGGACTTTCGTATTTGGATTGTTTTGGGAAAACACCCTTTTGGGCTATAAATCTGCAAATAGTGTTGCCTAATTAAATTGTGTTATCTATAGATTAATAGTGATCGGTATATGAACTTTAACCAAATAAACTGTGCACTGATTTTTTTGTCTTGGATTAAAGTGTACATATAAAAAAGAAGTTTAAAAAAAACCAAATCTGCAAGTCTCGGTATATTGCAAAAGCTTGATGAGCAAAAAAGAAAACAGTGTATGTAGAAATCGATTTTGACCTATAAACACACGAGTATATACACAAATGACACTCATTGTTTACAAGAGGGAGCACAAGTGGTACCTTCTTCAGGTTCTTTATGTTTTTTTTATATATTTGTGCCCAATTTTTCTGCTCTTGCTACCTCGGCAGTAAATGAGATCGACAAGCGTTTGAGTTTGAGTATGTTTTGTATTTTGCCCTACAATAATTGTGTAGTACCTATACCTGCCTAGAAATAAATGCAATTCAAAAGAACATTGATACCTATTCAGGTTCCATTTCAATACATTTTGATAGATTCTTTGTTTGCCTAGCATCATCATCGGCGTCGTCCTGCTGCACCAGTGTATAGTGAAATAATATACCTACAAGTACTTGTCAATTTTTGATAACAAAAGCCTGACTGGAGTTTCCTTCTGTCTATCGATGTCTATAGAAACTTTGTTTTGTACGCAGGGGACAGTTTTATAAGTTGCAATCAAACATCGCCGTATCCTTATGGGTGGTGGTTTTGAGAATCAATGCACATATATACGTATGTTGCTCTTAATGAAATTCCATTGAAGAAAATTAGGGATTACTTGAGATGAAACGTGTAGCCATTGCTTGAATTATTAAATGAACTTATCTCTGTCAAACTCATTAGGTTTGACATTGTCAAATGCAGTTGAATTGTTTGAAAAGAGACCTTACTATCCAGTCTAGCTAACCGATTTCTTCTTTCCTACATGTCTTCATATTTCTCTTTGATAGCTACATTCGCTCTGTTGATAGTGATTTTTATATTTTAAGATAGACATTGCGATTAGTAGTAGTTAAAAATAATTATGAGTACATTCACACTATGTTTTCACATCACAATAACCTGTAACATGTAGAGTTTATTGTTCCTCAAAGTCTATCTTATCGTTCAACCCTGGCGATTTGTGGATTTATCAATCACAATGAGTCATTGGTCGGTTGATTCGACAGTTTAGTACGTCTCGCGTTTCGTCCCCAATTTAAAATGCACCGAATGTTTTAGATTGGTCCAGCAATCTATCTGGTCATAGAAAATGGTCCGGGGCCATCAATATTAGGCGTTTTGCTTTTTTAGTTCAGAGCAGAGCCTGAGTTGTCAAAAAATAAACTGTGTTTCTTTTTTCGTTCAGAGTGTTCAGAGCTTCGAATATGAGTTTCTTTCAATCTTCTGAGCGTGTTCAGACTGCGCTCTGAGTTCAGAACATATAAACTGAGAGCAGACAAAGATGTAAATGCTTAACATAAGCATTTGACAGATGGAAATCAAAAAAGAAATGGTGACAGCTAAGTGTCCAGGTGTGTTTCAAACACAACTCAGGGCGCTCAGAGCATGCTTGGTTCACAGCATATTCAGAAAATCGTCGACATGCTCTCGGACTCTGTTCAGAGCTCCATTCAGAACTTAAGAGAAAAAGGCCTATTGTGGCCCAAGAACTCAGTTTGTAAAATTCGATTAAAAAAATTGCAGCATATGTATTATGTTATGTATATTGGAATACGAAAAAATCAACATTCCACGTTATTAAAAAAAAAATAAAATAAAGTTTGATCCATTCAAATCTTGCAGGTTCTTAAAGAACATGTCTCAACCTTTCGAGTAAACTTAACTAAAAGAACGCTGAAACATTTTTGAATAGCATGAGCGCTTGAAACCATTTAAACTAACGCTTAGCTTCGGGAATTAGCAAATTAAGGAGTCTGGTTGATAGTTTTTTTATATTTTGCGCGCACTTTTTGAACACCGTTAAAATGTTTGAGTACATTGCGAGCGTTTTAGGAAAGTTGGAGAGGATATAA
Source organism: Philhelius festivus (assembly GCA_963931855.1). Taxonomy (NCBI): domain Eukaryota; kingdom Metazoa; phylum Arthropoda; class Insecta; order Diptera; family Syrphidae; genus Philhelius; species Philhelius festivus. The sequence continues at coordinate 230,587,640 of OZ007555.1, read as the reverse complement.
AAGAATACATCGAACTCTTTATTAAACAATACGTCCGAAGTTGGGCTCAAATGAATAAACTGATGGGCCTTCCTGAAGCGCGAGTATTTCGGTTGAAGAATTCTTTAAGGAGAGGAATGCAACAGGCCATTTCACTAAAACACTATAAAAATAACGGTAATATAGTGAAAGACAAGAAGCAATGCGACGGTGCTATAGTTCTATCACCAAACATTTCTTAAAACTCTTTTTGGGATTATATCCAAGAGACTAAAGTGGTTTATTGGAGCACCAGCTCAAATATGGGAATTGCACTCAAGCTTTGGAACGAATATAGCGCTTATAGATTACAGCCAAATCGGAAGGGATGACAAATTTCTTGCAACGTCATTGTCATTACTAGGGCTAGGATTTCCATGCAAATGCATATTTTTTTTGAGAAACTTTAGAAACACAGGAATAAAATACAAACACGAATCAATCAATTTGCTTTAAAATGGCATTTAATCGTTAGTGCATATTTTTGCATATTTTACCATAAATGCATATTTTTGCATATTTTACTTTAAATTGCATATTTTCAATAATAAATGCATATTTGTGCATATTTTTGAAAAACAAAACAATCTTAAAGTAGAAAATGCACATACTTGGTAATGGCCGCTCGAGGAATTAAAAATTTTATATCCAAAAATGATCATGTAACGTTCTTAGCACATGCAGTAGATAGAGTGGGAGAACAGATAAGAAGTAGTTTTAAAAATGTAGATTTATTAATCTTAAACGGAAACAAAAATATTTTTAAAAGCAATATCTCGTGTTGAGCATTTCAAAGCAAAGTATCCCTCGACCCCTCTTCCTCCCCAGCCAATTGTTACCAGGTGGGAAACTTGGTTGGAAGTTGTTCCTTACTACGCCAAAAACTATGAACATTTTGAAGATGTTGTGAATTATCTTGATAACTCGGATGCTATTGCCATTAAAAATATAAAAGAAGCATTGAATCAGCCTTTGGTAAGGAGTCAAATCATATTCATCAGTTCCAACTACAGTTTCCTGCGCGATACAATTGTAGGTATACTCGTAGATTGAAGGAAAAAATACGTTAAAAAAAATCCATTTAATTGAAATAGTTTTTTCAGAAATTAGTGCATTTGGAGGACCTTTTAGTGCAGCAATTCAAAAAAAAACTGGATGATGTTCTAGAAAAAAATTAAGGTTTCGCAAAAATAAAAAAATATTTACAAGGAGTTTACGCTGAGTTGTGTCGATGAGAATTACATTGAGCCCTTAATACCTCAAGAAATTTGTTCTTTAAAGAATGCTCTATTAATTTCAGTTGATGTTGAGCGATCATTCTCTATGTATACACAATTTCAGAGACCGAATCGTCAAAGTTTTACGTTTGAAAATTTGAGAGAAAGCTTTATGATTTATGCAAATAAAGCATACGAAAATTTTGAAGATTAGATGTAATGCAATAATGGATGTAATTCAAATTATGTGCTATTTCTAATATATTTTTTTTCTATTTTAATTGAAATGAAGAATTTTATTTTGTGTTTTTATTGATAAAATTTTATGTTCCTCGATAATAAAGACTGATTTTGTTATATAAACCTAAATACTATGTTTTTCCCGTACAGATGGTTCGCAAGGGATATGGTTTTAAATGCATATTTTAGGTGCATATTTCACATTTTTAAGCGCATATTTTAAGCGCATATTTTGCATTTTTAAGTGCATGAAAATCCTAGCCCTAGTCATTACATACAAGGTGAGCTGTGGTACACATAGCGATAACTGACTGCTGTTCTGTTTATTCAATGGAAGTGCCGCTCATGGATAGCGGCAAGGTGAATGAGTTCCGCTTAAACCACAGAAGACAGCATTGAGTTTTTGAAGCATTAAATTCTACACGGTTTATGGTTTCACATTTGAACGCTGTCCTTCAAAATCCACATCCGAAGAAGAAGGACATGCATCTGCAAACGAATAGATGCCAAAAGTACGGTCGGCAGCAAAACAATTTAATGAACTAGATGTTTCAGACAAAAGATCATTGATGAATGTAAGAAAGAGAGTCGGTTACAAAACAGAAAACGGAGACCTGTGACACACTAGCATTTATTTTATGAATTTTAGACTTAAAACCTTCCAACACAACTTGTATTGAGCGGTCCCAAAGGTAGTTTCTAATCCAACGAAGAAGAGATACATCAATACCAATCTATCAAATTGAATTTTTGAAATATGAATCTTTTTCCTCCAAAATGATGAAAAGAAAGCTACGAAAGCCATACTGTCGGTCATTGAGAAGCTTTCGTTCTTCAAGATATATCTTCAGCTGATAATTTAACAGCGTTTCCATGAATTTGGAAATAAGGGACTTAAGTGCAATTGGACGATAGCTGGAAGAGAAAGAAGATTCGCCATTTTTAGGGGGACAGGTCGCCCTGGCTTTTTTCCATCCACTCGGAATAGGAAAGATGGAAGAGCTTTTGCAATTGTTTTGTCAGCGATGAAGAACACCTCTTTAGAACAATAGGGTAAATAGTATCCGGGCGAAAGGATCTGTGCATTTTGAGATCTTTCAGTACTCTTGCAACTGTACGAATGCGAAAGAAGATTTGCCCCATAAAATCGTTAAAGCTGACAAGTACAGAAGGAGTGATGACCTTTTCCGGGAGCGTCGAATTAACAGAAAACTGTGCTTCAAGCAAATTGTCTTTTTTCTTGTGACCTGAAAAAAGGAGTGGTGTCATTGAAGACGAGTGTAGGAACCGTAGACGAAGTAGTATTTCGTATATTTTTTACAAATGACCAAAAATTTTTACTACCTTTGGGACATTGAAGTTCTTTTTGTCTTAATTCTTGGTCATTCAAAAATTTAGTTTTTCGAATATGATCATTACAGGTCTTTCTAGCTGGTTTGAACTTACTCCGGTTTTCCTCAGCGGGATAAGTTTTATAATATCGAAAACTTACTTCTATATAGCCCGCAAAAGTACCTTTGATAACAAAAAACATTTTTACAAATGATGAAAATAAGTAAAAAAAAACGTCTTAACTGACCTACATCAAAGTGGAGAAATATTCTGCGTTCAGACGAGAGGAAAATAGTTTTATATAGTTGAAAGTAGTAAATGTAATCGACAATTAACAGCAAAGACAGTTAAAAATGGAGGTTCAAGCAGAATATTGTCGGCTCCATACAATGAATTGAAGGTATCATGGATATCAGCATGTCTATGTGAAGATAATGAAGGAAATTATGTTCGTGTATGCTGAACATGACATAGGTCTTTCAGCAAGACAATCACCCAAAATATATAAGTAAAGTTGCGAAGCAGTAGTTCGAGGCAAAAAGGGTTTTATTGATGGAAATACTCACACAGTCTCCAGATCTCAACGCTATACAAAACCTTTGATGTACAAAATTACTCTACTTGTGTCAATTTGCCGGAAAAAATTAACCTTCGGGGAACTATATAGCAATCATGGAGGTCCGATACCAGTGAAAGATGCGAACATCTGATTAATTCGATGCAATGTTATTGTGTTGCTGTTATTTCCAACAGAGGATATGTAACTAAATATTAATTTAAAGCAACTACTTTTTGTGATAAAAATTTTTAATTAACTTTTCTTCTTTCTTATATTTAAAAGTGAATCTTCATTGCATTACTATTTTTTTCAAACATTTATCTTGCTAACCCGATATTATTTTTTTGTGTTTCATTCAATGAAGAAATACGCTCCACAATGTTAAATTACAATATTTCATAATATAAACGCCAGTCATGGAATGATATTCTTTATTTTTCGCATCAACTATTACAATGCATTATATTCATTTTAGTTTTTTTTTTTTTTTTTAATTGCATGTTTCTTCTTTTATTTGCAAAATCTCGAAGTCATCAGTCTGTGTAATAATGTGGTGTATCATCCATTTCTGTGAATGAACTAATAGATTTTTTTTTATGTTTTTCACTTGTGGTTTATAAACAAACCGTTTCTGCGAAAACAACTTAAAAAAAAATCAAAATAAATTATTAAGAATTAATTAAGAAATACAGGCCAAGCCACCCGGTCGGGTTGATCTTAAAACGTCAGAGGTTCAAATTCCAAAAGGGGAGTGTTGATTGGAATAAACTGCGGTCCCATAATCCATCCAAAGCATTGATGACTAATACTCTCAATTCAGTTCGAACAGAATAATGTTATTGATATTGAAAGCAGATTCAATAACAATAAATGGGAATCTCTCTCTCTCACTCCATTCATGTTCAATTTTCAAGGCTTGAATTTCATACTAAAATAGCATTTTTAATAGGTAGGTAATTGATCGATCAAGCAAGTAATTTGTATTGAAAATAATTACGAGTTTTTCGTGAAAAATGAAGGTTTAATAAAATTATAAGTTTGTATTTTTTTTGGTTTTGACAATTTATACGTAGGTCATTTATTAGGTGTTCGCACTCGAAAGATACATACATATGTCTGTACGTATGTTAGTATGTATGTACAAATGTACACAGTACAAAAATTCCTGTAATAATTTAAAGAATAAATTTCATGTACTTGGACATTTTTCTCTAATGACTTCCATATTTTTAACATCTACGCTCTGCATTTCACTTATTGTGAGTTCAAGGAGTAAAATTGAATTTTAATGTTCTGCATTCCGCATAAAACGACTTTTCTGAATTGTTCATTCCGAATGTGAAATGTTGATGTTCTGAATTTCAGCCTAAATGATCATTGTGAATTGATGGAAATTCGTGTTCCACATTTCGAATACATACCGTTTTACGTTGAATTCAATCCACTTAGGCCCCGGTTATAGCTTTCATTGAAATGCATCATTAGGGGGGTTCAAATTCTCATATATGTTTGACAAATGCTGTTTGATTGGCTCGAATTTGAAAATGTGAACGCTTCATCAAATGGATTGTCAAACATGCTTGATGATATCAAAATATTTTGATATTTTGCTGATTTGACAAGCATATTTGAGAATGTAAACGCATGCCTGTCAAGCCACAAGCAAATTTCATTTTCAATAAAGTTCTCGAGCTGTGCATATCGTAAGAAAATATTTCAAAATGAGTCATATATGCAATAGCGGTAATTCAGGTGGATTTTATTAGATTAATATAAGTTTTCTGCAGACTTTTAAATATAAAAATGGTAGTAAATTTGCTCAACTAATATTTCATCTATGCTCTGAGTTGGTCCGCCATAGTAAGAATTCTAATGAGAAGTGATGTTTGACAAATGTTAATGCAAATGGTTTCAATCCATCAAATATTCATCAAACCATATTTGTCAAACATATTTGAGAATGTGAACCCCCTTATTGAAACAAATAAGTAGAATGCTGACTTCATTTTTTTGACATGCCAATTATAGCCATGATAAACAGAAAACAAGGTATGCTTATTACATCTGACATGTCGCCATCTTGAAAAGTGATGACGTAGGAATCATCTCCGATTTTGACATTCGAGTTTGTTTAGTTGGAAATTTCTATTAGATTTTATATTTTGTGAGCTTGCAGTTAAATAAATAAAGTTTAAAATTTGAAAAATAAAAAACAGACGTTTAAAATGGTTGTATGTGCTGTTTTGGGTTGTTATAATTCCACACGAAGAAAACACAATGAGAAAAAAAACTTAGATTTCACTACTTTCCAAAAGACAAAGAATTGTGCCAAATGTGGATAAAATTTTGTGGAAATAAAAACGAATATTCCTTGATAAATAGTCGAGTTTGCTCGGAGCATTTTGTTGAGAGTGATTATAGACTTCAGGATATACTGAATACTGAAAATAAAAGAAGTTTGCAGATCGGTTCAGTTCCGTCCAAAAAATTGCCAATTGAGCATAAACAATCGTCTAGAGACAAGAGACAAGAACTCAGAGGAAACAAAAAGATCGTGCAGGAATGTTTGGATGCTTTTGAAAAGTTAATAAATTGAATTAATCATAAACTATTCTTTATAATTCATTAACTTTGTTTTAAACAGTTCTTTAAAACCCTCAACAGAAGAAGATTGTGATCAGGAAAATCAGGAGAATTGTGTATATTCCAATGGTATTAGTACTCAGATAGAGTAAGTTAGTAAGGCACGGTTAAGAGATGATATACTTATACTAACTATTAAGTTTTAATTTCTTAAGTAGAGTTGAATACAACTGCTCTAAGGAATTGCGAATCATGCAGTTGGAAAAAGAAGTGAAGGTGTTAAATAAATACGACGAGTTAAAAGAAGATGCCCTTGAATACCTCGCAGGTTTCCTTATAAAGTAGTGCAAAGTGACCAACGACCAAAATACTTTTTCAAGTTTTACTTGGGTGACGAAAAATCTGAAGGAGGACTTAAAAAACCAAGCACTATATGTTCCTTGAAAGAGTTAAATTACTAGAAAGTATTTTTATAATAAATAATAAAGAAGTTCTATATACACAAGGAAAGTTTATGGAAACTCACTTAAAAAAAGCAGAAGCTGTGTCTCTAGATATAAGTGTAAAAAAAATATTTTTTAAATGTAGACTTTATTTTAGGATTAAGCATTTAAACAAATTATTTTTAAGAGACATGAACTCTAAAAATAGAAAAATAATAAAAACTATCGCATGAAATGAATTTTTTTTTCTTCTATCTAATTTACCAGCGGGATGATTGTGACGTCAGAGCAGAACTGTCAAAAATCTAATGAGCATACCTTGTTTTCTGTTTATCATGAGTTATAGCAATCATTGAAAAATTGGTCTCAGTAAGAGATCCTGTCAGTGGCTGATTACAACCAATTTTATTCATTTGAGGTTAGAGTTGATCATTGAAAGGAAAACTGACATTTGAGAATAGAAAGAGAATCGAACACATTCAGTGGAACGATTGTGTTCCATAGTAATGAAACGAAAATCAGCTGTTCATTGAAATTGATTTCTATCAGTGAAATAATAAAAGTGGATTTAAAAGAAAGTTTAAATCAGAATTTTGTATTTTATGGAGTAAAAAAATTCTACTACTAATTACCTTAATTTTGGTACCAATTAAAGCCATTGCAGTTTGTTTATTCGTCTTAAAAATGTGAATGAAAATTTTCAATGATAGCTATAACTGGCCCCTAAATCAGAATTTTATAGTTTATTGAGTAAAAAAATTCTGCTACTCATTTCCTTCATTTTCGAACCAATTAAAGCCATTGTAGTTTGTTTGAAAATTTTGAATGATGCGTTTCAATGATAGCTATAATTGGCTCCTTAGGGATCAGTTATAGCTGTCATTGAAAACCATCATTAGGTTGGTTTGTTCAACTTTACCCAGGGTTGAACCAGGTTTTCTTGACAACCCTCTGAGTTGTCAACAAAAACTGGAGTTTTGGATTTTTAAATAACACCCAAGGGCTGTCAACTGTTTTGTTGACAACAAGAAGTTGCAATATATGGAAGACCATTCTAATTTTCCCAAGGCCTTTGGAAGATCTTAAATATCGGCTTAGGTTAACTTAGATTAGGTGGGGTGATGATGCGGCAAGCCCTATCACTTCTTTCGAATCTCAATGGATTTATTGTGCTCCTTAGGGTTTGGGTAATGTGAAATAAGAGGGATAAAAGAAAAAATTTGGTGGAATTCTTAGGTATGAGGTGCCTCCCTGATTTCTGAATGAAGTTAAGGATGCTTTTTAGTGGCAAAAATGAGACGTCGCCCAGTTCCTGGAAAAAGTATTCTCGGAGGGCATGTTTTCTAGTTCTGTCTAGGCTGGGGCATTCACCCTCTTCCACCTTTTTGTCCTGGCATCTTCTGCATAAGTCAGATGTACTAATGTCCATTTTGCTCATGTGGGTTCCCATTAAGTAAGGATTCCAACCAAGAGAGACAATTCAGATCTGCTAGGCTTAAGTAGATACTCTGTTTTTTTCCTTGATATATGTGGCCAAAGATTACTTGAACCCGGACAGGTGTCAATTGTTAACCATCTGTCATTTTCGATGTTTAAGAAACTTTGGTGAATTCTATACTTTTCCTGCTTCAGTGGCATGAGTACCCAGGGTACAAATATTGGCTTTATTACCTACAACTTTCTACGAATTCGATAATCCTCCCTTCTACCATTTATTGTTAATAATAATGGTAAATCCATTTCAGATTTTTTTTTGTTTCACATTTTGCATAAGAAACAATGTTTGAATAAATGATGCAAATTTTGTTACAGCTGATTTTGATATTTCGAAAGTAAATTCGGAGTGAATTGAAAAAAAAAAATTCACTCGGATTGCAGAACCTGCGGTTTCATTGAAGGTGAAATTAAATTTCATCTTTAAATCACTTTCACTCGGAATACAGGACATATGTAAGTGTGTATGAATGTGATTTTTAAAAGTGCTTGTTGTACATAAGAGCAATATGTGTGATTTGTCATGCATTTTATTTTCATCCAATTCTTTTGTACTTGACTCAAACAACTTCTTTGATAATTTTAAATCCCTGTTGTCAGCTAACTAAAGAAAGTCAAAACTTTTGCAAAACAGTTTGCAGTAAGTATTATGACTCCTACTGAGCACCTTGACTCTTTCTGCAAGTGAACTATGATGGATTGACTCTTATCTGACCAGCTTGTCAGGCTACTTATTTCCTGAAATTACTAGTGACCTTGAACTTAATTTAAAGGCTCAAGCTCATCCCAAAAAGAATCTTAAGCACTTAGCACGCATACTGAGTATTGACAGCTTTTCGGTTGCTTCGATGAAAGTGCCATTCAAGGACAATGGCATAAAGATACAATTTGCTTCAACCGATACCGTTGCAATTCCACTTCCGAAAGAGATGGACTTGAATTTCAGAACGAGTATGAGAAGCTGAAGGTAGAGTCGTCGGCAAAACAATGAAGTGGATTAGAAGTTTCACACAAGAGATCATTTATAAAAATGTGGAAGAGAGTGGGAGACAAAACAGAACCCTGGGGAACATCAGCATTTATTTTTTGAAGATCAGACTTGATAAGCTATTAAGTTTCCTTAAAGATTTTAAAAAATAGTAAAGGCACGAAAAAGTAAAAACAGTTTACAAGGCAGCAGTTCACATTAACATAAAACAGAAAGTACACCGAAAAATTGAGATAAAGCTGCAAAAGTATACCATCTAAATTTACAGCTTTACTTATGTCGGCGTCGTGTACTTTCTTATATTTAAAAAGTGGTACAGTAGTTCAAAGTCTGAGTCTCTAATCAAAAATAGCTTCTTTTGTAAAATAAAAAAGTACATTTTACTTAAAAAAATGGTATTGTGCGTTTAGAGCTGACCATGAAAACTATAATATAAACCTTTTATCTACGCGTGCTCTCATGCGTGAATAGATGACTTTTAGTTAGTATCGAAGCAACTTTTGAGCTTTCTTTTGAAGCTAAGTACTCATTAGAACTTTGTTACTACCAAAAGAGCACGGCTTATATCATGATTGCAAACCATAGGCTCTATCTTACCCTCTTTTCTTACTTAACAATAATTCTAATTTAATTGGGCTATAAGATTAAATACGTTATGTGACTTAATCGTGTATCTATTTTATTTCTTTTCTTATAAAGTAAATTCAGATCTGACGAAAATAGATAAAAAATATAAAATGGGAAACCCCCCTTTCAACAAACTACCTTTCAAAATAAAATAAAATTATAAAAAAAAAATTACGAGCTGATATTCCTCTTTTTGATTTTTCAGTTCGTTGTGCACGTTGAACTTAGCCGTTTTGTTTACATTACCTAACTCGTTTCTGCTATTTCATCGGACCCCAGAATGCACCTAATGTCTCTCAAACATTCAAAGCCAAGCGATGACGAATATTCGGATTGCATAATATCACGAATATAACTATTTGCAAATTGCGAAGCAGTAATAAGTCATATGCATCTGTGCATGTAATTGGTGTTCATCAAAATCCCATACTGTATGCGAGTTTAAAATTTTAATCATCATCATCAGTCTCATCGTCATCATCGAATTCAGATAACATACCTTAATTAGCTGGACATCATGTCGCAAAACAATGCATGGCATGGTGGATGACGAAGCGTATTAAAATTAAAATTGTTATAACAAAAATTTCCGATTGTGAATTCCTAAATAATATTAAATGCATTTAATAAATGCAAGACCATATGCTCATGATTTTTAAAACAAACCAAAAAGATGGGAAAATGCACATGAGACCATCCGTCCTCAGATTAAAAGGTTCAATTTTAAATTATTATGTCAGTTTTATCGACTGATTGTGTTGTTGGTGTTTTTTTTTTGTTTATATCACTCTCTCGTAATTTAGTTGGTCCATTGTTTTCTGCCTCAAGATTTATAATCGTATGTTTAGTTTTTGTGTTTATCTGTCTTACACGATGTAATGACATAGAATTCTTATATGATTCCTATATTAACTTCATTGGATGATTTAAAAACATGTTGAAAAGATCCCTAGTGAATTTTCAAGCAAGACTGATCATATTTAATTATGAGTTATTATGTAATTCAAATTCTATAATGATTTATTAAAACAACAATTCATTATATTAAAGTACATACACTCAATTGTATAAGATGTTTTACAGCGTTTTCATTTAGTAATCCGGAAGAGCCTCCCGGAACTCTACGATGCGGAATGCCAAACGATTCTTGATTCTGAAGTTTTTGTTTTTTACATTTGTAAAATGTCAAATGCAGATAGCAAATTGTAGTACCCCTTGGCATAATGGTTAGTGCGTTGGACTGTCTCGAGTTCGATTCTCAGCCGCTGCAAGAAGGTTTTTTTCAGGGGTGTACTGCCTCTTGCGAGGAATTGACAAATTCTCCGAGAGTATCTTGTCTTGGAGAGTGCTGCTCATTAGCCGTTCGGAATCGGCAGAAAATTGTAGGTCCCCTCCGTTCCTGGTAACACGCAAACAGGAATGGTTGAGAGTTAAGTCACTAGGTCCTGGTTCACTCCGAGCTGTTGCACCACCAAATTTATTTATTTTTTATTATAGATAGCAAATTGAAGTAGTTTTTATTTTTCATTACTTTTAAACAATATATATATTCCTAAGTAACTGCTCTTTTAGTTTGCGAAAAATTCCTTTTGTAAAAATTCCACAACGAATCCATCATCATCACTTGAAGTTGAAACAGTTCTTCCTTTTTTCATTCTTTTTATATGAGAAAGATCTCTTTTTTCTTTAATTAAATCTATTTAAAGTGGGCTGTAGGTTTTTCTTTTGTTTGTTTCTTACTCGTATATCTAGTCTTTTCATATAAGTAAACACAGTTATAAGAAATAGTATATACTTTAGCTTTTTGAACATCGTCTGTATTCATAACAAAAAATGACATTTCAGGATTTTGAAGTTGAAAGTGTGTTTTTTTATTTTCATTTCAACTTAAAGATAGACAACTATCTTACTGGCCCTAATCGGGCACGCTAAGCTATATAAATAGACTAAGAGCCCACTGCAATTTTTGGGTGTGATTGATAACAAAAAATAATTAGCATAATTATAGAATTAGTGCATCCGATATGCAGTTCTTTCCAAAGTCCAAAAAATTATGATAAAAAAAATTGCCATAACTTCAAAATGAAGAGCTAAGTGCCCTTTTAAAGGCGGTCTTCTTGAGGCAAGAAGGACGCTATTGTTATCGCGTCTTGCAGGCAAAAGGCTGTCTACAAAACGTCTTAGACCTCAATACTTTTAGTCAGTGGGCTTAACTCTACATTTTGACAAAGTTGTTATCACAATTATTTGAACTTGGAAAGAACTGCATATATGTGCACTTTTATGCACTATAGCTCCCACTAGAGCATGCAAGGCGTTGACATTTGTAAATAACTATTAAAGGCCTATCTAATTATGATAATTATTTTTTGTTATCAATCACACCCAAAAATTGCTGTGGGCTCTCGGTATAAAAGTAAATAATGACTTAATTATAATGCCTTCGGCCTAAAACTAACTTTTTTTGCCACCCAGACTGTCTCTACTTTTAGTCGGCCCACAAAATCGAGTCGGTTTTAATTGTCGTGTAAATCGGGATTGAGCCAACGAAACTGGTTCTCTTGCTTCCTCCTATCTCTTCGGTCCCGATCGGACACAGTCCTACTGAACCGAATTTACTCAGCGCCGACTTGTGCGAGCACGTCTCAATCATACAAAAGTCGCCTATCCATGGATTTACGACCGACATGGTAAATAAGCGAAACCGCCTTTCTATCCGCCGTCCGACTGTCTAAATAGAGGAATGCATTTAGTGGAATATAGCCCCCTTTTTTTTTTTTAATAAGCCACAAAGATTAAGTTCTAGCTGAGGCCATCGCTCTTGCAATGTGACTCATCTTAAGTAAGAAATCATCTATTCTGTTTATATTGGATCCGTGTTCTGACTCTGGTGCTGTGTATAATCCAAGGCAGCGACGTAAACATTGCCTCTCAAAGTTCCGAGAAGTTATCCAATTTGATTTGAATAACTTAGTTCAACTAAAGGAACAGCTTTACAACGGAATTCAAAAATACGAGGACTTTGTTCGAGAAAAATTAGTAGCAGAAGCTAAGCAGTCTTAGAGCAGAATGATTTACTCACAACTCAATCATAACCTGATGAGCAATAATTACTTTCAAGACGCATTTAGTTATAAAGAAATATCGCTAATATTCAAATCCAGATGTGAACTTTTAACCTTAAATGGCAGTCCATACAACGGAAATTTCCATCAATTCTGTACCCACTGCATTTTATATGCTTTGCCAACTGAGCTGATGGCTATGTCAAAGCTTTAAAATTCGTTATGTTTATTCAAATTGTAATGAAATATTGTTAAATAAATGAATTACTTACTTACTAACTTACTTACTAACTTACTTACACCCGAATCTTTTCAATTTGAGATGCGGCAACGTTGAACCATACCGGGCATCCATAGGCAATCATGGACCTGATTAAAGCCATGTAGCAAATCACTTTTACACTGCTGTCAAGCCGGCTGCTACAAAACAACCGTTTCGTCAAGGCAAAAGCTCCCTTGCCCTGTTCAGATCAGCACTTATATGTCTGTTGAAATGCAAATACTGATCCAACCAAATACCACGGTACTTTATTACATTTTTACTCGCCAGTGGATGTCAATGCGGCCCCACGATCTCCAGCTTTCGCCAGTTCTTTCTCTTATCGCTTGGGACTCAATATCGCTGAATCTTGTCGAAGTCAAGCTGCAAGAGAATTCTGATGACCTTAACTTTTGCAGCCGTTCTGTACGCAATAGGATTGTCGGTATACGCAATTGCCTGAGTAAGACAACCTATCAGATCGCTGGTGTAAATGCTGAATAGAATCGGCGAGTTAACCGCTCCCTGCTGAAGACCATTTTTAATGTTGAATGCTGTGGTAGAAGTCACATTGCCACTCTCGACAATAAACTTTCTACAATTGAGCATTTCGTATAGCATATAAAAAGTGGGTTACTTGCAAATCTAAAGGAATAACAAATAAAGAGTTATTAAAGTTTTTTTTAAAACTTAAAAGGATTTCTTTATGCCAAGCCTGGTCAGCTTAAGATAAAGACCTTATAGCTAAATGGTGTCTAAGACCTTCTCCAAATCAACCGGACAAGCACCCATATACTGTCTTTTGGTTTTGTTCCATTGGATATCAGAAGCGAGTTTACACGCGGCATGAACGGTGCCATGTCCCGCCTTAAAACAGAAGTAATTATCTGGTATGATTATTATTATTGTCCTTCCTTGTGTTTACAAATTTTCAATATGAAACTACTGAAATAAATCAGCTAAGTAGAAGACTTATTGAATTGAATTATTCATTCAAAATAGCTTTTTTGGCCTAAAACCTTCATAAGGAAACAATGCCAGGCCACGGGCAAAATCTTCGAGCATTAATAATTATAATTTTAATCTTGATTGGATATAGTACACATTGAATTTTGGTCAAAATATAATTTATAAGCATAAATGAAGCCGAGTTAGTCACAGAGATTGCAAATTTAAAGCTAATCTGGCAAAATCTTCCTAAAAAAAAGGAAATTCACTTGAATTTGAATATACGAGCTTACATATTTTATAAAAAATAAAACGTAATTATTCAATTCCCAACTAACTAATTTTTTTAAATTTATTTATTTCAGAAGAAGCAACGGTATCATACTACTGCTTCCATTGACAGCCAAGATCTCACTTTCACAATAAACGCTTTACTTTCCTATTTGTTCCTATGAGTTCAGTATGAAAAACAGTGATGGGAGGTTTTCTGGATAAACCGAAAACAGTCAAACACAATGACCATGGCGAGGGCAATAAACTTTTGTTCGGCGTCAGCTCAATGCAAGGATGGCGTTGCGAAATGGAAGATGCATATTACGCCCGCGCTGGCTTAGGTGAATGTCTCGAAGATTGGAGCTTCTTTGCAGTATTCGATGGCCATGCAGGCTGTAAAGTGTCTGAGCACTGTGCGAAGCACTTGCTCGAATATATTATTAAAACAGACGAATTCCGAAATGGCGATCATGTAAATGGTATTCGAACTGGCTTCCTGCGCATCGATGAGGTGATGCGAAAATTGCCAGAATTTGTATCCAATGCTGAGAAGTGTGGTGGGACAACAGCGGTGTGCGCATTTGTATCGCCCAATCAAGTGTATATAGCAAATTGTGGAGATTCGCGGGCAGTACTTTGTCGAAATGGAGTACCTGTATTTGCGACACAAGATCACAAACCCATACTGCCCGAAGAAAAAGAACGGATAAACCGAGCTGGTGGTAGTGTGATGATAAAACGTGTCAACGGTACGCTGGCCGTGTCGCGAGCACTGGGCGATTTTGATTACAAAAACGTCAAAGAGAAAGGCCAGTGCGAACAATTAGTGTCGCCCGAGCCGGAGATCTTTTGCCAAATCCGTGAGGATGCCGACGAGTTTCTCGTTTTGGCATGCGATGGTATATGGGATGTTATGACTAATGAGGACGTTTGTAGTTTTATTCATTCGAGGCTGAAAATCACGCATGATCTGGTGAATATATCAAATCAAGTGATTGACACATGCTTACACAAGGTGAGTTTTGAAATTTTTTAGTTTGAATAATAATGAATTGATTGTGATGTTTAATAATAGAAGATGTATCTCTAATCTATGTTTGTATATATTATAAAATTTCTATGGACTCTAAAACGGCGTGACCGATTTTGACGACATTTTCAGGCAATCTTCAGACTAGCTCAGCACTTGATATTAGCTTCCATTTGCTTAAATACATGTGTTTGTTATATTAGGCGTAACAAGGTAGTGTACATAAAACTTGTTACAGATGTCTTAAGGGCAATCTGTCATCGAAATGCATGATGCTGAATGAATGATGATGAATGCTCGCTCTTTAGAAAATATGGCTGTCGTTAGTTAAAGTGAAAGTAAGAAGATCTAAACCTTTCAATTTCGCGGCATATTATTTCGTTTCTTAGATTTGTATTTGCATCTACACAGTTTAAAGTTCAACTGACTCAAGAATTGAAGCTAACTGATGGGATGGTTGAACATTATCGTGTAGATGAGTAATTAAAAAAAAACCTTAATTGAAAACTTAATTTAACTTTCGAAAGAGCATAGAAATATACGAATTTCATTATTTCTTTGAAATTTGACAGCAAAAGCTGTTAGATGTCACAGTAATTCTAAAGGGTTTTTTCAATAAAAGTAGATGTTGAAATGAAATAAAACGCACTGTATGTGAGGTATTAACAAAATTCTTTTTTTTATTTGAAAGGCTCATGTATGACATGATGTTCAAATGACCGCCTCGGCTTGTTACGCGGATCCGAGTGGTGCAATTTTCAATGACTTCCGCCTAGATCTGTCTGAATTTGATGGCCTACGTTATGTTCACTTTAAGGGCATCGGTCGATTTTGGTTTATTCGCACAGACCTGCGACTTCAGGAAACCCTACAAGAAAAACTCAAGTGTAGGGGGGTCAAATGATCTTGGTGGCCAAATTCTCTCTGCGAGAGATAATCTCACCCCCACATCGTTCATGAAGAATGTCAATCGTGGCGTCCGCTGTGTGACACGTAGCACCGTCCTCCTGAAACCACATGTCGTCCAGGTCCATATGTTCCAATTTGGGTCATAAGAAATCGGTTATCATAGTTCTGTAATTCTAGCCATTGATGGTGAGCTCCTCACCAACATCGTTTTCAAAAAAGTACGTACCAACGACGCCGCTGGCCCAAAACCCAAAGCAAACGAAGTATAAATTGTCACCTGGTTAGCCTCGTGTGGGTTGCTGTCGTCCCATTACAAGGAATTTTGTTTGTTAACACAGATATTCATTCAAAAATGGGCCTCGTCGCTAAAGATAATTTTTCGACCAAATTGAATTTCTCTTCCAAACGATCCGAAGTCCAGTCAGCGAATAAGTGGTGTTTTCTATGGTCTTGTACTTTTCTGGGTCATTTGGATCTTGAACGGGTGTAAGCTCAAGTTCCAACGCAGAATTAGCCAAGTTTGCGAAAAGCCGAGTTTTTGTGCACGGCGAGGACTGCCTCGGGTTTTGCTGCACACTGTACACGGCCGATTTTGCGTTCCTTTGAAGTACCAGTGTTGGCTGATTGATAATCGAACCAGTCGTCTCAAATTTGGCTACCAAACGTCAAAGAGTCGACTGTGAAGGCCCACCATGTCTACAGTAAAATAGGCGAACATTAAAACTGATAATGAAGTTATATTATTTGTACGTGCTGTTCAATCGTTTAACTTGTCATTGTGATTTGACATTAGTTATTGAATAATAAAAAACAAATTTGACGGATGTCACCCAAATAACATGGTCGCCAAGATCTACCCGCGCCTATTGATTTTTAGTTCTGCGTTGTAGACATCTGAACTGAATATACTAATTAAATATCAACTTAACACGAGTTCAATACTCAACTTATTAGGTTTATTATAATGGAACCCTTTCTTACACATAGAAATCGTCTAAATGTGATGTCTTTTTCTTTATGACAATTTTTTTTTATTTCAAAATATAGTTTCATAATTATTAATCTTTTATTTTGTTTCTATGAATTACAGGGCAGTCGTGATAATATGAGCATCATCATAATTGCTTTTCCTGGAGCACCTAAAACAACAGCAGAAGATATTGCAGCCGAAAAACGGTTGGAGAAACAAATCGAGAAAATCACGAGAGGTTGTTTTAATCGTCTTATTTGTTTTTAGTACAATTAATTAACTTTACCTATATAACTACAAAAAAAAAATGACAAAAAAATAGAAAAATACTTTCTACTTGATTGTAAATGTGTACAAGATTGATGATGATTATGATTATATCCTTTAAGTTTTATTAGTTCTGCTTCGTTATGTGCGAATTTTAGTGGGTGTTAGATACAAAAAATTCGTAGTGTATTTTAATTACATGAATACAACCGTGTTTTTTCCCTGTTGTCACTGTTATCGCCACTGAGAAAATCAGATTAATATTTTAACTAAAATTTAAGAATAAATCTCTAGTCATAAATGTTGTTGTTGTGGAAAATAAGTTCCTTTGAATGTGATTTGTTGTATTTTTTAGTTTGGGGTCTTTAGTTTTGTAAAGTTTTTCATTTGTTGTTGATTATTTGTTGGCTACGAAACCGCCTTCTTTGTTTCATGAGTTTTTTTCTTCTTTTTTATTTTAAACTTGAGTCAACAAATGGAATTTGAATTTTTATTTAGATGGTAGATAGAATTTTAGATGTATAAAGTATAATAGAACATAATTTACTTATTATATATACAATTATTTTTATAATAGCTTAATAGGCTAATGAAAGCTATTTACAAAATTTGCCCATTTATTCTTATACATAAATATGTTTATGTATATTAAACACAAAAAAAAAAAAAAACAAAAAAGAAAACAAATCAAAAAACACCATTTTTATTTAGTTTTTAAGATGATAGTTTAAGCTTTAGTCAAATTTTATCTTAACCTTATAATGTGTTAAGACACATAGATTCTAGTCAAATTCATAAGCAATTTAGCAAATAACTAGTCCAAACAAAATGAATGAAAGTACATATTTATAAATAAATTTATTAGTTAAGCAATGATACTCGTACTGCCACATAGTTGAAATAAAAATAAGTCAAAATACACATGTATACCATACTTCGGTTTAGAAAAGATTATTATTTAGTTAGGTAGTAATTATTATTCAAGGACAAAAGAGGTAGTAGAAAACGTAGAGCGATTTCTTTGTATTATATCCGCTGTAAAATTTGATTAAAACAATTAATTAGCACCCCTATTATGATTGTCAACTATCAATTTGATAGTTGATAAATTTTTAATTCAATGTTTAAAAACCCAACTGATTAAAGTTTTGATCATTGAAAATGATTCAGACCATTGCGAAACACAAGCAAATTGAAAAATTTAAAAGCAAAATTGATTAGTTTTTTAATAAATTGAGTTTTGTAACCCAATTTTCAAGGTTTATCAACTATCAATTTGATAATTGACAATCGTAATAGGGGTGTAAGCAAAATTCCTTAAGTCGTTAAAGCCCATTGTTGTAGATTTTAAATCCGAAAGGTTAAAAATACTTTTAAGATTTTGGTTAGTGTTAAATGAAGCATAATTCTTCTCTTGAAATGAGATGATGCTGATTTCAGTCTTGCCACAATTTAATCACCTTTTTGTAACAACTCAAGTTAATAAAAAATGTTTGGATTTGAGCAATAAAAATATCGTTAATAATGTAATGTGTGCTAGGAATATGAACTTCCCCCAAATTTATCTAAAAGCAATTACTTTTATGTTACTAGATTTTAACTTAAACCTGTGGGACTCATTATGAGAGACGTCGTAGTACGAAATATGACATCGTAAAGAATTTCGATTTAAAGAGAAATTTATATTACACAAAGTCCAATTCGCCATAATTCATTATAAGCCCACCGTTTAGGACACTTTTAAGGGAAAATTTAAAATCCCATATCCTCGTTAACGGGATTAAAAACATTAAAAGCTTCATAACAGTCTCACAAGCAATATTGGTGTACGAATAAATAATTAATAATTTCTTTAAACATTAAAAGTTTCCTAGCAGTCTCACATGCAATATTGGTGTACGAATAAATAGTTAATAATTTCTTTAAAAAAAATTCTTGATTTGAGCAATAGTGCCCCATTGAGATGACCTCATGATATCGCAAACCAAGCAGATGTCTAATAAAACGCTAGGTTAAACGATTTGGTTATTTTTAGATGCACAAAGATTATCTCTTCAAATGTTTTATACTGCCATCGCAATGGCCTTATAACACACTAAGCTTAACAGCAAAAATTCGTATTTTATCTTAAAAATTTACTACACGTAATTTTTCAGCCCTATCACGAATTCCATCGTTATAAAAAAAAATCAAAAAATCTATCATAGAATCCATTCGTAGTGGGAATTCTGCTACGAATTTCTCGCAAATTTTGTATCTCTGAACCCGAATGCAATGGAAATTTAACCTCTTTTTCTACGAAAAGTAATTTGTGTGTTGTTGTTGCTTTAATAGGATAATATTAACTTATTAGGCACAATACGAAAGGGTTTTCCAATTGTTATACGAGAAGACCTACGAGTATATTCACAGGGATATACCAAATCACACCAAATTCTATCTAAGGCTACCTTCAAAAGCTCCAGTACGGAGATATTTAATTCACTTCACTCAAATGTTGACTCATGTAAGTCAAATGGATCACAAACGTCTTGAAGTATATTTAAGAACGAAACTTGTACCTTGGAATGGTGTGAGTTTCGGCTTTAGAAGATGGAATTGGAAGTGAACGAGAAAGATTAGATGGAGCTAAACGAGGTGTAGGTGTTGGTAATGGTTCTGGAATTTGTTCTATGGTTTGGACTGGATTCGAGATTTTTATTTCTTCTAATGGCATGGAATTCGATGTTTGAGTATTTACGGAAGTTTTTTTTATATTTCGCATATTTCTCATGAGAAGTATAATTATGACCATAAGTAGGGCGGAAAACATTGTAAGAAGGAACACGATTATCATATTATTACTTTCGTGATCGACTTTTGGATATATGATCTGGGAATTTTTTATATTTTCTATATCTTTACTGATGGAGCTAAGTTCATCAATTTGATTATGTATATTAAAAGATTTTGTCACGTAGCTGGGAATTTTCTCAAATTGTGGTGGTGTTATGTTAAACGAAAGGTTAGGATTTGATGAAATAAAATTGAGATTAGTTTTTGTTTCGAAATTTGTTTTGGAGTTTAAAGATTGGTATCTTGTATTTGCTAGACAGTTCGGTTGGATCTTAAGAATACCAGTTGCATTTAATTTGGTTTGAGAGTTAAGGTTTTGGCATTTAATCATAAGGTTTTCTGGATTTGGGGAAACGAAAATCCAAGAGTTGGAGTCTGCTAGCTGAAGGAAAATTGGGTGATGTATTTGCATTACTTGAATATTGCAATTACTGATTTCACTTGGCAGAATAGAAAGTAAATTCAGTTCGCAGGCACTGCTTGAAGATGTGAATAGGATTGGCGCGTTTCTCTCGCAAAGATAATTATTTTTTGTAGTTGTTTGACATCTGTCTAAGTCATGTTTATCAAAGAGGAAATACGATTGTTTTTCTGAGTCTACGATAAGAAAAGGTTTTTCGGGGATTATAATTGCATAGGTTTTGTTTTTGATGAGATTTGGTATGCTAGTCATTTTATAAACGTTATAGTTTTTTGAAGAAGTAAGAGGAATTCTTAATACAAAATTAATTTGGTTGTCAATATAGTAAACATGAGTTTCTAAGAGATTAAAGAGTGTGTCTATATATTGTTCTTGTAAGGGAAGTGGTAAGCGATTTTCTTCTGGAAGGAGTAATTGTATCTTTTTAATTTCTTCGGTGAGTTTAGAAGGATCAATAAGGTATGGATGAAGTTTTCCATGGGCTGCGGAGTAAATAGCATCAAGGAGGTGATCTTTGGTTGAATAATAATATTCTGATAAGGAGTTGAACATCGTAAAAAGTTCGTTTAGTTGAAGAAAGGATTTATTTATTACGTTGTTACTATTTGAGTTTTTGCTCACTTGATTAATGATTTTACTGGTTTCTTCAATTTTTTCTTCTATCTTAATAATTTGGTCGTTTGTAAGGTTTAATTGATGGATGATATTTTTCGATATTGAAATTTGTTTTTCATGTAATTGGGATTCGTAATATTGTTGTTGTTTAAGTTTGTTTATATGATGAGTAAAGGTTTTTGCGTCTTCGTCATCAAGGGTACCAAATAGTTGCTTGGATATAGAACCAATAGCATTTATTAATCCTCTCTTTTGCAGTCTAGGTTTTATAGTGGTTCCTAAGTATTTATTAATGATTTGGTCTTGTGATTTTATTCGATCAAGTACCATAGTAGAAAGGGTAGGAAGAGATTCGCATTGGGATAGGTATTCGTGAGAAGAAAGAAGTTGTTTGCATGAAGATAGAATTTTGTCATAGGTCAGTAAGATAGAATTATATTGTAAGTTAAGTTCGGTAAGGTTAGTATAAATGACTAAGTTCCATTGATTAGAAAAAAGCTTAAGATTACCAACGTATTCGTAGTACAGCCCTGTTTTGTTTTGCAAGTCGATGATTTCATATAGTTGCTCGTTGTTATGTATATTCGTTTGGGAGATCAAGATTAGGTTGTAGATGAGAGTCACAATTAAAAGTTTCTCCATTTCTGGAAAGGAATATTGAGATTGAGGTAAATTAGTTAGGTTGAATAAATTTTTAGTCTGTTGTTATGAACTTTTGTTATTTTGTTCTTTATTTTAATATTTGAGTTTACTCCTGACGTAGATATGATTTCGTATGGCCCTGACCAAAGGGGAAGTAATTTTTTATTTGTATTTTTGGGATTGCTTTCATTTTTGAGTAAAACTAGGTTTCCTATTTGAAAATCGACAGGGTTTTGTTTTTTATCGTATTGTAATTTTGAGGATTCTTTACTCTTGAGCAGTTTATCTCTCGCTATCTTATGGCAGTGTTGAAGTCTTGATTTAAGTTCATTGGCATAGAGGTCGTAATTGTAACAAATTTCGGGATTTTTTGTTACGCTAGAAGGAAGTTCAACCTGTCTACCATACATGAGTTCGAACGGAGTAAATGACGTTGAAGTATTAGGGGTCGTGTTATGGACGAAAACGGCATATTTTATCCAGCTATCCCAATCATCTTGAGATTTGTTGATAAAACAGCGAAGATACTCAACGAAGTTTCTGTGACTTCTTTCGCAAGAACCATTTGATTGAGGTCGGTATGCAGTAGTTTGGAGTTTGGTAATTTTAAGAAGCTTACATACATTTTTGAATATTTCACTAAGGAAATTTTGGCCTTGGTCTGACAAAACGTATTTGGGTGTGCCATATCGAAATATTATTTCCTTGACGAATGCCTCGGCGATTGTGTTCGCCTCTTGGTTGGGTATTGGTATAGCATCGGTGTATTTCGTGAGGTCGTCAATGAATGTTAGGAGGTATCTGTTTTTATTGTTGGTCATAGGGTATGGACCAACGATATCGATGGAAATTTTTTCGAATGGTTCCTTAGCGGTTGAAGTTATAACCATTGGTTCCATCGTATACTTTGTTACTTTGTTTTTCTGGCAGAGTTCGCAATTTTTGATGTAATTTTTTATATCTCGGAACATATTCTTCCATTTATGATATAATTGAATCCGTTTGAAGGTTCTGTTGACACCACAGTGTCCACCTATGGGATTCGAGTGGAATTCCTTGAGAATGGTTTTTATATCATTTTCTGATAGGTCTTGTTGTGCCGAAGGAAAAGTCGAAAAGTTAGTAGTTTTGGCTAAAGACGTTGAACAAGAATTAGAGTTTGTTTTTGAAGATGTTGGAGGACTCGAAGAATTAGAATTTATGGATGAAGGATAGGCTTCTGGATCAATATTTGAAGATGTGGGACAAGAATTAGTAGCGTTTGAACAAGAATTGGTATTTAATGATTTGGAACTGGAATTGGAATAAGACGATGTTGGAGACGAGTTTGTATTTATAGAATTTGTACAAGAATTAGTAATTGGTTTTGAACAAGAATTAGAAGTTGAAGATTTAGAAGACGAATTTGAATTTATTTTTGATGAACAAAAATTAGTAATTGGCGATGAAGACAAATTTGTATCTGTTGGTGATAAAGAACAAGAATTAGGAATTGGCGATGGAGACAAATTTGTATTTGTTTGTGATGATGAACAAGAATTAGGAACTGACGATGTAGAAAAAGAATTGGTACTTGCAGACGATTTAGGAGATGATGAAGATGACGAATTTTGAGAAGAAGTAGAAGAAGATTTTGTACCAGATCGAAGAGTCATTTTCTCAATTCTGCTAAGACAGTCGGCGTTTGTATTTTGATCACCTTTTTTATGAATGATTTCATATTCAAACTCTTCGAGCTGTAGACGATATCTCATCATTCTGGAATTTATATCTTTACAGTTGTGAATATAAACTAGAGGCTTATGATCAGTGTATAGTTGAAATTTTCTACCATACAGATAAGGTCTGAAATGTTTGACTGACCAAACAATAGCTAGAAGTTCCTTATCAGTAGTAGAATAATTTTTTTCGCTTTTATTAAGAGTTCGTGATGCATAAGATATAGGAAGGTCGTTACCAATTTCACCCTGCGAAAGGACACTACCAATAGCTACATCACTAGCATCCGTTGTTAAGATAAAGTTTTTGGTGAAATCAGGATATTGAAGAAGGGGTGGATTAATTAGTCTTTCTTTTAATTCATGAAAGGAATTTGAACAAAGAGGAGTCCAGTCAAAACGAACATCCTTGCGTAAAAGATTAGTAAGGGGTTTGGAAATGTTTGCAAAATCTTTTATGAAACGGCGATAATATCCAGCGAGTCCCAGAAAGCTTTTTATTTCTTTGGGATTTTTGGGTTGAGCGAAATTCTTCACGCATTCGATTTTTTGCGGATCAGGTTTGATACCTGATTCATTTATCACGTGTCCTAGGTAGGTGAGTTCCGTTCGCAAAAACTGGCATTTTTCGGGTTGCAATTTAAGATTATGTATTTTGAGACGTTCAAAGATTTCTTTTAATTTCGAATTGTGTTCATCTAAGGTTTTACCATAGACCACGATGTCATCCATGTAAACGAAAGTTTTTATACCTTGAAGACCAGTCAATACATTATTCATTAACCGCTGGAAGGTGGCTGGGGCACCTTTTAATCCATAAGGCATTCTAATGAATTCGTAATGACCAAAAGGTGAAGAGAAAGCGGTCTTCTCTCTATCTTCCGGTCTAACTTGGATTTGATGGAATCCACTGGCGAGGTCTAAAGTAGAAAAAAATTTTGAACTTCCCAACTGATCAAGGATATCAGTTATGTTGGGTAATGGAAATGCATCACCGACAGTTTTGTCGTTGAGTTTGCGAAAATCGACGACGATTCTCCATTTCTTATTACCATCTTTATCAGGTTTTTTAGGGACAACGATAAGAGGAAAATTCCACGGACTATTCGATGGTTGGATTATATTATCGTCCATCATCTCGTGGATTTGTTTGTCAACCTCTAATCGTTGTGCTTCCGGCAACCTGTAGGGTTTGATATAGGTAGGTGTTGCACCCGGGGTAAGGATTGGGTGTTGTACAGAAGAGGTATGAGTTAACTTATCCCCTTTTAGATAGAAAAGTTCGCTATACAAGATACACAGATTTAGTATCGATTCTTTTTCATTCTTCGACATGTGATCTGTCACGACTGACTCTTTTATAGCTTGGATTCTATCATATGATTCGGGATAATTTTGAATTCGTAAAATGTTATAGTTGGAGACCTCATCGAATATAAGGTCTTCGGTATTAAATTCAATAGGAGATTCAGAGGAATTAACGACGGATATGTAGGAGATAGAACTATTGGCAGAAGTAATGCTGTTGCCAATATATAATCCATTAGAAAATTGTTGGGAGAGGCATATACTGTCCACATTAACTTCTTTAAGAACAGGGACTACGGTTTCGGATCTAGGTGGGATAGTGACTAAATTTGAGGGGATTAAATCATATTCAATAATGAAATTTTTAAAAGAGAATGTAAGCATTTTAGTCCCATAGTCGATTTGGGCCTTATGATCATCGAGAAAATTGTTACCTATGATTCCTTCAGTGCTTATAGGGAAGTTTTTATCTACAACGTGAAAGGGATAAGAAATAGTAATATTTTTGGGTAGGTTTATGCGTAAGTATATAACACCCTTAGTACGAATCACGGAATCTGTAATTCCAGATAGTGAGTGAATAATGTTTGAGTCGATGGATAGTTCTGGTTTTAATTTGTCTATTTTAATCAGACAAATTTCACTACCACCATCGATGAGAAATTTCGCAGGTTTAGGATTTAGCAAGGTTTCGGATGAAATTTTTATTGAGTCTACTCTACTTATTTTATTATTTAAATTTATTTGAAAGATGTGGCGAGAAGAGATTAAGTTTGAGTCCGAAGCCTGCCACTGGTTCCGGCCTCTGAAATGTTTTCCGTGTGTTTATTTGTTGAGGAAGAGGGAATTGGATTAGCATTGTTTTGTTTCCTATTGTTGTTATACTCTCTTTTTCTACATTCGTTTATGTGATGTCCTAGATTCTTGCAATAACTACAAGTAATGGTTAATTTTTTAACCTCACTCTTGAAAGAAGGAAGCTGTTCCTTATTTTTCTTTAGGTAGCATTGTTCGATGTTATGTCCAGTTTTTTTACAAAAGTTACAAAAGATAGGATTTCTGGTTGAGATTTTAGGTTGTGATGGGATATAGGAAGTTTGGTTATTATATGAGAAACCGCTTTTTTCTTCTAATACGGCAGCTTCTATAGCTTCCGTTAAAGTAGTGAATCTCGAAGCTTTAATGATCAGACTTATTCTGGGATTAAGTCCTCTCTCGAATGCTTTTAAAGCAGTTTTTCTGTTGAGATTGATAATAACGCTAGAACTTTCTGAACCTTCGCTAGCTATGCAAGCATCATTTAAATTCGCTAACGTTTGTTCCAATCTATTGGAGTAAGAACGCACTGTCTCATTTGTTCTTTGCTTTATATGTATTAGTTCCAACTGGAGTTGGGACAGAGATTTTGTTTCTAAGAATTGTTGAACTAGTTTTTCCTTAAGGGATTCCCAAGTGGTGAATTCTGTATATTTTACTAAATTATAAGCTGGGCCAGTAAGTTTAGTTTTAATGATTAAGAGAAGGATAGGAATTTCGGCAGCAGCAATATCTTCGGATATTAAATCACACGCATTTAGGAACTTGTGTAGGTTGACTCTGTTCCCATCAAATTCGGGAATTAATTTGAGGGCAAAGGATCGATCTAGTTTTGGAGCCATTTCAGTTTCGAGTTCAAGAATAGAATTAGAGGTCTCAGAGGACGAGGAATTTTCGACAGTACTAGAATCGGAATCTTCGCAGTCGGATATTTCGGTAGTCTTACTTTCGGACATAAACTGATAATATTACAAAAACAATATCGGACATAAATTGATAATTTTATAATAAAAAAAAATTTACAAAATATTTTAATTCAAGCTCAAAAAAAATTTAGGCTAATAGAAGGTAATGATAAATATGATAATAATAATAATAAAAGTAGGTAATAATGTTTGGTAAAAATCAATATGTATCTAATATATTTTATTTTTAAATTCTTGCCTCTTTTTATTTTATGAATTAAATAATTAAAGTTGAGATGACTGTTGGCTACAGATGAATGATGTTGAAGATGTAGTAGTTTAAAGGTGAGTGTACTCGGTTCGAGATGATTATAGCAGGTTAAAGATGAGTATAGAGTAGTAGGTTTCACTTTACTGGTGCTGAGAGCCTCCTTTTTTTGAATTACAGTTTTTGTATTTTTTTTTTCACTATTTTGTTTTACAGTTTTGTATTTTTTTTTTTTTTCACTATTTTGTTTTACAGTTTTGTATTTTTTTTTCACTATTTTGTTTTATAGTTTTGTATTTTTTTTTTTTTTTTTTTTCACTATTTTGTTTCACTCGACACAAACACTTTTCAGGCGAACCCCACACCTGACACCAATTTTTCTGTTGTGCTATATTTTTGTTTGCTGAGAAGCACGATTCTCAGTTGGGTTCTTACCTGTGTTTTCGTGTTGCGCTTTTTGTGTGTCCAAAGTGAATTAAAGAATAGTAGTTTATCTTCCTTTTTTTTGTTTTCTTTATTTATTTACACTAGTTCTTATTCTATTACACTATTCAGTTCTTATTACTAAAAGTTATTATTCGGATTTTGATATAAACATTCAGGACTTAGAATTTATTTAAGTTATATTTATTTCAAGATTTAGAATTTACGATGTATGTATGTCAAGATTTGGAAATTACGATATATGTATTTCAAGGTTTAGAATTTAAGATATATCTATTTCAAGATTTAGAATTTAAGTTTTATCTATGTCAAGATTTGGAATTTAAGATATATTTTTAACAACCCGTCCGACCGACTCGAATAACCGAAACAGAGTGATTCCTCGTCACCCGACACGACTGAAAAAAAACTGAGGAGAATCCAACAACATGCATAAGTGTGCCTGTTTGTAGTTGCCTTTTGGTGTTGGGGATCAATGCACCGTTTAATGGGTTGGAAAAGTTGGATTTCGAAATGAAATGATGATCTGGGAATTATGGGTTTTGTTTCAATGAAGCAGGCAATGAAATTTGAGAAGTTTAACGGATTGGGAAAGTGAATGGGTATGAATGAGTTTTTTAAGTGGAGCGATCGTTGACTGTGTCGTTGGGGACTTTGGAGGTAGATGGAATTTGTAAGTAATTAAAAGAAATGATGATATGGGAATTTTAAGTGGGTCGGATATTGGTCAATCAAAAGGAAATGATGATATGGGAATTTGAAGTGGTTTGTAGTTGGGCAATTAAAGTAAATGATGATATGGGAATTTGAAGTGGTTTGTAGTTGGGCAATTAAAGTAAATGAAGAATATGGGAATATGGAATATTGGTCAATCAAAAGGAAATGATGACTGTGGGAATTTGAAGTTGCAATGGGTTGAAGTAAGTATGGGTTTAGTTGGATGTAATGATAAGGGGAAATGGTAAGAGAAGGTTGTAAAGTACGTACTTTACAACACCTGAATGATTAGATAGCGCGTTCGCTTGGAAGGACTCTTCGATCGTTTGACGGTAGCTTGGTTAAGCACAACCCAAAAATTGTTTACCAAAATTCATTTTAAAAATTTGTAGTCGATTAATTAATATTTATGCTTAGTTTAGAAAATCTCCAAATTTAAGCGAATAATATTCGGGATATACATTTTCAAGCATGTCCCATTTTTCCCATTGAAGGTGAGAGTGGTCACCGGGAAACTGTCAGTTGGATGTTACATGCGATTTTGGCTACGCAGATTGTATTCGTACTAAGAGGTTCTGTCTCTTGCTATTGATTTGTCGCAAGTTGGGAGCAAACCATGCTCACTGTATCCCTGTTGATGTGAAATGGCAATTGCATCGACCTTGAGGAGTTGATGAGTCTGTCCTAATGGTCCTAATGGTTCATTGCTAATTATTTTTGTAAAACGTGTTTTTTTTAAACTCATTACAAAAATAAATTTAACACATTTCGAAATTTTAAACAAACTTCATTTGAAATTTGAACTTGCCCTTCAATTACAAATAAAGACTTTATGAGATACTTAATGTATATCTCGAGTGAAAAAACTAACATGAGCGGACCAGGGATTCTTCCTTGTACATAGATTAATACGATATGTTTCTTTAATATATTCGTCTTTTTTCATACTAGGAAACATATTGATATTAGATATTTCTGTCTGGAAATGTTCATGAATATATACTTATCCCATCCAAGAACAAAAACTTTTTCAATGACTCGTGTTATTCCTTTGGGTTTTCACTGTCGTAGGACGTGTTAAGGACTTTTGTACGATAAAGTCTTCTTACTGCTATTCTGTGTAGCTTCTTGAGAATTAGTTCGTCTATTAAATTGTATCGAATAGTAATTATTTCAATCGTCCATTTAATATCACCTTTTAAAAACTCTTGTGATAAACTCTGCTGTTATTTCCTCTTGATTGCAATTAAACTTGAATTTAATAAATTATCTACATACAAAAATTTTGGCCAAAATAATGGGAACACTCATAACTCTTCAATGAATTTAAATGGAATATTTGTTTGATAAGAATAAATGATGGTAGAATATTTTCAAATGGATGTAAAGTGTGCCAACGTATGAGTTCAAACTTATATCAAAATAGATTGTGTTCAGGCCGCTTAATATTGCTTCAATACAATAATTACCTGGTCAAAAAAATAGGAACACCACAACATTATTTTTAATAAAAAGCTTATATTTGGTTTTGAAGCCTTAGTTTACAATAACTGATTTTACCCGAAGACTCATAGAGTTAACCAATTTTTGCTATTTTTCATACGGAATCGAATACTAATTTTCTTACATTAATCTTCAAAGATCGGCTTTATTAGAGTGGTGCCGCTTGCCTACTTCAACTTTTAACTCATTTCACAGGTTGTCTGTCGGATTTAGATTCGACTGTAGAACATCCATACTGTTTTGCACAAACCAGCTTTTTGAGTTTTGCCGTGCGTTCGGGGTCGTTCTTTTGCTGAAACCGCCATTTTATTGGCATATTTTTTCGGCCCATGGTAGCATAACACTCTGCTATTTATCGACGTATTTTTCTTTGGTCATTATGCCTTCGATAAGGTGTATTGGGGCTGGTCCCCACCAAGAAAAAAGACCCAATATAACTACACTACCACCCCCATGCTTCACAGTGGGTTTCGTGTATTGTGAATTGAATGATTCTGCTTTTGGACGACGAACAAACAATTTACCGTCCATCCCAAACAAATTTATTTTAATTTCATCACTGCATAATACATTTCTCCTCTGTTTTTTGACAGAAGAGTATCTTGTGGTAATGTTTAGTGAAAGCAAAATGTTTCTGCATATGTACTTTTTAAGAAATGTACTTTTCTGGAGAGCGAGCGGGCAGTTTTAATTTCAAAGAAGACTAACCGAATCGTCTTGTCCAATCCTTGCAGGTCCCGTCCATTCTTGGTAACACTGTTGAGAGTCGTAAGTCACTAGAGCCTGGTTCTATTATTATTACCAATATTTTATTTAACACCAGATACAAAACTCGTTTTAATACAAATTTAATTTAAGAGTTCTTATTTTTTTTCGGCCAAACAGATCAATCACTATATTGATTTAAATTTATTTATTTATTCATCAATAGATATATACAATCTGTTGATTACAAAGAATTTTTGCTTAAAGTTTATCTAAGATTGTAGTAGATTTTTAACAATATTTTCAAAATTTGGTCTACTTATGATAAGTCGACTAAACAATATTAGAGAACGAGTTATTGGGTTATTTAGGCCATAATTTGTTCAAAGAGACGATACATAGAAAAATCCGTTTCTGCTTCTTAAATTTCTTTCTAGAACGTAACAGGAAAATAGTGTGAGTAGTTCTTCAGATATCTTTTATAAAAAGAGTGCATTGAGTTTGTCTGCGGATTTGAAGAGTTCTCAAATCTAACAGCGCACATCTTAAAAAATAATTATAGGTATTATAATTGCAACTGATCGCATTCTTTTTTGTTTTTATGAAAAAAGCATAAATAATATAAATCAATAGAAACAGTCGCCTAGTACAATATTGTTTGAAAGTAATAAGTGTTCTTATTTTTTGTTGGCCATATGTATGTTAGTTTCTAAAGACTTCATATTGATCACCTGTCATCTTTAAAATAATACAATTTTGGACTAATGGTCCATTCGTAAAACTTTAATATCAATAAATTCTAAAACAATAGGGATCTAACTATGTGATACGAAAACTATGGTTTTAGCCTTTCAACGTTCACAGCTTTTGTTTTGTTTGCATTTATTGATCCAATTATCCTTTTACGTCTTATATGGTCCGATTGTAGATACATCCAAAAACGTATGAACCAAGTCTAAACACCTGTATGTATTTAATCTAATGCATTTTTAATCATGTGTGCTGTGAAATTTTATCAATCAGCGTTTTTTAAATTGCACAAAAAAACATATTACATGTTTTTAAAAAAAAACACCACATTAGGCACACTTGTTTTAATTTCTCCTTTACATTTACTCCTTAATCATGTAATAGAGATGCCCTTCTGCCTTAAATTTGATAAATAGGTTTACCTTTTGTACCTTAAATATGTATATTCAACAAATTTAAAAATGTAGTACCTATATAAAATTAATTACTAATACTAACCCTTAATTACATTTTTTTTATAAAAAAAAACTAAAAGGAATTGATTAAAACTTAATACTAAAAAAATAAAAAAAAGATAAAACTTTTATCGGAACCACATATATGTACATATATACATATTATATATATACAAGATAAATAAAATCTATTAAAATCAAAACATACAAAAAATCAAAAAAAAAAAAAAAACCCTTAATACTGTGTATTATTATAAAACAATAAAAAGTGTTTCTATAGATTATTGAAGAATTAAATTAAATATCAATACAAATCAAACTGAAACCATAAACTTATTCCGTAAATGTGTAAAAGTCAATTAGATACATTTTTAATCAAAGCCAATCCTTTTACTTAATGCAATAAAACCAAGTATTATTAAAGTTACTAATTTAAATACAAAAAACAAACATTCATACATAGTTTTAAAATGAATTATGATCCAACTTAAATGAAAAGCAAATACTTAATATTGTTACACACATAATGAAGAATTTTAAATTTAAAAAATAACCTTATGCTCACGTTTTTCATTTTGTTTTTCTTTTCTTTGTTTTTGAAATGCAACTTAACAAATTAGTCACACAACCCCACAAATAATTGTTAAACAAATAGTAAATATTATAAACGTACACAACATATATTTATTAAACAACAAAAATAGATACTTACCTAGAAGTAGAATATTTAAATTTGAATATTGTACCTGCCTCCCGATTTTATTCAAAAGTAATAATAATTCGTAAACAATAAAAATTAAAAATAATACAATTAATACTTATGGTGTTGATTTTTTCTTTCCAATCGAATCTAACAAATTTTGTTTCAATTGATTTTGTCAATTTTCTTTTTGTTTACTCAATTTTTGATATTTATTTTGCTCGTTAATTAAATCGTAATCCTGAAGTTTGTGAAAAAAAAAATATATTAACGAAACAAACATAAACACGCTAACAATGGAAATGAGAAAATTGTCTAAACAAAAAGTTAAAAAATAAATAAATAATGATATGTATGGCGGTTCGGTTAGTGAGCATAAGGTATGTTTATTTGATTTATTTTTCTTCAAATTTTGTTTACCTTTTTATTAACCTAACTATTCAATTTTATTATTTTTACTAAATCCCCAGTTTCCATTGAAGTTTTTGAGAAGCATGTTTGATTTGTTTGTTTTTTCTTATTTCTTTTTTAATTCTCGAAGTCTCCTTTGTCAATCATCTGTGCATTTATTATTTGTTTAAGCATTTTGTTAAATTGAGCAATGTATTTCTAAGTCGCATTTTTGTATTTTAAAAAATATGTAAGAACCGATAAAGTGAATATAATTTTATTGCTTGTTGCACTAAAAATTGATTACCTACCTACAAATGAAGTCCTTGTTTTTTTTATTAATTCAAATTGTAGAAGTAATATTTGCTCTAGTTAGTTTGCTGCTGCTGCTGGTATTTTTTTTTTAAGAAAGAAAGAGAAAATCATGATCAATTTCAATTACAATTTCATTATATTTTAAATATTATAATTACTGTAAAATATTTAAATTAAAAAAATTGTCTTCATACATTATATACGAGTAGATGAATTGATATTGGATGAACATGTTTTTATGTACATATTATGTATATGCACGAGTAACTCGAGAATCGTATTTGCATTCAAGTTTTTTTATATCGTAAAAATAAATAGACATATATTTATATATATTTTTTGATTTAAATAATTTAAGTGAATTATTTAACTTTGAATTAAGCAGCTTTTTTCTTTTTTACAGAGGAATTGTCATGTGATGAGAACAAGGAATTCGCCGACTTATTACAAAACCTTCAAAGTAGAGAAATCGAAGGCCTACCGCCCGGTGGGGGCTTACATTCAAAGTGAGTATATATTTTTACTTACTTCAATGTCAGTATTGGTATCGTAAAACAAAATGTTTGTGGTTTTTTTAATCAATCATTATAAAGTGTATAGTGTCGATTGTCAGATCGTGTCAAGCGGTCGTGAGAGAGTTTTAAATGAAAGCTTGGCGTTGCGCCGAAACAACATAAAATAAACAAATAAATACAGCAAAAAAAAAAAAAAAAAAACTAAAAGCATTAGCTAAGGTGACAGATAACGTGCGTTCTCCCCATCTTCCACTCATCCACTTGCTTTCCCTGATTGACCAGCAGCAGTCGCTTCCTACCCTTTTCATATCTCTTGTGATACACATCACATGATTCTTCTTAATGGATGGTTAAGTGGCATCTAATGTATTCTTTGATGTATACGTCCATTCTGTCAAATACAGGCCAGCTATTTTGGCATTAGGTGAAATACAGGTTGGTGGTAATACTTATCTTTCAGATTTTGGCATACATGGCTATGTATATAAATGTACTGAATGCCATTAGTCTTTCGTCGTCATGGCCTTATTATTTATGTTTGATATGATGTTGCTTGCCAGAGCCTACCTCAATACAGGCTTCATATGGCTCAAATTTAATGTCCACATGCACATCATCCACTATTGTTTCATTTAAAGGAGGCCAAATATTGATAGCAATTCAACTCTTAATGAGTTTGATACGCTGTGTGATTCAATTTCCCGAATTGTTTCCTTGTACCCTGACACTGAAGTTGTTATTGCTGGCGACTTCAATGTACACAATTTAAATTGTCTCCGCTATTTAGGACAGACAACATCCAAAGGAAAATATGTCAAGATCTTTGCTGAGATGCAGTACCTTACTCAGCTTGTAGATGAGCCCACTCGAATACCAGATACTGCTGGGCAATACAGCCACCGTGTATCGTTAAGGAGTCATCTCCATTGAGCACTTCGGACGATTGTGTCCCATCCATCCAGTTGAAGAGAAACATTCCGCAAGAACCGTTTGGCAATACGGAATGCCATTTAGGACGGTCTAAATGACTTTTTTCGAGTCTTAGCTGGTCATAATGTTTTCTCGAAAGTGACTCTGATGCCAGTGTTGATATGATCACAGAAGTGATTTTTCGTGGGATGCATACTTTTTTCCTAACAGTGTTAAGAGTATAAATACTAAAAAAAGTCTTGGTTCGATACAAGCTTTAAAGAAGCTATCAGGTTGGGAGAAGTAAGTTTCTCCTCTTACAAAGCCAATCCAACTGAGAAAAATCATTATTATTATAAATAATTCAGAAACCATTGCAACGCTGGTACAAAAAGAATCAAATTCTTCCACGACCAGAAATAAAGGCAAAAAATCGTTCAATGTACCAAAGGCAGTACAAATTTCTGATCATTTGTCAAGAACTTAAAAAAAATCAACTTAATCTTCGGTTCACCCATTTACAACGACAACTCGATAACACAGGTTATTTTACTGCTAGCCCTACGTTGCCTGACAACATCATTAGCCCTCCTGTACCATTCAATGGGAAAGGTGTATTTCCGCACCCACAGTTGCAAGAGCCCTTCGAGATCTTGATATAAACAAATCATCTGGTCCTCATGGTATACCTCACAATCTTCTGAAGAGGTGTTCTTCCTCGCTGAAAAAACCATTGCGTATCTTTTTCCTTCTTTCCTAATGTTATGGAATCTTTCCTAGAAGATGGAAAACAGCATTTGTCCATCCTGTTCCTAAAAAAGGCGACCCTTTTTCCCGCTTCTCCTATCGACCTATTGCACTTACGTCCCTTCTTTCTAAGGTCAGGGAATCGCTGATAAATTATCTGCTCAAGACATATCTCGAAGATCGCAAGCTTCTTAATAACCGGCAATACGGCTTTCGCAACGATCGTTTTGCTGGTAATCTGATGGCATATCTCACTGAAAAGTGGAACAGATCTTTAACATTGTTTTGGAGAAAGTAAGATTATTGCGCTTGATATTTCTAAGGCATTTGATAGAGTTTGGCGCCAGCCACTTTTATCGGAAATGCGTGCGTTTGGTATCAATGAATGCCTTCTTCCTTGGATTAGAAATTGCCTTCTGGATCGTTCAATACATGTTGTATTCAAGTCTGATCTTTACAAAATAAATGCTGTTGTTCCCCAAGGCCCGTTTTGCCTCTCACTCTCCTTATTTTAAATGATCTCATCATCCACTTGATTGGTTTGTCAATGACTCTTTTCCCAAGCTTTTCATAGTTGATATAAAATTCACGTACATATCCTTCGGAATTGGAAATGCAACGGTACCGTATGATAAGGTCATTAAACTCCGATCTTTACTGAACTGTTAAATGGTGTATACAAAATCTTGTGGACTGTATGCCTATGCCATTGTCCTTGAATGGCTCTTGCATCGAAAAGCTCTGAGTACTCGATATGTGTATCAACAACGATTTTCGTTGGAATGACCACATTATCGAGACCGCCAAAAACGCTGCTAAATGCTTAGAATTTCTGTATCTTCTTCTCTTCATTTATTGGACATAATAGAACGTAATTTTTAAAATATCGTTACATACACAGAGTCTGTTCTTAGTCGCTCAACACGATTATGGAATAAATAATTTGGATCGGTTGCAGAATCTACATGTGGCATTGCTTACCATACCAAGTAAAATTAGGTGTCTTCTGAGTTTGCAGTGTCCAGTTAGGATTTTTCTCGTTTAATTAAAAAGTTTTATTGTTTTAAAAACCAGCATAAAAATAACTGCAAAGTTAAGATTGTTATAAATATTTAATTTTTTTTTGTTTTGTTAAGTGACGCAATAATTGTATTTCTTTCTTTTTCAGATATCCGATTATTGAAAGGATTTTCAAGGAAGTTTATCCAGAGGCAACATATGAAGTACGGAATATTTTTTACAATATGTAGTCTAAAAACGCCAGCTTTTAAAAAATTTATCCATTTACAAAAACAAAAAATTTGCTTCTATATTTTATTAATTAATATGCTTTTTCTGCTTTCTTTTATTCGAATTTTATTTGACATTATATTTTAGAAGATGGGTAAAGAGAGATACAATAAATAGCTCTTACCAATGTGCTTAAATATTTTAAGTTTGCTTATTATTATTTTTTAGTTTATGTAAAATATAAATGTATAATCATCATTGTCGTCAATATCGCATCATTTTTTTTTTTTTAATACATATGAAGTTCCGACGTGCTTGTTCGTAATTATTGTCATCCTAAACGACTAATGAATTATTTATATTTATGGGGTCAATTGTGGGTTGTTTGTTATCTATAGTTTGGACCGGGTAGTTGGCGCCGTTGTCAATATATATATTTTTTTGGGATTTATCACATAAAAAAAAACACGTGTAACTTACAGTGGTGGACAAGAATTTAGCACACTTATTGTAGAAAATAAAAGCTAACTAATTTTTCAATTATTTTCTTATTAATTTGTAAGTTTTTGGTTGAATCCTTTAATTTATCTTACTTACAGTTATGGATATGTACTAAAAATGTGTAAATACTTAGGGAATAATTTATATTTTATAAACGGCGCTGATTGTTCTTGTTAAACTTTATTCGAAAGCCTTAAAACGTTGCTTTGCGTACCAAGCACTCTCAATTTTATGCCACAATGCAGATAAATTTTGTGTTTTTTTTTCTTGAATTAAATATTCTTGATCGTTCCATAAATTTTCAATCGACTTCAGATCGGCAGATTGCACATGGCACTGCAAAACAATATTTTTATTGACCTGGAACTCTTCATTACATTTGAAATGTGTTTAGGGTCATTATCGTTGAAACGTCATATGGTCCACAATAAAAGCTTTGTACGCGTGCTGATTCATTTTGGTATAGATTTGTAAGATGGGACCACCGCCGTGCCAGGAAATAGGAACTCAGAACATTGTTTTTGTACCACTGTGTTTGATCGTTTAAACAGTGTACTTGGATTCATCGCTCAAAGATATATATCTCAAAAAATTAACAGTCGTTAATCGAGGTGAGATTTTTCAAACTCTAACCTTGAGCTTAAATTTTTTCGAAACGATTTATTTTCGATACGAAAACCATTTAAGAAATTTATTTTTCATTCAAGCGGCGTATTACGGTTCTTGAAGGAATATTGATGTCGTATTTCGTACTTAAATTGCATCGAATGGCACTGGAGTTCTTAAAGGGTTTTTGGTAGGGTTGCAAACAAGCTCAGAAATGAGCTGCGCTTAGCTTACAGCTCAGCTATATTTGAGCAAGCTTAATCGATCAGCCAGCTTATATTTTGCTAGCTCAATTAGTTCAAAAAAATGAGCTAGCTCAAATGTGAATTCCGCAGTTGAAAAGTAATTCAGCATTAATAAAGTAAATGCGTTAAATTATGCTCTAAACAAAAAAAAACTTCTATTTTGCATCTTCAGTTAACCTTAAATCAACCAACGATCACGCTGAACTAACAGCTCAGCACAATAAAAAGCTGAGCAAAATAAAGAGCTCAGCTCAATTCAAACAACAACTCAGCTCAAGCAACAACTCAGCTCAACCAAGAGATCAGTTAATAGCTCAGCTCCCTCAGGTCAGCTCATTTGAGGTAGCTCACAATCAGAAGTGAGCTGAGTTGTGAGCTAAGCTGACATTTGAGCTTGCAGCCCTGGTTATTGTTTGACAGTTGAAAAACAACTTTGTCTTCTTGCCTTCTTAATTAGGTGTTTGACTTTGTTTACTACTCCAAGATTGTCAAAATGTCTAATTGTTTGTATACATCTTTCTAGAGCACTCTAACAGCTCAAAAATATCAGAAATGTTCCGTCCTTTAGCTTTCATTTGCAAAATAGAGGTCTTCTTACATCTTTTTAATATTTACATCCTCAATGTTTGAGTAAAAAAAAAAGACACAATAAGCGCTCTGAAGTCTATGAGCTAAAAATGAAACACAGATCCTTTTTTAAGAGCTCAGTTCCCTGCTCTGAGTTTAAAAAGAAAAACGCCTAATCTTGAAGTAGGTTGGATTTCAGAGATCAGCAATATTCATTATTTAGATTTAAGTGATCTGCTATATGTACTAAATTTTGTTCTTCGTTATTTTATTTGATCAACAAAATAATAAATATAAACATTTATTTCAACAAATATAGTTTGCTACCAAGGTCTGTGGCAGGACAATATACAATACATATGTTTACCGGGTCCCTGTAGTTTTATTTGAAAAACTCAATTATAAATGTAGCGGAACAATAAATTATCATAAATTGTATAATTAATTCATTTATGTACAGTACATATAAACATACGTTCATTTTATTGATCGAATAATAGGTAGGTGTAAGGAATATTTGAATAAAAAAATTAAATATTTGTAGCGCTACTCAAATTAATCCATTTTTGTTTGCACTCATTTTCGTTTCTGTTTCCAAAAAAATCTGCATGTTTTATTGTATCTTTTGTGTGTGTGTATTTGTTTTCAATCCATTTTATTGTGTATTTGTGACTTATACTAGTTAACTTGAATTTTTTTAAAAATTAAATTTAATCAGTGACGAAGCTAAACCCAATTTCTCATAATATCACCCATAATTATAGGATCGTTAAGGGCAATTGGTTTTCTTTTCGTAAGAAAACTTTTATGTACACAAAATCAAAGGCTGGAAACCATAGGCAAGTTGTTCCGTTGGGTGATGTAATTTAACGTGAGTAACTCTCCACAGTTTGAGCACCATCGAAATTTCTTCACATTTGATTTGATCGTTGAAATAGTTATTTTCATAGACTATGATCCAGTACACTATAAATTACTCTATGTATGGAACCTCCTGCTTCTTCGAGATATCGTTGCCTGCTCGTCCAATAAGATTGTACAAAACCGGTTTGCAGTTACTAACGTTTCTCTCGTTTAGTGTGATATCACTCCGCTTATTCAATCCAATTTCTGTGCCAGCTTGATTTCGATTGAATTTTATAAAAGACAGCTTTTCTTGAAAGTCGATCTACTGTAATGTTTATGGCTTTTAGTACATAATTGATCTGGAGTTTGAGTGTCTTTATAAATAGCGGAGATAGACAGGTTTCCAGCATAAGCATATACATATTGGGCGTGTTAGATGGTAGACGATAAATTCTTTTAAGATAAAATCTCCGAAGTTTTTCTAAACATATCATTTCCAAACGGCTTAGGATACAGCTTCAAACACTATTATCATAATGCCATATTGATTGCAGTTTTGGACTTGAAGATGGCGTTCAATATTTTTTTGTTATGTAGACCCCAAGGTTCTTATACTCTCTAACCATTTCAATTGTTTCCTTCTTGAAGTTCCAACTTTAATTTCGGCTATTTCTAGGTACCTAGCTAGGTAAAAATGGCGACCACCGGCGCTGAAGTGCGCCATTTTGATACCATAACTCGTATGAACATTTGGATGGAATTGATATGGAAATTGTGGACATTCTCACGGAGTTATCTAGTTCAAAAATGTAGATATTGTAGGTTTTGATGTCTCTTATTGTGTGTTTGATTTTGCACAACAACCATCCGGAAATTGGATCACTCAGCAGCATCCCCACACTCATCCGACACCATCTACACTGTACTAAGCGAGGCAGCTTGTTGACTGGTATTGGAAAAGTAGCCAATCCGGTTGAGTAATTGTCCGTCTTAGTCCTCCGTTAATCCGAAGGGCACAGTATCCGAAGTTCGTCCTATACCCATTTCGTCGCGTTGAGAAAAGAGACCAAGTCTTTGATCTTCATTTCCGAAAGTTCGTCAATGTCTTAAAAAAATGCCCTTCCTAGTGATTGGCCAGAGCAGGGCATTTGCAGAGGAAGTAGAAGACTGTTTCCTTTTCCCGCTGGTCTCCACAGCTATGACAGTGAAGGTTGTGAGGAATACCTAGCTTCGATGCATGCTCTCCTATTAGCAATTTCTAACAAGATCAAGATCATTGTTGTTGAGTTTTCAAGATTAACTTTGAGAGTCCAGAGACTGGTGTAGCCTTGTAAACGATTAATCATATGTTGCAAGGTTTCCGGTGAATGCGCAAGCAGCACAACATCATTCGCAAATAATCTACGAAATCCTCAATGAAAAGTGCAAAAAGAATGGAACTTAAGGCACATCCTTGTCTTACACCAGAAAAAGTCTCAAACCACTCCGAAAGTTCCTTTTCATTCGACTATATCGACACTGTGTTTGCATAAAGAATTTCAATCATCCTTCCAAATCTCCACGACATTCCCATATTGTAAAGCTTTTATAGTAAAGCACTTCTATCTATCGAATCGAATGGTGCCTTGAAATCTACAAAGAAAGCATTACCACGGAATTCGTGATGTGTCTGATTAGGTAAAGCGATAGGAATTTTAAGCAATTTTGATCAAACTCACCAAAAAAATAATAACTTTTCAATATTAGTTTCAGATTCGTGTGAATCATAATGCCTCTAAATCATCAGTAGTTTGATCAATGGATTAGATCTTTGAGGAAAGAGAAGGATGGTGCATACAAATAATTATTTTTGTTAGCACTAGATGCAATATCTACATACATAACTCTTTTATCTTTGGAAGTACCATTTGACATAGTGTTGGACTATCACATAGGCAGTCTGGGTTCGAATCCGCCTCCATCTAAAATGTTTTTTTTTTTTTTTTGTAGAGTACTTCCTCTTGTGAGAAAGTGACAAATCCTTTAAGAGTATCTTTTGTCATTATGAAGTGCCTTTCATCTTAAACGTTCGGATTCAGCAGAAAATTATTAGTTCCCCATTCCTGGCGGGGTCTGGTCTTATCATCAACCTGAAAGAGGTCAATTGTTTTTTGAAACAAAATTATCGGTACTTAATTCTTCCTCAAAAATTCATAAGTTTCAGGGAACGCCTGATAGCTGTTGTTGATAATACATAGGTGTGTGTATGCTTAGGTGGTTATATTTATGCAATCCTCTTATATTAAACGACGAACGAATCAAGTGCATCATTTTTCATAAATTAACAATTTTCATTCCTAACTAGTTTCGTCACTGCAAATTATTAAAATAATAAAAAAAACAAGCTTAATAATTGTGTGTCATAAATTATCAGTTAACTAGTCACTCACGAATTAGCTCACTCACACCACATTTTTCTTGAATAAATTCTTACGTGTGATATCTATATATATTTTTTCAGAGTACGTGGCATTGATTTCCGGTTAAGCCTTTGATAAAGTGCAAAATTCTGCTGAAACTACCAAATAAATTTAAAAAAAGAATGAAAAAAAAAAAAAAAAAACAAAACAAAAAGAAAACTTAAATCCTAAGTAAATTTTTAATTTAACAAAAACAACAAAAAACTGTAAACAAAAGTTAATAAATAAAACAAAAATTCACAAACAAACAAACAGAAGATGAAAAAGCCTGCAATTACAATTAATTTATAACAAAAACCCATATAATTAGTATAAAGGAAATATAAATAAATGTAGTAAGGTTTTAAAAACAGAACAAAAAATAAAGAATAATAAAATAACAAACTGTTTTTGTTTTGCAGACAAAAAGAAAACAACAAAAAATCACAACTTAAAGATAGAATTTAATGAAAAACACCACTACTAAACTATTACTATTATTACTAAATGTATAGAGACAAAAAAATACCTTTTTATGTACTTGTACTTTAAATATTTTATATTTCGTATATTTTTCACTTTAACTGTTAAATCATGACATTAGTCAAATTATTTAAACAAAAAAAAATAATTTGTGTTTCAATTTTGTATTTAATTCAACAGTATCGATTTATTTCACTTTTGTATACCTACTCGTAAATAGAAATCCAAAATTTTAACTAAAGACTTAATTTTTGTTTAATTTTAACCAAAATGTCATTAATGTTAAAAATAAATCCACAAACCTTTTTTAACTATCAAAATCAATTGATAAAGAGAGAAAACTTGAAAAAAACTTTGTTTTTTAAAAGTAGGTGTATTCTCTCTCTCTCCTTTTAGCAAAAAGAACAAACTTCAAAAATTATCTAAAACTAAATATTATAATTAAAATTGGTAAAAAATTAATAATAACAAAAACACATTTATCAAATCTAATTTAAGTTCTGTTTCTTTTAGTTTTGCTTAAAAGTTTCTTGCCTGAGAACCCCCATCGTCCTCCAGCATCACTTACTGTTTAAAACGTACAAAATAGAAGTTTTATTATATATATATTTTTTTTTATTTAATTTAAAAAGTAAAGAAAACAAAAAACAAAAAAAAATAAACTGTATGAATGTGTATGTGTGTTGTCCATCCTTATATCCATTGTTCAATAAATAATAAAAAAAAAGAAAACACATCATGAATTTACTAAAAACAAAACAAAATTGATTTATTATTATTATTCATTAAAACAAATTAATAGACATCCACAAATGGCTGTAACTTGAGTTTCGACAAGAAGCGTACATATATACAAATATTTTCCTATAAAAAAAATTATAAAAATATAAATTGTTTTCCTGAAGAAAAAGAAAAAATAATTAAAAAAAAACGCAAAAACTAAAATATGTAAAACCTTATTGAAAAATGTAATATGGGAAATTATTACATTTGTTAAATTGTAATAAAGCGTGAATTGATATTACCAAAAAAATGTAGTTGCATTTTTTTGTCATTTACTATTATGGTCGTAGTTTTAATATATGCGTTTAATATTTTTGATCCCTCTGGTTCAAAGGAACTATAAAACTCTTTATACGTTTACCTCATCCCATGTTAAATCATTAACAAATAATTTTTCTCAAGAATGATGGTTTTCTTACGCTTCGTTGGAGTTCCTGGTTTCTTAAGTGGAATTGCTGAAGATTTCAGTATCAACCAGAGTTCCGTTTCAAGAGTAATCGTAGAAGTTGAAGACA
The DNA here is from genome assembly GCA_963931855.1 of Philhelius festivus. Lineage (NCBI taxonomy): Eukaryota > Metazoa > Arthropoda > Insecta > Diptera > Syrphidae > Philhelius > Philhelius festivus. Next base: position 230,544,526 of record OZ007555.1, on the reverse strand, counting down.
AAATTGTAAATAAAAAGAGAATTGGATTATATTTCCAAATACAATTCAAGAGAAAGAAGTTGAAAAATCAATTTGGTAAAGAAAATATACCTTTCTGGCATTTATTGGTGCAATAGATTGTACTCACGTGCGTATTAAAAGGTCAATACGTCATAGTGATGAATATATAATCTCTTACGGCTGTTCTGATTTTCGACCGAATTGTGAAATGGAAACGAAATTTAAATCCGTACTGATTTAAAAAGGTTGTTCTGACTTTCGACCGAATTCAATGTGCAGTGCAAGCAATTTGAAATCAAAAAAACATTTTCGAAATTACCTGTGCCCGCTCTCATGAGTTGATGACATGACAAGTTTTGATTTTAATGTTGCTGACTTTAAAAGTTATTTTATAATATATTATTATTTGAAAGTATTGATTTCCTTCGTATGATTTAAACGGTAAGTTAATAATTTGTCTCAAGAAATATTAAACGGGTTGTTTATTAGATTTGTTTATTTAATTTATAAGATGGATGTACATATCTGTTTGGGTTTTACTCGAAGAGGAAGATACTGTAGAACGCGAAGGTATCGTTGATAAAAATATGGATACAAATTTGTAAGAATTTTATTTACTGATAACTAGCATGGAATTCTAAAATCATGCTGTACCTTAATTCCTTTAAGATTGGGCAAATTCCTAAACGCATATCTTGCGCAAATTCTGCTAAGCAAACAGTTCAAAAATGCAAATACAAAAATCTCTGCTAAGCAGAGTGTCCCAAAATGCAATCGATGCTACTTTCTTGCGCAAATGCAGAGGCATTTGTGCAAATGTCAAACATTTCTTGCGCAATTCTCTTACATATGCGTATTCTCATTTCCTATATCTGCTTTGCAGGTGTTTTGCTTTGCAAATCTTGCGTTTAGGAATTTGGCCATACATTCAGACTTTTAGATTGAATAAGGAATCATTTACATACATCTTAGATGAGTTGCAAAATATTTGGAACACTGGCGGATCAATTACTCCAATAGTAAAATTATCCAGCTGCTTATGGTTTCTTCCCGAAGGTGGATATCAACGAGGAGTTGGGAATGATTTCCATTGCTATGAGAAGGTCGACTTTTAGCAAAGTTTTAAAGGAGTTTCTCAACCTAGCGGAAGAGCACCTGTGTCCTAAATGTGTAATAAACCATTACAAATAAACCGCGACACCCCCCGAACTACGCGCCGGCCGCTACTTCTAATTACCCCTCTCCACCTTCCTCCCCACGATCTACACTCCTGACAATACTACAAGCACTAGCCGCAATACCGGACCGACCACATGGTTACCTACAGAGCACCCCTCCCTACCTACGCACCTGTCCTAAATAATAAACTTAAAATACTTATCCAACCAGCCGCATGCTCCCGTAGCATGCGTACACCACGAAGTGTGAACAACAACTGAATAAGAAATCCTCTTATCAGTTGATAACATTTTCCCCACACCACTCAAAGGAACCAACCAGAGCAAACCAGTGTGGTGAATTCGCACGCACGAAAGATCGACAACCAGCAAGACCTGCACTGAGGACAGCAGCACGACAACGATTTTATGACCGACTGAGACCGGAGTACCATCTTTACATTCGGCGGAAAGAATTTAAAACTCTGGAAGAACTGATAGCCGGGTAAAACCGTTGATAGCCGGGTAAACCGTTGATAGCCGGGTAAAACCGTTGATAGCCGGCGTAAGCCGTTGATAGCCGGGTAAAACCGTTGATAGCCGGCGTAAGCCGTTGATAGCCGGGTAAAACCGTTGATAGCCGGCGTAAGCCGTTGATAGCCGGGTAAAACCGTTGATAGCCGGCGTAAGCCGTTGATAGCCGGGTAAAACCGTTGATAGCCGGGTAAAACCGTTGATAGCCGGCGTAAGCCGTTGATAGCCGGGTAAAACCGTTGATAGCCGGCGTAAGCCGTTGATAGCCGGGTAAAACCGTTGATAGCCGGCGTAAGCCGTTGATAGCCGGGTAAAACCGTTGATAGCCGGGAAAAACCGTTGATAGCCGGGTAAAACCGTTGATAGCCGGCGTAAGCCGTTGATAGCCGGGTAAAACCGTTGATAGCCGGCGTAAGCCGTTGATAGCCGGGTAAAACCGTTGATAGCCGGCGTAAGCCGTTGATAGCCGGGTAAAACCGTTGATAGCCGGCGTAAGCCGTTGATAACCAGTGAAAGCTGTTGATACCGTAAGCCGCTGAAAGATAGCGTGGACCGTCAAAATCGATACCAGCCGGAACTCCTGAAGAAGCCAGTTACAGAACTAATATACGAGGACCGTATCCAGTACCCGCTGCAAATAGTAAACTAGCTACGGAGCTCAAGCCATCGATGAAATCAAGATTGAATACCAGAATTATAGTAAAATTAATATTGTAACCCTCTGTATGTAATAAATGTTAATTATTTTTATGAATTGGATTTGTAAATAAAGAAAACCCCTTTAAACTAAAGCTTCTGTACTTACTTTAGTTAGTACCCTGGACACCGGCGAGCGAAACCTCAGCCTTTGACAACAAAGTACATCACAAATGGAAGTACTGGATTTCATGGCATTATTGGGTGTGTAGATGGCACGCATGTGAAAATTGTGCTACCTTTAGGAGACAAGCATCTTTTTTTTATTGCCGGAAGCTATTTTAGTCTCAACGTGATGATTGTAAGTTATTTAAATTCTGAGATAAATGAATTGTTAGATTTATTTTTAGTTTTGCGATGACCAAATGCGCATCATGGCAGTCGATGCCAGGATCCTGCCAGGATCCTGTTATGATTGGGCTATTTTGAATGTAAGGATTATCAAATCATATTTTGAAAGAAAATACCAAAATGGAATGAGAAATTCTTGGTTATTAGGAGATACGGCCTATCTATTAGAACCTTACCTAATGACGCCATATAGAAATATAACTTCCGAGAGTAGTGAGAGGCGATTCAACAATAAACATATAAAATGCAGAAATATTGTTGAGCGGACAATCGGTGTTTTAAGAAACCAATTCCGATGTACTTTGCAGAATAGAATATTGCTCTACGACCCTGGTAAGGCTTCCGCAATAGTTAATGTATGCTGCGCATTGCACAACATATGTATGTATGTATTTATTATAAAGTTCCTGGGAATGAAGATTATGATTTCCAAGAGACTTGGACTGAAAGTGCAGTCGCAGCAACATATAAACGGTCTTACAGCCCTATTATACTCGTAGCTATCAACTATCAACTAGATACTTGATACATATCAACAAATTGAATGAGTTGGTATTATGACTATCAACTATCAACATTTTTTATCGACTGTGAATTTTATTTGATTTTATCATTACTGTGAATGATTTTTTTGATAGACATGGTATTACGGATATCAACAAAATTAAAAAGTTAAAAAGAATGTTGACTGCGATAGAGTTGTTTTTTGGGGAGTTATGATGAATTTTTTATAAGAACAACTTACATTTTCGCATAAAATAAAAAAAAAATAAATTTGGTGGTGCAAAAGCTCGGAGTGAACTTACAACTCTCAACCATTCCTGGGTGCGTGTTACCAGGAACGGAGGGGACCTACAATTTTCTGCCGATTCCGAACGGCTAATGAGCAGCACTTTCCATGACAAGAGATGCTCTTGGAGAATTTGTCAATTCCTCGCTGAGAATCGAACTCGAGACCTTCCGCATGACAGTCCAACGCACTAACTATTATGCCAAGTGGTACCACTTTCGTATAAAGAACTTACCTTTTCGTGGGCGACAAAAAACAAATAAATATTTCAAACGCTAAGCGTCGAACAAAATAAATAAACAAAACTCATGAACGTTTTGATAAGTAGATCTTCACAATCGGTCTAAAATTACCAGTTGATACCCATAATACCATATTGTCAACTAATTGATACAAATTATCGACTATCAAATTGATTCTCATAATTGGGTTGTTAGTTTTATTTTTCTGTTACCTGTTACATTTTTGGTACACTTTTCTTTCAAACTGTTTTAAATACAAGTTATTAACTTCCCATAGGGAATTATTGTAATTGGTCCGATTTGTCAAATTGGAATTTTTGACATTTCTCGACGTTTCAAGGTCCCCAGAGGCTATATCAATCATTTTTAGAGAGATGTTAGTGTGTGTGTGTGTACGTACGTTCGTACGTTCATACGTCCGTACGTTCTGGTACCATTTTTCGTCGTCAATATCTCAAGAACGAGTAAAGATATCGACTTCAAATAAATTTTGTTTAATAGATAATAACTTCGAAAGAGGCTGAAAGGGCGTTTATTAAAATTCAGTGAGTAGTTTTTTCACTATAACGGTTTAAAAAAAAAGTAAAAATTTTGATTAGTTTCAAATATCTCACGAAAAAATAATGCTATTGATTTCAAATAAAATTTAATGTACTCATTATAAGGTCATACAGATTTGGTATGAATTTGGAAAAAAATGAACATACCGTTATTTTTTTAAATAAAAAAAACTGAAAAAAAAAATTTCATAACCGAGATATTCTAAGAACGGAAAACAATTTGAAACTAAAAATAATTTTATTTTACGAAAAATAATGTGATTCAAATTAGCTTTTTTGGCCTTTAGTCCACAACAATTGGCGTTTCGTCCGGGTGATCTCACATGGACTCATCAGTTGACTTGTGAGGACCTTGTCAATACGCAATTTTTGTTAAGTTCAGTTCATCTTACATGAATTTTTTGACAAAAATCCAATGTGAACTATATCCAACAAAGATTAGAATTGTAATCATTAATGTTGGAATTTTTTTTTTTTTGCCCGTGGCCTGGCATTGAATATTTATATGAAGGTTTTTTATAATACAAACTCTATATACTACTGAAATAAATAAATCTCAGAAAAATAATGTGTTTGACAACTGGTGAAAATTTCAAAAAAAAATCAATTTACAGTTTTTTACAAAAAATAAAAAAACTATATAAAATTCTATTGAAAATTGGTAAAAATTGTTTTTCGACTCAAATTTCTCGAGAACTAGTAGTGATATTGACTTCTAATTTAGTTTATTTTATACATAGTATAATTTTGTACAATTGGTAAAATGTTGACAAATATTGAATTAATAGTTTTTTTTTAAATAAAAAAAACTATTAAAAATTCTAGTGAAAACTAGTTAAAATTTCAAGTCGAATTTCTTGGGAATGAACACCGATAGTGCCTTCTAAAGTATGTTGTTTTATACATCGATACCTTCCCGTAAGAATGTATACTAAGCGACATTTCTAAAATTGTTCAGGAAACGAAAAAAACGAAGAAAGTTCTAGCTGAACCATAGTGTGCTAAGGGACAATTTTGGTTAAACTAAATGACATCTAACAACATTTTTTGTTGCTCACGATCAACAATCTCAATTTCAAATCTCTTTAAATAATTAAAATGCTTTTCAATCTTAAAATAATGATTGTTTGAATTTTACAGCTAAAGTTTGTTTCGCTGAAAATTTGGTTATTTGAAAAAAAACTAAATACGAGTATAAAGTTTTCAAGACCACAAATGGGAAGTTATCAGTGTGGGTCGCACCCAGCCTTTTTTTTTTTTGCAATTTGATGCAGTTCCATTTTTTTTCCAATTTGTTTATCGTACTTGGATTTAAAAGCTAATAAAGCATTTTTTTCCTTTTTTTACTTCTGGAATCTGACTTTTTGCTATGAGCACAATATTTTTCTTTAAAAAGTTCATAAAAAAGCTATTGATATAATCAGTTTTTCTTGGAGGTTCTATCACTGTCACTTTCACTTGATGAAGACATTTTTCAAATGAATTTTTTTTTTTGAGGTTGAGATCATGAAATGAGACAAGTACCTTGCGTACCAAGTTGAGATTTGTGTCATTGCAAATGCTCAATCTTACTATCTGGAGCTCATTCTCAGAGCACACATTCTCATGTGACTGAGTAAATGATTCTACATACAACCCTATGTTCGGAGCAAAAAAACATACTGCTATTCAGGGGCTTGATATTAATGCTTTGAAATGACTTTTTCATTTTTACCACATGAATTTCCGATAGGTTTTGTTTGGTGGATTGGTTTATCGACGTCGACGGAAGTCATATTTTGTTGATTGCATACGTGGAATAGGAGGTGGCGCAAATAATCAACATATTCTATTACAACTCGAATAGGAAATAGTCGTAGGTACTATGCTAAAAAAATGCATCAGATCCTTTATATGCAAACAATACGCGTTCCAGTACTCCAAGAGGTAACAATGAAAGTGTTGATGAAACAACTTTTTTTGCCTTTATTCTTCCCGAGAGATTCAGACAGAAGAATATAATTCTTGAAAACAAAATTATAGTCCATTTTTTAATTTTAATTTTATTCCAAAGTTAATGCACCTCGCTCAAATGATTTTGTTTACAAAATAAATATTCAGCTGTCAATTATCTGGAAATCTTGGAAGTAAAATGTATGAACCCTTTCGAATTCGATAATTGATCAAATCGAGGCGAATCGAAAAGGAGATATCGGATTGAAAACGAATCGCTTCGTATTTGCGTATCAGGCCACAAGTGAATAGTACATTCGATTCCCTATCCCTTTTACTCTGCCTTTAGATTTTGTTATTAATTTGGAACTGCACTTTCTCGTACTAATTGAACATAGTATTGTATATATTATATTTTCAAACAGAGATTCCTCAAATAAAGAACTACCCTCGAGCCTAACTGCGGATGTTGCGTCAAGTATAGAGATTTTTTTTTAGCCGTACCACCCCAATGTGGAATTCTTTACCCAATTCTGTATTCATTTCAATATCGATGTCACGGAAAAATCATACCGCTTTCTAATCTCCAAATTCCTTTTCCTTCCATACCATTTTTTTCCTCCCTACAGGTTTTTCATTAATTTTACTGAGGGAGAGTAGGGCAGCCATGGTCCATCAGACCTCGATGTGCGCTCTCTCAGTATTTGGAGAAACAAAATTGGGATATTGGATTGACGTTCCACTACTCAACTATTAACGGACGGGTGACAGGTGGTCCCCGAATGTTAAAAGTTACTAATTTTGAGAATGGCCGGGTGACCAACATTGATTGACGGGACATTGATTTTTTTGTTTTTGAAAACTTTCTTTAATAACTTGAAAGTTGTTATTAATGGCTGTATGCGTTCATTGGATTTGCCACTCCTGGAAGTGACACCAGCGATCGCCGAATTTTATGACGACTATGCATATTTCAGGGAGAACGTGCGAGTAAGCAGGAACGCTGATTATAAATTACATTTGACCAGCAAAGATGACGAAGAGCATTTGAATGATGACGTGGCCGAAAATTGCGACCGACTGGGAGAGTGCTTCGAATATGGCTGCTGTTGAAAACAGAAGTGTAAATAAAACAAGAAAATGAATAAATAAAAGTTTTGAGAAAGAAAAGAAGTACTAATTTTTGGTGAAAAATAAAATAAGGAGAGGAAAGAGAATCATTGGATATTTGGAGGAGGAATTCTAAGTAGATTAAAAAGGAGGAATAAATCGATATGTTTAAAAAGAGCGTTATTTTAGATATACGATCTCGCGTTTGGCTTCGGTTTCGTTAACGTGACCATTTTTAGAAATTTTTTTAAAGCTTTTTTTCATTATGCTGTTATTTTTATGACCAGTCATTTTAATTTTAAACCAAAGATGAGCCTCAACTAACATCGTGTAAAGTGTAAAAACTGGCCAAAAACGTTTCATCACTTGAACCGGGCCAAATAGTTCCATAAGAACTTATGCCGCTGGAGCACGAAAAATATAAAATTCACCAATATTTCCTTAAAACCTCAAATGACAGATGGGAAATAATTCAGTTATCCATACCTGTCGGGTTTCAAGGGATCTTCGGATAAATATTTCAAAGACAAAAACAGAGTATCTACTGAAGCTTAGCAGACCTCAAATATCTCTCATGGTTGGAATCCTTAATGGTCACAACTCAGAACTCAATGAGAACACATGAGTAGAATGGGCATCAAGAAGAGGTGGAATAGGGCTCATCTAACTTTCTTTGTGAATGCCCTAGCCTAGCCAGAACTAGAAAAGATGCCCTCGGAGAATATTTGTTTTTTATTTGAACGATGGCAAAAAGATTTTTTGTAATACCTTACACACAGCCTGCTTTATTCCATTTCAACATCTCTCCGCCCGAATTATAAAACCCTTTATAAAGTAATAATGATATGGCCTTTCCATCTACCTGAAACGTTCGTAAATGTTTTTCTTAGAAAAGAATCTACAAGACCAATTTGTATTCGAAACAAGTAAGAGAATTTTAATGTATGTACACTCGGGCGTATACGTACTATTTTAGTTTATTGAATTGTGAAATTTTGCTTCAGGTTTGTAAAATTCAATAAAATTTTGTATTATTTCCTGAAGATTAGTTTTTTCCATTTATCATTTCCTTCAAAATTATATTTTCCTAAAAATGCAAGAAAATTTCAACGGGGTCAGTTTCTGTTTGTTTTTTATTGCAAAATTATTTAATTTTTACAGCTTCGATAACAAAGTATATGAAAAGAAAGAAGAAAATTTACTATTCCATTTCCCAGAAGAACTAGATGCCACTTAATGATGTGGGTGCATTTTCCATTAAAAGGGATATGAGTTAAATAGACATTTTGATTAAGGATACTTTCGTTGCAAAAACTATAAGCTACGCTCAGCATTATTCAAAATAGCCTCATATCTTTTGGTCTACAATAAGGATTTTCACTAGATAAATATACACCACCTTCATGTTCAGTAATGAATTTTTCATATTTGTTTTCCACACTTAACCAACAGTTTTTCCCTTTATTGAAACCAAATGGATGTATATTGATTTCTATTAAAAAGGTTCTAGTCCGGCACGTCTTGACGACGACGCAACGTTCTGCTAGAACCTCATGCCTCTCAGTTTGCATGGCGGAATGATTAGTTGCACATCGCGCAATGGGATAAGAGCGGATATGAGTCGTTGCATTAATAAAAATTCGAATCAAAGTTAGAATCGTTTGAGAAATGCGACCATGTTACGGCAAAGATGTTACAAATTTGATCTGGGTCTGTAATTATACGGTCGCGAAATTTTAGACTTTTTATTTTTATACTCTTCAATCTCGGAATAATTAAACCGAGCCGAAGCACTTACTTCGGGTTTACGCCACGTCAAACAAATCCTTTTTTATAAAATATTTTCTTTGCCGTTTTAGCTACGCTTTCCTTATGTTAAATATACTACCAAAAAAAGTCACTAATCTAAAACTCTGGTTATTATAAACGTAAGCAAACCCCAGCTGATTTCTATTATTACGCCTCTATTCCTCGTGTATTTTGTTTATAAATAAACTTTTCAGGATTAGAGTCGTTGTAAAGTCGAAGTAACTTTACTCCGTCGCTAAAACGATTGATTAAATAAGGCTGTTAGGGTTTCCAGTAAAGCAACAAATTTTTGTAGTGGATGAGTTTGGATTTATGCTGGCTGTGAATGCAATAAAACTTTTGGCTTCACTAACCGTAAGAAGTCTGCGGAATTTCGCGTTTGTCTTTTTGTAATTTATTAAGTTACTTTGAGTGGGTCTTTTTTGTAATTCTCTGAAAAGTATTTTATTTTTTTTTATTTTATTCCGTTATTGCAATTAGATACTATAAGGCAAGTTCTGTATTTGGAAAAAAAAGTCGAACTTGAGATTTGATCAAAGTTAACATTACGATGATAGCGAAGATGAAAAAAATTGGTCCGGCAATTCCGTCTGTCTGCCTGTATGTCTGTAGCTCGATCTACAGCCTAAACTACTGGAGATATTTACTTCAAACCCGGTACTTAAGGGTCTTCGGTGAATCCCTAGAGAAGAAATGGAACTTTTCTTAGCTCCAAGATTAACGGTACCCCCCATACACCAGTAAGGCGAAATCTTATTTATCTCGTAAACGGCTCTAAGGATTTTGATATGCTTTTATGGGCATTTTTATTAAGGGTACCTGTAATGTTGAGTGTGTTTGAGGGATTGAGATATGGATTTGGATTGGTGTTTGTGGCCGGTTCTTTGTCTATCGGGCATTCATTAATTCTGTTCTTGAGCAATGGCCAATTGGTAAATATAATTTTTGAATTTATTGTTAGGTATCTTCTGTACGATTTTGAGTCCAATATTAGTAGATGTTATGATAATAATTATAAGTTGTCGCTGTTGTGAAGATCGTCTAGCGTTCTCCAAGCTGTTTTTTGTAGTAGTAGTCATGTGGGTAAGGTTATTATGTGTCGAAAAATGTGTTGGCGGGCCATCGTTCAATAAAATAAGGTAAGTGTTGAGGATGAAATCTTCAATAACTGCACCCCTAGAGTTTATATGAGGGGAGCCCAGAGTACAAGCAAAGAATTGAGCGGGAACCAGTTTAAGCTATGAAGTTGTCTAAATCGTTCTTTTGGAAATCTCAATGCAGGTGAAGGTAAATGCCAACATATTTTATTTTCAGATTATGTTGAATATCGCAAGTATTACACAAAATATTGCAATGCGCTAACTCGCCAAGCGCTCTTTCAGGTCAGATACGAAAAGCGAACTCAGCGAACTTGTGCAATCCTACTCTAAACTATTATACCTATGTAATACTGATCTTAAGGATGGGTTACACTATTGGTTACACAAGCAGGTACTTGAAAGTTTCGCTTTGCTTCACCAACAGAGAATTTATTAATTGTTTGAATTGAGAAAATTTCTTTGGCTTGTTAATAGTTAGGACATATTTTTGTAGATAAGAGATGTGATGAGGAGCAATTTGCCCATTTGATGCAAAAGCAGACATCTAGAGTGTGAGGTGGGAGATTACACGGTTCGCATTTGGTGTTGCCGTTATACCGTATGGTGGTGTGATCAAGAAGTTGGCAATTGGGCAGCGCTTTGGGTTTGGAATGCATTCTGAGAATTTGGCATTATAAAAAGCAATTTCAATTATTTTTTTGGCAGAAGAGGTCAAAAATGAATAATACTAAACCAGATGGTTTCGGTTTCTCTTCTTCACCTTTTTATATTTGTAGGCGTTTCAACTCAGTTATTATCTCTGTTTCGGAAACAGTGATTAAGCTAAAGAAATAAGCGATGCCTTTGGGTTTGTTCTATCCATCATGCAATTTCAATTGCAGGCACACATTTGCTAAGGTGTTTACCTTAAGGAATCTATTATATTATCCTGTTCTGAATCTTAGCTATTCGCTATTGATATTGTCTATTTATTTTTTTAATTAAGAAGTGGCTAAGACTTAGCGTTATTGAATATTGTCGGTAAAGAAGGAAAATTTAGCAAATAGGAAGATAAACAAGTTTTTTTTTTTAATTGGTTTTCTAAAATCGGGTTCTACGCCGAGATCTCTGTATAGATTGATTCTATTCGTCTCGGAGGCCATAATTGCACGAGAGTAAGGCAATAGTTTCGAAAGAAAAAACTCACGCCAAATGTATGAAATGAGACGTTAGAGGTGGCGGGGAGAGTACGATAACTTGGCCGCCAAGATTTGATTACGGGTTTTTGTAGAGGGGTCAAAAACAAGCACTTTTTTACTATGGGAGGGGGGGTCTATCTCCCCCCGTTTAGGAGGTAGGGGCACTTTTAGAAAAAATGGTTTAAATTGAAAAAAAAAATATTAAAAAACAACGGCAACACCTACAATAAAGTACTATACTGCGTTTGAAAGCCAGAAGATTGTTCTATAATCCTGCATTTAAACTAAATTACTCATGTTTTTGAGAAATTCGTATTTAAAGTCCTAATTTTGATAAAAAAAAACGTGAAAAAAAAGTTTAGACCGATTGTTTTCAAAATTGTGAAATGAAATTGTAAATTAGCTTATATGTGTTTCATGTATCTATCAGTTTTTAATCGAACACAAAAAACCGCATGGTTCTATGTCTTCTAGTTTTTGAGAAAATCGAACATTACCAAAACTGCTTTTTTTGATTTTTGGTGGTGACGGTGATTCCATTTTAAGGATTAATGTTAATAAACATAATGAATCTTTGTTAGTTCAGTACCGCAATTCATTTAGCGTTACCCAGAATGCACCATGAGGAGGTAGAATTGCATCTGGGTCAGTTATTTTGTCAGTTAGTCAGGAGTTAGTCAGTCATACTCGTAGTTAGTTAAAAAAGGTCAAAATGTATTAAAAAGGTGTGTAAGTCTCGTCAATAAAGCCATCGTCCGTACTATAACTGTCGAGTTCGTTGAGTTACTCTTTTATGGTGGGAAGCCGAGGATGTTTTGGCGGTAAAACACTTTCTAAATTTTCGCTCTGAAGGGTGGGAGGATCGATGTCTTTTAACTGTAAACCCTCACATATATCACCATCAGTATAACAAGGGTAAACTTTTTTTTACATCTGATAAAAACTCTATTATTTGTGAACCCCAGTCGTCCTTATATTTCCTTTCTAGGCAGTATTTTCGATAGAAAAATAGTGCCATGTACTGGTGAACATGGTCGGAAGTTTGTTTTGGTTTTCAAGATCGTTTATTGTATTTTATATATTATATGTATTTAGTGGACATTGAATAAATAGAATAAATTTGAATTTTTTTAAATACAGATTCTGTGAATGCAAAAGAAACTTTGCATGCACCCAACCTCGCACCTACCCCAAATCCTATAGTGTGCCCAAGCAGGGGGGTTGCATACATACTTTACTGTTTATAATAATATTGTAATGTTGGAAGCTAGCACTGATTTATTTATGTAAGGAAGCAAAAAATATCAAACATTTTGTAGAAAAGTAGTTTAAGTTATTTTCGATTTTCTCAAAAACCAGAAGACATAGAACCATGCGGTTTTTTGTGTTCGATTAAAAACTGATAGATACATGAAACACATGTAAGCTAATTTACAATTTCATTTCACAATTTTGAAAACAATCGGTCTAAACTTTTTTGTTCACGTTATTTTATCAAAATTTGGACTTTAAATGCAAATTTCTCAAAAACCATTGACATGAGTAATTTAATTTTTAATGCAGGATTATAGAACAATCTTCTGGATGTCAAACGCAGTATAGCACTTTATTGTAAGTGTTGCCGTTGTTTTTTAATATATTTTTTTTTTCAATTTAAACCATTTTTTCTAAAAGTGCCCCTACCTCCTAAACGGAGGTTTTCTCAAAAACCAGAAGACATAGAACCATGCGGTTTTTTGTGTTCGATTAAGAACTGATAGATACATGAAACACATATAAGCTAATTTACAATTTCATTTCACAATTTTGAAAACAATCGGTCTAAACTTTTTTTTTCACGTTTTTTTTTTATCAAAATTTGGACTTTAAATGCGAATTTATCAAAAACTATTGATATGAGTCATTTAATTTAAATGCAGGATTATAGAACAATCTTCTGGCCTTCAAACGCAGTATAGCACTTTATTGTAGGTGTTGCCGTTGTTTTTTAATATTTTTTTTTTCAATTTAAACCATTTTTTCTGAAAGTGCCCCTACCTTCTAAACGGGGGGAGATAGATCCCCCCCCTCCCGTAGTAAAAAGTGCTTATTTTTGACCCCTCTACAAAAATCCGTCATCAAATCTTGGCGGCCAAGTTATCGTACTCGTGCCGAGGTGGCGACTGTAATATTTTAATATTAAATTTTTGTAAATGAATTTAAATAAAAGAATAATTTTTTCTTTTGTTAAACAATTAAAAATTAGTTGAACTAAAAATTTTGATAAGCCCAAAGAAGGAGTAACTTCCGAAATCCGTTGCTATTTATTTATGATTTAATTTCCCAACTAACAATTTTGCTTCCGATTTCTGAAATTAAAGAATCATTCGTAGCTATAGTGCTCATATAACCATTCTTGCTGGAAGTCAAATAGCTATAGGAGTAAAAATTGATATAATTCATGTCCCAGACATTCTCTGGGTCACTTTTTATCACCTTTATAGGCGTAAAGACTCAATATTCCTTTAATCATTCTATATTTATACTATAAGATCACAGGCAGCTCATACGAAAATGTAAAAAATGCTAATTTTAACAAATTTAAGTTTTTAAACCAAAAAAAAACTTTTTTTAAAAATTGTTTTAGTACGACAAATAAAAATAAAATGCGATGTAATTTTTTAGAAAATATGAATTTATTAAAAAAAAAAACAAAAATTAAAAAAATTTAGCGGATTCTTAAAAAAAATAAGTTTTTATATACAAAATTTTTAAAACATTTTTGAGAAAAACATTTGGTTTATCTACTTTCAGTGTTTATAATTTTACGGATAAAAATTAAATCTAAAAAAAATATTGACCTGTTTTTTTTTAATTCAAAAAAATATTTTTTTTTAAAGATTGGATAGAAATTTTTTTAGCTTTTAACAAGCTTTTCTAAAAAAAAAAACTATTATTAAAATCCAACAAGCTGTTACTGAGAAATCCAAAATTAGAAAAAAAAATTATGTGGTAGGTAGCCAGTAAAATCTTAATTTAAACCTTTTATCGAATTATACATCGATAAAATTAATCGAAAAGAAAAAAATTATTAAAATTCTCTAGGTGCCGTTTCCGATAAAAATACGATTTTGAAAACCATTTCTTAACATTTGTAATTGTTTTTTTCATATCTTGTAGATTGTAAACAAATTTTAATTAAGTTTTAAAAAATTAAAGCATGGTGTTTTTTTACGAATGCATAACTTGCTAAATAGCAGCTATGTCGCAAGTAAAAAGTCAACATTGCAATTTATTTGAAAAAAATAAATTAAAGTTTCATTCATATAAAACTTCGAAAGCATCTATAAAGAAAGTCTATGTGGCTTTATAGGAGATAAATCACAATAAAAGCGATCCCAATTCAACGCCGGCTCTGACATATACCAGTTTGGCCGAGCGGTTAGCGAGCAAGAGATTTGGTGTGAGAGGACTCGAGTTCAAATCCCAGGTCCGCCTATTCATGTAAGTAATTTTTAAATTAATTTTAAAACCAAAAGTAGAAATTAAATCATAAATAATAATCAGCTCTTAAGATCTTCACAGAAATCATGCGGAAAAACCCAAAAAACATATGCAAGAAAAGCATCAAAATAAAAATGAAATCAAATAAGCACAAAATAAATATTTTTTTTTTTATTTTATGCATACTCCTATAAGTATTTTATTCTTGTGACAGTAAATCTTCTTTTCATTGCCACTATCGATGCAATTGCTGCAATAAAGCATACATTACCTCTATAACATAACGATAAGTATGTTCTTCGGAGTAACACAATTTACTGCATAAAGGTCCAATAGGAGTTAAAAAAAGTCGCCCTTTTAACTCTTTGGAGTTTTATATAACCCTTAAATGTGTGCAATAGACAATAACAAGAAGCTTCTCTAGATGAATATAGAAGTAAAATTGTTAGTTGGGTAATGTTGTTCGAAAATTTTTTTCCTCATTTTTCGTTTTACTAACCAGTAAAATACTAGGTTTGTTCGTCACAATACTAGGTTTAAGGTCACCCTGGGGTTGCCCTGAATCGTTTTTTGAAAAACCTTAACTCACTCTGTTGAATAAATTCTGGGTTTTTTGAGACCTAGAATAACCCTGAAATCACCATAAAGTAGATCTAGGTATTTTGCTGTAGCGAGTTCAGGTAACGACCGAACTGTCAAAATTGTCGAACAACAACTAACAACAACCTTCAGGGTTGTCAAGTAAGCCTGGGTTAACTCTGGATAAAGTTGAACGAACGAACCTACTAATCCTAATAATTAATGACAATAATTCAAGAAAAAAACAAAGCCAACAAACCTAAATATGGGAAACGAACCTAATAATTTGTAATGCCAGAAACTCAGAGGTCGATTTGTTTTGTTATTTGCTCTTATAAGATTAATTGTTGTACATAGGTATATCCTTTGTGTTCTATTAGCAACTGAACTTGCCAACACAGCCTGATGGATATTTCTCCAAAAAAGTGTTATGTACGAGTATCTAGTAACGAGTGATTTTTTAAGAGCTATCGGAAATTAAAAAAAAAACACATAAAATTCAGAAAAATGCATGAAATCTTTATTTGAATCAATAGTACGGTCGATATAATTTAATGTTTGAAGATTATTTCTTGCAAATGTTGGCCGCGGCTGCACCTCAAATGGTCCGTCCGTTTCGTCCAATTTTGGCATACTGTTTCTAACATTTCGACCGGTATCTCACGAATAAATGCTTCAATATTGGCTTCCAGTGCGTCAATCGGAGCGGGCTTGTCCCTATAGACATGAGCATTAACATCGCCCAAAAAAATAGTCTAGAGGCGTTAAATCGCACGATTTAGGCGGCCAATTGACCGGCACTAAACAAAATTTGTTATCATCACACGGTAGCGCTAATCATTCACAGTAACGTTGCGATTCGAATCGTCTTTGAAGAAATACGGCCCAGTGATTCCGCCAGCCCATAATCCGCACCAAACAGTAACTTTTTCGGGATGCATTGGTAGCTCAAGAGCTCATCCACCAAAAATTCGGCGTTGTGGTAGGTCGTTCGGCTTCAATTTTTGCAACAGCTGTATTTTGAAAGGCTTCACACCCTAATCCTTCCCCAAAATTTTCCACGTAGTGGAGTAACAGAGGTGTAAGACGATTCATGGTTAAATTAGAAAACTGAAGATGTTTCACAGTGACACAAAAGGCGAAACGTGCGTGAGCAAAACGTGAGTCAAAACCAGTGTTGCCAAATAGAAAATAGCAAACAAATCACCCATTACTTGTACATTTGGTGAAATCGGAAGCCCACGGTTTGTAATTTGGTCTTGGATGTTTAGGTGTTCAACAAAGAACTGAACTATAGTATTGTGAAACCTTTACCGGGAGTAAAATTCTCCATCGTTCAGCTATTCAAATGGATTTGCTCGGAACTTAAAACATCGCACTTTTCTGCACATCTTCCGAAAACATTTAATATTATTTTATTCACTTTAAAAAAATAATTATAGCTCAAGAACCATAAAAAAACACAATTTAGCTCTTTTAATTAAAATTGTAAACAGTTTTTTTTTTCAAGGAAAATGCAGATGTCATATGGATTTAGCAAGTTAAAGTAGCCATTTTGCGATTTTAACTTTAGTAAAATTTTAATTGATAGTAAGATACTAAAATTGTTTAAAATTATTGTTTAAAATGGCTTCAGCATTTTACTAAATCATTTGAAATTTTGCACAAATAATATTAAACTCATCAGATGTAAGTATATTAGAATAATGAAAATAAAGTGATTCAAAGAATAAATCCACTTTTGAAAACAATTCTCTTAAAAATTTATTGAAAAATATTTATTATCAAATTAAATAGTATAATAGATTCTTATATCTATTTAAAATAATATTTCTTTAAAATATTAAAAATAAATTAAAAACTTATTTCTTAAATAAGGGTTATGCAGAAATTCATATTAGCTTGGAGTTTTTTGAGCCATTTAAAAAATAAATAACCTTCGTTTTTGAAATTCAATGTCTGAAACATAAGAGCAATTTCATGTTAACCAGTCGTGTATTTAATTTTCTTCTCTTGACCCATTTACAGGGACTAGTTTTTTGTTGCATCTTATGTGAATTTAAAAGCTATCCGCGTAGAAGTTTATTTACCGTCCACTCACGAACCTTCAAGCGAGAGAAAACTACGTTCTGAATCCTCTATCTTTCTTCCATTCTTTCATATAATTGCGCTTAAATTGGTTGTGTATATTGCGAAATACATAAAAATCTTATAGAACGTTCATTACTCTTTTACGTTCGTCCACTGGTTTATTACCCCCGCTTCCGACCAAGACAACACAAAACAATCAAATTTCCAGATTCAAAAACTAATCAATTTTATTACATGCACTACTCCTATTCACAAGAAAAAGAAATGTTTCATTCTTTTACTCAATTGAGTGGCTAAGGGAAACAAACAAAGAACACACAAGAAAAAAAAAAAACACATTTCAGGATCTGCTGACGTATTATTTATACAGCTTCTACGTCCTTTGAATCAAATTCTATAGTCGGATATCCCTTGAGTCATACATGGCTATCATAATCATCTAAGAGTCCGATACCAAGGGCGAAATGGGAATTTCCTCAATGTGGCAATCACATTGAAAAGGTCTCTCCCCAAGGCATTCATTCATTGACAAGAAGTATAGTTTCATATCCCAGAGCCAAAGGACATTCCTCTGCGATGTTACGGAAGCTGAATTGTTCTAGCTTTGGTTCAATTTCACATGAATGACTTGCAAAAACGGATCGATAAGGTTCTCCTTATTTATTTCTTCCCACTTGGATTTCCCTCATTCCCATCCGCGTCCTTACCGTGCGTCGTCGACACTTAAGTTGACAGTGTACCAATCGTATCACCTCCAGAGCCGACAAGTGTTGTCCTTTGAAGCTGTTACAATCATATCACCAGCGTAGCTGAATGCACATGAGAACACCTCTGATTCATGGCCGGAGAGGACCTGCGAACAAATGCCGCTTTCGGTAAGCCACAGTCGTGCAGTTTGGTCTACAGAGGCAGTCATTAGGACTTTTCCCGGAGGACTAAAGCACACCTGAAAGAACAGCACATATACTCGTCGGTCATACTAATCTCGTTTATTGGACATTCCGTTATAATTACCCACCTTCGACACCTCGTCACTGTGGCCAGCCATAAGAGCCAGTAGTGAGAGTTCGCCCTTGATGCTCCAGACCCTGGCCATGCAATCACTTCCGCCGGTGCCCAGTAGTTTGCCACTGCAATCAAATGCAACGTCTAGGACTTCATCACGGTGGTCTGTGATTTCAAAGAGGCACTCATCAGCATTTCGTAAGTCCCAAATTCTGGCGGTCGAATCCAACGAACTGGTGGCAACTAAATCGCTTGGAAAATTCCAAATGCAATTGCTCAACTCTGCTGTGTGCCCACGAAAACTGGCCACACTCCTGAAACGAAATCAATTTTGGGTCAGTAATTCACTTAATGACTTTGATGTATTGCCAACATGTTGGCGCGCGTATCCCAGATTCCAGCAGTGTGGTCAAATGATCCGGTTAGCAACAAATTTCCATCTCGATTAAATCGGGCGGAAATCACTTCGGCTCCGTGAGAGTCAAGAGACACTAGCTCTTGGCCTGTTTCTGCATAGAATACCTTTGCGGTATTGTCCATGGATGCTGTTGCTATGGTATCCAAGTTCATTGGGTTGAATTCGGCACCGACTATTTCGGCCGTATGGCCGGAGAGGGTTGTTAAACAAGTTCCTGTGAGCGCATTCCAGATTTTTGCAGTTTTGTCAAAGGATCCCGTCACAATTCGATCACTGGAAAATACAAACAAAATTCTTAGCTTTATGTTTTTGAAGAGATTTTGGTCCTTAGAAATGTATGCATATAGGGCTGTGGAAGAATGCATCGAATTGGAAGTGCATTCATTTGATTATATGATTAAATTGTATGCTGAGTGCAAGTATTTTATTTTTTACAAACATTTTATTGCAAACATTTGAGATATTTCTGAAATTTTATTTTTGGTCTGAAGCTCAATCAAAAGATTTGTGTATGAAATTCATGTTTCCCACAAAGGCACGATTGCAGCGGGTGATTCGTTGAACTTAATTTTATATGGCTCAGCCACATATTTCGAGGGAAACGGCCACTACTTTCGTTTTATATTGGCTCTGAGCTACCCTTACAAACACCAACTCATTCGCGTACACCAATAATTTCACACAGCCCCTGGAAAAAATGACTATAGGTGTTAAATCACATGATCTAGGCGGTCAATCGACAGGACCATGTATTCTTGTTTCATCATTTCTAGAGCCCAATCCGAGAACCTGCGCCACTTCATATGAAAGCGTGGATATAGTTCTTCGGTTTACTTCATCTTAAAAGGGTGCGGGCCAGGATCACTTTAATGTGGTGCTCAAAGAGAACCAGGGCCTAAACTCTGTTCAACAAAAATTGTCAGTACAAGCCTTATGGGAGAGCTTTTTCTAAAGCAGTGGCGCCTGATGCACCCTCAATACAATGCGTTATGAAAAATGCCACTAAAAAAAGAGCAAGCCACTGACTTTTCTTAAGGAATTGTTGTTGTAATTCTTTGCAAAAAGTTGTACACCCCAACACGACCGTCGTATCCCACTGCTGATGAGATACTGTCAAGAGTGTCAAGTTTCACTCAATACGATCGTGCACTCTTTATCTACATCAAAACAGAGTTACCATTATCATTCTCAATTGCAAGCAAGGAGCTTTTTCAGTGGTTTTTATTAAGGAGCTTTTGGGATTTGAAGCTTTTGAGAACACATTTTAAGAAGATTAGTACGTTGAGTGTTGTCGTATTGTTTTTCAACTTAAAAAAAAACGCGCCCTACGCGTTTTTTACTTTCATTTGCGGCGATTTATAATTTAAACTACGGAATCCCTATGAGAGCTTTAAAAGGCGACACACTTATGCATGGCAATGCAACCAGAATGAGAGACAAACGTCCTATCTTCCCTGTACTGACAATTTTTGTTGGACAGAGTATAGTGACTTACAACTTTCAAACATTCCTAGGTGTGTTTTACCAGAAATAGAGGAGGCCTAAAATTTTCTGCCGATTCCGAACCATTTAATGAGCAGCAATTTTCATGACAAGAGATACTCTTAAGGGTAGGTGTCCATTGAAAAAATAGGTTAGACTTTTGCGCTAAGCTGTATAACTTTCACAAATTTACGAATATTTCAATGAAATAAACGGTCATCGATTAGAAAAATGTTATTCAAAATACTTTTGCAGTTTTGAAAAAAATATAAAAAAATTGTGTGCCCAGAAACTGCCACACAAGTGGAAAAATCATACATTTTAGTAAGGTCCTTATTCAAATGATAGGGAAATTCCGAAAATATTACTTTTTTATTTTTTTTATATTTTTTTTATAGAAACAACATATTCCCAAATCACGTATCGTTCTTCTTTTTTTATTCTGTTTTATTATTTATTCAAAAAAAAAATATATAAAACTATGAAAAACGAAGGAAATTCGCATAGTGGTATGAATGCTCTACTGGATAAAACTTCATAAGTATAAAAGATAACGAAGTAAAATTTACTCTTGTACAAAGCCAATAAGTATGTGCAATTACGTTATTTTTTTTTTTATTTGTTTTTTTATTTTTACAGTAACTTTTTACTAACAAAAGTCAAAAAATATACATTTTTTTACAAATATTTTGTTCTCTACCCTGGGAAATTGAGAGTTATATTTTTTAATTTTTGGAAATAATTTTTTAATCAAAGATTTATATGCCCTGAACAGCGTATCGTTCTTAAAAATTTAATATAACTCATCTAAAGTTCAAAAAAATGCAATTCAATATGACAGTATTTGTAATGCATTTGCAAGAAAAGTATTAATAATACAGTTCTCACATATTTTTTTTATTTTTGTTTGATATTTTATTTACTAAATTCAAAACTACAAAATACTTTTTTCACTGAATATTTATTTAATTTTATTTTTATAAAAGAGGTCTGTTTTGCATTTTTTAACAAAAAGTTCCTTTGCACACGCACACAAGTAAGTTTTCAGTTCACAAGAATGCCACTGCAATATCAGCGCTTTGAAAGAGAAGGTTTCGTATTCTCTGTGCAAAAGAATTTTGTCCGCCCATCCGCTCTCTTGATTCTTTTTTTTTTTTGTCTGGGCTTATTTAGTTTTTTATTCTTGTTTATGACTTGTCATCTAGCATCTCATATTACAAGAACAGAAAAAATAAAAAAACGTGGTAGAAATGATTGTTTTTAGTAGGTAAATGATGCAATGACCATTCCACATTGTCGGAGGTAGAGTGGAAAAATGTTCTTTGTGTATGTATAAAAAAGTATATAAGTAGGTAGGTATATCACAAATTCGCTGTCATAAATTTTGTTTTTTTGTATTTTTTTATTTGCGATCTATCATCACTTCTACTGTTTTTTTTTTTGTTTCTTCTATGGAAAGCCATTTTAGGTACACACATAGTAATAAATTGCGATGCATAGTGATCTTCATTTTTTTTTTGTCAAAGGGTGTGTAGATGATGGAAGAAATGAAATTTGCGATGTTGTGTATAGAATAAGATACATACATACATATGCATATAAATATATACAATAGATTTTGTGTTGTTTTTTTTCCGATAGGTAGGTTCATAGGTAATGTAGAGGTGCAACGCCGCGCCGCCGTCGTGATTTGATTTGGTATCGTAAGGATTGTTTTGATTTAATTTTGCGTAGGTAGGTAATGGATGTATCAAAAACATATTAGATAATGAAATTGCATTTCACTGTAAGCGAATACGCAACAACCAAGGGATATGGCAAGTGGATGGCGCCAAAATATTATGTATGCTGGTATCTATTAATCTA
Organism: Philhelius festivus; assembly: GCA_963931855.1. Taxonomy (NCBI): domain Eukaryota; kingdom Metazoa; phylum Arthropoda; class Insecta; order Diptera; family Syrphidae; genus Philhelius; species Philhelius festivus. The sequence goes on along the minus strand of OZ007555.1, from coordinate 230,522,143 downwards.
AATACCTATGTACATATTTATATAAATAAGTTCAGAAGGAAAATTCGATCACATTTTGTTTTCGGTGGTGACGTATTCCACTGGTAGAAGAATGCTGAAATTGGGAGGTATGTCAAAGTATGTAAATAGAAAGAATATGGGAAGTGCGCCTCTTTTATGTATTTTTGTTGGTTTTACATAGGAAGACTTGTCTCCTTTAATTCAATATGTCATGGTGATAGATAATACTCTCGTTACTGTTATTTTCTGTTGTGTTTTTATTGTGCAAATCTATTTTGTACATACCAATAAATATTTTTTTGCAACAACCTAGCTGCAAAGGTATAATGCCTCCAAAAACAAACAAAGGAAACAAAAAACCCAAGCAAAAAAAAATTGATAAAAAGTAAGCAAATAGAAAATACATACATATGTAATGCGTACTTCGTTTTCATTAGGCCACATGATGTAATTTCGTTGAAAATTTCGAAATGAGATAATTTTTAACAAAGGACAATAGGCAAGTCTGGCCCAGTTCTAATAAGAACGACCTTTATATAATATACATAACATATGTATGTTCATATATTCATTATCACTTAGTTTTTAATTTGTAAAAAAAAAAACAAGTACCTATTAGTTTTCCAATAATGTTGTTGGTGTCAAAATCAAAAAGACAAATTGTGAATAATTTCGAAATTACTTAATGAAATTGGTTTTTTGTTTTTTGAATGAGATCAGTTTTTATATAAAATGCATTTTTAGTTTTTGCTTAGGTAATAAAATAGAAGCTTAAAATTAGTATAGTAGTATACAAAGTAAAATTAAAATACAATGATGTTATTGGAAATAAAATTGACAAACTTTTTCTACAAAATTTGTTTCAGCTAATGGGAACCAGTGGCACCATTTTACTTCAATTATAGTAGATCTACTTTTTTTTCCAAATATTTAAAATCTACTTCTTACTTCGCACCATCAGCAAAATACTGAAATCTACCTCATTTTAAAAATCTGTGTTTTAACCTACTTCAATTTCACAAAAAAAAGTCCAAATCTACTTCTTTTTCTTTATTTCACTCTAGGTAGTATTTTTTTTATATTAAACGCGCACTCAAGGGGTCAAGAATACCATTAAATTGTTAAACACAGTGCAAGAAATTAGGAAAGTAGGATAGGATGAGAAAGGAAATACCGATACACATTGGTTTTTAATGTCTGCACATTACAATGAGTGAGAAATATTGAGCCGGGTAAAGCATTCCAGATGCGTGTAGTGCGGCTAAAAAAGGAATCACTGTACTTGACAGTACGTCCAAAATTGGGCCCAAGGGTAAAATGATGAGCAGTCCTAGAAGAACGGGTATTACGGTTGAATTGTTTGAGGGGGAGAACGCAACTGCCTACTTCACTAGAGCATTGTTTATGAAAATTGCGGCGGTGCTCGAGAGATTCAAATGTTTCAGTTAGACAACGGTCGCCTTTCATTTTTAGAGCTCTCTTTTGAATTCTGTGCAAGAGACTTAAGAGGGTTTTTAGAGCACCTACCTAGTGGGAATTACACTCGAGCTTTGGACGAATATAGGCCTTATAGATTACAGCCAGATTAGTGGGGGTAAAAAACTTCTTGCATCGGCGGAGAAAATCTAAACACTTAGCGGCGTTTTTGGTTACGTCAAACATGTTAACACTTCACAAATGATGGTCTCTGATGCACATACATAGAAGCTGTTCAGTCTCCTCGATGCAAGTGCCAAACAGCATTGAGTTTTCGAAGATCATAATTTAATGAGCTTATCATACGCTGCCGTTGGTAGTCCACATCCGAGGACAAGGATGTGAATCTAAAAACGAATATGAAAAACTAAGGTTACTGTCGTCAGCAAAACAATTAAGCGGAGCAACAGTTATAGACAGAAACTGTCGGAAACAAAACGGACCCCTGGGGCACACCAGCATTTATTTTGTGGATATCAGATTTGAAACCGTCCAAAACTACTTTTAGTAAACGGTCCGAAAGGTACGAGTAATTTCTAATCCAACGAAGAAGAGATTCATCGAATTACAAAAAAAAAGAATGTCAACACAATAAATTAACACAAATAAGTAAGTTTAAAAGCATAGGAACTCAACACACTGATGTGTACACGAATCCTATGAAAATTTCGCTTGCATATGTGTTTTTAATTTTAAATTAAACTATATTTAAATATATTTTATATTTTTTATAAAAGAATGTTTTATTAATTAAATAAAATTAAATATTTATACACAATTTTCTTTAAAATTAAAAGAAATGTATTGATAATTTTAAGTATTTAAAAGTATACATTTAAAGAAAACATTTGTCGTATACAATATTATTTCAAAATCAAAGAATCTGCGATGTAAAAATTTTGATCGAAATCGGAAGAGTCGCAAATGAAAAAGTAGAAAATAAAAAGAAGGTTCTATGACAGGTACCGATAATAACATTTATTTTTTACCAAAGTGTGGACTGCATTGTTGGTACAGTTATCTATACATAATTTAAAAAAAAAAGCATTAGAGCTGTTTTCAAAATAATTATAATATTTCATAATGGCTGTATGGAAGGAACCGAGCTAAAGTGGCTGCAGATTGAGGTACAGAGTTGCAGATAGACGGAATCATTATTCTCTTGTGTTGTAATGTCAACTTATGAAAATTCCCAGTTCAAATTTTTCTAAAAGTAAATTAAAAGTCATTTTAAAACCTACTTCGATTTTTCCCAATTTACATCACTTTTTTCTTCAAATCTCCTTCGATTTTTTTCCGGAAATGGTAACGCTGATAGGGACTTCAAGTCTAAGATATGTAACAAATGCAAAACTATGAAAATTGTTATCATTGTTTTTATTTTGATGATTAGGTACATAATATTCAGGAACAATAGATAATAAACGAACGGTTTGATCAACCAATTTCAAAATTGATAGTCTGTTTGTTTAAAAACACTTTTCCACTTTTATTAAATGAACGGTCAATTGTAAAAAATCAATTATGTATCTCCATAAATAGTTTCAAAGAATCCATTATCTATAACAAATTTATTCATGTTTTCAAAACTGCCCAATTTACCTTTTATGTTGTCAATTTTTACATGTAAATTAGTGGTCAAAGACGGAACCACTTTTTAATCTCAGGCTATATTTTTTTGCACTTATTAATTTTATTAAATCATAAATAACCTCAAGACAATGAAGCCCTTTAAAAAAAATTAAAATGGTTGACTATGGATATTTTTCATTTTTAGAAACTCTGAAACAAGAAAAAGAAATATTTAAAACGCTTTTGGTTTCATCCCAATACGATCACTTTTCGCAGAGTTACAGCCCTTTGAAAAAGACTCAAACGAACATTTTTATAGGTATAGGTACATAGTTACCATTATTATTTTTGAAAGTCTATTAATTTACTTGGGTTAGGAAATTTAATAATTTTTTTAGTTGAGCAATTTTTGAATTGTGAACTGTTTCCTAAAATTAATTGTCTACATTAAAAATAAATTATAAATATCAGAGCAAATTCCCCGGGTTCCTAATGTCTAAATCTGTGCTCCCTTTTCTTTATTTTTTTAAATATCCTTAAAAGTAAAAGTCCTAGAATCAACAGATTAACCTTGTATAAATACGCAAGGAATAAAAACGCTATCTACCTAAATGCGAAAAGTTTCAATTCACCTGCAACCAAAAATAAAACAGAAAACAAACCGTCTATTATTGTGTCTAATTCTGCGCAAAATTGAATGCAAAAAACTCAATTTCCCTTTCCTAAACCTCAAACAATTACGATTCACGAAAAATAATTTTTTCTACCCAAAATACAAAAGGAAAAAAAAAATCTTTCATTTATCTTTTGCGCAATCCGAGCAGCGTTGCCGCAAAAAAAAAAAATTTTCGTGCTACCTCTTTGAAAAAAAACGTGCCATTTGTGACATTTTCGTGCCATATGAAAAAAAAACTCAAGTTATTCTTTAAAAATAAATCTTAATTAAATACTATTACAAACAAATAACAAACAAAAAATCACTTCCTCTATTCGTGTATAGGTATTTTCCAAAAATCGTATTTTTTGGCAAGTTCATAATAATAATAAGTAATAAAGCTTTGTTATAATAAGTTAAATTAATAAATTAGCTGGAGGTTTGAAATTTTGACAATTATTAGGCTTAATAATTTCATTATATGACATTATAGCATAATTTGTTTTGTATAACAGTCTGTTTTTGTTGTTTGTTTTAATATTATTTAGCCTTGAAAACACTCGCTCTGCTGATGCACTTCCATGCGAGGCAAACTAAGAAGAATCAACAAAAATTTTGAAATATTAATGAACATTCCTTCGTCAATATTGTTCTTTTAATATGTATGTACAACTTAACCTCGAACATTTTTGAATCTTCAAGAAAAATACTTTCGGCTAGTCCAATCTCAAATTTTTTTCTTATTTCGCCAATTATCTTTCTCGCACTCTAATAGATGAGAAAATTCTGATACCAAAATATTGAATTCTGGCAAAATACTTTGTATATTTGGATTATTTTTTAAAAAGGTTGGGTCAATGATCTTAAACGCATTTAGGTAAAATAATGAAAAAAAGATTGTGTGTACTGACGTACGCGCGGTTGAAGTAAAACTTCTTTTTCCTCAAGCAAAGCTTCTGTAAGATTATAACCTACGAACAAACATTTTGTATTCTAAAAACATGTCGCTGTCTTTGACGGATAACGTGACGTTTTGACATGTCACTGACAGCTGCATAGAAATTTTTTTACCCCCAACGCCGGAAAAGAAGTTTTATTTCAAAAAAACATCAAAAAGATGTTTGTTTGTTTTTTTTTTTAAAGGATAGTGGTTTCTGCTTGTTAAATTGGTCGACCACATAATTCACAAACATTTTGTATTTTTAAAACATGTCGCTGTCTTTGACTGATAACATGACGGTTTGACATGTCTCTGACAGCTGCATAGAGAATTTTTTACCACCAACGCCGGAAAAGAAGTTTTACTTCAAAAAATTGAATGTGCGCGCCTAGCCTTAAATGAAATCGAGAAGAAAAGTACAAAACTCCCATGCCACTTGACAAGCAAGTTGCCTCGCTTTGTTTGTATTACCCTAGGGCTGCACGTGCAAGTATTGGCAAGCATGTTGTAATCTTGTAATGTACACAAGCATTTCTTATTAACCCGTACAAACCCGAGCAACTTAGTAGTCACCTGGCATTAATTCAGTATCCAGGCAACTTGGAAAGCAAGTACACTGACAGCGGCACTCTTGTAAAATTAATTATTAAAGTATTTGATTGATTAGTCGGGTGACGTTCAAATTTATAAATACCAAAACAAATGTCGGTGGCGTGTGCGATTAAGCGAATAAATATTATTAAAAAGTATAATTTCAAAACTTTCAGGCAACCTGATGGTCATATGGCATGCCGTCTATGACAGCAAGAATACAAATGGTAATGGATATACCCAACTTTTTGGCCAGTACTTTGTATGCGAGGGTTAGGTGTTGGTAAAATTTATTTGGATTGCAATATGCTTGTCAATAATTATTGGGTTGCATAGCCATTGCGCGTCTGAACCTATAGTTTTATGTTTATCTTTGAATGCAGCCATTTGAAATATGTAAATTCTAAATCGTATCCAACTTCATGTTTTACTTTGCACATGCTAAAAACATGTCGCTGTCTTTGACGGATGGCGTGACGGTTTGACATGTCACTGACAGCTGCATAGAAATTTTTTTACCCCCAACGCCGGAAAAGAAGTTTTACTTCAAAAAGTGCCATATTGAAACTTTTCGTGCCACCGTGCCATGTAGACAATTAATTTTAGGAAACAGTTCACAATTCAAAAATTGCTCAACTAAAAAAATTATTAAATTTCCTAACCCAAGTAAATTAATAGACTTTCAAAAATAATAATGGTAACTATGTACCTATACCTATAAAAATGTTCGTTTGAGTCTTTTTTAAAGGGCTGTAACTCTGCGAAAAGTGATCGTATTGGGATGAAACCAAAAGCGTTTTAAATATTTCTTTTTCTTGTTTCAGAGTTTCTAAAAATGAAAAATATCCATAGTCAACCATTTTAATTTTTTTTTAAAGGGCTTCATTGTCTTGAGGTTATTTATGATTTAATAAAATTAATAAGTGCAAAAAAATATAGCCTCAGATTAAAAAGTGGTTCCGTCTTTGACCACTAATTTACATGTAAAAATTGACAACATAAAAGGTTAATTGGGCTGTTTTGAAAACATGAATAAATTTGTTATAGATAATGGATTCTTTGAAACTATTTATGGAGATACATAATTGATTTTTTACAATTGATCGTTCATTTAATAAAAGTGGAAAAGTGTTTTTAAACAAACCGACTATCAATTTTGAAATTGGTTGATCAAACCGTTCGTTTATTATCTATTGTTCCTGAATATTATGTACCTAATCATCAAAATAAAAACAATGATAACAATTTTCATAGTTTTGCATTTGTTACATATCTTAGACTTGAAGTCCCTATCAGCGTTACCATTTCCGGAAAAAAATCGAAGGAGATTTGAAGAAAAAAGTGATGTAAATTGGGAAAAATCGAAGTAGGTTTTAAAATGACTTTTAATTTACTTTTAGAAAAATTTGAACTGGGAATTTTCATAAGTTGACATTACAACACAAGAGAATAATGATTCCGTCTATCTGCAACTCTGTACCTCAATCTGCAGCCACTGTAGCTCGGTTCCTTCCATACAGCCATTATGAAATAACGGGTGATTTTTTTGAGGTTAGGATTTTCATGCATTAGTATTTGACAGATCACGCGGGATTTCAGACATGGTGTCAAAGAGAAAGATGCTCAGTATGCTTTGACATTTCATCATGAATAGACTTACTGATGCCACAACGTCGAATTTTCAGTGAATGGGCCCTAGAAAAGTTGGCAGAAAATCCGCTTTTTTATCGACAAATTTTGTTCAGCGATGAGGCTCATTTCTGGTTGAATGGCTACGTAAATAAGCAAAATTGCCGCATTTGGAGTGAAGAGCAACCAGAAGCCGTTCAAGAACTGCCCATGCATCCCGAAAAATGCACTGTTTGGTGTGGTTTGTACGCTGGTGGAATCATTGGACCGTATTTTTTCAAAGATGCTGTTGGACGCAACGTTACGGTGAATGGCGATCGCTATCGTTCAATGCTAACAAACTTTTTGTTGCCAAAAATGGAAGAACTGAACTTGGTTGACATGTGGTTTCAACAAGATGGCGCTACATGCCACACAGCTCGCGATTCTATGGCCATTTTGAGGGAAAACTTCGGAGAACAATTCATCTCAAGGAATGGACCGGTAAGTTGGCCACCAAGATCATGCGATTTGACGCCTTTAGACTATTTTTTGTGGGGCTACGTCAAGTCTAAAGTCTACACAAATAAGCCAGCAACTATTCCAGCTTTGGAAGACAACATTTCCGAAGAAATTCGGGCTATTCCGGCCGAAATGCTCGAAAAAGTTACCCAAAATTGGACTTTCCGAATGGACCACCTAAGACGCAGCCGCGGTCAACATTTAAATGAAATTATCTTCAAAAAGTAAATGTCATGGACCAATCTAACGTTTCAAATAAAGAATCGATGAGATTTTGCAAATTTTATGCGTTTTTTTTTTTTAAAAAGTTCTCAAGCTCTTAAAAAATCACCCGTTATTATAATTATTTTGAAAACAGCTCTAATGCTTTTTTTTTTAAATTATGTATAGATAACTGTACCAACAATGCAGTCCACACTTTGGTAAAAAATAAATGTTATTATCGGTACCTGTCATAGAACCTTCTTTTTATTTTCTACTTTTTCATTTGCGACTCTTCCGATTTCGATCAAAATTTTTTGAAATAATATTGTATACGACAAATGTTTTCCCTAAATGTATACCTACTTTTAAATACTTAAAATTGTCAATACATTTCTTTTAATTTTAAAGAAAATTGTGTACAAAAATTTAATTTAATTTAATTAATAAAACATTCTTTTATAAAAAATAACATTAAAATTACTATATTTAAATATAGTTTAATTTTAAATTAAAAACACATATGCAAGCGAAATTTTCATACATAGGATTCGTGTACACATTAGTGTGTTGAGTTCCTATGCTTTTAAACTTACTTATTTGTGTATTTTTATTGTTTTGATATTCTTTTTTTTGTAATTCGATGAATCTCTTCTTCGTTGGATTAGAAATTACCTTTCGGACCGTTTACTAAAAGTAGTTTTGGACGGTTTCAAATCTGATATTGGGCATTCAATCTCTAGAATCACGACGTATTTATTTCGGTGTAATGCTTGTCAGAGATTCAATAAATTATAAAATCAATTGCCCTTACTTGCTTTCGTTGATTGGCTTTCATGTTTCTTGTCGTGAATTACGTAATAATCGTTTATTTTGTGTACCCTTTCATAGGGTCAATTATGGAATCAATGAACCCTTAACTCGCTGTTTAAGACAAGCTAATTCTGTTTGTAATGCTATTGATTTTAATTTATATTTAAGTAGGGACTGTTTTAAACAAAAATTGTTATTAATAATAAACTTCGGTGGTTAATGTTAATTGTACATTTTTTTTTTTGTTTTGTTTTATTTATTATTATTTATATAAATTTACTATTGTTCTAAGTAGTCTTTAAGAGCTGTGTCTCTGCTTGATGAATAAATAAATAAATAAATGCTGGTGTGCCCCAGGGGTCCGTTTTGTCTAAGATAGTTTCTGTCTATAACAGTTGCTCCGCTCAATTGTTTTGCTGACGACAGCAACCTCAGCTTTTCATATTCGTTTTTAGATTCACATCCTTGTCCTTCGGATGTGGACTACCAACGGCAGCGTATGATAAGCTCATTAAATTCTGATCTTGAAAGCATTGTCCAATGGGGAATTAAAAAACGTATAGAATTTAAAGCTTCGAAAACTCAATGCTGTTTGGCACTTGCATCGAGGAGAAGTTTTTTACACCTACTAATCTGGCTGTAATCTATAAGGCATATATTCGTCCAAAGCTCGAGTGCAATTCCCACTAGGCAGGTGCTCTAAAAACCCCCTTTACTCTCTTGCACAGAATTCAAAAGAGAGCTCTAAAAATTATAGGCGACCGTTGTCTAACTGAAACATTTGAATCTCTCAAGCACCGCCGCAATTTTCATAAACAGTGCTCTAGTGAAGTAGCCAGTTGCGTTCTCCCCCTCAAACAATTCAACCGTAATACCTGTACTTCTAGGACTGCTCATCATTTTCGCCCAATTTCGGACGCACTGTCAAGTACAGTGATTCTTTTTTTAGCCGCACTACACGAATCTGGAATGCTTTACCCGGCTCAATATTTCCCACTCATTGTAATGTGCAGACATTAAAAACCAATGTGTATCGGTATTTCCTGTCTCATCCTATCCTACTTTCCTAATTTCTTGCACTGTGTTTAACATTTTAATTTTATTCATAACCCCTTGACCTTGAGTGCGCGTTTAATATAAAAAAAATACTACCTAGAGTGAAATAGAGAAAAAGAAGTAGATTTGGACTTTTTTTTTTTGTAAAATTAAAGTAGGTTGAAACAGAGATTTTTAAAATGAGGTAGATTTCAGTATTTGGCTGATGGTGCGAAGTAAGAAGTATAATTATATATAATTGAAGTAAAATGGTGCCACTGGTTCCCATTAGCTGAAACAAATTTTGTAGAAAAAGTTTGTCAATTTTATTTCCAATAACATCATTGTATTTTAATTTTACTTTGTATACTACTATACTAATTTTAAGCTTCTATTTTATTACCTAAGCAAAAACTAAAAATGCATTTTATATAAAAACTGATCTCATTCAAAAAACAAAAAACCAATTTCATTAAGTAATTTCGAAATTATTCACAATTTGTCTTTTTGATTTTGACACCAACATTATTGGAAAACTAATAGGTACTTGTTTTTTTTTTTACAAATTAAAAACTAAGTGATAATGAATATATGAACATACATATGTTATGTATATTATATAAAGGTCGTTCTTATTAGAACTGGGCCAGACTTGCCTATTGTCCTTTGTTAAAAATTATCTCATTTCGAAATTTTCAACGAAATTACATCATGTGGCCTAATGAAAACGAAGTACGCATTACATATGTATGTATTTTCTATTTGCTTACTTTTTATCAATTTTTTTTTGCTTGGGTTTTTTGTTTCCTTTGTTTGTTTTTGGAGGCATTATACCTTTGCAGCTAGGTTGTTGCAAAAAAATATTTATTGGTATGTACAAAATAGATTTGCACAATAAAAACACAACAGAAAATAACAGTAACGAGAGTATTATCTATCACCATGACATATTGAATTAAAGGAGACAAGTCTTCCTATGTAAAACCAACAAAAATACATAAAAGAGGCGCACTTCCCATATTCTTTCTATTTACATACTTTGACATACCTCCCAATTTCAGCATTCTTCTACCAGTGGAATACGTCACCACCGAAAACAAAATGTGATCGAATTTTCCTTCTGAACTTATTTATATAAATATGTACATAGGTATTTAGATTAATAGATACCAGCATACATAATATTTTGGCGCCATCCACTTGCCATATCCCTTGGTTGTTGCGTATTCGCTTACAGTGAAATGCAATTTCATTATCTAATATGTTTTTGATACATCCATTACCTACCTACGCAAAATTAAATCAAAACAATCCTTACGATACCAAATCAAATCACGACGGCGGCGCGGCGTTGCACCTCTACATTACCTATGAACCTACCTATCGGAAAAAAAACAACACAAAATCTATTGTATATATTTATATGCATATGTATGTATGTATCTTATTCTATACACAACATCGCAAATTTCATTTCTTCCATCATCTACACACCCTTTGACAAAAAAAAAATGAAGATCACTATGCATCGCAATTTATTACTATGTGTGTACCTAAAATGGCTTTCCATAGAAGAAACAAAAAAAAAACAGTAGAAGTGATGATAGATCGCAAATAAAAAAATACAAAAAAACAAAATTTATGACAGCGAATTTGTGATATACCTACCTACTTATATACTTTTTTATACATATACAAAGAACATTTTTCCACTCTACCTCCGACAATGTGGAATGGTCATTGCATCATTTACCTACTAAAAACAATCATTTCTAACACGTTTTTTTTTATTTTTTCTGTTCTTGTAATACGAGATGCAAGATGACAAGTCATAAACAAGAATAAAAAACTAAATAAGCCCAGACAAAAAAAAAAAAAAGAATCAATAGAGCGGATGGGCGGACAAAATTCTTTTGCACAGAGAATACGAAACCTTCTCTTTCAAAGCGCTGTCGGTGAGATATATGCCATCAGATTATAAGTGGAACGATTCCTATTCCTGCGAAAACCATATTGCCGATCATAAAGGATCATAAAGCAGCTTTCGATCTTCAAGATATTTCTTGAGCTGATTATTATTGATCAGCGATTTCATAACCTTGAAAAAATGAGACGCAAGTGCATTTGGTCGGTAAGACGAGGAGGAAAAAAGGTAGCGTTTTTGAGAAACAGGCTGGACAAATATTGTTAGCCATCTTCTAAAGAACTGTCTTTGACATTGAAGGATTTCTGCCTTTATTTCTGGTCATGTAAGAATTTGGTTCTTTTTGTAACAGCGTTTTGAAATCGTTTCTGACTTGTTTATGCTTTTTCCGATTTGCCTCAGATGGGTTGGCTTTGTAAGAGCAGAAACTAAATTTTATACTCTTAATTCTGTTAGAAATAAAAGTACGCATCCAAAGAAAAATCACTTCTGTGATCATATCGGCCTCAATGTCACTATTAAGGTAAGATAGTGATAGTGATATAGTGATAGTTGTCTTTCTTGTAGGTATTGCTAAATGGTCCTAGTGGCATGTTTCTCTTTAACTGGATGGATAAGAACGAGAAATTGATACTGATATTACACAATGGTCTGTAGTTCCGAATGGATAGGTTACCTTAACGGTATATATATCAGGATGAGAAGTGAGAAACAAGTGGAGTGCTTGGGCGGTTTGCCCAGCAATATCTGGTATTCGAGTGGGCTCATCTAACAGCTGAGTAAGGTGGTGCATCACAGCAAAGATCCCAATATATCTTCCTTAGAAAGGATGTTGTCTGTCCTGAATAGCGGAGCCAACTTGAATTATGTATATTGAAGCTGCCAGCAATAACGACTTCGATGAGAGGGTACAATGAAACATTTCGGGATATTGAATCAGGCAGCGTATCAAACACATTAAGATTTGGACTTCTATAAATGAAACAATATTAGATGTGCTTGCGGACAGTAAATTTGGGCTACATGAAGGACAAGTTCGTATTAGAACAATGTCAGTATTGAGGAAGGTTCTGGCATCATGCCTTACTTCCAGCATTTAGTTTATTGTAGTTTCTTCGTATCTGGGCATATTTTTTACAAATTTGTTGTCTTGTTTTTTGCTTACTGTGATTGCTGGATTTTTGAATTTTTTCGATCGTCGCTTTTTTGCATTCAATTATTATTGCTTTTATTTTTGTTGATTTTTTAAAGTTTATAAGCTTGGTTGCAATGCTACTTTTTCTTTTCATGTCCAAAAGATTGGCAGCGTTTACACTGTTGAACAATATGTGGCTATTTCAGTCGTTCAATTTTGTAAGTAGGTTGACGTGGCGACTACTGGCAGTCTAGTTTTATTTGAATCTGTGGATGGAATTGATATGGGGAATTGTAGATATTATAACGGATTAATCCAGTTTGGATTAAGTTCAAAAATATGGATCTAGTAATTTTTGAGGTCTCTTATTGTGTGTTTGGTTTTTGACAATCATTCGAAAATTGGATCAGTCACTCTGTCAGACCACCATACCCATCCGTCACCATCCACATTGTGCTTAGCTAGGCACCCTGTTGGCTGGTATTGAAAAAGTAGCCAATCCGATTGGCCAATCCTTCAAAGCCGCAGTCCGCTTGTTCGAAGTTCGTCCTAGAGCCATTTCGTCGCGTTGAAAAAAGATATCAAATCTTTGAACTTCATTTCCGAAAGCTTATCAATGTCGTCAAAAAATGCCTTTGGTAATTGTGTTGTTCTTCTCTAAATTTAGCCAAAGCAGGGCATTTACAGAAGAAATGGAGGACTTTTTCCATTTCCGCTGATCCCCACAGTTATGACACTTACAGTGTTGTGATGCATGCCTACATTCACTGCATACTCTCCTATTGGCCAGTGTCCGCTACAGGTAGCTACGATCCTGGCTATGTCTTCCCTGGTTCTGCACATCAGATCAAGCGTTGGGATTTTTTATAGGTGGACTAAGTCTATCTAGAGGTAATGCAGTTAGTTCAACTGCTCCACCTTCGGTTTGAGTCGTTAATAAAAATTGAGAAACTATTGCCTTTCATAACTCCGAGCGGAATGTTAACTCTTTCCGGTAGTGAGTTATGAAGGCCGTTCATTCTCATCAACGACCCTTAACCCAGATAAGAGTGACATTGAGGTTAATTTTGAGACTAGCGAGTTAATTCCGGAATGATGGACCAATTTGGAGGATGATGTACTAGAATTAATGGCTTTAACAGCCACGAGACTGCCTTCTTCGACTTCTGCTTTCTGAATTACATCAATATCTTGATACAGCTGTTAGATTTTGCCCTCCTCGCACACAAGATTAAATATCCGCCGAGGATTTTTTTTTTCAAAAGAGCCCAGTAACATCTCTCTCTTTCTGCTTAAAGTCACTCGGCACTGTAAGGCATCCCTGGTAGCACAAGGGTTTTGGAGGGCATGCACATCGTCCCACGAGTGAGGGGCTTTTAACCCATTTGTCTCGTCAGCCTCTTGGATGGCATCGCAACTCTGAGAGCAATGATTGTTGGCGTTAGTGGTAGGTGAATATACAGCGAAGAGCTTCTCGCTTAGGTGCTTTTTGTAAGGTCTGGCATCTCCAGGTATTCTGAGGCACCCAACGCCAAATTTCTTTTTCTGGGCAGTTCGCATCTTCTTTTCGTTTACAGTCGAGCTCTAAATTTAACCGTTAATGGTCAGAGTCGACTCTTACCCCTCAAAATGAACACACGTTTAAGAGGTAGATACGTGCCTTGTATCGTTTAACACATGGTTGATTTTGTTGGTGGTTCGACATTGTGGAGAGCGCCAGGTTGCTTTGAGGATCCCAAACCTAGAAAACTTAGTCCTACTTATCATGGGATTATGGAAGCAGTTGATGCCTTTTCATGGAGGCTGTGCAGTGTGCATATCAACAAATCCGCCAAAGTGGTCGTCCTTTTGGATGTTACCTTTAAGGACCCCGAGCACAACTTTGACATCGGTCATAAAATTCCTACTTGACTGGTTCTTCAACTTCATCGGTGGGGACGTGTGTGCATATTAATCTTATAATTTGGATGGTGGCTTTGATGCGAATCACAACCAGGTTCATTCAAATTTTGGAGTAGCACTTGATGTGTACAGTATTCTCAAGTTCCAGATACATACCCTTAGATCATTGTCCTTACACATTCTGGGTCTTGTTGCCATTTGAGGGTAATCATTATCTCTCTCCATAACCGTCAAATTTTATGTGGCATGGAAGTTAACCGGGAGCGTAACAGAATCCAGCTTTTTATAATCCCGTTTTTTTTTTAAATCCTGCAAAAAAAAGTGTTAAAATAGAGTCCTATATACTAGTAATACCGCTTTTTTTAAATACCGCTTTTTAAAATTCCATTTATTCAAAATCCCGTTCTATTATAATCCCGCTTTTTAAAATCCCGTCTTATATCGCTTATCGCGTTTTTTAGAATACGTAGCTAAAACTTATTGATCTTATGTTTGTTATTTTCCAGATTCTTTAAATGCTATCGAAACTTTGCACACACCCAACCTCGCACCTACCCCAAATCTTATAGTGTACCCAAGCATGGGGGTTGCATACCCTTACATACCTCACTATTTATAGGTCGTAATAAGAAAGGGGATTATAAGAGACGAGATTTTAAAAAGCAGGATTATAAAAAGCGGGATTTAAAAAAGCGGGATTATAAGAAACAGGATTTTATTTATTTAGGACGTTATTAGCGGGATATCATACCCAACCCAAGTTAACCGGGTGACACAACCCCCATATCAGGGACATAGGGCTCTTGTTTCCCCTTAGGACTGCTGGCCGAATAATCCAAAGCTTGTAATCCACTAAGGGGCCCATACTGGGTTCATTGGCCACAATCCCCTTTTCAGCAACCTGGTTAGTACTGAAAATCCGCACTGATCTCTTCTCTAAATTTGTCATAGTAGCTCACGTTAGATAGACACCAAGTAGACACCAAATGGTTCTTCCTAATTGGAACAGGAGACACCAACGTTGATGCTATCTAAAAAAACTTACGATAGCGTCTTTTCGAGAGCGTCTTTGTGAGTGCCCACTTTCGTTGCACACACCGCTGGCCACCACCGCACATTATATGTCAGACACTCGGGGATTTCTTGGAGATCTGTGAGCAATATATTAGATCTTGCTTCTTGTTGCTGAGAAGGTTACTCAGTGTTGCAGCTCTGGATTAAATACTCGTGATAAGTTTACGTATCTGCTATCCAGCAGCCACCTCTTGGAGGTGAAAAGATGATATTTTTTCCATCTAAAATAATGGACCCCTTTGCATAATGGTTAGTGCGTTGGACTGTCATGCGGAAGGTCTTCGATTCTCAGCCGCTGCAAGAAATTTTTTTTCAGGGGTGTACTGGAATTGACAAATTCTCCAAGAGTATCTCTTATCATGGAAATTGCTGCTCATAAGCCGTTCGGAATCGGCAGGTTGTAGGTCCCCTCCGTTCCTAGTAACACGCACACAGGAATGGCTGAGAGTTGTAAGTCACTAGGTCCTGGTTCACTCCGAGCTGTTGCACCACCAAATTTATTTATTTATTTATTGAATAAATCTGAGTATCTTAGGGCCATTAATACTCATGCTTGAGAGAAAAATGTGAGGACCTAATTAAGTTATTGGTTCAAAAATCTTTTCAAAATAGATTCAAATAGGTTCCAAGATCCCTTTTAACTTTTTTGCACGAGCATATATTTTTTGTATAGCTAGCTTGCTTACTTGTAGTAGGAGAGAAAAAACTCACCCAGGATTGAGGCAGCCATAGAGGCTTAAACTGCTCGACTATGTTTCTAAGGAAAATTAAATCTCATCCTAGACCAAACATAACAAACCCAAACTTTCTCCATTTGCCGTTTGAATTTGAAAATCTTGCCTTCAAGTCAAACATCATCAGCATTAAAGGTTCTTCACATCAAGTATGCAGCTTGTGCGGGATTAATCTTATTAATCTCAACGATATAAGCAATGACTTCGATTCAAATAACACTTTAACCAGCTCCAACTTCTTACTTACACAGCTATAAATACATTATGTATAAACACTATATAACTATTCTTACCAAGTCGGGAAGTTATAGCCCACAGAAAACACAACATTACTATGACCTTGTAATGAGTTCTCTTCCCTGCCATCTTGGGTATTTATAATTCGACACGTTCTATCGTAACTTCCGGTTAAACATCGCTCACCGTTCCTATCGAAGCACACATTCGTTAGTGGCAGGATGTGTGATTGGACATTGCGATAGAGGTAAAACTTCTTCTTTGTTGGCTCCCGCAATTTCGTTTGTAACTTTAGGATGGCATCCTCGAGCATTAGCTTAATTGGCTGATTCATCAGCCATTGTTCCTTCGTGCATATTTCCTTAATGACTTGATCAACTTTTACCCTGCGAAATAGATAAGAAAAACAGAAAATCATTCCCTGCGGGACGAGATGTGAATTTTCCAACAAAAAAAAAAAACAACATAAAAAAAATCAACATCAGTACAATAACTGTTTGCGTGTATTAAATGCGACTTTTCTCAAAAGGTTTATGTCTGTCATAAGAACGACCTTTAAATTTATCATTTAACGCGGGCCAGCAGTCCCTTTTTCATTTTTCATTTCGAAATTATTTGAGTCTCTGGCAGATGATTTCAAACGGGGCACACGTTATACTGTGGCGGTTTTGTGGTGGTTTGTTGGGAGTGGCTGTGTGTGGTTTTTAAAGCTTAAAGATTCCCTGTTTTTATATTCATTGAAGATGGCTTATTAGAAGGCTCATTTGTCGTCTTCCATTTGGGACACAAATTGTACACATAAAATATTTGAATCGAAATGTTATACCAAAACATGCACAGTTGAGTATTTACTTCGAAAAACTGACCAATAACTTTTCCATAAAGTAGAATTTCTGAAGACAAATTTAACGTGGATGTATATGTTCTTCAAATCTTTACAGAATATAATGCAATACTAGATAGCACGAAAATAAGCATACAAATGCAAGCAGAAAAATTGTAGATCCTTGAAACGGTTTAAAAAAAAACATAAGTAAAGTGTATGTAAAATTCTTCAAACGTTTTTTAAAAAAAATTTTGGAGTGCAAATTCTAGGTTTTTTGTATTAAAAAAAAAACAACGAACCAGTTTTTGAGATATCGCATTTTTTCAATCGAAAGAATACCTTTGTTAAAAGTCGAAAAAATGGCTATACGAACTATAAGCTAAGTTTTTTTTTCTATGATCAGTTGTTGGCACCTGCCTTTTCGAAACATGATCTTTTATACCTTGCCTTTGATTTTGATATCACGTCCTCACCTCGTACTTCCTCATATGAAGATTTCAAAAAAATGAATTACCCTCTTCCTGAAGTACAGTAGTCCGACCAGAATCGAAGCCTCCTCAATCCATTGTGCCACAAAAGGCTGAAGTAAGACGCCGCCGCCGCCCCGAAGCTGAAAAGAAGTGGGCCAGTTCAATCCTCCGGCCA
Source organism: Philhelius festivus (assembly GCA_963931855.1). NCBI lineage: Eukaryota > Metazoa > Arthropoda > Insecta > Diptera > Syrphidae > Philhelius > Philhelius festivus. Next base: position 230,504,253 of record OZ007555.1, on the reverse strand, counting down.
GGAAATACTTCGCTACCCAGGATTCGAAACAAACCGAAGATATTTTCACACGTCAGATTAAAAGGAACTTACGCCAACCGCCGCATATGCCAAAGCTTCCAGCATGGCCACACCCTGTTTTAACGCCAAGAAGCCATTGTGCAGCTCGCAATTAAGTCGAAAACGTAACAAAACATTTAAGCAACCCGCTACCGGATTCGCCGATATGAAGAAGACCGCAGAAACAGAAAAAGTCACTATAGTAGTAGTCATGAATATATTTAAGTTCCGAAAAAAAAAAATATTATTAAGTAGTTTAGCCGAGAGGGTTCTCGTCTAGTAAAGTAAGGGGGGACTGTAACGAAGCTTTACAATTCCTGAACAATTAAATCACATTACCGAGCTGGACGCTACGACACCTGCATACTGCATTATTAAATAATCATATTGCACATCCAGTGTGCACCCGGAGTCATGTGATTACCACTCAATCGGAATCACATGCAATTTTGTCATTTATTTCGTGTAATTCACACTGACTCTTAGCCGTAGATTTAATAAATGGACGTTGGGAAAATGACAAAATCAAAATTGTCTTTTATTCTCGTCCAGTGTGGATACCAATCAAGTGTATAGACATATAGAGTTTAAGATCGAGCCGCAAACAAAAACCTTTCATAAGGCGTTTCGATGACAGATAGGCAGTGCCGTAATGGTGAAGCTAATCTAATTTTTTTTTAATAAAATAGTAGGGTATTATTAGCTAGAGTAGGGCAAGCTTTAGTATTATTATGAGTATTAGCTAGAGTGGGGGAATATTTATTATTATTATTAAGAGTATTATTATTTACTAAACCAACCCGTTTCTTTCCTTTGATCTCCTCTTCAAGGCAGCTCATTGGACAGGTTCTCTTTTTAGAGTTCCACCCGTTTTTTTTCCTAGGTTGCGTGCTAAAGACACAATATATGAAATACCGTGTTAGTTATTTAGGCTTTTGAATACTGTATTATATGAAATACCGTGTTATTTATTTTAAGAAAATAAACATTGTTAATAAAAGTATGAATACGAAGCCACGAAATAAATTAATTGAAAGTTTTGGAGTATTAAAAAAAACATTATTTCATTCGGAGCTTTAGACCCGCCAAACCCAAGTTTGTTGCTTCTTTGGGAAGAACCCTGGACACCGACGAGTTTTACCTCAGCCACGAAGAAAAAGCATCACAGTATTAAACAAGTAGATTGTTTATTTACTGATTTCAGTAAAGCTTTAGACAAGCTGTCACATCGTGTTTTGCTTTTCACATTAAGAAAATTAGGATTTAGCGAAAATTTTGTAAAATGGCTTCAATCTTATTTATTCGATAGATCTTATTCGGTGTTATGTAACGGTTGCGAATCAAATAAATTTAAAATCAATTTAGGAATTCCACAGGATAGTCATTTAGGCCCAATGCTTTTTATTTTATTTATAAACAACTTACCATCTGTGTTAAAATACTCCAAGTGCCCCTTTTAAGCCGACACGATTTAAAAATCTTTAAAACTATTTCAAACACTCGTGATTGTGAAGAATTGCAAGTGATCTTAATGATCTTTTTGACTGGTGCATTCATAATTGATGATGTTATTTCCAAAACCAGCTATCTCAACTGAAGGTAGTTTTGAGTAAAATACCAAAAACCTTTACCTCATAATACAGAAGATATAGAGCAAAATTATCTTCTACAAATCTATTCTTCACGAAATTTTAATAAAATTAAAGTTTTCGAATTAAATATAACTTTAGTCCTTACATAGAAAATTCTTCATTAAAAATTCAGTTTATCTGCTTTTGGAAGTATAACTGAATATGTCTTTTTTTTGGAAGTTAAATTATTTGAAAAAAAAGCTTTTTTTTAACATTTATTCAATATCAGACTTTTAGTTTATAACAAGGAACACATACATTTATAAATGTAATTAAAATAAAAATAAGAATTAACAGTCCATTAGTATAAGTAAAAGTGGTTTTCATTTTTAAAACATATCTTCGTTAGAAAACTAGATATTTTCATTCGCTTCAACGTTAACAACGTCGTTTAGTGGTGTAGTAGCAATTTGATTATAAAATTAAATTGTTTCTGGTTCAATGCCCATAGCTTTTAACAATTTGAAGACATCTTCCCGTTTGGCTGGCTTAATATGGCTTTCTTGTGTTTTTGCATAGAGACCAAATTCCAGACCGGCCCAGCCCAACTAACTCTTCTTTTTAGTAAGTTGTGGAAGGTGGTTTCTCCACTATATGTTTTATAAAAACTTATTTCGGTCGTAAAAATTGTCATACCCAATATCCTGGAGTCCGAAATCTTAAAAGTTTTTTTTGTTTGAACCACAGCTTCTGATAGATTTTGCCAATCAAAAAGCTCGTCAATTAAAGGGTGTTTAAATTTTAAGGGCCGATGTTGATTTTGAATAAAACACAAATTATTTAGGAAATTACTGTCATTTCTTTTTATTATGACAATATTGGCTTGATTCAATTACGCATGGAACTAAATATTGGCCTCCATCCCATGGTCCAAATTTTCGATGACGCTGAGGCATAATTGAGGTTCTATGCCGTTAATGTACAGAATCATCTCATGCTTTGGCTCTTGAATTGTGGCTGGCTTATCGACGTACACCTTTTTTCAAATAACCCCAAAGAAAAAAGTTCAACGGTGCCAAATCACATGATCTTGGCGGCCAATTGACATCGCCACCACGTGAGATAACACGGCCATTGAATTTGTCGCGCAAAAGAGCCAAAGTGGCAGGACGGTGAAACCACATATCGTCCACATCCATATCTTCCAATTCGGGCCATAAAAAGTTCGTTAACATCTCAAGATAGCGAACACCATTCCCAGTATCTGCCTGACCGGCCTCATTTTGGAAAAAATACGGCCCGATGATGCCGCCAGCCCATAAACCGCACCAAACAGTCACTCTTTGTGGGTGCATTTGTTTTTCGACAATCACTCTTGGATTATCATTCGCCCAAATGTGGCAATTTTGCTTATTGACGAGTCCACTGAGGTGAAAATGTGCCTCATCACTGAAGATGATTTTCTTCGAAAATTGATCATCTACTGTTGCCATTTCTTGCCACCATTCTGACCATTGACGACACTTGAAATGGTCAAGAGGCTTTAGTTCTTGAGTCAATTGCACCTTGTAAGCGTGTAAATGCAAGTCTGTATGCATAATGTTCATCAACGACGAGCGTGAGATGTGAAATTGTTGGGCACGACGACAAGTTGTGGTGGACGGCTCTTCAGCCACACTATCGCGAACAGCAGCAATATTTTCTGCAGTACGAGCTGTACGAGCATGTGCTGGTGTTTTCACATCTCCTACAGACCCGGTTTGCTCAAATTTTTGCACGATTTTTCCGATTGTACGCACATTTGGACGATTAAATTGACCGAAAAAATCACGAAGTGCACGATATGTATGTATTTTGATTTGAACGCGCATTTTCATAATAAGCCTGAATAACTTTAACGCATTGCTCGATTGTGTATCTTTTAATGGTTCAAATTGAATTAGTCTGAAATTGAGAAATGTCAAATGAAATGCAGGAAAAAACTTGACGTTTAGGTGTGGTTCACATTCAACATCAGCCCCTAAAATTGAGCCACCCTTTATTATAACAGCATTTTTGATTGATTTTAAGATTATTCTGACAATGAACTTATTTTTTTGTTCAAATAAAAAATAATGTTTACTGATGTAAATTTTAAATCCTACTCTATTACATAATTTCAAAGAGCCACAAACAGTAAAAAGCAGTTGTGAGATTGTGTTGAGAAGATAGACTATGACTTGCAAATTTGAGATGCCTAGTTTTTTGAAAAAAAAAAAAAAAAATATAGCAAAAATATAAAAACAATTTTATAAAAAAAAATTGCTTAAAATTGAATAATATACATCTTTTTTTTTTCAAATAAATATACAAAAAAAACAGTAATGTTTTTACTCTTCAAATTTTTTGGGTACCATTTTAGAAAAAAATATTTGGGGCAAAAGTCAAGCACTTTTTTTCCTGGAATTTTATTAGTATGACATTCCTTAAGCTTTCTCAAACTTTCTGACCTGCTTGACTTTTATTATAGATTATTAAGCTTCGGATTATCATGCACTTAAAATCTGAAAATATGCGCTTAAAATAGGCGCTTAAAAATGCAAAATATGCATTCAAAATATGGCACTTGAAACCAACTTAATTTCTATTTAATATAAAAACACATTTTCTTCATCTTTAAAAATAAGTAAATTTTTTTTTTATTAAAATAAAATAATATCTGAAAACGAAATTAACATTAAAAAAAAAAAACATTGTTAAATAAAAAATAAACATCTTAGGTGGAAAAAAATGCCATCTCTTTCCTTTTTTCTAAAAATCAACCGTTCTCTTCCGTGAACTTTTTTGCACTTGTGTAATCCGGCACTATGCTAGTATTCTTCATTGAAATCGAAACAGCGTTGCCACTTCTAAAAAAAGTTGCGCAGTAGATCCATGGACAAAATGCAGTAGATTGATCCATTTCGCAGCTATTTTTTTTATGTAATTCAATTTTTATTTTTATTAAAAATACATATTTAACTAATAAAATAAAATTTAAATTGAAAACAAAGTATTAAAGTTTTTCAAGTAATCCAAGAGCTTTGACTTAGTTTATTTCGTTTAGTTATGTAATTTCCTAGCGGGCACAAAATCAAAGAAGTCTTAGATTCATTTTTCTATAAGAGCGGATTCTAAACATATGAAGTGTGCGGGATTTTGAAAAAGGTGGAGTAGATTTTATTTTGTGGTAGAAAATTTATATTTTGGGAAAAATGCAGTTGATCTACTGCAATTGCAGCAAAGTGGCACCGCTGCGAGAAACGTCATTTCAAGAAACAACGGCACAACGAATGACCTACCTATATTCGTATATGGTGTGGTAGACTCAAAAACTAAGCATGAGTGTATCAGTCAACATCTTTCAGTTTATATGTAGTGGTTTATGTGTAATCGCAACCGAAAACAGTTGGCTATTGCACATTAAACGTGTTAAGCTTTATGCGCGAAACATATTAAACCAGGAGCAGAACCAGCGCCGTCAACAGCAAACAGCACGCTGGCCAGCAAATACTTTTCAAACACTTTAAACCAGCATCGTGTTGTAATTTTTTGACATTTATATTTCTTATTGTTGTTGCAATTTGTGCAACAGTAAATTTTGGATTTTGACCAAACGACGCTGTTGACGTTGCTGGTCTATTTTGTGTTCAACGATTAAAATACATTGATTCTAAAATAATGGCTTCCGCTGTTGCTGATGACGTTGCTGGTACTGATTCAATCTGTTTCGCGCTTTAAGCCTAGTACTCAGATTGCGCTAAATTTTATCTCCCACATTTTTCTCCAAACATCAGCTAAAATCCAAGCTAAATTTTGACATAAGAACCTTATGGAGAATTTGGTTTACAGTATGATTTTTTGAGAATTATGAATGAGAACGAATAAGAATTATGAATTATGAGTGATTTTTGCTGTGGAAAATCTTGTAAGTCTTCCGTCACCAAATATTCTTCTAAATATTATTCCATTTCAAATTGAAATTGAAATTTAGCTCGAGAACAAATGTGCCAGACAATTATTACGTGCGCTAAATTTTGACAGATAAGTTATGTACAGTTCGAAGAGAAATTTTGATTTTTTAGCTGGAGCAGCGTACCTCTAGGCTAAATAATGCTTTATATTGTGTTGTTTGAATATGTTTCAAGATTGTGAAATGAATAAAAGAAATAGATAATAGTCTTAAGATTCGTTTGCACTAACATAAAATTTAAATTTTTTTTACTGTCTAGTTTAGTTTTTGAACAATATAGGTAGGTACTCTAAAAATATAAATTTATTATAAAAAATATGCAAAATTATGCAAAATATGCATTTATAGTAAAATATGCAAAAATATGCACTAACGGTTAAATGCCAGTTTAAAGGAAATTTCTTCATTCGTATACATAATTAGTTGCCTTGCTTTCAAGGTGTTCCTAAAAAAATATGCATTTGCATGGAAATCCTAACCCTATAGATTATACACAAAGGTAAAAATTTTTTTACAAAATGTCTTCTTTTCATTTAAATTTTTTTAATACAAACAATTGTTTTTAATCAGTTTTTGAACTTTAAGCGTAATTTATATACTTTCATCTGGGTGTGAAATTTTGTTAAACTTTTTCTCATTCTTTATTCTGATTTTATGGATGAAACTAAAATAAGCTTTTGTTTAACACTTTTCAAATAAGCGATTCGCGCCCTTAAGTATCAACTTTGCTAGGCTGTTTAACCTTCACTTATAGATTTAAATATCTAAACTCATATCAGATACACAGTTAAGTTTAAGATAGCAAACTTTATTATTCCGTTGCTTTGCTAGCACGGTGACATTTATATCTTCGCCATGTATGGAGACGTCTCACTGTGCGTCCTAATGTCTCGTGTCTCTCCTTATTTTATAGTTTCTTTAATAAGTCAGTTCTCTAAAGTGAAATAGCCAGTTACATTCCCCTCATAAATAATTCAACCGTACACTCGCTTTTAAAGGAATGCTCATCAATTTATCCTCGAGCCCGGGTTCGGAAATACTCAGTATAAGAGATTCTTTCTTTGGCCGCACTACACGAATGTAGAATATTCTACACTGCTCCGTTTTTCCATCTCATTATTTTATGCAGAGATGAAATCCCAATGTGCTTCGGTATCTCCTTTTTAATCGTCTTTAACTGCGACAGTGCGACCGAAATGGAAATTGCATTTTTTGTTTGTTAAGTTTTAAAGAAAACGAAATATTTAAAAAAAAAACAAAAATTAATTTATGCTGTTTTTCGAAAATACATAGAAAATGACAATGATGTTTGTGAAAATTGACAGCGGCGCTTTTTCATAACTCGGAAACTAGAAGAAGTAGGTAAATGCCGATTGCACAGAAAAAAAGGTTTTTTTTTCAGCTCAATTCTGTGTTCTAAACTAAAAAACGACAATTTTCGACTTATGCCACTCTGCCGGAAAAGCGACGAAATAACAAGATTATGCAGTTCATGATGTTCTCTACGTTACCGAAATAGAAGTGAACTTACTATTTATAAGGAAGATTGTGATTGTGATCATGAGAATGTTGTCATCTTTAACAGAAATGGTTGTCGTGTCATGAATTCTTCAAAAGAATTTCAGGAAGATTTTCAAATGGGCTATACAAATTGGATTTTGCCACAAATCAGAATGCATATGTTTCACAATTTGAACTTGGCAACATTTGGCATCGAAGATTTTGCCACTTGGGTCAAGATAACATGAAATTACTTGCACAAGGCTTAGTAAAATAGCCCGGTCAAATTAGCTTCAAAAATAAGGGTAAGGTTACATTAATTCGCACAAAGCTGAAAATTGGCATGAATGTTGAGAACACTATTACAAACAATTTGTCAAAAGTCCCCATCGATCCGACGTGTGCAAAAAAAATTATTCAAGGTCAAATGTTGCAAAAATCGGTTTTTTGCATTTTTCAGCTGAACGGCAAGTTTTATCATAAGATAGGTGAGACAAAAGTTATTCATCATGCAATTATCTAAAGAAATTGTCTTAACACTTTTTCTCCTAAGAATCACCATTTTGGAGATATAGCGAAGCAAAAACTTGAAAAAAAATTATTCAAGGTCAAATGTTGCAAAAATCGGTTTTTTGCATTTTTCAGCTGATCGGCAAATTTCATCATAAAATAGGTGAGACAAAAATTATTCATCATGCAATCATCTATAGAAATTGTCTTAACACTTTTTCTCCTAAGAATCACCATTTTGGAGATATAGCGAATCAAAAAGTTGAAAAAGTTGTATTCTTCATAATATGCACACGGTTCCGCGCCACCCGTGAAGTAGTACACTTGGCGCGTTTTTTTAAAGGTGGCTTTGCCGGTAGGCCTATTCAACGATCTATTGTGGTCCTATTGAGTTGAAAATTTTGTATCTAATTGAAAAATACTACTATTGGAAATGACGAAAGCGATTATGAGTATTTTTTACAAAAGATAAGTACCAAAACTTATCTAAGCACCTAATTACATTACAAATTTGACGCCGATATTGCAGTGCTTTTTTTCATTTCAAACGCTTTTCTCAATTCATTGCCACAGAATAAACAGCACTCTTTTAAACAAAAAACAATTCTGACATTCACTGTCTCAAATGCTTCATTGTTAATGGTTTAACGAGTAAGATTGATTTTTGAAATCCTGTAGTATAACAACGGACCAAATATTGGTCTAAGTGTTTTGGCTTTTCCGGTCAGCAGCCACCTTAACCTAAGGTAACGTAACCTAAACAAAAAACTGATTCATTTACGCGTGCTCTAGTACGAGGAGGACTTATTATTGATGTACCAGCTTGTTCTTGTTCGTGACGTCTTTTAACTACGGTAATGGTACTCTTCCGAGTGTACTTTTTCCGCCAAATGTTTACTACAAATAAAGAAAAATTGATACATTTCTCTTACAAACAAGAAACTGCACAAATTCTGTTTGCAATAACTACTTGTTCTTACTACGAAGGAACGCTTGGGACTAATACTATTTTGTTTGGGCCCTTAGAAACGGAGCAGGTATACGAGCGTCGCAGACAGATGCTGCTCAAGGCCGTACGGTCACATAAAATGAGGGACTGGGTTTTCTTTCGAGTTTATATTCTTAAGCCAAATATACATTGTGCAAGTGTATTCGAAAATTCGGATTAAAGTTGCATATACACACACCAAGCATGAGTCTTCAATCTTTTATTTTAACATGTACGGTGTGGTGAGAGGACGTTGCGCTTTGTGAGTTTTTTTCGGCGAAATTGTGAATATAAGAACGTCTTTGAGATTTTTTCAATTTTATCCGAGTAGGTAATTTGTTTTATTTTGTCTGTCCATTTCATCATACATTTTTTGTTTACTATTTTAATATTTCAATCAGTGCTTATGTTGTACTGTGGTCTCATCTCTTCAACGAACTATACGCAAATGAACCAATAAATGCATGGTCAATCATCAATCTTGCATATACACTACTTCAATGCAGGACGCTAGATTGAAAGAAACTCAAAAGATTTTCATTTTGCTTTAATCCTAAATCCAATCTATACGTGTGATTTTTTCACCAATACACTTGCGCGTGCTTGTCATGCATTTGAACAGTGTATATCTGGCTTTAGAATTGTATAATATGTATCTATACGCCACGAAAACTAATATTTTTACTTGTATTACCGTTGTGTAATGTATATAACGGTAATTGACATACATATTATGAAGAACACAAATTTTTCAACATAGCTGTATCTCCAAAATGGTGATTCTTAGGAGAAAAACTGTTAAGACGATTTCTATAGATAATTGCATGATGAATAATTTTTGTCTCACCTATCTTATCATAAAACTTGCCGTTCGGCTGAAAAATGCAAAAAAAAACATTTTTGCAACATTTGACCTTGAATAATTTTTTTTCAACTTTTTGATTCGCTATATCTCCAAAATGGTGATTCTTAGGAGAAAAAGTGTTAAGACGATTTCTATAGATAATTGCATGATGAATAATTTTTGTCTCACCTATCTTATGATAAAACTTGCCGTTCAGCTGAAAAATGCAAAAAACCGAAATTTGCTACATTTGACCTTGAATAATTTTTTTTGCACACGTCGGATCGATGGGGACTTTTGACAAATTGTTTGTAATAGTGTTCTCACCATTCATGCCAATTTTCAGCTTTGTGCGAATTAATGTAACCTTGAATGTCTATTTTGACCGGGCTAAAAGGTGTTGACCTAAGCCAAGATTCATTGTCGAATTGCATATCCTATGCAGAAGGGAAATAGCATCGGAACAAATTTCGCTCAGAAAGGTCAAGATCATCAAAAGTTCTTGACTCAATTTACTCAGACGTGTGTGGTCCCATGGAGGTGAAATCTATAAGGGGAAGTATAAATATGTATTTTGTAACTTTCATAGATGATTTCACGAGAAATGCATTTGTGTACTTTATGAAAACTAAAGATTCAGTTCTGAGCTGTTTTCAAAATTCAAAGCGATTGTGATTGATTCGAAATCTGAAAAATGTATTTTTGTAGGCATTTAAAGCACATCAAAAGAATTTCGACTAACTCACAGTTTATAAAAGAAGGATGTTTTCGTCAGCCGCGATGTAGTATTTCATGATGAGAGCATTCAAAGAAAAGAAAAATTGTAAACACCAAAGAATTCAAGGCGATGATTATGAAGTGGGGGATAGCGAAGAAGCTACAACAACTCAATTTCAAAATTACCCATAGTTGTTTACAGTGCTGAGAAGACCAACGTTTGTGAAGATCCTGAAGACATTGAAGATGCATTATGCCACATCAATGTCACCTCTAATCGCTGTCCTCAACAGTAATCGTGTCACCGTCGGATGCTTTCTGGATGTCGAGAAAGCATTTGATAGCGTGTGGATAGACGGTCTAATCCACAAACTTCATCTTATGCAAGTACCTCGTCATTAATAAAACTTCTCTTTTCTTTCCTATCTTGCAGGAAATTTTTTGTTCAAGTTGATAACTGCAAGTCAAACATGAAGACCATCAGAGCTGGAGTCGCCCAAGGCTCAAAACTAGGCCCCTTCAACTTGAAGACTTCAGACCAACCTTCACCAATTGGATGCGAGAACCTCCTGTATGCTGATGACTCGCTCACCTATGCCACATCAATGTCACCTCTAATCGCTGTCCAAAAAGTAGAAACCCACATTAACAGACTCTTCCAATTCTACCAGAAATGGGGCATCCGAATCAATACTTCCAAATCGGAACTTGTCTGCTTTAGGAGACCTTCAACTGGTAGAGGCCTTCGCACCGCAACAATTTGCAGAAATCTGGCCCTAAAACTCCCTGACGGATCCTCCATAGTGGCAAAACCAAGTGTCAAGTACCTGGGAGTGCACTTCAACGAGTTGCTAAGGTTTAACCTGCACTCAAGAAATTTTCTGAAAAAGGCCAGCTGGGCCTTCAGCCGTTTGCACCCATTGCTGAAAAGAAGATCAGGTCTTAGCCAACCGACAAAGATATTAATCTACAAACAGCTCCTGCGACCAGTGATTAGCTATTCCTTCCCAGTCTGGTTTTCCATCTCGAAGACAGCTATGAAGGAACTTCAACTATTCGAAAGGAAGATACTGAGGATCTGCACTGGGCTCTACTTCGACCGTCAACGACAGAAGCACTACAGGAACGAGCATCTCTACACAGAAGCGAATTTAATCCCACTGGACAAATATCTAGTTCATTCAACGAAGAAATTAATGAGGAACATCATCGACCACCCGAATCAGCTTATGAGAAGGATGACCACAGAACAACGACATCCCGAGCCGAGGTACCTCAGTGTAATGGAAACTCTGGATGACAACGTAATCATGAACAACGAGGATGTAGTCTCGTTCTACGCTGACATTGGGTCAGCCTACCACCGCGGCTAAAACGCCATCCCTGCCCACAACCCACAAAAATCACCACTGACAACCAGGAATGAACACCCTGAGGACAATACAGTCAACCAACATTTTAAATTTAATTTTTTTTTTCGTCATGTAAATTTTATATAAAAATAATTAAACTTAAGTCACTGTATATAGTTAGGCCCCCTATGAGCCAACAAATGTAAATTTTCATGCATATGTATTATCTTATTAGTTGTAAGCCAAATTGTAAATAGTATGTTCAATAAAACAAAAATTGAATTGAATTGAAGATGCATTATCTAGAAGCGACAAAGAAAAATGGATGACAGCAATGGGATGTAAAGTGAAGTCATCACAAGCCCGCTGGAGCCAATATCATCAAGATGAAATGGATTTTCAAAAAAAAAAGGACGAAAAAAAAAGATGGGGAAACATATTAATCCGTAGTAAGGTACTCATCCATTCGGTACTTGATTGCATTATCAGCAAGATATAATTAGGAAATTCAGCGAATGAATGCTGTAACTGCTTTTCCTCAAGGTGAGTTAAATTAAGATATCTATGTTGAGAAACCAAAGGAACTTCCTATGACGAAACGAAACAAAGCTGCCTATGGGCTGAAAAAATCATATAATAAAACGGCAAACATGTTTTTTGTGGTACACTTTTCGCGGCCCACAAAAACCGAAGGGACATAAATTACATATTAAACGAAATCATTTTTTGCATAGATGTGCATAATGCCAAAATTATTTAAATATACTACACAGAAATTGTTTAAAACAACAAATAAAAATTGCAAAAAAAATGCCCGGAAAACAAAAACATTTAGAAATGTCAAATCGACTAGCTGAATAGAGCATACATTTACACTATACTGTCATACAGTTTTAGCACAGATAATTATATATAATTATAATTATCTGTGGTTTAAGTGTAGTAAAAGTTAGATCCATTAATAATACAGCACATTTTGTTCACTTTTCACTCTTTGAAGTTGAATGTAGTTAAGTCTTAAAGTATTAACTACATCTATCGGGCAATTTCTGTGTTAGGCTAGGTGCGCACATTCAATTTTTAGTTGCACATATTATGTTTGGTTGCTTATTAGTCCAGTCAAAGCGTCATGAAAAAGGGCCTGACCTTGCGCGCAGAGGCATGGTCTATTTTTTTTTCATGGATCGATAGGTACTTATGAGAAAAGCTTAAAACCAAATTTGCACCACATGACAACTTTTTTTACCAAAGTTATTGGTAAAAATGTGTTTTGTGTCATTTTTTGGTCATTTGCGAATATCTCGGCTCCACTATCTCCTACAAACAAAAATTAAACATGTATTTATTCTTTTATGTTATTAAAAAAAACATTTGTTTAAACAAATGAAAAAAAAGTTATAGTATGTTAAAATAAATGTTTGTTGTTTAAAAATCACTTTTTCGTGATTATTAAGAAAAAAGCTCATTTAACGATGAAATTTTTATTTTTTATTATTTAATTTCTTGTAATTCCCTACAATTTAAAACAAAAATCAGCACTCTACGATGAACGAAAGCCGAGTAATAAATTATTGAACATAGGTAAGTCAGCGCACCCACGCATTTTATGATTTTATGTTTTAATTAATATCTCAGCCCCAGTATGTCGCAAAGTGAAAATAAAAAACTGTATTGCTAATAACAATATTTTCTATCAACTTGCATTTAATTTAATATGTTTAAGCAAAAACATAAAAAGTTACCGTTGGTTTCAACGTTTTTTTTCTTGTTTTTAATACCTTTTTTTCATAGTTATTGAGAAAAAAACTGTATTTCTCGGTAAATATTTTTCAGTTTTGGATTTTTGTTTTATAGTCCTGCTGGCGACACCAAAATTACAAGCTACAAGGTTAAAATACTAAATTGTAAGCTTTCCTAAGTTTTTAAATCATGAATATCTTGGCTCCCGTTTGTCGTAATGGACTAATTTTTTTTTTAATTTGAAGAAAATTAGCAGCACTATAAAATTAAAATAATATAATTATTATATGTTACACAAAATAGCGAACTCTTTTTGGGCAATCGTTTAGTTTGTGTCAAAACACAAACTTTTTAGGTGCTCGAACCAGCCAAGCAGTTGCGAAAATAAAAATTTAATGGGCGCGCCTAGCCTTAGTGTTTTCAAAAAGTGAAAAAGTGAAATTAAGAACCATTTTAACTTTTACTTTTTGTGTTTTCCGAGATGGAAGATAGATATTTGAAATGAGTTGGAAAAAGAGAGCATGTAGTTCTAGCTTTATTCTATGCGTTACTGTTTTTAAATCTTACCTGAAAATAAAATATCCCCCTGGTTTGACAAGAATGCGTTAATATTCTCAAAACCGTAACAAACAAACAAAATATCAAATTCTAATTAGAGCTGAGTAAATCGTTCATTTTAAATGATTGAATCGTTCAACAATCGATTACGAAAATGATCCGATTATTTCAACCAACCGATTATTCGATCATTTTTATTTCACTGAAATGATTCAATACTGTTACTATTCGATTTTAATTTCGATTTCGATGATAAGATTGACTTGTGGCCTTGATAGTCCTCACCAAATTCTCTATTATTGTAAGCCATAAATTGCCAAATAACATCGAATGATGGCTACTTTGTACATGGATTAAAAAGTGTCAAAAAAGTTTTCGGCTGACATTTTGTACGATATACACTTTGTATGTCATAACTGAATTCGTCCTCTATTCGTCAAGTCATAAACTGTCAAATTCCATCAAAGGATGGCTAAGATTTCGATGGATTAAGAAAGTCTAAAAATCCACATTAAACATACCGGATTCTGATACATGAAATAACATCAGTTCAACCCAACAATTGTTTTTGCGGCCTACAACATCAACAACCAATCTGCAACGTGTCAAAAATCTGCAATGTGTCAGAAATGTGTATAGGTTTGAAAGTTTGTTTACCATTAACTGTTTTCCTTTTGACTCCAGGATTGAGTGCTTAGCAGGTAGGTACTTCTCATTGCATTCAACAATTTAAAAAAAATCATAAATTCTCTGTCTTTTATTGAATGATAATGAATTAAATAAATAAATTGGCACTCGAATTTCGAGAGCTGGGTCGGCTAGTCTAGTTAAATTTGGAACACTAAATTGGATCAAGTTCTCCGAAAGCTTGGATTGAAGCGTTCAGAAGTGAATCCTTGCATATATTTCCAACGTGTAGGTTCAAGTATGAAATTTCTCGCAATATAATACCAACGTAATAAATGTTCATTCTTTTCTACATATATTCTTAATCGAATAAGTTGCTGTTGTGTTTTTACTCTGCTAAAAGTAAGGTTAACGATCAGTATCCGAAGCAGCGATGCTAAGACCCCTCATTGCGACATACCCCTATAAATTCAATCTTTAACCTTGCTGTCACCCATTTCTGCATTAAGAAATTGGTTTTCTGTTAATTTGAAATTCTTGAAAATCAGGGTGATATACAATGTTTATAAAATAAACACGATTTGAATTGAAAAACCTATGTCACAAAGAATTGCATCTATATTTATAAATACAAACATTTCAAATTTTTTCTGTTTGCGTAGACAGAGAACGACTTTTGGCTGATTTCCAAATGTAAATACTCCTCTATGTCCGAAGACATTCTGACACATCTGTGGGAGGTTGTGTTGGTTGGTATCAAATAAGATAAATAAAAACTCACTTTGTCGATTTTTAACCAAAGCAGTCATAACCATAAAAAATAGGGACTTTAAGGTTCTTCTTACGTACTTTGTGTCCAAGTCTAGCAAGTCAATGTGTTTGATGTCCTCAGCACCCTCAATACTGCGGCAACAGAAGCCAAGACCTGTAACAAAAAATTTCAAAAAAAAAAACCAAAATGAAAATGGGAAATTTCAATTTTTTTATTTGAATAATACTTTCTCCCTGGTAAATGATTTCCTTGATACTTCTTTTTATTTTATTTTAAATTTTACCTGGAGGATAGTAGCGAAGGAATATCTTGGTAACTCTCATTGCACGATAGTATCCTGTGTGATTGACGTCCTTGAAGGAATGGAGAATCCAGAAGATCCCAGTGCCTGGGAACTCTTTCGATGCAATGACTTTTCTCAAAAGGAAATAAATTATGAGCACGGGCGAGAGTTCATTTCTAGAAGACGTTCCTCCGTTGGTTTCTTTGTTACTTACAAGACAAGTAAATCCGCCTTTAGCAGAACTATAATCCTTAGCAAACAATACAGAAAATAAAAAACTCCTACACCATCATCGTCTGGGGTTATTACGATTATTTTACTACCACGTTTGATCGATGGAAAGATACACCTATTCAGCGCTCCTCTATAACATTGTTCGTTGCCAGGAAGAGTGTTGGGTTTGGTTTGGGGTATTGTGTTTTATGACGGTTTTTTGAGATAGCTATACGTTAGATAGTTGAAAGGAAGAGATAGTTTTTATTTTTTTTTTAGCTTCGACTATTACAGCGGTTGTTTTTGTTGCAAAGAGATTTTCAGATGAGCGCACGAGGATTTTCATGTTCAAAATGAATTATTACAGAAGATTTAATGCGTTCATTATGACAACTCAATGATTTATAGACACAATAGTCACAGTATTGAGGACATGTTATCGGCTTAATCGATTTTTTGGAGGTTTGATGTTTTAGAGTGTTGCTACATTCGGCAGCGCGGCGCCAGTAAATCATTATTATCAGTGTTCTGTGTAACCACAATGAAGTAGGTTTGTTGGGACTTTTCCTGCATCCTTCAAATTCAAATGCTTTCACTATAATTGTTTTATTATATTATTATAGCTAAGAGTGTTAAAAATTTTAACCACAAATGTTTGCCATAAATCTCTTTTCCATAGATATACAAAAATAATATAGAGTCATCATTTTGGATAAGATTGCCTTACAGGTAAGACTATAAACATAAATCATACCTAACTGGCTTCCGATCCATGAAAGGTCTATTCTCTACAAATTCTAGCACGCTACTTACAGTCGTCCAGACGAAAGCCCTCAGTCATCCGTGACATCCGAATTGGCTTTATCTTTACACAGAAAGAGTCGATTATCAACTAGAACTTTGTGAATATCATCTAATAGTCGGCACCGTAAATAAGGATGGGTAGTATAGCAGCCATGTTCTAAATGGAATTGAAATCGATACGAAATAAAATTTGATGTTCTACAATTTATTCGGCACGAGTACGATAACTCAGGCGCCACAAAGTAATAACCGATTTTTTTTAGAGAGATTTAATACAATCAGTTTTTACTATGGGGTCTATCTCAACTTGTTTAGGCGGGAGGGGCAATTTTAAAAAAAAAAATGACTTAAAATTAAAAAAAATATATAAACATAATAAATATATTTACAAATAAATAGGTTCTCTGAAAGCTGTTCTTTCCTATTTTGTTCCACTCTTTGTGTTAATAGTTTTTGAAAAAAATACTTTCAAACTCAAAATTTATCAAAAATAAAAAAATGTTCCTATTTTTTTTTCAAAATTGCAAGACTAGGTACTGAATTGGCTTCAATTATTTGATGTTCCTATAAATTCTTAATCGAACAGTGAAAACTTGATGGTTTTATGTCTTCTAGCTTATGAGAATATTGAAAATTACCAAAACTATTTTTTTATACAATTTTTATTTTTTTGGTATTTATGTAAGCTTGCTTTTATAAATATAGTCCTAACACTCGGCGTATAAACAGCGAGGTACAGTGAGCGTCAAAACTGAGTAAACACCAATATGATTTCTGGAGTTACATGGAATTTGAAAAAAACAAATAAATGATGAAATCTAATAATAAAAATCAATAAAAATAAATCGAAACACAAATAAAAATTCAAAATATAACTTTTTGCAATTTTTCCTAATAAAAACTAAACATACTCCATATTTAACGCGTCAGAAGTAAAAAACATCATACAAAAATAACGAGTGATTTTTTAAGAGCTATCGGAAATTAAAAAAAAAAAAACACGTACAATTCAGAAAAATGCATGACATCTTTTTTTGAACCGATAGTACAGTCGATATAATTTAATGTTTGAAGATTATTTCATGCAAATATTGGCCGCGGCTGCGCCTCAAATGGTCCATCCGCTTAGTCTAATTTTGGCATACTGTTTCTAACATTTCGGCCGGTATCTCTTCCAGTGCCTCAATCGAAGCGAAACGGTCTTAACGCTATAGACATGAGCCTTAACATAGCCCCACAAAAAAATAGTCTAGAGGCGTTAAATCGCACGAATTGGAATTACGATATTGATCAATTAATTATTAATGTTTTATTGTGTAATAAAGAAGAACTTTTTGTTATGTGTAGTTATATACCACCAAGAAGTACTATCGATCTATATGATATACATCTAAGTAATTGTAAAAACATTCTAGAAAATCTTTCTAGTTCTCAGCATGTTTTTTATGCTGGAGATTTTAATTTAAGTGAAATTAATTGGATCTTTGATCAGGATGAGAAATACTTAATCCCTTTCAATATAAATACTGATTCTGAGGCACTGTTAGTAGACTTTTTCAGCCAATTTGATATTATTCAAACTAATAACTGTCATAATGATTTTGGTCGTATACTTGATCTTGTTTTCGTCGATAAACAATTTAATGTCGATGTTGAAAAATGTTTGCTACCAATGCTTCAGAACTCAGTCCATCATTGTGCATTAGAGGGAAATCTTACTTTCTATAGCTATTTAAAAAAGAGCAATTTAGTTCATTCAAAAGTTGTAAATTGTTTTGAGAATGCTGACTTTGATGCAATAAATGCGTACCTTGCCTCGTTGTCTTGGGGGGATATCATGAATCAACCTGATTTAAAGAATGCGTACAATACCTTCAAAGATATAATTAATAACACTATAGAACGTTTTGTTCCCAAAAAAACAATACTGTGTAATTCGAATCCTATTTGGTTCAATAAAAGGTTGTCGCGTCTTAAAAATAAGAAAAATAAAGCCTATAAGAGATACAAATTTAATAAAAGTAATCAAGATCTTCATAATACGTATCTTGCATTGCAACGTTTGTTTGATTCTCTTAATTTAGAGTTATACAATGATTATATTACTTCTACTGAGATTAAGATCAAAAATGATAGTGGCCATTTCTGGAAATTTATTAACTCCAAACGAAAAAATACAGGCCTTCCAAATTGTATGAGTCACGCAGGAAAAATTTCAAGTAACATATTAGAAATATGCAATCTTTTTGCCAAATACTTCGAATCCGTCTATACTAACGAAACACACTCTCAAAATCTTCCTAACATACCTGAAAGATTTAGTATGGGTTACCTTCATATCGATGCTGATGAAGTTTTAGTTGCCTTGAAGCAAATAGAAACTTCAAAGTCGGCTGGACGGGATGGTTTTTCACCACTTTTTTAAAAAATGCAGCAAACTCTCTAGCCGAACCACTAACAATTTTGTTTAATAAGTCATTGGTTAATGGTTTATTTTTGAAGGAATGGAAAATTTCTTTCCTTACACCAATTTTGAAGGCTGGGTCCAAGCAAATCATATCAAATTACAGACCAATTTGCAAAATTTCAGTTATCCCAAAAATATTTGAAAAAATCATATGTGACAAAATACTTTTCGTTGTCCGAGAGCATGTATCGATCTTTCAACATGGCTTTATACCAGGAAGATCTACAGCAACTAATTTACCTATATTTGTCAATCATATAATTTCGAATTTTGAAAGCTACTTACAAACCGATATCATTTTTACCGATTTTGCTAAAGCATTCGACAGAGTAAACCATAAGATTTTACTCCATAAACTTGCTTGTCTTGGCTTTCATTCTAATTTACTGAAATGGATCGAATCGTATTTAACTGGTCGAGTTCAAATCGTGAAAATCGATACAAGTTTTTCTGACCCTATCTATGTGCCTTCAGGAGTTCCCCAGGGTAGCCACATTGGACCATTGCTATTTCTTTTATTTATTAATGATATATCAGATATTTTTATTCATTCTAAATGCTTGCTTTATGCCGATGATCTGAAGCTCTATAGAAAGATTGAATCCTTTCATGATTGTTTACTCCTTCAAGATGACTTCGAAAGACTCTCGCAATGGTGCGACATAAATTCCCTTCATCTGAATTTATCTAAGTGTCAGGTTCTAACCTGTTCTCTTAAGAAAATCTGGATTAATTACAGATATAATTTGAATAATATTAACATAGAAAGAATTTCTCAAAAAAAAGATCTGTGCATAGTTCTAGATGATAAATTGTCATTTAAGCCCCATATAGATCATATTATTAGCAAAAGTAATTCTATGCTAGGTTTTATTAAAAGAAATAGTCGTGAGTTCTCAGATTTACTAACTCTTAAAACAATTTATTTTTCACTGGTCCGTTCAGTTCTAGAGTATTGCTCTATTATCTGGAACCCTTATTACAATAATGCTTCGGATAGAATAGAAAGAGTCCAAAGGCGATTTTCCAGATACGCTATCCTTAAACTTAATTATTGGAATAGTGATTTACCGAGCTATAATGCGAGATGCTTATTAATGGGAATCCAAACTCTCGTTCTTCGACGAAAATATTTCTCTATTATGTTTGTTCGTGATGTGTTTTCTTATCGTATTAAATGTTCATTTCTTTTAAATGAATTGGGTCTCCGTATCCCCTCAAGAAATATAAGGGTAACAGCTTTGTTTTTCGTTCCTTTTCATCGGACTAACTATGGTTACAATGAACCAATTACAAGATGCATCAAAGAGGTAAACTCAGTTTGTATGTTAATTGATATTTTTGAGAATTGCTCAAGAGTTGCTTTTAAAAATAAACTGTTGAATGTATTAGCTAATCTTTAATCTAAAATTGTTATTTGCATTTATAAATTTCCTATCTACATTTTCTTTTTATTGTTAATTTTTTATCAATATTAATTATGTATTCTAGTCTGTAAGAATTATTTCTGATTGACTAATAAACTAAACTAAACATGTAAACATGTGATCTAGGCGGCCAATTGACCGGCCCCCAACGTGAAATAAACTGTTCACCGAATACGCCTCTCAATTGGTTCGTTGTTACGCGTGCTGGCTGTCTGGCATGTGGCACCGTCTCGTTGAAACCACATGTCATGTAAGTCAAGCTCTTCTATTTTGCGCAAAAACAAGTTTGTTATCATCGCACGGTAGCGCTCACCATTCACAGTAACGTTGGATTCTCATCATCTTTGAAGAAATACGGCTCAATGATTCCGCCAGTCCATAATCCGCACCAAAAAGTGACTTTTTCGGGATGCATTGGAAGCTCTTGCAACACCGTTAATCAAACAGTTAACTTCGTTAATCGATAACCCGCTACTAAAAAAGTTAGCTTCGCTAAACGTTAAAGCGTTAAACTTCGGAAGAATTAACGCAAGTTAACGTTAATCGTTAATCCGTTAACATGTGATAAAAATTGCATTTTTTATATTTTTTTTCTCTAAGCACCGGCGCTAAGTAATGCCGGTCGTCCACTAAGCGATCAACACAAAAATTTCGAATTCAACGCACTCTAATGTACGGTGCCTTCAATTCTGTTCAACCAACGGGTTGGATCTAGTTGTTGGCCGTTGCTCAACGAATTGCGCAACAAGTGTACGGGTAGTGTACGAGCTCATGTTGCTCCTTGAAAATGTTCGATCAACACGTTGAGCCACATTTTCAAGATAATGTGTTGCACATTATTTGTTCAACGCGTTGATCAACTTTTTAATTTTCTTAGGGATTTCTTGACGTAATATTGTGTTGCGTTACGTTGGATGCAGTGAAATGTGTCTACGCGCATAGTGGACGACCGGCATAATGAAATGATCAAACGAAACGAATCTCTTCGCAGTTTTCTCACTCGCACGCGCCGTCAAAATATAATACGTACCCAGCTGTTTTTGTTTCACCCGCGGCACTTGTCTCATACTTGTCTGAACCTGTTTTTCGCGCCGAGCCATAAATAGTAGGCATTGGATTAACGATTAACGGACTTAACATGGATTAACGGATTTAACGTGTCCGTTAACATTTTTAAAAGTTAACAAAAGTTAATCCGTTAATCAAAATTTTAACTTCGTTAATTAACGATTAACGGATTAACGAGTTAATGCCCAGCTATGCGAATGAGTATATATTCCACATGATCCTGATATCATCCGATCCATTTACAACCCAATTAAGACCTGAACCAAAGAAAAAACACCTTCCTTTGATTGAAGAAGCTCTTGGATCCATTAAATAACTTATTAATATAATTAATTATGTTTTCTCATTTATTTATTTATTTCTTATATTTGATATATCCTTGTGTTTTTATGTATGTATTTGATTAATTAGCTTAAGAACAAAACACACACAAACATATGGGGCATTTCACGTGAAGCGGACAACGAAAAAAGTGATGGGTGTTGAAATTCATTCATCTTTGTGTTATTTATACTTCAATTGAATCTAAAAATAAATTTAGAAGGATTTTGAATTTTGAGGTCTGGTACTCCAGTTATGGGCTTGTAAACTTTCGACAAGCAATGAGTAATGAGAGGCGTTACGATGCGTCGATGGTCAATGAAGTTGCTGTTTTGGTCACTGGTGACCCATGCTCTCCACGAGACCTTGTGTTACGGGCACATGATAATACGCTAAAGCGTGTAGCCGATACTCATAAATTTTATGATGCTTTGCAGTACACATTGTGCGGCTCCGCCGAATCGATAATTCACGGCAGGGTTGCGAATTTTAGAATTAAAAAAACCATAAGTCATAAGTTTGTAGATGATTTGTGAATTAAAAAAATTTAATTCATAAGTAAGTTAGTGACTTATGATTTAAAAAAAAAAATTATTCATAAGCTACTAAATGACTTATGAATTGAAAAGAAAATTAATTCATTACCTACTGACTTATGAATGAAAACAAATTTATTTCATAAGCTAGTCGGGGGAGAGTACGATAACTTGGCCGTTAAAAAACAACAGCAACACCTACAATAAAGTGCTATACTGAGTTTTAAAGCCAGAAAATTGTTCTATAATCCTGCATTTAAATTAAATTAATCATGTCAATGATTTTTGAGAAATTCGCATTTAAAGTCCAAATTTTGATAAAAAAAAGCGTGAAAAAAAAGTTTAGACCGATTGTTTTCAAAATTGTGAAATGAAATTGTAAATTAGCTTATATGTGTTTCATGTATCTATCAGTTCTTAATCGAACACAAAAAACCGCATGGTTCTATGTCTTCTGGTTTTTGAGAAAATCGAAAATTACCAAAACTGCTTTTTTTGATTTTTGGTGGTGACGGTGATTCCATTTTAAGGATTAATGTTAATAAACATAATGAATCTTTGTTAGTTCAGTACCGCAATTCATTTAGCGTTACCCAGAATGCACCATGAGGAGGTAGAATTGCATCTGGGTCAGTTATTTTGTCAGTTAGTCAGTCATAGTTAGTTAAAAATGGTCAAAATGTATTAAAAAAGTGTGTAAGTCTCGTCAATAAAGCCATCGTCCGGACCATAACTGTCGAGTTCGTTGAGTTACTCTTTTATGGTGGGAAGCCGAGGATGTTTTGGCGGTAAAACACTTTCTAAATTTTCGCTCTGAAGGGTGGGAGGATCAATGTCTTTTAACTGTAAACCTTCACATATATCACCATCGGTATAACAAGGGTAAACTTTTTTTACATCTGATAAAAACTGTATTATTTGCGAACCCCAGTCGTCCTTATATTTCCTTTCTAGGCAGTATTTTCGATAGAAAAATAGTGCCATGTATTGGTGAGCATGGTCGGAAGTTTGTTTTGGTTTTCAAGATCGTTTATTGTATTTTATGTATATGTATTTAGTGGACATTGGATAAATAGAATAAATTTGAATTTTTTTAAATACAGATTCTGTGAATACAAAAGAAACTTTGCATGCACCCAACCTCGCACCTACCCCAAATCCAATTTAAACCATTTTTTCTAAAAGTGCCCCTACCTCCTAAACGGGGGGAGTTAGACCCCCCTCCCATAGTAAAAAGTGCTTATTTTTAACCCCTCTACAAAAATCCGTCATCAAATCTTGGCGGCCAAGTTATCGTACTCGTGCCGCTAGTCGGTAGATTGGAAATGTTTAAGCTTGTTTTGACTACATAATTATTTAATTATTAACGAAAGTAGATTTCAAGCTTTTGTGTGTCATAAGATTATCATGCTAGCTTATAAATTTTTGTAATTAATAAGTTTTTAATCAGAATTTATCCATTAGCTTATGAATTAATTTTTTTTTTAATTCGTAAGTCACTAGGTAACTAGGTAAGGTAAGCTGTCAAAACCAGTGTTTCCAAAAAGAAAATAGCAGATTTCTGAACATTTCTGAAAACTCGTTGTATAGCTATGTCAATAAAATCCACTTACTTATTACTCGTAATTCCCGACTTATATCTACTTTTATATAATAATTATGATGAAGGATGGTATTCAAACTTCAAAAAAATGACACAGTGAATATAGTGGCGCGATGGATGTGTGCTCGCCTGTGAACCTCATGATCACAGGTTCGATCCCTGCCGTCGTCTATGTCGTTTTAATTCCATTAAAAAAAAAAAAAAAACCTTCTAAAATTGTCATCAATGGGTTGCTGGTTTACTCATTACATGTTGTTCAGGCATAACACTAACAACATGTAATTGAGTTAAACTAGTATGCCCAACAAGGATGAACACGAATAAAAAAAATAATGTGAATTATAAGTGACATAGAAATAAGACAGGGCATTCTCCGCTTTAGTTCAGCCGCCATCCCCTGGAGATAAAATATCTGAGACAACAACCTTCAGTCTCAGAACATCGTGCCACACATCTTTCCTATCCTTCTTTCTCTTCCTTAACTTCACGCACGCGCTGTGTTCAAACATTTAAAGGGTAATCATAATCCCTGGAGCGCGTGTAGATTATAAAAAAAAAAAAAAAAACCAGATTTCAAACCACATGCGGACTCGTAACTTATTTTCTCCGGTGCAGTCTGGATTTCGAGCAGTTCACAGCTGCTCTACGGGCTACGGCT
Source organism: Philhelius festivus (assembly GCA_963931855.1). Classification (NCBI taxonomy): domain Eukaryota; kingdom Metazoa; phylum Arthropoda; class Insecta; order Diptera; family Syrphidae; genus Philhelius; species Philhelius festivus. Next base: position 230,479,664 of record OZ007555.1, on the reverse strand, counting down.
ATGGTTAAGGTTCTTGAATATATTCGAATTCAGTATGACCAAGGCATGTTTACGCTTCTCTATTTGCTGAATTTTACAAAAGCATTAGACCGAGTTAATCACAGTATTCTGTGCAAGAAACTAAAACTTTACTTTGGCTTCAGTGACAGGTCAGTTCGTCTTGTACAAGACATCGAACTCAAAAGCTTAAAGTTGTTAATAATTCTTCTGATTCAATCAACTTGCTTGCTGACGTCCCACAGGCTTCCATCTTAGGTCCTATTTTGTTCTGCATGTTTATAAATGACTTACCATATGTTTGCAAAAATGTCATGTTACATCTCTACCCAGATGATGCTCAAATTTATCTTTCGGGATCTTTTAACTTATTGGAAGATCTAACTTCCAGAATAAATGAAGATCTGGATGAGCTTCACAATTGGTGGCTGTGTAATGGCCTTACGCTATATCCAGCGAAATCCCAAATTATTGCTATCTCTAGACGGAAATTTGATACGAGCAATCTACCACCTGTTTTTCAAGTACTGTTTTATATGCAGGTTTTTATAATACAAAATTCTATATACTACTGAAATAAATCAGCCAAGTAGAAGACTTACAGCCCGATTCCCCCCCTTGTGAGGAGTCACAAGTCACAAGCTCTTGTGACTATTCCTTGTGAGGATTGTTGTGATTCGATAACATTTTGGTATTATCCCCCTAATCGTCACAAGAAAACTCACAACGAAACTCACCACAGCATGGTGAGATTTTTAAGTGTCATTATTTGAACAGTTAATTATTCAAAACGAAAAAATGTTACTTTTCATTTTCGTGGGAAATATCAGCAATAATATTCACTAGAATAAAGTCGATTTCCATTTTTGTGTACTCACAATTATACACAAATCTAGAAAATTTTCTTAAAAAATTTAGTGAATGTCAATCCAAGAAATTTTAAAAATTTATGAGTTGTGACCTGCTCTGAAGGAGATCACAGCTTCGATTGTTTTTGTGACTCTCCCAAGTTGTGACTGTCGAAATGTTCTTTCCAAAAAGTCACAAAATCAATTTCACCTGACTTGGAGGCATCACTGACTTTGGGGAGAATCGGGCTGTTAGCACTATTAATTGACTTGTTGAATTATTGATTCAAAATAGTTTCTTTAATCGTACTGTACTGTTTTAATCGTTCACTCTCAGCCATTAACATATCTGTTGAACGTATCTATGGATGTCTTAGGAAATTGATTGATGTCCCCAATCCAGTCCTCCGTGCGTCGGAATCAAATATTCTATACAATTATTCTAAAAAGATTACATTTGAAGGCAAAGTTCACATTTCAAAAATACTCGTGAAAAAACATATTTTCAAATATAAGAGTAACAGTAAAAAAATAATAAAAACTGTTTAATTCAAATAAATCTTCATAGCCGCCATTTAATTCTATTTCAAGACGACGACGTTCAATGAAGAAATGTAATCTTTATTTCTGCCTTGAACGCATATCATCATTCCCTCCTCTCCATTTTCCATATTTATTTTTATGTGTCCGAGGACAAATATTTTTAGTCTCGGATGAATCCTTGAATTTGCATAACTCCGATTATTGTGCACAGATGAATAATAACCAATGCCACTGACTGCCCTATAATACGTTTTTAAATAGTATCGTGGAACAGGACTTCCCCTTATTCAGCAAAATCCCAGCCGGAAATAGCTCAAACAGTCCGTTATTCAGTTCTTTTAAATTTGAACCTTAGAGAAAAAAGCTTAGAACGCTGGAATCTGGAGCTAAATTTCCTTTCATTCCATTGAAAAAAAGCTTTCATCATCAAGCAAAGAATACACAAACATGTTTCGATTTTCTAAAAGAAAGAATGTTATCAGTCGAATGGAAACATTCCAACAGAGAAGGTCTAACTGAGCTCTATGGTCAATTGTCATAAAGTTAAGTGGCTTTACGTACATTTCTAATCATCATGTATATTTCAATTGAAAATGGAATAAAACACAAAGCTAAATGAGTCAATGTGCCTTTGGAAAATTTTCGAATATGATAAAACTTATAAGCTCATTAAAGGATCAAACTTTTCTAATATTCTATTAAATCGATTTCTAAGTAAATAGAGGACGGAGAGGCGTCTTTCTTTTATTCTAATTTCGTCTGTTTGTTCTAAGAGTTGTTTTTTTTTTTTAATATCGATGAATGTCGTCGATAGTAAAATAAACATCTCTCCAACAATTCGAGGAGTGAGGCCGTTGGGTTTTGGCTCTTTCGCATTTCATCAAAGAATTGTCCTTTTTTTAATCCTAATCTTTATTACGAAAACAAAGTCCTTGGTTGCGTTGTACAGAGTAGTTTTTTGACTGTGCGTGTCTAATTTTTTTTTTTACAGAAATGCTGGGTTTGGGCGTTGAATCTTTGTTTTTTGTTTTTGTCAAATTTTGGATTTTCGATCAATAAATTTAATGAAAATCGGAAAGATATTTGAATAATGAGATGAGTTTTCTGAGTTGGGTTTGGTGTTGGAAATACTATTCCAGGGCCACCCTTGTAGGCTGTCATAATCTTTATGCAAAATCTGTTTTCAATCTTTAAGCTAATTTTCATTATTTGATCTGAGCATTCACAGAAGCCTTAGAGAAATTTTGAAGATTATCCTGCAGAGCTTTTGTCCATTCAATCTCTCAAGGGTTCGATTTGTGGGTGGTGATACAAGTCGTTGTCTCACAAGACTGAAACAAATTGACAGTTTATTTTGGATATGATGGGTATTAAGTTTGTTAAGCTACATCCAAAGGCCGAAAAGAAGAAGAAGGGAAACATGAAAATTCTTTGCGAAGCCAAAAAACAGACCAATAATTTGCATAATATTTCGATGTAATTTTAAGCTTATCCAGGCAAAATAGGTAGATATAGGGCTAGGAAGATAACTTGTGAACTGTGGCTAACTTGTGAGATAGCGATGCATATTTGTTTTGAATGTCTGAATATTGTAATGAGAGAGAAATATTAAGCCGGATAAAGCAGTCCAAATTCGTGTAGTACGTATATACGTGTAGTATACAGAATCACTGAGTTTAGAAGTACGTCCGAGGTTGGGGTCAATGATGAGCACGAGTATAACGGTTGAATTTAGGTAATTGCCAGATCAGAAGGGGTGAAAAGTTTCTTGCTAAGTCGAAGAAAACCTTAACACTTAGCAGCGTCATCTTTGGCGACGTCGAATATGTGATCATTCCACACAAGGTATTTTGTGATGCACATACCGAGAACTGAGCGCTGTTCGGTTTCCTTAATGCATGGGCTGCTCATTTATAGCGGCATGAGGGGTTGGTTCCGCTCCAACGACAAAATCGAAGAAACAAGTTATGGTCTACTTTTAAACTATATCCAACAGAAACCAATTTTAAAATTTATTGTGAATCGAGGGATATTTTCAATACAATATCTAGTTTAAAGTATCTTAATTACATTCAGAAGGTGCAAAGAGATCTAAAAATGAATCCAAAATGTTTTTGGAATTTAATTAACAGCAAAAGAAAATCTTGTCTTTATCCGTCTGTTCTCAAGTTAAATGACATTTCAAGTCATTACCCACGGGTTATAACGCAATTTTTTCTGACTTCTTTCAAAGTGCCTTCAACTGTAATACTTCAAACTGTGATATCTTTAACTGTGATTCCTCAATCTGTGATAAATCTCTGACAAAATGGCTCAAAACTTTGACCATTTGAAATTTTTTACTTACTTCACTGATAGCAAAGGGCACGGTAGTGCCCAGCCAAGTTCTGGCACTACACGCTTTTTACAGGAACAAACTCAGGCGACTTTTGACCCCTCCCTATCTTCAGTACCAATGAAGTCAGAAACTTGAAATTCCGAATATTTGCTAAGCTAGTCAAGCACAGGCGCCTCACCAAATTTCAGTTTTCTATTATAAGCGGTTTCTGAGATATAAGGCCTCAAATATCACAAAAACCGTAACTGACTGACTGACAGATCATCAAAATTATGGAGCACTTCCCGACATCGTAGAATCTTGTAATTTTGCACAACGGTAGATCTTGCCATGCAAGTAGAGGAAAAAATCGAAAATTTGAGGTTTTCCATTCAGGGGGCATGGTATACGCCCACTTTCTCCGAATTGGTGTTGGTTAAATGGAGCACTTTCGACTGCTGTAAAACGATGAAATTTGGTAGAACGGTAGTGCTCAAAATACATATAAAGGACCAAAAATAAAAATTGAGGTTTTCTATTCAGGGGGCATGGTATCCGCCCACTTTCTCCGAATTGGTGTTGGTTGAATGGAGCACTTTCGACTGCTGTAAAACGATGAAATTTGGCAAAGTGGTAGGACTTAAATTGCAAACAAAGAAAAAAATATAAAATTTGAAATTTTCCATTCAGGGGCGTGGTATCCGCCCACTTCCTCAGAACTGATGTAAATTATGCATGTGTAATGTTGGGGCTCGTCTGTCTAGAAACCCCTCTTCTTGGTGGAGGTTCTTTGGCGGTTTAACTGTTCTAGTATGTTAGACTTGGTCCGGCGAGTAGCCAAATAAACCTTGACCCAAAAGCAATACTGCTCCGTAGGGCGTCTAAAATACTGAATAGGAAAAACTAAGTGGAACCTCCAGCGAGTTGCTATATAAAGGAAAGACCCGTTTTGCTTCAGTAATAGAAGTGAAGAATTATCTTTTTATTTTCTCTTTATATACAAAATAATTTGCCTTCGTTCGTATCCAACCATACTTCGATAATCGATAACGTTCTATCGATTTTTCCTACAAAATGCACAATCAGCATTTGACCATGCCATGCACTTTAATTGTTTTTGGGCTAGCTTGCTTATGATGCACAATATAATTCATAAGCCGATGACCCGTGGAAATGTTTTTAATTTGTACACAAAAATACTCCTCAAGCACTAGAAGTGTCATATGAGTATTTTTGTGTATCTTGTTTTTTGTTCTATAGTTCGTACACTGAAGGTGCCGATTGAACTATATATATATGAATATTTATAGACATACTCGTACATATGTATCTTGTGCACAGAGTGTGCCAAAGGAAATATGAATGAACATTATGAATCGGCTCTGCTATGGCCGGCAAAGTGAGTGCATGCGATAGATATGAATGGGAAACAGAGTATCAAGTATCGAAGCAGGTTGAATGTATTTTTAATTGGTTTGCGGCAAGTAATTAAGTGATCGCTGGTGCGATCCCTTCACACATGGCGCACTTCCGATTGCAGTAGAACAATGAAATTTGGTAGAACCGTAGGGCTCAAATTGCATATAAAGGACCAACAATAAAACTCGAGGTTTTCCATTCAGGGGCGTGGTATCCGCCCACTTTCTCGAAATTGGTGTTGGTTGAATGGAGCACTTCCGACTGCTGTAAAACGATGAAATTTCGTAAAGTGGTAGGACTTAAATTACATACAAAGAAAAAAATATAAAATTTGAAATTTTCCATTCAGGGGCGTGGTATCCGCCCACTTCCTCAGAACTGATGTAAATTATACATGGCGCACTTCCGATTGCAGTAGAACAATGAAATTTGGTAGAACGGTAGGGCTCGAATTGCATATAAAGGACCAAAAATAATAATTGGGTTTTTTCATTCGGGGGACGTGGTATCCACCCACTTTCTGAGAAAATGTTTAATTTATATGGAGCACTTCTGATTGCCGTAATTAAGGTAGGTATGTTAGTGTTAGGTATCTTGCCAGGACACGAAGAAATAATTGAAGCGCAAATCAAAACAACCAATTACAAAAAGAAAATATACCAAAAGAAATAAGAAGCTTTAAACTAAGTTGAGTACACCCTTCTATCTTTTCGTATCTTTCAAGATTTTGACATGGCAAAATATTAAAATCTTTGCAAAAAGGAGTGAGATCAGACCAAAAACATAAATGTTAAAAAAAGAGCCAAGTTCTTCTATACAAAAACCTTTGTGTAACAAGTTAGTCGTGAAAAGTACTGAGATCTAAAAGTAGGCCAAGTTCTTACTTCATGAAGGTTTAATACCGAATATTTAGAATATTTAAAGTAGAATAACATTGAAACAGCTACAATGTAATAGAGAAATTTTATTAATTAATGATTACTGACTAAAATTTGATACCACTGGTCAAGTTTTCAAAACCTTTCGAATTGGGCATACAAAAAAACTTGCCTCAAAATTATTTATTATTATTATTACATATTATTATTATTATTATTATTTTGTTATGCAAATGTTTTCTTTTTTCATGTTAACATAACATAGAGTACCAAATCGAGCACTCTAGTTCTAAGAAAAGTCATGAATTTTCAAGATGCATGTATAGTTTCAAAATGAGAATAAAAAGACACTTCGAATGAAAAATCTTAGATTTTCTATTTTTCGCTTTGAATGTACATTAAGCTTTACCAAACATTTTCTCAGAAAGTGGGCGGATACCACGCCCCCTGAATGAAAACCTCAATTTATATGTTTTGTCCTTTAAATGTATTTTGAGCCCTACCGTTCAACCAAATTTCATTTTTCTACTGCATTCGAAAGTGTGCCATATATTTTACATCAGTTCTGAGGAAGTGGGCTGATACCACGCCCCCTGAATGGAAAACCTCAAATTTTTGATTTATTCCTCTGCTTGCATGACAAGACCTACAGATTCTACGATGTCGGGAAGTGCTCCATAACTTTGATGATCTGTCAGTCAGTGAGTTAGTCAGTTACGGTTTTTTTGATTTTTGAGGGCTTATATCTCAGGAACTGCTTATGCTAGAAAATTGAAATTTGGTGAAGCGCCTGTGCCTGACTAGCTTAGCAAATATTCGGAATTTTAATTTTTCTGACTTCAATGGTACTTAAGATAGGGAAGGGTCAAAAATCGCCTAAGTTTGTTCCTGTAAAAAGGGTGTTGTGCCAGAACTTGGCTGGGCACTACCGTGTCCTTTGATTAATAAGTGAAGTGAGAACTGTCGCGCACATTCAATTTTTAGTTTCACATCTGTTTGGTTGCTGCAATGAAACACATGGGCTTGTGTTTCATTGTACTATATTTATATTTACCATATGTTTCATTTTACCAACCAAACAGGTGCGAAAATAAAAATTGAATTTACGCTCCCGGCCTAAGGCATTGGAGAACAATTTTATAACAACGAAAAGGTTACAGTGAATCATAGGCGTTTTTCTTTTTTAGTTCAGAACAGAGCCTGAGTTGTCAAAAAATAAATTGTGTTTCTTTTTTAGTTCAGAGCGTTCAGAGCTTCGTAAATGTGTTTCTTTTTTCGTTCTGAACATGATCTGAGCGTGTTCAGAGTGCGCTCTATAAGCTCAGAATAAAATAACTGACCAGACAGAGTACAATGCTTAACACAGGCATTTGACAGATGGAAATTAAAAAAAAAATGTCGACAGCTAAGTGTTCAGGTGTGTTTCACAAAATACTCAGAGCGCTCAGAGCACGCTTGGTTCAGAGGATGTTCGGAACATGCTCGACATGCTCGGACTCTGTTCAGAGCTCTATACTGAACTAATAAAATGCACGACTGGATCGCACGAACTTGCTCTTATGTAAAAGTACTTTGGAATTTAAGATACTAAATATAAAACATGGATTTAATGAGATAATAATGTTCAAATGCATAAAATTGCCGTCTGGTTTCCGGAAAAGTATGAATTTATGCAAATAAACTTTAAAAAATCGTTTTATTATTAAATAAAATTTGTATATAAGAAATTTCTCTAAAATTTTTCAAGAAAAAACTGTCGAATGCGAATTTTAAGTATTTAATAATATTGGTTTTAGGAAATAATTTCAAAAAATAATCGTTCATAGGTTTTGAAGATATTGATTTAATTTTTTTTTTTTTTTAAACCCAATAAATATTTTTTCGAATATTTTTTTATACAATATTATTTTAAACTTAAGGGGACTCCTGCTAAAAATTTTGGGTTAAAATCCTAAGAGCCGTTAATGGAAAGTCGAAAATAAAAAAAAAACGGGTCTATGGCAGGTACCCCTAATAACATTTTGCCCCAAAATTTTTTTTGACCAAAATGTAGTCCATGTCCATAATATCACACTCAAATTTTTTTATCAAAATCGTTAGAGCCGTTTTCGAGATAAATAAGATTTTGCATTACGGGTGTATGGGGGGTACCGTTAGTTTTGGAGCTAAAAAAAAAATTTCAATTTCTCCTCTAGGGAATCACCGAAGACCCTTAACTACCGAGATTGAAAGAAATAGGTCCAGTGGTTTAGGCTGTAGTGAGAGGTACAGACATACAGACACACTGAAACATGTTTTTTGTGTACTAAATTTTCCTTAAATTTTTTATAAAAAAAATTGATATGCAAATCGTTAGTATTTAATAAAATACATTTTTAAACGTAATTTAAAAATTTAACCGTGTATCGGTTTTCAAGATATTGAATTTTCAAAAAAAAAATTGTATTATTTTTTTAAAAATCCAAAAACTATTTTTTCGAAAAAATTTTTAGTTTATATTTTTTCAAATGCAAAGCAGCTCCTGCATAAAAATTTTGGTTAAAATCGTTAGAGCCGTTGGTGAGAAATTCGAAAATCAAAAAAACCGTTCTATGACAGGTACCCCTAATAACATTTCCCCCCAAATTTTTTTTTCACCAAAATATAGTCCATGTTCATAATATCACACCCAATTTTTTTTATCAAAATCGTTAGAGCCGTTTTCGAGATAAATAAGATTTAGCATACCGGGTGTATGGGGGGTACCCTTAGTTTTGGAGCTAAAAAAAAAATTTCAATTTTTCCTCTAGGGAATCACCGAAGACCCTTAACTACCGAGATGGAAAGAAATAGGTCCAGTGGTTTAGGCTGTAGTGAGAGGTACAGACATACAGACACACTGAAACATGTTTTTTGTGTACTAAATTTTCCTTAAATTTTTTATAAAAAAAATTGATATGCAAATCGTTAGTATTTAATAAAATACATTTTTAAACGTAATTTAAAAATTTAATCGTGTATCGGTTTTCAAGATATTGAATTTTCAAAAAAAAAATTGTATTATTTTTTTAAAAATCCAAAAACTATTTTTTCGAAAAAATTTTTAGTTTATATTTTTTCAAATGCAAAGCAGCTCCTGCATAAAAATTTTGGTTAAAATCGTTAGAGCCGTTGGTGAGAAATTCGAAAATCAAAAAAACCGTTCTATGACAGGTACCCCTAATAACATTTCCCCCCAAATTTTTTTTTCACCAAAATATAGTCCGTGTCCATAATATCACACCTAATTTTTTTTATCAAAATCGTTAGAGTCGTTTTCGAGATAAATAAGATTTTGCATTACGGGTGTATGGGGGGTACCCTTAGTTTTGAAGCTAAAAAAAAAATTTCAATTTCTCCTCTAGGGAATCACCGAAGACCCTTAACTAGCGAGTTTGAAGAAAATACCTCCGGTAGTTTAGGCTGTAGTTCGAGGTACAGACATACAGACATACAGACAGACAGACGGAATTGTCGGACCCACTTTTTCCGTCTTCGCTATCATCGTAATGTCAACTTTGATCAAAATCTCGAGTTCGATTTTTTTTCCAAATGCAGAACTTGCCCTATAGTACCTATATCGCAAGTAAAAAAGAAAAACGCCTCATGTCTCGCTCTCGTCTCGTATTCCAATCGGATTATGAATCGTGATTATAAAAACTTTTGTCTGCCGTTTTCATCTGACAAAATCGCTTACGACGATTTTTGACTCATTACTTTTTGAAGCTTTTTCGAAATTAAATGAGTGCCAATGAGAAAAAAACATATGATTTAACTAAATCTCGTCGTGAAAAATTTCAGTGCATTGGGAATTGCGGGACGATTTTAAAACTACAAAAAGTTTTTTGTTTCTTGTTCTCTTCACATTACGAATCGCGCATAATCATAAAAAATTTTGTCTGTCGTTTTCAATTGGATTGTAATGTCACCATCTGACAAATTTAAGTGAAGATAAAAATGCACTAAAAACCGGTAGTATTGAAATTTTGATATCCTTTCACGATTTATGATGTGCACCCAGCTTAGTAATCATGTGCGTTAAAAGCGCCATCTGTGCGTCATAAAGAGCGCCACATGTGCGTCAAAAAGAGCCCCATCCATTTTGCTCAACCTTGGTAACAAACAACTTATACATACATATATGACTTTCTCAATAAATTCAAGAAAGTGCCAGATAGACAGACCAAGCTGTCATTCCAAACCTAATTGCATCATTTGTATAATTGAAACAGTTTTGAGTTCCAATTTAAACTTCTTAACTTATTTTGCAAATCATTTGCAATTGGAAGAAATATTTCAAAAAAATGTATTTGGAATTGATTTTGACATGTTTCAATTTACAAGACTATACTAAAATTACTTGAACTTAATTGTTTTCTTTCTTGTTTCCGAAAATCACTGAAAGGTAATGTCAAAAAATAAAGAAAAGTAGATTTCCGTATCGTCAAAAGGGGAACACACCCAAACAGTACTTTACATCTACATACTCGTAAGTCGCAAAACTCATTTTTTTCTAGAGAAGATAAGTGAGGAATGAATTGTTTCATTTTTTAACGATTTGAAAACTAATCGGCTATATAACCAATTTGTAAATTCATTATAATCTTAATCAACAATTAGTTCTTATGTTGGTTTGTACAAAATGTTTATAGGGTAGAATCTTATAGAGGCTTTGCTTGAGGGAAAAGAAGTTTTACTTCTAGCGCGCGTACGGCAGTACACACACTCTTTTTTTTGGTTCATAAGTCACTTAGTAGGTTGTGAGTTATTTTTTTTTTAAATTCATAAGTCACTTACTTGCTTAGGTACTCGTATTACAATTTCTTAATTCATAAGTCACTAAATTGCTCATGACTTAAATTTTATTAATTCATAAGTCACCCACTAGCTTGTTAATTAAAGCCAAGCTTAAGCTAAAAAGTGACTTAAGCTTTTGCAACCCTGCCTCCCAGATTGCTCTAGAAGAGATGGTTAGCTGAAAGTCTTATCAAAGTGAATTTCAGGGATGGTGTTATTGATGCTACTTGGAATCGATCCAAATGAGTTCAGAATGATGTTAAGCCCCAGTTTTATGATTGACCCAGTTTGAGAAAGCTTTTAGACGAATAGCTTTATTTGCAGCCGTTTGTGTGAGAATATATTGAAAGGTGTTGGACCTTGCTTAGTATTGAGCAATCAGAGTTTTTGTCTAGAGCTTACCAATGCTGCCCCACCGTATGTAAGAATCGGTCTGATTGCCAATGTGTATAGTCTATGAGTAATGCGGAGTTGGATCCGTCATTTATTCCCCATGGCTTTTTTGCATGATAAGAAATTGGACATTTCCTAGAGAAGATGACAAGATCTGTTTTGTGTGTGTTAACACCTTATCGATCGGCACAGTTTGTAAGCTTGTTTAAAGCATATTGTAAGAAACCTATTTGGGTATTAGGATGCTTTTCAGATATATTCGGTTAGGTTAATGGGCTGACAGTTGATCTTGATATCGTCACACTTAGATCAATCTAGATCCGTTGAGATACCCTAGGGATTGTGCCTCCCATGTATTGAAACCTGTGATAATCCTTTGTCGTTCAATCCCGTTAGGGGTGTTCATGAGTGGGACGGTACTTCAAAGTAATTGAAGAAATGTCTGTCGTCACCTGTCACGTAGGAGCATGTTGTATATTAGTTTGATAGGTCAGTGTTTGGTGTATATGTCCGTTTGCTAAGTCAATATTGCTGATAAAGTCGAAGGGGCTGTCCCTTCCCTCAAAAGGATTTTACCAATATTAGGGAGAGGTGATCCCATCAACTCACTGACTCTCGTGTTCACCGGAGGAGTGGCAATTGCTAGTGTATAGGTGATGTGCCCATTGTTGCTGGTCCTGCAAGAAACTCGTGCATCATTCAGTGATTTTCGTTCGTACTATCATTGTCTTCCGTGACCCTTTTTATGTTTGTTGACTGTGGTTGGTTGATTGGATTTCCAGCCTCGTGGTCGGTTGGTTGATAGAGCTTAGGAATTATCAAGCCATTTGATAGCGGTAATAAGATCAACTGTCTTGGAATGTCAGAGAGATCCTCCAAGTCGTTGAAGAAGTGTCTCCCTAGGTGCCTGTTTTTAAGATGATATAGCGCAGGGCAGTGACACAGGTACTGAGGAGTATCCTTATGTATCTCCTCGTCACCGTTTTCTCTGCATAAGTCCTCCATACTGAGTTTCACCTTTTGCTTATGGATGGTAACTAGTTGTGACCGATGATGGTGCTCACGAGAAGAGAAAGAGACTTTTTAATTAGTTGGATAATAATGTCGATTGTTGTTTGTTTATTGAAATTAGGCCATAGTTTTCTGATTTTAAGACAGGTATCGAGCGAGTTCCATCTCTTGTTTGTAATAGCCAGAATGTCGATCTCGATTACCTGTTTAAGATTTCAGAACGGGACCTAAATTGTTGTGTCTAATTAAGATCGAGTGTTGATCTTATTCTTGCCAGCTTGTCAGCACTTTCATTACCTTGGACACCACTGTTACCAAGTGTTAGAATTTGTATTCTGCTAATTTAATAACATTTAATTTATACTTTGCTGTTTTCATACTTTACTAATGTATTATTATCAAATAATTATTCATTGAATTGTATGCTTTAAAAACAAAAATAATTTGTTATTCCTAAAATAAATTCTCATCACATCGAAACGCTTTTTATTAAAAGTCTTTTAGGTTATTGGCCCAGATACGTTTTTTGTTCAACTAAGGCTTAGTAAATAATTTATTTAAAAATGTGTGAAACAATATCTATGAATACCAAAACTGGAATTCCGCTGTTCGATGGAAACAATTTTAATAATTGGCGTTTTCGCATCGAAATTGCTCTTGATGAGAAAAGCTTGGGAATCTACATTAAAGAAGATCTGGAAAAGCTAGTTGAGGCTGCGGAAAGTGATGCAGAAAAGACAAAAATTCGACAAGATGAAAAGAGGTGCAAGAATATTATTGTTCAAAGCGTACATGATAAGCAATTGGAAAACATCAAAGGGAAATCTTCAGCTAAAGAGATGGTTGATGGATTGGCAGGTATTTTTGAACGTAAAACAATTGCAGGTCGAATTTTGCTAGAGCGTCAGCTACACTCGATGTCTTACCGTGAAGGGGACGATATGAAGGAACATATCTTATGTTTTGACCGGTTGATTCGTGACCTTAAAGGGTCTGGAAAAGAGATGGAAGACATCGATGTCGCTATTTCGTTGATGCTTACACTGCCGAAATCTTATGACACCTTGGTAATAGCTATCGAAACTATTGAACAATCTAATTTAACACTAGATTTTGTCAAGTGTCGACTGTTAGATGAGCACAACAAACGCACGTCAGGTACTTCTACTGTTAGAGCTACATCTGTTGCAATGAATGCAAACATTATATGTTATGGTTGTGGTCAAGCGGGCCACATTAAATCGCAATGCAACAAGAAGACGAAAAAGAAGTTCAAAAAGACTTTTGTCAAGAAAGAAGCGCCGAATAAGGGAAGTGCAAATGCAATATCATCGAATGAAACAGTCGTTTCGTTGAGTGCCATCAGCAAACGTGAACTTCGAACTGGCGATGATGAATCAGAGACAACCATGAATGCAGCGATCAAAGATACAAGACCAAGAAGCGGATCTGTAAAGTTTATTCTTGACTCTGGTGCTACAGAGCATATGGCAAATAACGAATCTTATTTTGATGAACTGAAGGACATCGAAGAAATAAAGATTTCCGTTGCTAAGAAGAACGCGATGCTGATAGCTAAGAAACGTGGTGACATAATGGTAAAAACGCTTCATAATGGCGATTGTGACACGAAAGCTATTAGAGATGTGTTGCATGTGAAAGGTTTGCAATGTAATTTGTTGTCGATTCGCAGCTTAACCAAACGAGGATGTCAAGTTGTTTTTGAAGGAGATTTTGCATTTGTGTCTCTAAATGGTAAGACGATTTTCGTAGCTCGTAGCGCAGGAAAACTTTACGAAGTTGAGTTTCAAATCGATAAGAGTGCATTTGCTGCATTCACTGATGAAAATTCAAAAATTTCACCTCAAAGTTTTTGGCATTTTCGCTTAAGTCATTTGAATTTCAGTGACATGAAGAAAATGATCAGTCGAAAAATGGTTAATGGGCTGGAGCAATTGAAAATTAATACCAAAGATACTTTTTGCGAATCATGTATTTTTGGAAAGCAGTCAAGACTACCATTCCCGCAGAAGAGGGAACCACGTTCGAATCGCATTCTGCAGTTAATTCACAGCGACGTTTGCGGACCGATGTCTGTTCCTTCGCATGACGGATCACGATATTTTGTCACTTTTACTGATGACTTCTCTAGAGCTACTACTGTTTATTGCATCCAGCGAAAGAGCGAAGTTTTTGAAAGGTTTCAAGAATTTGTTGCGAATGCAGAAGCTTTACATGGCTGTAAGGTTGCAAGGCTAAAGGTAGATAATGGTGGTGAATACGTTCTAAACGAATTTAAACATTTCTGCAAAGCAAGAGGCATTCAGTTGATTTATACAGTACCTTATAATCCTGAATTGAACTCGGTGGCTGAGCGACTAAATAGAACTCTGGTTGAAAAAGCAAGAACGATGCTAAATGCAAGTGGTCTCGACAAGAAATTTTGGTCGGAAGCAATTCTAACAGCGAATTACGTCAAAAACCGCTGTCCGACTAGTGCTTTTGGAAAACAGTTCGTCAACAAGACTCCAGCAGAAATTTGGTTGGGAACTAAACCAAATTTATCGAATCTCCGAATATTTGGTGCGTGGTGCTACAATCACATTCCGGCAGAGAAGCGATCTAGGTTTGACCAAAAATCCGTTAAATGTATCATGATGGGATATGCGTCGAATGGTTACAGATTGTGGAATGTTGAAAGCAATACATTGGTTGTTGGCAGAAACGTGATTTTCAACGAAGGCTCTGTGTTAGGTCGATACAAAAGTGTTGATATATCAGTTTCAGGGGAGGAAGATAATGTATCATCAAACAAGAAAACAGATCCCGAAATGATAGAATCATCCTCTGACGAATTTGTCGATTTGAATACCAATGATATTTACCAAAGTGCCGATTTGGATGGTATTTGTGACAACAGAGTCAACGAAGAAAACATCGATAAAAATGAGCAGATGGGATTGGACTTGAGACGAAGTTCAAGAAATCGACAAGCACCACAGCGATATGGAGAATTTGAGATGGATGCTCATTATGCATTAACTGCTCAACAATATGTCAACAATGATCCGTTTACAATCACTGAAGCAAAACAACGTAGTGATTGGCATGCGTGGGAGAAGGCTATTCAAGAAGAATACTCATCATTGGTCAAAAATAAAACGTGGACCGAATGTGATCTACCAAAAGGCAGGAAACCAGTGTCCTGTAAATGGGTGTTCAAATTGAAGCGAAATGCAGATGGCGAAATTGACAAATATAAGGCCCGCCTAGTTGCAAGAGGTTTTTCGCAAGTTATTGGTTTCGATTACAGTGAAACTTATGCTCCGGTTGCTAAACTGACTACAATGCGGACACTGTTATCTATTGCAGCCAACTACAAAATGAAGGTTTATCAAATGGATGTAAAGGGTGCTTTCCTAAATGGCGAGCTCTCAGAAACTATTTACATGATTTTGCCCGAGGGATTCAAAAACGGCAACAAGGTTTGTAAGCTCAACAAGGCGATTTATGGCCTGAAGCAAGCATCTCGGACATGGAATGCTAAGTTCAATCAGTTCATGTTGAAGATTGGTTTCAAACGATGTGCAGCAGACCAATGTTTGTACATTAAGAATGAAAATGATGTCAAAAGCTTCGTTTTGTTATACGTGGATGATTTGCTTATTGTGTGCATCGATGAGAGAAAAATAAGCATTATCAAGAATTTGTTGAAGAACGAATTCGAGATGACTGACATCGGAAAGGTGAACACGTTCTTAGGAATTCACATCGAACAGAACGTCGAAGAAGGAACAATAAGTCTTAGTCAAAAACAATACTTAAAAAATGTTCTCAAGAAGTTTGGCATGGCTGATTCCAAAGGTGTAGCAACTCCAATGGAATCTGGACTGAATCTTGGAAAAGGGAATCCAAATGAACTACCTGATGTACCTTACAGAGAATTAATTGGATGTTTGACATACGCAACACTTACTACAAGGCCAGATCTTTGTGCAGCAACAAACTATTTTAGCCGTTTCCAAAGTTGTTTTACCACTGAACACTTTGTAAATGCAAAAAGAATTTTGAGATACATCAAAGCTACTCTGGACCTGAAGATGATTTTCACACGAAATAAAGAAGCAGATTTGCTGATTGGTTTCACTGATGCCGACTGGGCTGGCGACAAAAATGATAGAAAGTCTATTTCTGGTTACGTTATGAAGGTTTTAAACAATACCGTTAGTTGGGCATCAAGAAAGCAAGCTACTGTAAGTTTATCGTCAACAGAGGCGGAATACATAGCACTTGGGCAAGGCATATGCGAGGCAAAATGGCTGAGAAGTTTGCTTCAAGAAATGGGGTTTAACCTTAAGGCACCAACAACTATGTATGAGGATAATCAGTCCTGTATTAAAGTGGCAGAAGAGCCACGTGAACACAAAAGAATGAAACACATAGACGTGAAGTACCAATTTATTCGTGAAGCAATTGCAAACCATGAAATCAAAATGGAATATAAAGCAAGTGGTGATCAATTGGCAGATGTAATGACTAAAGGTATCAGTAGAATTTTATTTGAGAAACATCGCAAGAAATTAAATTTAAAATAATTTTCTTGATTAATTTACATGTTTTAAAATTGTATTCGATTTTGATTCAATATGTTCAGTTAAGATAATGTTAATATAAATTAAGAGGCGGTGTTAGAATTTGTATTCTGCTAATTTAATAACATTTAATTTATACTTTGCTGTTTTCATACTTTACTAATGTATTATTATCAAATAATTATTCATTGAATTGTATGCTTTAAAAACAAAAATAATTTGTTATTCCTAAAATAAATTCTCATCACATCGAAACGCTTTTTATTAAAAGTCTTTTACCAAGAACCCAACAGAGCTTTATATTCTGCTGTGTACAAGTAACCCTTAGCTCTTCACGACACCAAGTTATAAGCTTCAATTTAATTTCAATGGAAGTAATCGTTTTTATTACCGGTAGGCTATCAATGAAAAATGTTATATCAGCTTGTGGTATTGCCATCATTGAGACTTGTATAACAGCTTTCGTCACTGACAGGATCTCAGGGTTTCTGAAAAGAATCCTGCACCAACACCAGTTTCCATGTTGGAACCGTCGGTATATATTGTTATCATCGAATCGCAAGTAGATGGCTCGTTAGTTTGTCAGTCTTCTCTGCTAGGAAAGGCGGTCTTGAATGGCTTGTAAAAGGTCAAACGGGGTGTTATATAATCAGTACATACCCTATTTTCCGTGTATGTCTCCAGCAGCCAATTTTTCTAAGCTGAAGTGGTTGCCGATTCTTGCATAAATACTCGTACATCTAGGGGTTTTAAGATGGGTATAGCTTCCAGACTCGCTGTGGGGGTGGATATCATCACCCCTGCATTCCACCAGACAAAGTTACCGTATATTAGTACAGTGATAATTATGGCCGTGTACATCCACTTGATAATTTTTGGGCTTAACCTGAAACGCAATAGTAATGTCATCTGCAAGAGCAATCAGATATCACAACACCTCATTCGCTATCAAGTTCCAAAGTAGTGGTGATAGGACATCGCCTTGAGGCTTCTCTACAGATTTAATAATTTTGCTAGTTAGCAGTTGATTGATCAATACTCCAAGCAAACCTTATACGTTCAGAGATGACTGTGCAAATGCGATTGCAGATATGTCAACATTGTTAAAAGTGTTCTGTAATTCAACCATCGTAGTATACTCTTTATGATGGAGGGATTATTCGTATATAAAGACCCATTTCCACGGATTTTCCCTTAACAGTACTCGTGTTGAGCAGTAAAATTGTGTTTAAATCAAGTTACATATCTTCATTTATCTCAGTTACACTGAGTTTTACCTTTAAACCTATGACCAATATCGTCATTAAAACTATAGTCTGTATACCAAAATTTAAAGTCTACGATTAGGACTTTGCCGAACACATCCCATCATCCCCGCAACCATATTCCATATACCGCTCTCATTATGAATCAAATAATTTATTAGCACGAAATTACAAATGAGCATTTTATTTACTTCTATTAATCAACTCGCCCAGCAAAGTTCAATACCATAGCTTCGAGGACATTCTGTGGTGCCGATATTTCCGCCACATACTAATGAGATTTTATTTGTACCTGCTGGGTCATTATTCTCATTCATTTCATGGCCTACCATCTATTTTGGTGTTCTAGTTATAGGTTCAACCTAAAACCACCTCCCATATTGTTTCCATAAAAAAAAAATAAATAGAAGCATGTTCGATTAATCATCAACCAGGACCAACATGGTCCAATTGGCAATAGTTTGAACAAGGTAAATCGAATTAATTTCATCGGCTATTATTGGGAAAAAGCTCCCAAAACGCGATCAACATCAGTAATTTTTAATTAAATTTTGCTTTCTGTTGAGGAGATTAATGGTCCTCTGATTTATCGTGTAAGCATTCAGGACGATAGAAAATCGTTTGGTTTGTAACTATAAGTCCTAGGAGATGTTTATCAATCCTCAAGCAATCACAGATGCTCTTCTTTTATGGACGTACTTACATATACGAAATTGAGTGTTGCTTTATTTTGCGGGTGTCAAAAAGCTTTTAAGTCTCATTTTGGAAGCAAGTACTTGTTTTACTTTATGTTCTGCAGATACAGGGTGTTTAGAAAAAAATCATCATTTTCAAGGCGATATTTCTTATTAATAACAGTCATGACGGCGAAATCGAAAATATCATAAGATGGCCAAAAGTTTTAAGGTTTTCGTAGATTCTGGTGATTATGATTTTCCATTCGGGCCTTCAAAATATCGCCCGAAAATATATTTTTAAATTTCCAATAGTTTCTGATATAGTAAATTCGATTCCGGCCTTAGAATCGTTCAATTGGGACACTTATAAATTTAATCAAAATGTTTTTGGAAAAAAAAAGATTCGGCGTATAGCTGATTTGGTAACTCATTTAGGCGTATTTTACTTCCCAACACGTTCCTCACTTCATTTTAAAGGATTTATATATCTATATATAAAGAGTGTAAGCGTACAAATTGTGAAAGTATTAACCTTGCAACAAAGTTCGAAGATTTGTTGCCATACTCTATGTATAGCCTTAAGGACCACGAAGTTTTCAACTCAGGTCAAGAGTTGAGTTTTTTTAGCCTTCCCGTTACGAATATTACAATATCGTCAACAAAGACGGCCATAATAGAGTTGATGTCCATTAGAATATCGCTAGTACATACAAAATACAAGGTTGGTCCCAGGAAGCTGCCTTGGGGTAACCCGGCTTTAATGTTTTTTAGTAACAAGTAATTTTGATCGAAAAGTATTCTTCAAAGTCGGTTCTTAACGTAGAATTTTAGTATTCCTTATTACTGAATAGGAAGTCCCTATACATATTGCACTCATGTCTCAAGAACCAAACCTTGTCAAAAACTCGAGCAACATCTAAAAATAAAGCTGAACATCAAACAACAATAGTTCCATTTGGATTGCTTTAAACCAAAAAAATAAAATGAACGACTGGGTCGGACGAACTTGCTCCTATGTAATAGACTAGGAATTTTAAAAACGAATGTTATAAGAGAAAACTGATCATACGGATAAAATTATTTTTTTTAAATTCTTTTAATAGTAAGAGATAAAAACACAATGTTACGCAAATTATGCAAAAACAAACAAAAATCGTTGTTGTGGTTTCTTTAAAAAAATAAGCTTTTGTATACAAAATTTTTAAAACATTTTTAAAAAACAAATTTGGTACTAAAGCCTAGTACGCAGATCGAGACAAGACAAATTTTATCTCTACAATTTTAATCTCTACAAAACATTTCCAAATCTCGCGCAAAAAATTGAAGTTGGAGAATTAAAAAATAATTTAATGTGTTTTGTAGTGTATCTCTGGAACGGGTTGTCTTACAAAAGTCGTTCATACCTTTTTGGAATCTCCTCTCGATACTTTCAAGAGAAGCATCAGTTCCTTTTACATAAAACCAGTTTTGACAAAAATTACTTTCGGAAATACGGTGGCTGTCAAAATTTGTCTCGCAAAATAATGCTTGTATCATTCTTTTTCCTGGCAAAATTTAGTGGAGACATTTTGTAGAACAATTCACAATAGTATGAATTTTGCGCGCGAACTGCGTACTACTCGGAAAAATATCCGAGACAAAATTTGTCCCAGGAAAAAAAATGTATGGGAGACAAAATTTTTCCCGATCTGCGTACTAGGCTTAAGGTTGGCCTTAGGTTTTTATTATTGTGTGAATTAAAGTTAAATTAAAAAAAAAATATTTAGCCGTTTTTGAGATATCGAATTTTCCAAAAAATGATTAAAAATGATATTTTTTTTTAATTCCAAAAAAATTTTTCTTAAAAGTTTGAAATGAAATATTTTTTAAACATTTTAGAAAAATCTAATCAAAATCCGTTATGTCGGTAATCAGAAAATCAAAATTAGACAAAATGGTTCAATGGTATGTACCTACAAGCTGTAATATCTTAATTTCTATTTTTTTTTCATTAAATTTAAGATAATACAAATTTATTGAAAGAAAAATTATTTTATCAAAATTCTAGGCGCCGAAAATACGATTTTTGAAAATCATTTTTTAACATTTGTATGGTGGTGGCCTTTATTTTTAGGTAAAATTGTTTTTTTTTTTCACATCTTGTAGATTATATTGAGAAAATTTTATTTCTCAAGTTTAAAAAAAAATCTAGCACAGGGTTTTCGAAATATTGAGTTTTGAAAAAAAAATTTTGATTTTTTTTTTTAAATCCAAAATTTTTGTTTTTTTTTTTTAATTGAATACACAATACTATTCAAATTTTTGGGGAGCTTTTTTCGACCATTACCTAGCTTTATTAAATAAAATTTTCTTGTATTTTTAGTTTTTAAATCTGTCGAACAGTTTTTGAGAAAAAAAAAAATATTTATAAAATATATTAAAAAAAAAAATATTTATAAAATTTCGAAAAAAAATTCGTACCTTTATTTTTGGTCTTAAGAAAAAAAGAAAAAAACGTGTGGGGGAAAAAAATCAAAAAATGATATCTACCTTTCTATCTAAGTTTAAATAAAATCGGGCGAGCCGTTTAGGCTGCAGTCGAGCAGACAGACAGAATTGCGAGACCCACTTTTTTAGTCTTCGCTATCATCGTAATTTCAACTTTGATAAAAATCTCGAGTTCTTTTTTTTTGTCTGAATGTGTACTTATGTACTTAAGGGTCTTAAGAAAATGCAACACCCCTGTTGTTAATATCATCTATGCGGCAGCGAATAGGGAGTACAAGCAGATCTGCTGCGAGAAATGAAAACGACACGAGCACCAAACATTAGAAATTAATTTTAAACACTGCGAGGGCCTAGGAGGGATTCTGGAAAGCAGCCAGAACTATGAAGATTGGAACATCGCTGCAAGCTTTTGAGCTTAGGGACTACATTGAAAATCTGCTCAACCCTCCTTGATTTTCGCCGCTTCACCATTATTCCACCCCATTTTTCGCCTATGAGCTTTCACTCGACCTTGGATCAAATCATCATTCTAGTTAACATTGCGGACATTCTATGAATGAAGATACCATGTCTATATTTACCGATGACATAGTATTGCTGGCAGATTCTATGGAAGGAATGCAGCGAATAATAAACCAGCTTGAAAACTACTGCGATCTTTGAATCTATCGGTTAATCTCGAAAATGATGACTTTTTCTATCTATTACTATTTCCCGGCTTCTCTGTATATAGCCAGATGACTTCTTGTCGATAGATGGGGGCGGCCATCTAAAGAAGTATTAGAAAATAACAAAGATACAGTGCCTTTCTACACTCATCTACGGGCATTTGTCGCAAAACAAACGTACAAATATGGGGGGAAATCTCCTTGTAAGAAGAATTAAAGCGCCACCTATCGGTTGGTTGTTTTCTTAAAAATTATGCAGACTCCGGCTATGCGCTTCAAGCATCCGCCGTCAAATAGCTTTCATGCAAATTCCCGACTATGACACTGCAAGTTTAATTCAATATTCCATTCCAAACAAACAAAAAATGTGTGTTGATCCGATCGCTCCCAAAACTATACAGAAATGCCCAATAAGCTAATCTGAAAATTGCATAAAAATTCCATTAAAATTGGTCACCTAGGAAAAGCTATAGGAGCTTGAAATTTAGCATGATTACTCGTACCAGAATTATTAATGCATTTCAAATCTTAAATGAGGAATGGCTCATTAAAAATGCCTAATTTCTTGATAAAGTTAAAAAAGACATAATAATTATTAATCAGAAAACTATGTTGTGCTTTCTATTAATATCGAAAAGTAACGAGATATATTTTTATAAAATAAAGTTTTTTTTATCTTAATTTTTTTTAATCTTCATTTCATATTCAATGGCACTTTAATTTAGTCTTGGAATACGTGAGGATTTGAGGAAATTATTTGCTTTTTGGGGAAGATGCTGATTTGCTTTCTTTGATTTTTTTTTTAAGTTCGGTCCAACGTTAATTAACCAAATTCAAGACTAAATGGAAGATCTTCGATTTGATTAACTACTCTTGGTTTTTCTGCCAGGGATATTATATTGCCGCAGATTCTTTGACAAATTCAATTTCAAGAAGCCTTCAATACCTATTTGATCGTGCACGAGAATTCTTCCAGATCATCTTTTTACCAAAAATCAAGCGAAGATAAACAACGCATGTTAGAAGTTTCAGAAAAAAGATCATTTATGAAGATATGAAAAAGTGTCGGAGACAAATAGGAGCCTTGAGGAACACCAGCATTTATTTTATAGTTATCAGATTTAAAACTGTCCAATAGAATCAAAGAAGAAGAGACTCTTCGATACCAAATGCATGCAAAGTCGGCAGCAACTAACCTTAGGGAAATGATGAGGCAGACTCCCTAGTAAAAATAGGCCCTCCTAAATGGACGCAGGCCAAATGACTTCTTGGGAACTATAACCAAGATCGTTTCAAAAACTGTATCAGCTTAAGTAGGAAAAGTCTACGAATAGTAACGGGACTCCTCACAGGCCACTGGTCTGGTATACATCCTCACATGCAGATTCTGCAATATTTGAAGAAAAATTGCTAAATCAGTGTAGGCTGTAGGTCAAAGTACAGACAGACAGATGAAATTACAGGACCCAATTCGGGTGTAATCTTGTTTATCGTAATTTGGTTTAATTTTATAATTCCGAGTTCGATTTTTCAACGAATAAAAATGGAATTTTTGACTTTTTTATCGCCTATTAGGTATTGAACGCACCTCTTTGTCGAAATAAAATTTTTCAATTTACTTAAATTCTGTTGAAAATATAGTTCTGGCAATTCCCTATTACTATTATACACTATACTTTATTTACAATTACATTTGCATTATATAACTTCTTTGTACTTAAACCTATATATGTATATTTTTTAGTCTTGTAATAAACCTCATTGAATTCAGACTCGGTTGCCTTTTCTTCATAAGTGAATTCCCAACAAAGGTTATGGGCCCAGACCCCAGACAAAGAATTACATATATACGAGTACATATACATAGTATAATTATTAAAAAAATTAGAAAGAACTCAAAAGTATTTTACGATGTCGTCTTCTTCCTTGTATCAAATCGAGAAATTAGACGAAAAGAATTACGAGTCATGGAAACTGCAAATTAAAAGCGTCCTAATCCATAGTGAATTGTGGTCATACGTAAATGGAGCTAACCTAAAACCAGAAGAAGATTGTGCAGTCTGGACCAAAAGTGATGAGAAGGCATTGGCCACCATCCTTCTGTCCGTGAAGTCATCTCAACTCAACTATATTAAAAATTGTAAAACATCAAATGAAGCGTGGATTATTCTACAAAAAACTCATCAGCCACAAGGGCCAGCGAGAAAAGTAACCCTATTTAAGCAGCTTCTACAATTAAAAATGCAAGAGAATAACCACGTGTTATCACATCTTAATAATTTTTCATCACTCGTCGAAAAATTAAAAGAGATAAGTATTGAACTTCAAGATGAACTTTTGTCAATCATTTTGCTTTCTAGCCTTCCTACCAGCTTTGAAAATTTCGTTCTTGCTATCGAAGCACGTGACACTCTACCTACGTGTGAAAACCTTAAGATAAAGCTTCTAGAAGAAGGACACAGGAGACAAGGGTCCGAATGTAATGATTTTGCACTAGAACAAGCATTGTACGTAAGAAATCGCAGCCAAAAACAATCCTCACACCAAAACCAGCAACATCCACAACGTGGGAAGACCGATAGACCAACCTTTAAAGGAACTTGTTTTAATTGTAATCGTCGTGGACACTTGGCAGCTAATTGCAGATATAGACACAAAAATAAAACAACAACATCTTCATTCGCAATGATTAATACAGCATGCGCTGGAGGGCTTACCAGTCAATCATGGATTTTCGACAGTGGATCGACAAGCCATCTATGCTGTGATAAGAGAATGTTTATCAGTCTTCGCCCACACACTGAACAGATAGCTCTTGCTAATGATGCTCACATTTTATCAGAAGGTATTGGTGAAGTTATATTAAAAACCAAACACGGCATTGTCACTCTGAAAGATGTTCTTTTTGTGCCGTCGATGAAGATGAACTTTGTTTCAATTTCCAAAGCTGCAGACAATTTGAACAAAATAATTTTTGACCAACACGGCGCAAAAATATTGAATGCCTGTGGACGAGTTTTATTATCTGCAAAGAAGTTACAAAATATGTACGTTTGCAGTGAGATAATTAAAAATGAGGTTAACGCATACACGTGTCAAAATGGGGACGCCATCCTTTTGCCCACAACATTTTGCAACAAGTCTAGCCTTATAGCGTTCCACATACCCTTCCTTATTGCGTTTAATGTTGAATACCCACATTGACTTAAAGGCATGTCTGTTTTTAGGTAAGTCAACAAGTGTCCAAGTATCGTTTTTAGACAGAGAATTGAACTCGTCTCTCATAGCTTGACGCCATTTATCAGCGTCTTTGCTTTGAAAAGCAGCTTCTATTGTTGAAGGGCATTCATTTTCAACATCTTTCGCATAATTCAGGGAATTAGTTACTCCTCTACGTTTACTTTTTTCTCTATTGTTATCTACAACACGAACTCTACCACTTCTTAATACTTTTTTAGGACTTACTCCGACAGATATTTGTTCTTCATCCATACAACCTTCACTACCATTTTCTTCAGCATCGTCGTCTTGTACATCTCTAGTCGCAGGTTCAACAGCAGCATCGTCAACATCAGCTTCGCAGCAGCAATATCCAAACTCTCAGGTCCATCAGCATCAGACTCTTTTTTAATTAGTGGCACCTCTACTTCTAACTTGCTTATTTTAGTTTTGAAAGGTTCTGTAAGAAGGTAATCAACGTCTATACTTTTTGATTCAAAATTCGGATGTTTTTCAATAAACTTTACATCTCGGCTAATGTATACTTTACCAGTTTTGCGGTTTAAAAGGCGATACGCTTTGGACTCACTTGCATACCCGATCATTGCGCATTCGATCCCTTTCGATTGGAACTTGGAGTATCCTGGTTGCTTGTTTAACATAAATGCCTTACAACCGAATACTTTCAAATGTGAGACATTAGGTTGAAAGCCAGACCAAACCTGGAATGGTGTGATTCCTTGTAATGTACTGCATGGTGAGCGGTTTCTTAAATACACAGCTGTATTTACAGCCTCTGCCCAAATGCTCTCAGGCAAACCTGACGCAATCAACATACATCGGGCCATCTCCACAATTGTCCTGTTGGCTCGTTCCGCAACGCCATTTTGTTGCGGAGTATAGGGTGCTGTTAGCTGGTGATGAATTCCATTGGATTCCAAAAACTCTCTAAATGGCCGGTTCACAAATCCAGTTTCATTGTCGCTCCTAAGTGTCTTGATTCGTTTCGAGGTATGCGTCTCAACCATGGTCTTAAATTTCTTGAACATGTCGAGCGCTTCGCTTTTTGCCTTTAAAAAATAAACAAAAAATTTTCTTGAATAATCATCGACAAAAAGTAAAAAATATTTTGCTCCTCCAGTGGACGTTATCCTCATGGGGCCGCATATATCCGTGTGTATTAAATCTAAGATACCTTCGCTCCGGTTCTGTTCACACACATATGGTAACGGACATGCCATTAAGTCAATGTGGGTATTCAACATTAAACGCAATAAGGAAGGGTATGTGGAACGCTATAAGGCTAGACTTGTTGCCAAAGGTTGTGGGCAAAAGTATGGCGTTGATTTTTACGAAACATTCTCACCGGTAGCAAGATATTCGAATATACGACTAGTTATTGCATTAGCAGTTGAATTTGGCCTGTTGTTACACCAAATTGATGTTACTGCAGCGTATTTGAACGGAGATTTGGATGAAGATATTTTTATGTACCAACCAACCGGTTTTGTAGACGAAGCCAATCCTAATAAAGTTTGTAAGCTCCAGAAAGCTTTATACGGTCTCAAACAGTCAGGAAGGCAATGGCATTTAAAGCTTGACCGTATCTTAAAAAATATGGGTTTTACAAACTGCATCAATGATAGATGTATATATATTATGCATAAAGATAAAAATATAATTATAACTGTTGTCTACGTTGACGATATTTTAATCGCGTGTAGGGAAGAACGCGATATGGAAATAATTAAAAAGCAAATAGCGTGTCAGTTTGATATTGTGGATAAAGGACCGTTGAATCATTTTCTTGGTATAGAAATCCAAAGAGATGGCCTACGGGGGTCAATTAAACTCAGCCAAAAGCAGCTAATAAAGGGTCTTTTAGAGGATTTCAAGATGACTGACTGCAGGAAAGTGAGCACACCACTTGATCCAGGCACTCAGCTGAGAAAATGTAATGGCTGCAACAATTGTTCGAAAGTCGACAAAACACTGTACCAATCTTTAATAGGGTCTTTAAATTTTATAAGCATCACTACACGACCAGATATTGCTCATTCGGTTATAAGATTGTCTCAGTATAATATGAATCCTCACTTTGAACATCTTACTGCAGCAAAACATTTGCTAAAATATCTTTCTAATACAATTAATTATCAGATTATTTACAGAAAAACTGGGCTAAATTTGCTTGGCTATACTGACGCTGATTGGGGTGGTAACAGCGATGATAGAAGATCATTTACCGGTCATGTTTTCTTTCTGGCTGGCAGTTCTGTATCCTGGGAGTCGAAAAAGCAACCGACAGTAGCGCTCAGTAGTACTGAAGCGGAGTACATGGCACTTTGTTCCGCATCGAAGGAGATCGTGTTCTTACGTAACCTCATCAGTGAAATGGGATTCAGCAGTTTAGTTACCAAACCAACAATCTTGTATGGGGATAATCTGAGTGCTCAACAGTTGGTGAAAAATCTAGTTTTCCACGCTAGGAGCAAGCACATCGACATCAAGATGCATTTTGTTCGAGATGTTTATGAACGGAAAGAGCTTGAACTAGCATACATTCCTACAGATGAAATGGTCGCCGATATTCTGACCAAAAATTTGGAGAAAATTAAGCACAATAAATTTGTAAATAAACTTGGTTTAATGCAATTTTGAATTGAGGGGTTTTGTTGAAAATATAGTTCTGGCAATTCCCTATTACTATTATACACTATACTTTATTTACAATTACATTTGCATTATATAACTTCTTTGTACTTAAACCTATATATATTTTTTAGTCTTGTAATAAACCTTATTGAATTCAGACTCGGTTGCCTTTTCTTCATAAGTAAATTCCCAACAAATTCATTTATCACATTGTAATTTTGCATTTAAAAACTTAAATTTTAAATCATTCTTAACTCATGGGTCACCCTATATACTTAATTCGTACAAATACTACGTTCATGAGAGCAGAGAACATGTTTGATTACGAATTTCTCATGCAATGTATTTTCATGGAAGCGTGATTCAAATAAATTAGAGATAGACATGAGAAGCATTACCAGAAGGAAAAACAAAAGGTTATCTTTACAAGGACTTTTGAAGTGGTCATACATTTTCGGATGCTACTTTTGTCTACACAAACATAGACACACAACCACACATAAGGGGCTGCGATTTTGCTGAATAAGGTATTTATGCAATTCGAACAAAATCGAAATGAATTGTTCGAAAAAGTTTTATTAATCGAAGTTCAAATAAATTACATTAAAATACGTAGATGGACAAATGGCCACCCTCTTTCTATATGGACCTTCGAACACAAAATTTCAAAATTTCAAGTTGAATCTTTTCCCCGACCAATAACAATTTGAATGAGTCGATTTAAAGAGAGACGTACAGGAGGGAATAAATACTTTGTTTTATGGCTTAGATTATAAGAGAAATAGTAAAATTTAAAATTTGTGATGTAATTCCTATTTTTTGTTTGATTTGATGGAACTGGATAAATTAATTTGTGTAATACAGTACAACCAATAGGGACGGATGATTGCAGCCATATTGTTAAAGGTACATACATCTGGCTGTCTTGCTAAATCAACGTGCTCAACAATATGTGTAAATAGGTCTTCATTTTGCGAGCTTTGCCCAATTTACGAGACTCAATTCACGAACATCAACTCAAAATCGATCTAAACAGGTCAACATCTCACTCACTAGCTTGAGCAGAATTCTGCACAAAGATCTCGAATTATTCGCTTACAAGGTACAATTGACTCAGCAATTGAAGGCGCACGAACATTTATTTCTTTATTGCTTCGCAGTTTGAGCCTTAGGTTGCGCGTACAGTGGTGCGACAAAGCGATGAGATACGAGAAGCGATGCGACAAGCGATTCGAGATGCCAGAATTAGATGCGACATAGTGCGCACAGTAAAAGCGATTTGGTGCGGTTGTGTTATTAATTCCTTGATAATTATTGTCACAATGTGGCTATAATTACAAAGGGATTAACAACATAACTGCAGAAAATATCGCTTCTACTACTGTGCGCACTATCTCGCATCTAATTCTCGCATCTCGAATCGCTTGTCGCATCGCTTCTCGTATCGCATCGCTTTGTCGCACTACTGTACGCGCAACCTTAGAGCAGCTTGAATTGGACCATTTTTTTTTCGAAAATGAGGACAACGTTTCGGTCAACGGTGGGCGGTACAGAGCTATGTTAACCGACTTTTTTTTTACTTAAATTGAAGAAATGGATTTGGACGACTTCTAATTCATGCAGGATGGTACGGCCGGCATGCCACACAGCTCATACTACAATCGATCTTTTACGCACCAAATTCCCAAATGGTGTTATCAGCTGTCTGAATCGGAGCTGTGATTTGACTCCTTCGGAGTTTTTTTTGGTGGGGAATCGTGAAGGACATATATTATGGAAACGATTTAAGAACATAAGTTCAATATCACCCAAGCAATCCGTAAAATACAGCCCGAAACCATCAACAAGGCCTACTGCCTTTGCGAAAGTGGAGGAACCAAAGGGCGCTTCAAGATCTGCAATCATTGTAGTGAATAAAGAGTCCTTGGCTCCTCTACTGGCAATCAAAGGTGTGATTGGGTACGGATTCTCTTCGATTACTCTGAAGATATATAAAAAAAATGAGGGTAACACCGTTCCTCCACAACCAATAGGTACTTCCACAGTCGAAGAATCTGCGGTAGACATCGACCCAGCAATGGAAATTGATGCTCCCAGCAGCTCTGAGTCTGAAGTGAAGACCACAAATATCGCCGAAAAGGCTCCTGAAAATGTCAACAGTCTCTCCGAGAAGGAAGCTGAAGACTCCGTGAGGAAGGCTCTTCTGAGTGAAGTCGAACCCATTGGCTCGGACTCTGAAGCCGAGCAACTGGATTCGTCCTCTGAATCGGAAGACCTGAATCAAACCATGTTGGGGGTTGGTCTGGATGAGTGTAGCCAAAATGCTGCAACTACTTCAGATTAATCTTCAACATTCCATCAAGGCTTCGGCCTCACTTCTTCTCCGTCTGCACAAGAACCGAGAGGATATAGTTCTGATCCAGGAACCATGGATTTCCAAATCTAGAATTCAGGGACTCAGGACTCCTGGTTACTACTTGCTGTATGCATCGGACAAAGGTGAACCCAGATCCTGCATATTAGTTAAAAGTAGTTCTAATGTATATTTACTCCCTGATTTCAGCGATCGAGATATAACCGCCGCCAGACTACACACCAAAAATGGGACGTACTGGATAGTGTCGGCATATCTTGGCCACGACAACCCTGGCCCTCCTGGCGAAACGCTCAAGAGGATCATCGCTGAGGCAAAACGGAAAAATATCAGCCTCCTTACTGGGCGTGATGCTAATGCCCATCACACTGTTTGGGGCAGTACGGACATAAATGATAGAGGTGAGTCTCTTTTTGATTATATTCTTAGTACTAACCTTATAGTCAGTAACATCGGCAATGAACCCACCTTTGTTACCAGAAACCGACAAGAAGTGCTAGACATCACTCTTGTCTCTGACACTGTATATCAAATGATAACGAATTGGAAAGTATCAGAGGAACACTCATTCTCAATTCAGTTTAAATGATGTACCCACCACACGGACAGTTTTTCGTAATTATAGGAAAACAAATTGGCAATCGTATAGAGATATTCTGAAAAGATCGCTTACAGCCGAATCTCTAGATATCCCCTCCAACACCTCAGATCTAGATAACAAAGTCAAGGATCTGACACTAACCCTGAACAATGCAATGAATATTTCTTGTCCTCTTCTGCAAGTTAGAGGAAAAAAGAAACCTTGTTGGTGGAATTCAGGATTAGAACCGCTTAGGAAAAGTTGCGGAAAACTCTTCAATCGAGCTAAATACACAAAAGAATCCTCAGATTGGGACTTATATAAAGAATCCTTAAAGATTTATAAGAAACAATTGAGGACAAGCAAAAGATCTTCATGGAGGAACTTCTGTAATAAAATAGAAGATACTTCTGAAGCATGCAGATTGAGGAAAATCCTCTCAACAAATCCAGTCATGCCAAGCTCTTTGAAAATGTCAAATGGCTCCTGGACAAATTCATGTGAAAAATCACTCAATTTGCTACTTGACACTCACTTCCCAGGTAGCTCGCAAAACATTTGCAACATTAACTCATTAGAGTCAAATAACAAAGGTATAAAGATCCAAGGGTTAATAAAAAGGGACAAACTAAAATGGGCAATTAACAGCTTCGATCCATACAAATCGGCGGGACCAGACGGTATAATACCAGCCGAACTGCAAGTTGCTTTAGACATTATCTTACCCACGTTAGAGATAATAATGAACTGTTGTCTAAACCTGGTTCATATTCCCCTTATATGGAGAGAAGTTAAAGTAGTCTTTATATCCAAAGCTGGTAAATGCTCCCACGTTACGCCCAAGGATCTAAGACCTATCAGTGTATCGTCATTTCTTCTTAAGACACTGGAACGATTGATTGACATTCATCTGCGTAGTGTTATAAAACCAAACCTTTTTTCTACAGCACAACACGCTTACTGCAAGGGAAAATTGGTAGAAACTGCGCTACATACCTTGGTACGCGCAATCGAATACTCCCTAGATCACAAAGAATACACTCTAGTTGCATTCCTAGATATAGAAGGCGCCTTCAACAATGTCGACAGCGCTACAATAGCGAAGACACTACAGAATCTCAATGTAGATAGCTCACTTGGTAACCTTATAAATTTCATGCTGAAAAGCAGAATTATAAATGCGGAACTTGGTAGCTTTACTACAAGAAGGTCAGTCAGTAGAGGAACCCCACAAGGCGGAGTCCTATCCCCACTTCTATGGAACATGGTAGTTAATGATCTGCTACTAGACCTAGAAGAAGAGGGATTCAAAGTGATTGCATACGCTGACGATATTGCCATTTGCCGTATCAGGAAAGCATCCTCAAATTCTAACAGAACTTATACAAACCGCTCTCAACAAGCTGCTAAAATGGACAGATCGATGTGGCTTAGGTGTTAACCCCCACAAGACTGAACTAGTCCTCTTCACAAGGAAATAAAAAAATCCTCAACTAGACCCTCCATCGATTAAAGGTGTTCCACTTACTTTCTCAGATCAAGCTAAATACCTGGGTCTTATTTTAGACAAAAAGTTAAGTTGGAAACCTAATATACAGGAAAGAGTAAGGAAAGCCACGGTAGCTCTCTTTTCTTGTAAAAAAGCCGTAGGGAACAAGTGGGGCTTGTCTCCACAAATTACTCACTGGCTATATACTGCGGTCATCAGACCGATACTCACGGGGTGACCGTATGGTGGACGGCCTTAGATAAGGCGACAAATCGCGATAAAATAAGCAGAGTTCAACGTTCAGCGTGTATGTGCATCAGCGGAGCTCTCCGCTCAACACCTTCCGCTGCACTAGACATACTACTCAACCTGACACCCCTAGATATTTACAGCAAACAAATGGCCGCGAGCACAGCCATACGTCTCAAAGCCATCTCTCAATGGACCAATAACTCTATTGGCCACACCACCATTCTGAATTTATTCGGAACTCTCCTAAGTCACTCTGACTACATCACTCCCTTTTTGGTTTTCGATAAAAACTTTGAAGTCACCATTCCCTCAAGGTCAGCTTGGGAGGAAGGGGCTTTGACAGATAATAAATCAGTAAACTTTTTTACAGATGGATCGAAGACTGAAAACGGAGTGGGTGGTGGAGTGTACTCAGATGGACTAAACCTTAGTCTCTCCTTCCGCCTACCAAACCATTGTAGCGTATTCCAAGCGGAAATTCTGGCGATAAAGGAAGTATTGTTTTGGCTTAAAGAAAACGTGGTATCTAGCACGGATATCCGTATCTTCTCACATAGACAGGCTGCTTTGAAATCCCTCGCATCAGTCTCTGTAAACTCCATTACAGTCCAAGACTGTCAATCGTCTCTGATGGAGATGGCCAAACAGTTTAACATTCACCTATTCTGGGTGCCAGGTCACAGGGACATTCCGGGGAATTGCAAAGCCGACGAACTCGCCAGAATTGGAACGGAAATGCCTATCTTACCCGAAAAGGCAAATATAGGTATGCCCATAGCTACAAGTAAACTTATGCTGAAACGAATCGCTCTGGAACAATCGAATACAAGATGGCTTAATACTACCACTTGTATGGCGACCAAGCTGATCTGGCCTAAACTGGATCTGAAACGGTCAAAATGTCTATTGTCCCTCAGTAGATCTCAGATCTGCTCCGTCATAGGTGTCATAACTGGACACTGTCTCATAGGTAGACACGCCGCACGTCTCGGTGTGCTATCAAACGATTTCTGCAGGAGTTGCTTGGACGAAGAGGAAGAGGAGACAATCCCACACCTTCTTTGTACATGCCCTGCTCTCTCTTACAGACGCAAACTTCATCTAGGAGAATATTTCTATAATGAACCAAGTGATCTCATAAACACAGACACTAAAATTCTCCTTCGCTTCATCAGAAGCTCCAAATGGTTTTAACTAGTAGGAAACCTTTTTGTTCCGTATTAGATCGTGGTATCACAATGGACCTCTAATGGTCTAAGTGTGTCAGACGCTTTAATGACAACCACTTTAACCTAACCTAACCTAGAACGAATTAATATGATGACGATAACTTTAAAACCGCTACTTTGGATTATACGATTCCAATTATAATTACAGCAAAACAAGAACAAACGAATTAATTATTATTAAATTGTGCAACCGGCACAAGCGAGGGGTATGATCGAATTGACGAAATGTCAAAGAGATCAACGAAGTATGATTGAGAGAGAAAGAGATTAAAAGTATTGCAACAACACTGCGATGGGTAACGATGCAGCCAACCGGCTAGTCAGCTGGGGGTGGGTTCGTGGAATTGAAATTTTAATAAAAAATGAGTAAACAATTCATATTGAATCAAAAGAACAATTTGAGTGCTATACTAATTTAATTAATCCAATGCAAGTACTGGGCGTACTTACGTTGTACGGTGGGCGCCAGGAAACTGTTTAGGGTCGTTTGCCTTAACCTTGGTGCTGTAATTGTTCTTTAAAAATATGAAGGAAACACAAATTTAAATTCCCAATGGGAAGTAAGAAAATTTTATTCAAAAATATCTAGGGAACCTTGGCTTGCGCCTGGATTGAAACCTAGATTTTTTCATTGAGATGTGTACAAATGTAAATTGGATGGAACCAATTTAAAACAAAGGAAATTAATAAAAAAAAGAACTTGAAATTATATATACAATGAAACAAACAAACAATGAAACGTCCCACAACTTGACGAATCCAAGGCCGTATCCTGACGCATTTACAATTACTATTTTTGGCGAGAGTAAGACTATGACCAAACAACAAAGTCGAAAGAAGGTTTTAAGAACCGAGGTTAAGAATGGTTTTTATTGCGGTAAATCTTACCGTAACACTGCGAAGCTAGCCAAAGGAGCTACTTGAACGACATTGCGTTCCATTACTAATGGGAATGTTTGTTTTTGTTAATAAAGCTATAATACATGGACAAAATTTAGTTTTGCTCATTTTATTGCATTTTTAAAAAGAAATTTGCATTTATTTCAACTGTACTTTAGCTCCATAACAGTTATCAGATTCGGACACTGTCTAAAAAAGAAACACGAATCATGCTTTGAAGTATTTTCAAACAATTTTTGCAGAAACTGGGTGCACGAAGTTGAACAAGGAACTATTCTTCAATAGAAAATGAAGTTTTCCAATTGTACTGAAATCTGGAACAAAATTGTACTGAAATGATGTCAATTGTACTGAAAACGAATTTTGTATGAACAAAAAAATCAATAATTCAACTACATATTTAAAAGTTTTCCAAAGTATTTTATTTAAAAAAAATCAAAGCAGAAATGATAAGTTTATCTTCTTATATTATTTATTTATTTCATTTATCTTGCAACAATCTCAAACATGGGGATGAGAGACCTCTAAACTAAAAAAAAAAGGGGAATTTTATTTGATTAATCTTACCATTAAGTTTTCTTGTTGTTCAATGCATACAAGTAGCCTTTCAAATAAAAAAAGATTTAATTCAAGTCTATTCGACTTTAAAATAAATGCTTAAAAAAAGCCCATTTATTTAGTGTTAATTTCAATAAAAATAGAATTAATAATAATGCAATGCATATTAAAACGAAATTAAAAAACAAAATTATTATTATTATTAAACTAAAAACAATAATAATAATAACTATATAGTTTTAATATACATACAGTCAGCGTCAAAAGTGAGTGCGCACAACAAGTTTTGTTTTTTCTGTCAGGGCAAAAATATATATAATTTAATGTATGAAAATAAAGTTTTATTATGTCCAAATATATATGCAAGTTCATTTATTTCAATAAGACACATATTGACGATATTATAGATTTAAAATGAAAGTGTGCTCAATTTAGACGTCAAAAATGAGAGCACACTTTTAATTTTTATATTAAACAGAAATTAAAGTTATCAAAAAAACAATTGAATTATACTACTTCTAGTCTTCTGGGCATAGATTCCTCCAGTCGTCCCGTTATTTCAGCATCAATTTTGCTCCATTCCTCAGTTAGTGCCTCTCTTAGGGCTGCTTCGCTGGAAATTTGCCTCTGACGAATTTTCGGTCCAAATACTCCCACAGGTGTTCAATTGGCTTTAGGTCCGGTGATTGTGGAGAGTGATCTAACTGTTTTGGTGTTCTATAAAGCAACCATTCTTTGACAATTTGAGCTGTATGCTCAGGATCGTTGTCTTGTTGGAACGTCCAAGTGCTTGGTAAATCCAATTTTGAAACACTGGGTTCAACATTGTGTTTTAAAATGTTAAGGTAATCTAATTTATTTATTTTATTATCAATGATCACCAGCTTACCAACTAGTGATGCAGCCATACACCCCCAAACCATTACTGATGCCTCTCCGTGTTTTGCTGATTTTATTATGTTTTTTGTTTCAAGCTCAGAACCCTTTTTTCTCTTTTTAGCACCACCGAAAATTTCGAATTTACTCTAATCTCTAAATAAAGCAGTTTTCCAGAAAGAAAGTCCAGAGTTTTTATATTTTTTTGCAAAGTCTATTCTCTTCTTTATACATATTCGCCTTAGATATGAACGGCTTTTTACGCGGAACTCTGCCATGTAAGCCATGTTTATGCAACTGTTGGCGTACTGTACTCGCACTTACGAATGTTCCGGTGTCTTGGGTAATCCTTTCTGCTACTTTTACTGCACTGGTTTGAGGATTTTCCTTAACCTCCCTCACAAAACGCGAAACAGTTAAACGACTCAACCTTAGAGGCCGACCACTTCGTTTTAAGTTTTCAATTTTTCTGTACGTTTTATATTAATCAATAATTTTTTTAATGCCACTGGAGCTTCTTTTTGTAATAGCTGCAATCTTTCGTAAGGATTTACCTTCTTCAATTAGATTCACTATTATTTTTCTGGTTTCGAGATCGATTTCTTTACGCATTGTTACTTTTTTGAAAATTCCGTTTATTCGACTTGTCACCACGAACACTAAAAATAAACAATTTATTCTTAGTTTGCGTACGTTAAGAAACGGTGTTTTTTCAGAGGCCTTGGTTGATGTCTTCATCTCAATTGATTAATATAAACCAATTATCAGTTGATAAAGAAGATATTATCTGTGAACTTTTAAAGTTACATGAAGATAAACACTCTGGGTATGATGGAATTGCTCCTATTGTTTTAAAAAAATGCTCTCTTTCCTTAGCAATCCCCCTTGAAATCATTTTCAACCGTTCTCTCCGTGAAGGTTGCTTTTTAAAACAATGGAAGAGTTCCTTTATTTATCCCGTTTTTAAATCAGGATCCAAAAATGATATAACCAACTATCGTCCGATTTGCAAAATATCTGTGATCCCTAAGCTATTCGAAAAAATTATTTATAAAAAAATACTTTTTTCTTGAAAGAAATAATCTCGCCTTTGCAGCATGGTTTTATCAGTGGAAGATCAACTACAACTAATCTTACAATTTTTAGTAATTATGTACTCAAAGCTCTAGAACAAGGAAACCAATGTGACGTGGTGTATACCGATTTCGCGAAAGCGTTCGACAGAGTTGATCACTCAATATTGATTTCCAAATTGCATAACATCGGTTTTCATTCCAATTTATTGACATGGTTTAAATCTTACCTTACTGGCAGAATTCAATATGTTCGTATTAATAATGTTACTTCCAACCCTGTTTTTGTTACTTCCGGTGTCCCACAGGGAAGTCATTTGGGTCCTCTCCTCTTTCTCTTGTTTATCAATGATATTCCCAGTTGTCTAAAAAATTGTTCTTGTTTGATGTATGCTGACGACCTTAAATTATTCCTGCGCATTAATTCTATTTCCGATTGTATAAAGCTGCAGAATGATCTTAACAATCTTTCCGTTTGGTGTTCTAACAACGATCTTCATTTAAATGTTTCTAAATGTCATAGTATGTTATTCTGTCGCGGCACCTCTCCAATTATGTTTTCTTACAGTTTACTTGGGTCAACCTTAACACACAAGTCACTGAGAAAAAAGATTTGGGTGTAATCTTTGATTTAAAATTCGAATTCGCTAATCACATTGACTATATTATTTCTAAGGCCAGTTCTATGCTTGGATTTATTTCCAGGAACGCTAAAGACTTCTCTGATCCATATACTCTTAGAGCCTTATATTTTTCATATGTTCGCTCAATTTTAGAATACTGCTCATCTACCTGGAATCCTATGTATATAACTTATTCGGCGAGAATTGAGCGAATTCAGAAACGCTTTACTAGAATTGCAATTCGGATATTGCGTTGGAACACGGATATGCCTTCAAATAACACCAGGTGTTTGTTGTTGGGTATTCAATCCCTAGAATCACGACGTATTTATTTCGATGTAATGCTTGTCAGAGATTTAATAAATTATAAAATCAATTGCCCTCACTTGCTTTCGTTGATTGGCTTTCATGTTCCTTGTCGTGATTTACGTAATAATCGTTTATTTTGTGTACCCTTTCATAGGGTCAATTATGGAATCAATGAACCCTTAACTCGCTGTTTAAGACAAGCTAATTATGTTTGTAATGCTATTGATTTTAATTTATATTTAAGTAGGGACTGTTTTAAAAAAAAATTGTTATTAATAATAAACTTCGGTGGTCAATGTTAATTGTACATTATATTTTTTGTTTTGTTTTATTTATTATTATTTATATAAACTTACTATTGTTCTAAGTAGTCTTTAAGAGCTGTGTCTCTGCTTGATGAATAAATAAATAAATAAATAAAAGATAGCATGGTTACTGTCAAAAGCGTTAAATATCGTAAATGTGCTCTCACTTTTGACGCGATATTTTAGACAGTTTTTTTTTGTTCTTCTACTGTTTTCTTCATTTTAGTTGTAATCAAATAAATTGAATGTCAAAGCCTAATTATAAGAACCTAATATTCATCGTGTGTACTATTAACTGAATGTTTCATTACAATTATGCATATATTTGATGATTATGAAAAAACAATATAGTGTGCACTCACTTTTGACGCTCACTGTACACACCTACATAAAATAATATAATATAATATAATATTAAAAGAAAATGAAAACAAAATATTAATGTAACGGAATCCATCAGCCATTTTCTCTTCTTCTTATTCTAAAACAAAAAAAAAAATATATATATTAAAATAAGAACTGTTTGGATATATTTTTAACATACCATTTAAGTCAAGTTTGCCTTCAATAAATCGATCTCAAAAGTACTTCTCGTTGTCATCTTTGGGCTTGTACTTGCTCTACTGCTTCTCTTATTTTGATTTCACCTGCTTTTATTAACACTTCAATAACTCTATCACTCCTACAAAGTAGAAGAAGTTCTTACACCATTGCAAAAATTTCTCCAACTACTAATATCACTTGAACTAATACTTCTACTACTGCTCTTTATATTTTTTTATGAGAACTAATTATAATAGAAGTAGTACTTACACTACCACTACTTCTACTTGCACAACTACTGTCCTCTTTTTTCTTTCTCTAGTTCTCTTTCTTGTCAAAATTCTCCTGTTTAATATGGTTCCAGTACTACTACTGTTAATACTACTAGAACTACTAATAGTTGTACTATTTCTTTTTCTATTTCTTTCTCTGCACCTAATTTCCATTATAACACTACCGGCTTGTACATATATTGTTATTTCAGTCCTGTCGCTTGGATTTATACTTCCACTATACTCTGACCAACAAAAATTGTCAGTACAGGGAAGATAGGACGTTTGTCTCTCATTCTTGTTGCATTGCCATGCATAAGTTTGTCGCCTTGTAAAGCTCTCACAGGGATTCCGTAGCTTACATTATAAATCGCCGCAAATGATAGTAAAAAACGCGTAGGGCTACCGTCTGCCGATTCAAAACGACTGAAAACAATATTCAATTTACCTTTTCCCACAACACCAAGCGGTAAGATAATATGAGCGTTTTTTTTTAATTTGAAAAGCAATGTGACGTGACAACACTCAACATACTCATCTTCTTAAAATGTGCTCTCAAAAGCTTCAAATCCCAAAAGCTCCTTAATAAAAACCACTGAAAAAGCTCCTTGCTTGCAATTGAGAATGATACTGGTAACTCTGTTTTGATGTAGATAAAGAGCGCACGATCGTATTGAGTTCAGTGCTGCCGTTTTAAAAATTTCCAGAGGAGTATTTTTTGTATTTTTTGGGGAGTATTTACGATATTTGAGGAGTATCGCCAAAATATCAAGAAAATTATTAGTTCAATGAAAAAAACACAAATGTTTTCTATAAATTAAATTTTTTTAATTCATTTATAATAAAAATAGGAACTTCAATATTTGTGTTTTTTTAATAAACAGAGAGTTAATAATAAATTAACTCTAACTTAAACTATGTAGATAATATACTGTACATTGATTTTAAAGCAACTTATTGCTTGTTAATATTAATATTAATTTTTGTATTTTGTTTATTTAAACAAGAATTTGACAAAAGAAAAACAAAAGTCAAAATTAAAACTTAAATTTGTTTTTTCTATTTTTCGATCAAGTCTTTTGATGGCTCTCACTTTTCTGCAAAATTGCCATTTAAAAGCTCTTTGGCAGTAAGTATAGCATTTACTGTTTCCACATGCAGGCAATTCCGCTGTTTGTCCTTTATAAGGCTAACATCAGAAAATTGTCTCTCTGCTATTGCACTGCTATGCGGAAGAGCAATAACTGTTCCAATAAATTAACGTACATGAGCAAACATGAATTCATTTAAACCGTTTTTAATAGTAAATACATTCCTATAAAATTCGGCAAAGTCTACATAAATCCTTTGAAACTAATGACTGGTTTCTTAAAATACGCCATTTATTATCAAGCTCCTCAACTTCGGACTCATCCACTAAATTTGGGAAAAGATCAACCAAAGGAACTAGGATAACTATAGACCTATATCTCTCCTGCCTTCGATTAGTAAGATTTTTGAAAAAGCTGTAAAAAATAGAATGAGCTTTTTAACGAGAACGAAATTTTTCAGTGATGTTCAGTTTGGTTTTCAAAGTAATAAATCAACCGAAGATGTCTTGTTACATTTCTGTTCTTAAATATTTGTAAGCCTTGATAAGAAAGAGAATACAGCGGCGTTATTTGTTGACATATCAAAACCCTTTGACATGGTTAATCACGCAATTTTGATAAGCAAACTTGAAAGTGCTGGGTTTCGAAGTTTCATAAGTGTTTGGTTAAGATCACATTTAAATGTAAGAACCCAAAGAGTGAGATTTGATGGTATTTGGAGTGATACAAAGACATTCGATTTGGTAGTGCCACAAGGTTCGGCTTTGGGACCAATACTTTTTTTGGTATATATTAATTCTTCTTTAATTTTTCAGATTGCCATTTAGGGGTTCTTTGACAGCTTTTCGTATGGTACAGGTCGTCTTAATCTTAAATCTGATAAAAATTGGGATCTCAGCTGGTTAAGAATCTGGTTTGCAGAGCACAAACTGATAATTAGTTCTAAAACTAAGGTAATGTTTTTGAGTTTGTCTGGCCAAAAGATTGTTGATGCTGATCTCTTTTTCTATGCTACTGAGTGTCAAAAATTTAAACTTTTTAACTGTACCTGTAGTCCTATGAATACTTCTACAAACTTTACTGATTCCACGAGCTGTAGTGATAAATGTCTTAAATTAGAAATAGTAAATGAATTCAAGTATTTGGGATTGATTATTGATTCTAGAATGAGTTTTTAGAACCACACAGAAAATCTTAGATAGTATTTTCGGTGCACTCTTAGAAATTTCTTCTTTTTGCGTAAAGTTTGCTCTTCTAAACTGCTCCTTAAAATTTACTATGGCATTTTTCATTCCAAACTAGAATATAAAATTTCTTGTTGAGGAGGTTCCTATTAGAACAAAATACAGCCTCTATTAGTTTTACAAAAAAGTGTTCTGAAGAAAATATATGGTAAGCCTCGTTTGTACCCTAGTTTTCCACTATTTAGGGATTTGAAAATTCTTTCAATGTGACATACATATGTATTGCTATAAAGTTCTAAAAATTTTCTTTAAAAGATCAGGTAATCTTAATTTTAGATTAATTGATAGTTATAGTTTACGTAGTCATTTTTTGAACCAAGTGTCTATACCGGTGTTTCGAACAGCCGCATTTCGAAATTTTTATAGTATTTCCTCATATCGAATATTTAATAGACTCCCTAATTCTATCAGGATGCAAACTTCTCATTTTGTATTTATGAAACAAGTTAAGAACTGGCTCCTTAGTCTTGATAATGAGTATTGAATTTTTTGTAAATGGTTTTACTTGATGTTTTTCATGAAATAAGTATTTAATTTAATTCAATTTAATTTTTGTTTGCATTATTAATTTAATGATATTTTAACTTTCTTTTTTAATTTTTCTTTTTTAAGGGTCACCCCACCCATTTAAAATAATACATGTTAAATCATTCTACTAAGAGTGACAATAACTCTATTTTTATAAAAATACTTTTGTCACTTATTTCTTTCTTTTTATAAATAATGTACTTATTTGGATTTTAAAATGTTTAATCAATCAATCAATCAATTCTCTAGAGTAAGTTGATATTTCTTTTTTTAGCAAAATGTTCGTCTGAAAAACTGCGAAATAACTTTCATCTGTACTTTTTTGCTTTGTAACGATCAATTTGTATTTTTTTAGAAACGGTCAATTGATTGTGAACGAAGTCCGATTTAACTATCTCGCTCGCACTTGATAAATTAAAAAGAGGAAACAATATTTATTATCTCTGTCTTTTTATCTTGTTATCCAGGGATTTTTGCAAGTTCAACGACTTGTATGGAAAACAAACAGAAATGTGCAATTTGTCGAAAAAACAATATGTTTGCTTTAAGTTGGTTTGTTGCAATTTTGTTTTATTTTTAATTTTTATTTATTTTTTTAGGGAGTATTTTTGTAACATGGGGAGTATAGAAGCATCGACTCCACGAAAGGAGTAAAATACTACTATGGGAGTAAGTTCGGCAGCGCTGATTGAGTTGAGTGACACTTAACAGTTAACACTCTTGACAGTATCTCATCAGCAGTGGGATACGACGGTCGTGTTGGGGTGTACAACTTTTTGCAAAGAATTACAACAACAATTCCTTAAGAAAACTCAGTGGCTTGCTCTTTTTTTAGTGTCATTTTTCCTAACGCATTGTAGTGAGGGTGCATCAGGCGCCACTGCTTTAGAAAAAGCTCTCCCATAAGGCCTGTATTGACAATTTTTGTTGGACAGAGTATAGATTAACTGCTTCTGCTACTCTTTCTATATGTAGGACATTTAATGCTACTACATTCAAGTAAACTTCATCTACCACTACAATTACCTATCCCGTTTCCTATGCTGTCATAGTGATTTCTCCTATGAGTACTATTTCTTCTGTTAGAACAGGTAAAAACAAAAAAAAATAAATAAATATTTTTTTTTTATTTCTATAAAAAGTTTTACTCACAGTTTTTTCCAAAATTTCAGCCTCAGCAGGCTTTTTCCAAAATTTCAAATTTTCTATCGAAAAGAAAGCTTTGCACGACTTCCTTTTGCCAAAAAATGCAGTTAGCTATGGAAAAAATTAAAATAAAATTATACATAATATTAATTGACTTTTAAAGATTAAAAATATAACTTTCTTACTTTTTTTAACAGAAACATTTTCACAAAATTCAAGTTTTTCTTAAGA
Organism: Philhelius festivus; assembly: GCA_963931855.1. Classification (NCBI taxonomy): domain Eukaryota; kingdom Metazoa; phylum Arthropoda; class Insecta; order Diptera; family Syrphidae; genus Philhelius; species Philhelius festivus. The sequence continues at coordinate 230,436,257 of OZ007555.1, read as the reverse complement.
GCTTCTGATATCTTGCTTCTTTCACAAATATTTTTTCGTAACGATTTTTTTTCCGATTTCTCACCGCCTTACATAATATGTATAAAGTAAATTTAGAATTTCAAAGCCTACTACCATCTTATTAAAAACAGCAAAAAGACAGTGAACATTCAATTGATTTTGGGTTAGGAATTAGGATTATGATTGTTTTGTGACATAAAGCAAAACAATCCAAAGCTCGTGTTAAACTCCGCACTTTAACACTCCAGGGCCTTCTTTGGAGTTCTGTCGGGAACAGTGACCCAGTGAGTACTCAACAATTCTTAGGCTACCGTATTTTCAACGTGTTTCTTATATTCACTTAAAAATGTGTTATAGACTACTTGAGAAATCCAGATACCCTAGTATCCTAGATGCATGTTAAAATGAAATTCTCGAAGATGGCCAAACGATGCACAAATAAACTGAGCACTTCAGCACTAATTGGACCACAATTTCTATCTTCCTAACTATGGTGCCAGTTTATTTAAAAATTAAATATTTTTTTCTGGATTTCATTTACCGAGTATTCGAATTTGCGAGAAATTACTTTTTTGCGAATCCTTTGAGATTTTTTTCCCAGGAAACTCCACAATGTCTGACGTTTAAGAATTCCTAATACCTTATGAAATAATACTCGTAAGTACCTACAAAAAGATATAAATGAAAAGATTCGTATAGCTATACTTCGTTCTCATAGAAAAGTTGTCCCGTTGCTTTTATTTGAGTGCGCCCAATTGAAAATATCAATCAAGTTGGAGGTGACATTAGGAATGTTATACGGGACAATAATGTGAAAAGACCTCTTGTTCACATTCGTGATGATAATTTAGAATTATCTGTGTTCGAGGTGTCTCTTTATAGTTCTTTTGGGAGAGATTTTCTGCTGACACAAGTTGCTATAAAATTGTTTCAGTTTATTTATGGGACAACAAAAAAGACTACACACACGGACTTGACAACAAAATGTCAACAACAGTTCGTGTTGTTCATCTGGTCGAAAATGGCTCAGCGAAATGTGTGTTATATCAAATCAAGCATTATTAATCTTAATAAAGAAAAAGTTTCGAGATGCTATTATTATACCGATGGGAAATAAATCGAAATATCCATCCAGATGTGAGAACGATTCGTTTATGCCTGCGCAGTGTGTAGCATAATTTGATTGAGAACTTGTATGACCAGTGGCAAATTTACGATTTCTTCGCTCTTAAAGGTTAAGCTTTGTTACTTGGGGATAGTTCGTATTTTGTTTATTGGCTCATTGTCAAAGTATAAGAAAGAAGCATAAAATTGGTTATAAAATAAAAGATGCGTATTTCTTAAGAGCGTATAGACACCCCTGCGAAATTTGTCTACACGCAAGCATTTAAGAATAAAATGCACGACTGGATCGCACGAACTTGTTCTTATGTAAAAGTACTTTGGAATTTAAGATACATTTTATAAATATAAAACATGGATTTAATGAGATAATAATGTTCAAATGCATAAAATTGCCGTCTGGTTTCCGGAAAAGTATGAATTTATGCAAATAAACTTTAAAAAAACGTTTTATTATTAAATAAATTTTTTATATAAGAAATTTCTCTAAAATTTTTCAAGAATTTTAAGTATTAAATAATATTGATTTAGGTTCTCCTCCGAGAGTTACTCGTATCAGGCTTAAATAAGTATGTTTCCATAGTTTTAAGTCCAACCCTACTGACGAAAACCGGAATAAGTACAAGCAAGCTAGAAAGACCTGTAACTTTCACATACATACGACAAACAAAATTTTTACATGATCAAAAATTACGGCAAAAAATACTATTACGTCCCAAAGGTAAATGACTCCTCCAGTACTTCAGATCGTGAACGATTTTTTGGGACGCAACCTCGTTCGCGATCGTGCAGTTATTAGAGTACTAAAAAATCTTGACGTTCACAAATCCACTGGCCCGGATAGTATCCCTCCTATTGTTCTTAAGGGGTGTTCTTTAATGTTGGCAAAACGACTACGTAAGCTTTTCCATCTGTCCAACACTACAGGTCTCTTCCCGAGTGGATGGAAATCAGCAAGGCGAATCCTCCTCCACCCTAACTAACATCCAATAACACTTAGATACGTCCCTTCTTTTCAAGTTCAGGAAAACGCTGACCAATTTTCAGCTTAAGAAATATCTTGAGGAACGAAAGCTTCTTAATGACCAACAGTATGGCTTTCGTAGCAATAGGTCCACTGGTGATTTGATGGTATATCTCATTGAAGAGTGGAACAAATCTTTACATTGTTTTGGAGAAATTAAAATTATGTATTGCACTTGATATTTCGAAGTCATTTTATAGAGCTTGGCATTAAGCTCTCTTATCGAAAATGCGTGCATTTGATATCGATGGATCTCAAGTAGTATTGGACGGTCTTAAATCTGATATTTACAAAATAAACGCTGGCGTGCCCCAAGGCTCCGTTTTGTCTCCAACATTCTTTCTTATGTTCATAAATGATCTTTTGTTTGAAACTTTTAATTAAATTAAACTGATTTCCTTCGCTGACGACATGACAGTGCCCTCAGCTTTTCGTATTTGTTTTAAGATTCACACCCTTGTCCTTCGGTTGTGGTCTTCCAACGCCAACGTATGATAAGCTCATGAAATTTTGATCTTGTCAGCATGGTCAAATGGGGAATCAAAAACCGTGTAGATTTTAATGTTTCGAAAACTTAATGCTGCTGTCGCTTAAGTGTAACCCCCTCTCAATAGCACTATCCATGGGTAGAACTTGCATCGAGAAGACTGAACAGCTTTCTGTTCTATGTATGTGCATTACAGACCATCCACCATATGGAATGCTTTACCCGGCTCAATATTTCATTGCAATGTGCAGATATTCAAAACAAAACCAATGTGCATCGGTATCTCCGTTCTAATTATATCATACTTTGCTAATTTATCGCACTGTATTTAACATCATAAGGGTATTCGTAACCCTTGCGCGCGTTTATACAAAAAATAAAAACTAGCTTGCAACATACTTACTGGTCTTATGCGGGTGCTCTAAGTTAAACTTAATTTTAACGCATAACTTTCATATCGTACCTTGTGATGTGCTTTTTGCTTTCCAGCCGAAGAAGAAAAACACGAAACTTCAGTAGGAAGGTCTTTAAAACCTTATACAAAATCTTTATTAAAAACAAATCTTAAATTCATATAACAACTTAAATATTCTTGACTTCAATTAATTACACCCTGTCTGGTGTATCTGGTAAACATCGGTTATTCTCCTTATATCGGGGTCCTGCTGGTTTCCTTTAGAAAGCTTTATTCTGGCATCTGGTCCCTTCGTTAACTGGCATTCGGTATCGGGTTATTCTTTTTATAAATACGGACTACGCTCTTGGCGCTTACAAGATCAGCAGGTTTAAGGCCCCTGGTAGGCGCTAGATCGGCAGGTTTTAGGCCCCTGGTAGGCGCTAGATCGGCAGGTTTTAGGCCTCTGGTAGGCACTAAATCGGCAGGTTTTTAGGCCTCTCGTTAGCGCTAGATCAGCAGATTTTAGGCCCCTGGTAGGCACTAGATCGGCAGATTTTAGGCCCCTGGTAGGCACTAGATCGGCAGGCTTTAGGCCTCTGGTAGGCACAAGATCAACAGATTTTAGGCCTCTGGTAGGCACTAGATCAACAGGTTTTAGGCCTCTGGTAGGCACAAGATCGACAGGTTTTAGGCCTCTGGTAGGCAAAAGATCAACAGGTTTTAGGCCTCTGGTAGGCACTAGATAAACAGGTTTTAGCCCTCTGGTAGGCACAAGATCGACAGGTTTTAGGCCTCTGGTAGGCACAAGATCACTAGGTTTTAGGCCTCTGGTAGGCACTAGATCAACAGGTTTTATCCCTCTGGTAGGCACAGCCAATGTATAAACACCGACAGATCAACAGGTACCAAAGCCCCTGGTGGCAATTAGGACGTTTTATTCTTCGAACCAAATTGATGGAACGAAATAGGTGGACAATTTCAGATGACTTGCAAACTAAAATCAAGCTCGTCAGCTTCGACCGTAGCAAACAAGTGACTTTCCTTTCAAGGTTTCAAGGTTTTTTATTGAACTTAATATATACAATTGTGAAACTTGAGGATAATAATTAGTATAGGATAGAAATTTGTTGGCACATAGGGGGCCTAACTTATAAAATGACTTAAACTCTAAAAATTATAATATTTGTAATGTACATACATGGTTCAATAATTAGCATTATGAAAAATTGTCTTGGTTTTTGACTCGGGTTGTTCAGTCCCGGTTGTCCAGTTGGTGGGTTGCTGGGGGTTGTTTTTTGATGTTTTCAGCCACGGTGATATGCTGACTCGGCGTCAGCGTAGAAACGAACTGCTGGTTCGTTGTCGGCTGGGATCCTTTCTATCATATCCAGAGCAGTGAGGTATCTAGGCTCTGGATGTCGTTCCTGGGTGGTCATTCTTCTCATCAGCGGGTTTGGGTGGTTGGTGGTGCTAGCTATAAGCTTCTTAGCTAATTGCACAAGAAACTGGTCCAGTGGCTTGATTTTTGCTTCTTCATAGAGTCTTTCATTGCTGAAGTGCTTCCTTCGCTGTCGATCGAAGATAAGTCCGGTGCTTATCCTTAGTATTTTCCTTTCGAAGATTTGGAGCTTCAGCATTGCTGTCTTCGAAATGGTGTACCATGCAGGAAAATTGTAGCTGATGACGGGTCTGATGAGCTGTTTGTATATCAATAGCTTCACTGGCTGGCTAAGTCCGGTTCTTCTGGCTAGCAACGGGTGCAAACGGTGAAACGCGAAGTTGGCCTTCTTTAGAACCTGCCTAGAGTGCGGGTTGAAATTGAACAGCTCGTTGAAGTTAACTCCGAGGTATTTAGCATTTCTTTTGGCTGCTATCGTTGAACCATCGAGGAGCTTCACGGTCAGGTTTCTGCAAGTAGCTGCTGAACGACATCGGTTGCCATTGGTGGTGGGTCTCCTGAAACACACAAGCTCCGATTTGGCAGTGTTTATTCGGATACCCCACTTTTTGTAGTACTTGTAGAGTTTGGAGACGTGGGCTTCCACTCTCCGAGCTGCAATGTTTGGCGCTATCGACGAGGAGTAGGTTAGCGAGTCGTCAGCGAATAGCAGGTTCTCGCAGTCAGTTAACACGGGTTGATCAGACGTCATCAGGTTGTATAGGAAGGGACCCTGTCTAGCTGAACAAAGAATTTCCTAAAAGAGAGAAAAGAAAATAAAATCTTTATTAGTGGCGAAGGTAATCCAAGTACTCGAAGCTTATGGATAAGGGCTTCTATCCATACGCTGTCGAATGCTTTCTCGACATCCAGAAAGCATCCTACGGTGGCACGATGGCTGTTGAGTGCTGAGGAGACGTCAGACTGGAACTTTATTAATGGATGCAGTGTTGAATGCCCTTCCCGAAAGCCAAACTGCATGTCTGGGAGTGACTTTCCTTCACAAAAGGAGGTCCTCTTGTTATATTTTTCGTATAAACTGTGTGTGAACTATATACTGGTCGAATGCAAATCACCCAATGTGTTCAACCGGCTGTGACGTCACGATCTTATAGTGACTGCATATTGTATTAAGACAAGGTATAAAATCCCTTTATCTTGGCGAGGTAACTGGTGTCGTTGGCAGCTGCAGCGTTGTATGGTGTCGTCGGTCGGTGCTGCGGCGGCGGCTGCTTAGTCATGGCAAATCAAATCACCCAATGTGTTCAGTATTGGTAGAAGCATGGAACGCTTCGTTACAACCTATTTATGTTTTTAATGCTCACAAATATGCGGAGAGAAAGGTACTCATTACATAAATACATACGTTATGATTACATATGCAGATTGACTCTTTAAACAACCTTATAATAATGAGCAGATAGACACATGTGCACTAAAGACTAAATCATCATCATCAATATATCTACAATCTGAGCACTAATATGCTGAGAAAAATCCCAACCCATCCCAGTCCTCTTATTAATTTAATTACAGGAAACTCAGGCACATACGACCGATATCTCCAGGTGCTATCCATGATGGACCAAGCATTTGGAATAGCTGGAGAAGACAGCTTCGAAAACTTCTATGATGTTGCACGGACGCAGCAATAACAGAGGTTGAAGCCACCAAAAGACCAGACAGCAATCAACAATGACCCATATCCACCCCTTCATCACCACACGAGCCAACGACCGTTAGCACTGCTCAAGCTGACGTAAATATTATAAATAATAATAAGAAACAAATTTAGACCTAAGACACATAATGTTATTCAAATGTAAAAAGAAAACATAACCAACCTAACGAAGCAGAGCCCCTTTTGTGCTCGCAGATTAATAAGATAGACTTAAGAAATAAATTATTGTAAATAACATATGAACATATTTTGAGTGTAATTAAAAATAAAATATTGTATATGTATATAAAATATATATATATCATCATCAATGCGTTTACTAAGGATTAAATACATCACCGTAAATACAGATTTATTCATGCAATAAGAACATATAGGTACATTATGTTGCGTAGAAATTTATAAAAACATAAATTCTCTCTTAGAAAACCTGAAGATAGTGACGTACAACATTCCTGTGTGCGTATTTTTGGCAGGAACAAAGCGGATCTTCAATTTTGAGTCCGAACGCCTAATTAAGAAGCACTTTTGATGACAATAACAACTGCAACAGATAGTACTCTTGACAAAAACATTTTTTTTCATTTTAGGTGAAGCAAAAAACGAACTCAGACCTTCGGTATGACAGCCCATGCGATGTTTAAATGAACTACATATGTACATACATATGTATATTTTAGTTAAACGTTTTTCTCGCAGTGAAAAACCCTTAAAAATGTTCACTACTTAAACTATTAAAAACAAATTCATGTGACCCGGTCGGGCATTTTATTTCAGTTTCTTGTCGCCTCTGGTTTTTGAAACGTATACTATGTACCATCACTGTTGACTTTAAAATTTTAATTAACTAAACTTACTCTACTGGACCATCCCTATTACGGTCGCAATTGCGATTTGTTTTTAGAAAAATATTTTCACAAAATTGATTCAACGGAAAATATATTTTCCCTACATGTCTGACTCTGTGGAATGAAGGACCGTTTACAGTTTTCTATGAATGCAGAACTTGACTTCAATAGAGTGTTGCGTGTTGGGGTACCACAGGGGTAATTCTTCATGAGTCGAAAAAAAGGGCGGTGGCATGCTTGCTCTTGCTCGGCTAAACTCGAAGGATTGGGGTGGATCTTGCCCTCTTTCGAACTCATCCCACACAGCAAACAAAAAAAATCATGCCTGTACTAAGGATAAGGATAGGAAAAGTGGATAGGATAGGAAGCTAAGGGCCAGGAATACTAATGGAAACTGAGTTGTACAAACATAGTTACCTATGCCACTGCATTGATGAAAGGAAGAGGCTTCTGATGAGTTCTCAGTGGGATAAAAATAAAAAAAAATCTAATCTAAACCTACTTTCTAAGCCCTTAACTTACTAATCATACATATATGTAATTGTGTTTATACATATGTAAGTACACATGTACATATATATGTATAAGTGTGTTCTTAAATCTAAACCTATAACTAAAACCTATCATAATAAAAAAAATTATTTTATAACCACCAGAAAACACCATCCGCCCCATCGTCTCACCAACACAGTGGTTCGCCGAATCATCAAAGACCTTGCCTGGTGTTATTGGCAAAGATTAGTCTCCCCACCCTTGTATCTCTAAGATACAACCAATGCTACCTCGTTGACCAGTATTCATGAGGTAGCCCCAAATATGAACCTCCTATCGCTTACTAGTTCGTTGTCTCAGTTAAAGTTTGTCATCGTAGTTTATGTTTATGTTTCTAGGTCTTGTCCAGGTAAGTATGAGTAGTTAAGGTAAGTATGTTTAGTAGTGTCATAAGTGCAAAGTAGGTACATGTAGGTAAGGTAGGTATTGTAAGGGTAAGTAACCAAGTAAGTATAGTTAGTAATGTAGGTATAGTATAATGGCGTAAGTATAAGTATAATTAGTAAAGTCTGTCAAATCAGTAAAGGTAAGTGTCAAGTCATTGTCTAGCTGTCACGTTTTGTCTTCTTTCCAGCCTTTCTCTTCATCGTCGGCCCAACCGATCCTTCACACACCTCTTTTAAATTTTCAGCAATCCATAATCTCAATCTATTATTTCATAGCTCAAATTTGATGATAAAGTCTTTTATTTCTGTTAAACTTTTATTTTTATTACATCAAATTCATATTGCTATTCACGTATGTATAGGGTTTATAAATTTATTCTGAATTTAAAAAAAAAATTTATAAGAAAAAAAGAAAAAAATTTATTTGTCTCAAGACAATAGTCTTTCATAGAAAACTTTTATAAAAAAAATTATTTTTGAAAATAAAAAAAAAGTGAGTTAATTTTGTGACACTAGAGTGTATCTGATTTTTAACTCAAATGATTTGCCAAAAAAAAAAATTAATTATTTCAAGTATTTTTTTTGCTTATTTAAAAATGGCTTTAATTTGAAGCACCGGAGTGTAGGTGAATTTTGACTCAGATCATATGTCAGTAATGAAAAAAAGTAATTTTAGATATCTTCGGATTTAAAAATGGCTTTAATCTGAAGCACCGGAGTGTAGGTCTTCTTTCCCTTACCCACGTAGGTAAATTTATCTTCTATGAAATGTTATATGTATATATAAATATTTATTGATCAATATTACAGCACCACAAGAAAATTACTTACTGCTTTCACCGTCCCTCGACGTCCTGCCGGCAGCACAGATCAGGAACTGGTATCTGCAGAATTGGCCTGTATAGCCAAGCACTCTTTCACCACTGTGATTATTTCTATTGATATGCATATAACACTTCATAAAGTTCAACAAAAAAAAACTTCACTGCCCCCTTCACACTTTTCGTTTTCTTCACTTTTCTAATATTGGACTCTTTTTACTTTAATTTTCTTTTTTTCTTTCACAAAAAAAAAATTCCAAAAATTAGATTAAGATTAGTAAAAAAAAACTACTTAAAAAGTTCAAAAATCCAGAAGGGATAAAAAAAAGCACTTTGAATTCTTTTTTGTTCATCAATTTTCTTCAAAATAAAATTATCCTGTCGCCAGTCGCCAAAATTCAGGAAAAGGTTTTCACACCCTTGTAACTGGCCAGTGGAATATAGTCCGAATACCAAAAAAAAATTAAGAGCAGAGGCTCGAATCAGCTAGTCTAGGAATCCGTTTTATTCCTTGGTGGGTACAGTATACCTATATGTATGGTTGTATAACCTAAGTGCATATATACACCGTTTCCCTATTCCGATCGTGCTTCGAACCTACGAAGATGAGACACCCATCATAAAATTAGTTTTGAATTCTATATTCATTTATGTATGTACAATTTTAAGCTATATACCTCTGCTTTGTTAAAAAGACCGGGGTCCCAAAGTTCCTTCGGGAATATGAACTCACAAGGTACGTATATCGAGAACCTCTAGTATGCAATTTTCCTTCTCTCTCTGGTTTGATTCTAAAATTTTTGTATAAGTATTTAATTCGTATGAATTATTTTAAACTTTAACATCTAACTCACCGTAATATCAAATTTCTATATTCTTTTTTTTCCTAAGTTGCTTTTATGTTGTAACATAAAAGGAATTTGTAAAAGACTTAGTCTTAGAAATTATTTGTAGGCAAAAAAAATAGAAACTTATAATTTCCTTCGCTATAGGCACTTGCGGCAACACTTAATATATAGACTTTTCGGTAGATCTTACTCGAATGCATTTTTGGATTATATCATAATCGGTCATTGCCCCTCAACTTACATTTGAATTAAGTAAATACAAGTTTGCAGACTGGAATTTGTTGTTATAATTTCCCCTGTCAGCAATACTTTTCTAATTGAATTCCATTTCCTATGCCTAATACTGTTGTCTGTGTCTGTTACATAATATCATATATATTTGTATGAGTGTGGATCCTAAACTTACACCTAATATTGCACTAACCGACTTAGAATAAGTAATAAGCTATTAAAACTAAATAAATAATAAAATACTAGAAAAATAATAATAAAATTGGCTAAAATAAATTATCTTATAACTAATTGTATTGCATTTACCCTTTTCTTAATACAATCCACATTTAAAACTAAATAAATAATAAAATACTAGAAAAATAATAATAAAATTGGCTAAAATAAATTATCTTATAACTAATTGTATTGCATTTACCCTTTTCTTAATACAATCCACATCAAAACTAATCTAATTCAGCACAATGTGCTGGCAATGCCTTTTTGGATTCCACTCTTCACATTTGACATCTAATCTCATTTGTCAACAACATTCCATTCGGTCGTTCATTATCATTTTCAATTTTTTAGTGTTTTGTTTAAATAAAATCAAAGTTACATAATAAAATTAAGATAAATATAAATAAATAATAAATAATCAAACTTATCAATAATATGTACTAATAAATAACATTCGTGGACAAAAATTTCGACACAACATACAGAATGGTAGGATTATCAACACGGATCGCCGGTGAGTATTTTCCTATGTATGTACATTGTACATACATACATATTTTAGTTTAGCAATTATTTCCATGTAATTTTCTTCTTTTGTTTTGTTTCAGAATACTTACTACGATAATTTGCAGATACATAAATATGGATAACTACGCGATAAGGATAAGTATTTTTGTTTTTCAGAGTCTGCAGCCAAATTACTTTTAATTAAGGGTAGTTTGGTGACAGATTCTGAAAACACTTTCATTCCTCAAAACTTTCATGTTATTTATCTTTTCTTTTCTTTTCAGGTACCTACAGGACTGGATTGCGGCTGTGCAGCAGAGTACAACATGCCCCGGCGTGCAACGAAACCACCCTTAATTACCACAATAGTGATTTCAATATGTGTTTTTGCGTTTTTTTCCTTGTGCGCTTCTCCTTTTGTATTATTATTGTTTTCATTACACATTCCTAATCAAAGTGTGGTGTTTTTTTTTATTTTGCTTAAGAAGGTGCTCGACTGGTCGTGCAGTTTGGCTCGAGTTCGTGCGATTGGGCACGTAACAGGCTCGAAAACATTTTGCGAGTGGTCATGAGAAAAATGGGCTCGTAAAAAGAATTCAACGTGTGTCAATCGTCGAATAATTATTTTTATATAATTAGATATGCCGTTCTCAACGTGTGGCACGTCCCATACCCTGAGATGATTTTTGGTTTTTTTTTCAATTTTGAATGCAACTTAGGAAAAAAAAGAATATAGAAATTTGATATTACGGTGAGTTAGATGTTAAAATTTTTGTATAAGTATTTAATTCGTATGAATTATTTTAAACTTTAACATCTAACTCACCGTAATATCAAATTTCTATATTCTTTTTTTTCCTAAGTTGCTTTTATGTTGTAACATAAAAGGAATTTGTAAAAGACTTAGTCTTAGAAATTATTTGTAGGCAAAAAAAATAGAAACTTATAATTTCCTTCGCTATAGGCACTTGCGGCAACACTTAATATATAGACTTTTCGGTAGATCTTACTCGAATGCATTTTTGGATTATATCATAATCGGTCATTGCCCCTCAACTTACATTTGAATTAAGTAAATACAAGTTTGCAGACTGGAATTTGTTGTTATAATTTCCCCTGTCAGCAATACTTTTCTAATTGAATTCCATTTCCTATGCCTAATACTGTTGTCTGTGTCTGTTACATAATATCATATATATTTGTATGAGTGTGGATCCTAAACTTACACCTAATATTGCACTAACCGACTTAGAATAAGTAATAAGCTATTAAAACTAAATAAATAATAAAATACTAGAAAAATAATAATAAAATTGGCTAAAATAAATTATCTTATAACTAATTGTATTGCATTTACCCTTTTCTTAATACAATCCACATCAAAACTAATCTAATTCAGCACAATGTGCTGGCAATGCCTTTTTGGATTCCACTCTTCACATTTGACATCTAATCTCATTTGTCAACAACATTCCATTCGGTCGTTCATTATCATTTTCAATTTTTTAGTGTTTTGTTTAAATAAAATCAAAGTTACATAATAAAATTAAGATAAATATAAATAAATAATAAATAATCAAACTTATCAATAATATGTACTAATAAATAACATTCGTGGACAAAAATTTCGACACAACATACAGAATGGTAGGATTATCAACACGGATCGCCGGTGAGTATTTTCCTATGTATGTACATTGTACATACATACATATTTTAGTTTAGCAATTATTTCCATGTAATTTTCTTCTTTTGTTTTGTTTCAGAATACTTACTACGATAATTTGCAGATACATAAATATGGATAACTACGCGATAAGGATAAGTATTTTTGTTTTTCAGAGTCTGCAGCCAAATTACTTTTAATTAAGGGTAGTTTGGTGACAGATTCTGAAAACACTTTCATTCCTCAAAACTTTCATGTTATTTATCTTTTCTTTTCTTTTCAGGTACCTACAGGACTGGATTGCGGCTGTGCAGCAGAGTACAACATGCCCCGGCGTGCAACGAAACCACCCTTAATTACCACAATAGTGATTTCAATATGTGTTTTTGCGTTTTTTTCCTTGTGCGCTTCTCCTTTTGTATTATTATTGTTTTCATTACACATTCCTAATCAAAGTGTGGTGTTTTTTTTTATTTTGCTTAAGAAGGTGCTCGACTGGTCGTGCAGTTTGGCTCGAGTTCGTGCGATTGGGCACGTAACAGGCTCGAAAACATTTTGCGAGTGGTCATGAGAAAAATGGGCTCGTAAAAAGAATTCAACGTGTGTCAATCGTCGAATAATTATTTTTATATAATTAGATATGCCGTTCTCAACGTGTGGCACGTCCCATACCCTGAGATGATTTTTGGTTTTTTTTTCAATTTTGAATGTATCTTAAAAAAAAGTAATCACAACAACAATTTCAATGAATTGACTAGAGAGTTCGTATCGATTAATTTGGTTTAACTTAAGTTACTTTTGAGTAGTGTAGTTTTGCTCAAATGAAGAAGGTTTGACTAGATCGTATTTTTCATTAAACTAAACTATAATAAAAGTACTCAGTCTTTATCTCTTTCAAATAAACTAATAATAAAATAAACCTAAGGTAAATAAAATATCACAGTGAAAATATCATGGTAGAAAAATTAAATAAATAAATTTATAACATCACGAACACTTATATCACAGAATAAATAAATAAATAAAAGCTCTATAAATAAATAAAATCTCTATAAATAAATAAAATCTCTATAAATAAATAAAATCTCTATAAATAAATAAAATCTCTATAAATAAATAACTAACTCTATAAAATTAGACAACACCTACAATTACAGGACGTCGAGGGACGGTGAAAGCAGTAAGTAATTTTCTTGTGGTGCTGTAATATTGATCAATAAATATTTATATATACATATAACATTTCATAGAAGATAAATTTACCTACGTGGGTAAGGGAAAGAAGACCTACACTCCGGTGCTTCAGATTAAAGCCATTTTTAAATCCGAAGATATCTAAAATTACTTTTTTTCATTACTGACATATGATCTGAGTCAAAATTCACCTACACTCCGGTGCTTCAAATTAAAGCCATTTTTAAATAAGCAAAAAAAATACTTGAAATAATTAATTTTTTTTTTTGGCAAATCATTTGAGTTAAAAATCAGATACACTCTAGTGTCACAAAATTAACTCACTTTTTTTTTATTTTCAAAAATAATTTTTTTTATAAAAGTTTTCTATGAAAGACTATTGTCTTGAGACAAATAAATTTTTTTCTTTTTTTCTTATAAATTTTTTTTTTAAATTCAGAATAAATTTATAAACCCTATACATACGTGAATAGCAATATGAATTTGATGTAATAAAAATAAAAGTTTAACAGAAATAAAAGACTTTATCATCAAATTTGAGCTATGAAATAATAGATTGAGATTATGGATTGCTGAAAATTTAAAAGAGGTGTGTGAAGGATCGGTTGGGCCGACGATGAAGAGAAAGGCTGGAAAGAAGACAAAACGTGACAGCTAGACAATGACTTGACACTTACCTTTACTGATTTGACAGACTTTACTAATTATACTTATACTTACGCCATTATACTATACCTACATTACTAACTATACTTACTTGGTTACTTACCCTTACAATACCTACCTTACCTACATGTACCTACTTTGCACTTATGACACTACTAAACATACTTACCTTAACTACTCATACTTACCTGGACAAGACCTAGAAACATAAACATAAACTACGATGACAAACTTTAACTGAGACAACGAACTAGTAAGCGATAGGAGGTTCATATTTGGGGCTACCTCATGAATACTGGTCAACGAGGTAGCATTGGTTGTATCTTAGAGATACAAGGGTGGGGAGACTAATCTTTGCCAATAACACCAGGCAAGGTCTTTGATGATTCGGCGAACCACTGTGTTGGTGAGACGATGGGGCGGATGGTGTTTTCTGGTGGTTATAAAATAATTTTTTTTATTATGATAGGTTTTAGTTATAGGTTTAGATTTAAGAACACACTTATACATATATATGTACATGTGTACTTACATATGTATAAACACAATTACATATATGTATGATTAGTAAGTTAAGGGCTTAGAAAGTAGGTTTAGATTAGATTTTTTTTTATTTTTATCCCACTGAGAACTCATCAGAAGCCTCTTCCTTTCATCAATGCAGTGGCATAGGTAACTATGTTTGTACAACTCAGTTTCCATTAGTATTCCTGGCCCTTAGCTTCCTATCCTATCCACTTTTCCTATCCTTATCCTTAGTACAGGCATGATTTTTTTTGTTTGCTGTGTGGGATGAGTTCGAAAGAGGGCAAGATCCACCCCAATCCTTCGAGTTTAGCCGAGCAAGAGCAAGCATGCCACCGCCCTTTTTTTCGACTCATGAAGAATTACCCCTGTGGTACCCCAACACGCAACAATGGCGCCCAACGTATTGAACGGCTTCAAGATTGATTGGGACTCCAAAGAGATGATCTTTACTTTAAGTTCATCCCCTTGGACTCACAACAATCTATTTTTAACCTTTTTTTTTTATTTTTTTTAATTAATCCTTATCCCATCCCCAAGTACAAGCATAGGGACCGCAAAAGTTCTTTGCCTAGCCATAGATAGAGTTCAGCTGTCTAATCTGACGGGTTTAAAACCAGTAGATTCTATGAGGTAGAATAAAATCTATGGCAGAAAAGGAACAGAGTAGAGTGAAAAGCAGATCACTCACTGTTAGCTTTACAATCAGGCACAGCCAGATGTATTATGTGACATGAGTGAGAAGTTTTGAAAGTCTACTCGAGTGGAGAGTTGTCTCTGTTACCTAGCCAACCACTTTCAGGTTTAAAATCAGAAAACTCGATGTGGCAGGAAAACTAGAGATAGCTCGAAACTCTCGTCGAATCACAGAGACACCTATCGCAAATTGGACTGACTTCTGACATTATACAGGAACTTACGAATACTTTGCTTGAGGAAGAAAGACATTACAAACACAAGACATTACAAAAGGACATTTCTTTTCTCTTTTATCGTTTTGGATACTCAATCGTGACTTCACACACCTCAATATGAATATTGAAAAATCTAAATTTTTAACATCTTTCAACAATACGTTTCCTTTTTTTGTTTTTGAATTTTTTTTTTTTAACTATCCTATCCTCGATTTTTTTTAAACATTCTTTTTAAACAATTTTTTTTACATTGGTTTTGAATTCTTTGCTAGCATTCATTTTGAATTACTTTTTTTATCCTTTTTTTTAATTTCTTTACATTCTTTTTAACATTCTTTTTAAAGAATTTCGTTTTACATTCTTTTTAAATATCTTTTTTTTTTACATTCTTTAAATAATTTTTTTTACTTTTTGCATTTTTTTCTTAATCAATTTTTTTTTACTTTTTACTTTTTTTGAATTCAACATTTATAACAGTTTTTTTTAAATTTTCATTTATTCTTTGTATTCTTTTTAGTTTTTTTTTATTTTTTTTTAATAATTTTTGTTTGAAGTCTTTTGCCTATTGAAATTTTCATCTTTTTTTTTGAATTTTTTTTTTGAATTTTTGTATCCTTTCTTTTGAATTCTTTTAGTATCCTTCCTTTGAATTTTTGTATCATTTCTTTAGATTTTTTTAATACTTTCTTTAAAAAAAAAAAAAAAAAAAAAAAAATGAATAAGCAACCAATGGGTGCTATCAAGAAAAGTACGGTAGTAAGAAGTAGAGGTAGGCGTCGACTTACTCGACATACCACCAGAACCGAGTTGAGCCCAAATCCTTCTGATACAGAGCTTAGCCAGAACAGGTCGCAAAACCCATTTGATGATCAGTTAGGCGATAATTCCAATAGCTTAGCAAGTGGGTTACAGGCAAGTGTAGCAGATGTAGGGAGTCCTATACGGACAAAAGAATCAGGAGCTTCGACCCTAATTCCGATCATGGAGAGTACCGAAGAAACAAGAGACTCCATCAATAGATTGACACAGGCATTACAAAACGAACGTTTTCTAATAGAACAAGGAAACGATGACGAAGGACAAAGTATGGACAAGGACAAAGGGGAATATGAAATAACGATGGGTGGAGAAAATCTTAAGAAAGTTATAGACTGTGCCATTTCAAGATCGATCAGCGAGGCCCATAATAAGACAATGACAATTTTGACAGAACAAACGAAAAATATGACGAAAATGCATTCCATGGTAGAAATGGTTACTAGTAACATGTCAGCGATGAGTGAACGCTTACGGGTGGTAGAGAAATCGGCACTTTCCTTATACGCTATGCAAGAGCGAAGACAAGGTATATCTCTTACTGATCCCGATGTAAGTCAACCGAGACTTCTTTCTCCACCCACAGCCCAATCGAATTACCAAACGGGTAGAACATGTGGAGAGCATGGAAAACGTGTTGACATCCATAAATGGGGTGTCAAGTTCGATGGGACAACGAAAAACATGACCGTAGAAAGTTTTATTTTTAGGATTGAAACCCTGCAGAAAAAGAACGGGGTTACCAACGAACAAGTGTTTGCCAATTTTCACCACTTAGTGTCGGGAACTGCGGAAAAGTGGTATTGGCAGTTCCTAGAAGAAAACCAAGGTGACGAATACCTGAACTTTTTTGACCTTAAGTCAGAATTATTAAGACAGTTTAGAAACAGTAAGAGGGACCACGAGATTCTGAGAGAAATAATGGACAGGCGTCAGCAACCAAACGAGTCTTTTGACGAATTTTATGAGGATGTAAGAGCATTGACGTTACAGATGAGAAATCGACCAACTGAAAAAGATTTAGTTTCTATGGTCCGACAGAACCTTAGGGATAAAGTAGCGACACTGATCTTCGGATGTCCCATCAAAGACATCCGAGATCTAAGAGAACAGTGCCGCCTTGCTGAAAAACACTTGTCAACTAGAGATTCTAGAGCGAAGAGGCAGATAAGTGAAATAGAAGATCACAACTTAGCACGGACTAGACATTACCTAACTGACTCAGAAGACGAACAAGAAACACATGTTTCAGCTGTACAATATAATCACACCGACAGACCAACTATGAGTACAAGAACAGATAAACGACATGCAACTCACAAAAACAATGAACGGGACAGAACAACAGAAGTTACTAAAGATAGAGACCTAAGTACAACAACTTGTTCTTCGACCTTCCATGCACTGACTTGTTTTAGTTGCGGACAAGGAAACCTCTCTTTTAAGTGCGCCTCGTGTCAGGGAAACCTGAAGGTCGGGAGTGCGCCCGGGTTTGCTCCAACGACGAACGTTTTGATCCCGGACAAACCAAACCAAGAGAAATAAAGATTTTAAGACGTGAAACAAAACTAACAAATACCCAACTTGACCCACCAGTACAATATAAAAGTCTTCATGAACGTATATTAGCTTATGAAGAAGCAAGAAAACGAATCTTCAGTGCAGAAATCACAGTTAAAGACGATGAAAGATACAAAAGTAGAAAATTTAGAAAAATATTTAGGCTTAGGGAAAAATGTGCAATTTTCAGAAGAACGAGAAATAAAATAGAATCGACAGTGTTGGCAATTTCTGATGATAATAGGCCTTACGCTAAAGTTGTTATAGATGGTGAGGAAATGGTAGGGTTATTAGATAGTGGTGCGTCTGTGAGCTGTATAGGAAAAGGAGCAATAGATTTTATGCAAAAACATGGTATACAAATGAGAAGAATGACAGTTGACATAAAGACGGCAGACGGGAAAAATCAACAGATTAATGGACGATTCAAGACGAAAGTTTCATGGGGTGACAAAACTCAAGAGATGGATCTGTATGTAGTCCCCAGTTTGCAACAACAGCTCTATTTAGGGGTAGATTTTTGGAGAGCCTTCAAGGTTGCTCCAAACGTTATTTGTGCTCTAGACATTCCATCGCCGACGGAAGGGCAAGAGTCTGATCCTATGCGTCAGCTTACTCCAACACAAGCTGAAGAGTTGGAACGCGTAAAGCTTACATTTCCTTCTTTCGCGGTAATGGGATTGGGTAAGACTCACGTCGAAGAACATGTCATTGAGATGGAAGACGACACCATTCCCATCAAACAACGGCATTACCCAATCTCACCCGTCGTTCAGAAGTTAATGTATGCTGAGCTAGACCGGATGTTGGAACTTGGTGTGATTGAAGAGAGCAATAGCGCTTACAGCTCTCCAGTTGTGTTGGTTAGGAAGCCAGGCAAGAACAGGCTTTGCTTGGACTCACGGAAGGTGAACGCAGCAACGAAAAAATTTGCGTACCCTCTCCCACATATAGAAGGGATTTTGAGTCGCCTGCATGATACGCACTTCATCTCGAGCATCGATTTGAAGGACGCTTTTTGGCAGATTCCTCTGGAGAAGAAATCAAGAGAGAAGACGGCTTTCACAGTCCCTGGGCGGCCGTTGTATCAGTTCACGGTTATGCCGTTTGGATTGTGCAACGCCGCGCAGAGAATGTGTAAGCTGATGGACAAAGTCATTCCCTCTCATTTGAGAGAGAGTGTCTTTGTCTATTTAGATGATCTCTTGATTTGTTCCCTAGATTTTGAAAGCCATATGAGCGCCCTAAAAGAGGTCTCGAGATGCTTGCGGGAAGCGGGGCTGACAATAAACGTGGAGAAGAGCAAGTTCTGCTTCAAAGAGATCAAGTACTTAGGCTATTTCGTCGGTGATGGATGTCTAAGAACGGATCCAGAAAAGGTGTCAGCGGTAAAAGACTTTCCTGTCCCAAAAACCCCTAAACAACTCCGTCGGTTCTTAGGGATGACGGGTTGGTATAGACGCTTTATCCCAAATTTTGCGTCTATATCAGCCCCAATGACAGACTGTCTGAAGAAAGGAAAGGACTTTGTAATGACAAGTGAAGCCTTGACTGCTTTTGAGGACTTGAAACGAAACCTAGTGACTGCACCAATACTGACTAACCCAGACTTCTCACGGCACTTTTACATACAATGCGACGCATCAACTTCTGGCGTAGGGAGCGTTCTTTTCCAGATGGACGAAGAGAATAACGAGCGACCCATAGCATTCATGTCCCAGAAGCTTAATCCCGCGCAACGGAATTACAGCGTTACGGAACTTGAATGCTATGCGGCCGTTTTGTCCGTTAAAAAGTTCCGGGCTTACATTGAGGGATTGCCTTTTACCATCATAACTGACCACGCGAGTCTCAAGTGGCTGATGACACAGAAGGACTTGAGTGGTCGGCTAGCTCGGTGGAGTTTAAAGTTGCAAGGCTTTGACTTCACTATAGAACATAGAAAAGGAATTCTTAATGTGGTCCCGGACACACTCTCAAGAGTACATATGGATGAGATAGTAACCGAAATGCCGGAAGTTGACTTCAATTCTCCGTATTTTGCGTCAGAAGAATACGTTGAGTTGAAGAAGACAATCAACGAGAACGGGAACAGATTACCGGACATTTGTATTTCGGACGGCTTCATATACAAACGAACTGACAAACGAACAGGAGATCCTATTCAAGAGGACAGGGCCTGGAAACTCTGGGTACCGAGGGATTTGTGTAGGGGTCTTTTGGCAACAGCGCATGATTCCTTTACAGCGGGTCATGGAGGAATACACAAAACTCTGGCAAAACTTCGCCAGAGGTATTTCTGGCCAAATATGACCGTCGAAGTTAAAGAATACATACAAAACTGTGATATTTGCAAATGCAATAAGGCAATAAATACAATTTCAAGACCACCTATGGGACAACAGACGATAACTGAACGACCTTTCCAACGACTCTACATAGACTTCCTAGGACCGTACCCAAGAACGAAAACTGGACACACACATATTTTAATAGCACTAGACCACTTCAGCAAATACGTTTTCCTTAAACCCTTACGAAGAGCAACAGCAGCTGAGGTAGTAAAATACTTGGAAGAAGGTATCTTCCATATGTTTGGCGTACCCGAATACATCCACTCTGACAATGGAAAGCAATTCATTTCAGAATTGTTTTCAAGCTTTTTGAAGAAATATGGGGTAAAACATGTACGTACAGCTTTCTATTCGCCTCAAGCGAACGCCTCTGAGCGAGTAAATAGGTCGGTATTAGCGAAAATCCGATCCTATATCGATAGTGATCAACGCAATTGGGATCTACACGTTAGCAATACAGCTTTCTCTTTGCGTAGTGTAATCCATGACGCAATTAAGTTCGAGCCATATTATGCCGTCTTTGGTTCACAAATGGTGCAAAACGGCGAGACTTATGAGCTCTTACGAAAATTAGACCTAATAAAAGATAATGATGTCAAAATCATAAACAAAACAGACAAACAAGTCATGCTTAGAAAGAAAATATTCGAAAACCTTAACTTAGCACATCAAAGGTCCACTAAAATATATAACACGAGAAGTAAAGACGTATCATATAAAGTAGGACAAATCGTATACAGAAAAAATTTTAAGCAGAGTAATCTGATTGACAAATATAATGCGAAATTAGGTCCAAAATTTTTAAAATCTATAGTTTTAAAGACAATAGGTAACTCCCTTTACGAACTAGGGAACCTAAAAGGTGACAAAATAGGAATATATCACGCCAAAGACATTCATGCATGATTGACGCACTCAAGCTGCTGTTACTCTTACTTAGAACTGTGATATAATTGGGGGTGTCTTCACTAAGAATCCGGCCAAGAAGATACCGATGGTTGTATCTTAGAGATACAAGGGTGGGTAGGCCAAATTTGCCGATAACATCTGGCAAGACCTTTGTGGATTCGGCGACCCACTGTGCTGATGCAATGGTGAATTCGACTACAATCTTCGACTGGAATTGGAATAAAGTTTCACATATTAGATTTAGTTTAGAATAGGTTTAGCTTTAGTTTTATATCAAGTATTTGATATAATAAATTTATAACATAGATTAGCATAGTTTAGGATTAGTTTTAAACTTATTCCAATTTCCAGCTAGATTGATAGTGGAGATTCACCCTTTCATCAATGCAGTGGTACAGGTAACTAAATTTGTGCGATTTTTCCTTCATTGTCCTTTCCTTGTTCCAATTACGATTCCAGTAATTCCCCTCCTTTTCCTATCCTTAATCCTAGGCACGAGAGATTTTGTTTGCTGTGTAGGAGTGGTGTTGGAGAAGGGCAAGAACCACCCCAATCCTTCGAGCTGAGCCGAGCTAGAGCAAGCGTGCCGCAGCGCTTTTCCAACACCCGAAGTTGCCCCTGTGGCTTAAATCCTGACACGCAACAAGAGCTATCGAAGTAATTAATTGATTTAAGTGCTTAATCAACAGAACGAGTACACAGTGCGCTGCGGAAGTATTTGCTGAAAGCTTATAAATCTGTAAGTTTAAAAAAAAAAAACCATTTCGTAATTGAAAAGCCGAATGCATGTGTACTGTTTATAAATAAATTTTCATATTTAAATAAAAATAAATATTGATTTGGTGCATAAATGCTTTAACATTGCAATTGCAACTGATTTTTTTTTTTTAATATTATTGATTTTATTCTCAAATATGCAAACAAAATTAATCCTTTGAGTTTTCCTTATTTGATCAAATATGTTCGAAGCATACGAGTATTTGAACAAACAATAGTTGGACGCATTTAAATGCATGTTCTTTCCTACTTTTCTATTGAAGTGCATTTATAAAGTAAATTTGTTTTTTAAATCAAAATACAAATTCTAGGACCTTAAAATTCTGTTGTGAAGTACTTTAAACACACAAAAACAAAGGCAAAATATTGTTAGAAACGCAAAAACTATAACAAGTACCTTAATATATTTTCAATTTTATTTTTTTAAACCTTACGCACTCATAGTCTTTGAAAATAAGCTTTTCAATACAAAAACATTATTTGAAAAACTAATTCAAGATGGAATCTGTCAGTTAGAAATATATTCTAAATGCCACAATGAGAACTTACACTTATGACTGACAATATTGTTAGAAAATTCATTGATAGGCCATTGTCTTACAGCCATCAGCTAACGCTTTTTACCTGGGACTTATATGTACTAGGTACCATAAGGCAAGTTATGTATTCGTAAAAAAATCGAACGCGAGATTTTGATCAAAGTTGACATTACGATGATAGCGAAGACCAAAAAAGTGGGTCTCGCAATTCTCTCTGTCTGTCTATCTATTTGAGTACAGTATTTTCATTTATTTACATTAGTTTACAACAATTTTATACAATATTTAGAATTTTAAAAATATGGCTATGCATACATTTTGGTTGTACTTTTGACATTGTATAGAACAAATAAAGAAAAAAAATAATAATATTTTAGACATTTTAAACTTTTTGGATTAGCCGCGTTATAAATATTTAATATTTAGCGAGTTCAATACAGTACTCACCCCGAACGTTTCGCTGCGAATTGCATCGAGCGTGGTCACCGGGAAACTGCCAAAGAGATGTTAAGAGCGATCTTGGCTACGCAGGTTGTAACGCTGCGTCGAAGGTTCTGTTTCTTGCTGTTGTTGTTGTTGTTGGTTCGCAAGTCGGGAGCAAACTATGCTCACTGTATCCGCGTTGATGTGCAGTGGTATTTGGATCGACCTTTTGGAGTTGATTATGGGATCCCATGTTTTGGACAGCTTGAAACCCCGTTTTTTTTCCCTTTTTTTTAAGACCAAAAATAACGGTACCTACCATACGAATTTTTTTTCGAAATTTTATAAATATTTTTTTTTTCTCAAAAACTGTTCCACAGAATTTTTTAAGAAAAATTCATAAAATTTCATTTAGTTAAAGCTATAGGTAATGGTTGAAATTTTTCCAAAAATGGTTATTTTTGGTAGCCCTCCTGGAACCATTTTTTTGTTTTTGATTTTATTGAAAACGGTACAACTGATTAAAATAATTTGTTTATACTAAAGCTCCTCCAAAGTTCGAATATTATTGCATATTAAAATTTTCAATTTTTTATTTTTTGGATTTAAAAAAAAAATTTTTGGAAACTCAATATTTCGAAAACACCATGCTCGATTTTTTTCAAACTTGATAAATAAAAGTTTCTTAATATAATTTATAAGATTTGAGAAAAAAAAATTGTCTTACCTTAAAAATAACGGTACCCACCATACAAATGTTAAAAAATGAAAATCTTATTTTTCTCGAAAACAGTTCCGAGAATTGTGATAAAATATTCTTTAGTTAAATTTTTACGATCTATAATAATATAGAAAAAAAATTTAAATTAATACATTACTGACTGTACCTACCATCCCAAGTAACATCGTTGGAGCTAAATGTTATTTAAATGTTCTTAAATAACTCTGAGAGAGTTAAATACAATGCCCTAGCTCTATTTCAAAGCATATTGCAGCTCTTGGTGAACGAATTTAAAAATCTAGTTCTATAATGGAGTTTCTTAACAATCTTTAGCTCTGTGATGTTTAAAAGCTTTCTGCTCGATAAATATGCTCCATAACAATGTTTTCATCAGCTGTCGGAAAGCATATAAGCGTTTTGATACTGCATCCTTTGAAATAGCGCTTTAACAGCAAAATAATTTTTTAAAGTGTTATTTAAGAGCTGCAAGCTATATCTTCATGCATGTTTAAGAAAATGGCGAATATTTAAGAATTTTTATAAAACAGAAAAAGAAAACTATTTACAGTACTGTGATGACGGCATTTAGAAAAGATACATGAAAAACACAGAAGCTTTATCCAAAAAAGTGCACTAGCAAAATAAATATTTTTTTTTTTCAAGTTCAAAATTAAAATAAAAAAAATTTACTATCCACTTAAAACAAATTATTTTAAAAGGGCGTTATAATATCTCGAAGTACAATATCTACATTTCTGATAAAAATGAAATCGCACTTAGAAGTCACCCCACGTTAAACGTATTAAGGCTTTTAATTATAACCTTTACTCATTGTTCTATGTAAACAGATTTTGATGCTAAGATGATTTACCAATACAAATAATAATTTCTTTTCGTGTTCAATAGCATGTATTTGCATTTACTAATACTAATAGAAAATATAGTTTACAACTCTACGTAAAAGCACGCGGCTCTATGGCAGTTTTATAGCGTGAATTAAAGCTTTTAGCTGACAAAATATGCTTACAAGCACTATTAGGGAGCTAAAAAGTGCTCTCAAACTCAATGAAATAGCTGCAAGTGGGCTCGATGTTTGCTCTAAAGGTGCATCTAGAGCGTGTTTTTGACTTAAAGAGCTCTAATATTAGCTCTGAAAGCGCTTTTCAATCATTAATACAGCTAAAAATGTTTCTTGGGATAGAACCATTTTTTTGAATTTTGACTTTCTCATTATCGGCATAACGGATTTTAATTAAATATCTTATAGAGAAGCTTCTAAAAAGTTTAAAAAATAATGCATTTCAAAACCTTAAAAAAAATATTTTTTGAATTTTTGAAAAAAAAAATCAATTTTTTTTTGAAAATTCAATATCTCAAAAACGACTAAATATTTTTTTGGAAATTTGTTTTTCATTCGTTTAGGAATAAAAACTTTGAGTTGGCGTAGCAAAATTTTTTCTTAAAATTTTTTTAAAGATTTTGTAAATAAAAGTTAATTTATTTAAGAAGCCACTACAAAGATCTTTGGTTTTGCATAAGCAAATATTTGCTTGAATCACATATGGCATCCTATTTTTATCTCCAACGACTAAAGAAGTTGTTTCAGTCATTTAAACAATTAATTCTATGCTTATAAAGAGTTTTTCTCTAATAACATTCATTTTTGAAATTTTTAGTCTATTACATAGGAGCAAGTTCGTGCGACCCAGTCGTGCATATTATTTTTTGATTTTCTATTTCTTAAAAAGTTTGAATAGCTTTGTGTATTAACGTTTTCAAAATATCAATATTTGGAATTTTTAAAAATATTTTAATAGTTTTTTTTATCTAAAAATAATGGTTTATTTTTAAGACTGTTGCTACCCAACATAATTAATTAATAAGGAAACTGATCACTTTAAGATTTTAAATTGATTATAGTTTTTATAAGATAATTTTAATGACACACGTTTGACAGTATTTGATGAACAAGGCATAATTTGTATATCTGACTTCGGCTTCAAAGGAAATTAAAGAAACACATTTGCGCCAAGTCAGATTTACATTTATACCAAAACACAAACAATTAAAATGCACTTATTAAGCTTTAGTAAATTTTTAAAATATAAATTTTTAAAATAAAAAGTTTCTTTAAACGTGAGCACTGCAATTATTTAAGGCGCGAATTAAGAACTGTCAAACGTGTAGTTTTGTTGTATATGGTTTAGCTATTCTAACTTTAGGATTTATTAAGTTAAATATTATTTATTTCATTTGCAATAAAATTATTGTAGTTATGAAATGAAATAAAGCTATATGACTCGAAGTCTTTTATTATGAAATAGCAACAAGTTCATATCATGTTTATTGCTTCTAACATATTGATTTGATAATATTAAATTACATAATTAAATACAAATGCAATAATATTCTCAATATGTGTAAATACATAAAAGGTTAATAACCTCAGATAGAATTTAAAACTTACAGCTGATTTTGTTATATACTTGTTACACCGAGGTTAAAAGTTTTGCTCTAGCATGAATTTAGATTATTCTATTTTTTGAATTGTAATAAAGTGGTCAGTAATTATAACGTGGTTAATTTGGTCTTTCATTTTCTTACCGTTGTACTTCAACTAAGTGCAAATCATTTTAATTTGAGTACTTCAACTAAGGTACATCATATAAGTTAAATTATAATTTCTGGGACTCAACTAGTCTCAGAACATGGTCCTTCGAGCCTTTATTGAAATTAAGCGCAAATAAGAGAATTATTTAAATTTAAATTCAAAGTGAACTGAAATAAAATCATCACAGGTTTAACAACTGTGAAAAGAACTATTTAAAAGTGTACTGTGGGTTAGTGTTAAAATAGATTTACAATCTAAAAAATAGCAGCCCGATCATCGACGGACAGTCTATCGGCCACAGTACCCAACGACCTGAAGAATCCCGTATCGAGCGGTCAATAAGTGGCACATTGGTCAGCAATCACAGCTAGGAACTGTGCAACATAAGCCTTCTGCAACTGTAACTGATAGTCATACACTGAAGTTGCAGTTGCAAAAGCAAACTAAGGTAGGAATATAATTCCTTTATATGCCTTTTTAATGCACACAATAATTTATAATTCATATTAATTTCTGCATTAAAATATAATTTTGGGACTCGCCTTGTCTTTATACAAACTTACCTATCTCATAATACGAAGTAGTGAAGTGAAAATGGCAAAAATTAGTCTTTCTAAACTCATTGAACGTCAAGATCTTATTCTAAAAGAAATCGAATTTGATTTAAATGAATTTAAAAATGGAAATGAGGCGCGAAAATCAAAGGGTTATGTGAAAGCATGTATAACTGATAGTGAAGAGTGTTTTAAACGCGCCAAAAAAGATCACGAGTTGATTGTGAATAGTGCATCTGATCCATGTAAGGATGCATATTTCGAGGCAGATACTTTTGCTAAAATTAAACGTATTTATTTTTCATTAACGGGAATGTTGAACGATGAGCTCGACAAATTTACAAAAGAAACTAATACAAATTTAGACATTTCGCGCTTCAATACCTCAAAAATTTCATTGTGTGACATTCGTTTGCCACCAATTCAAATAAAAAAATTCTCGGGCTCGTTAACCGAATGGTCTGAATTTCATAATTTGTTTGAAAGTATGGTTGATCAGAACGATGAGTTGTGTGATACACAGAAATTACAATTTTTGAAAACTCATGTGACAGATAATGCAGCGTTGTTAATTCAACATTTATCTGTTGATGCTGATGGCAAAAACTATGCTGCAGCTTGGAAAATATTAAACGAACGTTACCAAAATAAACGAAAATTAGTCAATAACCAATTGAGGGTCCTGATGGAGCAAGTTAATCTTGTAAATGAATCCGCAGAAGCACTAAGATCTTTGCATGATACTAGCGCAAACTGCATTCTTGCACTTTCCAATTTGGGAATTTCTGTTGAAACATGGGATGCTATTCTCATTTATATCGTTTATCAAAAACTCCCTCTACAAACACAAAAGGATTGGGAAGAAAAACTTGGGGCTTCTAAATCTCTCCCAGAATGGAAAACATTTTCTGCCTTTATTGAAGGGAGATTCAGCTCCCTAGAAAACATTATGGAATTCAACCAAGGCATAACAGCCTCAAATGTTACAAATTCAAAAAAGATCCCCCTAATAAATGACAACACGAAAACGTCGAATGAGGTAAAGAAATTCCTTTGCCGACTGTGCAAAGCATCACATGGCATACGACAATGCCAAAAATTCCTAAAAATGGACGTGAAATCACGGAGTGAAGCGGTTAAAACTAATTCTGTCTGTTCAAATTGTTTAGGGTATGACCACCATTCTTCAGTCTGTAAGAGCGGAAATTGCTGTCAAAAATGTGGTCAAAGGCATCATACGCTTTTACATTTTGATTCTCAAAATAATATTCGTGCTAACAATAACCAATACTTCCCTCACAATTCCTTTCAGAGACAAAATCACACAGCGTATAATACCCACTTTATTCAAGGTGATAATAATCAGTTCAATCCTTCAAATGGCTGGAGTACTGGACAAGATTACACCGCAAATTTCAATCAAATTCAAAACCCTAATCGATTCGTTCCTGCAAATGTCTACAACAATGGACAGAATGGGGCAATGACATCAAACGTCTCACTGAATTCTTCCCAAGGGCAGGATCATAATCCGTTTATGTCATCAAATTCAGATAGGAACGTCCAAGATGGTTCCATCAACTCCAACCAGAGTACCTACCAGCATGAGTGTAATAATGGTCAATATAATGCCCAGCCTTCATCCACTTACAACACATTCCATAATCACATGCCCAACAATGTTCTTTTAGCAACTGCTTTGGTTAAGGTTTTAGCAGCTAATGGGGCTCAACATATTGTTAGGGCGTTAATAGATCCTGGATCTGAAGCATCATTTTTAACAGAAAATATTGCACAACTCCTTAATCTTAAGAAAAAAAGGGCACTTGCAAATGTAAAGGGGTTGGGACAAACATCAACGGGCACCTCAACTTCCATGGTTAATATTACGCTCTTCTCATGCACAAACTTTTCGTTCAGTCTTGATGTTAGAGCATTTGTTTTTTCTCAGTTGACATCTGTTCTACCTACTCGTCAACTATGTATAACTTCCTGGGAGCATTTGTCAAATTTGCCATTAGCAGACCCTTCCTACTTTAAACCTGGAAAGATAGATATTCTCCTAGGTGCCGACGTTTATCCGGCAATAATTCTAGAAGGATTGATTCCAGGAAGAAATGGATCTCCAGTCGCACAAAAAACAGAATTGGGATGGATTTTGACTGGAACAACCACTGTTAAGTCTCAAGTGGTTAAAACAACAATCCAAAGCCATCACACAACACTGGATGTTGAATTAAGAAAATTTTGGGAAGTTGAAGAAGACCTAGATACACGTAAACTTACACCAGAAGAAGAAAAATGTCAACTGCATTATAAAGACACAACAAGACGAAGAGAAGATGGTAGATATGAGGTGCAATTACCATTCAAAGACAACGTAAGACCCAATCTTGGAAATTCTAAATCTGCAGCAATTGCCAGGTTTTTTCAAATCGAAAAACGCCTCAAATCAAACGAGAAGTTAAAACAAGCTTACACATTATGTCTTAATGAATATTCTACACTTGGTCATATGAAGGAAATTCAAACATATACCGAATTGGAGAATGGAAAACACTATTTCCTTCCACATCACGCAGTATTGAAGGAATCAAGTTCGACAACGAAACTACGAGTCGTATTTGATGCTTCATGCAAAACGTCTAATGGAATTTCACTGAATGATTATCTTATGATTGGCCCACGACTTCAAATGGACATAGTAGATCTCATAGCACAGTGGAGAAAGTTTAAGGTGGCTTTTGCAGCAGACATCAGCATGATGTACCGACAAATATGGATGGCAGAAGAGGACACCCCATACCAACTCATTCTATGGAGGGAAACAAATGATGAACCTATAAGGATTTATGCACTCAAAACGGTGACATTCGGCACAGCATCAGCCCCTTATTTAGCAGTTAGAACCTTGCAACAACTGGCAATGGACACTGAAAGTTCTCAACCTCATGTTACCAAAGCAATCATGGAAGGTTTTTATGTAGATGACTTCATATATGGTGCTGATAATGAAGAAGATGCATTAAACTTACAAACCGATGTATTATCAACATTAAGTTCAGCTGGATTCCCATTGCGCAAATGGGCCAGTAACTCAACCAAAATTTTAGAAGGGGTACCTGAAAAGGAACGAGAAGTTAATCTTCCTTTAACATTTGACACGAAGGATGCAATAAAGATGTTAGGCATCCAATGGCATCCCGCAAAAGATACATTCTCTTTTAAAATAAACATACCAGAAATCAAGAAACATACGAAGAGATCAGTACTTGCGGACATCGCTCGCTTATTCGATCCTCTGGGCTGGATTTCACCATGTGTAATTAAGGCTAAATTGATATTGCAGCAACTTTGGGTTAAGGCAGTAACCTGGGACGGCAACATACCATGTGAAATAGAAAAATCGTGGAGCGAACTTAGAGATGAGCTGCACAAACTCGAAAGATTAGAAATTCCCCGTTGGGTATCAGTAACTCAATCATCGCAGGTGCAATTGCACGGGTTTAGCGACGCCTCAGAGAAAGCATATGCGGCCGTTATATACACACGTGTGATTTCAAATGGCGAAGAAAAGATTCGACTGTTAGCTTCAAAAACCAGAGTAGCACCAATTAAAAATATATCGTTGCCGCGTCTAGAACTCTGTGCTGCATTGTTACTTGCTAAACTTCTGCATAAAATGTCAACAGCAATGCAGTTCAAACAAGTTGAAATGTTTGCATGGTGCGATTCCATGATCACTTTGGCATGGATAAAGGGGAGTCCATCAATTCGAACTACATTTGTGGCCAATAGAATCACGGAAATTCAAGGCCTTACAAGTGAATCAATCTGGCGGTACGTAAGTGGTAAGGATAACCCTGCAGACATTGGTTCAAGGGGATTATCACCCGAAGAGCTAATCAGCAGCGAGCTTTGGTGGTATGGTCCACAATTCCTTAAAAATTTCACGCTCTGCAAGCTCCCATCATTAAATTCTTTGGAAACAGAAGAAGAAACAAAAAAGGAAGTACGGAAATGCCTTTTAAATAAAATAAGTACAGATTTTTTTAAGGAAGTCTCTACACTAAAGAGTTTAATACGCTGCACAGCGATCTGGCGGCGATATATTTACAACAAATATATTCAAACTAATGGGAGGAAGCCCCTAGACACTCATCCTCTTACTGTAGAAGAACTTCTGTCTTCCCATTACCAACTTATCAGGGTGGTACAACAAGAATTGTTCACGAATGAAATTCAAATGCTGAAAGAAAATAAAACTATACCAAAGGGAAGTCAAATTCGAAATCTCAACCCGTTTCTGGATGAAAACAATATTCTACGAGTAGGGGGCAGATTGGGTAACTCATCACTTCCATTCCATCAACGGCATCCAATTATACTTAAAGAAACGCACTACTTCTCAACCTTGTTGGCAGATGACATTCATCAACGTACTCTTCATGGTGGTCAACAGATGATGATGGCTGAAATTCGTAACGAATATTGGATAACAAACCTTAAAAGACTTGTTAAATCAATCATACATAAATGTGTCCGGTGCCATCGCTATAACGCAGTAATGCAGGAGCAATTAATGGGAAACCTTCCAGAGCAGCGAGTGACAATATCGAGACCATTTTCAAACACTGGCGTTGATTATGCTGGACCAGTAGAAATCAAAGCATGGAAGGGAAGATGCAACAAAATGAACAAAGGGTACATTGCCGTGTTTATATGTCTTGCTACAAAGGCAATTCACATTGAATTAGTCAGTGATTTAACCGCAACAGCATTCATTGCCGCATTTAGACGATTCGTGGCTAGAAGAGGATTCTGTAACAATATCTTTAGCGATTGTGGCACCAATTTTAAGGGAGCAAATAATGAGCTTAGAAAGAACAGCAAATTTATTACGTCTGAATGGTCATCTGAGGTAGCCAAAACCCTAGCGTCATACCAAACAACGTGGCACTTTAACCCCCCATCTTCTCCCCACTTCGGAGGTTTGTGGGAGGCAGGCGTTAAGTCCATAAAATTCCACTTGAAGAGAGTAATTGGAGTATCGAAATTAACATTTGAGGAATATGCAACACTGCTGACACAGATCGAGGCATGTCTTAATTCACGGCCATTGTGTCCAATGACGTCAGACCCCAATGATCTGACTGTTTTAACACCGGGCCACTTCCTTATTGGAGCACCATTACATTCACTGCCAGAAAGGAATTTGATGGAGAAAAATATAAATAACCTCGATCGTTGGAGATACATACAAAGACTTACACAGGAGTTTTGGAAACAATGGAGTACATCCTACCTGCACCTGCTACAACAACGTCCAAAATGGTTAGGACAAAAAACTAATATAAAAATAGGAGATATTGTACTCATCAAAGAAGACAATCTTCCACCATCTGAATGGCTACTCGGCCTCGTCATCGAACTACATCCTGGATCGGACGAGTTAATACGTGTGGTGACCGTAAAAACAAAAAACTCAATACTTAAACGACCAATCGTCAAAATATCTCCCTTGCCCATATCAAATCAAAAAATAAGCTAAAAAAATATCAACCCAAAAAAAAAAAAAAAAAAAAAAAAATCCCTACCTACATCAATTTTGTGTGCATTTTTATTAAACCTAATTTTTTAAACAATACGCTAATGCTTTGATCAATTATTTTTTCATGTTATAATGCAACTTAATCAAAACCCCGATGTGATCATATTGTGAGGTCCAGAGCAAACCAAACCAATCTTACAGAATATCTTCCGTATGCCTTAGAATCCTATGAAGAAACCGATGCTGCAATCCAATTATGAGCAATGCCTAGTAATATACACCAGACCATATTCATCACCTCAACATAATCACTTGGAGGGGGAGCATGTTGCTACCCAACATAATTAATTAATAAGGAAACTGATCACTTTAAGATTTTAAATTGATTATAGTTTTTATAAGATAATTTTAATGACACACGTTTGACAGTATTTGATGAACAAGGCATAATTTGTATATCTGACTTCGCCTTCAAAGGAAATTAAAGAAACACATTTGCGCCAAGTCAGATTTACATTTATACCAAAACACAAACAATTAAAATGCACTTATTAAGCTTTAGTAAATTTTTAAAATATAAATTTAACTTAAAGAAACGTGAGCACTGCAATTATTTAAGGCGCGAATTAAGAACTGTCAAACGTGTAGTTTTGTTGTATATGGTTTAGCTATTCTAACTTTAGGATTTATTAAGTTAAATATTATTTATTTCATTTGCAATAAAATTATTGTAGTTATGAAATGAAATAAAGCTATATGACTCGAAGTCTTTTATTATGAAATAGCAACAAGTTCATATCATGTTTATTGCTTCTAACATATTGATTTGATAATATTAAATTACATAATTAAATACAAATGCAATAATATTCTCAATATGTGTAAATACATAAAAGGTTAATAACCTCAGATAGAATTTAAAACTTACAGCTGATTTTGTTATATACTTGTTACACCGAGGTTAAAAGTTTTGCTCTAGCATGAATTTAGATTATTCTATTTTTTGAATTGTAATAAAGTGGTCAGTAATTATAACGTGGTTAATTTGGTCTTTCATTTTCTTACCGTTGTACTTCAACTAAGTGCAAATCATTTTAATTTGAGTACTTCAACTAAGGTACATCATATAAGTTAAATTATAATTTCTGGGACTCAACTAGTCTCAGAACAAAGACCTACGACTTCATGTAAGCACACAAGAAAAAGTCAAGCGGTTTGAAATCGCATGAGCCTGGTGGCCAGTTCACGTCAGTCGTCCGAGAGATAACCTAACCTAACCCTCAAATCGTTCATGCAGAATGTCAAACGTGGCATCTTGCTGGAAATACATATCTTCTAGGTCAATATGGTTCACATTGGGCCATGAGAAATTAGTTATCATCATTCTATAGCACTCGTTATTAACGGTAACCGCCTCACCAACTTAGTTTCGAAAAATTTCGGCCGAAAATTTACACCAAACTGTAACTTTTTCAGGACGAATTGTCACCTTGTGAACCTTGTGCGGTTTGGTGTTGTATAGCATATACGGCAATTTTTCTTATAAAAACATTCATCCGAAAATGTACCTCGTTGCTAAAGATGATTTTTCGACAAAAATTTTGCGAAGGTAGTCACCGTGACGTGGTGCAAAGGCTTAAGTAGCAAAGACTCACCCGATCTGCCACTTTGGGATAACCCCAATTCGGTAGAGAAGTTGATGAGCGAAAACCAAGAACTACCCTCCCTAATCCAGGGTGTTACGTGACCCGTGCCTATTGGATGGTTTGCAGCCAGGGAGTATACCGGCTGTATTATAACGGAACCTCTTTGAAACCAGGTCGAATCAAAGAGTAACCTAGACCTTACCATATTATGCGGAGCTCTGATATGGCGGACCCCATTAATTCTCTAGCTACTCGTGGGAATAATATGCCTAAAAATATAAAACAAAAAAACAACAAAAATTTTAAAAAATTCAACACTCCGCGGGATGTTACCGCAAGTGTATTAGCAGATCGCATGGAGAAAGACCTCCGTGGTGAAGATCTGAGACCGGATATAAGTAAGTACCTGAAGAGGATGCCTCAGGGGAACAAGCAAAACCGGGCAGCAGGAGAAGCGTCGACCTCTGGTAAAGGGAGAATACCTCCCAAACAAGAGGAAAGCGTAACTCAGAGTGCAGCGTCAACCTCTAGTCAAGGGAGAATACCTCCTAGACTAGTGGAAAACGCTACAAAAGAGATAGCATCCACCAGCACAGGGAGTATACCTCCTATGCTAGGGAATGATCTGACTAAGGTCGGACAGGTAGATGAGGGGAAGTTACCACCATCTAAGTCATCAAGTCCACCCAAAAAACCATATAGCCGTAATGCCAGGAAAGCTTACGTACTCCCTAAATTGGGTAGTCCAGGAGGCCTGGATGACCCATTTAGAAAAGGACTAAGCGGGGCAGGCACCAAATGGTACTTCCGGTTCCTTGCAGAGGGGTTGTCTCCGCAGGAAGCTAGGAAGAAGGTGGACCTAAGAAAGGACGATAAGAAAAACGTCAACACAAGCCTAGAGCAGGGTAAGAGGAAATGCCATCAACTAACTCCTCCCCAAAGCAAAGATGCAAAAAAACCTAGGACTACGGGACAAACCACCGTTAAGCCATTATCATCTGAACAAAGGCTCTCCTATGCAAGTGCGGCTTTGAGCATCAGAATTGCTGTCCTGCCGAAGGGGTATCCACAAGTCGCCTTGAATGCCGAGGATCTATCGACACTCGAGGAGGCAATCATTGAGGAGGTCTCCTTGGGCTGGAAGCATAAGCTGAAATTCAACGGTCTGCACTTCAGAACAGGTCTGCTCTTAGTTGATTGCGCCGGACATGAAACGGCGGATTGGCTTAGAGAGAGTGTACCTAAGTTGAGCACTTGGAAGGGCATCGAGTTGTATGCATGCATGGGCGATGACATACCAAAAATGCAGAACATCACGTTGTTCTTACCAAAAAGTATGGGTCAAGATGACAAGAGATCACTGGCTCTCATAAAAGCCCAGAATGAGGGAATAAACGTGCAGACCTGGAGAGTTGTTAAGAGCTCGGCTGAAGGAAAAGGTCAACTACTGGTCATAAGTATTGACGCCGATTCCGTCGAGGCAATAGTGAGAGCAAACCACCAGCTCCACTACAAGTTCAGGAAGATAAATGTATATGGTCTCCGAAAAACAACCTCCAGCTCTATCCGGGTAACCGAAAAAGATTCTACCAGGCAAGACCAGGAATCACTGGATAAGAAAACAGTAGGAAGTATCCTACCTGGCACAAATATCCTACCTCCCACTCCAACACCTACAACCACACCAATCCCCCAAACCCCAACTCCAAGCACATCTACAGAGCAATCACTCCCGGAAACAGGGGTGATACAAGCACTGAACCAGGAGAAGTTAGCACCGGGTCCATTGGACATTGAGATGGTGGGCATTGACCTCTCTCCTTGTCCAATGGACCAAACAGAAGCGCTTCCCACTAAAGAGGAGGAAGACCACCTGCTAGCAGATGATGGGGCATTAGCCCCCATCTGCCAATAAAAAGAAGATGCCGGCACACGGGATCAGAACCAGGCTAGCCCAAGCAAACATACACCATGCGAAGGCAGCATCAGCTGTCCTGGCGAGGAAGTTCGCTGCGGACAACTTAGGGCTAGCACTGATCCAGGAACCCTGGACTTATAAGGGTCAGGTAAGAGGGTTGACAAGTAGCGACTCTAAACTTATATGGGACACGAGAGAAGACTCGCCCAGAACTTGTATTAAAATAAGAAATAACATAAATTATATATGTCTTTCAGAATTTATGACAAGGGATCTGGTCCCGATACAGGCCCAAATCAACATCGAGGGTCGTATCCAGACGATGGTTGTGGCAGCAGCCAACATTCCGCCGTGCGAAGTACAGAGACTGGTGGACTACTGCAACCGGAAAAAGCTACCAATACTGATAGGATGTGACGCAAATGCTCACCATACAGTATGGGGTAGCACCGACATAAACCAAAGGGGTGAGTACCTTTTAGACTTTATGATGGTAAAAAATCTAGAAATATTTAACGTAGGGAACACCCCCACTTTTATTACTAGAACAAGAAAAGAAGTCCTAGACTTAACTTTCGGAACTCCGAACGTAGCTTATATGGTTAAGGATTGGAGAGTATCCAATGAACCATCAATGTCTGATCACAGAATAATAGTGTTTACCTTAGAAGGTCTGCTTACAGAGAATACCCCTGGCAGAAATCCCAAGAAAACAAACTGGAACCTATACCAAAATGTTCTAAAATCATACCTGGAACAACTAGGTCCAGCAAGTGCGACAAAAAGTCACCTTGAATTAGAATTTGTAGTTAACGAGTTTAGTGGAGCAATAAACGAAGCATATGAACTCAGTTGCCCTCTTAAACCAATAACTAGACAGAAGGATGCCCCTTGGTGGAACAAACATCTTTCTAACCTAGGATCCAAGGTTAGGAAGCTCTTCAATGAAGCAAAAAGAACAAGGGAATGGTGTAATTACTCCGCGTTATTGACAATCTATAACAAAGAGATAAGAAAAGCCAAAAGAAATAGTTTCATAAATTTCTGTGAGAATATCTCAACAACCCCTGCAGCGGCAAGACTGCATAAAGCTCTTGCAAAAGAGAAAACACTAACATCACTGGCACTTCGGTATAGTGATGGAACGTTCACCGAAAATGAAGAGCAAAGGTGTAACCTGCTGCTCAACACACACTTCCCAGGCAGTTTACCATTAGATGGTAACTTGATAGAGAGAATACCTCTCATACCAAACAAAGAGGACTGGAAAATAGCCACGACCATTTGCACAGGTAAAAGGATTGATTGGGCAATTAATACCTTTCAACCCTACAAATCACCAGGTGCAGATGGTATCTTCCCAGCTCTTTTGCAGAAGGGAAAAGAATTCCTTATGCCCTATCTCATTAATATTCTACGGAGTAGCATTGCTCTTGGGTATATACCAAGTCTATGGAGAACAGCTAAGGTAATCTTCATTCCCAAAATAAGGAAAAAGGACACAACCCATCCAAAGTCTTTCAGGCCAATAAGCTTAACATCCTTTATACTGAAAACTCTGGAAAAGGTAATTGACAACTTCATAAGATCAGAAGTGTTAATAAGTAGGCCTCTCAATCAGCGACAACACGCATATAGGGCGGGCAGATCAACCGAGACCGCCCTGTTTGAACTAACAAATAAGATCCAAAGAGCTTTAGATGTAAAGGAAACAGCATTAGCTGCTTTCTTAGACATAGAAGGGGCCTTCGATAACACGTCCCACGAGGCTGTAGGCAAAGCTCTTGTTAGGAAATGCATACCCAACACCATAACCAGATGGATAATAGAAATGTTGGGCACTAGAAATGCAGAGGCACAAGCAGGACAAAATGCAAGGAAAGTGATCACAACGAGAGGATGTCCTCAGGGCGGTGTACTATCACCCTTGTTGTGGAGTCTTGTAGTAGATGAATTGTTAGAAAATCTTACCTCCCAAGGCATATACTGCATTGGATTTGCCGATGATATCGCTATCATTGCAGTAGGTAAGTTTGAAGAAACTCTTTGCGATATTATCCAAAGAGGACTAACAATTACAAGTAAATGGAGTAGGTCTGTAGGGCTTTCAATAAACCCATCCAAGACAACAATTATACCATTTACCAGGAAAAGACTTCTACCACATATGAAACCTATCCGTTTGACTGGTGAAGTAATTGAAATGCAGAGGTAGGTAAAATACCTAGGAATTATACTAGATAGCAAACTCCTCTGGAACAAACACATAGATTATATAGTCGGAAAAGCCACAAAAGCCCTAATGATTTGCAAAAGAATTGCAGGCAAATCATGGGGATGCAAACCGAGCATCCTTAGGTGGATGTACACTATGATGGTAAGACCCATCATTACTTATGGTGCGGTTGCATGGCACAAGAAAACCGAATTAACAACAACTAGGAAAACCCTAGAAAAAATCCAAAGGCTCGCATGTATCTGTATTACGGGAGCAATGAGAACCTGCCCAACCGCAGCTATTGAGGTTATCCTCCACCTATCCCCTCTACACGAGGTCATTAGAAGTGCTGGATTGGGAGGAATCATGAGGTTCTCAAAGGAAGGAACTGGGACAAGTAAAATCATCGGTCTCAGAGAAAGGGACCTAATTGACAGGTCCACAATAACAAACCTTATTGACATCCCAAGAGATGGAATGATCAAAAAACATAATTTCGAGAAAAACTTTCTTACACAGCTTAGTAACAAAGAAGACTGGGTAGGAGAGGAAATAAACTATACACTCGAAACAAATACCATCAAATGGTACACTGATGGATCGAAAACAAGCGAAGGGACTGGTGCAGGAATTTTTGGGCCAAAAACCAAACTTTCCATACCGATGGGACAGTCCACCAGCATCTTCCAAGCGGAGGTAAACGCGATAGGGAAATGCGTAGATCGCAATCTCGAAAAGAATTATCGTAATAAGAACATTGCCATTATGTCAGATAGTCAGGCAGCACTAAAGGCACTAAGCTCATACACCATCAACTCTAAGCTGGTGGGGGAGTGCATAAGTAGACTAAACGAACTAGGCAAACAGAACAGGGTCACTCTTTATTGGGTACCTGGTCACGTTGGTGTTCTTGGAAACGAAAAGGCAGATTCCCTAGCAAAATTAGGAGCTTCAACTCCCCTAACAGGGCCTGAACCCCATTGCGGAATAGGTGAAAATGTCATCAAAACCAGAATTAAACAAGAAGAGGAGGCAAACAGAATCAAAAACTGGAATGAACTCCCAAGGCTGAGACAGGCGAAACTACTGCTGGGGAACTACAACCGGCAACGTTTCGAAAACTGTATCATCCTAAGTAGGAATAACCTAAGAATAATAACAGGTATTCTAACAGGACACTGTGAAGACACCTTAATCTACTTGGTGTGGTTAGCAGTGCCACTTGCAGATTCTGCAACATGCATGAGGAAACTTCGGTACACATACTGGGAAAGTGCTGTCCAATCATGCACCAAAGGAAAACCCATCTGGGACGGTACCAGGTGGAAGAGAGCAACCTACCCTCTCTAAAAGTGCCCCAAATACTAAAATTCCTAAAGGCAATAGGTTTGGAGGAAGAACTGTAGGATGAGCCAGCTCATCATTATAAGAGGGGGCACAATAGATCTATAGGTCGCAGTGCAATAAACCCCAATACAATTCATTCATTCATTCGACAAAAATTGGGTTCCTCCTCCAAACACCTTCGAAGCCCAGTCAGTGAACAAACGGCTTTGTCTATGCTCATGAACTTTGAGCTGCTAGGTCGGTTGGATCTTGTTCGGGTGTAGGCCTAAGTTTCATTCGACAAGTTGGAGTCTACGAAAGGCCGAGTTCTTGTGCAAGTTGGGGAATTAAATCTTTCGGGTTTTGCTGTAAGCTTTCACAGACCTCGGCTTTAGTCATGGCTGATCTTGCTAACACTTATATTGAAAGTAAAGTTTTATCATTTGGACGTGCTGTTCAATCGTGTAACTTCTCATGGTAATTTGTCATAAGTAACTGAACAATTTTATAGAAAACTATTTGATGGAAAAACCTCATGACCTCATAAAACTCTCCTTACGGATTACCAATTCAACATTTAAATCGTTGCAAAAGTTCTATTGCCTTAACCATAACTCTGCCTCAGAAATCAATCCTACAAGACTAAGCTAGCTACTTTTTATAAACGTCTATACATTAATAAACCCATTTTCTTAAAAAATGTTTAAGATTTCTTTAAAGGATTTTTTTTTATTTTACTATATGGTCCCATAAAAAGAACATTATTATTATATGTATCAAGCATGAGTATCCCCACATGTACCAACTAACAATCTTCGAGGGTGTAATCCCACCATTACCAATCTGCAAAAACACTTTAAAAACATGATCTCAACGAAGCGTGCCTTAATCTGGTGTAATACTGTCATCATAATCCCACTTGTAATAGTCATCTTCCAACGCATCCGAGTGTGTTTGCATCCAGATACTCCATATGCGCGTACAACACCAACACCCCCGAATCAAGGTTGGTGGTATCTAATAACAATTAACTCCATTAGTTTGCAGTCTTCCAGACAAGCAACTCAAACACTTGCCATCTTCATTCGTGTAATTTTATATCAAGGAACGAATTAGGTATTATTATCATGGAGTTTTCTGCGAAAATGAAGATTGTGAATGTCACGAACATGTTCGTCCTTTGAAAAAGGGGTGTTTTAGCGTAGAAGGTTATTTTGTCTTTCGTGACACTTAATTTTCTCCAGTTCCACAAGATCTTGGATGCGTTTGTTTTTTTTTTTTAATTTTTCTATTAATCTTTTTATTTACTTTAACTGCTCTTCGTTTCGTTGAGCCAAGCAATTTTAATCAGGGATGAAAATTCACAAAAACAAAATAATTTGTGTACATGCAAACGTTCCTGCAATGAGTTGGAAGCCCAAAAAGTTGGGGAGGAAACAATTGAACCACTAAGTAGGAAAACATGTACGCAAAGTCGAAAATTGAAATTTTATTAAGCTACTCATTGAACATATTGAAACATATTTTTGAACAAAGTGCCGTTAAGGTGTAATGTGCTATTTTGATACCCCTATATCAACAACTGAAATGGTCGTAACACCCATCTCTCTATTCACTTTGTCAAACTAATAACATACTTTTCTTACTAAAGAGAATCACCGTATTTTTTCTCCTGCAATTAGAAAAAAAAAAAATCTACCGCTAAACTAACACCCGAATGCATTCTCTTCTTATATGCATAAGAATTAAGAATTGGGAATTAAATGCAGAAAAGAGAACGAAAGCTTACGGTTAAATCGCGCCAATTTATTGAGTCAAAGCGAGAGAACGAAATATCTTCGGCAAAATTAAAGTTCAATGCCACACAGTTGTATAAGAATTCTTAAAGTGTTAACGTCATTGAATTTACTTTCAGGAAACGGAAAAAAAATAAAATTGTTAAAAGTGATCCTAAGTGAAATCGCTTTAGAA
Source organism: Philhelius festivus (assembly GCA_963931855.1). NCBI lineage: Eukaryota > Metazoa > Arthropoda > Insecta > Diptera > Syrphidae > Philhelius > Philhelius festivus. The sequence continues at coordinate 230,394,837 of OZ007555.1, read as the reverse complement.
ATTTTATAATTCAATATAAAAAAAAAATAAAGCTATCATTCGATTTCATAAGACGTTTATTCTCATTTGAATTCATCCGAGAAAATAAATCCAAAGAGCCCTCATAATTAAAAAGGCAAAACAATCGTTAAACGAAAATCAAACCCCCGACCATTCCGTTATCAATCATTTTGATGAGAGATAAATTGATTTATTCAACTGTTTGCAATTACCTACAAGCAAATCAAAAATAAAAAAAGCGGTAAGTATTAGTATGTAATAGTGTACTTAATGCGAATCCCAATTGAATTTTTTAAAGTTTTTTTTTAAGACGAAAAAAAATGTGTCTTATTCTTTTAGGAGACGTTTTTACTCCGCTATTAAGGCCTGCTTCTCGGTTGCTCTAGGAAACCACGCAATTCCTTTATCCTATAATACCTGCGCCCAGATTGCAATAGGAACAAAAAATCTGTAACTCGATTGCGCCAGGAAAAATTCCAGAGAAAAAGCCACCAGGAATTAAAACAAGAAGCTATAATACACCTGTCATCTATAAAGAAAAATAAAATGCACGACTGGATCGCACGAACTTGCTCTTATGTAAAAGTACTTTGGAATTTAAAATATATTGTATAAATATAAAACACGAGATAAAAATGTTCAAATACATGGAATTGCCGTCTGATTTCCGGAAAAGTTTAAAAATTGTTTTATTATTAAAGTAATTTTTTATATAAGAAATTTCTTTAAAATTTTTCGACAGCAAAATTTGGGATGCCATATTTAAGTATTTAGTAGTATAGATTTTAGGAAATAATTTCAAAAAATAATCCTTCACACGTTTTAAAGATATTGATTTTTCAAAAAAAAGCTTTGGAATTTTTTTTCAAGAAACCCAAAAAAATAGTTTTTGAATATTTTTATTAACAATATTATTTTAAACTTAAGAGGGCTATTGTTGAAAATTTTTGGTTAAAATCGTTAGAGCCGTTAATGAGAAAGTCGAAAATCAAAAAAAAAAAAACGGTTCTATGACAGGTACCGTTAATAACATTTTGCCCCAATTTTTTTTTACAAAAATGTAGTCCATGTCTATAATATTACACCTAACTTTTGTTATTAAAATCCTAAGAGCCGTTTATTAGATAAATGAGATTATGCATTACGGGTGTATAGGGGGCACCGTTAGTTTTGGAGCTAAAAACAAATTTCAATTTTCCATCTAGGGCAGGGGTCGGCAAGTACTTTTTTGGAGGGTCCAGGATTAGTTGAAAAATTTTGTCGAGGTCCAGAAAAAAAAAACTCATAATACATACTAATTTTTATTTGACTTCATTTAAGTAATTTAACAAAACAGAAGACAAAATTAATGTGAGAAATTACAACGACGGTCTTGAGCCAGTTTTTTAAAGTTTGGTTCACGCGGAGAACAGCAAATGCGAAGAGTATCGTCCAGGTGGGTGTCCGATAGTCTCGAACGATTTTTGTTTTTCAAGAAATTCATTTTTGAGAAAGATGATTCGCATATATATGTCGAACCAAACATAGAAACTAGGGTGATGGCTAGTTTCTTGCAATTTTCATACTTTTCTGGAACATGTTTACCCCAAAATTCTTCAGTGGATGCAGTTTTAAACATTTGCAGGGCAATATCTTCTTGCAAATCAATTATTTCCATTTGCAGCAAAGGTTTTGAAAGATTAAAAAACTTCGCAGCCACGCTAGTCCAATCTGCCGCTGCATCAACTTCATACGGCGATTTAAGGAATTGAGACAGCTTACCCATCTCTGCAAAGTCTTGGAATCTTGCAGAAAATTCGTTCTTTAGATCTGATAAAAACTTTAAAAATGATGCAAGGTCTTTTTCAGAGCCTTTCTTCTTACATTCAAGAATTGTTGGAAAATGAATAAATTCTTGTTTTGAGATGTCTTTTTCAAAAATATCCAGCTTGCGACGAAAATCAGACACGCTTTGTATAAGATCACATATTAATTTTCCATTTCCCTGTAACTCGGTATTAAGCCCATTCAAATATTTCAAAATATCCTTGAGAAAAGCCACAGCTAGAATATTTCCCTCGTTTGTTATGAACTCTAAGTGGTTCCTTGCTTCTTCCGTATTCAAGTTTTGCATGAACGTTATTACGTGTTCCTTTATTAGCCAGAAACGTTCAATAACTTGACCTTTACTTAGCCAACGAACATTGTTGTGTTGTAGTAGGTCAGAATACGCGGAATCACATTCAGAAAGAAACTCCTTGAACTGTCGGTGCTGAAGAGATCTCATAAAATTGATTAACCTGACCAAGCTGTCCATTACTTCTTTCAATGTAGCACTAAGTTTTTCACAAAGGGCTGTCTGGTGAATTATGCATTGATAAGAAATTAGACCTGCATTCTTATCTTTGATTCTCTTTACTAGTCCTTTTTCTTTGCCAATCATCGCTGGTGCCCCGTCAGATGAAAGCGATACCATTTTGTCATAATTAATATTGGATTTTGTTATGAATTTATCAAAGGAATTGAATAAATCTTCTCCACGAGTTTTACCTTTCAACGGCAATATTGCGAGCAGTTCTTCCCTGAACACTTGACTTTCAATGTCAAAAAATCTCACGAAAACAGACAGTTGTTCATCATCAATAATGTCACATGATTCATCAAGTGCTATGGCGTAGCAAGGCGCTTTTTGGAGAAGTTCAAGCAAAGTGCTTTTGATTTCACCAGCTAAAATTTCTTGCCGATAATGGAATGCCTTGAATTGCAGCGACAACAACCCGTTTTTCGTCAAAAAGTGCTCTTGACACTTCCAACATACATTATTTTACCATCTCAGGATCTGAAAATGGTTTCTGGTGTTTATTAAGTGTCCAACACACACAAAACGCTGCGCTGCTTCAGTACATTTTTCTTGTTCGCTCATGCACCGAATTAATAAGTTCGCGTTTTTTTGTAAGAAGTTAAATATGCTTCGATTTTTTCTTTACGAGCATCACTACCAAGAGGAAAGTTTTTATGGAATTGCTGATGAGTTGTTTCGTAATGTCGCTTTAAATTGGCACTTTTAACAATAGATAGGGACAGTTTTATTGCATATGAGACATACTGGGATTGCACGAGGTCTATCAGGCAGCGTAAAACAATATTGTTCAGTCCACTCGGTCAGAAACCTCCTATTTTCACTGTCCACTTTTCGCTTTTTAGAATCCATATTAATAAGACGGAACGTTTTTGGACACGGCAAATTATAAATAAAATGAACAAATGCTCCACAATAAGATCCTACGTAAACATCTACTACGACTGACGACCACTCCCACTCGCATGAATGTTCTGTATATTGAAATAGTACATAATGTACATAGATGTGCGTGTTTTCATCCGATGCATCGAATAAAATACATCGATACTTAGTTTAACATCAAAAGCATTGAACTGGTTCGATACGTCGTATAGTAAACATTGATTTTTTCGATATATCGATATATCGATGCATAATGATCAGCCCTAGCCGCAGTTACATAATAAACACATCACACATGAACTGTCAGACTCAATCAAACTTTTGTTTACCTTAAATTTGGCATGCAATAAGCGACTGTATTGTTTATTGAATGTTTGAGATTTGAGTTTTGTATTGCTTTAAAGCGAGGAGTACATAATAAAAAGAAACGTAGTCTTATAGCCGCGTATTTATTCAAGTCAATTCAAAGCGTGTGTAAGTAGGCACTTAAATAATGAAATTACATACATTATGTACATATTATGTCGTAGGTTTACCCACTTGAAAAAAAGAATATGTACTTTCTAAATTCCACTTGGCTTGCAAACGTTTGAATAGCTAGTTATTAAAAATTTTAGCGGTCCAAGGTCCGCCTGTTGCTGACCGTTGCTCTATGGAATCACCGAAGACACTTAATTACCGAGTTTAATGAAAATAGGTCTAGTGGCTTAAATTCTAGATCGAGGTACAGACAGACAGACGGAATTGTCGGACCCAATTTATTCGTCTTCGCTATCATCGTAATGTCAACTTTGATCAAAATCTCGAGTTCGATTTTTTTCCAAATGCGGAACTTGCCCTATATTACCTATGTATATCGCAAGGTAAAAAGGGGTAAAGTGATTAAAGATATAAAATCTATTTTATGAATGCTGGTAGTTATAACTAGATAGAGATTCGAGTTCTTCTAGGATTTTCTGCATAGGTTTTCAAATCATAGGAAGGTCCTACGGATGTCAGGAACTTAAAAAAAAATATTTCCAATGGCTTTAAGTAAATGAGCGCTGGTTCCTTCCAGCAGATCACGATTGTAAACATCAGTTGATGGCCTTAATGAATACGAATTTTTATCTGGCCTGAAAAAGTTCACATTTCGTAGGAAATTTTAAGCTTTCGTTGTAAGTCTCTAGGAGACTAGGAGAAAGGTAGGCCCACAACGACTGACCCTATTAAATTCGTATCCTTTAGACTTTCGACCTTACAGAACGGAAATGAATTCGACGTTCTCTCAACCGATTTCAGGAGAGTCTTTGACAAAATATCACTTAAATGTATTCTAATCAAACTGTCCACCCTTGAGCTTAAACCTATCTTCTTAAGATGGATTTCTTCTTACCTTATCATACAATACCATTGACATTCCACTTCCGAAGGAGACGGACTTGAATTTGAAGACGAGTATTGGAAGCTGAGGGAGAGCAGCCGTTGGCAAAACAATGAAGTGGATTAGAAATTTCAGAGAAGAGATCATTTATAAAAATGTGGATGAGAGTGGGATACCGAACGGAGCTCTGGGTAACACCAGCACACATTTTGTGAAGATCAGACTTGAAACCTCCCACAACAACATTTATTGAATGATGGACGCAGGAGTCGCCAGTGCTTACAAAGAGGACTTCAGCAAGAAATTCGGTGCTAAGCGTTCGCCTACCACAGATGTCAGCAGCAGGGTTCGGACTTAGGTTATATATTTTCGAAGTAGATACGGAAAAAAAGTGAAGTAGATCCAAAATTTTCGAAGTAGATTTAGGAAATTAAAAACAAAAAATTCGAAACAAAATTCTTAACAAAAGTTTATTAAGTTTTCTTTGATTTTTTTTTTCATTAAAAAATAAATAATTAATTGCGTACAAGTAACTTAATTACTTAAAATAAAATATATATTACTATAACACAAACTTTAAACAAACAAAGTAAATAAAGACTTCTTAAAAAAATAACACAAAAAATAAATTATATAAACATAACATATAAAAGTAAATTCAGACTTCAGATCAGACTGGTTAAAAAAATAAATGACTATTTTATAGTAAATTTTTCATCGACAAACTTGAATTCTTGCATGAATTTTATCAATTCAAACGGTGGCTCATAAATAACGTTACGTTTTTCCGCAAGTGATCTCGAAAACATTAAATTTTCCACGGTGCTTACGTTTAAGCGATTCCTAAATTTGTTTTTTATTAATTCATTTCTGAAAATTTTCTTTCAGCTGCGGCACTACTGTGAGGCCAAATAGCTAAGTTCAGCATGAATTCTGACAAATTTTTGAAAACAAATTCCTCCAATATATTTTTTGTATTCATTATATGTAGAATACCAAAATTTGGGCAAATCACTTTGTTCTAGTTTACTTATATCGTAAATGCGGAATGACCTCCATTCATCATTTAAAATTTCGATAGAGCATTTGTAAAAAGGAAATACCTCAGCTAGTTTTAAAATAGATATTAAATCACCATCTTGAATTTTAGTTGGGTTTAAATATTGTATTAAACAAAGTTTATTGTCTTCAAATTCAAATCTTGATTTGATTTGAGTACACAAAGTAATATAATATCTTAAAATGTTTTGTTTTATTTGTAAAATAGTTTCATTCGGGACATTGTTTTCATATCTTTGAAACTCAATTCCAGGAAATATATTTTGAAGAGGAACATGATAATTTTGATTTTCAAAATCATTTTCAAAAATACAGTGCTGTTGTTTATAAAATTGTGTAATACAGAGTGATCAGCGCTGTCTTTGGATATGTTGGTTAAGAATTTTTTTCAAAGTGAAGTAGATCCTAAAAAAGAGAAGTAGGGAAGTAGATTAAATTTTTTTCTCAAAATCGAAGTAGATCTACTTCGATCGAAGTAAAGTCTGAACCCTGGTCAGCAGTCAGTGCTCCCACAATCACGATATCATCAAAAGACAGCCCAGACCACCGTGGGCTACTAATCACTCCATAGAAATGATGAGTATGATCATGAATGCACGTAACTGAAACGAGTTAAGGAAGATGTATATGCGAATATGCTGCAAGGGAGAAAAGTATCGAGCAAAGAGAAGAGTGAAAAAGACGATCTTTCTTAGAAAGAAGAGAGTTAACACAGCCTCTTTAATAAAGGAGATCAAAGTTCGCTAAAGCAACAAAACCCGGATATATTATAAAAAAGCTATGCAACTGGCTGCTTGTTTTAAGACCTGTAAGAATGCTTTTCAAAATAACAAAAGTAACCTAGTAACCAAATTGCAGTAAAAAGAAGATGTTTTGAAGCAGCATTTTCAGCAGTTTTAAAGGTGTAACTCAGTATAGAAGAGATGGGGTAGCCATAAATATTCGATGCTCGTAAACTTAAGAACAACAAGGCCGCAAGATAGATCTGATGGCTTATTTTAAGAGCTTATCATAGAGATGATGTTTTAGTATGATGCGTGCATCAAATCATCAACCAAATATTGGTTCTTATGAGATCCTATCGTACTTGCTGTGTTAGCGTCTTTAACCGTTCTGCAATAAAAATAATTTAGTCGGCAAGTACCAGTGTGACTTCCTGCGTGGACCATCGATTATGGACCAAATATTCACATTGAGGAAAATAGAAGAACAACGAATTTATTTGAAGTCGAGACTCGCCATATATGACGATGGACATACTCGGGATCCCCGGAAAACTGATCCTTAGAGAATACGCGTTGCAATGTACAACTAGGAAAGAGATCTTTTGAACTATTGCAAGCATGCACAGGGTTTTGGCAAGCAGGTGCGATATCAAAAGACTTCTTCATTCTCGTTTTTGAGCAGATGCTGTGCAGGGCATGAAGAATATCAGGGTATGCGGAGAATATTGACATCATCGGCAACTCAACGTGCTGTTGTTGAGTCCTGACTGGTGAAGATTGACGTTTAAGAGAAACATGTTGGTCTTAGAGTAAATGAGGTTAAGACCAAGTACATGTGGAGGAGACCTCGACAAAACTGATGATAATGTCGAGATCGAAGAGGCCGCTGACTATTTTGAGATTTCCAGTGAGCTACTGAGCCCTGGCACTTCAGGGTTTTCAATAATTAAAAACGCGCTGTGAATCATCCAGATTTATCTGGAGCACTCTAAATATGCTTCGGATAATCTAAGAGTTTTCCTGGGAGAGGAAAATATTGACGTAGCTGCCAAACAGAACCGTGGATAGATGGTCTCAGAGTGAGAGCCCTTCAGGACCATCAATATGACCTGATTCACATAACCACAAGACCCGTCCAATGTAAGCCTTTAACTTGTATTTAAGCTTAGAAATACTTGAAAGTTTTTTTTGTGTCCTAATCTTAGCACCTCCAATCTGACAGTTGTCAGGCTAGGGGACAAAAATGTAGAATGCTTATTGCTGGCCTAAGCGTCTGCCAGAATTGTTGCGAACCCTTACAAAAGAAATCAATTCCAAAAAGACTTACTTTTGTATTGAAAATGATCTTAATGCACGGCATACTCTATGGGCTACTTCAGAGATCAATGAACGAGGTAAGCCCCTTTTCAATTTTTTAATTTCAACTAATCTTACAATCTGCAACAGAGGTAACATTTTCGTTTATGTTTTTCCCAGCTCGGAAAATTGTGAAGAATGGGAGGATGAACTAGATGTTTCGATCATATACATATATAAAAAAACATCAATCCAATGGTTGATATTTGGAGAGTATTACCTCTGAAATCATTTTTCGGACGACAGATGGATTCTCTTCAACATTAATTTGGAAGCCGAAACTCATCAACTTTTTAGAAATTCCAAAAGAATTGACTGAAAATATCATTTGATTTTAATATGCGAAATACCTTATCTGAGTAAAGGTTCTATTATAATCATGGAGTCAAGGGTAAAGTCCTTTTGAAGCGTCGATGACTAATACATTTAAGTTCTCTTGTCCCATCAAACATAGCCGGAAAACACTGCCACCTTGGTGGAATGAAGATGTGTCTACCCTGAGGAAAATGACAAGAACAATCTTCAACATAAGTTCTATCAACCTTATGAAGATTGTCTCAAAATTTTCAAGCGAACCCTCACATCAGCCGAATAACAAGATTGGAGAGAATTCTATCAATTAATTAAATACGCAAAAGATTCTTCAAGGCTTGACAAAGTGCTTTGGAGAGAAAATTGTAATTGGAGGGCTCACAGCTGTACCGAACCAAGTCATAAAAAAAAATCCAAAACTAACGCCAAAATTTACGCAAAATTGAGCTCTATTTAGAGCTGTAATGAACTACATAGAGGTCAATTTTGCGGAAATTTTGGCGTTAGTTTTGGATTTTTTTTTATGACTTGGTTCGGTACAGCTGTGAGCCCTCCAATTCATCAATTGCACTTTCTTCGGAAGAGTCCTTGGAACTAGAAATGGCTATATTAAGATAAAGTTCTGTGACAGAAATCATTTTTAAAAGTTTTACATTCATTTATTTTCAAAATCGGTAAGGCCGTTTATCAATTTCCGCCCTAGAAAATAACCCAAGAACATTAAGTTATGACAGTTCAGAGCTGCAGTGTGTTTTGAAATGCAGTATGTCTTGAAATGCTATGCTCTGCTTAGAGTTAAAAAAGAAAAACGCATATTCGGCATATTATGAAGGACCAAATAAGTACTTCAGCCATCTGACGGAGAAAACGCTTATGAGACTTGGGTGGACGCCCGATGACAGTGGATCAGTGGATCTATAGGTGCAATCCATGCACCATCGCACCATCTTGGCTTTGTTTTATTTCCAAAAAATAGTAACATTTCTAAAATGTAATAAATTGTCAACTCTGCCCGAAATTGCCTTAAATTTACGCAGAATTGAAAACACAAAAGCTCAGTCTTGTATATTTGACGATTGAAAACACGGATGCAAGAGCAAGTGCGAACCCTACCTTATAAATATAAATACAAACACTTCCACTTCAGTGACATTTTATTTTGTCTCTTTTCCTCTTCCTCTGACTTCCTGAGCACAATGCAGAACTCTAAAACAAAGTTCCTGTTTACTGAACCAGAAAAAGTTAGTCGTGGCATCGGATTCTCTTTTTGTTTGCATTTTATTGGATGAGTACTTTCATTAAGTTAAATTGTATGTACAAAACGATGATGATACATATTTATTTAATTTTATTTGTTTGCTACGTCTTAGCTTCGAATCTTAGTCGAAAAGGACTCAAGGGAATAACGTTTGACATTAATTGTCTTTCGGCATAATAGATTTTAGGGGTTGATTTTTCAATCACCAGTTAATAAGAGTGCGGTAACAAATTGAGAAATAGAATAAACTGGCAGTAAACTGCTTCTATTCTCTTAGGAGAAATTCAACTATGAAGGGCTTTAAATAAGCGTGGTTGATATTTAATAAGTTTGGTTTGGCAATCCATCATAAGTAGACTCACGCATGAGCAACGTTTTGCAAGGCAGGTAAGTAGAAATGGCGGGTACTGGCTGTCTAGCCCTGTACCTGTAGTCCATTTAGTGCTGAAGTGCGCCATTTTGATACCATAACTCATATCAACCTGCCGATGGAATTGATTTGGGAAATAGTGTTTATTCTCATGGAGTCATCCATCTTGGCTTAAGTTTTAAAAAATGGATTAAGTAGACTTTGTTGTTCTTTATGGTGTGTTTGCTTTTGCACAACAATTATTGGATCACTCACTCAGGCAGACCAGTAAACTTATCCGACACCATCTACACTGTGCCAAGCTAGGCAGCTTTTTGACTGTTGAAGAAACATTAGCCAACTTGATTGAGTGATCATCTGGCCCTCCGCACCGTAAGCCCTTAGCCCGCTATATCGAGAAAAAAGGTGTCAAACGCAGGCCACGGCACACAAGTAACCTAAGTTCGTCCTAGAGTCGTTTCGTTTAATTCCGAAAAGAGAAGATTAATTTTTGATCTTCATTTCCGAAAGTTCATGGCTATCGTCCAAGAATGCCCTTCCTAATGTTTTTGTGCCAGAGCATGGCACTTGCAGAGGATATGGAGGATTTTTCCGCTAGTCTCCACAGCTATGACACTTAGTGTTGTAAGGAATGTCTAGCTTCGCTGCATGCTCTCCTATTGGCCAGTGTCCGCTACAGGTAGCTATGATCCTGGCCATGTCTTGCCTGGGTCTGCATATCAGATCAAGTGTTCGACGTTTATTATAGGTGGGTCAAATCTTTCTATGCTTTGGTAAGCGCGGTCAAGCCTACAATCGAACCATGCGTGGGTATCGGTCGCACCACGATTGTGTATTTCCACTAAATCATCTTAGATTTAAGACCCCTCTTTTAACCGAAGGTTTACAGGCTTTAGAAAGCTATGCCGGTCTTCTTAACTCTTTCTTGAATATTCAGTTTCCAGTTCAAATTAGGGTCAAGAATAACCCTTTGATATTTTACATTGCAAGAGAGCAAAAGTGTTTGGCCGTTGAGTCGGGGTAGAGCGAAGGGCTGTATCGTAAATAGCATCAGTTCAGTTTTGGTTTGGTTAACATCTATTCAAAACTCGTCGCCCAGCTTTAAATTCTCCTTAAAGCCAATTTTGTTATTTCACTTAACAGAGGGGTGAACTTTCCTGAAACTAGTAGTACCAAGTCATCTGCATGCGCTACCACCTTTACACCACATCTTTCCAACCTAACGCGAATTTTATTCATGACTAGAAGCCACGGAAGCAGGGACAGAACACCGTCTTTGGGTGTTCGTCTACTAACTTACTTAGTCAAGTCTATTTTGCCTAACGCACCATATTTCTGTCTCTGAGCCACTCCCTGATATATTCTTCTATATATCAAACTCGATGAGTGATAAAATAATGCATAATTTTTGAAGCTGAGAACTTTGAAAAGTGGGAGGGTTACGTTTGCAAACTCTGCAAATTTATTTTGAAAAACATGGCTCAATTCAAGAAATACATCGTGCGTTACTTGCGTCTTATAGTGCTCGTCTGTCAGAGAGATTTATTTGAGAAACTATGCATCTTTTACGCAATACATGTACTTTTAACGATATTATAGATCCCACTTTTTTTGAGAATATATGGAGGGCTCACAGCTGTAACGAAGCAAGTCATTTTAAGGAAATCCAAAACTAACGTCAGGATTTCCGCAAAATTGACCTCTATTTAGAGCTGTAATGAACTATGTATAGTTTTGGCGTTGGTTTTGGATAATAAAAATAATAAAAAACATAAATGTTAAAAAAGGGCCAAGTTCTTCTATGCAAAACCTTTGTCTAAGAAGTCAGCCTCGAAAAGTACTGAGATCTAAAAGTACGCCAAGTTCTTACTTCATGAAGGTTTAATACCAGATATTTAAAGTAAAATAATATTGAAATAGCTACAATGTAATAGAGAAATTTTATTATCAAAGGGCACGGTAGTGCCCAGCCAAGTTCTGGCGCTACACCCTTTTTACAGGAACAAACTCAGGCGATTTTTGGCCCCTCCCTATCTTCAGTACCAATGAAGTCAGAAACTTAAAATTCTGAACATTTGCTAAGCTAGTCAGGCACAGGCGCCTCACCAAATTTCAACTTTTTATCTTAAGCGGTTCCTGAGATATAAGGCCTCAAAAATCACAAAAACCGTAACTGACTGACAGATCATCAACATTATGGAGCACTTCCCGACATCGTAGAACCTTGTAATTTTGCACAACGGTACGTCTTGTCATGCAAGCAGAGGAAAAAATTTGAGGTTTTCCATTCAGGGGCGTGGTATCCGCCCACTTTCTCCAAATATGTGTTGGTTAAATGGAGCACTTCCGACTGCTGTAAAACGATGAAATTTGGTAAAACGGTAGGGCTTAAATTGCATAGAAAGCACCAAAAATAAAAATTGAGGTTTTCCATTCAGGAGGCGTGGTATCCACCCACTTTCTCCGAATTGGTGTTGGTTGAATGGAGCACTTCCGACTGCTGTAAAACGATGAAATTTGGTAAAGCGGTAGGGCTCAAATCGCATATAAAGGACCAAAAATAAAATTTGAGGTTTTCCATTCAGGTGGCGTGGTATCCGCCCACTTTCTGAGAAAATGTTTATTTTATATGAAGCACTTCCGATTGTTGTAGAATGATGAAATTAGGTAGAGCGGTATAGCTTAATGTACATTCGAAGCGAAAAATAGAAAATCTAAGATTTTTCATTCGAAGTGTCTTTTTATTGCCATTTTGAAACTATACATGCATCTTGAAAATTCATGACTTTTCTTAGAACTACATGAATGAAAAAAGAAAACATTTGCATATCTGAAAAAAATTATGGGTTTACATAAAAAAAACTCTTAACTGTAATGTAAACTATAATCAAACCACTAATTAGGCTATTAATAATTGGTGTGCTACCTTCATTTAAAAAAGGATTTAAAATTGCAACAAAAACATCAACGCATCCTCAACAATTACTGCTTTTTTATGACCTTGAGCAGATGTAGGTACTAGTATTTAACATTAAAGTAGGTATGTTAGTGTTAGGTATCTTTCCAGGACAAGAAGAAACAATTGAAGTGCAAATCAAAACAACCAAGAACAAAAAGAAAATATACCAAAAGAAATACGAAGCTATATAAACTAAGTTAATTTTAGTAGGTAGAGTCCACCCTTTTATCATTCCGTGTCTTTCAAGATTTTGACATGGCAAAATATTAAATTCTTTGCAAAAAGGAGTGAGATCAGACCAAAAACATAACTGTTAAAAAAAGAGCCAAGTTCTTCTATACAAAAACCTTTGTCTAACAAGTCAGCCGTGAAAAGTACTGAGATCTAAAAGAACGCCAAGTTCTTACTTCATGAAGGTTCAATACCGAATATTTAAAGTAGAATAATATTGAAACAGCTGCAATGTAATAGAGAAATTTTATTATTTAATGATTACTGACTAAAATTTGATGGGCTTACTTGGCAAGTTTTTTTTTATGCCCAAATTCAAAAGCCCATCAATCTTTTAGTTCCTCTACTTGCATGACAAGACCTACCGTTGTGCAAAATTACAAGATTCTACGATGTCGGGAAGTGCTCCATAATTTTAATGATCTGTCAGTCAGTCAGTCAGTCAGTCAGTTAGTTACGGTTTTTGTGATTTTTGAGGCCTTATATCTCAGGAACCGCTTATGCTAGAAAATTGAAATTTGGTGAGGCGCCTCACAGTGGGGAAACGGCGGAAAAAACCCATATTTCGGAAGTAGGATTTATTTAGATATTGTACGTGTTTCTAACAGTAAATTAGTTGAAGAATCAGGAAATGAAAACAGTTTTTCAAAAAAAAATTTGTGGGCCTGGCGATTTTCGTTCAAAGTTGAAAAATAGTGAAAACTGATAAAAATACGTGTAGTTTTAAAATGATCCATTTACTCTAAAATTTCAAGGTTTGAAACCATTTTTTTTTGTAAATAGGATTAAAATAAAAAGACAAACAATATGGTACATTAGTTGAGCGAAAAATAATTGAATAAGATTTTTTTGACAAAAAAACATTCAATTTTAGTGACTTTTTAAGTTCACATAAGGTTTTAACTACTTCCTCTGTTTGCCTCTGTTGGCGGATAGGTTTCGTTAAATAGTGTTGAATCTCAGCAATAGTTTTCAAAAAAAATCTCACCCGAAGACGTCCGTATTTGGTTTTTAAAGCAATTTCAACCTGAAAAAGTCATCCAAAAAAGCAAAAAAAAAATAAGGCAAAATAAAAATGAGCAGCTCTTTTCGCCAGACAAATCTTTCTAAATGTATTTTGGTATGCTGAATCTGAGCGTGAAGTCCATTTTGCGAAACAATCCAAAATTGTTGATTAAATTGCAAAAAAAACATTAAAAAATGCACAATTTTAAAGTTTTTCGCAATTTAGTCAAATATTTTGGGGTGTTTATAATATGTATATAGTATGTCCCGCTATTTGATGGAAAAGTTTGGGTTTGGTAGCTCTTATAAGGGTTTCATTTATTATAATATAATTATGTTCTCTCAAGTCCCAAACGCAAGCCGTTACGTATGCATTATGATTACATATATACATATACACATGTGGTCATTAAAATAGGAACTCTTTTGGATCAAATAAAAAATGCAATAGTTGTTAAGTTACATACATTTTTATTCGAGTGTGTTGGTTATGTTGTCAATGCAACATTAATAAAATTTAATAACGGCAATTTTTATATTTCCACCAAAAAAATTGTTGCCACTTATAAAAAAGGTAAAACATAGTCTTTGAAAGAACACAACGATTTTAATTTAAAAAATGGCAGTACCCATTTTAATGACCACATGTGAATATGTATATAATTTTTCTAATCGAATTTATGTATGTATTTAAAAAAAAAATTGAAATTTGGTGTTTCTCCTTGATCTAGGTTAAATATAAAAAAAAAACAGGTTTTCAGTTTTTTTAATGTCATTTTTTTCTGAGTGGGCGGGGCAATAGGTGGTCATTGGTGTAGATTTGTCTTGCTATTGGCTACCTTTCCTGAGAATTTCATGAAAATTGGTTCAGTAGTTTAGTTTTAATTGAGTTTTTTCCGGTCTCTCATACAAGGTGCCCCACTGTGCGCCTGTGCCTGAAAAAAATTTGGAATGCTAATTGTAAGTATTTCATAATATAAATTTTAGAAAATAATTTCAAAAAAATAATCGTTCACACGCTTTGAAGATATTGATTTAGAAAAGAAAATTAAATTATTTTTTCAAAAAAAAACAAAAAATATTATTTCGAATACTTGTATATACAATATGATTTTAAATTTATGGGAGCTTCTGTTAAAAAAATTTTGGTTAAAATTGTTAGAGCCGTTGATAAGAAAAACGAAAATCAAATAAACGGTTCTATGACAGGTAACGTTAATAATATTTTGCCCCAAACTTTTTTTCGACCAAGATGTACCTAGTCCATGCCCATAATAGCACACCTATTTTTACTTGTGACTTATAGGTACTACATATAAGGCAAGTAATGCATTCGTAAAAAAATCAAACTCGAAATGTTGATCAAAGTTGACATTACGATGATAGCGAAAACCAAAAAAGTGGTTCTCGCAATTCTGTCTGTCTGTCTGTCTGTTTGACTACAACCTAAACGGCTGGGCTGATTTTCTTTAAACTTGATAGATATCATTTTGAATTTTTTCCCCCACATGTTTTTTCTTTTTTTTTAATACCAAAAATAAAAATTTTATTTTTTTTTATTCAAAAACTGTCCCACATAAAATTTCATTTAGTTAAAGTTAGGTATAGTTGAAAAAAAAAATTTCCAAAAAATGGTTATTTTTGGTAGCCTCCTTAGATGCTGTTTTTTGTTTTTGATTTTCTCGAAAACAGTCCAACCGATTTAAATCATCTTTTTTATGCTAAAGCTCCTTCAAAGTTTGAATATTATTACATACCCAAATTTTCAAGTTTTTATTTTTTGAATTTTTAAGAAAAATTTAAAATTTATTTTTTTGGAAACTCAATATTATAATATAAAAAATATGTAATAAAAAAAATTGAAATTACTATACTACTGACTGTACCTACCATAGAATCATTTTTTTCGAATTTTGATCTACTCATTATCGGCATAACAGATTTTAATGAAATTTTTTATAAGGAAGCTTCTGAAAAGTTTAAAAAACATTGCATTTTAAAACTTTAAAAAACAAATATTTTTTTTTTTGAGAAAATTCAATATCTCAAAAAACGGCTTAATATTCGTTTTGGAAATTTAATTTTTATTCGTTTAATAATAAAAACTTTGAGCTGGCTTAACAATTTTTTTTCTTAAAAATGTTTTAAAAATTGTATGCTTATAATTTTTGTTCTTGCATAAACCAATATTTGCTTGAATCACATGGCATCCTGGTTTTACCTCCAACTACTAAAAAATTTGTTTTAGTCATTTATGCTTATGAACAGTTTTTCTCTAGTACGAGTAACATTAATTTTTGAAATTCTTAGTCTATTACATAGGATCAAGTTCGTGCGACCCAGTCGTGCATTTTATTTTTTTATCGTTATTTTATTTTTATTACATAAAAAAAATTTTAAAAATCGCAATACACTTTTTAAAATATTTGTTTCTGAAAGGTCTTAAGGCCTGCTATAAACAGTTTCAAGACTATCCATTTTTTCTGGACACCCTGTACATGTATGTAAATGTAGCTGCATTTTTCTTGGAATAAATTGAATATAATGATTTTACCTGGAATTTTAAGTGATTAAATATGAGTCATACTGTCGTGAAAGTAAAATTGAAATTCTTTTTTGTCAAAGGAAATGAAATGTTTGACTGGCATTTCAAATATTGATCCATCAATACAAAAAGAAAGGACTAGAAAGGGAAGTTATCGAAAGCCCTTAAGCAATAATAAATCGATAAATCATATTAAAGTACCTTACGGAAGCAGAAATATCTCAAAGAAAAATAAAAAAAAACCACAACATTAAATCTATCGTATATGAACAAAGAGAACCAAGATAATTGAGTTTTGGCAGTTATTTGATACATGTCGCATTACTGTCGCATAAAACACAACATTAGAGCTATTCTGTTCAAATCAATTTTGTGATAAAGATTCTCGACATAAATTGGAAATACAACATACTATTATTGAGTTAAATCACGACTGCCAATTAAACTAATAGAATAATGGGCATTTAGTTTAAGTACGAATACATGAAACTTTTATTGAGTGGATAGTTTCTCATATATGAAAATAATTCGTTTTGGAAGAAGAAGAGACTCAGAAGTTCCGTTGGAATAATTGATCACATTTTGGTCAAGACCGAATTAATATGTTTGTGAGGGGACGTATTCAAGGGTGCTTATATTACAAATGGGATGGGTGATTCGATTCTTTTTTAATTAATTTATTAATATTTGTCATTGACTAACTTGATATTATACAAGTTGGCTCTTGAGGGCTTATGGACAGATATGATTGGAATAAGCTTATTGACATCAAATTACACTCTTATTCAATAACACCACTCTTCACAATATAACCAAGAAAGTTCTTTAACTTTCATTAGAAAGTCCGAATATTAAGATACCTGCTTTCGAGGAAATTCTTGGTACTTTTGTGGTTGAAAAAGACCAACTCCTGAGCTTCTTCGTCTTTTTTATCCTCAAAGTCGTTAATCGCTAATAGACATTAATATATTTTCAATATTTCAAAATTTTGTTCAATATTTCCTTCTTTCACAAATCAAAATCTTCAATACTTTGAAATCAAAATTCAAAATCAAATGATTTTTTATTACTGATATGACATTTTCGAAGTCCTCTTAAATAGTTTTGCCAATATTAAAGTATTTAAAGAAGTTCTAATTCTCCCTTTTTTGATGTTCCAATGTAGATATGTATATTCAAAAATTTTCTGTCCATCAAATCCTATTTCCAAATCTCAGTGGCGAGCATTGGTTGACTAGAACATCAACTGGATATAGTTTCCTAGAGGAAACTAAAAAGAGGGAGGAGGCTTATCGAGCAGGCAGCAAAAGTATTCCCTAGATGGTGCTGTCTATAACTTCAGTCAGACAAAACAAAACTGTTTAATGAATATTCCATAAGGGCTAATATAAAATTTTCTGAGTTAAAAGGCTTTCTATTTAGGTTGGGACTTGGGAAACAGTCGCTCTATCAGAGGTGAATGAGAAACTTTAAGTTGTTTTAAAAGGTGGTGGGGGAAAAGAAGAAACAACAACAAACTCTTCGGCCTGGACAGCGAAATCGACCTAGCAAAAAGAGATACGAGTAGATAGAGTGAACGCACACCAATGCTCCACCCCAGAAAATCTTTGAATTTAAACCCGAGGGACCATGGTGCCATAGAACTCAACTCAATAAGCCGAAGAGGACCTCAACGAACTTGGTATTCAAATGACCAAAAGATTTCTTTAAATGGTAGCGAATTCCGCTTTTCCAAGCCAAACGCACTATCGAGTATTTAAATAGCTTACCATTAAAACGCTATAAAATCACACAAAAAGTTTCACTAAAAGAACAATGTTATACCTCTTTTTACACCCGTAATACAAAATATAATTTGTCTCGAAAACGGGTCTAACGATTTTCATAAAAAAAAGTAGTTGTGCCAGTATGGAATTTAGGAAAAAATGGCGAAAATTTTTAAACAGTCTATTATTAAGGCATTAGTATGATACTAGTTAACAGTTTTCTAACTTTAAATTAGTTTACTATCTCATTCTTAATTTTAACCATTTTCTAACTAGTATCGTACTGAAGCAATTTTCTTAATAAATTGTTTCCGAATAAACACAAAAAAAATTAAAAATTGACGTTTGTAAATGTCAAAGGGTCATCTGAACTTATTACAGTACTAAAAACTTAAAATAGGTATTCGATGATTTTAACTTTAATAAAAGTGAAGAAAAAGCATGATGCTATCGTATATTCGATTAAAATTTGCAAAATCGTCGTTTTAACTAATTTGATTAAAATATTGCGCCAATGTTATCAACGATACCTGTCACAGAACCGTTTTGTTTTTATTTTCGAATTGCATCCGAAGTGCTTTTTGCCATTCAGTCGCCGTGGTTTTCGGTCAAGTCATCATTCAGATGCTCTCTGCTATCTTTGCTGCAGGGAGGGAAAACGTAATTGAAAACCAGCGGTCCTGCGCCTGCCTACTCGCACTTTCTCCCTGGATAATGCAGTCATCATGGAATTCTCCGATCACTGGTGTCACTTCGAGGAACCCCGAATCCGATGAGGTTAGGTGATTATGAGGAGTAGCGGTTAACGCTTCATCTTATAATGGGTTTTTTAATTGGAATGGTAGATTTCGGCGACCATATTGTTTTGGTGACATCAGTTTTTTTTTAAATACTGTTACATAGCACGTCCAAATGGTAGGACTTAAATATCAAATTGAGTGCTCGTTAGTGCAAACATTGCGCGTGTCGAATTTTCAACGTTTGGTGGCCAAATTAGAAACGACCGGTTCGATAAAAGCTCTCAATACATTAGAACCAGAGGCAGTCGATTTCTCGCCGTACACAAGAACCCGGCCTTTTGAATATTTTAACTTGGCGAATTTTGCGTAGGCACCCGTGGAAGATCGAACTGACTCATGAGCTTAAAGTTTATGACCATGACCGTTTGTTCGCTGACTGGGCTTCGGACTGTTTGGAGGACGACCCCAATTTTGCCCTAAAAATCATCTTTTTTACTTGCGACTTATAGGTAGCAAATAGGTCTCACAATTCTGTGTGTCTCTCTGTCTGTCTTTTCGACTACAGCCTAAACGGCTCAGCCGATTTTCTTTAAACTTGGTAGACATCATTTTTAATTTTTCCTCCCACAAGTTTTTTTTTTTAAGACCAAGAATACCTGCCGTACGATTTTTTTCGAAATTTTATAAATATTTTTTTTTCTTAAAAACTGTCCCACAGAATTTCTTAAATCAAAATCATAAAATTTCATTTAGTTAAAGCTAGGTAATGGTTGAAAAAAAAAAATTTTTTCAAAATTGGTTATTTTTGGAACCATTTTTTTGTTTTTGCTTTTCTCGAAAACGGTAAACCCGATTTAAATCAATTTTTCTTATGTCAAGGCTCTTCCAAAGTTTGAATATTATTACATATTCCAATTTTCAAGTTTTTTTTTTTTTTTTTTGGAAACTCAATACTTCGAAAACCCCATACTCGACTTCTTTTTTTCAAACTTGATAAATAAAAGTTTCTTAACATAATCTACAATATTTGAGAAAAAAAATTTAGTTGTACCTAAACTAACGGTACCTTCCATACGAATGTTAAAAAATGGTTTTCGAAAATCGTATTGGTCTTAAAAACGGTTCCGAGAATTTTGCAAACATTTTTTTCTTTTGATTAATTTTATGATTTATAATTTAATAAAAAAAATTGAAATCAAGATATTACTGACTGGACCTACCATAGAACCATTTTTTCGAATTCCGAATTTCTCGTTATCGGCATAACGGGTTTTAATGAATTTTTTTTTATAGAGAAGCTTCTAAAAAGTTAAAAAAAACATTGCGTTTCAACACTTTTAAAAAAATATTTTTTGAATTTTTAAGAAAAAATTTTGTTTTAGAAAATTCAATATTTCAAGAACGGCTCGATATTTTGTTTGTAAATTTAATTTTTATTCGAACAATACTCGTAATAAAAAAAATAAATTGGCGTACCAAAAATTTTTTCTTAAAAATGTTTTAAAAATTTTCTAGATAAAAGCTTATTTTTTTAAGAAATCACTACAACGAATTATAATTTTTGTTCTGGCATTAACTACTAGTAATATTTGCTTGAAACACATAGCATCCTCAGTTTAGTTGCAACTAATAATGGAGTTATTTTAGTCATTTAAAAAATGAATTTTAGCTTATGACCAGTTTTTCTCTAATAACACTAATTTTTAAAATATTAGTCTTTTACATAAGAGCAAGTTCGTGCGATCCAGTCGTGCATTTTATAGTCGTTATATTATACGCGCACTCAAGGGGTTGTGAATACCCTTATAATGGTTGTTGCATTGCGAGTATTTAGGAAAGTAGTATTGGATTTGAAAGGAGATACCGATGCACATTGGTTTTGAATGTCTGCAAATTGTAATGAGCAGGAAATATTGAGTCGGGTAAAGCATTCCACATTCGTGTAGTGCGGCGAAAATAAGAATCTCTGTACTTAAAAGTACGTCCGAAATTTGACTCAAGTGTAAACTGATGAGCATTCCTAGAAATACGGGTATTACGGTTGAATTGTTTAAAGGGAGGAATGCAAATGGCTATTTCACTAGAACACTGTATATAAAAATAATGAGAGACAAGAAACATTGCAGCGGTACTCGAGATATACATAAGTTTCAGTTAGATAACGGTTGCCTCACATTTTTAAAGCTTTATTTTAAATTCTATCCAAGAGACTCAAGTGGGTTTTTGGAGCACCTGCCCAGATATGGGAATTGTAGTCGAGCTTTGGACGAATATACCCCTTATAGACTACAGTCAGATCAGAAATGGTAAAAAACTTCTGCATCGGCAGAGAAAACCTAAACACTTAGCAGCGTTTTTGGTGACGTCAAATATGTGATCACTCCACAAAAGATGGTCTGTGATGCACATACCTAGAACTGAAACCTGCTCAGTCTTCTCGATGCAAGCGCCACTTATGGGTAGTGGCATTCAGGGAGGGTTATGCTTAAGCGACAGCAGACAGGATTGAGTTTTTTGAAGCATTAAATTCTACACAATTTCTGATTCCCCAATGGACAATGCTGTCAAAATCAGAATTTAATGAGCTTATCTTACGTTGCCGTTGGAAGTCCACATCCGATTGACAAGAGTGTGAATCTAAAAACGAATATGAAAAGCCGAGGCTACTGTCAACAGCCAAACAATTTAGTGAACTAGAATTTATTTATTTATGAACATAACGAAGAGTGTCGGAGACAAAACGGAGCCCTCGGACACATCAGAGTTTATTTTGTGAACCGTCCGAAAGGTAATTTCTAATCCAACGGAGAAGAGATTCATCGATACCAAAAGCATGCATTCTCAATAAAAGAGCTTAATGCCAATTTCTATCAAATACCTTTGAAATATCAAGTGCAGTATTCATACTTTCTCCACACTGATGCAAGGATTTTCTCCACTGTTTGGTGAGATATAGCTACCATCAGATTAGAGCTGTGCCAATCGTTCATTATAAAAGATCGAATCAATCATTAATTGATTATTTCAAGGATTCAGTCTTTTCAATCAATCGTTCATTCAATCATTTTTCATCCATCCGTTTCGTTCTGAACGAGATATAGACCGACACGAAATGTTTTCAATCATTCATTCGACTAAAGTATTTTTTTCCAATCGTTTCGTTCAGACCGAGACCGAAACAATGTGAAAATGAAAGAGTGTTTGGCTTTTTTCTACTTTGTTGTTTCGTTCACGCCATCTTCCATTGTATAAAAAATGCGGAATATACATTCTGTTTCGTGTTCATTCCTATTTGGTATTGTAAAATGATTGAGAACAAGTTGAATGAACGAAACTTTTTTTCGTTCGTTTCGTTCATTGGTTGCAGTGGCAAGAGATTGACATTAGGATTGATTGATTTGGTCTACTTTGATTGCAATCAATCAATCTTTTTGGTGAACGGGTCACAAAGACCGAATCAATCACGATTGACACAGCTCTACATCAGATCACCAGTGGACATATTGCTACGAAAGCCATACTGCCGGTCATTAAGAAACTTTCGTTCTTAAAAATATTTCTTCAGCCGATAATTTATCAGAGTTTCCATTACTTTGGAAAGAAAGGACGTAAGTTCAGTTGGACTATAGTTAGAGGGGCTGAACAGGTTCTGTTTTCCATCCACTCGGAAAGAGACCTGTAGATTGGACAAATGGAAAGGCAACTGCTCTTAATTACCTATATCCCGCAAGAAAAAATCAATAAACAAATGGCTAAAAAGAAAATAATTTTGAAGTATAAAATAGGTTGCGACAAAAATAGTTCTTCCATTTTTGTCGCAACCTGTTTTGACCGAGGCAACCTTATGTAAGTAATTAAGTGTCAAAGTAAGTACTGGTGACAAGCGGCGTGCCTAATCGGGAAACTGTTGAGTGTCTTTAACCTGGCAAAATCCAGCAGCGCAACTTTTAGTCACGTCGAAGTGCTTCCTTTACCTCCTCGTGGTGGTCCCTGGGCAATGATTTGTGTATCCACACA
The DNA here is from genome assembly GCA_963931855.1 of Philhelius festivus. NCBI lineage: Eukaryota > Metazoa > Arthropoda > Insecta > Diptera > Syrphidae > Philhelius > Philhelius festivus. Next base: position 230,371,908 of record OZ007555.1, on the reverse strand, counting down.
ATTAGCTAAAATTGGAAAGCGCGAAAATCTCTCCTAATTCGTTAGGAGGCTAGCACTCTCCGTAACTGAAAACGATTTTGCTACCGAAACGGAAACAATGCCTCGGATTACTAATGATAATATGTTGACGACTTTTGGCTATCGAATCAGGACAATGATTGGTTTCTGGAATGTGAGGACACTCCTCGATGACGGCAGTGAAGGTCCCCACAACGCCAGATTCCTCCAACTAGAGAGGGAATTCATGCGGTATAGGCTGGACATCTTAGGCCTTACGAAATACGTTGGATGGGCTCGGGCAAGCTCAAGTCACAATCGCGTAACACTGTACTGCTCTACTCTGGAAAAGCTCCAGGAAGCACACGTGAAGCTGGGGTTGGGCTGCTGCTAACAAAAACAGCTGCCAGTAGTCTGATTTCATGGGAGCCTCTTGGAGAAAGAATAATAAAGGCACGATTCCGGACAAGAGTACGTCCCGTCACCATTATACAGTGTTACGCCCCAACGGAGCTCGCATCCGATGAGGAGAAAGAATGCTTCTACAGTCGGCTAGGAGCCGCTTACAAAAACACACCGCGCGGAGATATTAAAATGGTTACAGGAGATTTGAATGCTAAAGTTGGCAGCAACAACGATGGACTCAAACATGTGATGGGAAACCATGGAGTTGGGAATTGCAATGATAACGGTTAGCGTTTCATTGACTTCTGCAATACTAACGGAGTCGTCATTGGCGGAACCATGGTTGAGCACAAGACGTGCCACAAAATAAGTTGGGTGTCGACGGACAGGCAAGCATCTTCGAATCAAATTGATCACTTCGCGATTAGCCGGCGCTTTAGAAGCAGTCTCCTGGACGTTCGAAATAAAAGAGGGGCCGATATGGGACTTGCTCGATACCACCACCTTATGGTAGCTACTGTAAGACTTCGTACAGCTGCATCTCGGAGATCCAACGGAATAACCCGCTTACCCAGGTTCAAACGTCGACAGACTAAAGGATCTCTCAACACGCCAACAATTGAGAGACCACCTTTCACATGGAATGATGACAATCAGCAGCACGGAACCTGAATCCATTGAAAACCACTGGAATACTGTGAAAATGTTCTTATATCAGGTGCTGAAAGAATAGTCGGCCGAGCGAGAAGAGAAGAGGAGAAACAGCAACGCTTGGCTTTCTGAAGAAACCTGGATACGAGTTGACGAACGGCAAAAACTCAAGGCCCGTATTGCAGCTGCAACTGGAGTAGAAAAGAGAGAGCTAGAATCCCTGTATCGCATGAGAAAGAGAAAGGTTCACCGCAGTGTAAGACGTGACAAGCGTAATCACATTAACGCTTTGGCCCAACAAGCAGAAGATGCTGTTAACAGATGCGACAGTAGAATAGTCTACAGCATTACAAAATAACTGGTTGGTGCTCGCAGTTCCAAACAACACCTCGTAAAAGACTCAGACGGCTCGCTACTTAGTTCGGATGAGAATCAGCTGAGAAGGTGGAAGGACCATTTCGCGTCGGTATTAAACCGAGTTATCGACAGCAATGCGCAACTGATACCTGCTGAGGCGACAGGAACAACAAATTCCCGAATCCGCACTACACCCCCCAGTAGAGATGAGATCCGCAATGCAATCAAAGCACTGAAGATCAACAAAGCGGTAGGACTTGATGGCATTCCTGCAGAGCTTCTACAAGCGGCGCCAACGACATCGAGCGAACTCCTGCATCCACTCATAAATAAAGCTTGGGTCTCCGAAGGATTTCCGAATGAGTGGAAAAAGGGAATGATAGTCAAGCTCCCAAAAAAATGAGACTTAACACAGTGCGAAAAACTGGAGGGGGATTTGCGTCCTGCCTGCCGTTGCCAAAATATTAGCGAAAATAGTACTTGAACGCATCAGGGAACATCTAGAAGCCACACTCGATGCCGAATAAGCAGGTTTCCGCACTGGATCCTCATGCATTGATCATATCAATACTTTAAGGATCATATAACAGAGCAGTGTTTCGAATATCGATCACCACTCCACCTGCTATTAATCGACTTTGAGAAGGCTTTCGATAGCGTAAATAGATAATTTGTTTGGCATGTTTTAAGCAGGTGGGGAATCCTGGATAAATTAATAGCTATTATTAAGGCAACTTATAATGGATGCAAATGTCACGTTTTGCACGAAGGGAGGCTGTCAGAATAGTTTGAGGTCCTAAGTGGAGTCAGACAGCGCTGCATTCTGTCACCAATATTGTTTCTGTTGGTGATAAGCGATGTCCTGCGAGCGGCCTTGACGGGAAACGGAGGAATTCGATGGACTCTGAGGTCTCACCTGAAACATCTAGACTATGCGGACGACGTATGCTTGCTCCCTCATAGGATCATGGATCTCCACCAAATGACAACAGAGGTGGAGAGAGAAGCAGAAATCGTAGGACTGAAAATCAACTCCGACAAAACAAGGATGATCAGCCTAGAACCCAGTCATCTTCTCTTATAAATAGTTCTCAACAACCGGTAGAGAAAGTACAGAGCTTCCAATACCATGGAAGTATCATATCTACCGAAGGTGGCACCGAACAGGACATCAGCAGTCGAATCGGGAAGGCAAAGGCTGCTTTCGGTATGCTTCGAAATATATTGAGGAATAACTCTCTAATCATAAGAACCAAGCTACAGCTGTTTCGATCCAACGTCGAATCCGTGTTACTTTACGGTTGCAGCACTTGGAAAGTAACAGTAGGTGTCACTAAGATGCTGCAAACATTCATTAATAGATGTCTACGAAACATACTTAGGATTTTCTGGCCCAATCGTATATCAAACGAAGAGCTCCTTAGGAAAACGGGTCAGGAACCTATTTACTCTATTATACGACGTCAAAAGTGGCAGTGGATCGGACACACGCTTCGAAAAGGCGACAACTGTATTGCGGCGCATGCAATGCAGTGGAATCCGCTCACTCAAGAAGGAAGAAGAGCTAGACGACCGAGAAACTCATGAAGGACAGTCGAGGAGGAGTCAGCCCAACTAGGCAAGAGTTGGAGGGAGTTTCGACTCATATCCAGGAACCGAACACGATGGCGAGCTGGCGTTGTGGACGCCCTATGCCCCACTAGGGGTCCCCCACGGACATAAAAGGTCTGAGGACCTAAGTAGATTTTGAGGTGTGTACTGAGTATGGGACATTGGTAATAACTCTAAATTGTATGGAATTTCGAAAAATGAATCAAAAACGAAATCATTTTTTTTCTATTTTTTAGTTCAAGTTTGAAATTAACTATTTTGTCCTTGTGTATCTGTTCATTTTATTCCCCTCAAACATCTCTTAATAAATTAATTCAAGACAATTTTCTAAATAAAACTCAAAGAACTATTGCAATTACATTAATCAACTTTTCAAAACTGACCAGCGCAGTGCCACTTGCACCTGTAGTCATTAACTCCGAGCTCTCATTATCCACTCTCTGTCCTTGGGGAGGAATTGCGTTCATTTTTAATCACCACAGAATTCTTAATCGTTTTTTGATGCAGCTTCGTAAATTAAATTCGTGTGTAAGTCTTATTGCTGTGCAGATGTTGTATCAATATGATCCGAGCTCTACCAGTAGGTAGTTGTAGGTGTGTATCGGGAGGATTTAAAATCAATAAATATACCAGGGTTGTTGTGTCTCTGCCGATGGTCTTTTATTATTGAGTTATTGTTGCTGCATTCAATTATTGTAAGCGAACAATGCGGTACAAATTTCATATAGCAACCCGTTTTATAATTTGCGGGATACTACTGTGCCATTCATAGCCATATCCGGTTCAGTCTGCAATCTATGCCACAGATACCAGCAATGACGACCCTGAGGCAGTGTCCTTTAAAAAAAGGATAAAACCACCCACGCTCTGCCTCATGACACAACGGTTGTTAATAAATACAAATTGTCCTTTACCATGTGCATCATCTTCCATGGATTATTTAATTGATTGAAAGCAATATCATATTTATGCAATTTGTATTCTGTGCACGCTATCGTGGTTGGTCGTTCTGGACAGTAGCAGTGGCCCGGTCGTCCTCGGCAGGAGGAGATTGGTTTGGATCCATTTTAGAGTCAAAGTGGTACAAAATTCAATCACAAAATGTTCATATTTACATAAATTCTCATCAGATATTTTAAGGAGATTTTTTTTTGTCGTCTTCCTTTCTACTCCTTTACACATAGATAGCTAAAGTTGTGCACTTCCGGGATACAACACTGCTGTGAAGGATGTGTGTTTATCTGTTAGTCGAGCTGTATCTTGAAGGATGTAAGAAAAATTTGCTTTAAATTTTCTCGAATGTCAACTTAAATATTGATGGAAATGCATTTCGGAAGTGACTGCATGTGTGAACTGCGAAGAAGTCTATTTTTGTTCGACGATGAACGAAACGAATTTGTATAGTTTTACTTAATGGACAAAGTTATAAATATTTAATGAAACTTCTCGGAGCTAAAATGTTTTTCTATTTGGCGAAGGGGTCGTTTTGTTCTTACTCTAAGGTTCTATTTATAATTATTAAAATTTAAACAATGGTATTGAATTGTATAGAATTTTAAAGTGCACGAGTATGATGTAGATTTTAAATTAAAAGCTTTTAAAGTAATTGTGGTATTAAAGCAGGAAACGATTTTAAAATAATTAATTTGAACGCGAGTTGGTCAATGATTTGAAAATAAGTTGGTAAAATGTACCGATAAACAGATTAAAATTGTTAAAATTCAACACATTTCACATACTTAGTCATACTTGACATAATTATGTATACATCAATTTATGTCATTTCCGAAAAAATAAATAAAAAAATCATTAAAAATTATTAAACCGTGGTACCCATTTCGCTAGAAATGCCTTCGATGTTGATTTTGGTCATATTTTTAAATGGAGATTTGTTTCTTGGTCGCACAACACGATTATGGAAAAACTTAACAGACGCGGATTTTACCTTGCTATTTCGATATCTCTTTCCTTCCCCCCCCCCCCCTCTAATTTCCTTATCTCTCGTGCCTCGTGCTATGTTTAACATTATATAAGGGTCTCTTAATAAACATTGAGTATGCATTTAAATTATAAAAATAAAATGCACGACTGGGTTGCACAAAATTGCTACTATATAATAGACTAGGAATTCTAAAAACGAATGTTATTACAGAAAACTGTTCATAAGGATAAAATTAATTTTTTAAATTCTTTTAGTAGTAAGAGACGAAAACAGAATGCTATGCAAATATGAATTTATGCAAGAACAAAAATTATAAGTCGTTTTAGTGGTTTCTTAAAAAAAAGCTTTTATATACAAAATCTTTAAAAGATTTTTAAGAAAAAATTTTGGTACGCCAATTTAAAGTTTTTAAATAAAAACTAAATTAAAAAAAAAATATTAAGCCGTTTTTAAGATATCGAATTTTCAAAAAAAAGAAAAAATCGATTTTTTTTTTCAAAAATTCAAAATATATTTATTTTAAAGTTTTGAAATGCAATGTGTTTTAGACTTTTTAGAAGCTTCTCTATAAAAAATTCCATTAAGATCCGTTATGCGGATAATGAGAATATCAAAATTCGAAAAAATGGTACTACAAGCTGTAGTATCTTAATTTCAAATTTTTTTTAATAAATTAAAGATCATAAAAATTACTTGAAAGAAAAAAAATTTATCAAAATTCTAGGTGCCGTTTTCGAGAAAAATACGATTTCTGAAAACCATTTTTTTAATTTTTTAACATTTGTATGGTGGGTACCTTTATTTTAAGGTAAAATGAATTTTTTTTCTCACATCTTGTAGATTATATTAAAAAACTTTTATTTATCCAGTTAAAAAAAAAAAACATCAACCTTGGGGTTTTCGAAATATTGAGTTTTTTAAAAAAAATTTTTTGGAAAATTTGAATACACAATTCTATTTGAATTTTTGAACAGCCTTAGCAAAAAAAAATTATCGAAATCGGTTGTACCGTTTTTTAGAAAATCAAAAACAAAAAAAAGGTTCCATGGGGGGTACCCTCAATAACCATTTTTCGGAAAAAATTTTTCAACCATTACCTAGCTTTAACTAAATTAAATTTTTTTGTTTTTATTTTTTGAATCTGTCGAACAGTTTTTGAGAAAAAAAAAATATTTATAAAATTTCGAAAACAATTTGTATGGCAGCTACCGTTATTTTTGGTCTTAAAAAAAAAAGAAAAAAACGTGTGGGGAAAAAAATCAAAAACCCATATCTACCAAGTTTGAAGAAAATCGGCCGAGCCGCTTACGCTGTAGTCGAACCGACAGAGAGACATACAGACAGAATTGCGAGACCCACTTTTTCAGTCTTCGCTATCATCGTAATGTCAACTGTCATCAAAATCTCAAGTTAGTTTTTTTTTACGAATGCATAACTGGCCTTATAGTACCTATAAGTCGTAAGTAAAAGGGTAGGGGTTAGAAAGGAGGTGTCGGTGTATACCTATTGGTTTTAAATTCTTGAACATTGCAATGACTGGGAAAGACAGAGCGTGGCAAGGAATTCCACATTCGCGTAGTACGGCTGAAGAACGAATATCTGTGTTTCACAGTACGGCCGAAGTTGGACTCAAGGGTAGACTGATGGGCATTCCTAGAAGTGCGAGTATTACCATTGAATTGTTTAAGGGGAGGAATGCAGCTGGCTATATCACTAGAGCATAGTCCGTTAAAATAACGGTATAAAAGGGTGAGGCAAGAAACATGAGAAAAATGAGTCAATGATTTTATTGTCACCAATCATTTTAAAAGCTCTTCTACTTGTATGAATACTGTCCAAGAGACCTAAGTAAGTTACTGGAGCACCCATAGATGGGAGTTATACTCAAGTTTTGGACGTACATATATAGGTTTTATAGATTGTAGGCATATCAGAAGGAGAAAAAAATTTCTTGTACCGTCTCAGAAAACCGAAACATCTTGCGGCATATCTGGCAACATCGCGTATGTGATCGTTCCACAAGAAGTGGTTTGTGATGCACATACCAAGAATATCGAGATGTTCAGTTTCATTGATGCAAGTGCCGCTCATAGATAAGGCAAAAGGGGTTTATCTCGCTTTAACGATATAAGACAGCATTAGGTTTTCGAAGAATTAAATTCAATGCGGTTTCTTATTCCCCATAGTACAATGCTGTTTAGGTCGTAATTTAATGAGCTTATCATATTTTGTCGTTGCAGTTCCACATCTGAAGAGGAAGGATGTGAGTCTGAAAACGAATATGAAAAGCTAAGAGTACTATCGTCATCGAAACAATTAATTGGATTAGAAGTTGTAGACAGGAGATCATTTATAAAAATAAGGAAGAGGGTCGGTGACAAAACGGAGCCCTGAGGCACACCAGCATTTATATTGTGGGTTTCAGACTTGAATCCGCCTAGTACAACTTGTATTGAACGGTTCGAAAGAAAATTTCTAATCCAAAGAAGTAGGGATTCGTCGATGCTAAAAGCACGCATTTTTGATAAAAGAACAATATGCCAGACTTTATCAAATGCCTTTGAAATATCAAGTGCAATAATCTTACTTTCTCCGAAACAATGTAAAGATTTGTTCCACTTTTCGGTTAGATAAACCATCAAATCACCTGTGGACCTATTGCTACGAAAACCATACTGCCGGTTATTAAGAAGCCTTCAATATATTTCTAAGGCTAGGACCGCACTTGCGATTTTTTGTCGAAGCGATTAAAAAGTCGTAGTCGCTACAAATTATTGTCATGCACGCACTTGCGATTTTTTTGCGCGCGATTATTTAATCGCAAAAAATGAAACACGCTACTTCTTATGTGAGTGCACGCATTTGCTACAAATAAATAGCGACAGAAAAATCGCTTGAAAAAATGGAACTTGTTTCATTTTTATAATCGCTACGATTTTTAAGTCGAATGTGCGTGCATTCACATTTAACGCCATGTGTCTTACTTTTTGCGACTAAAAATCGTGGATTAAAAAGCGCAAGTGCGTGCATGCCAATTTCTATTTCCGACTACGATTTTTAAGTCGTAGTAATTTAAATCGCAAGTATGGGCATATCCATTTGAGTACATGTGTTTCATTTAAGTTTACGACAATCGCATCGCAAGAAAAATGAAACAAATTGCGACTTTTAAATCGTCATGATTTGTTGGTAGCAAGTGCGTTCATTCTCATTTAAATTCATGTGTTCTATTTTTTTTTGCGACTAAAAAATCGTGCGATTGAAATCGCAAGTGCGGTCCTAGCCTTAAGCTGATAATTAAACCGCGTTTCCATGACCTTAGAAAGAAGGGACGTTAGTGCAATCGGTCGATAATTTGAGAGGGAAGAAGAGTCGCCTTTTTTCGGAATCGGCTGAACAAATGCTGTTTTGCAACTGCTCGGAACAAGCCCAGAAGAATAGGATAGATGGAAAAGCTTACGCAGGGGTTTTGCTAGCGTGGAAGAACACCTCTTCAGAATAATATCGGGGATACCATCCGGACCTGCGGATTTATGTATGTTGAGATCCTTCAGGATTCTTGCCACGGTACGAGTACGAAAAAAGATTTTTCGCATAGAATCATTAACGCGTTCAAGAATTGGGGGAGTCATGACACTATCCGGCAAGGAGTAATTTGCGGCGAACTGCCCTGCAAACATGTTAGAGCTAACGAAAGTAGTGTCATTGACAACAAGCGTAGGAACCGAGGAAGAAGAAGAATTTTGCTCATATTTTTTACAAATGACCAAACATTTTTACTGCCTTTGGTACATTGCAGTATTTGCTCAGTTGGGTAGGCTCTAAAATACCGGAAGCTAACCTCTTTTACTCTTTACAGCTCAAATCAAACCATGACTTGTCCTTGGGTCTGATGCTTTTAACCCTATACAGGATGCAATTTTTCATTCGCAAAAGAATCGTTTTTGTTATCATATATGCGCTGGAGCTTACGTCACTACCAGGGAAGCATAGTGACCAGTTAAAGATCCCGAAAAAATTATTTAAACCGTTTCAGTTGCCTTTCTCGTACTGCCATACGGTTCTCGTAGGAGATCTTTCTCTAACTGGATTTGTTTGACACGCGAAATTTGCAGATATAACACTATGGTCAGATGTGCCTAGAGGCGTCAATACACTTACTGTGTATTTATCAGGGTCAGAGGTATGAAACAAGTCAAGAGTATTTTCTGCTCGGCCATTAACGTCCGATATTCGAGTAGGCTCGTTGATAAGCTGAGTAAGGTGGTTAAACTCAGCAAAAATCTCAACACACATTCCTTCGGGTGTTATCTGGCCCCAATCAAGAAGCCAAGAAGAATTGTTAACATTGAAATCGCCCGTAATAACGATTTCGGAGTGAGGATATAGGGAAACAATTCTGTGGATGGAATCAGACAGAGCATCAAATTCGTGAGAAGTCAAAACTCTATCTAGATTTGGGCTTTGATAAAGAAAACAATAATGAATGATGTGCTTATTAATGGAAAATTTAAGCCACATAAAATTGAAGAAGGAGTTGGTGCAACGCCCATATTGTGGTAAGAGCTGATATGCAACATCGTTCCTAACGTATATGCCGAGACTATGGTGGAAAAATAATAATGGCACCAAGTTTTACCATGAATACATAATTCAGCAGGATCGGAATTCTCACCTACTTGGGTTTCACTCAGTTCCAAAACAGCTGGAGTGTTTGAAACAGTGTGGATATACGCAGCAAGAAAATTCGCCCTCAGCCCACGAATATTACAATGGTCTACTCTAAAATAACCAGCCATTGCAATATAATAAAAACAATAAACCCAAAACAGACGAAATCTAAGACTGTATACGATTAGTTAAAAAGCATTTTCAATGCAACATCACTAAAAGGGTTATGCCATTAGTAGTGATGTTGTATTGATCCGAACCCTAACAATCAAAACAGTAATCCTCTATACAGTCATTGGCAAAATTATTTGCACAACGTAAAATTTACACAACTTCTCTTCATTGAAGCCTTATAACTTTAAAAATAAAAAAGATATTGTTAATATTTATTTTTATTTATAATGAATACATATTCTCAAAACGGTACACAAAATAAGCAAATCGAATTTCTAACGGTTCGTTTTAAAAACATAAAAAAAAAGTGGTAATTTTTTTTTTAAATAAAACGAAACGTTGCTATGAAAATAGCATTACCTAGTAAGTTGTGCTTCCTTCTTTTGCCGCAATAACAACAGCGAGGCGCCTTGCAATTGAGTCTATCAAATTCTGAATCTGTTCTGACGGAACTGTACTCCAAGCTGTTATAAACTCTTCCCAGGTTTCATTTGAAGATCTTCCACTGTCTTGAGGAATTTTTGATTTAACAAGATGCCAAAGATTCTCAATGACACTTAGATCAGGGCTCTGTGGGGGCCATTTTAAAACTTCTTGGTTTGCCCCAGATAAAAAAGTTTTTATTGTCCGGGCCGTATGTATAGGAGCATTATCTTGTTGCAAAATAAAATTACTCCCGATGAATATTGACCCTGCCACTAGTGCAACATCATTTAGTATTTCCAAATAATGCGACTTTGTCATAGGGTTGGAGCACCTAACAATTGGTCCTATGCCACAATATGATATGCATCCTCATATCATTATTTTACCTCCTTTAAAATGCCTTGTGAGTTGTGTAACGGGTCGTTTGGTTTTTGATTTGCGATCGGATTAATAAAATTTTCGGCCATAGTTACCATCCAACGAACAAGTAATCTCATCAGTCCAAAGTACACTTCTCCAAAAAGCCGGCGGCTTATTGATATGCTTCCTAGCGAATTCTAGTCTGTGGATTTTATTTGTTCTTGATATATGGGGCTTTTTTTGAATGACGTCGTATCGTCCTTTCACTAACAGCAGTTTCACGATCTTTGTTCAAATTACTAAGCACATTTCGAACTTTTGCACAGCGGTTACTTTTAAAGGAACGGATAATTTTTGTGTCTTCCCTTTTGGTTGTGGCCCTTTTTCTTCCTCTACCAGCAAGATTTTCTAAGCAGTTCATTGCACTTGTGCAAATAATTTTGTCCTTTTCATATGATGTGCAAATAATTTTGCCACTTTTGTTTTTATGTTTTTAAAACGAATCGTTAGGAATTCGAGTTTGGTATTTTTTAGTACCGTTTTAAGAATATGCATTCATTATTAATAAAAATATATATTAACAATATATAAGGCTTCAATGAAGAGAAGTTGTGTAAATTTTATGTTGTGCAAATAATTTTGCCAATGACTGTACATCTGTTATTGTATGACCCAGTAAATGCAACCACTGAGTGAGCTTATATAAACTCAGCACAATGCATGTACCCGCTAAGCCACACAACTTACTTTAGGGAAAATAAAATGCAAAACTGGATCGCACGAACTTGCTCTTATGTAAAAGTACTTTGGAATTTGAAATACATTTTATAAATATAAAACATGGATTTAGTGAAATAAAAATGCTCAAAAGTATGGAATTGCCGTCTTATTTACGGAAAAGTATGAATTTGCGCAAATAAAGTTTAAAAATCGTTTTATTAAAGTAACAAATTTCTTAAAAATTGTCTGGAACGAAGTTTGGGATACCAATTTTCACACGTTTTCAAGATATTGATTTTTATTTCAAAAAACAAACAAAATATTTTTTCGAATATTTTTTATATACAATATTATTTTAAACTTATATCCATATCCATAATATCTAACTCAATTTTTTTTATCAAAATCGTTATAGCCGTTTTCGAGATAAATAAGAATATGCAATACGGGTGTATGGGGGGTACCGTTAATTTTGGAGCTAAAAAAAAAACTTTCAATTTCTCCTCTAGGGAATCACCGAAGACCCTTAACTACCGGGATTGAAGAACATACAGACATACAGACACACTGAAACATGTTTTTTGTGTACTAAATTTTCCTTAAAATTTTTATAAAAAAAATTGATACGCAAATTGTTAGTATTAAATAAAATACATTTTAAAACGTGATTTAAAAATTTATTCGTGCATCCATTTTCAAGATATTGAATTTTCAAAAAAAAAATTTATTATTTTTTTAAAAATCCAAAAACTTTTTTTTCGAAAAAAATTTTAAATTATAGTTTTTTAAATGCAAAGGAGCTCCTGCATAAAAATTTTAGTTAAAATCGTTAGAGAAATAATGAGAAATTCAAAATTCTAAAAAATGGTTCTATGGTAGGTACAGTCTGAATTTCAATGTGTGTTATATTGAATAAATAAGTGATCCTAAAAATTTATCGAAGGAAAAAATTTGTATCAAAATTCTAGACGTTGTTTTCGAGAAAATACGAGTTTATTAACCATTTGTTGTTATTTTAAGATATGATAAAATTATTTTTCTTACATTATGCAGACCGTATTAAGAATCTTTTTAATGTGAAGTTTTAAAAAATCCATCATGGCTTTTTCGCAATATTAAGTTTTGAAAAAAACAAATGTTTGTAAAATTTGAACAAACATTTCCATCCGGACTTTTTGGAGTATTAGCATAAAAAAATGATCAAAATCAGTTGTAATGTTATTGAGAAATTAAAAAACGAAAGATAGTTCTAAGAGGGGTAGATACCATTAATAACCATTTTTCGGTAATTTTTTTTTTCAAGTATTACCTAGCTAGTGAGGTGTGAAATTTCAAAACCCTATTTTACTGAGGAGTGGGAAGATTTATGTCAGAGGCGATAGAGTCCAAGTTGGAGCGCAAAAAAGATAAGAATCTTCTAGATTCTATTTGACATAGATTTTAAGTGAAGGTTCCTGATGCCATCTGCATATTCGAAGCTTTATATTCTTAAGGAGGTATATAGAAAAGAGACAAGAGTGTAAGGATCAGAGAAATCTGTTGAACTTCTTTTTATAAATGTATGAATGTTTGTATTTCTGTATTAATTTGCATTATCTTGACGAAAATCATGAGTTTCAAAGTTTTAAAAAAAATTTCGCAATTAAAACAGAAAATATTAAGTATACGCCATGTAGTTCCATTTGAAAATTTTCCAGTATTTTATATTTTCTTAAACAGAACTTATAAATGCTCTCTAATCTAATCTTATTCATGATTAAGAAGAAGGCAGGAATTCATTGGTCTTGCGAGGATTTCTCTATGTTAGTGGTAACAACATTTTCTGGTTTGAATATTTCGTTTGTATGACTATTTTAAGATTAAGGACGCAAAACTCCATTCCAACATCCATTTTGCGAAATATTTTTTTTTACCCGTTAAAGTATTTCTGTTAATTAAAATTGCCACGGAGTTATTCAACAGCTAAGTTCTCTTTTCATAAAAAAAAACTTCTCCTTAATTTTGTTTTGTTACTTTCTACAATACAAACCTATTTGTCCTGGTTAATTTTTATATGGACCAGTTTTAGTAGAATTCTTAAGTTAGCGTTAAGATTAAAAGTTTTAAGTACTATGCAGTATTAAGCTCCACCTGATTTCGGATAATGGTAAGCAATATTTCACTATTTATTCAACCATTACTACAGCCAAGATTACATTTTCCTTTTCCATTAAAATATTGCCATATTTTAACTACAAAGCTAAAGTAATGGAATTTCTTCATTACGAAAAACGAAAAGTTGGTCCTTAAGAAAGGCAGCACTTACAAAATAAAACTAGCGAAATATTCTTCATTCAGTCGTTTGTAAATTACTAAAACAAGAAAATGCAAAAGTTTAAACAAAAATAATTTTGTTGCATTACACTCCGGTGCACTTGTTATATTTAAATGCTCAGCATTATTTTCTCATTAAAATGCTTTATTTCTTTTGGATAAGTTTTTGAAATTTCCATTAACTTGGCCTGAATTTCTTCCTTTGAACGTCAATAGTTTTTAATTTGTTAGATTGAAAAGTCCAATGATGCAAGCAAAGGTATGAGTTTTGAATCAGGAAAGTTTTAGCTGGGCGTATACCTTTCGAGCATTGGGTTATGTTTTCTTAGTGATGAATTAAAAAGTGGAGATTTAACTAGTAGTACTAAGTGGATGATAGAGTAACTTTTGTGTGCTTCTTCATCGTTCACTAGTGTCCCGTCCCAGCTTCGCATGAGAATAAGTTATTATCTCTAGCCAGGATGACATTTGGGTGGATGGATGGGAGCCGTCATGTGACGCAGTATTAGCGATGAGCCTAGCTACGCCCAATAAACAAAAAAGAAGTCTAAGGGAGTCAAATCGAACGATTTTGGTGCCCAATCAGCATCGCCTCCATGTTCGGAAATCGCTCGTGCAAAATGTTCACTGTGACTCTTAGCGCCATCCTATTGAAACCACATATCGTTGGTGTGCATAAAATCAGGTTCGGGTCAAACAAAATTGGTTATTATCGACCGATACCCCTGGCCGTTGATGATGATGGCCTAGTAAACGTCGGCGTCATTCTCAAAGAAGTATGGACCGATGATGCGGCCAGTCTCAGATCCAAACAGACAGTTTGTCTAAATTCATTGCAATTTGGTAGACCTCCCAAATTGACAATGTTGCTTGTTGACGAATCCAATCATCAAAAAATGGGCCTCGAGAGCCCAGATAACTCTCAGCTATGAGACTAAATAAATGACACCAATTTCGCAGATGTAGCTTCAACAATATGGCAGCAATGATCTGTCAAGGTTTAAAATTACCAATTGGAAAACTCTTTATTTAGGGAAAAATGGAAACTATAGATTGGCGGTCAGCCATCAGACGAATAGGGGGAACAACATGTAGCATACGAAAACATGCACGTGCCGTAACTATTCGGGACTGGTGGAAGTGTGATCATAGCCTCTTCGCGGCGGCCGCTAGAAACAAGCCTTTTAAAAAGGTTTGGCTAATATGATCAGGCTGGTTCCACAGGTTGGCGACAGGTTAATTCCCTGTCCCGTAAAACTAAGAGAATTTCGAGAACGACAACAAGCCTCGGAAACGGACTGATCACACGACGACAACCAACGCAAAGAAAAAGGAAAAACGATTTACGAATTTTCTTATGGAACGTACGATCGCTCTATAGAGCTCGAGCTGCTCAGCAGCTAGCCGATGCCCTGTCAAAATATAAAGCTGACATAACAGCTCTCCAAGAAATCAGATGGACAGGGAATGGTGTTTTACAGAAGAAAGAATATGACGTATATTACAGCTGTCATACAAAACACCATGTGCTCGGGGTAGGCTTCCTAGTCAGCGAAAAAATGAAGTCTACTATCATCGGCTTTAACGCTATAAGCGAAAGGCTATGCACCCTTCGCGTGCGACATCAGCCTCATTAACGTTCACGGACCTACGGAGGAGTCCTCAGACGAAGAAAAAGAGACTTACTACGAACAAGTCGAGAGGGCCCTCAATGCCTGCCCAAGGTATGATGTTAAAATCATCCTTGGGGATTTGAACGCAAAAATAGGTCGGGAGCCGGTATTCAGGCATTACGCAGGCACCCATAGTTTGCATGAGAACACTAATGACAATGGACTTCGAGTCTTAGAATTGGCAGCATCGAAAAACATGGTCGTTGCGAGTACCAGGTTCCCGCGTAAAGATATCTACAAAGCCACCTGGGTATCACCTGATGGAGTCACTCGTAACCAAATAGACCACGTGTTGATAGACCGTCGCCACTACTCGAACTTGATGACGGTACGAACGTACCGAGGTGCCAATATCGACTCGGATCACTATCTTGTTGGTATGGTTTTCCGAGGGCGGATTGCCTTGCGAAGACGCATTGCATCCGCCGATCAGGTTCGAATCAACACAGCTGCCCTGCACAATGAAAATACCAGTAACACCTTTGGTAATGCGTTAGGACTCGCCCTAGAATCACTTGATTTAGGGAGAGTAAGTCCTGGAGCCAGTATGCTGGGCGTAAATGAGAAGTGGACACGCCTTAAGAATATTGTCATTAGTACTGCCAACTCCATCTTAGGCAGCAGTCGTAAAAATCGGAACGACTGGTTTGATGATGAATGCAAGCTAGCGACTGAACGTAAGAATGTTGCGTACCGAGCAATGCAACAATCTCATAGAACGCGGGCACGCGAAGAGGAATATAAAGAGCTCAGAAGAACAGAAAAACGGCTTCACAGACAAAAGAAATCAGCCTGGGAGAAGAACCTAATCTGTGAAATAGAAAACAGCCGAGAGCGAGGTCCGCACCAGGCGCGGAAGTTCTACCAATCCGTCCGAAACATGACGCAGTACACACCACGCTGCACATACTGCAAGGACGGGGAGGGAAATCTGATCACCGATCCTGAAAGCATACTGGAGCGATGGGAAGTGTACTTTAATGAATTGCTAAATGGTCAGCTCACTGCAGAAGTGGAGGCTCCACTACTTCAAGAAGAAAACCCTATGTTGCCGCCACCAAGCATAGAAGAGGTTGAGAAGGCTATAGGCCGGCTTAAACAGAACAAAGCCCCGGGAGCCGATGGCATACCAGCCGAATTATTCCATCAAGGGCGGGCCAGCCTTACGTCAAGCAATTCATGATATTATAGTACACGTATGGGAGCAGGAAGAAATGCCAGAAGACTGGCGAAAAGGTTTAATATGCCCCATACATAAGAAGGGAGATGTCACAACGTGCAGCAATTATAGAGGTATCACGTTGTTGAGTACCGCCTATAACATACTCTCCTCTATCCTACAAGACCGGATAACCCCATACGCTAAAACCGTTATCGGACAATATCAGTGTGGTTTCATTCCAGGCAAATCAACAACTGATCAGATCTTTACCCTTAGGCAGGCGATGGAAAAATGTCTAGAATTTAACATCCCAACATACCATCTGTTTATAGACTTTAAGGCCGCCTATGATAGCATAGCCAGGGTAGAACTTTACAAAGCCATGAGAGAATTCGGCATCCCAAATAAATTAACACGACTATGTAGGTTGGCCATGACCAACGTAACAAGCCAAGTAAAAATAGCCGGATTGCTATCCAGACCAATCAACATCTTTAATGGACTCCGACAAGGGGACGGTTTGGCCTGCCTCCTCTTCAACCTGGCGTTGGAGAAAGCAATCCGTGACTCTGGCACGGCAACAAGAGGGACCATCGTCAACAGGTCCAGCCAGTTACTGGCTTACGGAGACGACATCGACATCATCGGAAGAACCGAACAAGCTGTACACGATTCCTTCATCCAGATCGAGCAGGCGGCACAAAATCTGGGGCTGCACATTAGTGAAGGTAAAACAAAGTACATGGTGGCGTCGAATGCGAGAGGAACAGTTGGTCAAACAATCAAGGTAGCGGAGCACGAATTTGAAGTGGTGCAATCCTTTAAATACCTTGGGTCAATAGTAGCAGCCGATAACAATATAGAAGAAGAAATACGCGGGCGGCTTCTCAAATCCAACAGAGCCTACTATAGTCTGTCAAAGCTCTTCAAATCCAGAAATCTCACCATAACTTCAAAACTGCTGCTGTACAGGACCATGGTCCTGCCAGTACTCACATATGGATCCGAGACTTGGGTGCTTAGCAAAAGGCACTCCGACCTCTTAGCTGCGTTCGAGAGAAAAGTCTTAAGGAGAATTGTTGGCCCCGTATGTGAGGAAGGACGATTCCGGAGACGGTACAATCATGAATTGTACGCAATCTACCTAGAAGCAGATAACGTGACAAAAATTAAGCTCGGTAGACTCCGGTGGGCAGGGCACCTAGCTCGCATGAGCGAAGAGGAACCTGCTCGGAAAGTTCTTTGTGGTACATTCTATGGTAGACGACAGCGTGGTAGACCATGCTTGCGCTGGAGAGATGGCGTAGACCAGGACGCCCGAAGCCTTGGGGTGCGCAACTGGATGGCGTAGGCTAGAGACCGGGATAGGTGGAGAGACTTGTTGAAAGAGGCCAGGACCGGAACCCGGTTGTCGAGCCGATGATGATGATGATGATGATAGATCAATTGGCGGAGGTAGATTTTGGGGGGCCGTGTTGGCCATGTTGTTTTGGTGACATCTGTCAAATCTGTCATCTCTCATTCAATTATCAATGCCAAATTACCATAAGAAACTGAGACAGGTATTTTAAGAATGCCATTTGCATAAATGGGCTTTTCAAATAAAATAAAATGCACGACTGGGTCGTACGATCTTGCTCCTATGTAATAGACTAAGAATTTCAAAAATGAATGATACTAGAAAAAAATTGTTCATAAGCATAAAATTATTTTTTTAAATGACTAAAACAACAGTAGTTGGAGCGTTGGAGGTAAAAAAAAGATGCCGTGTGATTCATGCAAATACAGGCTTATGCAAGAACAAAAACTGTAAGTCTTTTGTATGGGTTTCTTAAAAAATAAGCTTTTATATAAAAAAATTTTAAAATATTTTTAAATTTTTATTATTGTTCGAATAAAAATTAAATTTAAAAAAAAATATTGAGCCGTTTCTGAGATATCGAATTTTCAAAAAAAGAAAAAATATATTTTTTTTTCAAAAATTCAAATTTTAAAGTTTTGAAATGCAATGTGTTTTAAACTTTTTAGAAGCTTCTCTATAAAAATTTTTATTAAGATCCGTTATGTGGATAATGAGAAATTCAAAATTCTGAATTTCAATTTTTTTTATTAAATTAAAGATCGTAGTAATTGATTGAAAGAAAAAAAATTTTATCAAAATTCTAGGCGCCGTTTTCGAGAAAAATACGATTTTTGAAAACCATTTTTTGAAATTTTTTAGCATTTGTATGGTAGGTACCTTTATTTTTAGGTAAAATAAATTTTTTTTTTCTCACATCTTGTAGATTATATTGAGAAACTCTTATTTGTCAAGTTTAAAAAAATATAGCATGGGGTTTTCGAAATATTGAGTTTAAAAAAAAAAAAAATTGAAATTTTTTTTTTAAAATGCAAACAAATTTTTTTGGAAAATTGGAGTACTTATGTTTTTGGGGAGATGTTTTTGTATTTTTATTTTTAAAATCTGTCGAACAGTTTTTGGAAAAAAAAATACTTATAAAATTTCGAAAGAATTCGTATGGCAGGTACCGTTGTTTTTGGTCTTAAAAAAAACAAAACAAAAAAACGTGTGGGGGGAAAAAATTAAAAATGATATCTATCAAGTTTAAAGAAAATCCGAGGCGTTTAGCCTGTAGTCGAACAGACAGACAGACAGACAGGCAGAATTGCGAGACCCACTTGTTTAGTCTTCGCTATCATCGTAATGTCAACTTTGATCAAAATCTCGAGTTTGATTTTTTTTACTAATGCATAACTTGCCTTATAGTACCTATAAGTCGCAAGGAAAAATAAGAGTGTAGGAAATTAGACACAAATACGGTCGGAAGTTAAGAGAAAGTCCAGGGCCTTGTTTGAAACGAAGAAGGAGTGGGAATGAATCCCGAAACTAAGGTACAAAACAGGAGTAGGCTAGGGTTTCCAGCTTTGGTTAAAATAGAGAAAAAGCAAGAAGGCATAAAAAAGGCTGTAGGTACTGTCTTCTCGGATAGGAATACTCAACAGTCATGGCAGAATACAATACAAACTATCAGCTTAATTTTGGTCCCCTATTCCAGAAACTCTAGACGTGTGAACTAAGAAGTGTAAACTAAAGTCATCCAATGAGACATCATGGTCTATGCAAAAATATTCGCCATTCGGTTTGAAATAATATCGATACTATGTTGCATACCCGGCAACGTAGCCGTTAGTGGATATCGATATTTAAAAATTTGAGCTGGAGTGTGAAATTATGTCTTCCTTCGACGAATCTCAACAACAACTCACGTTGTTCTAGATAGTTTTAATTCTAGTATTCAAGGTGGTGTGTCCTTTTTTTTCCTTTTTTCTAATTTTTCAATTTTTCATAATTTGTCTTAAGCTTCTCACTGCCAACTCTTATGGAGTGATTACTCGTATTTACTCAAAACTACCACAAAAAATTTAAAACAAATTGCTTAAATATCCTTTAAATACAGAAGAAATATTTTCCCCCTCCAATTTTATTATCATCCATAAGGCATAGTATAGCTCAAAATGAGGCCGAAATACTCAAATCTAGGGGGTGTTAATATTGAAAATTTGCTAAATATTACTCTTAAAAATACTAGATTGAATTCGGAACAAATTACAAACTTAATTCTTTTCGAAGTAGGGAAGAATCTATCAAACTGAAAGAGAATTCTTGATTTAATTCGAGCAGAAAATTGTGCAGATATTAGTGTCGAAGAAGTAAGTTTCTGATGTTATAAAGCTAACCATGATGAGGAAAACCGGAATTAGTTCAAGCTAAACAGAAAGAATTGTAATGAACCAAATTTTTGCATAACCAACAATTCAGTCAAAAAATACTAAAATGTCCCAAAGGAAGTCAAAAAAAGTACAAAATACTACTTCCTGTTCGAATCGAACACGCCTTATGTCAGCTCACAAGAAAATGCGAATTTGCTTGCAACACAAGTTTTTGTTAATACGATGATCTCAGAAAGTGTCAAAGCTCTTCCTACACTTGAACGCGTAAACAATTTTATCTTCTTTCGCACTAGTACGCTTGCAAGAGTTCTTAAAGATTTTGTTATACTCAAATTTAATGGCCCAGAGGGCGTCCTTGCCATTGTTCTAAAGTGGTGTTATTCAACGCTGTCAAAATCATTGCGTATGATTTCCTTCTTTCTTACTCCACTGCTCTCCTTCCAAGTGGTTGGAAAACAGCATTTGTTGAACATAGCACTAAAGAAAGTGAATCTTTTTCCCTTCCAATATTAATTTAATTGCACTAACGTCCCTTCTCTATACAGTCATGGAAACGCTGATCAGCTCAAAAAATATATATTGACGAATGAAAGCTTCTCAATTTTCAATGACCGGCAGTGCTACTTTCATATCAATAAGTCCGCTGGTGCCCTGATGGAATTTCAAACTCTACAGCGGAGCAAGTTGGTACGCCGCGGCGCGCCGTGTTAGAGACAGTATGCTTGCATTTGGTATTGATGAATCTCTTTTTCGATGGATTAGAAACTAACTTTCGGACCGTAACAAGTTGTGTTGGATGACCTTAAGCTTGAAATTCATAAAATAAATGCTGAGTTGCCACAGGGCTCCGCTTTGTCTTTGTGTTTTTTTTTTTTTTTTTAGTTTTTTTAGCTGATGGCAATAGTACCCCCAGTTTCTCATCTTCGTTCCAAGATGCATGTCCTTATTCTTCGGATGTTTATCTAGAACGGCAGCATGTGATAAGCTGATATTGTCAAATGGGGAACGAAAAACCACGTAGATTTTAATGCTCTAAAAACTCAATTCTGTCTTCAGTCGTTAAAGTGCCGCTATCCATGAGCGGCACTTGCATTGAGGAAACCGAAAAGCTCTCAGTCCTCTGTATGTGCATCACAGACCACCTCGTGTGAAATAACCACATATTCGACGTCGCCAAAAACGCTGCTATGTGTTTAGGTTTCCTTTGACGTTGGGGGTGGCCGTGGCGCGATGGTTGTGTGCTCGCCTGTCAACTTCAATATAACAGGTTCGATTCCTGCCGTCGTCTATGTCTTCTTTAATTCCATTAAAACCTTCTATAAATTGTCATCAATGGGTTGCTGGTTTACTCATTACATGTTGTTTAGGCATAACACTAACAACATGTGATTGAGTTAAACACGTATGCCCAACAAGGATGAAAAACGAATAAAATAATGCGAATTATAAGGGACATAAAAATAAGACACGGCAATTCTCCGCTTTAGTTCAGCCGCCATCCCTGGAGATAAAAAAAAATCTGAGACAACCACCTTCAGTCTCAGAACATCGTGCCACACATCTTTCCTATCCTTCTTTCTCTTCCGTAACTTCACGCTGTGTTGAAACATTTATAGGGTATTCATATTCCCTTGAGCGTGAGTAAATTATTAAAAAAAAAAAAAAAAAAAAGAAATTTTGTTAAATCAGGCTGTAATCTATGAAGCCCATATTTAGTCAAAGCTTGAGTTTAATTCCAATATTTGGACAGGTGCTCCAATAACTTACTCAAGCCTCTTGAGTATAACAGAATCACTTGAATCTCTCAATGTTTCTTGTCTCTCATTGTATTATCGTTATATTTTTATAAATAGTGTTCTTGTAAAATATTCACTTGCGTACCTCTACCTTCCATCACTCACTTCAGGGAATACTCATCCATTTACCCGTCAGCCCATCTTTGGACGTATCGTTAAGTTCAAAAATTATTTCTTTAACCGCACTACACGAATGTGGAATGCTTTACGCGATTAAAAATTTTCCTCACATTTCCTTTTAAATCTTTTCGAACTTTCTTAAATATTTGAACTGTGATCAATCATTCTTAGGGTAGTCATAACCCCTTTGTCCCTCAATGTACAATCGCTCTTTTATCAACGATTCCAGGATGATTTCTTGTTTGATTACTTCCCTAAAGAAAAATGCACCATAATTCTCTTCTAGCTGTAAGTGCTCATCAGATAACCCTTAGCCTTATTAGACAAACAGCCACATATACTCGTAGAAGTCCATTCTTTAGACACACCTTACTAATGTGGAATACTTTCATCTGCTCGATTTTACCCTCTCACTAAAATGTACAAGATTTCAAAATAAATGGCGTTTTTACTGAAATTTGTTCCACCTCTAGGTGCCTACGTTAGTTTTAGGTATGAAATTCGATTTCACTCATATTGCCACCACCGTGAGTACGTTTGCAACGAGCGATTCGTTTGATCCAATTTATATTACTTTTTCTTTATAGAGCGAGCGCAACTCAAAATATGTGGTCAATCATCAAATCGTCTTCTTATTCCTGATTTAACTTTTGGCTTTGTAACAACATTAACCAAAAAATGCAATTTAATTAAAATTAACTTTCATATAAATATTTGCGGCCTTACAAATCTAAAACATTCTCTTTTTGTCTTTATATGAATCTCTAAAAAATCTGGTCCATAAAACGGTTATGACAACATTCATGTTCAACTTATCAACGTTTTCCTCAACAACACACATACCTTACGCTCACCCAAATTCCCCAAGGATACCATAAATCCGGAAATGGATAAATAAAGTTTATTTCTACGTTTTTTTGTGCACCGCTGCCGAAGGATTATAGCTTTTTTATCACAAATTTCGTCTACCGAATGGTACATAAGGTATAACTTTTAAGTGTAACAACTACCGAGTTGCAGGTAGTTTCAAAAGTACAAACTCCTCTTAAAACATACAACAAGCTATAAACTGAACATAAAAATGCAAATGCTTGTGGGTGCTTGGCTCTTATCCTGGATGGAGCATCATGATGACATGTATGTCAGAATAATTGCATACATTTGACATGCCGACGACGACGTCAACCGACAACGACGACATTTGAAATAAAACCAAATGGCGACATCACGATGAGTGAATTTTTGTGTATGACATTTTAAAAATTCGAGTACTTTTTGGCGGAAAGAGTTCTTCTTTTATGGTAAATGTATGCCATTCAACAGAATGTTTTATTAAAAATTAATTTTGTTGTTTAGATAACACTTCAAAACTTTAGTCTTAAGCGAATTCGAAAGCCATTTCAGCGAAAATAACCGATTAAAAGGACATAGGAAGTCGGTTTGTTGAAGTGTTTTTTTGGTATTTGTTTGTTTTGATGAAATTAGCTTAAGAAAACAGGGAGTTGCCTATGGTAACATAAGTACAGTATATGCTGTAAAGGAATCACTTTCGCCAGTAAATGAAACAACAGCAACTCAACGCAAGCAACCATACCAAGTTAACGCCGGAGTTATTGCTTTTTAACTGGGACCAACCCTATCATCCACCAGTAAGAACGTTCATTAATATCCTTATTTTTGAATGTCCTTTATACAATTTTCATCCAGGGTAAAACATTGCCATTGTCTTGTAGATTTTAATCTAAGCCTATCAGCTAACAAACTAAGGCATAAGTTGCAGTTTACATCACTTTTAATATCTAAAGTTGACAAGAGATTATAATTTAAGCCTGAAAACTATTTATTATTAGGTCCTTTTTGTATATACAACTTAGAAGAAGTATATTGTGAGATAACCTCTTAATAAATGTGTGTCCTTTTGTACATCCAATTATCTTATTGCCAGGAACCAAAAAGGTCCTGTAACTTAATCCATTTAACATTATGAACTTAGACCAAATGACATTGTGAATATCAGTGTTGAACTGGAGAAGGGTACATTGGTGTTTAATTTACTCTTGTTAAGCCCTTTTACCTGACCCGAAACCAAAAAAGAAACAAGGTATAGTCAACCTTTTTCCCCCAATTGAGTTTGGCCTAAGGACAGGTACTAAAAGTATAAGTATATGGTACGTATTTTTTCTGGGATATGAATTTGGTATCATGTCTGGATATTTAAGGAATATAATTATTTATATTTGAAGGCTTGGAGTTGCTCTATTGGACAAGTATTTGTGGCACGTAAGAACGAAAGAAACTTTTATCAAGTTATCTTTTGTCGATTTGTTTATGCATTCATCTGTTCACACCAAGGTTGAATTTTACTTTATTCTCGACATAAAAATATTAATTTTAGGAACTTGCAAATTTTGGCAGTTCATGGTGTCCATTTTGTTTTATCTATTTTTGATTTTCCTGTTTTCTTTTTAACTCAAAATAAATTTCCATTGCAGGCAACACTGTCGAGCAATACTTGCAAATACTTGATGACTAAATTCTACGGATCCGTATTTCAGAAAAAATCGGCGTTCGATGCCAACAGGAGAAAGTATAGTAATCTCACGCATGAACTGGCCAATAATATCGCACTATTTGACCCCGTTAGACACTTTTTCTGATTCGAAGGTCAATGCCAATGAACCACAAGCCACTGATGAATACCTCAAATCCAACACAACCCATGCCATTGCTAAATTTCAAAATGATCTACTAGACGAAATTTGGAACTTTCCGGGTCTTTCATTAACAATATTATTATCTTTCTATTGTTAAAGGTAGTGCGTGGTGAATAGATCAAAGATGCATTTGCCAAATGCCAGGGTAGACTTTACAGTGTACACTTAGGCCGGTATTCACCGAGCACTCATAACTTAAGAAGCTCATAAACCTATTCACCAAAGGCGTTTTTCTTTTTTAGTTCAGTATAGAGCTCTGAACAGAGTCCGAGCATGTCGAGCATGTTCCGAACATTCTCTGAATCAAGCGTGCTCTGAGCGCTCTGAGTATATTTTGAAACACACTGAACACTTATGTAGCTGTCGCCATTTTTTTTTTAATTTCCATCTGTCAAATGCTTGTGTTAAGCATTTTACTCTGTGAGAGGGTGTTGGTATGTCCGAGAGTGCAGACGTGTTTCTGCGTCTGCACTCTCCAAAAAATAAAATTAACATAATTCTTGTAAAAACGTGTTACGGTTTAAATTAATTTTTTTCCGTTTTTAATGTCTTTTTTGACTAAATTTTATTCGCTTTTACTAAAAGCGAACTTCCTAAACATCCTAAATTAAACTCAACGCCGGATGGTGCTGTGATTACAACGAAAAAACTGGATCACTTTTTAACACAAAGTGCCCATTAATTCTCCCCAGCGAGATAAGAAAAAGTAGAACCTCAAATTGAGGCATTAACCTAACAAGTGGATTAAGCAACAGTGTAATACACTACACAAAAATCGACGATGCCGATACATGGCTCACTCCCAGCAGGAAGCGAACCTGCACATTAATAAAAATCCGCAACTGCAGTTCTGCGGGCAACAGTCCGCCGAACAACAATCGATGACGCCATGTGGCTAATTCCCAGCAGGAAGCGAACCTGCACATAAATAAAAATCCGCAACTGCAGTTCTGCGGGCAACAGTCCGCCGAACAACAATCGATGACGCCGACATATGGCTAATTCCTAGCAGGAAGCGAACCTGCACATTAAAAAAAAATCCGCAACTGCAATTCTGCGGGCAACAGTCCGCCGAACAACAACTAAATCTCACTTGGGTCTGGAACTGAGGATCTCACGGCGATAGTCAACAACTGGGGCTTACAAAATCACCACCAAACGCAACAAGTAACGGATCTGATTCCAGTGTTAAACAACTCGTAATAATCGTATATATATTATATATGTATAAGTACAGAGCCATCGCTCTCAACTTATTATCTCTGCCATGTGATATTAGTGTAACAGTATAATCTTCTCACACATTCTAAATGTATAAATATAAGCAGTATAGAGCTATCGCTCATATCTGACTATCTTTTTTTACTCTTTCACTCCTCTAGTGAACTAATTGCATATTCAAACATAAAGAGCGTTCTCGCTCTCATTTTCAAAAAAAAGACAAGAAATATCAACATTATATGTTAAAAAAAAGATAATGCGCATTGCGCGTTTTTAGTTTTTAGTTTTTTTAGTTTTTAAGTTAGTATTAGTTTTTTAAATTGTAAATATGTATATAGTCAACGAAACTTCCGTTTCACGCAAATGTATAACGCTCTTGAGCACGAGCAGAACAAAACTATATTATTATATAAAAATTGACATGCCACGAGGCTTAACCTTAAATAAAGTAATTGTTAAAGAAGGCCATACGCTACAGCCACTTTTGTACCTATGTTAAAGTTAGAATAAGATGAAACGACTTTGTAATTGATACTTAAAGACTCAATAAAACATTCATTCATTCATTCATTCATTTTACTCTGTCTGCTCAGTTATTTTTATCTGAGCTCATAGAGCGCACTCTGAACACGCTCAGAACATGCTCAGAACGAAAAAAGAAACACATTTTCGGAACTCTGAACACTCTGAACTAAAAAAGAAACACAATTTATTTTTTGACAACTCAGGTTCTGTTCTGAACTAAAAAAGAAAAACGCCTCAAGTAATATTAGTAAAGATCTACGAGCGCTCTTAGAAGTTAGGAGTGGTACCGACCTCTCCTAAACTTACGAGCGCTCTCTTCGAAAGTTTGTTCGAAAATTCGAAAACTAAACAAACTAAACAAACGACGGTGAGTGCAAAACCAAAACCAGTTATCGTCAGCAGCAACGCTAACCAAGCAAAATACGAAATTGACCGAAGGATTCTCACTGCCAGCTGTCATTCAAGTTCAAAACCAGTTTGATTTCACAGTTTGGGTATTCCTGAATAAGAGAGAGTGGCTCTCATTTTCGAACTTCGAAAAACACTTGTGAGCAGCGTTACCACTTCCGGAAAAAAAGTCGAAGTAGATTTGAAGAAACAAGTGAAGTAAATTGAGAAAAATCGAAGTAGATTTCAAAATGGCTTTTTACTTGCTTTTGGAAAAAATGTTGCATACAAAAATTTTTTTCCTTAAATGAATACATATTACCTATTAAATATGAATTTAAAATTGTCAATACATTTCTTTTAATTTTAAAGAAATTTCGCATAAAATTACTCATTTGTGTATTTGGATTGTGTTGACGTTCTTTTATTTTATGGTAATTATGAGGTTATACACTACTACTTAGAGTGCAATAGAGAAAAAGAAGTAGATTTGGGCTTTATTTTGTAAAATTGAAGTAGATTGGAACAGAGATTTTTAAAATGAAGTAGATTTCAGTATTTTGCTGATGGTGCGAAGTAGGAAGTAGATTTTAAAATATTTTGGAAAAAAGGAGTAGATCTACTTCAATTGAAGTAAAGTGGTACCACTGCTTGTGAGTGGTTGGTGAATACCCCAAAGGAATTTCAAGTTAAGAGCCTCGTAAAGTTAAGAGCTTCGTAAAGTTAAGAGCCGTTTAGGAGCGCTCAGTGAATACCAGCCTAAATCGTATATTAATGTACAATATTACCAGTAATCATAAAATAGTTTTAGTTGCGAAGCTTAAACAATCCAGACGGATTTACTGATGACGAAACATGCAAACGTACGTCCTTACGTCCTTTAGTAGATCACGTGCACCAAACATACACATAAGTGTATTGACGCCTTGAGGCACATCTCACCATAGTGTTATATCTGCAAATTTCTCGTATCAAACAAATCCAGTTAGAGAAAGAGTTCCTAGAAGAACCATATGGCAGTACGAGAAAGCCAACTGGAAGGGTTTGAATAACTTTTTCAGGATCTTTAACTGGTCACTATGCTTCCTCGATAGTGACGTAGACTCCAGCGCAGATATGATAACTAACATTATTCTTTTGGGAATGAAACATTTTATCCCGAATAGGGTTAAAAGTATCAGACCGGTGTTTTAGAGCCAACCCAACTGAGGAAAACCGGAAAAAGTTCAAACAAGCCAGGAAGGCCTGCAACGCCCATATTCGACGGACCAAATTTTTACATGATCAAAAATCAAGGCAAAAAATACTGCAATGTCCCAAAGGCAGTAAGAATTTTTGGTCATTTGTAAAAAAATATGAGGAATTCTTCCTCGGTTCCTACGCTTTTTGTCAATGACACTCCTTTCGTTAGCTCTATTGATAAAGCTAACTTGTTTGTAAGGCAGTTTGCCGCAAATTCCACCTTGCCAGATAGTGTAATGACTCCCCCAATTCTTGAGTGCGTTAGTGATTCTATTGAACAAATCTTTTTTCGCACTCGTACCGTGGCAAGAGTCCTGAAAGATCTCAACATTCATAAATCCGCTGGTCCAGATGGTATCCCCGCTATTATTCTGAAGAGGTGTTCTTCCACGCTAGCAAAACCCCTGCGTAAGCTTTTCCATCTATCCTATTCTTCTGGGCTCGTTCCGAGCAGTTGGAAAACAGCACTTGTTCAGCCAATTCCCAAAAAAGGCAAATCTTCTTCTCCCTCTAATTATCGACCGATCGCACTAACGTCCCTTCTTTCTAAGGTCATGGAAACGCTGATTAATTATCAGCTTAAGAAATATCTTGAGGAACGAAAGCTTCTTAATAACCGGCAGTATGGCTTTCGTAGCAATAGGTCCACAGGTGATTTGATGGTTTATCTAACCGAAAAGTGGAACAAATCTTTACATTGTTTCGGAGAAACTAAGATTATTGCACTTGATATTTCAAAGGCATTTGATAAAGTCTGGCATCTTGCTCTTTTATCGAAAATGCGTGCTTTTGGGGTCGACGAATCCCTACTTCTTTGGATTAGAAATTTTCTTTCGAACCGTTCAATACAAGTTGTACTAGACGGATTCAAGTCTGAAACCCACAATATAAATGCTGGTGTGCCCCAGGGCTCCGTTTTGTCCCCAACCCTCTTCCTCATTTTTATTAATGATCTCCTGTCTGTAACTTCTAATCCAATTAATTGTTTCGCTGACGATAGTAATCTTAGCTTTTCATATTCGTTTTCAGACTCACATCCCTCCTCTTCGGATGTGGAACTGCAACGACAAAATATGATAAGCACATTAAATTACGACCTAAACAGCATTGTGCAATGGGGAATAAGAAACTGTGTCGAATTTAATGCTTCGAAAACCCAATGCTGTCTTATATCGTTAAAGCGAGATATACCCCCCTTGCCACTATCTATGAGTGGCACTTGCATCAATGAAACTGAACATCTCGATATTCTCGGTATGTGCATCACGAACCACCTCTTGTGGAACACTCACATACGCGATGTTGCCAAAAATGCCGCAAGATGTTTGGGTTTTCTGAGACGGTGCAAGAAATTTTTCTCTCGTTCTGATCTGGCTACAATCTATAAAACCTATATACGTCCAAAACTTGAGTATAACTCCCATCTATGGGCTGGTGCTCCAGTAACTTATTTAAGTCTCTTGGACAGTATTCAAAGAAGAGCTTTTAAAATGATTGGTGAGTATAACATCATTGGCTTATTTACGTCACTCCAACATCGTCGTAATGTTTCTTGCCTCACCCTTTTTTACCGTTATTTTAAAGGACTATGCTCTAGTGAAATAGCCAGCTGCATTCCTCCCCTTAAACAATTTAACCGTAATACTCGCACTTCTAGGAATGCCCATCAGTTTACCCTTGAGCCCAACTTCGGCCGTACTGTGAAGTACAGAGATTCGTTCTTCAGCCGTACTACGCGAATGTGGAATTCTTTGCCACACTCTGTCTTTCCCAGTCATTGCAATGTTCAAGAATTCAAAACCAATGTACACCGACACCTCCTTTCTAACCCTTACCTTTTTTCTTAATGCTCACACTGTGTCTCTGGCATATTAAGGGTATACAAACCCCTTGAGTGTGCGGCGATTATATAAAAAAAAAAAAAAAAAAAAAACAATTAGCGGAAGCCCTAAGCTGTTACAAAGCAGATATTACTAACATCCAAGGAATGCGATGGTAAGACCAAAATTAAGAGACTGCGATATCTACTGTGGCTACTGCTATCGAGAAAAAAAGCAACGTTTATTTGCATGCAGATTTGTTGTTGGAACTAGGCTCATAAAGTCTTGAGTTTCAAGTGTGTAAACGAGTACCTTATGAAAATCTGCATCAAGGCCAAACTCACCAAAATATTTAATAAATTCATTTTGAAAGTATCTCTTGTACATACAATTACTGAAAATATCTATTCTGGAACAAACTACGTTAGTTTCCCTGATGCAACGTGAAATTGGGTCGTTTAGACCATAATTTGTCTGATGGAAATATTCAAGTAATAAATTTGAATTACGAAAATCTCTTTGAGGAACCCGTGATTTTACCAAAACTAAGTAACTGAGGACATTTTATATGATAAGATAAAATATCTCCGATTTTCCAAAGTCTTAATACCAAACAATAAACACCTTGTTTCGTAAGTTGGCATGTCCATACGCCAATTCAATTTGAAGATCAATTATCTAGTAAATTTCTTTTGAACTTTTTCAATTCTATTAGATGAGTTTTTATAAAAGGGATTCCAAACCGTACTAGAGTATTCCAACACAGATCTGATCAGTGAATTAAAAAGCGTCTTCAGTGAATATGGATCTTTGAATTCTTTTCTATTTCTCTTTACAAATCCAAGCATTTGATTAGCCTTATTAACAATGTAATCAATATAAGGTAAAAATGAAAGCTTTCTGTCTAAGATAATCCCTAGATCCGTTTTACGTTCAACGCGTTCAAGATTTATGATTTATTTCATAATTGAATAAAATAGGCGTTACGTGTCTGAAACATGACATTATTTGACATTTTGAAACATTTAAATAGAGAAAATTGTTATAACACCATTCATTAAGTCTTAATACATCATCACGAAGTGAATAACAATCAGATAATGACTCTATCTTATGATAGAGCTTAAGGTCATCAGCAAATAAGAGACATAACGAAGATACAAAAATAGAAGGAATATCGTTAATAAATAAAAGGAACAACAATGGGCCCAAATGGCTACCTTGCGGCACGCCAGATGAGACATAGATATTTTCCGAGTGACAGTTTTCAATTTTAATTTTAATTCTATTTGTAAGGTACTCG
This sequence comes from Philhelius festivus, assembly GCA_963931855.1. Classification (NCBI taxonomy): domain Eukaryota; kingdom Metazoa; phylum Arthropoda; class Insecta; order Diptera; family Syrphidae; genus Philhelius; species Philhelius festivus. The sequence continues at coordinate 230,340,586 of OZ007555.1, read as the reverse complement.
TATGATTCTATCCAACTAAGAAGTTCAGAGTGAAATCCCATGGACGATAATTTATAAAGAAGCAGTAGATGGCTTACACGATCAAATGCTTTTGCGAAATCTGGGAATATTACGAGTACATCTGTTTGAATATGACTTTCAAAATTGTTAATAATATGGTTTGTCATTAATGTTAGATTAGTTGTTGTTGATTTACCGGAAATAAACCCATGTTAATAGTCAGATATGTGGCCTCTTAATTGGAAAGTTAATCTATTGTAAACTATCTTTTCAAACAATTTAGGTATAGCTGAAATTTTACTAATTGGCCGGTAATTAGTAATGTCTTGCTTAGATCCTGACTTAAAGACTGGGGTTAAAAACGAAAGCTTCCAACAGTCAAGAAACTTACCTTTGGAAAGTGAAGAATTGAAAATTTTTGTAAGTGGTTCAGCTAATGACTTTGCACATTTAATCAATATAATAATATAATAGGTGGAATATCATCAGGCCCTTCCTTTTTATTATAATCTAGTTTTAGAAGAGCATCTTCAACTTCAGATACATCAAAAACTCTATTGACTGTTGGCAATACTGTCTTGATTTGTAAGAGTTTCCAGAGAGTACACAGATTTAAAAAATCTAGCAAATAGGTTGCATATTTAGTTTATATCGCTCGTTGTTGTATTCAAATACTTCATGCAGCTTGGATAACCCGTAGTTTTCCGTTTGGAGTTAATAAAGTTCCAGAAACATTTACTATTGTTTTTTTCATTAAATTCAATAGGAAACATGTAAGATTGATATAAAAATTTATTTAGCATATTAAATTCCTGTTGGATTACTTTATAATTGGCGCATCTTTACTGATACGATTGGAAGATATAGCTAGAGTACCTCCAGTTCAAATATCTTGATATTCATGGAGATCTCCTGGTCATTGGGCTCAAAGCAAGCCACTCCTGCAATATAGAGAATGTCCGCACATTCCGAAGGGTTTTACATTGACTCGAACTACTTCCTCGTTGTAGCAAAGGTTCGGCTGCGCGGCTATCTCTAACAACCTGTTAAGAAATTCTATGCAGCCAGCATCAAGTATCGAGAACCAGTGGCAACATTGCCAAGCAGCCATCAGAGATGCCGTTTCTGAAGTACTGGGTTTTACACGACCACCACAACGCACAAGGAAACCCATAGTTTGACGATGAGTGCCGACAAGTACATCTAGCTTAACAAAGAGACATATTAAGCGGCGCTGTATGGAAGAACCAGCGGAAGAGGAGATAAGAAGATGAGCTTCTCAGAAAGAAAAGAAGGAGCGTGAGAACCACTTGATCAAGGAAATATAGGAATGCCAGGGCAGGAATGGGTTTTGGAAGTTTTACCAAAAATATGAACAAAGCTTGATGTCAGTGGCGTGTTTGTAAGCATTTACACGGAAGCGAAAAAGATGGGTTTAGCGGTAAATAAGTGCAAGACCAAGTACATGCTATCATCAAGAAAGGATCCACAACACTCACGTCTTGTACAGAACGTTACCATAGACAGCTTTAATTTTAAAGTAGTTAAGGACTTTATAAGCTTCGGTGTGTCTATTAATTCAGGTGATAATACCAGTGCGGAAATCAAATGGAAAATAACTCTTGCCAATCGCTGCTTGTTTAAACTATGTCCGTCTATACAACTTTCATCCTTGTACTTGAGCAGATACATGGACTTTGTCTAAGGTGGAAAAAAACGCTTTATGATGTTTCGAGAGAAAATTCTTTGATCATTGGTCCCGTCTGCATTGACGGGGAATGGAGGAGAATATATAACCATGAACTGTACGGTCTGTCCAGCGAAATCGACCAAGTCAAAAGAATTAAAGTCTATAGACTTGTCATGTGAATGAACCCTTATGCTTTGGCCTGGAAAGCCTTCGAATCCAACCTAGAGTGACGGCGTAGTAAAAAACTGCGATGTTCTAAAAACCTATAGGGCAAGTTCTGCATTTGGAAAAAAATTGAACTCGGGATTTTGATCAAAGTTGCCATTACGAAGATAGAGAACACGAAAAACGTATTTCCGGCAATTCCACCTGTCTATCTGTATTTCTGTATAAAGAAAATCCCTGGTCCTGAAGATTTGAACAGATCCTTACATTGTTTTAAAGAAAGTAATATTATTGTCCTTGTTCACGCATATTTTTGTCGGCACTCCGCATTCAGTCCTACGTGCGAAGTCCGCATTTTGGTCTAAATGCTGAGGGCCGACAATCTCAGTATTCATGAACACTTCTGGCGCCTTTTATAAATACCTCCACGGTTGAACGCATCCCACTTTCCCAGTATTTACAAATAGCGGTTATTGGTGCTTTCAACCGTGGAGGACATTTTGTGCTTTTGCACATTTTTCTTTTCATTCTTGGCAAGTCAGTCGCCGAGGTCGGCCATCATTTCTTTCACTCATTAAAAATCAAAGTAATAATTTATAAAATCAAAAAATGAAATAAAAGAAAAAGAAAATCAAAAATAAAGCTTTTAATTGCTGCCGAAACAGTCCTTAATATTTCTAAGGCATTTGAAAGAGCTTGGATCCAGGCTCCCTTATCAAAAATTCGTGCCTTATGAAATCCTTATTGTATGGATAAAAAATTACCTTTGGAGTCGTTCAAAACATGCTGTATTGAACAGTTTCAAGTCTGATCTTCACATTATAAATGATGGTGTGCCACAGGGTTCCGTTTTGTCTCCGACTATCTTCCTCATTTTTATAAATAATCTCTCGTCTGAAATTTTTTACTTACTTCATTGTTTTACCGATGACTCTATACTCTCAGCTTCTCATATACCTGTTCTCGAATTCATGTCCAGGTCCTTTGGAAATTAAACTCTGATTTTTACAGAATTGCTAAGTTGGGTATGCAAAATCGTGTGGAGTTTAATGCTTCGAAAACTCGTTGCTGTCTTTTGTCGTTGAAAGAAAATCTACCCCTTGTGCAATTGCCCCTGAATTGCACATTCATCGAAGAAACCGAAAATCAATACTCGTAATGTGTGTCAACGACGATCTCCGTTGGAATGACCACATTCTCGAGAATTCTATATCGGTGAGAGAATTTTTCACCTCTTTTTCTTTAATGTATAAAATGTTTATACGTCCAAACCTCGAGTATAACTCATATCTGTGGGCAAGTGCAGCCCAAACTTCTCTTCATTTAATGGAAAGAATTTAAAACGACAGGAAATAGAACTATCTTAGAATCATTCCCATCTCTTCAGCACCGTGGGAATGAATGTATTTCCTTATTTAATTGCTTCTTTCACAAGAAATTGAAGCTGGCAATCACATTCTCTGCCTCAAACAGTTCACCCGTCAAAACATTTCAATTTGCAAACATTTAACACCAATGTTCATTGACACCTCCTTTCTCCCTCCTTAATTTTTCCCATGACTCATGATATGTTTATGTTTAACATTATAAGGGTCCAACAATAATCCCTTTTCTTATATTATTCGCGCACTCAAGGGGTTATAAATACCTTTATAATGTTAAACAAAGTGCGAGCGATTAGGAAAGTAGGATATGATTTGAAAGGAGATATCAACGTACATTAATTTTGAATGCCTTCACATTGCAATGATTGCGAAATACTGGGCCGGGTAGAGCGTTTAACATTCGTGTAGTGCGGAATATCCGTTTACTTGAGCGCGTAAGAAAGCAAATTCTCTGCATTCACGGTTCTTATAGACTGGGGCCCCCACGACGTCCCAAATATTTTGTTTCACATCTATTATCAAAATCAAATATATCAGCTAAGCTTAAAAGCGGAAATGTTTATCGGCGCTTAATAAGGCCGATTCATCACCTTTATAGTTCACAGTGTATAATTACCGCTAATACCAAAAGATAAATTAAAAGTCATCAAGGGAAACATCCGGAAAGTGAAGGCTCATATCAACAAACTGTTTGATTTTTACAAAAAAAAAAAAAACGGGCAAAAGATGGATCCACCATTGCAGCCAAAAGGAACATCAGAAAACTCCCACTGGACAACCGGGACGGAACACCCCAAGAACATCAAAGTAAACCGACTTTTAATTTTAAGTTGACATGTAAAATATTGTATATTTATATTCTTTTAAAACTAACCCAATGTATAAGGTTAGGTTAGGCCCGCTATATGCCATAAGATTTATATTTTTCCAATGTTTTTTTTTTTCAGTTGTAAGTTAAAACAAGTAGTAGTAGTAGTACCCCTTGGCATAATGGTTAGTGCGTTGAATTTCCGCAGGATAGAGTGGAGGCTGTGGGAGCTGCTTTTCAGCAAGTGTACAAGGTGAATGCTAGCATTCGCCCGAATCAAGACCTGGAAAAGAGAGCTCTGCTTTACCATTTATACCTTCGCCGGGTTCAATGATGTCAAACGCCATCATCGCCAAGCGAAACGGGTCCAGTTCCCTGTTAGTTTCGAAGAGCTCATCTTTGACTCATTACAGAAAAAGAAGTCAGTAGGAAATGATGATATATCCAACGTTGTGCTACGACCGCGACACGGACCTTCGGAGGTAGTCGACATTTATACCACACTGTTTAACAACGCATTGAATAATGCATATTATCCAGTGCGATGGAAGAAAGCTGTGGTACATCCTCTCCCGAAAAAGCGAAAGGACAACTCAAATCCGGCGAATCTTCGGTCGATAAGTCTTCATCTGAGTATCAGTAAGTTATTCGAAAAAGTTATAGAGCTCTGTCCAAATGGGCGGAGGACAACAATATCATACCGGATACTCAGTTCGGTCTTAAGGCGGGACATGATACTATTCATGCCGCGTTTAAGCTACTCACCGATTCTATTCAGCATTTACACCTGCGATCTGATAGGTAGTCTAACTCAAGCAATTGCGTATGCCGATTTGCAGCATGACTTTGACAAGACTCAGCGATATTGTGATGACTGCAAGTTAAAAATCAACTTTCAGAAATGTGAAACTATTCTTTTCAGGACGCCGTTAGCTGAAACCCCAAGGGATACGAGAAAGAAAGAACGGGCGCAAGCTGGTGATCGTAGGGCCACACCGGCAGTCACTGGCGAGTAAAAGTGTAGTTAAGTACCTTGACATCTGGTTGGATCAGTATTTGTATTTCGACAGACATATAATGCTGCTCTGAACAGGGCTAGGGAAGCCGTTGCCTTGACAAAAGGGTTGCTTTACAGCAGCCGGCTTGATAGCAGGGTGAAGGTGATTTGCTACATGGCCCTCATATACGGCCGATGATTGCCTATGGGTGCCCGGTGTGGTTCAACGTTGCCCCATCTCATGGAAAATGGAAAAGATTCGGGTCTTTGAGAGGCAGTGTTGCCTTGGATTACACACAATACCAGAGGCACAGTAAAAACATTATTATTCCAACCAGGTTTTATACAACGGGGCCAACATAAACAGAATTGATAATTTTTTGATAAAGCTGATTCGGGGTCACATTACAAGAGCGATGTCCTCGACCACTATCCTAATTTTTGGGCTTACTACCCTAATAATGATTACTATGACAGTGTACGTATTAGCGGCCTTATCCCAGCCGATGCATTTCTCTACTTAGACAGTCGAGGGTTGATCCAGAATAGGATGGCGATTCTGCTAATCTACCACGTCAGCCGGAGGACTGTGGATAGACTGCTCCTTTATAGTCGAGACTTTCTCGCACAAGATGGAGCAGAGCGCTTTCGGTTCACTGTGTCCGATCGTGACCCGTGGGACGGGGTATACAGAAGAACCAGTTTTGTCGGTTGTCTAATAATGATAGGGAAAGTTGACAAGGACTTGTATGTCTTGGCCGACTTAATTTTAAGTGTACTTTTTAGGTAGTGACAGTCGGGGTGGCACCAAAAAATCTACACATTTGTCTAAAAAAAAAACATAAAACTTGATGCTGTGGCTGTTCTAGTTTTAAGTAGTTTTAGTTTATTTTAAGTAGCGTTAATTAGTTTTAGATAGTTTTAATTAGTTTACTCTAGTTTTAAGTTTTATATAAAAACTTAAAAAAAAGTTACAGAATCCGAGTTTTTTTTTGAATTTTCTCGAGAAAAAAAAAGATGTAGTTAAAATAAAAAATTGTTTTTAGGCCGAAAGGTTTTAGAATTAAGATATATTTTAGCTTAGAGCGCCCGCAATAGAGCCTGTAAGTTAGTTTTAAGTTATTGGATAACATGGATAGTTTTTATGAATTTTTTCTAGCTTTAAGATAGTTATAAGATTAAAGAAAATAAAAATGAATTAAAAAAAAATTAGTGAGTTGGACTATCATGCAGAAGGTCTTGGGTTCGATTCTCAGCTTCTGCAAAAAGTTTTTTTCGGGGAGTACTGAATCTCTTCATTCTCTTCCAGCACCACCAAATTTAATTTAATTTAAGTTAAAACAAAATGTGTATAAATCCTTAATAAAAATAGTTAAATCATCAAGGGGAAGCTTATTGATTCGTAATTTTCTTCTTTAGAAGATTAGAAAATAAGTTTTCGGCTGTTGTCGGATGGTAGCATCTACAATTACCGCAAGTTCCTTTTTTGAATACATTCATCATCCCAAATTGATAATCCCTTGGAATAGCCTTGGGCTGGAATTAGATGATTCCTTTCGTTCTTCCCCTCTTAATGGGTAAGCCTTGGGCTGGATTAAGATTCCTCGTTCTTCCCATCTTATTTCTAAGCAGCAGCAGATGCCTACCGATTTTCCCCGGTTCACTTCTCTTAAGGATTTTACTCCCGCAACTCAAATTATTATAGCTTTCTTTTATATGAAATAACGTGTTAAGTCTCTAATGAAATTGTTAAATTGTTAAATTGTTGATATAAACACATATGTATATATAAATCTGGTAAGCGAATTAGAGTTTCTTCTCTTCATTTAAAAAAATCAATGTGCATCAGCATCTCCCCTCCTCATTGCTCGCGCTGTGTTATTTATAACATAATAAGGGTATTCGTAACCCCTTCAGTGCGCGCTAATTATAGAAAAAAATAACATGAGTTTTATTATTTGCTTTCTTCGGGGATATACCCTTGACACCGAAGAGCTTACCTCAGCCTCGAAAAAGCATCACAGTTTATCACAAATTATTTTATAGCCTGCTAAATTAAAAGCAAGCAAATGTATGCGACTCAATCGAGGATTTTATATCTTTTGGCTTAAGACATTTTAAAGACTTCCAATGTCCTTGAATTTAATTTGATGCGAGGAGGTGCAGATCAAGGGCAATTAAATAAACAAGGATTTACACTTTTTGTTTGATCCCTCTCTAAATAACGATTAAATTAAAAAGAAAAAAAAAATATAAATCCAGATTGAGTTTTTAAGAAAATGCCTTTTCATCCAAAAGTTAATTAAGAGAGGAAATATATCTTGAAATGAAAATGAAGAACCTCTTAAAGACCAACAACACAATACTGAAAGAAGGAAAAAAAATAATAATGATGTTTTGACGATTAAACGTATTTTGGTCATTCTCATTAGATAATGTCTGAAACCCTTAGGACACATTTGTGTCTTGAGAGGACTTAATTTTATGGCCAAAGAGATAGAAATAGAAAATGACGGGGGCTATAAGTAAAATGTAATAGCAACGAAAATTCAGTCCCATGGGCTGTAGCCAGGGTTAAGTACTTATTTATTTTATTAGTATTTATTTTGGTAATGGAGATTTTGTCTTTTTCGAAAATTATTTTGCATTTCCTTCGAGAATGGTGAATATATACTCGTAATCAGCTTTGATAAAATTTTGAACTTTTACTATAAACAATGATTTACTTTATCGAACAACAAATAAAGATTTTAAGTCTTATTTAACACATCCCGTTGAGCTATTGAGGTATCCTCTATAACTCATAATTTAAACTGAGTCTTCGAAACCTCAGTTGAACGACCATTGCCCTCTCTCCGGATGGTCCTTAAAGTAATATTATTTGCTTTTTTCAATTTTGTAAAAAAAGTCATACAAATGGATTACATGAGCCATATATCATTTTCAAGTCACGTTAGCTCGTATTATTTATGAGGAAAACAATGACTTCTCTCACTTCCATACATTTTTATTATAAAATGCAGACTGTGTCGAGCGAAAGATGCTTTTATATTACGGAACAGGTCACGTTCTCCAATCTTCGAATGGTTTTATTGAATCAAAGATACTATATCCCTGCATTGTTGTTTTTTTTTATCAATTTCATGTGGGAGTAATAAATATCGATAAAGGGTAACAGTCACATGGATAAACATATATTTTTGTTTGCTATCTAAGGGAATAGATAAAGGGCAATGCTTGGAACATTATAAATCACTTCTAAGCTCACATAAGTGAGATCAAAAATGACTTCTCATAATCTGTTCAGCTGGCAACTGGTTGCTTTTGAAAACTGTCGTAAGTTTATCTTAATGTGCAGTAGTATCTTTTTTGCTCATTTTAGGTTATAACCTCACAACTAAATATGGACTGTGGTTAAGCTGTGAGTAATAATGCGAAAAAATCGTCGTTTGTGACGTAATTTAGTCAAAGGCTGAGCTTTTGCTCATTGACTTATCGGGGTTCCATCAAAGGAGTACTAACTTTAAATTTGATGTAATTTTAACAGGTGCGTAGCTAGGTAGGTGTTATGTGAAGCTATATAATCGGACTTTGTTATATAGGTTTTTTGAATTCATATATTATTATGCTGAGTTCCTTTTTTTTGGGTTTCAGAAAATTTTGTTTAAAAACTTCTATGGGGATGTTAGGTAGCTGAATGCACCCATTGAATTGCCCGCCACTGGAAAGTCATACCGGAGGTCGGCGAATTCAATGATGATGACTGTGCATAAAGCTGGATGTAAAGTGCGAGTACGAGAAGGCTGATGGGTTCCAACTGCGTTGGCGCACTCTCGCCAATGTGCTGAGTGTTGCTGATATATGACGCGATCGAAGCCCACCTCACTGATTGGCGAAAAGCACTGGGTTTGAAAAAGAGAAGAAGTCTTCCAGGCAAGGTGAAAGCCTGGAAGAACACTTCTTTACGGATATTCAATCTAAGAAGAGTGATAAAATTATAAGCAGCAAATTTTTTGAAAACAAAAAAAAAAAAAACAAAAAAGGAGTTTTTTTATATTAAAATATCGGGAGAAAATTGAAAAATTAGGAAGGAGTTCGAAAAACGAAGAAAACTTGGTAAAATATTTGCACAGAAAAGCACTAGCGAGGAATTTGTTGGTAAAACAAACAAAAAGCTAAGTATAGTGGTTTTAAAATCAAAATGGTAGTTTAAAATTTCCATCGTTGTGACGATAATTTTGCATTTGAAAATTCGTTTTTATATCCGTTTGGTTTTTGTAATCGAAAAATTCCGATATTACGGAACGTGCGACCCGTTTTCTTAACACCGTTTGTGCTTTCGGGACCGAGTGTTAACGGTCCATCTTGGTAATTTCTTTTTTTCTTGTGTTCTAATTGTTTAAAAGATCTTGGGTTTTAGGCCTCCTTAATTGCAAGGTTTCCCAAGCAATCAAATAAATCTTTAAAATCCCCATCCGGAATAATAAACTTAAATCTTTTATTTAAAAATATCTTTCACCGTCGGTTTCGCTCCAAACGTTTGTGATTTCCTTATCTTCAAAAAAAAAAAATCACTGGCGCCCTTTTTCATTTTTCAGCTACGCCTCTGCGTAAATTGAAAATAAATCATTTCATTTTCGTATTATTTTAATTAATAACCATCATCAAAATAATACATCGTGAACCCACCCCCTTTCTGAGCCTAGTCGTGGTGGTAGCATACATTGTTGTTACCAGTTACAATTTTTTTATTCGCTGAAATCGTCTGCCGGTAATTTGATAGTTCATTATCGAGTTCTCTTTCTTTTAGTCTTCTTTAATTACATAGTTGTCCGGTCGGGTCGTCGTGTTTCTGCTCGTCATTTTGTTTGATTATTTTATTTTAATAATCAAAATTAAATTTCGCGAATTAAAACTGTAACACAACTATTATAGGAGTTGTCTTATGCATTTAAAAATTGAATTGTATGGTTACGAATATGTTTACTTGTGACTTATAGGTACCATAAGGCAAGTTATGCATTCGTAAAAAAATCGAACTCGAGTTTTTGATCAAAGTTGACATTACGATGATAGCGAAGACGACAAAATTGGCCTAGCAAATCTGTCTGTCTGTCTGTCTGTTCGACTACATTTTTGGATTTTTTTGAAAACTCAATATTTCGAAAACCCCATGCTCGATTTTTTTAAAACTCGTTAAATGAAAGTTTCTCAAAATAATCTTTAAGATATGAGAAAGAAAAATTATTTTACCTAAAAATAACGGTACCCTCCATACAAATGTTAAAAAATGGTTTTCGAAAATCGTATTATTCTCGAAAACGATTCCGAGAATTTTGCTAACATTTTTTTTCTTTCGATAAATTTTTAAGATCTATAATTTAATTAGAAAAAATTGAAAAAAAAAATATTATTGACTGTACCTACCATAGAACGATTTTTTAAAATTTTGAATTTTTCATTATCGACAAAACGGATTTTAATGAAATTTTTTAAATTTAAGCTTCTTAATAGTTTAAAAAACATTGCATTTTAAGACTTTAAGAAAAATATTTTTTTTTTGAATTTTGAAAAAAAAAAAATTTATTTTTTTTTGAAAATTCAATATCTCGAAAATGGCTCATTTTTTTTGTGAATTCAATTTTTATTCGAACAATAATAAAAAACTTTAAATTGCCGTACCAAATTTTTTTCTTAAAAATGTTTTATAATTTTTTTATATAAAAGCTTTTTTTTAAGAAACCACTACAAAGACTTATAATTTTTGTCCTTGCATAAATCTATATTTGCTTGAATCACATGGCATCCTATTTTTACCTCCAACTACTAAAAAAGTTGTTTTAGTCATTTAAATAAAATGCACGACTGGGTCGCACGAACTTGCTCCTATGTAATAGACTAGGAATTTTAAAAACGAATGTTATTAAAGAAAACTGTTCATAAGGATAAAATGATTTTTTTAAATTCTCTTACTAGTACATTATGAGATAAAGACAGAATGCTATGCAAATATGAATTTATGCAAGAACAAAAATTATAAGTCATTAAAAAAACAAGCTTTTATGCACAAAATTTTTAAAACATTGAAAAAAAAAATTGGTACACCAACCTTAAGTTTTTGTTATTGTACGAATGAGAGTTAAATTTCCAAGACAAATATTAAGCCGTTCTTGAGATATCGAATTTTCCAAAAAAAACATGAATTTTTTTTCCAAAAATTGAAAAAATATATATTTTTTTAAGCTTTGAAATGCATCGTTTTTTAAACTTTTTAGGAGCTTCTTTATAAAAAATTTCATTAAAATCCATTATGCCGATAATGAGAAATTCAAAATTCGAAAAAATCGTTGTATGGTAGGTACAGTCACTAATATCTAGATTTCAATTTTTTTTATTAAATTATATCTAGATTGTAAAAATTAATCAAAGGAAAAAAAATTTTAGCAAAATTCTTGGAACCGTTTTCGAGAAAAATACGATTTTCGAAAACCATTTTTTAACTTTTGTATGGAAGATACCGTTAGTATTAGATACAACAAAATTTTTTTTCTCAAATCTTGTAGATTCTATTAAGAAACATTTATTTGGCAAGTTTGAAAAAAATCGAGCATGGGGTTTTCGAAATATTGTGTTTCCAAAAAAAAATTTTGAAATTTTTTTTAAAAATCCAAAAAATAAAACATTGAAAATTTGAATATGTAAAATATATTCAAACTTTGGAGGAGCCCTAGCATAAAAAAATGATTTAAATCGGCTGTACTGTTTTCGAGAAAATCAAAAACAAAAAAAATGCACCCAAGGGGGCTACCAAAAATAACAATTTTTTTGGAAAATTTTTTTCAACCATTACCTAGTTTTGACTAAATCAAATTTTTCAATTTTTTTTTCTTAAATTCTGTGGGACAGTTTTTGAGAAAAAAAAATATTTGTAAAATTTCGAAAAAAATCGTATGGCAGGTACCGTTATTTTTTTGAGGGAAAAATTAAAACCCATATCTACCAAGTTTGAAGAAAATCGGCCCAGCCGTTTAGGCTGTAGTCGAACCGACAGACAGACAGACAGATAGTTAGAATTGCGAGACCCACATTTTTGGTCTTCGCTATCACCGTAATGTCAACTTTGATCAAAATCTCGAGTTCGATTTTTTTTTACGAATGCATAACTTGCCTTATGGTACCTATAAGTCGCAAATAAAAATTAATCTTATGCTTATGAACAGTTTTTCTCTAATAACATTCATTTTTGAAATTCTTAGTCTATTACATAGGAGCAAGTTCGTGCTACCCAGTCGTGCATTTTATTTCTGTAGTAGCATTCATTTCTTTAAAATTTTTAGTCTTGTATATAAGCGTAAGTTTGTGCGATGCAGTCGTGCATTTTATTATTCTTTGATACTTCGAAGTAGTTGACAGTGCTATGCTTATAATGGGTCGGACGGTCGTATTGGTTCAGCAGTAGCGAGGAAAAATGATCTTGGATCGTGACATAATTGCAAAGAGTCTACGCATTGATCCAGCGAAGGTCTGTCTAAGGATTCAGTTTTCATTTTGAATATATTCGAATTCTTCAGCTTAGCCACTTGGTACGTCTAATGTTTTGAAATCCTTACGGAGAATACTTAGTAAATTCGATCAATGCTTTCCTTATTTCGTATTATAGAAAATAAATTAGATATTGTATTTCCCGTAAGAAGGCTTTGGCTTTCTTCCTAGCACCTTGTCTTTTCTTAAATATTTCATCTTCCAACTTTTATGATATTAAATTAAAATTTCGAGTTTCGGTTTGGTTAAGATCAGTAATTTTGACCTTGAGGTATTTTCTTTTTTTTTTTTATATAATTCACTCGTACTCAAGGGTATGTTACGAGACCCTTATAATGTTTTAAACACAGCACGGGAGAGGACCTAAAATTTTCTGCCGAATCCGAACTTTTCATGACAGGAGATACTCTTGGATATGTCAGTTCCTCTTCCTCGTATGATGCAGTACCGCTGGAAAATAAATTTTTGTATTTTTTTATATAGGTCTTATCACCTGGGGATTTAACCCAAGCAACTAGCACGACAATCCAGTGCAATGGCCATTATGCCAAAGGGTACTTCAGACACGTTCAATAGCTACGAACAGATTCCAAAAATAAAAAAAAGTATAATTCAATGAAAAAATTCATCAACATCAACCAAATTTTGAAAAACTTATAAGAACTTAACAATTCTTCAGTTTGCCCTTAGAGCTTATGGATTCAGCATTAATTGGCCTTATCTCCAAGTTCTCTTTTACAAATTGCATTATTTTATCTTACTGCACTTTCTTGTGCTTCAACTCTAACATTTTCCCTGCGGTAGTTTTTGCGAGTATTTTCATTGCATTAAAACCATTCTAAGAACTATTTCTCTGTCTTTAGATTAAAAAGATGCGGTGCATGAAGTGCCAGAGCTGCGTTATAAATGTAGATACCCTCTTAATTTTCCTTCAAAAGTAGTTTGAACTATAATTTTTTTGTCTTATTTTAAATTATAGATTTTCCCTTAGAGTGTAAATTCGTTGCATAGAATTTGCTTTTTTATGGATAATTAGTTTTCGATGGTTTTGGTTCAGTGTTCAACTTGGAAGGGCTTTGGGTCTTCCTTGAGCTCAAATGAAAAGCGGATGGTTTTTTTTAATTGATTAAGTTGTTCAATTTGTTTTCATCACGAAGTTTTTCTACTTGATGAACTTTAAATGAAGATTTTATTAAAACCAAAATATTTTGGCACATTACCGGTTTGCGATTGTATGCAGTAAATAATAGATAACCTTTTAATAAAAATATTTCGCATTTATTGTTTTTTTTTTTTAAAAGGTATGACTTTCCTCAATTACCTGAGCCCCGAATGAGTGAGTTTTGCACTAGGTAGTAGTTTTGGTTTTCATTTTCTCAAATCCAGATAATACATAGTTTTGTGTATTCAACTAATCTACAAGACGTAATTTTTGAAAATAACGAACAATAGCTAAAAAAATAAAACAGAAATTATCCTACGCTTTCTTAAACAAGCAAAAAGTAACTCATGAAAGTTAAAGATTAATTCCATTACCTGCAGATCGAATTTTTTTTGGCCTAATGATGATTTATTGTCCAAGAAAAAGGACATTAATTTCCAGTTCCAACCCTACAATCTACAAATCACCATGTCACTTGCTCTCTGTTGACAAATTATTTCGTTCCTGATTTAATTTTTTTTGTTTGATTAAATCTATTTCGGCCTCAGTTCAGCCTTCAGCTTGTCGAATCAAAATATCAACTTTCAAAATTAACCACCCTTGGGGATGGATTGTTATGATGGGATTTATTGTTGTGTTCGGGACGTTGGCGTTGGGTTGACCATCATGATGACTTCAAGCAGAAAATTAATTTTTCATTTCACATCGAAGTGTGAGTTGATTACATTTTCCGTGATGGCTGACAAAAATCTAACCGAATTGAATTGTTCTGGTTAATTCAATGACAAAATAATTAATTAAGTCATCTTGATTGTGAAAAAACCAGAGTCGATTATCTGCCGAATCAGAACAGTTTAGATGGAAGGCATTCAACTTTGATTTGTCACTTACTCACAAGAAAAAGAGTTTTAAAAAAAATTTGTTTTAAAATGGAACAGATTGGCAATTGTACCCCATACTTCAGAAGTGACTTGCCAATCTAACACCTGCCATTGCGTTAAGAGGTACCTTACTTACTTTTTAGCTACACTAAGGTTCTAGAGTGCATCTGAGTCTCAACCAATCCGCTGTGTACTTGGTAAGCCACCTCCAGTTTTAGACTCCTTGTGAGTATTGTACTCCTAAATTGAGTACTTATAAAGATGTTGAGGTTATGTTGTCATCAAGAATGGACTGGGATGATGAAGTCGTATATGTATATATATGTTTTAGGTGGTGTCCCACAATGAAATATCCTTGGACCGATGCTCTTCCCGCTTTAATTAAATGAGATACAACAAGTTACTATACATTGATTGATTTATCTTCACGCTGATGATGTGCAGCTCTTGGTTAATAGACCTTTTGGGGCGAAAAATAACGCCGTAGCTTTAATGAATGAGGATCTGCTTTTCATTTCATAGTGGTTTACTGCCTATTGTACTGTATGGATGTAAAATCTCTCGAAACTTAGACTTTTCAACTGGACCCACATTAAATTTTGCTTATAAAAACATTATTCGCTGTATCTATAATCAACGACGTTATGATGATATATCCTCTTTCACGCTACGGATATCTGGTTGTTACCTAGATAATTTAATTAACAAGCTAAGCAGAATTTCATACAACAAGGTCTTTTGCTCTTATATTAGACCGAAACAAATTTCTTAATACTGGTCATCGGGGAAACATGCTAGTTACACAACCGAACCGGAGTACGGCTATTATCACAGACAGTCAGATGTGTCTTAAGGATATTAATTCCGGCTAGAAAATTCATTCCGGCATTTCTGGACCAATTTAGAGGATGATATACTTTCAAAACTGGTCCAGAAAATCTGGTATAACCTTGTGAGTCTAAATATTTACATCAGTCTTACTCTTATCTGGGTTCGGAGTAGCGTTGCCAGACGTCCCGGTTTACCCGGGACATCCCGGATTTCAGACTTAAATTCACCTGTCCCGCCGGGACAGATTTTTTCCCGGGTTGGGATCAAACTCACAAAATAATGCCTAATGTAACTAAATATCTTTCATTGATAAGGAATAGTCGTGATTGTGATTTAATTTTAAGAAATTGCTTTTAAAATTTAAATCAAACAAACCTAACTTAACGAAGAATATATTTTTGTTGCAAACTGACATCTGTCATAAAAAAGTCATTTAATTAGAAATTAATAAAAGAATTTATTTATTTTGATTTACACGCATATTATGATTTTTTATTTTGTCCCGGGCAATATGTTGAAATCCCGGTATTTTTCATTATTTTAGCCAATTGTCCCGCCGAGGTGTAAGAAAAATCTGGCAACCCTAGTTCGGAGTCATATTGGCATTAATGAAAATGGTCCTCCCGAAGAGATGGCCAGGCAAGGATCACACCTTACGACTGGCTTACGGAATAAGTTAACATGCCCGCCGGATTTACAAAACGCAATATTCTCTCAGTTTTGCTTGACAAATCGAACCGTAGCTGGAACAGTTTTACTAACTGCATTATATCTAGGAGGATTTGGCGCACCTAAATATATATTCAACCCCGAGCACTATCTCATATTTATATCCAGGCAAGAGATAACCAGGATCGGTGCTATCTGTAGCGGACACTAATTATTAGAGTACAATAATTTGGAAGTTAATTTTGACCAAATTGATGAACTTCCGAAAATGAAGAGCCAATACTTGATCTCTTTCCTCAATACAACAAAATGGCTCTAGGACGAACTTCGATTACTTCTGGACTATGAGAGGATAGGGGGTTAGAAAGGGATTTCTGATGCAAAGTGTCCGGATGATCACCGACCTCTTCAGAACAAGTCATTATGATGCCTATTTTGACACAGGGCTGACTCCGACTGGTTGCCATTTTTGACTATTTACTATTCTCTATTTAAATAAACTCGGTTTTTATTCTCAGCAGTGGTCATCATAGTATTCTTGTCATTCTTTTGACCAGACAACACGACATCGGCTAGATTTTTAGTTATCATTGGTCTACAAAAGTTAAACTATCCATACACTGAAACAAAGTTTCTCTTTCTTATTCCTTTTGATTAGTTCGTCATCATAAAAGAACCATCCAACAACAGCCTTCCAAACCGATCGAGCCCTGATACTTAACTACTTTACTTTAATTTAGTTGGCTCTACAGCGGGGTGCTCCTGGATATCAAGTAATAGACTTCGCAAGCTTTCTCGAACTCTAGCTTGCTGTTTCCAATTTTGAATACCAAGTCAGCGTTCATCTCCCTCAACTTGATCACCCACCGGAGAAGAGATCTGCCACTGTTTCTCGTCCCTCCTGGCTTAACGTTGAATACCTTACGGGCTGAAGCATCGATGTTCATTAGCTCTACATGCCCTAGCCATTTTAAACGTTAAGCACCTAGTTTTTTTGACCAGGGGCACATTGCTCTACAGGTCGTATAGTCCGTAGTTGTATCTTCTTCGCCAGGTATTATTTTGCCTATCCACACAACCCGGTCCATACATCGTGCGTAGTACTTCTGTCGAAGACTCCAAGTGAGGTCCATAGAGGAAGATCTGTATGATTAGAGTTTTGTACAGAGTCTCCTTGGTACTTCTCGAAAGGACTTTATTCCTCAATTGCTTAGTAAGCCCAAAGAAAAAGCGATTATCAAGAGTTATCCAACGCATTTCAGCACTAATGTCATTTGCAGAGTTCACAGCAGTGTCCATTTAGACACATTCACTGACCACGTCGAAGTTATATCTACCAATAGCCACGTTCTGACCAAGTCTGCGATGACAATCGACCATATTTGATGACAGCATATTCTTCGTCTGGCGGTCAGCCATCAGACGAATAGGGGGAACAACATGTAGCATACGAAAACATGCACGTGCCGTAACTATTCGGGACTGGTGGAAGTGTGATCATAGCCTCTTCGCGGCGGCCGCTAGAAACAAGCCTTTTAAAAAGGTTTGGCTAATATGATCAGGCTGGTTCCACAGGTTGGCGACAGGTTAATTCCCTGTCCCGTAAAACTAAGAGAATTTCGAGAACGACAACAAGCCTCGGAAACGGACTGATCACACGACGACAACCAACGCAAAGAAAAAGGAAAAACGATTTACGAATTTTCTTATGGAACGTACGATCGCTCTATAGAGCTCGAGCTGCTCAGCAGCTAGCCGATGCCCTGTCAAAATATAAAGCTGACATAACAGCTCTCCAAGAAATCAGATGGACAGGGAATGGTGTTTTACAGAAGAAAGAATATGACGTATATTACAGCTGTCATACAAAACACCATGTGCTCGGGGTAGGCTTCCTAGTCAGCGAAAAAATGAAGTCTACTATCATCGGCTTTAACGCTATAAGCGAAAGGCTATGCACCCTTCGCGTGCGAGGCAAATTTACGAACATCAGCCTCATTAACGTTCACGGACCTACGGAGGAGTCCTCAGACGAAGAAAAAGAGACTTACTACGAACAAGTCGAGAGGGCCCTCAATGCCTGCCCAAGGTATGATGTTAAAATCATCCTTGGGGATTTGAACGCAAAAATAGGTCGGGAGCCGGTATTCAGGCATTACGCAGGCACCCATAGTTTGCATGAGAACACTAATGACAATGGACTTCGAGTCTTAGAATTGGCAGCATCGAAAAACATGGTCGTTGCGAGTACCAGGTTCCCGCGAAAAGATATCTACAAAGCCACCTGGGTATCAGATGATGGAGTCACTCGTAACCAAATAGACCACGTGTTGATAGACCGTCGCCACTACTCGAACTTGATGACGGTACGAACGTACCGAGGTGCCAATATCGACTCGGATCACTATCTTGTTGGTATGGTTTTCCGAGGGCGGATTGCCTTGCGAAGACGCATTGCATCCGCCGATCAGGTTCGAATCAACACGGCTGCCCTGCGCAATGAAAACACCAGTAACACCTTTGGTAATGCGTTAGGACTCGCCCTAGAATCACTTGATTTAGGGAGAGTAAGTCCTGGAGCCAGTATGCTGGGCGTAAATGAGAAGTGGACACGCCTTAAGAATATTGTCATTGGTACTGCCAACTCCATCTTAGGCAGCAGTCGTAAAAATCGGAACGACTGGTTTGATGATAAATGCAAGCTAGCGACTGAACGTAAGAATCTTGCGTACCGAGCAATGCAACAATCTCATAGAACATGGGCACGCGAAGAGGAATATAAAGAGCTCAGAAGAACAGAAAAACGGCTTCACAGACAAAAAAAATCAGCCTGGGAGAAGAACCTAATCTGTGAAATAGAAAACAGCCGAGAGCGAGGGCCGCACCAGGCGCGGAAGTTCTACCAATACGTCCGAAACATGACGCAGTACACACCACGCTGCACATACTGCAAGGACGGAGAGGGAAATCTGAGCGATGGGAAGTGTACTTTAATGAATTGCTAAATGGTCAGCTCACTGCAGAAGTGGAGGCTCCACTACTTCAAGAAGAAAACCCTATGTTGCCGCCACCAAGCATAGAAGAGGTTGAGAAGGCTATAGGCCGGCTTAAACAGAACAAAGCCCCGGGAGCCGATGGCATACCAGCCGAATTATTCCATCACGGCGGGCCAGCCTTACGTCAAGCAATGCATGATATTATAGTACACGTATGGGAGCAGGAAGAAATGCCAGAAGACTGGCGAAAAGGTTTAATATGCCCCATACATAAGAAGGGAGATGTCACAACGTGCAGCAATTATAGAGGTATCACGTTGTTGAGTACCGCCTATAAGATACTCTCCTCTATCCTACAAGACCGGATAACCCCATACGCTAAAACCGTTATCGGACAATATCAGTGTGGTTTCATTCCAGGCAAATCAACAACTGATCAGATCTTTACCCTTAGGCAGGCGATGGAAAAATGTCTAGAATTTAACATCCCAACATACCATCTGTTTATAGACTTTAAGGCCGCCTATGATAGCATAGCCAGGGTAGAACTTTACAAAGCCATGAGAGAATTCGGCATCCCAAATAAATTGACACGACTATGTAGGTTGACCATGACCAACGTAACAAGCCAAGTAAAAATAGCCGGATTGCTATCCAGACCAATCAACATCTTTAATGGACTCCGACAAGGGGACGGTTTGGCCTGCCTCCTCTTCAACCTGGCGTTGGAGAAAGCAATCCGTGACTCTGGCACGGCAACAAGAGGGACCATCGTCAACAGGTCCAGCCAGTAACTGGCTTACGCAGACGACATCGACATCATCGGAAGAACCGAACAAGCTGTACACGATTCCTTCATCCAGATCGAGCAGGCGGCACAAAATCTGGGGCTGCACATTAGTGAAGGTAAAACAAAGTACATGGTGGCGTCGAATGCGAGAGGAACAGTTGGTCAAACAATCAAGGTAGCGGAGAACGAATTTGAAGTGGTGCAATCCTTTAAATACCTTGGGTCAATAGTAGCAGCCGATAACAATATAGAAGAAGAAATACGCGGGCGGCTTCTCAAATCCAACAGAGCCTACTATAGTCTGTCAAAGCTCTTCAAATCCAGAAATCTCACCATAACTTCAAAACTGCTGCTGTACAGGACCATGGTCCTGCCAGTACTCACATATGGATCCGAGACTTGGGTGCTTAGCAAAAGGCACTCCGACCTCTTAGCTGCGTTCGAGAGAAAAGTCTTAAGGAGAATTGTTGGCCCCGTATGTGAGGAAGGACGATTCCGGAGACGGTACAATCATGAATTGTACGCAATCTACCTAGAAGCAGATATCGTGACAAAAATTAAGCTCGGTAGACTCCGGTGGGCAGGGCACCTAGCTCGCATGAGCGAAGAGGAACCTGCTCGGAAAGTTCTTTGTGGTACATTCTATGGTAGACGACAGCGTGGTAGACCATGCTTGCGCTGGAGAGATGGCGTAGACCAGGACGCCCGAAGCCTTGGGGTGCGCAACTGGATGGCGTCGGCTAGAGACCGGGATAGGTGGAGAGACTTGTTGAAAGAGGCCAGGACCGGAACCCGGTTGTCGAGCCGATGATGATGATGATATTCTTCGTCTTCTCCTAATTGATGACAAGAAGCATTTTTCTCGCTTCTGACTCTGAAAATGCACCCGGTACTACTCGTTTGGTTCCTCCCATTAAGCCAAAGTCATCCGCATATCCAAGATATTGTGTGGATTTTTTAAAGATAGTGGCAGTTACCTTGGCCTGAGTGTTGCGCACCACTCTCTGAAGAACAATATTGAAGCAGCTATTAAAAGCGCGTCGTCTTGAAGCAGTCCTCTGGACCTCTGGTAGTTTTAAAGGTTTCGTTTGAATCTCTTCCAGTTTTAACGGATGAACGAGCATTCTCCAAAGTCATTTTGATAAAGTGTATCAGTTTGGCAGGGATACCAAAACTTGAAATGGCGCAGTACAGCTCATCCCTGTTGACACTGTTATAGGTTGCTTTGAAATCGATGAAAAGGTTGTGTGAATCGATATTAAGTTCTTGAGTCTTCTCCAGAATTTGGCGCAATGTGAAGATTTAATGGATGACTTTCCAGGTCTGAAAACAAACTGATAAGAGTCATTCCTTCAGTAAATATCTTCAAGCGTTAAAATAATAGCACAACTAATGCCTCTGTATTTGGTGCAGAGAAGACGATCAACTTTATATGGGTCAATCATATGGTGCTAAGTTTCCACTTGTCAGGCATACTCTCCTCAGACCAAATTTTGCTTACGAGTTGGTGTATGCTCCTTACCAGATGATCTGCAGCGTGCTTAAAAAGCTACGCATGTAGATCATCTTTTCCGGCTGCTTTGTTCGATTTTAGCCTCTGGTAATGGCTACCTTGATCGCATTTAAATCTGGTGGGTGAAACATCAGATCATCAAACAAATAGCCTTGACGAAATCTTGACCTTCATCGCCATTGAGTAAACAGCTGGTTGAAGAAATCTTTCCACATTTTTAACATCGACTGGCTTTCCACTATAATGTTTCTTGCAAAATTAATGCAGGCTCCACGACTTCTAGTGAATCCCGTTGTTTTTTTTCTTACTCTTCTGTAAAACCATCTTTTCTGCTAAAGCATCTCCGTATCTCCTCATCCTCAAGCTGCTTGTGAACTTTTTTCATTTTTCTGAGCAAGAGGTTTTCAGCTTTTCTCTTGACAACGTAGAGCTGGTGGGAAGCCCGTGTCCTCTTTTGCTGCCACAACCCGAAAGCCTCCGTTTTGTCAAAAAACAAAGGGTTCCACGTCGCGCGGTGACTGTGAGAAACCTAGCACTTCTTCTGCAGCATTCCTGATGGCTTGTTGGCATTGCTCTCAATTGGCTTCTGCACTTATTTCAGCATGGCTAATGTTCGCCTAAGAGCTTCCATGGATATTCGCACGTGCAGCTTCGCACCAACCACTGTTAGCTGATCTGTACGTACTTACAGATAGTACAGATAGTATAGCTCCAGGAGTGGTAAAACATGCTGAATGAAATAGAACCAGGTTAGCCCCGAGTCGGCTGCTGAATTATTGCCGACTTTCTCCACTGCAATAGTCGCTACCGAAACGGTGCCCAAGTGAATAGTGATTCATTGGAAACCGTTTCGGTAGCGACTATTGCAGTGAAGAATCCAAAAAAAAAGAAGCAAATTACATTTTCAGCTATTTTTTCTTGCTTCTTTTTCGTTCTTCTTAGTGAGCTATCACAGCCACTAAGCATACCACCTAATCCTTCAATTGATTATTATTTGAAAGGACTACTTTTGTGAGTGTTAACAGCTATATTCTATAAACACGCAACTCATGATTAATTTACCAAATTTTGTTCACCTACGAGGCGTGCTTTTCTTGGAACTTTTCGAAAATTCGTCCTCGCTACGTATCGTATCTCAAAGGACATAAATTTAGACATCCTTCATAATTCAATTGTAGGAGATGGTAAAGATATATGCACAAGTGAAGTTCCAGGAAAAAGTTACGAGTATAAGCTGAAACATCACTTTTGAAGTTGGCACAGGCAGGACCTTGTTGTTCGTTGCTGAAGTTGAAGGAGCAAGGAGTTATTTTATTCATTACCAACTCAAGTTCAAATGTAGCAAAACAAGTAAATAACTAATAGAACAGAATAAGGATTCATTACAATAAATTCTTCAAAGTGAGCGAATGACTTTGTTATGCATTTAAAGGACTTTGTCATTCCATTGTTTTTCACTTCACCTCTTAGTTCCTCCTTTACGCTTTTCATCTTTCGTAATTTTCATAAATTATTGCTGCAATACACAACAAAGCACAAGAGGAAGAAAGAAGAAGGATAAAATCAGAAAACATTTCAAGTATGCAATATTATTATTTTATGTTTTTTTCTTTTTTCGATTTCGAAACAACAGAAATTTATTTATTTTGTGTTGCATAATTCCTTAGTGCTCCTCCTTGGTAGAGAAGCTGAAGCTCCTCTGACACAGCAGCAGCAGATGCTTGTCCTGAAAGAATGTATCCTTGATATAACATGTTTGTAAGTTATGTTTTAGTTAGACGCACAACCCGAGGTATACCCGAGAATACAATAGTGGTGGTGTGGAATACAAAATGTCCTTGCCGTCATGGAAGAATTCCATGCTTGAGTTAGTTTTGAATTGTTGCTTATCTTATGCGCTGTCATGCAGCACGACTGCATTATCTCTGTAATAATTCATTCAATGAGGAGTGTTTACATTCTGTGAACTTTCCATCACGAGGGCAGGTTTTTTTTTTTTGTTTTAAGTACAGAAGAACCAGAGACTCATTTTTCTGTAGTCTTTTCGCGTGTCTATTAAATTTTTCCAGAGACTGTAATAATAGAACTTAGAACAGTGAATGAAGAAAACAGTATTGCGGTGGGAACAGTGCAAGGATATAAGTTCCCGGGATTTTGGACTACCGAGAGATTTAAATTCAGATAGGAAATAAGAGTTTTCGTTTAACAAGACTTCCCCAGCTACTTATCCGGCACCTGATCCATTAAGGATATCTGCTCTTATTATATAAATCTAGGATTGGAGGAAATTTGAAGGGTGATTAAGACAGGGTGATTGAGGTTAAGGTCGAAACAGTTAATGTTACAATAAATCCCCTCCATAATGAGAGTGAAAAGTTTGTTGAAGCCATAAGAGGTATGAATTTGTTGATAAGGGGGCGATTCTTGGGAGGAGTATTTAAGAACACAGCAAACAAAGATAATGTACAGTGATCGGGTCACATAGGGGTCAGAGAATTCTTTGGCAGCCTTTCAAGCCTATAATGCTGAGTTTGCTTTAAAAAAAATCTCGATAAAGTGTGTGATAACTAGGCTTCGGATTCTCATGCACTTAAAATCTGAAAATATGCGCTTAAAATATGCGCTTAAAAATGCAAAATATGCATTTAAAATATGAACTTAAAACCAATTAATCTTAATATCTTTTCAATATAAAAACACATTTTCTCCATCTTTTAAAATAAGTTAAAAATAAGACTCAAAAACTAAGCATGAGTGCATTAGTCAACATTTTTCAGCTTATATGTAGTGGTTTATGTGTAGTCGCAACCGAAAACAGTTGGCTGTTGTACACGAAACATGTTAAGCTTTATGCGCGAAACAGATTAAACCAGCAACAGCACCAGCGCCGTCAACAGCAAACAGCACGCTGGCCAGCAAATACTTTTCAAACACATTAAACCAGCATCGTGAAGTAATTTTTTGACATTCATACGTCTTATTGTTGTTGCATTTTGTGTTATTGCAACCAGCAACAGCAAATTTTGGATTTTGACCAAACGACGCTGTTTTGTGTTGAACGATTAAAATACATTGGCGCAAAATTTTAAACAGCCTATGATTAAGGTATTAGTATGATACTACTTAACAATTTGCTTACTCTAAAGTAGTTCACTAACTCATTCTTAATTTTAAACATTTTTTAACTAGTATCATACTAAAAGAATTTTCTTAATAAATTGCTTCTGAACACACCTAAAACAATGACATTTCGTGTAAAAAAGTAAGTACACGAACCTTTTTTGATGTTTGCAAATGTCAAAGACTCATATGAAGCTAGCACGATACTAAAAAAATAAAGTAGGTATTCGATGATTTTAACTTTAATAAAAGGGTAGAGAAAGTATGATGCTATATTCGATTAAAATTTGCAAATTCGTTATTTTAACCTAGTATCATACTAAAACAGTTTTAGCATCGTACTAACTCAATTAAAATTTTGCGACGTTGCTGGAACTGGTTCAATCTGTTTCGCGCTTTAACCTTTACCACATTATACACACACCTTAATTTTTCATAGATGATCCTTCAAATTTCGATCTCATTTATACAGTTTCAAACACACAGACTTAATTTTTTTTCTTTTCAATGTTTTGCCGGCACAATCTAGTCAAGTTCATATAAGCACCTTTGTTTATACATATAATGCTTTATATTGTGGTGTTAGAATATGGTTCAAGATTGTGAAATTAAAAAAAGAAATAGATAATAGTCTTAAGGTTCGTTTGCACTGACATAAAATTTATATTTTTTTACTGTCTAGTTTAGTTTTTGAACAATATAGGTAGGTACTCTAAAAATATAAAGTCATTATAAAAAATATGCATTTATAGTAAAATATGCACAAAAAAATGCAAAATATGCATTTATAGTAAAATATGCAAAAATATGCACTAACGGTTAAATGCCATTTTAAAGGAAATTTCTTGATTCGTATACATAATTAGTTGCCTTGCTTCCAAGGTGTTCCTAAAAAAATATGCATTTGCATGGAAATCCGAACCCTAGTGATAACATTGAGCTCTCTATCAGCTATCATTTAAGGCTGTGATGGGCATAATCGAATGATTTAAAGTATTCAAATGATTCGAAGAATCGAATGATCATTCGAATAATCTTCGAAACTAAATCATAGGAAAAAAAAAAATAGGAAACAAACACCCCATTTAAAAGTAAAAAAAGAAAGCAAAAACAAACCAAAAAAAAAAAATCATGTTTTCTCTTCTGTCCATTCGTTCAATATTCTCTTCTCGGTCTCGAATTGGCACTCGAGTGTCGAGTTCTCATTTCGCTTAGAGTAAGTAGATGTAAGAAACCATTCGAATAATTTGAGTATTCGAATGATTTGTGTGAAGAATCGAGATATCTCGAGATGTTGTGTGAATCGATTGATACGATTTTACCATTCGAATCCGCCCACCACTACTAAAGGCACCAAGGTCGCGAATTGAGTCAGCAATGGATATGACTTAATAATGGAGAGGGTAGATAGTGCAAGAGATTTGATGCATTTTCGTAACAAAGTGACTGAATGACGTTTGGAGATGTTTAGACCTAAGCGATTTTTCAGGCACCATTCAGAGAAACTGTCCACGTAAAGTTGAAGAAGAGTAGAATCATATTGGTTTCGTCGGTGTAGAATAAAACATGAGAATGTTTGATGATCATTTCAATATCGTTAATATTAAGAATAAAAAGGAGAGGTCCTAAATGGCTGCCTTGTGGGACCCCCCAGGTAGCTAAGAAATCATTGGAGAAAGTAGATCTTTGTAGTTAAGGTATTTTATGTAGGAAAAAATCTATCTTAAGAAGATAGGTTCAAGCCCAAGAGTGGACAGTTTGAATAGAATAAGCTCATGTGAGATTTTATTGAAGACAGTACTGAAATCGGTTGAGACAAATTTGACTTTCTTTTTCTTTTTTAAGGCTAAGAGGCTCAAGGATACGAATTCAACCAGGTTAATTATTATAGACCTACCAAGACCATGTTTTTAAAGGAATTAGAGACTTACAATAAAAACTTAATATTTAATGCAAAATGCTTTCAAAGATTTTTGGAATATGTGAAAATTTAGCAATTGGAGGATTTTGTAACTTCACAATTTTCCTTGATATAGGGATGAGGCGAAGTTTTAAGATGGGAAGAGATAGTGTTGAAGAGTATTTTTGAGTGTTTGAGAAATGTGGTGGTCATTTCATCTGGGCCGGGAATATACTCACCATTCAGTCGGTTTACCTAATTATCGAAGAGAAATGGGTCAATGGTATGATAGACCGATGAAGAAATTCAATAAGTAATTGATAAAATATTTTTTGTGGTTTGTTTGAAGTTTGGTTATTGAAATGGAGAGAATGAAGGTATCCATCGGAGTTTCGTTTAGAGTTGATACATTTCACGAAGGATTTAGGGTATTTAATAAGATTGCTTTGGTTTTGGATTCAATGGCGTAGATAGAGAGACCTGTTAAGTTTGGTAAGTGAAAATGAATACCAAGATAATAAGAATACTTAGTTGGAGATCGAGAACGAATTAAAATTGACCAAAACTGGTTCATGAGAAGTTAGATTTATGTAGGGGAGAAATCTGTATATGAGGTATATGAGAGTCATGATACAAAGTTAGTTTGATAGGGGGATGGTAGTTGTTGATAGAAGATAGAGAAAGGGTTCTGAGTGAGACTGAGAAGTTAATGGGAGTTGTGAAAATTAAGTCTAGTTGCCTATCCGTTAAGTTTAGAATGCCTCTAACTCTAACCTAACAGAGACTTGAATCTGCAATGCTGTCTTCTATGAAGGGATATTCCTATGCAAAGATAGTATTGCCAGCAACATAATATGATTCATCGCCATTTAAGATGAGGAAGGTTGAAGTCATCGAATAGTAGGATATGAGGGTCACATAGACCTATGTATTATATAATCAAGTGCAAATATGGCAAGTTCATAGAATTCAATAGGTCGTGAAGGCAAAATATAGCAAAAATAGAACGAAAAGTGACTTGCGAGGAAGGATTATTTTTATTGAAACGTAGTCGATATTAGGGGAAGAGGATATTGGAATTAGGGATGACTCTAGTGTGTTTTGGTTAGGTAGTATACTCGACGACAAGGAAAACATTAGTAAGCAGATTAAGAACGAAAAACCCTGTCTTGGTGAGCTCTGCTGCGCTGAAGGTGTGACATCCATTTCGAATGAATATATTGACCAAAAGCATCCAGATAACTCACTACTTTTTAGAGAGGCATATTGAAAAAATCATGGTATTTTATAAAGACATTCATGATCTTTATAGTTTTGATATTATTTACAAGAAAATCGTATTTTTCTCGAAAAAGGCGCCAAGAATTTGAATATCAGGGTTTTTCTTACACTTAATTTTTACGATGTGTAATTTCATAAGAAGAATTTTGAAATTAAGACATAAGTGTCTGTTTACTATAAAAAAAAACTTTTTCTCATTATCAGCATAACGGGTTTAAATGAATTCTAAATACAGAAGTTCCTATGAGGTTTGAGAATTATTTCATACCAAAAATAGTAAACCCCAAATTCCTTAAGCCCCTAATTCTTTAAATTTGCTTAAGAAATCATATGGCATTCTTATTTAAGCTCTAACTAAAAAAGGATTTTTTTAGACTTTAAGAAAGGAATTGAATATTTATGAACATTTTTACTTGCGACTTATAGGCTCTATAAGGCGCAAGTTATGCATTCGTAAGAAAAATCGAACTCGAGATTTTAATCAAAGTTGACATTATACGATGATAGCCAACATGGAAAAAGTGGGACTCGAAATTCTGTCTGTCTGCCCGTCTGTTCGACTACAGCCTAAACGGCTCGGCCGATTTTCTTTAAACTTGGTAGATATCGTTTTTAATTTTGTCTCCCACACAATTTTTTTTTGTCGTTTATTTTTATGATCAATAATTTAATAAAATAAATTTTGAAATTAATATATGTATTAGGGTGATTCCATTATAGCGGGTGCAACATTTAGACTAATTTGAAGTACATTTAATAATAAAATAAGCAAAATATTTAATGACATTATTACTCGAAGGGATACATTTTCACCTATTTATTTTTAATCCATTTAGAATTCTAAAATATAATAAATTATTTGGCAGAAGAATGGTTTCAAAGTGCGATCGCGGGTGCAACAGAATCGGCCCGACTTTTCTAGATCATAGTACAAAAACCACAAATTCTGTTAATTGTGAAACATTTATCATGCTATTCTTACATATATTGAACGACGTTGATTCAATTAACTAAATAAATAAAAATAAAGATAAAAAAACAAAAGTAAGCAACGAAATATTAACTCTTAAATCAATCGCGGGTGCAACATCAAATTATCGCGGGTGCAACGCGTCTAACTTAAATTAGTAAACTGATTTAAAAAACTGGAAAAAATATAAAATAAGGCACATATGTAACAAGTCAGTACCCTTCTCTATTAATTATAATTTTGTTTTTTTCAAATACTTCAATATTTTTTCGAAAATACATAATGTATGTATGTTAGAAGTACTCCATCTTTATCGATATTGGTTAAGGATAACCCCACATAATGATATTGTGATATTGCAGCCTACCTGTACATTTGTACAAGAACGTACAAACCTGCGGAAATAACTTTTGGTAATACTGCTTCTGTAAAAACAGAACGGTATTTTAGAGCATGGATCTACTGGTAATATAGGGGGTTCAAAAGACCCTGTTGGAGATTTAGAATTTTATGCTTTGTCTTCTGACTCAATAAAACATCGAAAACTTCATGAATGCTCATGGTCATTGTGCTCTTCTCGATTCTTAACTTCCGACTTAATCGATTTCACATCTTTTATACCCGGCACTTGTCTGCTAATATTATCTCTTTTATAGAAATCACCTGTCATCCTTCAGTTTTTTAGGCATTGCTTTGGTGGAATCAGTTTTTCTTTTTAGATACATTTTTAACCTCTTCAACTACGTTAGTGGGACTCCTTGGGCGATTACGTTTCACTTGTGCGACTTTTTCAGTCTACAGGCACTGATGTAATGAGTGCCTGCCTTTTTTTTGTTGCCTGCATTTTTTCGTTTTGTCTGATTTACTGATTTAATTTTAGTTTTGTTTTCTTCTTACTTTTTGAAAGTTTTAAAACGCTAGTACTTTATTTGTGCAAAAAAAGTAAACTTTTATATCTTTTATGTCGCGGGTGCAACAAACTTACAATGGCTATTTGCAATCAACAATGCTAAAAATATCATTACGAATTCGTTCATGTTTTTATGCAAACGAATAAATGGCATGTTGCTTCATACGTCTATTGAGTAAAGCATAACTTAAAACTGTAGGAAGCAGCTATTTTAAGCTTATGTTAAAAGTTATAATAATTGCAGGCCGTACCGACTCTTCGTATGATACTGTTGCCAAGCGCAAACAAAAATGTTCTATATAAGTTAGGTCTCAGTTTTTGTTTTTATTATTAAATATAATATTTCTACTTTGAATATTTATCAAAAAAAGTAAAAAATATTGTTATTCAAAAATTGGTGTCAAAAATCGTCTATAGCGGAATCGTCCATTACTGATTGTGACATTACCGATTTTAATGAAATTTTTTATAGAGAAGCTTCTTAAAATTTTGAAAAACATTGCATTTCAAGACTTAAAAAAAAATATGTTTTGAATTTTTGAAAAAAAAAATCAATTTTTGTTGGAAACTTAAAAATATTTTCTTTTGATATTTATTTTTTATTCGTATAGTAATAAAAAATTTAAGGTAGCGTACCAAAATTTTGTCTTAAAAATGTTTTAAAAATTTTGTATATAAAAGCTTATTTTTTTAAGAAACCACTACAACGACTTATAATTTTTGTTCTTCCATAAACTAATATTCATGGCATCCTGCTACTACTACTCCAACTACTACAGGAGTTGTCTTAGTCTTTTAAAAAATTATGCTTATGAACAGTTTTTCTCTAATAACATTATTTTTGAAATTCCTAGACTTTTACATAAGAGCAAATTCGTGCGACCCAGTAATGCGTTTTATTTAAGTGACCATACGAAGAAGTTTGCTAAGATCATACCTAGATAATGGAGCTCAGACTTAGTTATACATACTTCAACTATAGCTTAGAAATGCTGATTTTTTTCAAACTAAATATTGAATATCCTGTTCATAGAGTCAATATCTGCAAAATTACTTTCCTCCAGTTTACAAAACCAAACATTTAATCCCCTTTCAGGAAATATCATTCAATAAAAATTCATCACACCCCATTTAAATGTGTAGAGACAAAAAACAAATGCATTCGATACTTTAATCCTTGCTATGATAGCTACAATTATTTGGCCTCTAAAGTTTCCCCAAAATCATTCATTGTTTCCAACCACACTATTCCATTGTAGATTTATCTGAGCGTGCTACTTCAACCTAATAATTGAAACCACTCCATTTATTTGCATCCAATATACAATTCGAATGGTTTCCTTCATTGAAATGCTTTTTGAAAATTATTGGTTAGATGAAGAGATGTCCTAGTTGCACTATTAAACACATCCTGTTTGGGTTTGGTTTGCCATTAATTCAACAATCTGCCAAGCCTCTCCTAACAAAAATGGTTGAATTTCGTGATTGAATTACTTTAGTTTGGTAAATTTCGTTGGATAAGATAGTACGTAAATATTGTCCACGTGGCTGAAACGGGTGCAGGCATTGGGAAATCAGGAAACTAATCTATGTATTAGTCCTAATGAACCATTAAATGACACAATATTTCTGTTATGATTGAGGATTTAGAGAATTTAGGAGCTAGTTAGTGTTGCGCTTACATTGAATCGGAAGCAGGGTGTCCACCGGAAGCTTTTATCGAAAAATCAAATTCTATGCGCCTTTAATCAGGCATATAAATAAACCCGCTTATTATGATGTTAGCGGATATATCGACATAGATATTTCCCCTAATACGACTTTAATAAAATTTCACCCGCAGGTCAAAATAGTTATGGTATAGGGTATTGGAAATCGGGTCACCAAGCTATTTGGTTGATGAGCGCCAAATTCTACATATCTATTGCTAAAATGGGTAAGCTTTGACTGACAAAGAGGCCGAAGTGGTGGATGTAACTAATAACTATCCTGGAACTATAGAGTGAGGTGTCGGTTCATAAATTTTCTCTGAGTCTCTAAACATATCTACATAGGTAGGTATCTTTATAGATCTACATAGGTAGGTATCTTTATAGCTGTCTTATTTCACCAGTTTCTTTCAAGCTTAAATATTGGTCATCAGAGAAGCATCCAAAATACTCCAACTAAATCCCAATGAGAACCGTAATAAGGACATTTTTAGATAGTCCCAGTATAATTGATGGAAATGAATGGATCAGCCATTCAAAGCTTTCTTTTGGAAAAAGTTAACATTGCTCTTGCTCTTGTAAGTTGGTAAATTTTATCAATTTTTTCTGTTTGACTTTCAACCCTCATTTATTGCAAGAATCCAATCATATCTGAACGAAATTCAATATACAAAGTCCTCTTTAGAAGCTATGAAGGTAACACTATCTTTGCAAAATTTGGTGTTCCTCAGGGAAGTCAACTCGGTCCCCTTGTTGTCATTAAGGATTTTTCGATTTTTATTTAGCTATAGAGAACGGAAAGGAAGTCCATGTTGTATCAACCGATTTCAGTAAGGCCTTTGACAAAATTGCACATAAGCTTATTCTATTCAAATTGTTCAGCATATTTGGGTAATTGAAAAAAATATTTCATCTGAAAGACCACTTAAAGGTCGTAAGTTAGCTGATTTAAGAATTTTTTAAATTTCGGAAAAAGTATGAGAGAATGTAGGTAACTCATTTTGAACATGAACGCTGTCCCCACTCTCATCAAAAATGATCTATGCATCTGTAAAAGCAATCTTGTTGTAACCGAAGCCCTAAAAAGATCTCACGATTGAATACTTAGGCAGTCCAAAATATGACCTTGAAGCTTCAAGCCTTGATTACATATTTTTTCAAGACTGACCAATTTATAAATATTATTTGATTTAGTAGTCTCCATGTTGTGTGTTTATTAGTAATAAATGTGAAATCGATAAAAAAATTTTATAATTGTATATAATTGTATATAATTTATTTTATTAACTTCCCATAGGGAGTTATTGTAATCGGTCCGATTTGTCAAATTGGAATTTTTGACATTTCTCGACGTTTCAAGGTCCCTAGAGGCTATATCAATCATTTTTAGAGAGATGTCTGTGTGTGTGTGTGTACGTACGTTCGTACGTTCGTACGTTCGTACGTTCGTACGTTCGTACGTCCGTACGTTCTTGTACCATTTTTCGTCGTCGATATCTCAAGAACGAGTAAAGATATCGACTTCAAATAAATTTTGTTTAATAGATAATAACTTCGAAAGAGGCTGAAAAGCCGTTTATTAAAATTCAGTGAGTAGTTTTTTCACTATAACGGTTTAAAAAAAAAGTAAAAATTTTGGTTAGTTTCAAATATCTCACGAAAAAATAATGCTATTGATTTCAAATAAAATTTAATGTACTCATTATAAGGTCATACAGATTTGATATGAATTTGGAAAAAAATGAACATACCGTTATTTTTTTAAATAAAAAAAACTGAAAAAAAAAATTTCATAACCCAGATATTCTAAGAACGGAAAACAATTTGAAACTCAAAATAATTTTATTTTACGAAGATGGATACATAAGATCCGAAACGCGTCGCTTACGATTAAATATAAAATTAATGTTGTGTTTAAGACTTTGTCGAAAACTAAATAAAAAAGAGGCTGGGTGCGACCCACACTGATAACTTCCCATTTGTGGTCTTGAAAACTTGTAATAATTACGAAGGTTGGTAGGTACATATTATATACTGAATTATAGATTTCCGTGTTTTTTAATATTACGAGTATATTATAGAAATTACTTTATTATTTCGGTTATATGTTAAGGGCCACCTTTTGGCCTGGGTTTCGCCAACCTATTATGCATGAAAAGGAAACTAGAATACAAATAAAAAAATTTATCAACTGCCATGTTTTCTCATTAAAATAATGTTGCCCCCTGAAATTTCTATTATCCGTCAAAAAAAATATGCCAAGCGACATTAATAAAGATCTCATTGTCGTGAGCAACAAAAAATTTTGTTAGATGTCACTTAGTTTAATCAAAATTGTCTCTTAGCACACTATGATTCAACTAGAACTTTCTTCGTTTTTTTCATTTCCTGGACAATTTTAGAAATGTCGCTTAGTATACATTCTTACGGGAAGGTATCGATGTATAAAACAACATACTTTAGAAGGCACTATCGGTGTTCATTCCCAAGAAATTCGAATTGAAATACAATTTTAACTAATTTTCACTAGAATTTTTAATAGTTTTTTTATTTAAAAAAAAGACTGTTAATTCAATATTTGTCAACATTTTACGAATTGTATAAAATTATACTATGTATAAAACTAAATTAAAAGTCAATATCACTACTAGTTCTCGAGAAATTTGAGTCGAAAAACAATTTTTACCAATTTTCAATAGAATTTTATATAGTTTTTTATTTTTTGTAAAAAAACTGTAAACTGATTTTTTTTGAAATTTTCACCAGTTGTCAAACACATTATTTTTCGTAAAATAAAATTATTTTGAGATTCAAATTGTTTTCCGTTCTTAGAATATCTGGGTTATGAATTTTTTTTCCAGTTTTTTTTATTTAAAAAAATAACGGTATGTTCTATTTTTTCGAAATTCATATCAAATCTGTATGACCTTATAATGAGTACATTAAATTTTATTTGAAATCAATAGCATTATTTTTTCGTGAGATATTTGAAACTAACCTAAATTTTTACTTTTTGTTAAAACCGTTATAGTGAAAAAACTACTCACTGAATTTTAATAAACGCCCTTTCAGCCTCTTTCGAAGTTATTATCTATCAAACAAAATTTATTTGAAGTCGATATCTTTACTTGTTCTTGAGATATCGACGACGAAAAATGGTACCAGAACGTACGGACGTACGAACGTACGAACGTACGAACGTACGAACTAAAAATGATTGAAATAGCCTCTAGGGACCTTGAAACGTCGAGAAATGTCAAAAATTCCAATTTGACAAATCGGACCGATTACAATAACTCCCTATGGGAAGTTAATAAATTATATACAATTATAAAAAATTTTTATCGATTTCACATTTATTACCAATTTATAAAAGTAGATATCCTCTTTGAACAATTACGGACCAAATATATGGTCAAAATGGATATATAGGGTTTTTCAGGCTGGTTCATGTTGAAATAGATTTTAATAGGCTGTGTGTTAGGTATTAAACATTTTTTTTTTATTTGAAAAGTCTATGAATGGGAATGCCAATATTTATTAAGTATAATTTTTCAGATTCCCGCCCCGGCTTTTAACTTTCGCACGGATCTGGGTCGTCCAATTTTAATGACGGTTTCTGTTTCACGAACATAGTTTTCAAAAAAGTACGGACCAATGAGTCCACCCGCCGAAAATGCACACCACACGGTACCTTTTTGACAATGCATTATCACCCGGTGAGCCAAGTGTGGGTTGTTGCCTCGTCACTAAAGATGATTTTTCAGTTGCACTAACGAACACTCATTTTGATATGGGGGTGTTTTTTCATTGTGTTACTTGCCATGGTAATTTGGCATCAAAACCTGAATATAAAACAATGCATTTGACAGATGTCACGAAAACAACATGGCTACCGCAGCCCTCTAAAATCTACTCGCGCCAATTGAAAACCACTTTAAGAGTCATTCAAAATGTTTAGGATTTGTTGATAACGTTTCTAGCTATTTCCCTTCTACTTCTATTTACAGGGTGCGTTTTATGTTCCAGGTTGATGTTTTTTTTAAATAACTTTTTAATGAACTACACTTTTATAATTTATATTTTACGGTCTTTGGTTTTATGATTGAAATATGATGTCGGTCAAGTGGGTGGTTGTGGTCTTGTGGTAAAGAGGAGCTCTTTTTTAGCAAACATGAAAGAGACATTCCCAATTTTTGTGCACGGCGTCTACTTATTTCGTATATTCAGCAATACTCTACCTATCGCAGTCGAAGTTTGGATAGTAATACGACTTCTAATGAATTCGATGTGGCTGCACTATTCTGGTCGGATAACACCCGAAGGAAGGTATATCTAGATTTTTGCTGAGTTACATAACCTGACTCAGCTTGTTGACGAGCCAACTCGGATTCCTGACGTTGCAAGTCAATCCGCCAACACTCTGGCCTTTTCCTTACCTCTGACCCCGATAAATACACTTTAAATGTATTTTCGCCTCTAGGCACATCAGACCATTGTGTCATACCGGCAAATTTCTCGTGTCAACAAACTCCAGTATAAAGAACCGTTTGGCTATACGTGAAAGCCAACTGAGACGGTCTCAATTATATCTTCATAAATGAAAAATGGAAAATGGCTGTGAAAACTGAAATGATAACTTTTTAATCACTTCACAGTTTAACAAATAGAGAATTGACCCCCTGGTTTGATTTGAGCTGAAAAATGGCTATCAGGGTTAGAGAAATAAGTTTCCGTAGTTTTAAGGCCAGCCCCACTGAGAAAAACCGGAAGAAGTTTAAGCAAGCTAGAAAGACATGTAACTTTCATATGCGATGAACTAAATTTTTGCATTATCAAAAATTACGGCAATGTCCCAAATGTCGCAATGCCCCAAATGTCATTTATAAAAATACGTACGAAACAGTACGAAATCCTCAGTTCCAACGCTCGTCTTCAATGACAATCCTTTTGAAAGCTCGAATTGGCTTCTAGCACAATTTGCTGTCAATTCGACGCTGCCAGAAATTGACATGTTTCCTCCATAATTGAGAGCGTTAATTGTTTCGCTGACGACAGTAGCCACAGCTCTTCATATTCGTTTTAAGATTTACACCCTTGTCTATCGGATGTGGACTTCCAACGGCAAAGTATAAGCTCATCTAATTATGATTTTTACAGTATTGGCCATCAGGGAATCAAAACTCGTATAGAATTTAATGCTTCGAAAACTCAATTCTGTCTGCGGTAGCTTCAGCGTAATCCTCCCTCAATGCCACTATCCATAAGTGGCGGTTGCATCAAGGAGACTGAACAGATTTTAGTTCTAGGTATGTGCATCACAGACCATCTTTTGTGGATTGATCACATATTTGACGCCGCCAAAAACGCTGCTAAGTATTTAGGTTTTCTCCACCGATGCAAAAAGTTTTTTACCTTGATCTGGCTGTAAGCTATAAGGCCTATATTCATCCAGAGCTTGAGTACAGTTGTCATATTCGGGACGGTGCTCCAATAACCCACTTGTGTCTCTTGGATAGAATCCAAAAAAGAGCCTTAAAATTTATAGGTGATACAACTTTAACTTCATTATCTTACCGCTATTTTCATAATTGATGCTTTAGTGAAATTACCAGTTGCATTCCTCCCCTCAAAAAATTCAACCGTAATACCCGTACTTCTAGGAATGCTCATCACTTTACCTTTGAACCCTATCAAGTACATAGATTCTTTTTTTAGTCACACTACGCGAATGTGGAATCCTTTACGCGGCTCAATATTTCCCACTCATTGCGATGTGCAGACATTCAAAACCAATGTACATCGCTATCTCCTTTCGAATCTTATCCTACTTTCCTGATTTCCCGCACTGTGTTTGACATTATAAGGGTATTCATAACCCTTTGAGTGCGCGTATTATATAAAACAAAATGCATCAACATTTTCTGTCGTATGTTGGCTTACATACTAATCACCCAATCTTTAAAGATTTCAAAAATTCAAAATCATACACTAAATGGTTGACTTTAAATAATTTCAAATCCTTATTGCTACGTTAGGTGCTTCAAAATTAATTTTATCGATCACTCTCTACGACTCAAATACCAACTGACTAATTTTATTCACACAAAAATGTAAACTAAATAAAATGGACCTAGGAAGTTTTATGCCCTAGGACCCATTTTTTTAATATTCCTTACATTATTTCATTAATTCCATTGCTTATTTTCAATTTATTAGAACTATTATTCATGATAAAATAACAAAAAAATGCTAACGACTGTGGTAAGAATAGGTTAATGTCATTAAAATCTTGGTGTACGAACTCCACTCGCTAAGGCTACGAATTATTATTAATTGACCAAAAGTACATAAAATAATCTATTAGCCTGTTAAATCCCATTTCAAACGCCATCTGTATCTTCCAGTTTATGACAGGAATAAACTTTCACTTGAAATTGCAGAAGATTAGCTCCTTTATGGGTTTCTAAATGGTCGTTACACCATCATTATCGGAGCTGATTAGGTAAACGCCTTAAAATCTTACAGAATACCATAATTCTTGACCTCATTTGGCTAAAAATCTTTTAAAAAAAAGCAATAAAAATTGTCTTCTTTTTTTTCAAAATACAGAGTTCCATTAAAGCAAAAAAGGTAATTACCCAGTACCTACTATTAAGAATTTTATTTTTAGAGAAAATATAAAAAATAACGAGATCATTTAATAAGAGTTTAAATAAGAGCCTTTTTCTGCAAACTGAATGAGAGCGTGGAACAGGGCTTATAGTTCAATGAACCCTCAGTCATAATTCATGCAAATATTTTCTATCAATATGGCAGCAACAGTAAAACATTTTGAAAATGTCAATATATCCTTAAAAGACTCTATTTAACCACACCAATTGTGTCAAACATTGACCTTCAAGAATTTATCATCATAACCACAGCTAGCAGTCTTAAGTGGCGAATAAATTTCTCTTAAAAGGCAAAGAAAATATGATTTTGTCTGTGATGATTTATTAGTTTTTCTATAAACGTCTCTTACAATGTAAATTCGTAGACATAGACAGCTCTGAACTTGGGACAAAAGGAAAAACATTTTAAATCGCCTTTTTGAAGTGGAAATTTCGAACTCAATTTTAAGGTCAATTCTTTGGGCGAAAATGCAAGGACATACATCTTTTGTTCAGATCAAAAGGACTCTTACGACGATTCATGAGTGTGCATAACTGAAGAAATTTTGTCACAGTTATAATAAGACGACCTTCAGATCGCAGACACTTTAGTTGCTGAATGGCCAATCGAATCGTTTCAAATGTCTTGACCTGATATGGAAAATCATTTGAAAAACTGTTTCAAGACATAAATCAAAACGTTTTACGTGCTGTTTTTGCTTTTCTTGAAATAATTTAATATCTACTTTACATAAATTAAATTAGAGAACAGAAAATAGATTCTGGTGACAAAAATTCGTAAATCTTTTAATACTGAGGGTTGGATGGTTTACTTCGCTTGGTTTTTGATCTATGTTGGCGGTAGCGTAAACAAAGAACTTATAATTAGTATACGCGTTGTGCAGCCCATTACTGTTCCATGTTCCTTATAGTACGGTACCTTACGGACGATTGCATTTAAAACCCTGTTTACATTTGGAATATTGCGTACATACTACATCGTGATTGCATTGGAAACTTTGAGGAGCTAATAGTCAATAGTCAATAGATTGATATCTCCATTTTAGTAATTTCCATTGATAGAACTAAATATCTTCATTCCCCAGACATTTTTTTACCTCTCATGGAATAAGTCAAAAGGACGAAGAAACTGGTGTCAAATTTCATTACAGGTTCATTTAATGTATTAAAGAAATTCGGGAGCATGTCTTAATATCGAAGGATAAAAATCTCGAATGCAAAAAATTTCGAAAAAACAAATTTTTAATCTAGAATGCAAAAATCTCGAATGCACAAAAATCTCGAATGAACAAAAATCTCGAAAGACAATATCTCGAAAAAAAATATAAATTCGAGATTTTTTTTTTTACCTATTTAAAGAGTTCACACTTTAATTAAACGTATAACATATTTAGTTTATTCAGCAATTTATTCCTTGTTTGAGAAAATAAACAATAAAAAATATTTAAAATATTTTACAAAAAAAAATCATTAGGTATCATAATAAAGTTATAAAAAATGTCAAAAACAAAGAAAAAGTTATAAATTCATAAACATACCTATAAAGGCATATGTAGGTATAACAAAAAAGTATGAATTATTTTGAGTTGTACGCAAGACTCCTAAGGTACACCACATAACTCCTCTCTTCTTTTTCGTCGAGTACTTTTAAAATTTGTTTTTTTTTTTTAAATACTCCCGTCTTACCTTAGTTTCCTGGCCCATCTGAATTTTTCAACCAGACAACTAATTTAAACTGACTCATCAGCCAAAATTTCAAATAATTTGTAAGGACCAATGTGCGGTCTTCCAACTAAAACCTTAAGCCTCCTATGCCAGGACTCTACTCTGTTTTGAGTTCTGGGTAACTCTGTCATGGGTAGTTTACTAGTCAGTCTCAGTCGTGTTTTTGTTAAACAGTTATTAATAATCTAGAATTAATATATTAATTTTTGAGACAATGGTTACAATTCGCGCGAATTGTAACCATTGTCTCAAAAATTAATATATTATATTCTAGATTTTTGCATTCGAGATTTTTTTTTCGAGATTTTTGTGTTTCGAGATTATGCATTCTAGATTTTTTTTTTCGAGATTTTTTCAATTCTAGATTTTTGTTTTCGAGATTTTTACTTTCGAGATTTTTGCTTTCTGGATTATTGTTTTCGAGATATCGTAGTGAAAATTTAATTTGTCTCTTATGTATCGGCACAACAAGTGCCATGAGAACCACGCCAGCCGCAGCCCTAGAAAATTTCCTCTTACTTGCCCCACTCGATCTATTTACGAAGGAGTTGGGGGCCATAATTGCTCTGGGACTTAATGAGTTTAAAAATTAGAAAAGGGGCCGTGGCAAAAGAACCATTGTAAACTGCACTGACATAGACAATCTGTAATGAAAAATTCCCGAACGCGGTAAGTTAACTTTAGGATGAATCAATCAAATTACGAAGAATTATGCTGGCGGAAGACAATCCGCAGACTCAGTATAATCAATTTATTAAAAAAAAAATCACGGATAAAATAATACCGGCGCGCGACGCGAAGAATAAAGTTAGATTATATACTGAAAATGACATATAACGTACGAATGTCAATCAATTGAACTGTTCGGCAATTTTCACCACCGACAGCAAACACAGTACTGCCGGCCACTAGCTCAGGTTTGGGGTGGGTTTAATTGGAAGGAAAATTGATTAATCGTTCGTTTAATCAAATGTTATGAAAAATTAATTTTGATAACGAAAGTAATTAATAGGAATAGGGTGTTCCTGAAAAAAATTTAAATAAAAGAAATAAGTGGGCGCCAGTAATTTTTTTTTCATTAAAGGAAACTTTTTGAAGCTGAACCAACGACAAAGAATTTTTAAATAAATTAAAAAAAGGAATTTATTTTTTTTGTATTAAGAAATTTTAATTAAATTCGATTTTGCTTTTGAAAACTAGCAAGTAGGATTAAAACCCAAGATCTTTTAAGAATTTCAAAAAACAAAGAAGTGATTTAGACAAAAGAAGATGGACCGTTAACACTTGCTCCCGAACGAACAAAGACTATTTTTACCGGGTCACGAGTTCCGCTTTATCGGAACTTTCTCGAAACGAAAGCCAAACGACAAACTAGTTCTTTTTACTTGCGACTTATAGGTACTATAAGGCAAGTTATGCATTCGGAAAAAAAATCGAACTGGACATTTTGTTCAAAGTTGACATTACGATAATAGCGAAGACCAAAAAAGTGGGTCTCGCAATTCTGTCTGTCTGTTCGACAAGAGCTAAACGGCTCGGCCGATTTTCTTTAAACTTGGTAGATATGGGTTTTATTTCCCCCCCGGATGTTTTTTGATTTGATTTTTTAGGACCAAAAATAACGGTACCTGCCATACGATTTTTTTTAGAAATTTTATAAATTATTTTTTTTTTTTTTAAAAAACTGTCCCACAGATTGTTTTAAAAAAAATCATTACATTTCATTTAGTTAAACCTAGGTAATGAATGGAAATAAATGTCCAAAAAATTATTATTTTTGGTACCCCCCTTTGAAGCACTTTTTTTGTTTTTGATTTTCTCAAAAACGGTACAACCGATTTTGATCATTTTTATATGTTAAGGCTCCCCAGCAGTTTCAATATTATTGCGTATTAAATTTTCAATTTTTTTTTTTTGGATTTTTAAAAAAAATTTCAAAAATTTTTTTTTGAAAACTCAATATTTCGAAAACACCATGCTCGATTTTTTTTAAAACTTGATACATAAAAGTTTCTTAAAATCATCTACAAGATATGAGAAAAAAAATTTATTTTACTTAAAAATAACGGTACCCTCCATACAAATGTTAAAAAATCGTATTTTTTCCGAAAACGCCAAAACGGTTCCGAGAATTTTGCTTAAATTTTTAGTCTTTCGATTAATTTTAAAGATCTATAATTTAATA
Organism: Philhelius festivus; assembly: GCA_963931855.1. Lineage (NCBI taxonomy): Eukaryota > Metazoa > Arthropoda > Insecta > Diptera > Syrphidae > Philhelius > Philhelius festivus. The sequence continues at coordinate 230,298,683 of OZ007555.1, read as the reverse complement.
CAAAAAATTTTGAAAACAAGACATTACTGACTGTACTTACCATAGAACGATTTTTTAAAATTTTGAATTTCTCATTATCGACATAACGGATTTTAATGAAATTTTTTTTATAGAGATGCTTCTAAAAATTTTAAGAAAAATTGCATTTTAAAACTTTAAAAAAAAATATTTTTTCAATTTTTGAAAAAAAATCATTTTTTTTTGGAAAATTCGATATCTCAAAAATGGGTCAATATTTTCAAATTTTTTCATTCGTACAATAATTAAAACCTAAAGTAGACGTACCAAGTTTTTTTTTTAAGATTTTAAAAATTTTATATAAAACCTTATTTTATTAAGAAACCACTACAGCGACTTATAACTTATGTTCTTGCATAAATTCATATTTGCATAGCATTCTGTTTTTGTCTCTTAGTAGGTACTAAAAGAACTTAAATAAAATGCACGACTGGGTCGCACGAACTTGCTCCTATGTAATCGACTGGGAATTTTAAAAACGAATGTTATTAGAGAAAACTGTTCATAAGGATAAAATTAATTTTTAAATTCTTTTTTAGTCTTTAACAAAAATTATAAGTCCTTGTAGTGGTTTCTTTAAAAGAAGCTTTTATATACAAACTTTTTAAAAGCTTTTTAAGAAAAAATTTTGGTACGCTAGCTTAAAGTTTTTATTATTGTTCGAATAAAAATTAAATTTACGAATAGAAATATTGACCCGTTTCGGAGATATCGAATTTTCAAAAAAAAGAAAAAAAATATATTTTTTTTCAAAAATTCAAAAAATATTTATTTTAAAGTTTTGAAATGCAATGTGTTTTAGACTTTTTAGAAGCTTCTCTATAAAAATTTTCATTAAGATCCGTTATGTGGATAATGAGAAATTCAAAATTCGAAAAAATGGTTCTATGGTAGGTACAAGCTGTAATATCTTAATTTCAAAATTTTTTTTATTAAATTAAAGATCGTAAAAATTAATTGAAAGAAAAAAAATTTTATCAAAATTCTAGGTGCCGTTTTCGAGAAAAATACGATTTTTTAAAACCATTTTTTTTTAATTTTTTAGCATTTGTATGGTAGGTACCTTTATTTTTAGGTAAAATAAAAATTTTTTTTTCACATTTTGTAGATTATATTGAGAAACTTTTATTTATCAAGTTTAAAAAAAATCTAGCATGGGATTTTCGAAATATTGAGTTTTGAAAAAAAATTTTTGAATTTTTTTTTAAAAATCCAAAAAAAAATTTTTTGAAAATTTGAGTACACAATTCTATTTATGTTTTTGGGGAGCTTTAGCAAAAAAAAAATGATCAAAATCGGTTGAACTGTTTTTGAGAAAATCAAAAACAAAAAAAATGGTTCCATGGGGGGTACCCTCAATAACCATTTTTCGGAAAATTTTTTTTAACCAATACCTAGATTTAATTAAATGAAATTTTTCTGTATCTTTATTTTTAAAATCTGTCGAACAGTTTTTGAGAAAAAAAAAATATTTATAAAATTTCGAAAAAAATTCGTATGGGGGGTACCGTTATTTTTGGTCTTAAAAAAAAAAAGAAAAAAACGTGTGGGGGGAAAAAATTAAAAATGATATTTACCAAGTTTAAAGAAAATCGGCCGAGTCGTTTAGCCTGTAGTCGAACAGACAGACAGACAGACAGACAGACAGACAGACAGACAGACAGACAGACAGAATTTCGAGACCCACTTTTTTAGTCTTCGCTATCATCGTAATGTCAACTTTGATCAAAATCTCGAGTTCGATTTTTTTTACGAATGCATAACTTGCCTTATAGTACCTATAAGTCGCAAGTAAAAATGATGATAATTTTATCCTTATGAACAGTTTGTTCTAATAACATTCGTTTTTAAAATCCCTAGTCTATTACATAGGAGCAAGTTCGTGCGACCCAGTCGTGCATTTTATTTAGTTCTGGGTAGAACCTGTTCAGAGATTGTTCAGAGCGCACTCTATGAGCTCGGTATAAAAGAGCTGAGCAGAGAGAGTTAAATGCTCGCGTGTGTTTATAAAAGAATTCAGAGCTCTTAGAACACGCTCGATTCGGCGAAAGTTCAGAGCATGTTCGACATGCTCGTGCTCTGTTCAATGCTTTACTCTGAATGAAAAAAGAAAAACGCCCTTTGAAGTTGAATGTAGTTAAGTCTTAGAGTATTAACTACATCTATCGGGCAATTTCCGTGTTAGGCTAGGCGCGCACATTCAATTTTAGTTGCACAACTGTTTCGTTGCTTATAGAAAACAGATTAACTATTTGGTTGAATGTCCGCGCAGGTGCATATAATTATATGTTACACAAAATAGCGAACTCTCTTTGGGCAATCGCTTAGTTTGTGTCAAAACACAAACTTCTTAGTTGCTCGAACCAAGCAGTTGCGAAACTAAAAATTGAATGTGCGCGCCTAGCCTTAGTGTTTTCAATAAGTGAAAAAGTGAAATCTAGAACCATTTCAACTTTTACTTTTTGTGTTTTTCGAGATGGAAGATAGAAATTTGAAATGAGTTGGAAAAAGAGAGCATGTAGTTCTAGCTTTATTCTATGCTTTACTGTTTTCAAATCTTCCCTGAAAATAAAATATCTCCCTGGTTTGACAATACTGACAATACTGTTCCTATTCGATTTTAATTTCGATTTCGATGATAAGATTGACTTATGGCTTTGATAGTTCTCACAAAATACTCTATTATTGAAAGCCATAAATTGCCAAATAACATCGAATGATGGATACTTTGTACATGGATTAAAAAGTGTCAAGAAAGGTATTTTATTTTTTGCTCCGGAAAAGAGCAATTTTAGGGCTTTCGGCTGACATTTTGTACGAAACATACTTTGTACGTCATAACTGGATTCGTCCTCTATTCGTAGTCATAAACTGTCAAATTCCATCAAAGGATGGCTACGATGTCGATGGATTAAGAAACGTCCAAAAATCCACACCAAACATACTGGATTCTGATACATCAAATAATAACATCAGTTCAACCCAACAATTGTTTTTGCGGCCTACAACATCAACAACCAATCTGCAACGTGTCAAAAATCTACAATGTGTCAGAAATGTGTATAGGTTTGAAATTTTGTTTACCATTAACTGTTTTCCTTTGGACTCTAGGATTGAGTGCTTAGTAGGTACTTCTCATTGCATTCAACAATTTAATAAGATCATGAATTCTCTGTCTTTTATTGAATGATAATCAATTTTTTTTTTTTTTTTATAATCTACCCGCGCTCAAAGGATTAGATTACCCTTTAAATGTTTCAACACAGCGTGGGCGTGAAGTTAAGTAGAGAAAGAAGGATAGGAAAGATGTGTGGCACGATGTTCTGAGACTGAAGGTTGTTGTCTCAGGTATTTTATCTCCAGGGATGGCGGCTGAACTAAAGCGGAGAATGCTGTGTCTTATTTCTATATCGCTTATAATTCACATTATTTTATTCGTGTTCATCCTTGTTCAATTACATGTTGTTAGTGTTATGAATTAAATAAATAAATTAGCACTCGAATTTCGAGAGCTGGGTCGGCTAGTTTTTATTATTTACCTTAATGTAAGTATCTGTTCCTCAGGAGATATTTAATTTCTCCATTTTGTATTTTTATATACATTCTATAGTATTGCAAAAATTTCTGTGGCTGTTTTTTAAACTATCGTGGATGTTGACCGTTAGGTAATTTGCCACTTATAACCAGATACACCCAATACAGTACAAAAAAAACCGCTTGTTTCATTTTTATAATCGGTACGATTTTCAAATCATGCATGTGCGTGCATTCACATTTAACGCCATGGGTCATATTTCTAGCATCCAAAAAATCGTGCGATTAAAAATCATAAGTGCGTGCATGCCAATTTTTGTTTACGATTACAATTTTCAAGACAGAGTAATTTAAATCGCAAGTATGAGGATATCCATTTAAGTGCATTTGTTACACGCATACTTATGACAATCGCATCGCAAAAAAAATGAAAAAAAATTTTACCTTTAAATCACGATTTTTTGGTATCAAGTGCAATTATTCTCATTTAAAATGATATGCTATATTTTTGCGATTAAAACCTGCGTAATCCCGCGTTCCTGGCCTAACTCTACCAAACTTCACTTTACGTAGCCGAGTCCCGTGACAAGTTTTTTTTGCAACCATATTTAACTTTTGAAATAATTAGGTTCGTTCCTTTACTTTTACACTGTGACTGTCTGTGAATTCCTGGGAATTTCAATCCAAAGTTCTGTCAAAGAAATAAATAAAATTCCAAATGATGTTTGTCCTTATGTGGGCTCAAGGTCAATTGGTATTATATTTTATTTCTTATGTTGTGACGTTTTGGATATGATTACACCCTTTGTGAAGTAAATATGTCTGAAGGAGGTGTAATCCCATCCGAAACGTCGCAATGAAAAAATAAAATATAATAACAATTGACCTTGAGTCTACATAAGGACAAACATCATTTATATAAAGAAAATGTCACGAAGAAAGGAAACATTTAAATAAAATTCTACTAAAATGCATGCACAGAAAATGTTTCTAATATTTAAAAATAAATATTGACATTACGATTGCAGTTTTATGTATGTTTGTTGGACACGTTTGTTAAAAAAAACTTCGGCACTCGGACGAACGTTGATGTTTGAACATCTTAACCGTGAATCCTTTTAACCACACATTTTTACTTGCGACTTATAGGTGCCATAAGGCAAGTTATGCATTCGTAAAAAAATCGAACTTGAGATTTTGATCAAAGTTGACATTACAGTCTCGCAATTCTGTCTGTCTGTCTGTCTGTTCGACTACAGCTAAATGGCTCGGCCGATTTTCTTCAAACTTGGTAGATATGGGTTTTAATTCCCCCCCGGATGTTTGTTTTTTTTTTTAAGACCAAAAATAACGGTACCTGCAATACGATTTTTTTTTCGAAATTTTATAAATATTTTTTTTCTCAAAAACTGTCGCACAGATTAAAAAAAAAATTCATAAAATTTCATTTAATTAAACCTAGGTAATGGTTGAAAATAAATTTCTAAAAAATTATTATTTTTGATACCCCCCTTGGAATCATTTTTTTTTTTGTTTTGGATGTTCCCAAAAACGGTACGACCGATTTTGATCATTTTTTTATTTTAAGGCTCCCTACCGATTTCAATATTATTGTTTATTAAAATTTTCAAATTTTTTTTTTGGATTTTTAAGAAAATTACAAATTTTTTTTTGAAAACTCAATATTTCGAAAACCCCATGCTCGATTTTTTTGAAACTTGATAAATAAAAGTTTCTTAAAATAATCCACAAGATATGAGAAAAAATGTATTTTACCTAAAAATAACGGCACCCTCCATACAAATTTTAAAAAATGGTTTTCGAAAATCGTATTTTTCTCCAAAACGGTTCCGAGAATTTTGCTTAATTTTTTTTCTTTCGATTACTTTTTTAAGATCTATAATTTAATAAAAAAAAATTTTGAAAGCAAGATGTTACTGACAGTACCTACCATAGAACGATTTTTTAAAATTTTGAATTTCTCATTATCGGCATAACGGATTTTAATGAAATTTTTTATAAAGAAGCTTCTAAAAAGTTTAAAAAACATTGCATTCAACATTCAATATCTCTAAAAGGGCTCAATATTTTTTTGTAAATTAAATTTTTATTCGTACAATAATAAAAACTTTAAATTGGCGTACCAAATTTTTTTCTTAAAAATGTTTTAAACATTTTTTATATAAGAGCTTATATTTTTTTAAGAAACCACTGCAACGAATTATAATTTTTTTCGTGCATGAACTAATATTTGCTTAAAACACATGGCATCCTATGTTTAGCTCCAACTACTAAAGAGGTGTTTTAGTCATTTAAAAAATGAATTTTTTGCTTATGAAAAACTCTCTAATAACTTTAATTTTTGAAATTCTTAGTCTTTTACATAGGAGCAAGTTCGTGCAAGTAATAATAGTATCTGATAGACTTTTTAGTAACTGAAGCCTCAAAAAAGTGCTTTCTTTAATTTAAGGCACTCACATATCTCATCTCTTTGAAGTCATTGTCTATTGCTGAAGCGAATCTAAAAGATTTTATTAAATGTCAGACGTTGGGTATTCCAAAAGGATATTATCTGTTGTATACAAATTTAAAGGATCAGGAAATGATGGGAAGTAAGTTAATGATACTTATGCATAGAGCTGAAGAACATCCTGGTAGCAGAAAGTAAAAACTAATAGATACTGAGTGAAAAAGCTAATACATATTTATAGTATTAACTTCATTTCGTATGCATAATTAATAATGCTGCTCACCATATTCTAATAATAAATACTGGATTCGTCTAAGTGAGTACTAAAAATTCAACTGAAATTTGCTTGTCCAAATGATAAGACTTAATAATTATCAAAATGAGTGTTCATTAGTGCAAACATTGCGCGCACTGCGCCCATTTTACGGTGGACGTTCACAGTCGATTTTTCAAAGTTTGGTGGCCAAATTTAAGAAAACCGGCTCGGCAATCAATCAGACAACATTCGTACGTCAAAAGAACGCAAGATCGGCTGAAAACATGGCCGCTAACACTCACTGTTCGTGCACATTTGAGTCTTTACACTCCAAGTCCGCAACTAGACGAATAACGGAGTAGCGAAACTCAACATGTGCACGAACAGGCCTAATTCTTCACCCATGGTGTCTACACCTGAATGCAACCCATTATCCCAGTATTCTTAAATACCGGTTATTTGGTTCCGTCTATGTAGAAGCCATTTGTCTTTTTGCCAGAGATTATTCTCATTCGGCCGTCAGTCAACATAGTCAAGTCAGTTCTTATAATTTTCACTCCCATTATAAATTTTATTTAATAAAGTTAAAGTTATTTGTTTTTTTTTTCAATTCTGAACTTTTTTAAAACTCGGCCTTTCGCAGACTTCAAATTGGTGAATTTTACGTTGGGACTTGGGCCTGCAGCTGTATAAGATGCAACTACCAAGAGCACAAAGTTAATTACCACAGCCGCCATTTGTTCGCTGACTGGTCTTCGGAGCGTTTAGAAGAGGACCCCAATTTTGGATAAAAACTCCACCACCTGCAAGTGTTCCATCTTGATCTCATAACTCGTATGAACCTGTGGATGGATATACGAAACTTTAAACATTCTCGTGGAGTCATCCAGTTTGGATTAAGTTTAAAAATATGGATCTAGTAGATTTTCATGTCTGTTCATGTTGTGTGTTTGCTTTTACATAAGTATCCGGAAATTGTATCACTCACTCAGCCGGACCACCACACTCATCCAACACCAGTAACCAGTTACATAATGCCAAGCTCGGTAGCTTGTTGACTGCTGTTGAAACAGTGGCCATTCCGATTGGGTGATCTCCCAGTCCCCCGTACCGTAAGCCAGAGTAAAAGCAAACAGTCTGATAGCTCGGGAATCTGGATCTAAAGAGTCATACGGAGGGTATGGTGCAGAAGTAACCGAAGTTCGTCCTAAAACCATTTCGTCGCGTTGGGAAAAAAGATCAAGTCTTTGATCTTCATTTCCGAAAGTTCGTCAATGTCGTCAAAAAATGCCCTTCCTAATGATTGTGCTCTAAATTTGGCCAGAGCAGAGCATTTGCAGAGGAAGTAGAGGACTGTTTCCTTTCCCTGCTGGTTCCCACAGCTATTACATTGAGTGTTGTGAGGAATGCTTTGCTTCTCTGGATGCTCTCAACAGATTTCTAGATATAACGTATTTAGTTAAAATGCTCTACCTACGGGTTGATTCGCTAAGAAAAATTTAGAGAATATACAGACAATATTAACTCTTTCCGTAAGTGAGTTATGAAGGGCACAACTCTGCCTGGTCAGCTCGTACACCTGTTCATTCCCATCAATGCCACAATGGACCGGAATCCAGAAAAGAGTGACATTGTGGTTAATATTGAGGCTAGTACGTTCACCCCGACATTTCTGGACCAATTTGGAGGCTTTAAGAGCCGCCTGACTGTTTGTGAAACCGTATTTCGGTTCTGGTTTGGATCTTGTTTGAGTACCTTGCATACTTCCCTGTAAAAATAATTTGGGATTTATCGGCAGCAGGGTTCGGACTTGGGTTTTAAATTTTCGAAGTAAATACGGAAAAAAACTGAAGTAGATCCAAAATGTTCGAAGTAGATTTAGGAAATCAAATTATATAAACATAACATATACATATGTATGTATATGTATATAAGTGATTCTGATTTCAGACTTGTAAAAAAATTTTAATTAAGTATTACTATTTTAAAGGAAATTTTCCATCAACCGACTTGTACTTTTGTATGAATTTTATCGATTCAAAAGGTGGATCATAAATATCTTTCCGTTTTTCTGTAAGTGCTCTCGAAAATATTAAATTATTCCACGGTGCTTACATTTAAACGATTCATAAACTTGTTTTTTATGTAATACAGAGTGATCGGCGCTGTCTTTAAATATGTTGGCTAAGAATTTCAAAGAGAAGTAGATCAGAAAAAAGAGAAGTAGGGAAGTAGATTAGATTTTTTTCTCAAAATCGAAGTAGATCTACTTCGATCGAAGTAAAGTCCGAACCCTGATCGGCAGTATCCCCAAGTCAAACTCTTAAAGTTCCAAATACAGTCTTAAAATTAAATAAAGAACTTTCGTTTTTAATAAATAACTGTCCGTTATAGAACTAAGTAATTAAGAAGGGTCTTAATAGCTTAAACAAAAACCCACTGTGTCGAACCCAAATGTATCCGATTTATAAAATTAACAATTTGTCACGCCTTTAAGGTGAAACGTGATACTGACTGTAAAATAATATCCAACTTTATTTTGGATGTTTTGCAATACACAAACCTTTTTTTTAACTCCGTTTATTCTCAGTTTATTTTCAATTTTATTCGTCCCTAAAAATAAATGGGTCAATTTATATTTTCGAAACCTAAAAGGTGGGAAACATTAACTGAAGACCTTTTACGCTATACACTTTCAAAAAGGACACGACACCTAACACCTTAGATATCCTTAATTCTCATAAAGTATCCTACACACACAAGGGGCATGCAGAGTAAATTAAGTGAGCCAATTTAATCAGTTCTTGCTTTTTAAATTGGATTATAAGTCCTTTTATTTACAAGAATCCTCTTTTTTTCATTAAAGCCAAATATTCACCCTTTATTCAGTCCTTTGTGTGTAAGTGTTTTTTGTGTTCATTTTGTATCCTGCATACATTTTTATCCTTAGTAATTTTTCACAGGATGTTCAACTCAACAGCTGATCACACAGGATAAGGATAACTCATTCCCTTTCAAAAACACAGCTGGAAATGGAGAATTCCAATAAGTTTTTCTTGTTTGCCAAGTCATTTTTTTTCGTTTGTTAGCGCCATTTGTATTTTGATGAAGTTGTTTTTTTTTTATTTGAATTTGAAAAATCATATTGTTTCTGTTTCTGTTTTTTTTTTTCTCATTTAATTCTGCGGCAGCAACATTGAAAGGATTATCGTGTTTTTCTTTTCATGGTTTTTGTTTTTTTTTTTCAGCAGGAAGCAAAGCTGTTGTTTTGCAATTTCCAATACAATTCTACGAGTACTGGTTTTCCTCTATTTCCGGTTGAATGAAGACAAACCGGACTTTTTTTTTACACAGCTAGATGCAGTTGGTTCGGTGGGGAATGGGGATACGGAAATACCTAGTTTTATTGTGGGTAATGGACCTTGAGGATTAGGTGCAAATATGCAGTTTAAGCTACATCAGCTGTCATGTTAAAAACTTTAAAGATGTAATAATTGGATTAATTGTCGTGAATTTGTCGTAAATTTGTCGCACTTGTTGTCAAGTTAGTACTACTACCCCTCAAAAAAGCGTAAAATTAATTCGAAAATGAAAAAGTACAGGGTAAATAATCGTCGTAAATTTGTCGTAAAGGAAAAAAAAGCATTATCGCATACTTTCTTCCTTAAAAATGTTTTCAATATAGCAAGAGCCCTTATATTGACATTACATATTTCACAAAACCTAGCACTACCATTTACCCTGTACTTTTTCTTTTTTGAGTTCATTTTACCCTTTTTTGCGGGGTAGTAGTACTAACTTGACAACAAGTGCGACAAATTTACGACAAATTCACGACAATTAATCCAATTATTACATCTTTACAATTTTGAACTTGTAGTGCTCACTTGACGGACATAGTTTCTTCAGTCTTCACTCTTGTATATCGCTAATGAATGGGCCTTAACTATGTGGATTGTTTGCACATTTTCTATTGACAAGGTCCTTGGGGGAAGAAACGTCAATTTTGTGCACTAAAATCTATTTGAAGCTTAAAAGAATCGAAACTAAATCGGACTGGAAAAATCAGTGAATATACACTGTTGGTTAGTAAAAAATTTCCAAAAAATGGGTATGAATGGTACGCAGGTAGAAATGGCAGTCTAGGCCTGTGACCCAATTAGCGCTGAAGTGTGCTTTTTTGGTACCATGACTCGCGTGAACCTGCAGATGGGATTGATATGCAAAATTCTGGACATTCTCGCGGAGTCATCCAACTTGGATTTAGTTCAAAAATATAATGAAGTAGGTTCTGATGTTTCTTACTGTATTTTTGCTTTTGCACAATCTCCGGAAATTGGATCACTCACTCAATCGAACCACCGCACTGATCCGACACCATCTACACTGTGCCAAGCCATGAGTGTTAACCAGTCGCGCGCTGGGTAAGGCTCTGTTATAGCCCTCAGACCGCTAGCTCAAGATCTAAAGAATTAAATGGAGGGCATAGCACAGAAGTAACCGAAGTTCATCCTAGAGCCATTTCGTTGGGTTCAGACAAAAATCAAGCCTTTGATCTTCATTTCCAAAAGTTCGCATATATCGTCAAAAAATGCCATTCCTAATGATTGTGCACTGAATTTGGCCAGAGCAGGGTATTTGGAGAGGAAATGAAGAACTGATTCCTTTTCCCGCTGATACAATAGTTTTGTGAGGAATGACTAGCTTCGCTGCATGCTCTCCTAGTCCGCTACAGGTAGTTACGATCCTATCTGTCTTGCCTGGATCTGCATATCCGATCAAGTGTTCGGTCCTCGGAACTGTTACGTCCGTGTGGTTCCCCTTGCGGGGCATAGGGCCTCCACTACTCCTACGCGCCATCGTGTACGGTTTCTGGAGACGTACCTCAGCTCTCTCCAACTCTTCCCCAGTTGTGCTGATTCCTCTTCGACTGTTCTTCGCCAAGTACTTCTGGGTCGGCCCACCTTTCTGCCTGGTTGTGTGAGAGGATTCCATTGCATCGCTTGACTCGCAATGCACTCGTGGCTTTTTCGAAGCGTATGTCCAATCTACTGCCACTTACCTTTTCGTATTATAGAGTCGATGGGTTCCTGATTATTAGAGATACGGTTAGGCCAGAAAATCCGCAAGATGTTTCGCAGACATCTATTTACGAACTTTTGCAACTTTCTTGTGACAGTGGGTGTTCCTTTCCATGTACTGCATCCATAAAGAAGCATGGATTCTACATTGGAGTGGACCAGTCGTAGCTTGGTCTTTAGGTTTATAGAGTTTTTTCTCCATATTTTGGACCGTTATATCTAGTTCGGTCCCGCCATCAGTAGAGACAATACTCCCAAGGTATTGAAAACTCTCTACCGTCTCTACTGGTTGTCCAGAAATATCTATTTGAGTAGATGAGGAAGTTCCAAGGCTGATCCTTTCAGTTTTTGCCGTATTGACCTTAAGCCCGAAGGTTTCGGCTTTTCTCTCTCTACCCTTGTTGTCATTTGATGAAGATCCATGATCCCATGAGAGAGTAAGCACACGTCATCCACGTAGTCAAGATGTTTCAAGTGTGATAGCAGATTCCACTGAATTCCTCCATTTAAAGTCGACAAAGCTGCATGCAGCACAACACTTATTACCAATAGGAACAGTATTGGTGACAGTATACAACGTTTTCTAACGCCACTTTGGATTTCAAACTCCTCTGACAACCTTTCTTTATGCAGAATCTGACAATTGGATCCTTCATATATAGCCTTGATTATAGCGATCAATTTATCCGGGATGGACCTCCTGCGCAAGGCAAGCCAAATAAATTCTCTATTGACACTGTCAAACGCCTTTTCGAAATCGATGAACAGCAGGTGAAGTGGTGATCGATATCCACGCACTATTCGATGATGATCCGCAAGGTGTTGATGTGATTCACGCAGGAAAATCCAATGCGTTGTTTAATTCAATTCCTATGTCTGCACCTCTTCTGTTTCGGACGTCCTGGAGACTGCTTTAAAATCGCCGACTAATCGCAAAGTGATCAATTTGGTTGGAAGTTGCTTGTCTGTCCGTCGACACCCAACTGATTTTGTGGCACGTCTTGTGCTCAAACATGGTTCCTCCTATAACAAGGCGGTTGGCGTTACAAAAATCGACAAAACGTTCGCCATTGTTGTTCCAGTTTCCAACACCATGCTTTCCCATAACATGCCTGAGCCCGTCATTGTCATTGCCAATTGCATTACCCATTACCATTATGATGTCTCCACGTGGTGTACTACGAGTATCATAATCAGCACTCAGTCGGTTATAAAAGGCCTCCTTCTCCTCGAACATTCGTAGCTTCGTTTAATTTTCATTTCTCTTTGGGCTTGACATTCGTCTTGCAAAAACCAAAATCACTCGTCTTAGTTAAGTTGTTTGCGTCACGTGCGTCGCGCGTCGGTCAGTTCTTTAAATTAAGTAAATTAAATTAAATTATTATGTATTTTCTTGTTCGGTTCGCGTCGCGTCGGTTTAAAGTGCAACAGCTTAAGGCATCAGTTGGGCAAGAGTTAGAGCCCCAGTGGTGCCTTCTTCAATGTATCGTCGCTGTAGATCGAATACCTCGTAACCCAGAAAAGTCAGGAGAGACAAAAAACTTATTATCAATGAGAGGCAATGAGAGACGTGTTGTTAATTATGCGCGTGGCTCTGCAATTATAGTTTTTAGGTTCACAGGATATTTTTCATTAGATCCGGAATTTTTTTCACAATATAATTGCATCATTACCTAAAAATCGGTTTTTTCTGGGTTACGAGGTTTTCGATCTACATCGACGATATATGCTTTGGTAAGCGCGAACCATCATCGGTCGATCGTCGTGGTATGAAGAAAAACAAATTCTCGAATTTTTTATCGAAAGCGATATTAAAAGTTGCGTATTAACGAGTAGATTCTGAATATGTATTTACTTTTTGATTTGGACATAACTTTTGGGCCTCTACCGCGGCTTAAAGTTTTTTACCTTTGAAATATTTGACGTTAAAATTGGGGCAAAATCAGTGGCGTAGCGTGTCATCTCGGCGCCCGGATTGATTAACATTACATTACTTATTTTTAATAACAAAAAATCATTATAGCATGACATTTTCCGTCTCCCATTTGGTAGTAAATAGCATCAATTGAGTTTTGCCTTGGTTTACACCTAGTCCACAACTCTTGGTCCAGTTACTAACTTTTTCTAAAGCCATTTCTGTGATTTGATTGAATGGCACATACTATAAAATCTTTTTAACTTCCCATAGGGAGTTATTGTAACCGGTCCGATTTGTCAAATTGGAATTTTTGACATTTCTCGACGTTTCAAGGTCCCTAGAGGCTATATCAATCATTTTTAGAGAGATGTCTGTGTGTGTGTGTGTACGTACGTTCGTACGTTCGTACGTCCGTACGTTTGTACGTCCGTACGTTCTGGTACCATTTTTCGTCGTCGATATCTCAAGAACGAGTAAAGATATCGACTTCAAATAAGTTTTGTTTAATAGATAATTACTTCAAAAGAGGGCGTTTATTAAAATTCAAAATTTTGGTTAGTTTCAAATACGATCGTATCTCACGAAAAAATAATGCTATTGATTTCAAATAAAATTTAATGTATTCATTATAAGGTCATACAGATTTGGTATGAATTTGGAAAAAAATTAACATACCGTTATTTTTTTAAATAAAAAAAACTGAAAAAAAAAATTTCATAACCCAGATATTCTAAGAACGGAAAACAATTTGAAACTCAAAATAATTTTATTTTACGAAAAATAATGTGTTTGACAACTGGCGAAAATTTCAAAAAAAATCAGTTCACAGTTTTTTTACAAAAAATAAAAAACTATATAAAATTCTATTGAAAATTGGTAAACATTGTTTTTCGACTCAAATTTCTCGAAAACTAGTAGTGATATTGACTTCTAATTTAGTTTATTTTATACATTGTATAATTTTGTACAATTGGTAAAATGTTGACAAATATTGAATTAATAGTTTTTTTTTTTAAATAAAAAAACTATTAAAAATTCTAGTGAAAACTAGTTAAAATTGTATTTCAAGTCGAATTTCTTGGGAATGAATACCGATAGTGCCTTCTAAAGTATGTTCTTTTATACATCAATACCTTCCCGTAGGAATGTATACCAAGCGACATTTCTAAAATTGTTCAGGAAACGAAAAAAACGAAGAAAGTTCTAAGAGACAATTTTGGTTAAACTAAGTGACATCTAACAAAATTTTTTGTTGCTCACGACGATGAGATCCTTATTAATGTCACTTAGCATATTTTTTTTGGCGGATAATACAAATTTCAGGGGGCAACATTATTTTAATGAGAAAACATGGCAGTTGATAAATTTTTTTATTTGTACTCTAGTTTCCTTTTCATCGTAATAGGTTGGCGAAACCCAGGCCAAAACGTGGCCCTTAACATATAGTATATTTCCTCATCAAAAAGTCATTTTCGAAAAAAGTGTCGCTTAGTACATTCTTACGGGAAGGTATCGACATAATAAAATTATTACCATATGGTTAAATTTTGACAAGTATTGAATTGACAGTTTTAACAAAAATATAAAAAAAATCTACTAAAAAGTGGTAATATTTGTTTTTCGACTAGAATATCTTGAGAACGAGCAATGATATTGACTTTGCCATTATTTAATTTTATACATAATACAATTTCTAACAAATGGTTTATATTTGACATATATCTAGTTTTAGAGCGGATATATTTTGTAAGCACATTTCCAGCAATAACCAACCATATCTTTTATGTTTGAATATTTCGTTTTTAAATTTCTTTTCAATTAAAATGTTTGGAACCAAAATAATAAAGTAATTTCTATAATATAATACATAATTTTATGATTTTATTATCAACTTAGTTTTTAGAAGAATGTATGTACTCTACATACGTATATGAATAAGGTTGTTCAGTTGTACCCAAGTCCACATATTCAAATACCATTAATAGCCATGGTAAAATTGAAGAAAACGTCACAATATGTTTTTATCTAAATATAAAGTTTTCAAGACCACAAATGGGAAGTTATCAGTGTGGGTCGCACCCAGCCTCTTTTTTTGCTTGCGATCTAGGAACTATAAGGCAAGTTTTGCATTTGAAAAAACTATCGAATTCGAGATTTTGATTAAAGTTGACATTACGATGATCGAGGACAAGAAAAATGTGGGTCCGGCAATGTCGTCTGTCTGTATGTACATACATATGTATATACTTCGACATTCAACCTAAGCCACTGAATCGATTTTCATCAAACGTGTTATTTTAGCTTTTGCATTGAAGCTCTAGAGGAGAAATTGAAAACTAGCGTTACCTGCCATACCGCCGTCATGCAAAATCTTAGTTATCTCGAAAATAACCGCAACTATTTTGATAAGAAAAATAATTGTGTGTGCTATTATCCGCACAGACTACAATTTTGTCAAACAAATTTAAAGGAAAAATGATATTAACGGTACCTACCTGTCATAGATTTTTTTCAATTTTTTTAAATTTCGATTTTCTCATTAATGGCTTCAACGAATTCGACTAAAATCGCAATCGAAAAAACATTGTATATACAGTGCGGTTCACATGATTAGACGCACCTGTTACAAGTTAAAAAAAAATAGGTTGATCAATTTTTAACATTTTCTATTTAGTTTTTTATTGTTATTGAAGTTATTTTTCACAGTTCCAATACTTTGTACAACTTCTACGATTTGAAATTACATAAAAAATTCTACTTCTAAGAGATTCATACAATTTTCTAAATAATCTAATGAAATCTTAGACAAGGCTTCTTTAATTGCGGCAATAATCTCTTCACAGCTCATACTGCTTACCTTTTTCATAAATTTGGTGGGTCAGTCATCCAGAAAGGTTTTCAATGATATTTAGATCAAGTGAGTATGGTGGCCACTGCAAAAATTCCACATTTTCACTGGGGATAAATGCTTTAACAACGTGCGCTTTGTGGATCGGAGCAGTGTCTAGTTGTCAGATCTACTGGATAGGTCAAAAAGCTCTCTTATGGCTGGAAAAGCTGTTTGCAAAAGAGCTTTATGAGAAATTTCTGTCATTTTGTGAGACACACAACCAATTCAAAGGCGCGGTAGTACGAAATTGCACCCCACACCCATACTTCTGCTTTCTTGGAATGATTTCGGTTCAAAAAGCATTCGGATGTCATTGAAATAAAACTAATACCCATCGGGACCATCTAGGTTGAACTTTTTCTCATCAGAAAACACCACATTTCTTCAATTTAAAACACTTCCAACCTGCGCATACCATATCATGTGAAGACGCGCGAACTCCAACCGCTGTTCTTTTCTTGCAGCGTTAAGTTTTTTTTTTTTAGTTTTTTGAATTTCAAGTGTTGAATACCTAAAAAATCTCGAAGAACAGTTGATTTGCTTGCCTTTACCCCCGCTTAATGTTTGATTTTCATCGTGGAGTTAGTTAAAATTGAGGCAATTCCTATAATTTTTCGCTTCTCGTGTGGTGTTAAGGGTGTTTTTGTCCTTCCTTTGTTGTTTTTTCCGTAGGTCGCAGGATTTGATAAAATATTTCGAACAGCTTTATCATTTCGTCCTATTTTCCTTGCAATTTTCTGCATAGAATACCCTTCTAAATGATAGGCCTCAATTTTTGCTATTTCCGCCGCCGCCGTTAACAGTTTCTTTTTACCCATTTTCACTTTAAACACTCGGAAAAACTTTGATAACGTACACTCATTAACTAAATTTAATTTGTTTTACCCAGCATTAAGAAACTAACTGAATTAATTCGTGCGTCTAATCAAGTGAACCGATTTATTTGAGCTTTTTGTGCACTAATGCGAAGAAAGTGATCAAAACAACCGTTAAGTGCCTTCCCGTGAATTTGACCTTGACGCGGTGGGAAGGCTTACGTCCTGTTTCCCCAGCAATCCAGCTGCGGTAGCAGAGACAACAAACAAAATTCAAAAACCCATGAACCATGATGAATAAAGCTAACGAAAAAGAGAAAATTCGAACGGGGATATACGTTCAAATGTCGGCAGGAGTCGCGACTGCCGGCACGGGCTTGGCCTCTAACGAGGATAAGTCGCCAGCGACTATAATAGCTTTACAAGGCGAAGCGGCTATCAAGCCTGACACAGTTTGCGGAACAACTGTTAAGACAGGGTCCGCGGGCTGTAGCAGGACTGATAAGCTACGCTCCATTGGTAGTACTACCAACAAACCCAAACCCCACTTCAGTGGTAAGGCGCCCTTGAGAAAAGGGTCTGCTGCAACCACTACGGCCAGTGACAGTACGTCCAGCAAGCCCCACTTCAGTGGTAAGGCGCCCTTGAGAAAAGGGTCTGCTACAACCACTATGGTCAGTGGCAGTACTACCAGTAAACCCCATTTCAGTGGTAAGGCGCCCTTGAAAAAAGGGTCTGCTGTAACCACTACGAGACATCCCCTATCGCAAAGCGTTCGCGAATTGCGGAATGCTAAGAGGATCATCAAAAGACTAGGTGATAAACTAGAAACTAATGGTGACTCTAAGCAGGAAGCATCGTTAGCATGGGCCAAAAGCGTCATTGCTAAACAGCAAGATGCTGAGACCAGCGGTGACTCCACGTCAAAGCGACAAAGGTCCATTGAGGGAACCACTTCGGAATCCAAGCGCCCCAAAGTGCAGAAGACCAGCACGGTATCAACTGCGTTAAGGAAGGATGATCTTTCTTTTAGCGATGCGCTAAAATCAAATATAATAGTTGCAGTCATCGACAGAAGCGATATCGATGGCAAGATCTCAGTAGATCGCTGGGCAGTGGTAACAAGAGAGCTCTCGGTACGCTACCTGGACATCATGAAAGCCAATCCAGGACCACCCCCAGTTAGTAGAGATAACGGCTGGCACCGAGGCCAAGTAAAGCTTATCTCTTGTGGAGATATGAGATCTTGCGATCTATATAAGCTTGCTGTCAGTAAGTTAGGAGAGATCTGGACAGGCGCGAAGCTTGAGGTTGTTGCTAGAGAGCAAATCCCTACAAGGCCAAGGGCTCGCACCTGGATTCCAGAGGAACCTTCTCGACCGGATACAATCCTTAAAATTATACAAAGCAGTAATCCAGACCTGCCCACTCATAACTGGAAAGTTGCGAAAGTGGAGGAACCAAAGGGCGCTTCAAGATCTGCAATTATTGTAGTGAATAAAGAGTCCTTGGCTCCTTTACTGGCAACCAAAGGTGTGATTGGGTATGGATTTTCTTCGATTACTCTGAAGGTATACAAAAAAGATGAGGGTAACACTGTTCCTCCACAACAAATAGGTACTTCCACAGTCGAAGAATCTGCGGTAGACATCGACCCAGCAATGGAAATTGATGCTCCCAGCAGCTCTGAGACTGAAGTGAAGACCACAAATATCGCCGAAAAGGCTCCTGAAAATGTCGACAGTCTCTCCGAGAAGGAAGCTGAAGACTCCGTGAGGAAGGTTCTTCTGAGTGAGGACGAACCCATTGGCTCGGACTCTGAAGCCGAGTTACTGGATTCGTCCTCTGAATCGGAAGACCTGAATCTAACCATGTCGGGGGTTGGTCTGGATGAGTGTAGCCAAAATGCTGCAACTACTTCAGATTAACCTTCAACATTCCATCAAGGCTTCGGCCTCACTTCTTCTCCGTCTGCACAAGAACCGAGAGGATATAGTCCTGATCCAGGAACCATGGATTGCCAAATCTAAAATTCAGGGACTCAGGACTCCTGGTTACTACTTGCTGTATGCATCGGACAAAGGTGAACCCAGATCCTGCATATTAGTTAAAAGTAGTTCTAATGTATATTTACTCCCTGATTTCAGCGATCGAGATATAACCGCCGCCAGACTACACACCAAAAATGGGACGTACTGGATAGTGTCGGCTTATCTTGGCCACGACAACCCTGGACCTCCTGGCGAGACGCTCAAGAGGATCATCGCTGAGGCAAAACGGCAAAATATCAGCCTCCTTATTGGGTGTGATGCCAATGCCCATCACACTGTTTGGGGAAGTACGGATATAAATGATAGAGGTGAGTCTCTTTTTGATTATATTCTTAGTACTAACCTTATAGTCAGTAACATCGGCAATGAACCTACCTTTGTTACCAGAAACCGACAAGAAGTGCTAGACATCACTCTTGTCTCTGACACTATATATCAAATGATAACGAATTGGAAAGTATCAGAGGAACACTCATTCTCAGACCATAGATACATTCAATTCAGTTTAAATGATGTACCCACCACACGGCCAGTTTTTCGTAATTATAGGAAAACAAACTGGCAAACGTATAGAGATATACTGGAAAGATCGCTTACAGCCGAATCTCTAGATATCCCCTCCAACACCTCAGATCTAGATAATAAAGTCAAGGATCTGACACTAACCCTGAACAATGCAATGAATATTTCTTGTCCTCTTCTGCAAGTTAGAGGAAAAAAGAAACCTTATTGGTGGAATTCAGGATTAGAACCGCTCAGGAAAAGTTGCAGAAAACTCTTCAATCGAGCTAAATACACAAAAGAATCCTCAGATTGGGACTTATACAAAGAATCCTTAAAGATTTATAAGAAACAATTGAGGACAAGCAAAAGATCTTCATGGAGGAACTTCTGTAATAAAATAGAAGATACTTCTGAAGCATCCAGATTGAGGAAAATCCTCTCAACAAATCCAGTCATGCCAAGCTCTTTGAAAATGTCAAATGGCTCCTGGACAAATTCATGTGAAGAATCACTCAATTTGCTACTTGACACTCACTTCCCAGGTAGCTCGCAAAACATTTGCAACATTAACTCAATAGAGTCAAATAACAAAGGTATAAAGATCCGAGGGTTAATAACAAGGGACAAACTAAAATGGGCAATTAACAGCTTCGATCCATACAAATCGGCAGGACCAGACGGCATAATACCAGCCGAACTGCAAGTTGCTTTAGACATTATCTTACCCACGTTAGAGATAATAATGAACAGTTGTCTAAACCTGGTTCATATTCCCCTTATATGGAGAGAAGTCAAAGTAGTCTTTATACCCAAAGCTGGTAAATGCTCCCACGTTACGCCCAAGGACCTAAGACCTATCAGTCTATCGTCATTTCTTCTTAAGACACTGGAAGGATTGATTGACATCCATCTGCGTAGTGTTATAAAACCAAACCTTTTTTCTACAGCACAACACGCTTACTGTAAGGGAAAATCAGTAGAAACTGCGCTACATACCTTGGTACGCGCAATCGAATACTCCCTAGATCACAAAGAATACACTCTAGTTGCATTCCTAGATATAGAAGGCGCCTTCAACAATGTCGACAGCGCTGCAATAGCGAAGACACTGCAGAATCTCATTGTGGATAGCTCACTTGGTAACCTTATAAAATTCATGCTGAAAAGCAGAATTATAAATGCGGAACTAGGTAGCTTTACTACAAGAAGGTCAGTCAGTAGAGGAACCCCACAAGGTGGAGTCCTATCCCCACTTCTATGGAACATGGTAGTTAATGATCTGCTAATAGACCTAGAAGGAGAGGGATTCAAAGTGATTGCATACGCTGACGATATTGCCATTGCCGTATCAGGAAAGCACCCTCAAGTTTTAACAGAACTTATACAAACCGCTCTCAACAAGCTACTAAAATGGACAGATCGCTGTGGCTTAGGTGTTAACCCCCACAAGACTGAACTAGTCCTCTTCACAAGGAAATACAAAATTCCTCAACTAGACCCTCCATCGATTAAAGGTGTTCCACTCACTTTCTCAGATCAAGCTAAATACCTGGGTCTTATTTTAGACAAAAAGTTAAGTTGGAAACCTAATATACAGGAAAGAGTAAGGAAAGCCACGGTAGCTCTCTTTTCTTGTAAAAAAGCCGTAGGGAACAAGTGGGGCTTGTCTCCACAAATAACTCACTGGCTATACACTGCGGTCATCAGACCGATACTTACTTACGGGGTGACCGTATGGTGGACGGCCTTAGATAAAGCGACTAATCGCGATAAACTAAGCAGAGTTCAACGTTCAGCGTGTATGTGCATCAGCGGAGCTCTCCGCTCGACACCTTCCGCTGCACTAGACATACTACTCAACCTGACACCCCTAGATATTTACAGTAAACAAATGGCCGCGAGCACAGCCATACGACTCAAAGCCATCTCTCAATGGACCAATAACTCTATTGGCCACACCACCATTCTGAATTTATTCGGAACTCTACCAAGTCACTCTGACTACATCACTCCCTTTTTGGTCTTCGATAAAAACTTTGAAGTCACCATTCCCTCAAGGTCAGCTTGGGAGGAAGGGGCTTTGACAGATAATAAATCAGTAAACTTCTTTACAGATGGATCGAAGACTGAAAACGGAGTGGGTGGTGGAGTGTACTCAGATGAACTAAACCTTAGTCTCTCCTTCCGCCTACCAAACCATTGTAGCGTATTCCAAGCGGAAATTCTGGCGATAAAGGAAGTATTGTCCTGGCTTAAAGAAAACGTGGTATCTAACACGGATATCCGTATCTTCTCAGACAGTCAGGCTGCTTTGAAATCCCTAGCATCAGTCTCTGTAAACTCCATTACAGCCCAAGACTGTCGTTCGTCTCTAATGGAGATGGCCAAACAGTTTAACATTCACCTATTCTGGGTGCCGGGTCACAGGGACATTCCGGGGAATTGCAAAGCCGACGAACTCGCCAGAATTGGAACAGAAATGCCTATCTTACCCGAAAAGGCAAATATAGGTATGCCCATAGCTACAAGTAAACTTATGCTGAAACGAATCGCTCTGGAACAATCGAACACAAGATGGCTTAATACTACCACTTGTATGGCGACCAAGCGGATCTGGCCTAAACTGGATCTGAAACGGTCAAAATGTCTATTGTCCCTCAGTAGATCTCAGATCAGCTCCGTCATAGGTGTCATAACTGGACACTGTCTCATAGGTAGACACGCCGCACGTCTCGGTGTGCTATCAAACGATTTCTGCAGGAGTTGCTTGGACGAGGAGGAAGAGGAGACAATCCCACACCTTCTTTGTACATGCCCTGCTCTCTCTCTTACAGACGCAAAGTTCATCTAGGAGAATATTTCTATAATGAACCAAGCGATCTCATAAATAAAGACATTAAAAGTCTCCTTCGCTTCATCAGAAGCTCCAAATGGTTTTAACTAGTAGGTAACCTTTTTGTTCCCTATTAGATCGTGGTATCACAATGGACCTCTAATGGTCTAAGTGTGTCAGACGCTTTAATGACAGCCACTTTAACCTAACCTAACCTAACCGTTAAGTGTCTCTCACTAATCTTGAATTTCGATTTTTTTTCCCGGAGAATTTAATAACCTTTCAAATGAATGCAATTCTTTCGTAGTTTATGAAAAAAAAAAAACAAAAAGAAAACTGAAATTTATTGAGAGAACAATGATGCGTCTAATCATGTGAACCGCACTGTATATACAAAATTACGAAAAAACAGTTTTCGGATTAAAAAACAAAATTTTTAATCCATATCTTTAATAGAGTTAACGATTTGAAATTATTTCATAAAATTTATATTATTAAAAACTCGAAGCTTACAATTTTCTTAGAAAAATTAAAAGAAATTTCTAATGTACAAAATTTATTTGTTAAAACGATTTTTTAAGTTTTATAGGCATAAATTCATAAATTTCAATAAATCAGGCGGTAATTTTATGCATTTGTATATTTTTGTATATTTTTTTTCAAATATTTTTTTGTTGGTTTTAAAAGAGAATTTCAATTTTTATTTTTTGAAAACTCTATTTCCAAATCTACCTACAGTTTTTAACACTTTCTACAAGAAATAGAAAACATAATGTTAGTTTCATTTTAAAATAACATTACGCAAATTGCAAAATGTCTATATTATCTGCAAATTTAATTATTTGGCCAAAATTCTAGTCACATATAAAATATTTTTCATTTTTAGGTCCACCATCATCATAAAGCCCTTTCACTCTAAATTCTGCAGACGTGACACTATAAGTTGTGTAACTTTTCGCACACACTTGAAATGTCTACATTCTTTCACCTAAGTACCACAAATTTAATATCGTTTCAAGGGTTGTTAGTAATTTATAAAATGACTACCAAGTAGTACCAACAAAAACAACCTAATGCTTCAACATGTAACCTCAGGCTAACAACATACAGACGACGACGACGTCGACCATGTTGACATATAGCCAACAGTTTTGAGGTTTGTTCGCATACATAGACCCGAATAATATTTCGGAGGAGGTTCAGAAGAGAGAGATATAAAATACGATGTGTGTATTGTATTTGGGTATTATTCGTCCTTCGAGCCATTTTTGTTTCATTTAATGATTTCACAAATTTGCAAACATTTACAAGATGAATCGAATGTTTTTGGGTGAGGACCCTTCAAGGTGTCAGCTTGCTGCATAGACAAAAACAAATAAAATACAAAAGGTATGCTTAATAAAATCACTTTAGGCAAAACAAGTTAACAATTTTTCGTCAACAGCAAGAAAGCTCACAAGAACTTGAATTTATTCCACTTGACATCAGAAGGTGTTCTTTGGGTGTTTTGCCCGAAGTTCACTAGTCTGTCAAGCGAAGGACAACAGATTATCGTAAAACAGTTTTATAACTTATTTTGCAGTTTTTGATACAAAAGATGCTAAGGTGGGGACAGAAAAGGTCCTATTAAAATCGAAGTCATCAGCATTCTTTCGCAGTGCGATGACTTGCAGAGAATTTACACATTCGTACAAGGACTAGGAATTGGAAATAAAAAGATGTACTTCGATGATTACCTGACCTACTTAAGTAGAGACAGTAGTAAAATGCTCGACTGAATGGTCACACGTACTTGTACATACAGTCCAATTGGGTTATGGAGCTTTAAAACATTTTACAAATTCGTTTTCCTTCTTCAGAAACCTCAATCAAATTATTTGATCTTTGATTGATCTGCGGGAGTGGAAGCCACACTTTTTTTTCCGACAATAATGTACGGCATGGCGTACAAGTAATCATCTATAGGTTCTTTAGGTTTTTTTAAGAGATAGTATCGACTAAATATTTTGTTGAAAGGACATATCAAATAATAGATGAGTCATCGAAATGATGATTTTATATTTACACTCTACCAACACATCACTTCCGTACTTCAAGAACACTTGCTGATAAGCTATTTGATCTTTCGACTTTGTTTTTCGTTATAAAAGGGTGACACTTGGTCACTTGCAAACATAATTCTTTGATGGTTCTTTAAGTACGGTTAGAAAGGAACGCAATCGGCCAATAATTTCCCAAAATTCTGCAATGAATTTACCCGAGTGAGGATTAGGTTTCATAGGAAAACAATTTTTCAATTCTTCGAATATTCTTAGTTCCTACAAATGTAAGTGCAATAGGTTAATATGTTGAATTATTGTTTTCATATCACAGAGCTGATACTTTGGACATTCAAGACTTGAAATTCGTTATTTTAAGGTTTAAACAATTTTTAGATTTTTGAGATTCTACTGAACCTTGATATCTGCCATGATGATGAAGACCACGATAGCTGGGCCAAGAAGATACGATGAAAGATGTAGTCCCAAATGATCCCAAAACTAATGGGAAAATTCAGACGAGGAGCCCCTTTCTAAAGTAGTTAATGCTTCTCATAGTCAAACACGAAATCGACTTTCCAGTAAAAATCGGTCAGAAAATTTCAACAACAGTTAAGATGATGCCTAATTAGGAAATTAATTTCCACTACAAAGTTCACCTGAGTATTTTTTTAAAATATATGTATTCACCTAAACTTTTTTGAATTATTACAGACGTGTATCAATCATAGTTTTAAGCCGATTAGTGATCGCCTGGTTGTGATCCGCATCAAAGCTAACAACATCAGCCTAATATGTGCACACGCCCCTACCGATGAAGCTGAGGAATCTAAGAAGGAGGAGTTTTACGACCTCCTGGACGGAACCTACGGAGCCTACGGAGCCTGTCCGGATTACGATATCAAAGCGTGCTCGGAGACTACAATGCTAAAGTCGGGAAAGAAAATATTTTTGGCGGATTAGTTGGAGAGCACAGCCTCCTCCAGGAAACGACAACAGATAACGGCTTCCGACTAATCGACATTGCTGCAGCTCGGAATATGGTGATAAGTAGCACTGACTTCCCCAGGCGAAGGATACACACATCATCCTGACGATCTCCAGATGGTCGAACCGCCAACTAAATCGACCACATGCTAATAAGCGCACTTTGCGAACTTTCCGCCTACCTGCGGAACTCTTAAAGTATGGAGGAGATGTCCTGATAGGGTTCATGCATCAGCTCATCAACCAAGTGTGGGAGGATTAAAGTATGCCCGACGACTGGTCAAATAGCTCCATATGCCCAACCTACAAAAAAGGCGATCCTATGTCCTGCAAAAACTACAGGGACATATCCCTGCTTAATGTCTAAAACCTTTCTGCAACACTATAATTGACGTACCAGTGTGGCTTCAGGCCAAGCAGATCAACGATAGACCAAATTTTCACATTGAGGCAAATCCTGGAAAAGACCAACGAATTTCAAGTCGAGACCCATCATCTTTTCATCAACTTTAAAGCCGCATATGATAGCATAAGTCGTCAAGAGCTTCTATTGGCGATGTCGGAACTCGGGATCCCGAAAAAACTGATCCAGCTATACCGCATGAGGTTACAAAATACGCGGTGCAACGTGCAAATGGGTAACAGCTCATCCGAGCTATTCCAGACGTGCACAGGGTTCAGACAAGGAGATGCGCTATCATGTGATTTCTTCAACCTAGTCCTTGAACAGATAGTGCGAAAGAGTGGTGTTAACCTCGAAGGCATTATCTTCAACAGGTCTTCCCAACTGCTTGGATATGCGGACGATATCGACATCATCGGCCGCTCCAAGCGAGCTGTGCTAGAAGCGTTCACAGTTATTAAAGAACAGGCGAAACGCGTTGGTCTTGAAGTGAATGAGGACAAAACAAAGTATATGCTATCAATAAACAAAGCCTCAGCTGTCCATCGACTAGGACAAAACGTCACTGTTGGTAGCAGTAATTTCGAGGTACTGAAGGAGTTCACCTACCTCGGAACAACCGCTGCTATTTGGGTTTGGCCAAACAAATGGGTTCAAAACTTCTTTCTCGAAAGACTAAGTGCACGCTATACAAAATCCTAATTTTACCAGTCCTACTCTACGGAGCCGAGTGTTGGACGATAAGTAAAAAAGGGGAATTGAAACTGGGCACTTTCGAGAGAAAAATTCTTCGAAGGATATTTGGTCCTATATGCGAAGAGGGCGAATTGAGAAGAAGATTCAATCGTGAATTATACGAGCTGTACCAAGATGTGGATGAAGTCCAACGAGCCAAAACACGTCGACTACACTGGCTCGGTTACATCGAGCGAATGGACAACAACGCTTCAGCCAAGAAATTCTTCGAATCCCAGCCCTCAGGTTCGAGACAACGAGGAAGACCGAACCTCCACTACAGGGACCAGGTGCAAGAGCGCTTGGTCTCAACGACTGCAGGGATTTCGCGAGGGAGAGACCCTCCATGGATCGGGAGCCGGATAAGTAAGTAAGTAGATGCGAAAACTGGTTTCATATAAAATGTACCAATTTGTCAACCATGTCCTTTTTATATGTTGAGCTCGAAGTATTTATCTGTCCAAAGTGTGATAAAAAAAAAACTCTAATGAATTTTTTTTTATTTGAGCATTATTTGTTATTTATACATTCTTGAAAGTGTATTAAAAAATAATATCTATTATTTTATTTTTATAATTCCTACTAGCTTCAAAAGAAAATGTTCCTAACCGAATTACATACATTAAAAAGTATTATTTGTTTTTTATTGTTTAAGCCTTAAAAATGGAAAACCTAATTTATTTGTCTTATTGTATTTTTATTTTATTTGTTTTTGTTTATATAAATAATTTTTTCTTAACTTTTCAATAATAAAACACTTAAATAAAAATGACTAAAAGGGTCTGACCTTTTTTATTCAGTATTCTTTCTTTTTGATGTTTTAGTAAAACTCTTTATTTTTATTGTTTCTATTTTAAAATGTTTAATCATTTGTAATCTTTTTCACTAATTTTCTTAAATTGTTAACTCCATGTTATCAAGATTTAGATTTATTGTTTAAAAATGAAAGATTAAGCTGCAGCTGTAAAAGAACAAAGTTTAGGTTTATGATTTAAAAATGCAGGATTTACAAAAGAACTAGTAAAAAAGAAATAATTAACTCACTCGACGAAACGGTCCGATTCTTTGTCCAATGTCTGCCTCGTCATCCGTCGCACAGTGGGCAGAAATCGTTGTTTAAGTGGTCAAAAATCCATAACTTTTGAACCAGTTGACTTTTTTTATATTTTTTTTTTATTAGTAACTTAATTTAAGTACCTTTCAATATATAGTGTTTAGTTTGTCAAATATGTGTTATTTTGATTTTAAAATCAATAATAAAAAGAAGTTGTTTTTCTCCCAGTTAATGTGGGAAGACATATTTTTCAAAATATTGACTTAAATTGGATACAAAACTTATTTTAAAAGAACTTTCTTGAAGATCCAACAAATAGTGACCAGTTAACTATTTGTTTGAAATCCTTGGGCTTGGCTTTTGGGTCTTCACAAAAACACTCAAAAAGAAATTTGTAGTTCCAATTTTGTCCTTTTCAAGTCAACACTTTGTTTCAGAATAGTTACCAAAACCTTAAATAAATTTTGTCATTTCCATCATCCAATTATTAAATGTAACGGAACAATTAATGAGAACAATATAAATATACTTACCATACCATTTTTTTTGGGCACAAAAAAAAGTGCAAGCAAATTTACTAACCGCACTAAATAAAAAGAACATGGTATGTTAGGTTAGGTTAGGTTAAAGTGGCTGTGATGAAAGCATCTGACCCACTTAGACCAGTAGAGGTCCGTTGTGATACCACGATCTAATAGGGAACAAAAAGGTTCCCCTTCTGGTTAAAACCATTTTGAGCTTCTGATGAAGCGAAGGAGACTTTTAATGTCTATATTTATGAGATCGCTTGGTTCGTTATAGAAATATTCTCCTAGATGAAGTTTGTGTTTGGGCATGTGCAAAGAAGGTGTGGGATTGTTTCTCTTCCTCTTCGTCCAAGCAACTCCTGCAAAAATCGTTTAATAGTACACCGAGTCTTGTCTACCTATAAGACAGTGTAAAGTTATAACACCTATTACGGAGCTGATCTGAGAACTGCTGAGTATGGGTAACGCAGTAAAAATTGGTGCGTTGATACACTAACTCAAGCGCACTTCACTGTATCAGCGAAATGCGTTAATGCAGTTTGCGCCATAACGCAATTTTTGTTTTAACTCATTTGAAGCAAAACAGCGCAGCGCAACGCAGTTGTATTTTTAACTCATCATCATACAAACTTCGTACCTAGCGCACAAGCGCACACAATTATTGTTCATCGTCGACCAAACAGTCTGAGTGAGAATAGGGGGTGTCTTTTCAAAAAAAAAATTTTTTTCGTTTGAGGTGTGGAGACGTTTGTACTTATATCTTTTGTTCTGATAGTCCAATCTTCAAGATTAATGTCTTAAATGAAAGATGGAATGTTTTCCTAAATACTGGTCTAAAAATTTTTGAGGAGGGACAAAGTTTTTCTTACTAAAAGCGTGCAAGGAGTTCCTTTCGATTCGATTTTAAGAACTCTAAATTCAAATTTTGATGAAAAATTTTACAATTTAAAAAACTAAAGATGCAAATTAATTGCAATAATTCTATTCTACAAATGCGTCATAGGTCATTTTGGAAAATATGAAACAGGAGAGGAGGTAGGGTGACTTTTCTCAAATTTTCAATAAAAATTAAATTTTGATTAAAAATTTAATTAAAATATGAAAAATATGCCGATTTACATACTTTCTAGTTCTTCTAACTTGATTATTAGTTCTCAGATCTTAATTATTAAAGTATGTATTTAAACGAGAAATGTCAAACTTTATTTCTGTGTAAAAAAAAATTCAAAATAACAAAAAATTTCATACTAAAGAGTTAATGACGCAAAAATCAATTTGATTCAAATCACTCAAAATTCAAAAGTTGATGAAAATTTTCAGAATTTTGAAACAAAATTACCACCTACTTATTGCCCCAATCCTCTTCTAAAATAATGCTGAACAAAGTTTTACAGTTAATTCGACAGGAAACACGCTAAAATTGGTTGAAAGGATTTGAAACGAAAAAAATCGATTTTCATACAAAAAAGAAATAGAAATGGTTTCATAAACTATTTTTTTATTTTCGAAAATATCATACAGATCTTTAAGATTAAAGTCTTATAATGCTGTAGACATTAGACATTCATACAATTTATGAAAAAAAAAAAAATATCAAGTTTTACCCGACTACACTGAAAAAAATGTAAAAATAATCTGGAGTAGTGATTTTTTTGTTCTCCCACTTAATTGTGGAAAAAAATTTAAATAAATACAAAAACCTGAACATAGAAAATTAAAACTATTTTGTATTATTATTCAATATATTTTCTAAATATATGAAGAAAATTGAAAAGCTCTCAGTCCAACATACATTTTTTTTAAGACTTGTATTTTTTACACAACGCTTGCTTTAGATATCACTTATTACTTTTGGCATTTTAACGGATTTTTGCAAAATATCTTTCATTCAATTAAGAACAAGTAAGCGCTTATATTGATATAAATATTCAACATGCATGTGCATAGCCTAAAAGTTTCGTTATAGTATCTAATGTGGAAAAAATTCAAAAAAAATTCTTCGATTTTTTTATTTTCCATGCAAGAAAATTTTCAAAATGTTCGATTTTACTGCACTCTATTGACTATAACTAGAGAAATACTTCTTCCATCTATAAGATTGAGGTGCCCACGCATAGGTTAAAATATCTCAAATATGAATATAAAAAAAAATTGTAGGTTGTAATACAACTTAAATGGTTAAGAGGCTTGGTTAGATCAAATAAGAAATCCCAGGCAGAATTGACAATTCTGCCCACATTTTCTAACCGATTTTAAAAATTAAAATTTTATTATTTTCTTGAACAATCAGCGGTTATTTTGGTATATAAAATATTTTTCTACGTTACCCACAAGCTGCAATAAGTCTTCTGCAATACAAACATTTTTTTCCTTAAAATGCAAAAATACCATATACTACATCATGGAATTTTATTGAATTCCGTCAAAAATGTGAAAAATATGGGAGCGCTACAAGGAAGTCAGCGCTTTTTGTATCTGCTTGAATGGTTTTTGTCTGTGCAGCGCGGCGCTGCGCTTGTCAAAGCGCTATTCGATTATTGAGTGTATGAGTTGATGAACTGCGCCATTGCGTTACTGCGTCACTGAATTACAAACTGATGTATCAGCGCACGTAACGCAGCTGCTGCTTCAACACATTGCGCTAACGCAGCGCTGAGTTACACCTGCTGCTGAGGGA
This sequence comes from Philhelius festivus, assembly GCA_963931855.1. Taxonomy (NCBI): domain Eukaryota; kingdom Metazoa; phylum Arthropoda; class Insecta; order Diptera; family Syrphidae; genus Philhelius; species Philhelius festivus. The sequence goes on along the minus strand of OZ007555.1, from coordinate 230,267,891 downwards.
CAATAAATACTTTGACCGCTTCAAATCCAGTTTGGGCCAGATTTGTTTGGTCGCCAAACAAGTGGTAGTGTTAAGCCATCTTGTGTTTGATTGTTCCAGAACAATTCGCTTCATCATAAGTTTACTTGGAGCTACAGGCATACCTATGTGTGCCCTATCGGGCAAGATAGGCATTTCCGTTCCAATATTGGTGAGTTCGTCAGCTTTACCATGTCCCGGCACCCATAATAGGTGAATATTAAACTGTTTGGCCAAGTAAAATTTTGCATACAGAAGAGTCGCTATGTAAAATGTTTTTTCGCTCTAACTCGTAAATGCGGATACATGCGGATATGAATCTTTCGAGTCTCGATAGAGCACATCGTCGGTGTGCTGCAAAAAGAGCTCAAGTCCACTTTTTTGTGAAATGGACTTAATGATACAAAAGTGTCCCAAAAGTCATAGTCTATGCCCTGTAAAAAAATCTCATGTCTATTTAAGGTAGTTTTGTAGTTGTTGTATCAAAACAAATCATTCCAAGTCCAAAACACCCAAATGTGTAAAGCAAAAAAGACCCAAGTGGACTTGGGTCTTTTTTACACAAATCTTTTGTTCTCTATTTTTGATGCAAAAAAAGCTCAAGTCCTTAAATTCAAAGAAAATTCACCCAACAGAATATAGCCTTTTTTTTTTGCTTTGAATTTCCATTTAGGGAAATTATCATTATTGAAAGTTGTTAATAGGTGCGTTTTATTACCCACAAATCTATCTGGATCCGGATCGGGATCTTTCCTTGAAAATAAAACGATACGGATCTTACTGACAGCAGTGTTATAAGCCCGTCTCTTTTTATCCTTGGGTTTGGAAATTTTAAATTATGTCTTGTCTTTTTTCTTTACACTATAGCTTACACTACCTTATCATAAAAGCCATCTACTCGCCAGTGTTATAACTAATTTTTGGATCTTTGAAATAGATCCCGATAGAAAACAGGATCCCAAATTGTTTTTGTAATACATATTAAAACTTAATCCAGATCCGGATCCAGATAGATTTGTGGATAATAAAACGCACTTAATGTGAAAAGGTTGAGCATTTAACGTTGCTTTAAAAAAATGAATTCCTCAAGCCGAAGTGCTGTTCTTCTTCAACTTGCATTAAAAAAAGGTAATCATTTTGTTTCAGCATACTCGTAGCTATTACATGGAAGTTGATAGCATGCATAGTGCTATCGAAAGAGAAAAGAAGAATGTTCCAGTATATACGATTCAAGACTGGCTAACTATACTCAGACTCGCACGGTCCAAGAGAATTAAAAGCAAAGGAAATCCTTATAATATAACCCAAATGCAGTATACTGATTTTCTGGATTTATCAAAGTTATCGGAGATTATATGTTGCGGCCAAATAAAATAATAGATTTGAATTAATTATTCATCATAGAATTAACGTAGAATTTTTGAATTTCCCGCCACTCAAAAATATGTATTTATTTAGTACAAATCAGTTGAATTTATTTGTTGCTATTTTCCTTAAAAAGAAACTCACCACACTAAAATCTTGCTTTCTTAATTTGTAAAATTGAAAATGTACTTCTCTTGAAAGTTAGCCATCGAACTAAACAGTTGGTAATTATTGTTACTCAAGATTATAATTAAAAAATACTTCTATTATAACGTTAAATAAGTTTTTCATTTCTTTTATTTTTATCGTTGAAACAAATTTCTTTTGCAAATTTTACATTATAAAAAACAAAAATTTGGACGAAAACGGAGATAAGGTGAACTGGTTGAAAGTAAAATCTTTTAGGTACCAAAAGATAAAACCTGGTGTTATGAAGTACAAATACGACCACAATGAAACCTATAGGGAAATACGTGTTTTTGGTAAAGGTCGGCCCATAGATTTAAAAGAGGTTAATATCGAAAAAGTGTATAAAAGCAGCCTTCCTATAAGTATCGAAAAAAAAAAAGATTTACTTAATCTCTGCAAGTCAGAAGCCATTCCGAACGAATTTCATCACTGGTACAAAAGTTTGAAAACAAACAAAACCACCAGAAATAAGGCCCCAGAACCCGATATAAATGATGATACCGAATCAGAGCAAGATTTATAAATTTAAAATAAAAATAACAAACAAATATTTTCATACAAAAAAAACCCATGTCCATGAAAAAAAAAAATTTTCATGCAAAAAAAGCCTATGTCCAAGATTCATTTTATTTTTGTATAAAAAGAAGTTGAATAAATTAAATTGAATAAAATTTTTTGTTTTCATCTTATTTATAAATGGTTTAACTATCAGATTTAAAATCGTTTTTTAAATCGAAACTACTTAATGATTTTTCCAGAAGCCATAAACTTTAAATCTTCAATAACTCAGAAACACAATTATGTGACTTGAGATCTTTTTGCAGCATACCGACGACATATTCAATTTTAAATTCGTGAATTTTTGTATCGCCTTTATAAACTGGAAAATTAAGTAAAATTAAGATGGGTATTTCAAAATCAAACGGTACTAACTACTGAACGTTTCTTTATATTTTTTTTGCGTATGATAACATATAATAACATATAAATATGTGAAATAATTAGCTGTAATGAATTCGATTACTTTCCAAAAGGATTTTCAAGAAAATTGGGAAATAAAAATTGTGCCAAAAATGCTTCATACATCCATTTATAATTTTTTCTCACTTTGAATTTATTTTTCTCTCAACCTCATATTTATTTAAAAAAAATGTCATATATTTTACGTATAAATATTTCTTTAATTAATTAAAACTTAACTTATGTGATTCGAAAACAAGAAAAAAATATTTTTGACCACTTAAATCACGATGTCTGCCCACTGTGCGTCGGTGTCCATACGCTCCACGTGTCCCAGCCATCTCAGCCGTTGTATTTTCAGCTTCTTGACTAGGTCAACGTCGCTGTAAAGTCCGTACAGCTCGTTGTTGAACCTTCTCCTCCATACTCCATCGATACAGACTGGACCGAAGATCAAACGAAGAAGTTTTCTTTCAAAGCACCCAAGCAGATTTTCATCCGTTTTATCTTCATAATACTCCTCTGTACAAATCTGGGTTTAATTTAATTTTGGTGGGGGCAATACCCCCATTTATTTAGCTTAATACAAGCTTTATAACTTAATCTAACTTAAAACTATGAAACTTACAGTTAGGGTTAGGCTAACTTAAACTATAATTGTATTGTGTTTCGGAGGAGGTTTTTTAGGCAACGAGTGCTGAGGTTAAAGTCGAAATCGTTTTCATTCGAATTAACCCTCCGCAGCATACGTGTAATAGGTTCGTTGGAGCCATAGGAAGTACGGTGGGTGGGGAAATAGAAGAGGCGAGGAATTCTAAGGTTGCGAGGGTTTGTGCTGAAAAAGATAGAGTTGTAAAGAGTTTGACAGTCAACGGAGCCTGAGAGAAGCCGATGAATGAAGAGAATCTCTGCTATATCTCTCCGTTCTTGCAGTGTATTTAAATTAATTAGTTGAAGGCGGTTTTGGTAGGGGGGCAGGATCAAGGGATTATTCCAAGACAGGCCGCGAAGGGCAAATCTTAGGAAGCGACGTTGAATGCTCTCGATTCTAGAGATGTGGATTTGTTGATATGGGGACCAAACTTGACTGGCGTACTCAAGTAGAGGACGAACAAACGTTATGTAAAGGGATCGGGTGACGTAGGGGTCAGAGAATTCTTTGGACCACCGTTTAACGAAACCAAGTGATGAGTTGGCTTTTAGAATAATATTATCGATATGTGCCAAGAAGTTGAGCTCTCGGTCGCATAATATTCCTAGGTCGCGGATCGATTCAACAGTTGATATGGGTTGGTTATGTAGAAGGTAGAGACGTGGAGGAGATTTTATGTGTTTACGTGAAAAAGTGATTGATTGGCATTTGGCAATATTTAGCTCTAAGCAGTTTTTAAGGCACCAGACTGAGAAACTGTCCAGATCTTGTCTGGGTCAGAGAGTTCGCGATTAAAGGTGCAGAGATATGCGGACTTAACTATAGGAAGTTTCAATTATTAGTTATGTGGGTAATGAAGAGCTAATCGAAAAAACGTCTGCACTTGGCGGCGGCTAAAAAACAATTTAAGGGAGCCGTAGAAAATTATAGACCAATTGCTAATCCCTAAGGTATTTGAAGCAATCGTTAAGAATAAACCTTATATGTAGTTTAATTCAAAATCATATTTCCCAGCATCAACATGGATTTATGTGGGCCTAGAATGCTTTAACTTGGCCCTAAGTCCGTCTTCCTCATCATCATAATAACTGCCGCAATCGAATGATTTTTATCACACCAAGACAAAAAACAAGAAACGGAAAGACGAACAAGAAAAGCAGCGTAAGAGGACATACAAAGTTTGAACTCGCAACGAACAACACGCCACGATTAAAAGTTTGGAAAATCGCTTGCAAGCCGACGCAATTTATACCGATTTTTCAAAGGCGATTGATCGCGTACAACACAACATTCTTCAAACAAAACTTGAGCTGCTTGATTTTTACTCTTCTCTCCTTGAATGGATTAAACGTTATTTGGTTGGACGTAGACAATATGTCAAAATTGGGAATGTGTTATCAAATGAAATTGAAAATCTTTCTGGCGTTCTTCAGGGCAGTCACCTAGGTCCACTCCGTTTTTTTCTTTTTTTTTCCAATGATCATACTTTATTTTTTATTCCAGGTGTCTTCTGTATCCTGATGATCTAAAAATTTTTAGATGTGTGAAATCTCCGTTAGATGCCAGTAAAATACAAATAGACATTGATGGTGTAATAAAAATGGATTATATTTCAATACTAAGAAATGCAGTACTGAAACATTTTCAAAAATACCGAATCCATTTTGTTTCAATTACAAAATTGAGAATCATTAATAGAAAGATTAATGAGTCAAAAATATCTTGGAGTTATCTTTGATTCTAAAATGAGTTTTTCGCTTCAAATTGACAATGTAGTTTGTAGAGAGGGAATTCGATGTTGGGTATTATTTCTAGAAATTCTAAGTCTTTTGAAGATACTCTTAAAACACCTTTATATTTTTTTTGTCAGACCTTTCCTGGAGTATTGTTGTATTAATATCTATAGAAAAAGATTTACCAAATTTGTCTTACGAAAGATTTTTAGAAATTCGAGTTTTCCTTCTTATGGGATCAGGTGTACTTTAATTGATTTAAAACCTTTAGTGATGAGAAGAAAACTTTATTCGGTACTCTTTGCTTTTGATGTTTTGAATTCAAACATTGATCGTTCTGATTTGTTATCAATGTTCAATATTCATGTATCTTCCCGTAGTTTGCGTTGTAGAGATGGTAATCTTCTATATGTTCTTTTTCATAATTTTATAGGTCCGTACGATCTCTAATTATTCTCCACCATATCTCCATTTTTCATTCCTTGCAATATGACCTGTCCCTTTCATGAAGTCTATATCTACAAAATAAACGCTGGTGTGCCCCAGGGCTCCATTTTGTCTCCGACACTCTTTCTTATATTCATAAATGATTGTTTGTCTGAAACTTCTAGTTCACTTAATTGTTTTGCTGACGACAGTACCATCAGCTTTTCATATTCGTTTTTAGATTCACATCCTTGTCCTTCGGATGTGGACTTCCAACGGTAGCGTACGATTAGCTCTTTAAGTTCTGATCTTAACAGCATTGTCCAATGGGGAATCAAAAACCATGTAGCATTTATTGATTCGAAAACTCAATGCTATTTACTGTCTGATTTTAGCAGATAAATTCATTCGCTACCCTAATAAAATATTGACCTCCATTCGCGAAACTGTTCCACTGCAACCATAATAAGATCCATTACTCACTCTTGCATACACTTTCCTGTAGATGGTGATAGCTGAAAATAAAAGATAACTCACACATAAATTCCATACCCAAGTTTCATGAAATCTTAAGCGTGTTATGGGAATTTGTGTATGCTAACATCAGCTGCGCTTATCATCTTATATTTATCCTGACTTTTGAACATTTGTTATCCTAAGCAAACATCAATCTTCCCAGTGTTCAATGTATGTATTTCGAACACGTAAACAATTTATATGAATATATTTTACCAGTTCCGGATATTTGAACAGATTCGCCAAACTCTCACTCATATCTTTATTTTAACTTTAATCGATATCAATTGGTATTCATTTTCCAACTTATTCATATTTGTCCAGACTTTGCCCACGTTAAGTTAGAAAGTAAAAAGCTTCAAAGTGAATTCAATTTGCTTTATTTCTAGATTTTTTGTTTATTTTTTAAAATTTGTTTTATTTAAATAAGCCTCCTTTAATCAATCTGTATCCCAATAGCAATAATTTTTCCACTCCATCTATTCAGAAGGTCATTTAACTATATTTACACTTTCATCGCAGCATCTTCATTGAAAATTGTCATCATTCATCCGTTCTATTTGCACACATCTAAAACTTAATGATTCGTGAAGATTTTAAACTTGATGTATAAAACAATCTATATTTTGACACACACCAAAAAAAAAGGAAAAAATTGATGTGTCCAGAAGATATAAATTTATCATTTTTTTTTCGTCAACAAAAAATGAACTTCGACACGTGAATTACAAACAAACAGAATAATAAGGGATACAGCAGCGCCAGAGGACTTTCATGTTCCCCCATCTTTTCTCGCTTCTCCGTCACCTTAGTACTGATTACTGGCATTAACTGGAAGAATTCATTGGGTTTAACATTTATCCTCGGGGTAGGGTCTTTTGACTATCAAGCGTGAAATTTCATTGATGGCCAATACGGGGGGTTAACCAGAAATAAAATTAGGCCTTTTATCGATGGGATACAGTGATGATGCAGGCAAATAATATTTCAAAACCCGACATCAACAATATTTCATGGCGCGGTGTTCGAATCAGCATTATATTGATTTGAACTTTCTTAAAAAAAAAAATAACAAATGATTAGATATTGCGCACAAAATTAAAATAACCTTTAGCTTCATGTTTATATTCCTTCTGCTTGTTGGTATTCAAGGTATTCTTCCGATAAACGGAGAGAAGGGGGCATGTTTTGAATTCAAAGACTTATTTTTGAGCAGAGCATATTGATACTGAAAAAAAAGGTGGGGATTGAAGTCAATTTGGTATCTAATTGCTTAACGAAGTTCAAGGATTGAGAAAGACATCCATAACCATGGATTGAAACAGTTCTAAGCGAGTTCCTCCTTTTTGAGACATGAATGTAATAATTGTGTGAAAAAACGTTCGTTGAAAAATCCTGGGGGGTCATTCCGTAATTTTTTAAACGATAATCGTCAAAACGATAATCGTCGACGATATCGTCCATGATTTGCTTCACGTAACTCGACTACTATCGTCTCGTCTATCGATCATAGTTTTAGAGATTTGTATGCATTTCAGAAACTCTCAAACTGTAGTCAACTTGTCAATTCAATAGAAAACAATACAAAATGTCAATTTACAGTGGAATCTCAATCACTCAACTACAGTCATCTACAAATTTCAAAATTAATGCAAGACGATACCTATTTAGCTATCGTCCAAACGCTATCGTTTTGACGATAGCGTTTGACGATTATCGACTTTCGTGAATCAAAAAAAAGCCAACGCTATAGTTTAAACGATATCGTCTGACGATAATCGAGTTAAGGAATGACCCCCCTGAAAATTCTTGAATATTTTTCCGAATTTAAATTAAATATTTACATTTTAGTCGAAGATTGCCAAGCACATGAACATTTTATTTTGTTTTTTGAATAGACACACGCCGCGCCGCCGCACCGTCGCCGAGCAAATTTACTTAAAAAAACATGGAACTAAAGAGATTATGACTGCCCTTAAAATGTTTGAGCACCGTAGGAGCGTTTAGGAAAGTTGGAGAGAATTTAAAAGCACAGCACATTAGCTTTGAATGTCTGAATATCGTAATGGCAGTGAAAAATCGATCTGTGTAAGGCATTCCACATTCGTAAAGTACGGATAGAAAACAATCTCTGAATTTAACGGTATGTTTGAAGTTGGGTCTTAATGTGAGGAATTCAACTGGCAATTTAACTAGAATACTGTTCATACAAATTTCCATCAAATAATGAGAGACAAGAAATCGGCATTGCGGCGATACTTGAGAGTTTCATATGGTTCTGATGTAGTTCTAACACCTATCGTTTTTAAAGCCCTTTTTGGATTTTATTCGAGAGACTTAACTGGGTTATTGAAGAGACTCATTTGGGTGATTGAATCAATTGTAAGGAATATGGCGATTATAATTAAGCTTTGGACGAATATAGGTCTAATAGACGTCGAGTATTTGGTTTTTCCACACACGGTGATCTAGGATGGACGGACATACCGCAAGCTGGAAGCTGTAGCAACTGCCGAAGAGAGCATTGAATTTTTGAAGCATTAAATTGTACGCGGTTCTATGGTATGGTTCTCCATTTGACAATGATATCTAGATTAGAATTTAATGAGCGTGAACGTTGAAGTTCTAACTTCTAAATCCACACCCGAATGAAAGGGATGTGAATCTGGAAACGAATATGAAAAACTGACGGTACAGTCGCCAGCAAAACAATTTCATAGATTAGAAAATTAAGACAAAAGTTCATTAATAAATATGAGAAATAGAGATGTAGAAAAAACGGAGCCCTGTGGCACACCAGCATTTATTCTATGAAATTCAGACTTAAGACTGCCCAACACAATTTGGATGGACCGGTTCGAGGGGTAGTTTTAGTTTCTAATCAAGCGAAGAAAAAATTCATCAATATCAATTCCATGCATTTTTGATAAGACGACTTGATGCCAAACCCTATCAAAAGCTTGTGTTCAAGTGTAATAATTTTACTTTATCAAAAACGGTGTAAGGATTTACGCCACGGTTTGGTGAGATAGGCCATCATATCACTATTGGACCTAATGCTAGGAAAAGAAAGCAACCATTAGAGTAGGACAGAAGAAAAGCTTACACAATAGTTTTAGCAGCGTAGACGAACACCCCTTTTCGCTTTTCTTGTGAGCTCACATAATTGTCATTGAAAACGAGAGTAGGAACTGTAGACGAAGTAGTATTTCGTACGTTTTTACAAATGACCAAACATTTTTACTACTTTTGGGGCATTGCAGTATTTTTTGGTCATGCAAAAATTCGGTTCTTTAAAAATTTGATAATTACATGTCTTTCTAGATTGTTTGAACTTATTCCGGTTTTCCTCAGTAGGGTTGGCTTTATTACATCGGAAACTTACGAGTACTTCTCTGACCCTAATAACCTCCTTACAGCTTAAATCAAACCGGGAGTTTTTTTTTGGTTTGATAGATTTTTCCCTATTCGGGATAAAATTTTTCATTCCGAAAAGAATTAAATTTGTAATCATACAGTGATCCACAAAAGTCTGCGTACAAGGAAGATATTTTTTAAAAATTGCTGTTATTCACAAATGTAAAGTGAATTATTTAAAAAAAAAGGTATTTTTCATTAAAAGAAATTTACCACGTTTTTATTTTCAACAAAAAAAAAATTAAAAAAAATATTCGTATCACAAAAAATTAATAAAAACAAAATAAACCTCTGAAATTCTTCCACAAAAGTCTGCGTACAGGTGAATATTTCTTGCATTACACTCTCTTTAAGTATCGATAAATTTGTTTTTGCATAATATGATTGTTTGTTTATTTTTAATCGTTCTAAACGCGTATTGCAAATCATTGTCTTTGGTTTTTTTTTTGTTTTTAAAGCAAAAAATGGCAAATAAAGAGTTAAGTTTGAGTGAGCGGCAGTTGATTTATTAATCTTTACGTTAAACAAAAAAAGTCGTATGGTGAAATATAAAAAATAACCTGAAGAGCTCGGTCAACGATACAGAGAACGGTAGATCGCTTTAAAAACGCAGGACAGATTAAATCGGAGACAAGATAAGGCCGACCTTCGAAGCTCTTCGAAAGGGATAAGCGTATGATCAAGCGAATGGTGGAGCAAGATCACTTTATAACGGCTAAGACGATAAGCACACACACACCCAGACAAAAAACATTGGTCAGTAAAATAAAGAGAAAGAAACGGCTAGCATTTGCAAAAGAGTATGTTAACAAGCCTCCGGACTTCTGGCGTAAGGTTATATTCTCCAGCGAATCAAAATACAACATTTTTGGTTCTGACGGTCGTTTGAGGGTGTGGCGACGACCAGACGATGCTCCTAATCCCAGATGCATAATTAAGACTGCCAAGCACCGTGGTGGAGGTGTTATGGTTTGGGGCTGTATGGCGTCTTTAAAAGTCAGTAAGCTGGAAGTAATAGAAGGATCAATGGATCAATATGTGTATATCGTTATCCTCAAAAGAAATTTGAAAACAAGTGCTGAAATTCTGGGTATATCCAATGACTATTACTTCTAGCAAGATAATGACCACAAACATACCACCCATAATCGCGCATGTGGCTGGCATATAACACTCCCCACCTGCTACAAACCCCACCACAGAGTCCAGATATTAACCCTATCGAGCACTGCTGGGATGAATTGGAAAAAAAGATCCGAACCCACGATATCCGCAAAAAGGCGCAGTTAAAAGAAGCCTTGTTGCTTGAATGGAGTAAGATCAATAGTTCTTATACAGAAAAACTGGTAGGGTCAATGCAAAACCGTTTGAAAGAAGTTATAAGGCTAAAAGGGTATGCGACCAAATATTAACAGCGAAAGTAGTACAAAAAAATAATTATTTGTCTATATTAACTAACTTTTTTCAATTTCTGTTACAGCTGTACGCAGACTTTTGTGGAAGAATTTCAGAGGTTTATTTTGTTGTTATTAATTTCTTCTTGTTATGAATAATTGTTTTAATTTTTTTTTTGTTGAAAATAAAAACCTTGTACATTTCTTTATTAAAAAATATTTCTTTTTTAAAGAAATCACTTTAAATTTGTGAATAACAGCAGTTTTTAAAAATATTTCTTCCTTGTACGCAGACTTTTGTGGATCACTGTATATGCACTGGAGTCCACGTCAATATCGAGGTGAGCTCGTTCCACTTGGTTTGCTCGAAAAGCCAAAGGAGAATTATTTCTCTAAAACGACATGAGAAATTTTGTAGATCACAATGTTTGGATGTGGCTAGAGGTGATAATACACTTTGTTATTTATCAGGTTTAGACGTAAGGAACAAGTCTAGAGTGTTGGCGGATTGACCTGCAACGTCAGATCGTCGAGTATGCTCGTGAACGAGCTGAGTCAAGTTACTTAGCTCAGAAAAAATATCGAAATATCTTCTTAGGGTGTTGTGTACATTGAAATCGCCCGAAACATCCATATTACTATGTCGATAATAATGAGGAATTCTCTGGATAGAGTTGGTCAGGGCATAGAATTCATTAGAAGTTGAATTTCTATCCAAACTTGGGCTGCGATAAATAAAGCATATCTGAATGATCCACTTATCAACAGTGAATTCAAACTCCATGAAATTCAAGTTTGTATTTAAACAAATGCCATATTAAGTTTGAAGCTGATAAGCAACGGCCATGAGTGAAGGAAAGTAGCACTAAGCTATAACCAGGCAGTGTGAATTCCGTGCGATTAGAATTTTCGCCCATCTAGGCTTCGCTAGGTGCCAAAACTGCTGGCCTTTTTTCGCAGTTTGGCCATGTGCAATTGAATTATGTATTGGCGGTATTGTACTGCAACCTGTAGATCTAGTGTGCCCCCACTTACTCGTATAAATGGATGAACTTGCTCATCTTATAGTTCTTCCTCCAAATCAATTGCTCTTAGGAATCTCAGTATTTGGGGCACATTTTCGATCGCTCTCTTCCACCAAGTATTGTTCCAGATGGTTTTTCCTTTCATGTGTGGACAACATATTCCTAGTATGTTGTCCAGTGTTTATTGCTGAGTCTATATGGAACACTGCTTACTATACCAAGTTAACCTAGGTGTCTTCTAAGTTTGCAGTGTCCAGTTAAGATACCTGATAAACTGCATAAACTTAAGTACGAAAAACCTAAGAATAATTTTTAGGTTTTTCCTACTTAAGTTTATGCAGTTTTTGAAACGCTGCTGGTTGTAATTTCCCAGTAGTAGTTTCGCCTGCCTGAGGCTTGGGAGTTCTTTCCAATTCCTTGATTTATTTGCCTCCTCTTCTTCTATAATTTTGTTTTTGATAACATTTTCTCCAATTCCCTTATAGGGCTCATCAGGCTATCTCAAAAGGGCTTATGCGCTTTTTTTTGCCAAGCTGTGAATTGTGACCTTATTCTGTCTGCCAACTTAGCCTGTTTATGAACTGCCACATCAATTTATAGCTGAGATTATATATGAGATTAGTGCCTTGAGTGCCGCTTGACTATCTGACATCATGGGAATATTATTGTTACGATAGTTCTTTTCGAGATTTCGATCCACGCATTTCTCTCTAGCGTGTACCTCCGTTTGGAAGATGTTGGTTGACCGCCCAATCGGTATGAGAAGTTTTCTTCTAGGCTATAGATTCCTGCACCAGTTCCTTCGCTTGTTCTCGATCCATCAGTGTGATAGTATTTGTTTAGAGGGTGTAGATTGTTTCTTCCATTACCCAATCTTTTTTGTTGCTTAGGTGTGTAAAAACGTTTTTATCGAAATTATATTTTTTGATCATACCATCTTCTGGGAAGTCAAGAAGGTTTGTTACTGTGGGCCTACTAGTTAAGTCCCTTTCGTTTAAGACAGTAATTTTGCTTGTCCCTGTTCCTTTCTTTGAGAATCTCATGATACCTTCCATTGCCGCACTTCTGATGACCTCGTGTAGAGGGGATAAATGGAGGACAACCTCCATAGCTGTGGTAGGGCGGGCTCTCATTGCTCCCGTAATACAAATTCACCAGAGCCTTTGGACTTTTTCTAGCGTTTTCCTAGTTGTTGATAACTCGGTTCTCTTGTGCCATGCACCCGCACTTTAGGTTATATAGTTTACATCCACCTGAGAATGTTCGCTTTGCTACCTCCTGACTTGCCTGCAAGTCTCTTGCAAATCATTAGAGCTTTTATAACTTTACCAACTATAGCTTTTAAGTATTTGTTTCCGAGGAGTCGGTATGGCTATACTGTACCGAAGTGTTCCATGCTACTACAAATTTAATTCACAAGCACCATGGATACATGACGTCACAGGGAAATCAACTACATTAATATTTTTCGTTAACCACTTACTTAGTTTACGTTCAGTTTTTACTGAAAAGTCATAATGAGGACCTGTTTGGGTGAACGAAAAGTACCCTTTCGATCATACACACAGTCAGGCCTCCCTCCACCAGTGGTAACGGGTCTTAGTTCAAAGTTTAACATCCTAATTGCCACCAGGGCCTTTGATACCTGCCGATGTTCCAGAGCGTTTAGCCTGCTGTTTAGTGCAACCAGGGGCGTTTTTTATTTGCTGATTAGTGCCACCAAGGGCGTTTAGGACCTGCCGATGTACCAGAGCGTTAATCCTGCTGTTTAGTGCCACCAGGGCGTTTTGTACCTGCTGATTAGTGCCACCCGAGCCGTTGTATCGTTAGATCTCGTCATAAGCTCGACATCCGAATGATAGGACCAGGTTGGAGCCGAATTCCCAGAAATCAGATAACCAGGAACCAAGTACCAGATCCGCACCGAATTATCAGCTCCCAGTACAACCGATACGAGGCAGCAAGACAAGAATTGGAGTTGATTGAAATACTATTAGCAGAATACTGTGTGTTATAGATTTAAGAGTTATTTTCAATAAAGATATTGTGATAAGGTTTGAAGACCTTTTACACTGAAGTTTCGTGTTTTCTTCAGGACAACCCTGGTGAGACCGGCGGCGAGCAAAACCTCGACTGGAAAGCAAAAAGCAGATCACAATACACAGCACAAACATTTTCCCTAAGCCCCCCAATAAAAATAGAGGAGGAGGCTAAAAGATCGCAAAACTGATAAGAACTCCACAAAACTAAGGCAGGCCAGACATCTTGAGAACTATAATCAAGATCGTTTCTTTTACTATATCAACTTGAGTAGGGACAATCTACGAATATTAACAAGACTCCTATAGTAGGTCACTGTAAACTAAGAAGACATTTGAGTATTCTTGCCCTGGAAAACAGCCCCACATGCAGGTTTTGCAATACTAATTTCGAAACGCCAGGCGGATGCGGAGCACTAATCCATCAAAGAAAGAAGTATCTGATGGGACTCAACTCATCAAATGGATAAACTTGGAGGAAGAGCTGTAGGGTTAGTGACGCATCTAGCTCTGGATGAGGGAACAATAGAACGTTAGACCGCAGTGCAAACCTTTTCTCAATATTCATTCATTCATTCATGTCCCCAAAATCTCCTTCCATTAACCCTTAGTACACTCAACATTAAAAAAACAAACATAAAAAACAAATAGCAAACAAAAATTTCCTGGTTGTTTATGTATCCTCTTATTTTTAATTAACAGATAAATATCTTCCAAATAATCAAAAGTGGACAACTAATCTTCTTTCAACAGAACTGTCGCTCAGAAAAATTTCTTAACATTCTGTTTATATCCTCATTAGCATTATATAGGAAGCACGAAAATCGATAAAGTCTCACAAGCCCATTCGTTTCACATTATTTGCAATTGAAAAGCCCAATTTTTTTCTTTCATCCACAATGTTACGAGTATTGTTGGCCTTTTCATGGGTTTCACTTTGGGTAAGCAAATATTTTTTATCAACGGAGAAATAAAAATTTCATGTACATCGTAAAATACGCAAAGCTATCATTTTCTGGATGACAATTGGGGGGCAATAATGTTGCCGAAATAAGCCAGAGTATATGGAATTGTCTTACGAGTTTCTGTGTGCGTGAGGGGGTTTGTTCGTGTAGGTTAGGTCCTTGCCAAAAGATGAAGCAGATATTCTTGTTGTTTTGCGGGAATATAAAATTGTTGGAATATTTAAATCGACTGTTTCTGTTCCAGTTGAGCTAAATGGGTTACGCCTGTGTGAGCATCAAGTCAAATTGTACAAAGTATGAGCCTACATCCGATTTTCGTCAATTGAATGTGTTGTTGTTGGGTTAGAGATGGAAACAAGGAATTGTGATGTCTTCCTTTTGAATGCTTTCAAATGTAAGTTAGTGAATAAGCTGTTTTTGTGTCACTTGGCATTTGCTGTTGTTGTTTTTTTCATTTGTCTAAAAAAGGGTCGAAAAGTTGGAGCTCTTGTTTGTTCGTTAGTTTCTGCTTTGGGCTACAAAAATAAAGCATCTTACTTTTATTTGATTTGTATGGGCTTACGAATCCAAGCTGAAAAACGTATTATGCATTAATTGGTGGCAGAGGAGACAGAGAGAAGACAGAATACTTTCGTAATTGATTCAATATAAAGTTGTCTCTAAATGTATGGGTATTCCAATCAAATTAAAGAGAATTCGTTTTATTTTTTAGATTTATTAAATTTTTACTTGAGATATCCAAGGTGGAGCAAAATTAATCACCCTATCGGAAGATGTTGTAATTTTTGCAAACGGCGTCGTACGTCAATCATATTTGACATTTGTGAGCTAGACAGCTGTAGTAGATATACAAACAGACAAGCAATGGATTGCTATACTCCGCAAGAGCGTGGAATAATTGTGTCGATTTTTTTTGCGCAGTCTGAGTTTCGACTTCGTTTTCCGAACCGTGTCGTGCCAACTGGGCAAACATTCCGGCGCTAAGGTGCTCGACTCGAACAGATTGAAACCACAGAAGACCATGCGGGGCATGGCCGCCGCCACACTGGTCGTTCGCCCTAGAATAATGCGGTGATGGCTGCCGATTTCGCTGAGAACGAGGAAACATAAACCAGATGACAGGCCACGCAACTGGACTTCACCAGACGGCAGCTATAGCGAATTTTATTGAAAGACTTATACATGCTCCCATAAAAAGTGCGAATAGTGTATAAGTCAATGCCTGCTGACCATCCGACGATTTTGTGTCGAAAATCATTTTGAGCGACGAGGTGCATTTCCACTTAAACGATTACGTCAAGAAACAGAATATTCATTTCTGGGACACTGAAAATCCGCGTGTGATGCTAGAAGAAACATTACATGCTTTCAAAGCCACTGCGGGGAGCGGCGTTTACGCGGCAGGAGTGATGGTCCATATTTTTTTGGGAACACCATAGGCAATACGGTCACTCTTACTGGCGAACGCTAAAGGGTTATGATAAACGACTTCTTACTACCGGAAGTAGATGAGCGGGGCTGGATGAACATGAGGTTTCAACAAGATAGTGCAACCGCACGCACAACATGAGCAACAATGGATATTGTGAAGGGAGCATTTCCTGATCGCATAATCTCCCGTTTTTGGCAATTTGCCATGCCCATGCCCAGCACGATCGCCCGATTTAAAGATCCCAGACTTCTATCTTTGCGACTACTTGAAGTCGTGTGCTTATGCCAACAAGCCTTAGACAATCGCAGCCCTTACAGAGAATATTCGACAGGAATGCGAACAGTTATCACTGGAAATCTTGCGGAAATTCATAGAAAATGCGATTAAACGGACACAAATGTGTATCAATTCTGTCTGTCTAGTTCACAAATGTCAAATATGTTTGACGTACGCCGCCATTCACAATAACTACAGCATTTGCGAGGGGCTTTGTGGAGATAGGTGTACCTAGTATGTGTGCCTTGACCTTGATATCTCCAGATCACGTGCCTGAACATGTCGATCTGGTTGATCTGAGGGTGCGACTTGTGAGCAAATTTACCAGTTATGAACATTGTTTTGTCTTGTTCTTGTAATGGTTTTTGTAAATATATTGTTGTGTCTGCGCTGAGTACTCGGGTGGTGCTTACCTCCGTCTGATTTCCGTCTGATAAGGTGTTCCTGCGAGGAGCATAGGCAGTTAGGTTTGTTTTATTGGTATGGGTATGCACATTCGACTATTGACTTCTACTTTGGTTGATGGTCAGTTAAGTATGTATATCCGTTACTAGTTAATAGGCCTCGAACGTTGATCCGTTCATCTAGAAGTGATCTTAACTGTGGAGAAGCTCCACCGTAAGCTATATTCTGGTACCACGGGATGTACTGCCTATGGGGTAAAAGAATGAATGCATGGCCTCCCTGCCTCTTACTTTCAATGAAGTAGGCCGCCTTGTGGGAGTATCGTTGTGGCTGCAGTTGCCCCAAATTGCGCTATTTCTTGGATACAAGAGGCATTCGATAGGCCTTGCTTCTCAGCAAGGAACTTTGACATGCCTTAACATATTCGCAAAATTGATACTGGGATGGTATCATGCTATCTCAGGATGATGTTTAAAGCTCAGTAAAATCAAGTCTTGATTGGGAGGTGTCTACATTAAACATACTTGTATTTTAGTGCTTGTCGTAATATATGCGCCGGTGATTGGCTTAATATTTTCAAAGTAATCGGTGTGAATATGACCAGGCGCTTCTCAAGAAACTATCGCCATGACCTTGTTTGTTGACAAACCCACCTTGGTCTTCTTTGGCTTCGATTCACCAAGAGAGAGTGGTCGCTGATGTGTTGTTTCATCCACGGTTACAAAACGGCACAAAAACTCTGTCGATTTTTTCTTGAACTTCGCCAAACACTCCTTCCAAGTTGTAAAACGATTGCGTTTGTTGTCGATTGTGATCAAACGCATGCACCCATCTTCGGGAAAGCTTTTTTATGTCCAAATATTTACGTAAAATCAAAATCACTGATCCATGTAAGCATGTGGCCACCTCAAACTGGCTCCCCTTCACTCGCTGATTGTTCAATATCAAACAGAGGATCTTATCGACAATTTTGCTTACCTAATCATTCTCCACTCGTTTCTGCTAGCTTGTCGAAGGCATTGAAGCATCTAGCTCATTCAATTCAATTTTCAATTTCAATTTATTAAAAGTGGTGTACAAATAAGACATTGTCTTTTATAGTACCTGAGTTTTTTTTTTTTTTTTTTTTTTTTTTATAATCTACACGCGCTCAAGGGATTATGATTACCCTTTAAATGTTTGAACACAGCGCGGGCGTGAAGTTAAGGAAGAGAAAGAAGGATAGGAAAGATGTGTGGCACGATGTTCTGAGACTGAAGGTTGTTGTCTCAGATATTTTATCTCCAGGGATGGCGGCTGAACTAAAGCGGAGAATGCCATGTCTTATTTTTATGTCGCTTATAATTCACATTATTTTGTTCGTGTTCATCCTTGTTGGGCATATTAGTTTAACTCAATTACATGTTGTTAGTGTTATGCCTGAACAACATGTGATGAGTAAACCAGCAACCCATTGATGACAATTTTAGAAGGTTTTTAATGGAATTAAAACGACATAGACGACGGCAGGGATCGAACCTGTGATACTGAGGTTGACAGGTGAGCACAACACATCCATCTCGCCACGGCCACCCCTATTAATACAAAAATAGTGCGGATAAAGGAAAATTATAAAAATATAAACAAATTAAAAATAATTTCAAGTAATTAATTTAAGAAAAATTAGAGTAAGATTTTTTTTTTTGACATAATGATTATTTCAAATTGCTGTTTGAGTATGATTCTTATCGAAAATTCAAAAATAATGCTTTTTTAAACTTTATAGTTCCTATAATTTGCCTTACTATTATAGGCAGGGAGTTCCATAGTCTGATGGCATAAACAAAGAAAAGTCTAGACGAATTCAAATAATTAGAGGAGTGAGTTATGAGGTTCAAGGTTCGAGCAGAACGCGCAAAGCGGAGTTTATCAAACAAATAAGGTGGTGTCTTACTATGAATAATCTTATGTAAAAACAAGCAACATCTTGAGTCAAGAAATTGCTTGAACGTACATCCTAGGATGATATTGGGAAACGTGGTCAAATCTTCGCAAACCATAAACGTACCTGACCATGTCATTAAAAGCAACAACCAATTTCAGCATGGAGTGTGAATCAGGCCGATAGTAAACCACTGCAGCATAATCAATGATAGGTAGCAACAGAGATTTAATGAGCCTTAGCTTAGTGTCTAAAGGTGTCAAGGTGGAGAAAAGATTTAATTTTCGGTGACCACCATAAATTCGGCTGATGGTGACATTGACATGATCATTTGCTGAGAGGGTGCGATTTATTTTAAAGCCTAAATTAGTTACAGATTCAACAAATTCAAGTTGAAAACAAGAAATAAAGACAGGTGGAAGATTTGTCACATCAAATTTCTTTTTAAAAATAGCAATGATCTGCGATTTAGCAGGATTAAGAGTTAACCAGTTGCACAATGACCAATTGTAGATCTCTAAAAGGTCTTCATTTACTCTGTAGATAAGGTCTTCCAACAAGTTAAATGGAGCGGAAAGGTATAATTGGACATCATCAGCATAAAGATGCAACATGACATTTTTGCACACTAGGGGGAGGTCATTAATGAACACATGCAAAATAGCAAAGGACCCAAAATTGAACCTTGTGGAACACCAGAAAGTAGATTCATTGAATCCGAAAAAGTGTCACCAACTTTAACTCTCTGACTTCGGTGTTCCAAGTAGTTTTTAATTAAGCATACCGATTTTCTACTGAATCCAAAGTACAAATCCAGTTTTTTACATAAGATCTCGTGGTTAACTCGGTCAAAGGCCTTGGAAAAATCAAGCAAACATAAAATAGTCAATTTATCCATATCATATTGAATTCTAATGTCGTCAAGTATCTCAACCATTGCCGTACAACAGCTATGATTAAGGCGAAAACCCGATTGCACCGAAGAAAATAAATTATGGCGGCTAATGTGCTTAGAGATCTGCTTCGACAAAATTTTTTCAAAGACCTTAGACAGGCAGGGTAGAATGCTTATGGGTCGGAAGTCAGCACAAGATGAAGGATGGGTTTTTTTTGGGTACAGGAATTACTTTGCCTAGTTTCCAGCAATCAGGGAACGATGAGCTGGTTATACAAAAATTAATTATGTGTGTGAAAATGGATAGGATTTGAGGTAGTATAATTTTTATAAACTTAATTGGAACACCATCCTCACCTATAGAATTAGACTTAAGGGAATGAATGTTCATTATCAAATCAAACTCAGAGATGATTTCAAAATCAAACTCACTTGAATCCCCATATAAAATGCTAGCATTAGGTGCAAAGCTTGAAACCTGTACATTACTTGATGTAAAATTGTTGTTGAGATCATTTGGGTCAGGAAAATTATTGTTAACAACCTCCTTTTTACCAACACCAATAGAGCGCAAACCACTCCAAAGCTTACGAGAGGTCTGGTGGAGTGGTGGATGCTTAGTTTAGACATAAAAAACCTTTTTTTAGCTCTTCGAGTAACAAAAGACGAATGATTGCGAGCATGACAGAACAAATCCCAGTTTAAATTAGTGGGATAATGCTTCCATTTTGAATACAATTTACGCCGATTTTTAATAGAATTATGTACCTCAGATGTGAACCACGGACAATTCTTGTTGCGAACTGAAACTGTCTTTAAGGGAACATGTTTTTCATACAGTTCCAGCAGTAAGTATTGAAAAAAGTTGACTTTATCGTTGACATTGTATAAACTGTAACATAAATCCCACGGAAAATTACAAGCATCAGATTGTAAGGCATCGACGTTCAGAGATTTAAAATCGCGGAATTGGAACGTAGACGGAATTGCAACTCGCGAAAAGTCAAGGTTGTAGGTGCAGAATAACAAATCATGATCAGATACACCTTCAATACTAAGTTGATCCATTAGAAAAACATTAGACAGATCAGATACGATCATTAAGTCAAGGAGACTTGGAGCAGAGTTAGGACCAAAACGAGTAGCATGAGAGTTTGTGACGGCAAGGCCTGTAGCTGCAATCTCATCAGTGAGTTGGTTGGCTCTAGTATCATTGAGAAAGAGGTCGGCATTAAAGTCACCACAAAGAATGATATTTTCATAATTTGCAGACAATTCCCTAATAACTGAAAAGAGAGGTTCAGGTGAAAAGCTCCTATTGGGATTGTAAGCAACTCCTAACAAGCTTTTAATATTGCCATCAGATATTTTCAAGATAAGAAACTCAATTCCCGAATCTTCTGATTTAGAAATAATTTTGCTTTGAAGTGCTGTATGACAATACACTGCTACCCCTCCTCCAAAAGTATCAGTTACTCTGTCGTTGCGAATCAATTTGTAGTTGGGCAACTCGTAAACGGTACTAGAAGTTTCAGGCTTTATCCACGTCTCAGTTATACAAATAACATCAACGCCCGATGAATCAAAAATATACTTCACAAAATCTAGCTTGTCAAAATTTAAACTACGCGCATTCAAGCAACAAACTCTGAACCCCTCACGAGCATTGGAAAGAATTTTTATCATAGACTTAGTACAAATATCATTGCCACCAGAAGAAAGTAAGCCACCAGACATGATAAAACAAACAATTAGGGCCTATAATTAGAAATACTATGCCGAATATACGAGTAATAGTAAATAAGAACTCAGAAACAGCAAAAGGAATTACAAAAACAAAAGAATTGATGTTATGCGAAAATTAAATTAAAATTAGTGATAATGAAATTATACATATATAAAAATAATTTAGGCTAAATTCATTAAATCAGATTAAATATGTACATATATAATAAAAAAAAATACTCATAATTCATGATCTGCTCCGTTTAATTAAGTGTCAAAGTAGTGGAAAGTGTAGAAAAGGTACTCGAGTCAATCTTCATTTCTTTATCATCACTGGTTTTCTTAACAAAAACAAATCCATTTATCGTTCTCGCTGAAAACAAAATACCCTCTTTACGGAGTTGGATGGCATGTCGTAGCAATGAACGACGGTGTTAAACTTTCATTTATATAGATGCGACGGTCAAGGGTGCCGGGTTGCGAGTAGGTGGCTTAATCACAGTCATTGAATAGCTGAGATCGTGTTAAGCCATTTATTGAGCGAAATGCAGAAATAAGATTTCTTTTTTCAGCAGGAGAGGATAAGCGAATTAGGAGTGGTTTATCAAAGTTGGGGTTCGCTGAATTCAATCGGAAGGCATCAAAGTGAGGAGGGAGCGGGTGGTTAAGTTTAGCCGCAAGCTTTTTTGCAAGATCCATTGCTCTGATGTTATTAGGTAAACCACAGACAATCACATCAGACAAGCGTTGTACACGTTGATGGTCCTCTAATTGCTCTCTTATTAAATTGTTTTCCTTCCTAAGCTCAGTTATTACGCTCTCGCACTGAAACAAGCGGTCATTAAGTGTTGATAGTGTTTCACTCAAATGATTCTTAATTTTGTCTTCAAGTTCTTTCAACGAGGTTAACAGATTAGCCAAAAATGTTGATTCAAGTTCACGAAGTTGTTTATTATTATTTTTATTGTCATTTCCAGTCGATTTCAAAGGTGTTAATTTATGATTGTTATTAGAAGCTGAAAATGATAACTTGGATTTATCGGGAGTAGGAACGATTTTAGTTGTTTCCTTTTTATTATTTATTTTGGCGCGAGTGTTTTGTGAACCAGAGGTGATAGGAATGTTCCTGGAGGACGCGGAGGTTTTTGTAGAAGAGGTCGATGCAGCTCATCTCTCCATATTTTTGGTTGACGCCCTATTAGTCTGGTATCATTACCGTAAATTATTTTGTCCATCTGCCATCTGAATTTTGCATGACATGTCCCGCCCAGTCATATTTCAGCTTTTTTGTCTTCCAAACAATATCTTCAAATTCTGTCCATTTGCGTATGGCAACGTTTCTTATTTCTATGGTTTCTCTTTCCATTAACCTTTGAGTCATTGCAAGCCTGCTTTTCAACGATATGTTGTTACTCCGTGTGTGGGCAAAACCGTGGAGTCGAAGATGTATTTTTCGGTAGCTTTTGAAATATTGTAATCCAGCATTTGCTTAACGCCCCAAAATCGCATCGAACCGTTTTATGTATGCATTTTTACATTTATTTCTAAGATCACAAATGATTTTATTTTTAAAGTACATAAGAGCAAGTACGTGCGATCCAGTCGTGTATTTTATTTGTAAGTACAATTAAATCCTGTATGAGTTGGTTATTTAAGAGACGTTTGTAACTCTATTGCTTGGAGGTCTCTTTTTTAACCACCAGGACTTTCATAAGATAAATCTCTAAAACTTTAAACTTTACCTAAGTGTGCAAAGTGTGCACAAAAAAAAGTCTACCTTGAAACCATTCTTTCTAAGACTGGACTACAAACAAAAATTTGGTTTTATAATGAGTTTTCTTGTGAGTACTTGCCTTTGTTCAAGACTAAGTTGTGGTAAAACGACATAAAACCGAATTCCTATAGTGACTTTTAATGTACAGCGACTGTAACTTACGTATGTACGTCTTTAGATTCAGTCCTTCCAATGCCTACTAAAAGTTTCGAGTGGTTGTACGCATTATTTTTTTTCTAAACAAAGAAAAGAAGTGTTAGAAGTGACGCAGGGAAATTCCTTGAAAGTTTTAAACTTCCATAAAAGAAGAAAACAGTAAATGTTGTTGAAATGTTGCGCAACGAACAACTTTTGTATATGAATAAATATAGTCATAAGCCAATAGCAAAAAACCAAAGAGTTATGCTGTGGTTATGACACTTGATTCATAAACTTAGCAAATTCGTCATTTTCTGAAGGCCATTTTTTATTTAAAGAGTTTTCAACACACCAAAGATAGAAGTTTTTTTTGGTTTATTCCTGCTCATTTGGCTTTCTTTAATATTGTTTAGGGGTGAAATTTTTTTTTGTTAGGAAAACAGCTACTAGTCTAAAGGCTTTAAAGACACGTGCAAAATACAAGTTTTTTTTTTTTAAATGCAACATTAAATTTGTCTTCATTAGTAAGAGCAAGCATTTCCATTAATTTATTATGGAACACAACGTCGTTCAAGTGGCTGCCTTAGCTGGCTTCGTAGTAGCTCATTCTATCACTCCGAATGTTTTGCACAAACTTGCAGCAGGAGCGGTGAGTGCTTCATTTCGGTCAAAATTTCTTTTAAAAAAATATTTACCAACGTTTTTCCAGCGTAAAGCGACTTATTTCGGTCCGCGGAGGTCTGATACTCAGCCTCATTCCGTAAGGCGTTGAACGCCAAAAAAAAAAACAACAGTGTGAACTTAATAATACATAGTAAGTCGTTCAGCGGCAAATAAACGTCAATTTGTCGATTCTCTCTTGTGGAACGAATTCCTTATAGTTTTTTGATATTCCGTTAGTCGTTTCCATAAAAAAACGTTTGTATAGTTGCCGAAATCTGTCGCGGAGAAATTTGTTGACGACAGGAGTCAAAATCTAAGTTTTTTAAATTTATTTTAGTTTTTATAATTTTAAATTCTTTGTTTAGGATAAAAATAATAGCCCATATAAAAATGCGGTGGCTGGTCGAGCTCAGGAGAATGAACACCTCGCCAAAAATGTTCAAAGAGGTTCGGAGAAAAATTTTGGATTGCAGAATGTTGCTAGCTTTTTTGACAGCTTTGGGGCCATCAATGAGAATTGACAAAGAATGGCAAAAAGTGAGTGAAGTTTCAATTTTAAAACATAAAGTTAATTTTTTCTTTTAGGTCGGGTTTGACGCCAAGTCTAAGGTCAAACAAAAACTATTGTTAAACAAAAATGAAGATGAAGGCGGACCGTTCAAGAAAAATTTAAATGACTAGGAAGAAGTTATAGTAAGGCTTCTGTCCTTGGACCAGGTGATCAATCCAACCGGATATGCCGCGGGCGGCTCTTTCTATTTTGCGACTCGGGGGGCAAAATAAAAAAAAAGCAAAAGGAAAAAGAAAAAAAAATGTGTTTTATCTAAAACTAACGGTACCTCCCATACAAATGTTAAAAACTGGTTTTCAAAAATCGTATTTTTCTCGAAAACGGTGTCTAAAATTTTGCTAAAACTTTTTTTCTTTTGATTAATTTTTACGATCTATAATTTAATAAAAAAAATTTAAATCTAGATATTACTGACTGTATCTACCATAGAACGATTTTTTTGAATTTTGAATTTCTCATTATCAGCATAACGGATTTTAATGAAATTTTTATAAAGAAGCTCCTAAAAATTTTAAAATTATTGCATTTCAAAATTTAAAAAAAAAACATATTTTTTCAATTTTTAGAAAAAAAAGTCGTTTTTTTTTTGAAAAATTGGATATCTCAAGAACGGTTTAATTGTTTTCTTGGAAATTTATTCTTATTCGTACCATAATAAAAACTTAAAGTTGGCGTATCAAATTTTTTTTTTTAAATATTTTGAAAATTTTGTATTATGTATTTTTTAAGGAACCACTACAACGACTTATAATTTTTGTTCTTGCATAAATTCATATTTGCATAGCATTCTGTTTTTTTAATCTCTTACTACTTAAAGAATTTAAAAAAATCATTTTTTCTTTTATAACTTTTTTTTTTAATCCCTATAGTCTATTACATAGGAGCAAGTTCGTGCGACCCAGTCGTGCATTTTATTTCTTATGTTTAAAACAAAAACCAAACTATTCAATTTGAAAACAATTTAATATGTCAAATGTCAGCTTATTTGGAATGTATTGTGGAATGTAAGAGCGAGAGAAACGCTGGCGTTTTAGTTACGGAATACCAAAAAAAAAAAAACGACACGACTCCTAAAACGACAGCTTTCGTTTTACAAAAACGCTTATAGGAATAAGGATGACTGACTTTCTGCTAAGATTTCGAGCGGGAAACAGCTGTCAGCATCAAAACATCATATGATCTAAAAACAAAATACTAAATGGCCCACCCTTTATTCGATTTTCTCATATATATTTTATTTTTTTAATATCACATAACTAATTCCGATACGACACGCAATTCTCATACTCGGTAAAAATGGACCCCATTAGTGTGTACGGTGCGCTTAAAGAGAAAAAGGAGTGGGATTTTTACTAAGAGAGGCGCATAAGACTAAGATGTTTGAATTTTTCCTGAATGCTGATTGTCTTAACTCTATCTATCAAATGCAGTTAATTGTTTCATGGGAATCAAATTTCTGGTTTACATGGCCGATTTGTGAGCCCTTCGCATGTTAGAGATGATTTTGCGGCCGGCTTTTCTATAGATCTTTCCCTTGCTTCTGACAAAGTAACTCAGTTATCTTAGACCATAGATCCGATGAATCCAACGATCTTCGTTATTTCACCTTACGTCTATCTAAAAGGCACCAGTTGGAGATGACGATACGATTTTGCTCCGCCCTTACCAAAATCTACAAATATATAAATCTTTCATTCAATAACTATAAATAAGTTGGGTCATAAGACGTTATTATTCCAGTCACATACTCGTACGATTAAGCCCATGAATATAAACAGAACTACAATTTTTAGGAACTAAATTGGGTGAGAAATCAATTTCAATTGCTTGTTCATGTTCCAACTCCTTATGAGCAGCACCAGAACTATGAAAAGCTACTGACCTCAAATAGAGTAACAAAATTTCTCTAAAACAAATAGCAATCACTATAAAAAATAATAGAATCAAAACATTTCCAAGAGTTTAATAGAATTCGAAGGATATGTGATTTGAATTTTTGATAACGTTCTGATAAAACTGACCAAAAACCTCTCGAACAATTCCCACCCTCTTCAATTTCGTATGAAGACATCTTCTATATGAACTTGAACGCAGTATAACAATTACATCTAACGGATACTCTTAAAATAAACGACCAACGTCCCGAAATCCCATTTTAAGATTAATCTTTACCTCTTACTCCTAGCTGCTGTACGAGTAAATTTATGAGGTACACTCGGGCGTATGTGGAACATTTCTTCCTCTGTTTGTGTAGAGAATGGTATACAATTTTCCTTTTGTTGAATTTTTGTTGTGCTTGGGTTCTTTTTGTAAATGTAACGTTCGTGATGGCAGATTACTCCCAAAGGAGATATATTTCGTTTAAAATTTAAACTCTTCCAACCCAATGTATCCAACTTTTGAATGCACCCTCAATTGAAGTCACACAAACATATTAATTTTTCATTTATATGTGAGACATACTACTATCGTTAACCTGTAATATTTCAAAACCTATCGATACAATTTTTTCAAAACTATGCATCTTTAAATTCTCAGCACATAAAAATGAATGATAAATTGTGAAAAGTTCAATCGACATCAACATCACCATTGACAGGTCATCTGTTGTCAATGAATGAGAGTTGATGTACTTTTACGTGCACCCTTGGGTCTCCTACAACATAACATCAATCTATCAACATCTGGAGGACCATTTATCTATATGTACTCTTGGCTGAGAAGCACGCACACGTTACATAAAATTCCCGTCCAATCCACAGACAATACCGTTGTCGTCCGGTAAGGGTATGGTTGTAAAACGAAAGTTATTTGAAACTAACTGACATAGGGGTCAATCCATCAAATTCCAATTGGACCGTAGTTTGGTTTTTGAATGAAAAGTGACTGGAATCAAGACAGGAATAGCTTCCAATCAATAAAAGTATGTCCTAGAGTTGTTAAAGATAGATTTTTACATCTGAGAAGGGTTTGAACGAAAACTGAAAAAAAAAAAATAACAGAAGGAAAGATTAAAGAAAAGTGAAAAGGGTTGTTGATTTCCGAATGCAGATCAATCAGTTCGGTATTTTTTTTTAATTCTTCAGTAGCTCGAAACATTGGATACTATTTCATATCTGAAATGGAAAGGATGAAGACCAGAGACAAAGTCTTTTGTTCAATTTCGTAGTCTAACTCTTCGGATTGTACCAACAAAAAACATTCTTTACTTTAACACCTACTCCATTAAACCCAACCCTCAAAGCCATTGGGTCTTTTTTCGAGGTGAGTGGAATGACAAATAGTTTTGCTGACATGAAGTGATTTAGTACGTTTCCATTATATGAGCATGCAAGCGTGGAATACATAAAACTTCTACCTTTAGGTTGTGTTTTCCAAAAAAAAGAAAAATATATAAAAAACAAAAACCCTCTGAATGAAAAAAACTATCTTCTCAACAGGAACATGAATATGAAGAAGACAAAAAAGTTAAAGGCTCACAAAAGGGTTTTTGTTAACGTTTTCAATGGAGAAAATACTGAATGGATTTTCAATGAACCTAGATGGCCCCAAATGATATTTATGTAATCGAAGTCCTGACACAAACATAAGCCAAAGAGCTAAAGGCCAAAAAAAAAAAAAACCGAACTGTAACTTTTTTCTGGATGGATATTGTTAAAACACCCCACAGCTGTATTGAAATAACTGGATTAGTTGTAGTTTAATAGAAATTTTGGAAATTGAGTAAGTGAATGCATGGTAACTTTTAAAATGTTCATTCAGAAGGCTTTGAATAGGATTTTAACTTATTTGGGACCGAAGATGACTAAATGAATATATTTACTGTTTTTTTTTTAAAGTTTGATTAACAATTGAATGTTATTGAGGAAGTTGTGTGCCTGACGGGAATATTCCCATTCAATTCTTTCAATTTGATTTAGGGACACATTGATTGGTTTAATTCAAGCACACAAATAAAATGCACGAATGGATAGCACGTACTTGCTCTTTTGTAAAATTTGGAATTGAACAATTATTCAGCTAAAATTTAATTAGAGCAAAATGTTTGTGTATACATAAATTTTAAACATGGATTTAAGGAGATAAAAATGTTCAAATGCCGTCTTATTTCTGAAAAAGTATGAATTTATTTTTATTTTTAGTTTTATTTTTAAATTGAATTTTATTATAAGAAATTTCTTTAAAATTTTTCAAGAAAAAAATTTGAGATGCCAATTTTAAGTATTTAGAACTATAGATTTAAGGAACTTACGAGTATTTCAGAAAATAATCGTTCACAAGTTTTTCCAATATTTTTATAAACATCAGTTTTCAAATTGAAAGGAGATTTTGCACACAAATTTCGGTTAAAATCGTTAGAGGTGTTAATAAGAAATTCAAAACTCAAAAAAAAAAAAAAAAAATGTTCTTTAACGCCCTATGCTCCAGGAGGAGTTAAAGTGTTGCTGCCAACAGTAACCGGAAACAAAGAAGAAGATGACACTTATCGTTGATAACATTTTTACCTAAAATTGTGTAGTCCTAATTTTTTTATCAAAATCGTTAGAGCCGTTTTCGAGATCAATAAGACTTTGAGAGATTAGATTAGATTAGATTAATAGATTTATTTATTTATAATAATTATATTTACAAAAACATTTGAGTTTAAAATTAAATTAAATCTTTTGTGGCATGGCCGGAAGGGCCGTCAGCCAGATGATAGCCTAAATTAATAACATTTCCAATTTTTGTAGTTTTATGTTGCTTTATAAACAATTTAATCTTAAAAGTCTTCTCTTATTATCTGTCTTCTATAATTAAGTGCTATTTTTAAATACTGAGATAGTTTTTTCCAATCTGTTCCATTTACAATTTCAATGAGTTCCGCTTGTTCCAAATAACTTTTCTGCCATATTTGACGCCGAACTTCTGCTAGAATCGGGCACCTTGCGATGAAATGCAGTACGTTTTCCCTTTCGTTGGTGTTGCATAAGGAGCAGCTTAGTGATAGGTCATTGCGATGTGGAATGAAATTTAAAGGCAAAAGTTCACCTCTAGCCCTGAAAATAAATGATATTGTTTCAATGTTATGGGTGTCCTTGAAGTAGTTGGATTCTCTTAAATCGTGCTGAAGTAGGGGATAGAATTGCCTATGTAGTGAAGTAGAGGCTTGCTCTATACTTCTCTCTCTTGATTTGGAGTGGAGCTTTTCGAGTAGACTGTGAAGATATGGCCTCCATTCTTGTAGATTATCTAGAGTTAGATTGAAAGAGAGTTCACACGAGTCTGCTAAGTTTTTCCATTCCTGAAACCATGAGCTTTGCGACTTTATTATCGAAACAGCAATCTTTCTTGCAACTTTGGTGATGTAGTTGAAGTGCAGTTTAAGAGATGAGAGATGTAATGGTGATAGACCGGTTTCAATGAGAAGCATGTAGTTGGGTGTTGTGTCGGGTAGTCGGAATTGCCTCTTTAGAAAGAACCTCAGGAGTTTTTCAGTGGTTTCAGACTGGTACCAGCCCCTCACAGTTTCAATTTGGTCCGCTCCATAATACCATTTCTCGTTTGCTGCCAATCGCCCTGATCCTCTCCGAAAAAACATTGTTTTTGATTTGTTAAGGTTCACTGTTAGATTCCACTTCGAACAGTAATTCCGTAATTTGTTGATCATTAACTGAAGAGATTCAGGAGATTCAGCCAGAATGACAAGATCGTCTGCGTACATCAGAACTTTAATCCGGAACCCATCAATTGTTATGCCACACGGCATGTCTTTTATTAGATCCTCGATATAAAGGCAGAAAGCTGAAGGGCTGAGATTGCAACCTTGTTTCAAACCTACTAAGGCAAGAAACCAATCAGATAGATTTTGCCCATCCCATGCTGCATACGTTGTTTCTTTATAGATGTCCTCAATTATATTTCCAAATTTTAGAGACATCCCATCTCTAAACAATTTAAACATCAGAGCCTTTCTGTCGATGGAATCGAATGCAGCTCGAAAATCGATGAAACATGCGTACAGTTTCTTTTGTCTACGACGATATATCTCTGCAATGTTGGTCAGGCTAAAAATATGATCCACTGTGGAGTATCCTTTTCTAAATCCAATTTGGAATTCACTCAGAATATGGTTACTTTCAATCCAAGCTGCGAATCGGCTTCTTAGAATTTCCCTGAAGATTTTGAGTGATGAGTTGAGAAAAGCAATACCGCGATAGTTGGATGGGTCCGTCTTATCTCCTTTTTTGAATATGGGAAAAATTATTGATTTTCTGAAAGCATCCGGTATTTTGCCTGTAGTGAAAATATCATTGTACACTTTTGTGAGAAGTGTTAGAAACTCCAATGTTGCGTATTTCCAGAATTCGTTTGGGATCCGGTCAATCCCAGGAGCTTTGTTATCTTTTATTTTAGCTACAACTGCTTCGACCTACAATAAGTACCCTTAATTTGAACTTTCGATATGTCAAATTATGGATCAGTACTCGAGATTTCGATCAGACTTGAGATTACTATGATATAGAATACTATTCTATAAAAAATGGGTCTCGCAATTCTGCCTGTCTGTCTCTACACTACAGCTTTAGCAGCTCGGCTGATTTTCTTTAAACTTGGGGTAGCTATAATTTTTAAATTTTTTCCACCGCAGCTTTTTTTCTTATTTTAAGACCAAAATTTATGGTAATTGCCATACAATTTATTTCCGAAATTTTGGAAAATATTTTTATTTTCAAAAACTGTTGCTGAGATTTATAAAAAAAAAACTTTCATCAAGTTTTGCTAATTTTCAAGTGGGTCAGTTTGTCTGGTTCCATAATCCGAAACGCAAGGTTCGTCGTTGTTGTTTTGGAAAGTCCTACCCGGATAGTTACATCTTATATTCAGAAGACACCTCGAACCCAACCGAAGATAGTTAATGTAGATTGTCTGATGATCTACCGAGATAATAACATCAAAAGCTACGTCCTTTAGAAAGTCTTTTGTTCAAGAGGAGAAGGCTTTTGCTACAAGGAAGGCTGTCAAATAATAAAGTATTCTTAACCTAGAAGTGAATATACTCGTACTTGCATCCTTCATTCTGCTTGTGCTGCTCTTAAGAGATTTATTTATTTTGGTGTTTTATTTAATCTGACTTTATTTCCGAAATCCTGAAGGTCTTATAACAACTATGGAAAGCTTGCTAATGGTTGAAAAAAAAACTTCCAAAAATGGTTATTTATGGTACCTCCCAAACGGTGGAATGGAATTTGATAATGGTAGATATTAATTATATTTGTTCTAAAGCATTTTAAAAGTTTGAATGGTATTTTTTTTTTTTTTTGAACTTGATTCTTAGATCTTAGGATAACATTCGAAATTGAACGTGAGATAGAAACTCCAAGGCCATATAGAAACCCTAGGAAACCAGTACGGGACGTCCAAAGAACTGTCTAATTTAGGAGAATCTCAAGGAGGCTTCTTAATATAGCAAGACATAGCAATGAACTTCATGACTAGGATCTCTTCAAGATCAGCAAAAATGAACATAAAAATATGACAAACTTTTCAAAGAGGGTCTACTCTACTGCTGAGGCTTTCTTAAATGACAGTATAAGACCTGGACAGACTTCTGCTCTGAGACATTCAATAAGTTATAAGCACTTACTTCCCAGGATGTGTTGTCAATACAGCTCCTATAGACCGAGGGCCCAACAAATGTAAGTACACATTTATTTGCATTACTTGTATTGCAATTAAGTCCTAAATTCAACAATTTTGCTTGCTTTGCTTTTCGACCAAAAATTCGGAATAACTTCCAAAGGCTCAAGAGTCCAATTAGGGAGCACACGTGGTTAAATATTGTCACTAACTCTGAGATTCTAAGTGAGTTAGGAAGTTCAGCGAAGGAATTTTTGGCCCCAAAACCAAACATTCTCTATCGGCAGTGCACAAGCATCTTCCAGGTGGAAGTACATGCCATAGAAAACTGTGACGAACAAAATATGGATTAAAATTACCGCACCCAAAACATTGTCACCATGTATGAAAGTCAAGCAGTACTCAAAGCTTTCAACTTATATGCCATCAGTTTTATTGTGTGGGCAAACTAAAGACTTCAGCAAGCAAAACAATGCCACACTCCATTCGGTTGTGGGATCAACTTTATACTAATAACGGGTTTTCTCATAAGTCATTGCGGATTATCATGTAGAAGGTCTTGGACTCGATTCTCAGCCTCTGCACAAAAAGTTTTTCAAGGGTATATTGCCTCTTGCGAGGAATTGACAAATCCTCCAATTTTATCTCTTGTCACAAAAAGTACTTCTCATTATCCGTTCGAAATCGGAAGAGAATTGTAGGTCCACTACAATCCTGGTAAAACGCATCCAGGAATTGTTGAGACTTGTAAGTCACTAGTTCCTCGTTCTCTTTGAGCTATTGCATCACCAAATTTATTTATTCATTGCAGACTGAGAAGACATCTCTGACTAATAATACTCACTAGGAAATACGAGTGTATCAACCACGTTACGAATATTTTTCTCAGAAGAATGGTTAAGGTGACCCTTATTGAATCGGAGAAGCGCTTGAAATGTTTCTCGAACTGAAGGCCGAATTTTATAAAACAATTTCATCATTAGCAAATTTTATCCAGGCACTATATCACTCTGCGCGTTGATCTGACGATACAGGCTCAAAATATGGCCGCAATCGCCCCTCAAAGTTTGAAAATCCTTATTTG
This sequence comes from Philhelius festivus, assembly GCA_963931855.1. Lineage (NCBI taxonomy): Eukaryota > Metazoa > Arthropoda > Insecta > Diptera > Syrphidae > Philhelius > Philhelius festivus. Next base: position 230,234,688 of record OZ007555.1, on the reverse strand, counting down.
AAAACTGTTTATGAACATTCCTCAATTTTCGTAACTCTTGGATTTGCCAAAACCACTTAAATATGCATACAAGCATTACTGGCATAGATAATATTCATTAAGAGATATAAACTACAGCTTGGATCTATGGTGTGGACTGCGGCTACAAATAGCTCAGGATTTCAAATACAAGAAATCCCTTCATAAATATGTCCTTAAGTTGAAAACTTTCTTCAACAGATCATCCTACAAAAGAACATTATATACCTTTCAACTGGGAAAAAAAACTCCCTTTCTCAGCTAACATCCAAATAATATCTTCTCGTCTTATTTCAAAGCTTAGTTAACCTTATGACAGCAATAATCAGCTATCAACAAACTTTATTAAAATAAAGTTCATATCATCTATAGAGTCATCAGTAGCAGCAGGAGCACATGCATCAAAGTGAATTAAAAACTCATTATGAAAGGTAGAAAACTAAGAACTAAATGTATCCTCCCTGGCACTACCTTGCAGACATTTCTACCTCCATATTCGCTATTGCTGTGAAAGTCATATTTTCATCACGTACAACAAAATACGAAAACTTTCTCTCAAACAACAAGAGATGAAAATTTATTCAATTCAGTCGCAAGAAATTAAAACCATTATTCCATTCTCTTCTTCCAGGTTCTTTAAGGCAGCAGAGCTATAGGTAGGTAGGTTAGGTAGAGGAATTGTTAAAAAGCTGTCCAGCCTTTTATTTCATTTCACCGGATTTAAACTTAAATTTTATTACAGGATTTTTTTTTTGTTGCTGAACAAAATAAAGTCACAAAAGCCCTTTGACTGACATCAAAACGGAGGAATTACAAACAAAGAAGAAGAGGGCTTTGGGATTTGGATGGATCTTTTGAGTAATTTAAATTGAAAATATTATATTTTGCCAGATTTTTGTTTTGTGTGTTAGTTCCGAATGGATGGATTTTCATCAGATTTTTGTGTATTTTCAAATTTTATGGTTGAGTTTTTCTTGTGTGTTAATCTGTAAGCAGATTTACCGCAATCAAGATTGATTCAGTTGGTGCTCTCCTTTGAATGATGGTACCTTGTATTTTCAACAAAACTTTGCAAGGTTCACCTTTTCTATTACTTTCGAAGTAGACGGTATTGTATTCCTTAATGATTATTAAATATTGTAAAACAATTGTTATATAATATTTTTCTTAGGAAATATGACATCGTCGCTGGTAAGGAGAAGCGCTGGAAAGGCAAAGTGATGTAATTTACTTGACTCTCGCTATAAATAAAATGGGAGCATTTTCAAAAGCATATGAAACTAGTTTTTTAATAGCTTAAATAACTCCTTAAGAAATTTGAGCTAGGAATAGAATAATGTCATGAGGGGTTTCTTAAGCAAATATATATTTATGCAAGAATAACAATCTATAATCGTTTAAATAATATTTTTTTATAATTTAAAATTTCTAGACTAATAAAAATTTGATGAAATGTGTATCTACCGGTTGGGCCAAATAGAGGTTCTTTTTAAATATTCAATAAATGAACAAAATTACTGTATTCCCATTTATTATATATTTATTAGTAACAACAAACATTCCCATTAATAATGAAACACCAGCTTGTTCCAGTGGTTGCCTCTGCTGGCTTCGCAGTAGTGCATTCTGTCACTCCAATTTTCCAAGACCTTGCTGTTGGTTTCGGGCTGTAAATCACGGATTGCTTGGATGATATTGGCGTTAAGTTTTTGAATTGTTTCCGGATTGTTGGCATATCATCAGTCCTTCACGATTCCCTATAAAAAAAAAAGATTCCAAAGGGGTCAAATCGCAGCTCCTAATGACACAGCGGCTAATAACATGATTTGGGAATTTGGTGCGCAATGTCTTCAATTTCAGTAAGCAAACAATCGGTTAACATGGCTCTGTAATGCCCCACGTTGACCGAAACGTTGTTCTCAGCATCGTTTTAGAAAAAAATGTCACTCCATGTGGATGCATTGGCTTCTGGACAAAAACGTGCGGGTTTTTTCGAGCCCCAGATGCGGCAATTTGTTAACATAGCCAAGAGATGAAAATGCACCTCGTCATAAAAGATGATTTGTAGCCCAAAATCATGGTCCAATTTGAGCTGCTCTTAGGCGCTTAGGCCCAAACGGCGAAGCGCCTTCAATTGCTGAGTATATTGGACCTTGTAAGTTAATAAATCTTAGATCCGTGCAGAATTCTCCTTAGGCTAGAGCGTAAAATGTTGAGCTGTTGAGATTGATTGCTCTCGCCTGTAGCAGCCACATTCTCGTATGTGCGGACCTTGCGGCAATGGTGACCATGAGTGTTGTCCACAAGCATACCAGCCTCACCAACTTTTTCCCCTGTTAAATAATGAAAATAATTACATTCATCATAATGCTTTGCAGATTTTTATTGATTTTATCAATTTTAATAAAATATATTGTACAAGCCAAGATATAAATTATAGATTTGTTTTCAATAAGGCTGATTACATCAGTATGAAGAATTACCTGAGTAATATTAACTAGAGTTTGGTTTTAAATAATCAGGATCTATCTTTAATTTATAGTATCTAATTTTCTTAATTTTTTGCATAATGTGATTTCTAGTTCGTACCTGCTAAACGTTTACAAAAATTGTAAAACTTATTCGTTTAGCAAAAGTTTATCGCGTTTATGAAAAATGCAATGATGAAAATGCAGAAAAAGTTAACGTTGATGTTGGCTGTCGAATCGATTATTGTCTTCTGCGCCGGGATAATGAGTTTTTAAAAAAATTCTTACATAGTCATTATGTTTGGTCCCTTCAATCAAAGATAAAGAATAATTCAAAGTGTATTTGGCAATACATAAATTCAAAACGCAAGTCATTTGGAATCCCAGCTTGTATGAACTATAATGGAACTACAAGTAGTGATCTTCAGAAAATTTGTAATTTATTCGCTTCGTTTTTTCAATCGAATTTTAAGATCAGTTCATTTAATTCTGAGTTGAATTTAGCGATTTCGACTATTACTGATATGGGACTGGGTAGCTTAGATAGCAGTTTGAGTTTACCTCCTGATAATATTCCTGCAATATTTTTGAAGAATTGTAAATCGAATCTGTCGAAACCCGTTCTGTTCATTCTCAACTCTTCTCTTAGTAATGGTTATTTTCCTTGTCTGTTGGAATAGCTCTTATATAACTCCAATTTTTAAATCTGGCTAAGCAATCTGTAGAAAACCATAGACACATTGCTAAGCTTCAGTTAATTCCAAAAGTTTTTGAATCCCTAGTTAAGAAAAGAATGTATGAGGTTGTAAAAGATTTTATTTCCCCTTTTTAACATGGATTTGTCAGTGGAAAATCTGCTGCAACAAATCTTACATTGTTCACAAACTTTTGCGTGAATTCAATGGAAAGTGGCAATCAAGTAGATGTTGTGTAGGTACACTGACTTTTCGAAAGCATTTGACAGAGTGCTCCACAACATATATTGTTAAGAAAACTTAAGTTATTAGGTTTTCATTCTCAACTATTTAAGTGGATCAATAGTTATCTGACAAATCGGGTTCAATATGTGAAAATAGGCCCAGAAAATCAGAAATGGTTTTAAATGTCTCGGGAGTTCCTCAAGGCAGTCATTTAGGACCGCTTTTTTTCTTACTATTAATTAACGACTTGTCTCATATCATTTCATATTCTTCATGTTTAATTTTTGCAGATGATGTAAAGATATACAAAGTGATTAAATTTTCAACAGATTCCGAGCAACTTCAGAATGACCTAGATAACTTATCGGAATGGTGTTTCCTGCATGACCTTTCCTTACATACCAGAAAATGTAGTAGTTTTGTAGTTTTCAAGATCGTCTTCTCCGTTCGTTTTTTATTATAAAATTTAAAACTACGAGCTTCAGAGTTTGTTTTTTTTTTTTGTTTTTATCCGATGGAAATCTTCGGTACTCGGTAAGAATCGGTACCGAGTAGTGTGGGACTCTTACCGCACTAAAATCACCGGTGAATCAGGACCAATCTATTAAAGATCGACAAATGATTTTTATTTCTTAATTTTTAAATCGCATTGGGGGAAGTTTAAGGAAATAACACTTTCCCATAGCTTTTAGACCATCAGCTCATGAGGTTTGGTTCTTCTTAATCTCCGAACATTGTCTCGTACATTTAATACGGTCTCCATTTCGGAGTTAGTATGACTTTGCAGTCGCTGATTGTGTGATACAGCGTGTTTCTTAACCACTTCTGTAACCATTTAAATTTGAAGGTCACGATGTATATCGCTATTTCTTATATACCAAGGGGCATTTATTATTCCACGAAGGACCTTGCTTTGGAATTTTTGGATGGGTTCAGCATTTGTTTTCTTTGTACAGGCCCATAGTTGGATGCTATTATGTCCAAACGGGTTTCAATACTTGCTTATATAACATTAGTTTGTTCTGGATAGATAGTTCAGAGTTCTTTCCTATTAACCAGCAGCGTTACCACTTCCGGACAAAAAGTCGAAGTAGATTTGAAGAAAAAAGTGAAGTAAATTGAGAAAAATCGAAGTAGATTTCAAAAATTTGCATTTAGAAAAAAATTGGAGATTTTCATCAGTTATTACAAAACGAAAAAGTGGTGATTCAGTCTGTCTGTAGGTCTGTTACTCAACCTGCCGCCTAGAATAGAAATTATGTATTTTTACTTGTGTTGACTCTCATATTTTTGTATGGAAAATCTGAGCTTACACACTACCTATAGTGAAAATAGAGAAAATGAAGTAGCTTTGGGCTTTTTTTGTAAAATTGAAGCAGGTTTAAACAGAAATTTTTAAAAGGAAGTAGATTTCAGTATTTTGCTGATGGTGCGAAGTAGAAAGTAGATTTTAAAATATTTTGAAAAAAAGAAGTAGATCTACTTCAATTGAAGTAAAGTGGTACCACTGGTAACCAGTACATTTTTCTGTACTTCAAGTTTAGTTCTTCTCTTTTCTTATGTGCTCTTTCCATTTAAACTTTGCATCCAAATTCATTCCAAGGTATTTGGCGGTATTGGAGTAAGGTACTTCTGTACTGTTTATAAATATTGGAACATTGTTTATGTTTTTGTTTGTAAAGTTTATATGCGTCGATTTTGTTTCGTTTAATTTGGTACGCCATTTCTGTGTCCAATCCCTAACTTTATCGACTGCATTTTGCAATTTTTGTGCAGTATCATCAGCAAAGGTCGCTATGATACCGTTGATGTCCACTGGAATATCCCTTGTATATAACAGATTATTATTATTATTATTATTATTATTATTATTATTATTATTATTATTATTATTATTATTATTATTATTATTATTATTATTATTATTATTATTATTATTATTATTATTATTATTATTATTATTATTATTATTATTATTATTATTATTATTATTATTATTATTATTATTATTATTATTATTATTATTATTATTATTATTATTATTATTATTATTATTATTATTATTATTATTATTATTATTATTATTATTATTATTATTATTATTATTATTATTATTATTATTATTATTATTATTATTATTATTATTATTATTATTATTATAACAGATACAGGGTTGGTCCTAGGACACTTCCTTGTGGTATACCGGCTTCAATTTTCTTAAGTTCCGAGTAATTTTGGTCGTACCGTACTCTAAAGAGTCGGTTCGTAATGTAGGATTTCAGTATTTCGTAGTACTGCCTGGAAAGGTCCCTATGCAGTTTGTACTCAAGTCCCAAGTCCAATAATAAAACAGAGCATACTTGTTTTTCTTCAAGTGCCTTTTCCACACGTGACCTTGTGTTACCTTCAATAAGTTTAAGTCTTGATTACAAATTTTCTATGGCTGACCAATTTTTGACCAATTTATGACCAATTAAAGATAGCATACTTTTTTCCGAATATTCTATATATAAGGTGCCAAGATCCCGCAACCTAAAATGATAGGTGATGGAAGCATAACGAACAAGGCCGCAATGTTTCCTGTTTTCCATTATATTACAGTTATTTTCAAAAATTTTACGCCAATTTTAAATTAAGTAAATAAAACTTTAACTTCAAAAAAGTCACTATACCGTTTTTATATTATCAAATTTAATAAAATCGATTTATTTTTTAAGAGTTTTGATTTGTAAATTATAAGAAGATTTTTTATCCAAAATTTCATTCAAATCCGATTTTCCGATAGTGAGAAATTAAGAAATCGAAAAAAAAAATTGTCTTATGGAAGGTGCTGCTAGGTATGCCCAAATGTAAATATTTTTTTAGGGATAGTAACAAAATGCCGCCGCACAAAATCCCGAATCACAAAAGCCCGCCGAAAATAAAAATAAAAATCCAGCCGATAGATATTTTTGGAAATATTTGGCGGGATTTTCAATACTATTTTAGTACTATTAATAAGATATTTTATTTTGATTTATTTTTAAACAAATCGAAAGTATTTAAGGAACTGTTGGTTCGGGAAAAAATTAGTTCTTGTTAGAACTCCGAGGAGGTAAGACCTCCTCCATCTTTAGAGAGATAAGATGATTTTCAAAGGTTTGGCCAATTATTTTTGGACATTTGACCAAAATATTTTTGGACTTTTGCCAAAAATATTTTTGGACATTTTGTCAAAAATATTTTTTTAACAAACTTTTTTTCAACCATTTTTTTTTTGAATAAATTTATGTTTTTCATAAATTTTTTTATGGAAATTTTTTTTCAAAAATATTTTTTGACAAAAGTTTGCCACCCAAGGTACTTTTAATCAAAAAACCTGTTTACATTGGCGCCTGCCAGGCGACTTAACATACCCTAAGCGGAGCGACGGAGTCGCGTGAGCGGGTGTGTCCCCGAAAAAAAGAGTTTAAATCCATAAGTCCCGCGGAGCGGTCCACCCTGTACTGTTTGTTTTTTAAACATAAACTGCAAGCACACCAATTATTGACATCATAGGTAAATATATTATAAGAAAAACAAATTTGTATATCTCTAAAGTCGATTTTCTGGCAAACTAAGTGCCGTAGACCTATGAAAGTTGACACCTTTTTTTTAATGTGATTTGTGGCTAAGCCAAGCATCTTAGAGAACTTAAAAATACATAGTTATTCGTGCTCTAGGGAGTGCCACCTTTCAATCCACGTATCGCATAAAACGAAAAACTATTTTTTTTCCTTAAACGCGATTTGCAGATAAACGGAGCTTCGTAGACCCCCCAAAGTTTAAATTTTCAAACGTGATTTCTGGCTAAACTAGGCATCGTAGCGAGTTAAAAATTGCATATTCGTGATGTAGGGAGTGATATATCACATGATTTTTTTTTTAAATTTTTTTGTAATTTTTTACTTTTTTATTTTTTTGACTCAAGATACTTTCAAGACTTCATACTTACCTATACCTACTTCTTTTGACTTGTCTTCAGCTTTAAGCCAATCAGAGCTCGTTAAAAATTAACAAAATCAGAGCGGTCTTCTTCGTATTGAATATTCCAGTACAATGGCAGGAAACTTCGTTCACTTTGCTTCTCATTGATTCGAGTCACCACTACTATGGAAACGGCGGGATTTAGTGATTCGGGATTTCATGATTCGAGATTTTGTTAATCGGGGTTTTGTGGTGCGGGATTTTGTGATGCGGGATTTCGTACCCAACCCGTTGTAAGACCCTCTTATCATGACAACCATTTTTTGGAGAATTCCACTGCCAAGAAGTGACCTCCAAATACATTCGCGGTTAATTCGGTCAAAAACCGACACACTATCGACCACTGCAAAATCCAGCTTGATGCCTTTTGAGTGTTGAATCAATTCTAGCCTTTAACTGCTCGAGAATAATGGTTTTTTCATTAATTGTTTGAAACCGTACAAAACGGACAAAACAGCAATATCACGCTAATTATTGCAATTCTTAAGGTCACCTTTCACTCCTTCCTTCCAGTCCTTGAAAAAAGGTTTCTTTTTAATTAAGACATCAAACGATGTAGCATACTAGCCATTGTGATGGGATAAGCTTTCAGGAATTCAGCTGGTATTCCATCAAGTTTAGCTGTTTTGTGGTTTTTTAAGAGCTTGGTTTTTCGGTACTGAAGGGGGTTCTACGATAATAGCCCTATAAGACCTGTGTATCTCATTTAGCTGGGGTACTTCAGCACTCTGCTCAGCCTAGTCTTCATTCGGCAGGGCACAAAAGTGGTCCTTCCATCTGCGTTGCTGGTCTTCAATTGGTACCAAGAGTGTGCCATCCACATCTATTAAAGGATGATTGGTGTTGCTTTTCAACTAAAAGAGTTTTGTTCTACACTAACCAGTGTAGAACACGACTGCGTATAAGCCCATTCCATTTTTGGTTTTTAAAGCATTTAAAAATTATTTTACAAGTGAAGTAATATCACCAGCATAGGAGGTTTCACAACCGATCTCTGAGTATTCAATAAAACCCCCAATGTAATGCTCTCTGTGAAGATATTTATTTCCATTTTGAGCCACAGATGAGCCAGATACGGAAGCAATATGTTGAAATCCAATTCATCACTCATTGACATAAACGCCGTTCATAGTCCATATATAAGAAATGCCATACATTATCCCCATATTCACTTTAAATTTTCCTCAATCTTTGTCTAAGGCCAGAAGTCGTCATGAAAATGTAATTACATTTAAATTGAATTTCTTTATCCATCCTTTTTTATTTGTTTGCTCATCTGGCATATATTATGGTCATTGCTCGTACATCATCAACGAGCGACGACCTGATGATGCAGTAGTTTTACAATGATATACCTTCTCGTAAACCTGTTTGTGTCCTTGGGGGAAATAAGATTTACGCCACGCTCCTCTACACATCCGTAATCTTTGAGGCAAATACATACATATAATTTGGTTTAAAGAATCTTGCAGAATTTTCTTGCCATCAGTTTTCAATTTGATTTCGAAACTTAGGATGACACAATGTTGGAAGCAACAGATAGTCTTGTGTGGTTCTTCCTGGAAAATCGATGCAAAAGCTTCCTTCATCTTCCGGTTATGATGAATGTAGTCATCAGAAAAACATCTCACTTTGTGTCTAAATTGTCCTTATCAGTTTCTTGGTCTTGAGATCTTTCATAATAAGAACCTTTGTATATTTTTTTAAATATAATATAAGACTTCCTAGTTCTAGGAATTAACTTTGCATCGAAAAGAGATATGAAAATGATTTTCATTTTTGCTTTAACAAATAAATTTATTGGAACTAAAGTATTAGTTTTGTGTAATAAACTTAAACCCATTAAAAAAACAAAAATATCTATTTTTTTTTTCTAAAAATTACCTTTCAAGGGTATCATTATCTTGTTAAGGAGGATACCAAATCAGGTAAGACTTTTGAAGGTCTCGATTCCATTTAAATCGAAAATTTTCAGTTTTGTCTAGCTATCGGGTTTGCTGGTATCGGTGTCATGACATAGTAATGCTTAGCCATATTTCGAAATACCAGAGCCTTCTTCAATACAGATTTTGCTCTTAAACGAGCTTTTACTCCATGTGGCTCAAATTCGCTTCCCGGAAGCACATCATCCATTATTTATTTCATTTATAGAGGTCCAAATCTTGACAGTATTTCAAATCCTTATGAGTTGTATCCGCTTATGCAACTGATTCCATTTCCCGAACTGTTTCCTTGTACCCTCATATACTAAAGTCAAATTGGCTCCGCTATTCAGGGCAGACAACACTCGAAGGAAGATATGTTGAAATTTTTGGTGAGATGCACCACCTCTCTCAGCTTGTAAATGATCCCACTAAAATACCGGATGATACTGGGAAAAATGCATCTCGGCTTATTTCTTACCATGAAACCTCTTTATTGTGATTTTCTCGTGTCATTTACCAATTTCTCGTGTCTCATACATCGAGTAAAGGTAAAATATCTCAATAGAACTGATTGGCACTACGAGAAAGCCACATGGGAAGGTCTTAATAACTTTTTTTCGAATCTTTAACTGATCCCTATGCTTCCCCGATAGTGCCGATATAATCCATGAACTGATTTTTCTTAGGATGCGTTAATTTATTTCTAATAGAATTAAGACTATAAAACCAAAAGAAAAGTTCAATAAAAACTATAAGGAAGCTTGACAAATCAGAAAAAGCACAAGCAAGTCAAAAACTAAATGCAATGCTATTATAAAAAGAGTAGAATTTAAGGCACAAAATCAGGCACTGTCTCATAGGCAATAAAAATTTTTGGTCATTTATCAAGAGCGTCATAAATGTATCACCAACTTCGGTTCCAGCGATCATCTAGAAGGAGAACCACTTATGTAACTAATTCTTAAGTTCGAAGAGCACTTCGGGATCTTGGTATATGCAAATCCGTTCGACCTGATGATTTATCCTCCATTCTTCTGAAGAAATTTTTTTTCCTCACTAGAAAATTCCTATTCCTAAAAAAGGCAACCCTTGGTCCCCCTTACTTATACTGTCAAAATACAATTACATATCCCTTCTTTCCATGGCTCAAGAAATATCAAGAAGATGGAAAGCTTCTGAATGACCGATAAAAAGGCTTACGCAACGATCGTTCCACTGGTGATCATATGGCATATTTAACAGAAGAGTGAAACACATCTTAACAGTGCCTTACAGAAAGTAAGATTATTGTGCTTGGTATGTTTAAAGCATTTAGTAGAATTTTGCATCAAGCCCTCTTATCGAAAATACGTGCGTTTGGTATCAACCAAGCTCTTATTCTTTGGATTAGAAATTATCTTTTAGATCGTTCAATACATTTTGTATTAGACAGTTTCAAGTCTAATCTTCACAAAATAAATGCTGGTATTCCTCAGGGCTTCGTTTTGTCCCCGATTTTTTTCCCCATTTTTAACTTCCCATAGGGAGTTATTGTAATCGGTCCGATTTGTCAAATTGGAATTTTTGACATTTCTCGACGTTTCAAGGTCCCTAGAGGCTATATCAATCATTTTTAGAGAGATGTCTGTGTGTGTGTGTGTACGTACGTTCGTACGTTCGTACGTTCGTACGTTCGTGCGTCCGTACGTTCTTGTACCATTTTTCGTCGTCGATATCTCAAGAACGCGTAAAGATATCGACTTCAAATAAATTTTGTTTAATAGATAATAACTTCGAAAGAGGCTGAAAGTGCGTTTATTAAAATTCAAAGAGTAGTTTTTTCACTATAACGGTTTAAAAAAAAAGTAAAAATTTTGGTTAGTTTCAAATATCTCACGAAAAAATTATGCTATTGATAAAAAATAAAATTTAATGTACTCATTATAAGGTCATACAGATTTGATATGAATATGGAAAAAAATTAACTTACCGTTATTTTTTTAAATTAAAAAAACTGAAAAAAAAAATTTCATAACCCAGATATTCTAAGAACGGAAAACAATTTGAAACTCAAAATAATTTTATTTTACGAAAAATAATGTGTTTGACAACTGGTGAAAATTTCAAAAAAAATCAATTTACAGTTTTTTTTACAAAAAATAAAAAACTATATGAAATTCTATTGAAAATTGGTAAAAATTGTTTTTCGACTCAAATTTCTCGAGAACTAGTAGTGATATTGACTTCTAATTTAGTTTATTTTATACATAGTATAATTTTGTACAATTGGTAAAATGTTGACAAATATTGAATTAATAGTTTTTTTTTTAAATAAAAAAACTATTAAAAATTCTAGTGAAAACTAGTTAAAATTGTATTTCAAGTCGAATTTCTTGGGAATGAACACCGATAGTGCCTTCTAAAGAAGGCATGTATACTAAGCAACATTTCTAAAATTGTTCAGGAAACGAAAAAAACGAAGAAAGTTCTAGTTGAATCATAGTGTGCCAAGAGACAATTTTGGTTAAACTAAGTGACATCTGACAAATTTTTTTTGCTCACGAACAACATCAACAATCTCAATTTCAAATCTCTTTAAATAATTAAAATGCTTTTCAATCTTAAAATAATGTTTGTTTGAATTTTACAGCTAAAGTTTGTTCCGCTGAAAATTTGGTTATTTGAAAAAAACTAAATATAAAGTTTTCAAGACCACAAATGGGAAGTTATCAGTGTGGGTCGCACCCAGCCTCTTTTTATAAATGATATCTTGTCTGAAACTTTTAACCCTCTTCCCAATGACTCTACCCTCAGCTTTTCAAACTCGTTCTCAAATTTACTTTCATCTCCTTCAAAAGTGGAATTGCAAGGATACCGTATGATAAGTTGATTAAACTCCGTTCTTTACAGCGTTAAATGGGGTATATAAAATCGTGTGCAGTTATGCTTCAAAAACTGTCTTGAATTATACTTGCATTGAAGAAGCCGAAAGGGTCTCAGTATTTGGTAGGTATATCAATGACGATCTTCGTTGGAATGACCATGTTCTCGAGACCGCCAAAAACGCTTCTTAGTTCTTAGGATTTCTATATGAGTGTAAGACATTTTCCACCCTCTCTGATCTGGCTCCAATTTATAAGTCATTTATACGTCCAAAACTCGAGCATGTGTAGCCCAAACTGTTCTTCATTTGCTGTCTGTCTGTTCGACTATAGCCTAGGCAGCTCGGCCTTTTAAACCGAAAATAACGGTACTTGCCATTAGATTTTTTTATTTTTAAATTCAAAAAATTTCATTTAGTTAAAGCTAGTGTTCGAGAATGAATTATTAAATTTCATCATTAATTTTGAATTAATTTGTTTATTTAAATTAACTAATAGTTTCCTTTAAAGTTGCCAAACATGTTATATAATACCCTATGTTTTGTTTAATACTTTTGTTATTTTGAAATTTCGTCATATCGCTAATCTCTTAATCCGATTATGCGCTAATCCCATATGCACTATATTTGCCTAATGAGATCATACGATAATTGTTTTTGAAGGATTTAAGATCTATAATAATAATCGGTCTCTTTTGCTAGCAACCACCATCAAGATCACATCGTTCGATCCGCGCCTTTGAGAAATATTTTGTCTTGATCATTAGAAATTAAATAAAGTATAGTTTATAACGTTTTGAAATTTGAGAATTTTATTTTTTTTCATTTCTGATCAGCTAGGAAATGGTTGAAAAATAAATTTCCAAAAAGTGGTTATTATTGGTACCCCCCTTGGAACCATTTTATTTGTTTTTGATTTTATCAAAAACGGTACAACCGATTTTGATAATTTTAATTAGATTGGTATCCACAATTTCATCAAGGTTTTCAAGGTTTTTTATTGAACATATATATCAATTGTAAAACTTAAACTTAAGGATAATATGTATAAGGCAGAAATTTGTTACTGATGACTTAAACCTAAACTTAAACTCGAAAAAATTATAACATTTATTATGTACTTTGTAAAAAAAATTAGGATTAAGATAAATTGGATTGGTTTTTGTCTCGGGTTGTTCAGTCCCGGTTGTCCATTTGGTGGGTTTGTTGGGGGTTTGTTTTTCTGATATTTTCAGCCACGGTGATATGCTGACTCGGCGGCATCAGCGTGGAAACGAACTGCTGGTTCGTTGTCGGTTGGGATCCTTTCTATTATATTCAGAGCACTAAGGTATCTAGGCTCTGGATGTCGTTCCTGGGTGGTCATCTTTCTCATCAGCGGGTTTGGGTGGTTGGTGGTGCTAGATATAAGCTTCTTCGCTAATTGCACGAGAAACTGGTCCAGTGGCTCGATTTGTGCTTCTTCGTAGACTCTTTCGTTGCTGAAGTGCTTCTTTCGCTGTCGATCGAAGATAAGTCTGGTGCTTATCTTTAGAATTTTCCTTTCGAAAATTTGGAGCTTTAGCATTTCTGTCTTCGAGATGGTGTACCATGCAGGAAAATTGTAACTGATGACGGGTCTGATGAGCTGCTTTTATATTAGTAGCTTCACTGGCTGGCTTAGTCCGGTTCTTCTGGCTAGCAACGGATGCAAGTGGTGAAACGCGAAGTTGGCCTTCCTTAGAACCTGCCTAGAGTGCGGGTTGAAATTGAACAGCTCCTTGAAGTTTACTCCGAGGTATTTAGCATGTCTTTTGGTTGCTATCGTTGACCCATCGGGGAGCTTCACGGTCAGGTTTCTGCAAGTGGCTGCTGAACGACATCGGTTGCCATTGGTGGTGGATCACCTGAAATACACAAGCTCTGATTTGGCAGTGTTTATTCGGATACCCCACTTTTTGTATGTACTCGTAGAGTTTGGAAACGTGAGCTTCCATAATTTCGTCATTTTCTTAACTTCCTCTTACCAAATATGCGGCTATAAGTCAGTGTGAATT